>OX336388.2:684499173-685776673 GCA_946902985.2 Meconema thalassinum | reverse complement strand
AGTACAATTCTAACCCTGAGTTTTTAAGGTTATAACTATTGAATTTTATCTCCTGATCTAATTCCCAATTCTAATTAAATTTAATTTTATTAACTATCTAATGTTGTTACATTTCTAAAAAGTTAATGTAGAATAGTTTGCATAGTTTAAGGTTCAACTTACCACGACACAGGATTTTTAATGAAAAATCTAAAATACCCGGGTATTTACCCGGGTATATACCCTGGGTATTTACCCCGGTTCATAAATACCTGGGTATTTTACATCACTAGCAATAGGGTATAAATGTAAAACAACTAAAACGAACTAAAGAATTTAAGATTCATGCCAATCTATATAGACCTATCTAGAATAATGACGAAATCAAGTTGGTAATACTAACATTTCTAAGTACTGCAGTTTGAAATACACATGAAATAGTGTAGCCTATTAGAGTAACTTACTACCGTTGGCAGCCCTGGTGACCCTCAATATATTCTCAGTTCCATCTCTTAAGGTATAGAATGCACATACAAAATTTGGTTGAAGTCTAATGGATAGTATGGATGTTACATGCTGTTAAATATTGGATTTATCAGTGCGCGTAAAATCATGTTGGGAACAATGTCATGTATGTGATGCTCAGAATTAATCTGAAATATTACGATCTATTATAGTGCCAATTTTGGATGTTAGTACACTATATAAGTTATATATATATATATATAAGTTATATGTAATTAAAATTTTAAACTATCGGAAAGCTTAGAATCATGTTGGCAGCATAAAGGTATATTAGTTACTCAACATTAATCTAGAATGTCAGGTACTATACGTGTGCAAAGTTTAGAGCTGATGGCTTGCATACTTTCTGATATATATTATTAGGATTAAACAAATAGAGCATTTATTGACAATTAGCAACCCTGCTGGTTCTTACGAATCCGCATAGTTAAAACTGTTATTGTACACAAAGCACATACGAAATTTGGTTGTAACCCATTTGTTTGTATAAAATTTATATGCATTTAAAACCTGGACCTATCAGCAGGCTTAGAATCGTGTTGGCAGCACTGATGTATATACGTTACACGAAATATACGTTACACGAAACTAATGTAGACTGTCAAGAATTATACGTGTGCAAAGTTTAGAGCTGTTGGCTGGCATACTTTCTGATATATTGATATTAGGGTTAAAACATACAGAGAGCATTTATTAACAGTAGGCAGCCCTGGTGGCTCCTTAGAATATGTACAGTCATATTTGTTGTAGTACACATAATTGGTTGAAATCCAATCGATAGTATAGAAGTTACATGCATTTAGAAATTTGATCTATCGGCAGGCTTAGAATCATGTTGGCAACACTGGCATGCATGGACTTCTGAACATTAACCTGGAATGTCATTATCTATATGTGTGCCAATTTTGGAATAGTTCGCATGTATAACATCTGAGATATCCAACATAGAGCTCAAATTTCAATTGCAATTTTTCAGCAGTTGGTAGCACTGACGTCAATTTTAAATATGGCCGTGATATATTCAGGTATCGATCTTTACTCTTCCCAAATGTGATTTTGATTGCTGCAGCCGTTTAGGAGTTGATAGGGAGTGGGGGCGCAGACAGACAGGACAGACACACACACTTTCTCGGATCGATCACTAAGTCTACTTTATCCTCATTTTTGCAAAATGAGAAAAGTAGGCTAAACATATTGGAATGCAGCCAAAACAAATCAGAAACCCCGATGAACGTCGAATTTGCAGGAGAAAAGCTAAAGGAAGTAAGATAATTCTATTACTTAGGAAGCAAAATAACCAGTGATGGACTAAGCAGAGAGGATATAAAAAGTAGGTTGGCTCAGGCAAGGAAAGCATTTCTACAGAAAAGGAATCTGGTGACATCGAATATAGATTTATGTATTAGGAAGTAATTTTTGAAAGGTTTAGTCTGGCGCGTGGCGCTCTATGGAAGTGAAGCTTGGACTGTTGGAGCAGCAGAAAAGAAGAGAATTGAAACGTTTGAAAAGTGGTGTTACAGGAGAATGAAGGAAGCTTGTAGTTTTACGTGACCGTTAATCTCGCCATCATGAGCCACGGGACCTCCTTTTCACGTGGAATCGGAATCACAGGACATGGCACTTCACTTTGAAAATCTCACATGCATTGGCCGCATATCGAACTCTGTCCACCGTAGTGAGAGACTAACAGCTTAACCGCTGCGCCACCACGCCCCTACTGGAGAATGATGAAGATCAGATGGGTAGATAGAATAACAAATGAAGAGGTATTAAGACGACTGGGAGAGGAGAGATGTTTCTGGTGACTGCTAATGAAGAGAAGAGATAGGTTGGTAGTACACTCACTAAGATACCCAGGAATAGCAAACTTATTTATGGAAGGAAGGGTCGAGGACTAGAACTGTTAGGGGCAGAACAAGGTTCGGATACGTTAAACAGGTTGCCCCGGATATAGGGTGTGGAAACTATGTAGACAAGAAACGATTAGCTCAGGACAGGGAGGCATGAAGAGCTGCATTAAACCAGTCAAAAGACTGAAGACTCAAACAACCGGGATTATTTTGGATGATACAGTCCTTGCAATGTTATTCAAGGGAGATCGTCAAGTATATAATAATAATAATATCGTATGGCCTCGGGTGCCTAGTGCAAGCTTTGTTAATTGACACCCAGAGGGCAGCTTGCATGTCGAATTTCGTCGTTCCTTTGAATGCTATGAAAGTCAAGGAGGTTAGATATCTAAACTCCTTGACACTACAGCGCTTTCAAGTAGAGAATGGAGGAACTTTGTGTTGGCGGAAAGTCCCGAGATTAATAATTTTGCCATTGAACTCGGCCTACTGAATTCAAATGGGTTCTTTAACATGCCAACAACGTATGACATGAGTATCGTGATTTTTGTCGCCTTCAAAAATCACTTACCATGGCCAGGGGCGAACCTGCAATCTTGGGGTTGGTAGTCCGACACTGTAACCACTCACCCACCGTGGCAAGCTAATCGTCAAGTAATTACATTATTACTGTATCGAGAAGCTTAGCCAAGCGCGTTAAGTCACGCTCCACGACTGTCTGGGTGAAGCTGCAGGCTCGGAGATCAAAGGTTCGAATCCTGGCTTTGAAAGTGGCTATTCAGGCAGTGCTTTTTCCATACTCACTTTCTAGAAAGTCATTTATCCTCCATCAATTCTATACTAATATAATAAAGCTGAAGAGTTTGTTTGTTTGCTTGTGTGTTTAAACGCGCTAATCTCTGGAACTACCAGCCAGATTCGAGAGGAATAGTTTAGGCTATGTAGCAATTAGGTCACACCTCTCAGGAAATCAAAAAGATTGATTCTTGTTCAGTAGGTCGGAAGAACAAGCGCTCCCGAACAGCTGCAATAATACCGAAGTCTATTGTCGCCTGGCAATGCGGGCTGCATCACGTCGCCCCTACCAGTGTTCTTGTGCGGAATTGCGAGTTGCTTATACATTGCAGTCACGGGGAGTAATTAGTGCAAAAAGATTTCTTAGGCCCCTTAAAACAGTTATCATCATCTGTATAAGGGCGATGGTGTTGGTGCAGTATACTGAGGTTATCAGCTGCAATAAGCGTTGGTGCTTTCCGATCCTTATCCTTGAGTGCTCCAGTTTTGTAGTAGTATTCATTATCATCCATAAAACAAATAAATCCAAATAAATTTAACCAGTATTTCTTTCATTCATTAATCCCATAAATTGAATACTCTCCACTATGAAAATATTTTACTTTTTTTTACATAATATAGTTGAATTACCTGAACGTGTTCTCCTCCCAAGGTTGTCCATCTCGTGGCGCACTGGTAAGCATTCTTGGCTCGTGAGCCAGAACTAAGAAGATGTGGGTTCGATTTCTATCTTAGTCATCCTGGAAGTAGTCTTCCGTAGTCCCTCACTTCTACTCTAGGAAAATACTGGGATGGTTCCTAACTTAAGCCGATGGCCGCCTACTGCCCTATCATATCCGCAATTTCAAATGCACACACTAGTGCAGCCATCGCAATATCACAGGTTATCACATAAACTACACACACACACACTCAAGTACACGGGGCTACATTATCACGATATCGCAACCCCTAAAATAAACAACATCTAACATGGTGCTCTTACAGTTTATAAAAGATTTAGCCATTACACTGTCATATATTTTGAGGGGCAGATGACCTCGCTGTTCCTCCCCTTTAAACAACAATAACTAACTGTCATATAGCCTATTCTATAAAACCCCGCGGTGTAGCCCTGTTCATTAAATCGAATACCATGACCACACGGACAGCTGCAGTAAGTCCGGAGATCGCAGGTTCGAATCCCGGCACTGGCAGCGGCTATCCTGAGTATCGTTTTTGTACAGTTCCACAAGGCATTTATTTATTTTTATTTATTAATAAAAGCACAAACTACAGCTATGCGAGCCCTTCACGCTTGTACGAATAACAACTAAATAACAAAAGTGAAATATAAAATAAATTGAACAAAATCTCCTAAATGCCGGGACAGTACCTTGCTCAATTCCCAGGGCGCCTACCCCATCCCTGTCCCTAATACAGTTACACAAACTACTATAGCCCTAGTCATACAGTTTATCAGACAAGTTTAACACACACCCAACTACACGGGGCTGATGACCAAGATGCCCCAAGCCCCTTAAATGAATTAACAATATTGTTCTGCCCTTTTCGTAGGGGTTGAACTAGGGGGTGAGTATGTGAGGAGGGTGGTGTGCAGCTAGCGGACCCGTGCGAGAACTCTCGCATGTGTATAAACCACCCGCTTAGCTTTTCTGTTATGCAGACTTTGTGTATAAACCACACGCCTGGCTTTACTGTTATGCGGGCTTCTATAAATACGTTTATTTGTTTAACCGCACTTTATAAACAAATTGTCGATATTTATGAAATCAGAGAGCAATTCATCGGGGAGCGTGATGGAGCAGTGGCTTTCACCCGGACGGCCGGGGTTTGAATCCCGGTGACACCGTTGTGGAATTTGGCGGCTTCGGTGGCGTAGTCGGTAGAATGCTGAGCGTCTATGCCCAAGATAGCGGGTTCAAACCCGGCCGAAGCCGTCGGATATTTTAAGAGCGTTAAAAATCCCTCAGTATGCCTTCCTTCGGAGGGGAAGTAAAGCTGGCGGTCCCATGTCATAGATTTATGGCATGTTAAAGAACCTTCCACTAATTGCACATGTGTGAAGCTAAATTGGATAGGTTAAGAATGTAAACAACGCTCTTAGGTTTCTACGTTCGTTGCCAAGAGCCGACTGCGATGGCGTCTAGTAGCTAAGTTCTGAACTTAGCCTAGTAGTCGTTGACGGTGGCAATTGGCGGCTAAAGTAGGAAATATTTTAAAAATTCTAAGTTGCAGTACTTAAATTAAAAAAAAAACAGATAACACACACTAATACAGTCATCACAATTAACACCGGTTATCAGACAGATTCTACACACACCCAAAGTACACGGGGCTACATGACCGCGTTGTCGCAGCCCCTAAACTTAAGAACCAACCAACCAACCGTTGTGGAATTTTCACCTGAAGAATCACGTGGCGTCAGGAAGAGCATCTGGCCTTAAATCCCCGGCCAAAACCAAAATTATACTGGTTGGCTCCGGCGACCCCAATTAATTGGGAAAAGCTGAAGAAAGTTAGAGAGCTATTCATCACTGCTGCTGGTTGCACAGTGGGTTGTGTGCGCCCCATCTGTACAGACTACCTGTCCAGCTCTAGTGTTATGCGGCTGTACACGACACAGTTCTGCCAGGGACTATCGTCTTGTTTATTTGTTTAAAAGCACTTGATAAACAAATAAATATATTTCCGTTGACTTATAAAGAAATGCAAGATTTTTCCTGTCTATTGAGACGATTTGGAAGATTTTGGTACAAACCACACCTTCTAACTCTCTCTGGTTTAGGAGCTTGAGTTTTGTGAAACATACACCTTAGCGTATTAGTAGAACGCCGTTTATCCAGATGTCAAACAAACGGAACGTCAATTATCCGGACAAGCGAAAAAAAAAGCTTAAGCGGATGTAGGCCTATAAGAAGGAAGTTTTAACGTCGTTTACTGTTGGCAGAAGATGAGGAGAGTGTGATGTCTTTTTCAAAAAAGCTTTCTCTTAAGGACTACTGTTACTTGATAGCTGATGGATGGAACACTTTAACACCACAGAATCTTCGAAATTCAAGGAATAAATTTGTAAGAGAAGAAGAGACCGTTAAGACCACAGCCACTCTTGATGAAGATTTGGATGCAGTGGCAAATGAGTTATTCCCCCAAGTTGCTGGGTTTTCCGACTGTGATAGAGAAGCTTGCTTGGAATACTTTCGGTCCCAATTAGTCCGGATAAACGACGTTCCACTGTATATATATAACTTAGATAATAAGATAGATAGATTTTAACAAAGATCTTTGACAGTGCAATACCGGCCTGTGGAATAAAGCTCGACAAGCTTGCTTGGAAAGTGACAGTGACTGAGGTTTTCAAATCTTAAATGATGATGAAATTGCTTCTCTGGTGCAAGACGTAAGTGGGGAAGATGAAAAGGATGAAAGCCTAGATGACAAAGATGAAGAAGGACCAAGTCATGGAGAAGCTTTTACTGCATTAGAAACTGCGCTATTATAGTATGGTTGTACTATGAAATAAACTCATGTTCGATTGTCCGGAAATATCGTTATCCGGAATACTTTCGGTCCCAATTAGTCCGGATAAACGACGTTCCACTGTATATATATAACTTAGATAATAAGATAGATAGATTTTAACAAAGATCTTTGACAGTGCAATACCGGCCTGTGGAATAAAGCTCGACAAAGCGAGTAGTGATACCGTTGCCCTACCTGTAGTAACTGGCACGGCTGGACATACAACATGCCCTGAATAATGCAGATTAATGTAGCACGTGAGGACCATAGCGAAGTAGCTGAATCCTTGAGCGGTGTCCAGAGCCAACATACCGCCGGCCCTGCTTTTTGTCACTTTTATTGATTAAACAATGTGCCCCTAACATTAGTGCTAACGAAACGTTTCAAACTTTCCAATGGCCATAAACATTTGAGGGTACAGGGTCACAAAAAGCAAATGAAGGGTACAAGGGAAAAATATCAGGGTGCAACAAAAGTGAAAAAGATATTGCCACCAGCAGGTAACATCATGTTAAATATTACTAGGTTAAGCATAAACCAATACGAAATTATAATAGTTATAAACAGTATCTTTTATAGAGAAAAAGGTTCCGGTACTCACTAATCCCGAAGGCAAATTTGTTGTTGTCATTATTATTATTATTATTATTGATTAATTTCGGGGCTTCGACATAACGTGGACATATAGGTCCGTGTACTTGGGTGTGTGTGTAATCTATATGATTTATTATTTATCGTATGGCTTTTAGTGCCGGCAGTGTCCGAGTACATGTTCGGCTTGCCAGAGGCTGTAGCCGCTTCAAGCGGACACCCATAGGGTGAGCTACAGGTTTCGTTCAATTTCAAGTAGTTCCAACTTTCGCTACCAGATGTCACTGATACCTAGTGGTGAACGTTGGAACTTTGATAGAGCGTTCCAACGAAATCTAACCTAGAAATTTAGTTTCACACAAGTTTAGTCTGTGGAAGGATCTTTTACATGCCATAAATCTATGACATGGGACCACCGGGTTTATTTCCCCTCCAAAGGAAGGCATACTGGAGGATTTTAACGCTCTTAAAAATCCGACGACTTCAGCTGGGTTTGAACCCATTATCTTGGGCACAACAGTTCAGCATGCTACCAACTACGCCACCGAAATCACCATCTATATGATAACCTGTGTCTCTGTAATGGCTGTAGTAGTGTAATTATTTGTGGGAAGGAGGCGGTCATAGCATTTAGTTGGAGTTGAAGTGAGAAATCACGCCATACTCCAGGTAATTCTGAAAAGTTACGCAAGCTAACAATAAACTTCTGTAACTAAAATAGTGTATCTCTATCTCTTTCTCTCTCTCTGTCATATATATAGGTATGTGTATGTCTATCTCTTATTATTCCCGTTTCCAACGGGATCGGAGATGAGATGCGATGAAAGTCTACAGTATGTGGCGGGTGTTTTAACGGCCGGATGCCCTTCTTGACGCCAACCTCATGAGAGGAGTTAATGAGAGGTGAAATTAATGAAGATGAATTAAACTTTGCAAGGATGTGGAAGGAAGCGGCCGTGGCCTATCAGAAGGTACCATCCCAGCATTTGCCTGGAGTTGAAAATGGGGAAACCACGGAAAACCATTTCAAGAACGGTGGGGCTCAAACCCACGTCTACCGAGTCCGCCTAGCCTAGCGCTGCGTTTTAGCGAGCGTAGCTACCGCTGTCGGTACATGTAGGCTATATACGAACACTAGTGCCCGGCTTCACCCAGTGGATTCAATTGTTTTATGGATGATAATGAATAGGCCTACTACTACAGAACTGGCACATGATACTTAAACTAACTTTTTGTGGTAGTGGTGGTGGTGGTGGTGGTGGTGGTTGTAGTTGGGGTGATAAGTAGTACAGTATAATGAACGTAACATTCAGGTCATTTTCCCGTAATGATAATAATGAATAGGGAAACGGCTATTTACTAACAACAGCACTGACACATGTCATTTACAAAAGAATTTTAAAAAATTATCAGAAAGAGGAGTAAGTGAAATAAAAGACACTGCCTAGGGCCTATATCTCATTGGCTGTTAGAAATGTAGAGATCAATAGTGTCGTCTTTTGTCGCATAGCGCCGAAGGAAAATAATCAGAACACTTTGGAAAACTTCGGCTATCCCGAGCTCCTGAGGTAGCAATAATATCATTTATCGCCACATAGCGCTCAACGATAAGGTTCGGAATAAATGAAGGTAAATTTGAAAGCACCAAAGCTTATTGCAGCTGATAACCTCAATGTACTGCACCAACACCATTGTACTTATACAGAGGCATAATATTATCATGATGATAACTGTTTTAAGGGGCCTCAGAAATCTTTTTGCACTAATTACTCCCCGTGACTGCAATTTATAAACAGCGCAAGATGCAACTATATTCGCAATTCTGCACTAGAAGAATGGCAGGGGTGACGTGATGCAGCCCGAATTGCCAGTCAACAATAGACTTATTAAAATACTCTTACAGTTACACTACTACGGACATTAATGGTTCTAGGGCCTTAATACGTGGTTTTCAAGTTCATTTTATCTGTTATTCTAAATGTAGGGAATGGAGAGGGTTGTCAAAAATATCAAGTGGGCAGTGTTACAAGTGGGCAGTGTTACCAGCAGGGTTTCAAAGTGTATGTACAATTTTGTGCAATTAGGAGAAACGGTGTAGATTTGTGATAAAGGGCCTAAATGCAGGGAATGGAGTGGTATGTCCGAAATTCCATGTAGACAGTGTTACTTGCAGGGTTCCAATGGGTAAGTATACACATTTTGGTTCAGATCGGTGAAACGGTGTAGATTTGTGCCAAAGGGCCTAAATGCAGGGAATGGAGTGGTCTGTCCGAAATTTAAAGTGGACAGTGTTACCCGCAGGGTTCCAAAGGGTAAGAATACAAACTTTGGTTGAGATCGGTGAAACGGTGTACGTATCACTAACCATAACGCCAGCGCACGCGGATAATTCTGTGCTTGTTTTTCCGAATAATTGAACAAAAATCAATCTTTAAGGTTACATGAGAGGTGTAGCCTAATGTTACATAGCCTTAACTATTCCTCTCGAATCTGGCTATCACATACAAAAAGAATTGTTCGAATCCGACTGGTAGTTCCAGAGATTAGCGCGTTTAAACAAACAAACAAACAAACAAACAAACTCTTCAGCTTTATTATATTGGTATAGATATACCGTAGGCTATATATACATGGTGTAAGTAAATATATAGGAAAGCTCCGGGGATTCGATAAAGGACATGACAACAAGCAAAACATGTCCCGTACACATATGGCGTTTGTTGCCGTGTTACAAGCATTGTTTGTGGTGTGCATAACACAGACGGCGGCACGGTGCTAGTTGGTCATTTGTGGAGGGCACACAAGCCACTTGTACGTTTCGTCACTATTCAAGTCTGTGTACATTTGTCAGACATCAGGGACCGACACCGTGGCCTGCTCGTTCTCCCGATCTCAATCCATTAGACTTCTAATTATGGGGTCATTTAAAGGTCATTGTGTATGCCACTCCTATTAATAACGTGGGCATGCTGCGTCAGCGAATATAGCAAGGATGTAAGCGGATGCGACAGACGCTGGGAATATGGGAGCGTGTAAGACAGTCAATGATGCGGCGCATAGACAGCTCGTGGTAGCCATTTTGAGCACCTTCTGTAGAGAAATGTAAGTAGTAACGTACACTTTATCAATACAAATGACCAACCTGCAAAGTGAAGCGGTCTGTGTTATGTACACCACAAACATTACTCGTAACAGTCTATGTTTACAGGACATGTTTTGCTTGGTGTCAGGTCCTCTATCGAATCCCCGGAGCTTTCCCACATATTTACTTACACCATGTATAGTGAAAGAATAAAGGGACAGAGAGAAAACATGAAAATTGATTGTGTTTTAACGCTCTCCATAAGGGGGGGTTAACGACAATAATAATAATTATTATTATAATTATTATTATTATGTAGTGTATATGTCGTATATCTTAACCAGCATATTCGTAGGCATATATTAATAGCCTGGGTGTAAAATCACTTGACGATTGAAAATAGTCCATCGAAGCAAATTTCTTTAGTATGTGAAAAATCGAATCCATCAATCTCATGTAATTAGGTACCGGTAGTTTTCATTAGAAATCTACGTATTGCAATGGATACCATGTAACTACTTCCGGAAAATGTTGACATATCTTCGCGTTTTACATCCCTCAGACTCCAAAACCACCGTCAGTTCAAAAGTAAGCCTTTATATTTATCACTTTACTGAGGACACGATAACTACAGCCATTTTGTTGCACCAATCAATTTCAAATTTATACATAAAATGTAACCATTTAAAATCTAGGACGAATTCATTAATGGGCGCGGTCTTGGAAGAAAGGAAAACTAAAGAACGTCAAATTCCTAGGGAATTTTTCGATACTGAAGCAATGAACAATCACGAATGGAAAGGACCACATTTCAAGTTACGCCACGTCTTCGCGCGTTACGCTACACATGGTTATCATAGTAAAATATGTACAAATCCAAAATTTCAAAAACCGACAGAAAAGTGCATATGTCGCCTATGTGGGGAGCCATGCTCTCTGTATCATCTTGGAGACTGTGCTGGAAGATCACAACCGAAAAAAGGAAGCTTGTAGTTTAACGTGACCGTTAATCTTGAGATCATGAGCCACGGGACCTCCTTTTACGTGGAATCCGAACCACAGGACATGGCATTTCACTTCGAAAATCTCACATGCATTGACCGGGAATCGAACCCGGACCGCCTTGGTGAGAGGCATACAGCTAGACCGCTGAGCCACCACGCCCCATCACAACCGATCAGCACATTTGCTAAAGACTGATACAAATCAGTATTATCTTATTCATATATTCATATATCCTTTCTTGTACACATTCTGTTTAATTAATAATAATAATTAATGGGCAAAATCGGACAGAGGGGTATAAATAGGGCGTCATTAAAAAAAAAGTGAAATATCGCTATAACTTTCCTAGCATGTGAAAAATAAAATCCATTCAAAGTTCAAGTTCTTCGGATAAGTTTTTTGATAGAGACAACTATTGAGCTATGGGGTGAGAAAACTGGAGTTTGGGAAGAAAAAAACATACGGTATCTCACTAAATAGGCACAATATCAAAACCGTTTACAATGACCAATACTCCTATAAACATTACCTCAAACTTGTGTCTGAAAGAGGTTTTGGTATGACCCACCCTTACGCCAAGAGTTGAGCAAAATATTTTCCGAATTATAAGATGGAACTTCTCATATGCTAAACTTGTGGAACGTTTGTAGGTATACAACACAAATTGGCAAATTTAGTGAATTCAAAACATTTTTCTTTCGCCGGTGAAATCCTCCGACTTTCGGCGTGCCGAGAGGGATTTTTCTTTTTCAGGTTTAGGAAATAACACAATTTGGGTACAATCATGTTGACAACTGAAAAGTATTTAAATTTCATTTAGGCTAGTAAGTTGGTTAGATGGTTCCTCAGTTTAGCGGCTGCGACAATGCGGCCATATAGTCCCATGTACTTTGGGTGTGTGTAGAATCTGTCGGATAACCGGTGTTAATTGTGATGGCTGTATTCGTGTGTGTTATCTGTTTTCAATTCAAGTAAGGACTGCATACATTGAATTTTTTCAAGTAGTTCCTACTTTTGCCGCCATACGCCACCGTCAACGTCTACTAGTTCAGAACTGGTTACCAGATGTCATCGTAGTCGGCTCCTGGCGACGAACGTCGGAACCTAAGAGCGTTTGTCAAATGTTTAACCTAACCTACAATTTAGCTTCACACAGGTGTAATTAGTGGAAGGTTCTTTAACATGCCATAAATCTATGACATGGGACCGCCGGCTTTACTTCCCTTCCGAAGGAAGGCATACTGAGGGATTTTAACGCTCTTAAAAAATCCGACGGCTTCGGCCGGGTTTGAACCCGCGATCTTGGGCATAGAAGCTCAGCATGCTACCAACTACGCCACCGAAGCCATTTAGTAAGACAACACTGAAAAATAGCTTCCAACACGATGACATACCGTAGTATTTTTTGTAAGTAACGGTAACTAACCTAGTTAGTTTTAAGTAATAATTAACCCAACCCTGGCAATAATACACCGTATATAATTTTATTTTATGATATGTTGTTGTTTATTAGAAGTGTGGCCATATGGCAGGATAAAACTACTTTGGTTGGTTGGTTCGTCAGTTCAGGGGCTGCGACAACGCGGTCATGTAGCCCCGTGTTCTTTGGGTGTAACTGCAGACGATCAATTTCAAGTAGTTCCTACTTTTGCTACCAAATGCTACTATCAACGACACCTAGTTGTGAACTTGGCTACTAGATGCCACCGCAACCGGCACTTGGCGACGAACGTTGGAACTTAATAGAGCGTTAATCAAATCTAACCTACAATTTAGCTTCACACAATTGTAGTTAGTGCAAGGTTCTTTTACATGCCATAAATCTATGACGTTGGCTCACCGGCTTTATTGCCCCTTCGAAGGAAGGCGTACAGAGGGATTTTTAACGCTCTTAAACAATCCCACGACTTCGGCCGGGTTTAAACCCGCGATCTTGGGCATAGAAGCTCAGCACGCTATCAACTACGCCACCAAAGCCGCCATTTTGTGTTTGGAGTGAATGAGGACGCGTGCATTGAAGTTTGAGAACCGCTCTCTTAAATGATTGAGAATGATTATCACTTGAGCCGGAGTGGTTTAAGTGTATCCATGTCAGAAGCAGTTAACTAACGCCTTCATGTGGGTGTCTGGGATCTACCAGCTGTTCTAAAGGAGAAGTATTGTTCTCGTGTATTGTCGACATATTGATACTGCAAAGCTGGAACTCTTCATCTGCCCATGAAAGCAACTCCTTGTATGTAACTTTGGAGGCTCCATTAAAGGGCGACGTTCAGAACGTTTTTCTGAGAAAGTTTGTTGCACTTAGCTGCAGTTCCAACACACACACCACATGTCCATCTGCCGCAGATATCGTAGTTTTTTGCCGAGTCGAAGTTTTATATCTGAAGTGTTTTATCGCTCCAGTCGGAATGGAATGACACTGTTTCATGTTGAAATAAGAGCACTTAAAGCGACTGCTCTCCATGTTGAGGTCATTCGGTGCCAACGCAGTAAAGAGGAAGTCATCTTCAAAACTCTACTAGGAGTCCTGAACATGACAGCAGAATAGAAAGCACTCGATTTGGCAACAATATGACGATATACCGTACTACAACCGGGTGAGTTAGCCGTGGTGGTTACGGCATGACTGATGGCAGTCGCTCACATCCGGGAGGCGAGGAGGTTCGAATCCCCCCGCCGGCAACCTTGAAGATGGTCTTCTGTGGTTTCCCATCTTCCTTCCAGGCAAATGCCGGGGTTGGTCCCTAACTATAGGCCACAGCCGCTACCTTCCAATTCCTCGTCCTTACATTCCAACTTCCCTCCTTCCCTCCCCAACGGTACTTGTAGCTCACCCATTGGGTGTCCGTCTCGAAGCAGCTACAAAAAAAACTGGCGAGCCGAACATGTCCTCGGACACTCCCGGCACTTAAAGCCATACGCTAACAAACAACCGTACTACAATGGCTACTCCATTCTTCTTTGGTAATTTCATTCCCTAGACTAGATTATTAGTAAAGTCCAGAGTAAAGAGGACAGTTTTATATTCGAGGAGAAGCAAAACTCAAGTCTTTTGAACTTCAGCAACGGCAGTCTGGAGTTATTCTTTTCTTTTTAGGAATGGACTATAAAAGAGTCTTCAAATACTAATAATAATAATATAGTACCGTACTGTTAAGGGTCTTACGTCCCTTTTAAAGACCCCCCCCCCGGGGGCTCACATCTAGTGGGACGTGGGTTGTCGACCACGGGGCCCCAGCTGAGCCCGGCATTGCTTCCACTTACTTGTGCCAGACTCCTCTCCGTCTTCTTTCCTGTCGACCTCACTTGGTCAACTCTTGTTCTCTTCCGACCCCGACGGTATTCGGGTATCCGAGGCCTAGGTAGTATTTTCTTTTCCCGCCTTAATTGGCCCTTGTCTCATAATTTCTGATACCCTCCTTCTGCGAGGGCTCAGCCTTCTTTTTCTTTTCATGTTATCTCCTGCCCTCTGCTCAAGGCCCTCAAGGAGGCAGGGTGTATGTATCCCCACCACTTCTGGTGCACCCTAGATATTGCTACACCCTCAGGGGCTCACGGCTGGTGAGTTCGGGGAGTTGGCGACCCCGAGGGATTCCCGAGCTGGGTCCGGTTTCCCCCCCTTTTATCCATTACCTCTGGGGCGGACCCTCTCCTCTTTCACTTTCCGATGTGCCTTTCGTGGCTCTCCTTCCTTTCAAATCCCTCAATCCGCATTCTTCGAGGGTTGAGGGCATTTCTTTTCCTCCTGTCCTTTATTTGCCTTATTCTCCTTTTGTTTTTCATTTCTTCTTCCAGTATATAAGTTAGTAGTTAGTTTTAGTTATAGTTTACAGTTCATTTACCGACAGCAGTGGCTCAGCTGGCTAAAGCGCAGCGTTAGGTCATGGGGCCAAGCTCTCTGCTGACTCGGTAGACGCGTGGGTTCGAGCCCCACCGTCGGCTGTCCTTGAAATGGTTTTCCGTGGTTTCCCATTTTCAACACCAGGCAAATGCTGGGACGGTACCTTCTGATAGGCCACGGCCGATTCCTTCCACATCCTTGCTCAGTTTCATTTCCTATTCATCCATTCCCTCTCTCATCCCGACGCGCAGGTCGCCCACGGGCGTCGAATAGAAAGACATGCACTCGGCCTCTGAGGAGGCCACACGAAAAAAAAAAGTTCATTATCATCTTCTCGATCACCCAAACCATTATGGGCCGATAACCTAGATGTTAGGCCCCTCAAAACAACAATTATCATCATCATCATCAACCTTTTAAAGACACCGGGGTGGCAGAATTCTACGCCGAAAGGGAATCTTTTAAGTGCCAGTAAATCTACTGACACGGCTCCCTCGCTTTTAAGCACCCTAAAATGCCAACCGACTCCGCCAGGATTCGATCTTGCAACCTTCGACACACCAGACGAGAACATTACTGCTGCACCACGGAACCAGACTTCAGACTTCTTCAAATACTGGTAAGTGTAAGAGGACCATTCATTAAGTTTCCCTAGTTTTTATGAAATAATAAGAAAACATAGTTAGATGAGAAACTTTAATGGCACCAGATACAGCAATGTATGAGCTATTTTTCGACATAATCACCACCAGAATTGTGACACTTGTCATATCGTGGGATCCTGTGTCGTTACCTGGGAATGGAAGCAGCGTGTGACATTCGTCTTCACATCTTCGTCAATGTTAAAGTGTTGACCGGAGGACAGGGATTTCTTGAGGCGCAAGAAAAGATGGAAATCGCTGGGAGCAAGATCAGGACAGTAACTGTTCTGCAGGAGAGCTATTTGATCATCCACCGTACAGTCCTCATCATGCATCCAGCGATTTTCTATACGCTACTTCAGGCGGGCTGCATTGATTCTCACACTGACCTATTCAACAAGACGCCAATAATAATAATAATTATAATAATAATAATAATAATTATTATTATTATTATTATTATTATTATTATTATTATTATTATTATTAAAACGTACCTTAAAATGTATCCGGGCTGTGCCGTGATATTAATGTGAAAAATAAACAATAATAATAACTATTTTTTTTGGTCGTGTGTCCTCCTGAGAGGCCGAGTGCAGGTCTTTCTAGTCGACGCCCGTGGACGACCTGCGCGTCGGGATGAGAGATGGAATGGATGAAGATGAATGCAATTGGGCAAGGATGTGGAAGGAAGCGACCGTGGTCTATCAGAAGGTACCGGCCCAGCATTTGCCTGGTGTTGAAAATGGGAAACCACGGAAAACCATTTCGAGGATGGCCGACGGTTGGGCTCGAACCCACGCGTCTGCCGAGTCAGCAGAGAGCTTGGCCCCATGACCTAACGCTGATCTTTAGCCAGCGTAGACACTGTTGTCGGTAATAATAATAATAATAATAATAATAATAAAGGTAATCAAACCCGAGTCACTATACGCCTCTGAAAAACAGATCATTGGGGGACAGATCAGTAATTAAAGATATACAAAAACAAGAAAGAACAAGTAGTTCCGTGACGAACTAAAGAGCCTACTTTTCTTAACATTTAAGATTCATGCCAACCTATCTAGAATATTGACGAAATCAAGTTGGTAATACTAACATTTCTAAGTAGCCTACTGCAGTTTGAAATACACCTGAAATAGTGTAGCCTAATAGAGTAACTTACTACAGTTGGCAGCCCTGGTGACTCTCAATATATTCTTTGTTTCATCTCTTAAGGTATAGAACGCACATACCGTACACAATTTTGTTGAGGTCTAATGGATAGTATGGACGTTACATGCTGTTTGATATTGGATTTATCAGTGCGCGTAAAATCATGGTGGGTACATTGTCATGTATGTGATGCTCTGAATTAATCTTAAATAATACGATCTATTATAGTGCCACGTTTGGATAAAATCCATTTGTTAGTATAGAAGTTACATGTAATTAAAAATTGAAGCTATCAGAAAGCTTAGAATCATGTTGGCAGCGCTGAGATATATTAGTTACTCCAAATTAATCTAGAATGTCAGGTATTATACGTGTGCAAAGTTTAGAGCAGATGGCTTGCATATTTTGTGATATATTGATATTAGGATAAAACAAATAAAGAGAGCATTTGTTAACAGTTGGCAGCCCTGCTGGTTCTTACGAATACGTATAGTCATTAATGTTATGGTACACAAAGTGCATACGAAATTTGATTGAAATCCATTTGATAGAATAAATGGACCTATCAGCCGGCTTAGAATCGTGTTGGCAGCACTGATGTATATAATTTACACCAAACTAAGTTAGAATGTCAGGTACTAAACGTGTGCAAAGTTTAGAGCTGTTGCCTTGCATACTTTCTGATATATTGATATTAGGGTTAAAACATATATAGAGCATTTATTAACAGCTGGCAGCCCTGGTGGCTCTTTAGAATACGCATAATCATATCAGTTGTAGTATACATGGTACATACGAAATTTGTTTGAAATCCAATCGATAGTATAGAAGTTACATGCATTGAGAAATTGAACCTATCGGCAGGCTTAGAATCATGTTGGCAACACTGGCATGTTTGGAATGTCATTATCTATAGGCTATGTGTGCTAATTTTGGAATAATTCGCATGCATAACTTCTGAGATATCCAACATAGGGCTCAAATTTCAAATGCGATTTTTCAGCAGTTGGTAGCACTGACGTCAATTTCAAATATGGACTTGAGATATTCAGCTATATATTTTTACTCTTACTAAATCTGGTTTCGATAGCTGCAGCCGTTTACGAGTTGATAGGGGACACACACACATACACTCAGACAGAAAAACATTTTCCAACTAGTTGACAAACATCAAAACATTGCATCCAAATGAACCTGGACGGAGGAGCGTAGAAAGAGCCCAAAACATTGCATCCAAATGAACCTGGACGGAGGAGCGTAGAAAGAGCCATGGCGAGAAGATGAAGAGATTTTGGGAGGACAAGGGAGCAAGATCAGGTGGATAGGTTCAATAGCACTCTTTAGACAGGCATAACGATGTAAAAATAATAATAATAATAATAAAGTATGAGCCCTCCTCGAAATAATTTTTTGCTACAGGGCTGATGTCAATAGCACTACATAATAATGCCCTGTAGTAGTCTAACCCCTAAAAACTAAACACATGTCCAAACGTGTACTTCATAAGAATCAAACTAAGTGTTTTGAATGCGAAACTATTCACACAGCCGGTCACGGAAGAAAAGAATCTAGACGAACAAAAATAAGGAGAAGGATGCAATTTGTGGCAATTTATTATGTTGTGCTTAAGTAAATACAGTATTTACTCTCCACAGAGTCTTCACAAAACCACAGCTTCCTTCTCTGTGGCAGCTGCACTTGGAGAAATGAGTCAAGCCCTCTTCTTGCGAAACTAGCACTATTTTGGCTATCTGATGAAGTCATGGCGTGGCACAATAAAATCGCATTACATATGTTGAACGCACGCAGAATAGAGCTAAGCAGGAGTGGTTTAAAAAAGTTTGGGCTAACAAAAAGAAAACATGTGAAGATGTAGCACAGGCAATAAAGCACGGCCTGAAACTGGCACCAACTAGCACTAGCGCCATTCTGCCGGGCCAGAGCAGTGCTTGCAGTATTCCACTCAACTTGTACAGAGCGTTCACTTTTCTTCGTTCGTTCTCTTGCCGTGTGATGCACAACTTTCGTTTTCTTATGCATTAACCAGCTTCCGGTTTAGTAGTCAGGTAACGAAAGCAATGGGAAATGTGTACTGCAATTTTCTTTGCCCGTAGCTGAGCAATTTGTTGTGACTAGGAAAAGTAAAAGTTGTAAAATGCATTAACAATGATATGAACTTGAGTTGTGTGCAATGAGAAAGCTCTACTTGTGGTTATTCATTATGTCTTAAATATGCGATATGTCAGGAGTTTCGAAAGTTTTGTAAATATTGGTTGTATGGTTCCTTGGTGTTTAATTTGACTAATGTGCACATCGTAATGATTAGCTCAGTCAACCGGTTATCAGACAGATTCTACACATACCCAAAGTACACGGGGCTACATGACCGCGTTGTCGCAGACCCTAAACTGAGGAACCAACCAACCAACCTAGCTCCGTCAACTCATTGGGTGTATAAAATGTTTCATAATCTGTGCTAGTGTGGTATCTATGGATTCATGTATATTGTTTGGTAACCTATGCTGTGAAGTTAATATGCATTTATCCCTCCCTATATTATTCTGCTAAGGTCCTATTCCAGTTTTGTACCGAAAATATGTCCCATTAACAGCAACCTACACATATGGGGTACCTACAGGTTTAGCATAATCCAATGCGTACGCGAAACGCACTCACTTACTCTTTAAATGCCTCACAATTAAATAAATACCTTAAAACATGTATATTTACAATGAAATAATGAAAGAATGCAACACGGTAACCATGGAAACAGAATCTCACAGGTCCATCTATTTCTGAAAGACGCAATGCAATTCCAATTATTACATTGCTGTAAAAGTTTCCAGACGGTTATAAGGTTATCACTGAACCAAATTAAGCTGTAAAATTCATCAATGCAAACAGTATACTGCGCTTAAGGGGGTCAAGGGGCTCTCTAGATTGTTTTCACGCAATTTTCACGTGTGAGTGTGGTACGAAAGGTCTTTTTCACCCGACTATAAAGGGTCTCCGAAAACCACATTTAAAGGCCCTTAAATTAACAGTGTCTGTGATATTCCCAGAAAACTAACTTCGCTCTGATATACCTATGAAGGAATGACAAACCCCTAACCACTGCACCAGTAGGTGAATTGATAAAGTCTGATTATTCATACCAAGGATAAATCAGTCATAGCATTCATGATTCAGATTTTGCTAAGTGTACTCTTTACAACTAGAATATTCGCGGGCAAAGCCGCGACGGGTAATGCTAGTTTTCAATAAAATGTCATGCAATTGAGTTAATACACCCAATACATCTATGTATGATACACAAAACTTAGTAATTTTGTTATCAGAGCAAGTTCCGTCATAGAGGTCAGAAAGTCGCCCGCGCCACCTCTCACGATGCATCAACGAGCGCCATCTTTCCCGGGTTAAGAGCGGTAAAAATCCCTCAGTATGCCTTCCTTCGGAGTGGAAGTAAAGTCGGCGGTCCCATGCCATAGATTTATGACATGAAAAAGAACCTTCCACTAACTACACTTGTGGAAGCTAAAATGTGTAGGTTAGTTTGATAACGCTATATTAGTTCCAACGTTCGCCGCCAGGTGCTGACTGCGATGGCATTTAATAGCCACGTACGCAGCTAGGTGTCGTGGACGGTAGCATTTGGTAGCAAAAGTAGGAGCTACTTGAAAAAATTAATCGTCTGCAGTCCTACCTGAATCACGGATAACACACACTAATACAGCCTTCACAAGAGTTTAGTGCTTTTCAGTCGGTCAACACGAATGTACCCAAAAGAGATGGGTTATGCCCTAATCCTGAAATAAATTACATGAGATTAATAAAACACTAGGATGACCAGTTTCGATCGTCAAGCGATCATCATCAGATCCATTACACTTAGGCTACAAAATCTATGTTTGAAATACAGGTGAAAATATTTACAATATGTAAATATGTGGAATTTGTTGTTCCAAAAACAAATAAAAAGTGCGCTAAAAGAAACAGAATACATACTGACCAAAGCCGAAAAATCAAACTAATAAACATGAACCCGAAAATACCGTCATTGAGGGGACAACCAAAAATACACAAAAAGGAATGCCCAATGAGACCAATAGTCAATTGTAGGAATGCCCCTAATTACAAAATCAGCAAAGAGTTACTAAAAATCTTAAAATGCCGTCTTTCCAACGACAAAAACAACTCTGTAAAGAACACAACAGAACTAGTAACAGCATTGAACACCCTACAAATGAAACCTAGCTTCAGGCTAGTATCCTTCGACGTAACTAACATGTACACCAATATTCCGATTAATGAAGCAATCAACACTATCGAAAACAACTTAAAATCCAACAATTCGGTAAAAGAAATTGAAGAGATTGTGAGATTACTGAGGGTCGTTCTCACCCAAAACGTGTTTCAATTCGACAATAAAATATACACACAGAGAGAAGGCCTAGCAATGGGATCGCCACTAAGTGGGTTAATCGCTGACATCTTCATCAATGCACTAGAAAATGCGTTCTTAGAAAAGACTTCAACAAAGGGAATAGTAATATGGAAAAGATACGTAGATGATGTAATTTGCATCTACGATACTGAACTAACAAGCGAAGAAACAATTCTCCAATCCATTAATAGCCTTCACCACTCTATCAAATTCACTAAGGAATCCGAAATAGACCGGAAAATAAATTATCTCGATATAACTATTGAACGTAAAGACAACGACCTTTCATATTCCATATTCCGGAAAGCAACACAAACCTCGCATGCAATCGACAATCAGTCTAATCACCCCAGTACGCACAAACTAGCGGGTTTCAATTCAATGGTGCACAGAGCTTTAAACATACCCATGTCAAAAGACAACTATAATAAGGAAATAAGAACTATTATGCAAATAGCAAAGGAAAACAACTTCTCGCCAAGCAAAATAAATCAAATTATAGCCAAACATAAAAATAAAGATAAAACGATTCCCAAACCGGACAATAATGAGAAAAAATTTGCGCGTTTCAACTATGTGAATGCGAATACATATAAAATCACTAACCTATTCAAAAAGCAAGGCATAAAGATAGCTTTCACGACGAAAAACACAACCGCTAGGCACCTCCTAAATAGTAATCTAAATAAACGTGACCCATATTCAAGGTCAGGGGTATATTCTATAACGTGCCAAGACACCGATTGTCAAGCTAATTACATCGGGCAGAGTGGAAGGCGAGTAGACACACGTTATAATGAACATAGGAATGCGATAAGATACGGAACACATTCAGCCGTGTGCGAACATATGTGTGATGCAGGGCACAGCTTTACCAACATAGAGTCGGACCTTAAAATAATCCATCACGAATCGAAAGGCAGAGCTCTTGACATAAAGGAAGCAATCGAAATACACCTAGCCAAACGAAACAATCCCAACAATCTAAATGAACACACGTTCATGGAGAGCTCACCCCTCTTCACGCTACTAAAAAACACACCCTGTTGGAAACAAAACAATTTAGCGACACAGCCAAGTTAGATAAAAAAGGGGGGAAATTAGGGGGTTATTAATAGGTAAATGTTATATGGATCAGGTGTACGATGTACTTTTCTTCTACAATAAACCAAGGCCCATATTCGCGGCAGTATTAAAGGTGCCGGGACGTCCTCATAAGACCGTCAACGCTTAGTTCGAATGGGTTATGCTCCACGCGTGGCGAGGGCTAATCCACGGTCTTTAATAATTGTAGACCCACCTCATTCAATAACATACATCTTATCTAGGTTGGCAACACCTCACATAAACACATCGCTATCACTCCCCACAGCACGTAGGAGCAGGGGGGAGAAAGCAGGGAAAAACCAGTCGTTAAGATAACCACCGCAGTCTACCGCATAGTGAGTTCCAGTGAGCACGAAAACTGCGAGTAGCTGTTATACGGAAGACAATCAGATAAGTAGTTAGCCTAAAATTTTATAGTTTAACCATAGTTTACAACCATATAATCTCTCTAAAGTACAATCTACGGATAGCTATCACCATTTAGCATTTCACCTAACATATATACTGCATTTAGCATACACTGACAGTTGCAGTACCAATACTGCAACTAAATAATTGTACATATTGTAAATATTTTCACCTGTATTTCAAACATAGATTTTGTAGCCTAAGTGTAATGGATCTGATGATGATCGCTTGACGATCGAAACTGGTCATCCTAGTGTTTTATTAATCTCATGTAATTTATTTCAGGATTAGGGCATAACCCATCTCTTTTGGGTACATTCGTGTTGACCGACTGAAAAGCACTAAACTCTTGTTTACTAAGGCAACACTGAAAATATGGCTTCAAACACCACAACAGCCTTCACAATTAACACCGGTTATCAGACAAATTCTACACACACCAAAAGTACACGGGGCTACATGACCACGTTGTCGCAGCCCCTAAACTAAGGAACCAAACAACCAAGATGTAAATGATTTTTTTTCTGTCGCCAGCTGTTTGGCCTCGTAACTCCAAAGTTTTCCATGTTTTTCATGCCGAAACCTAGGCAAGGTTGGATTTTGAGATGGAACCGCGCCTACTAAATATCGCGACCTTAGAATACGTGTAAAAGGTATATAATTATAAAATAATTATTGGTTAAATATGAATATTAAGAAGAAAAGTTGAGTTATTCGTAAATGTTAAACACATCTAGCCTTTCTCCGCGGTCGCATTGTAGTATTTAAACAGGCCAGGCTAATACATAATCTATGTTACCGAAGCACAGACCAGAGATCAACTTTTTGTAATATTCTCACACAACATATTTGAGACACCAACTTAACCCCATTATGATCCAAGAGATGTAAGAAGATTGACGTTTGAAATGTGAAAGTCGCACAATTCCAAGGCATGCTATTTGTTGCGAAATTCTACTAACTATTCTTTTCGGAGGCACTTGTCTTTGGGATATACAAGAAAGGCCAACCCTTTATGTCCTATTTCATAGAATGGAAACAAAACCACAATCCGAAATAATAGAGAATATATTAGCGGACGATTCATTATCATTGTCCATAAATATCAATTGAAGGCTCGCGGAACGGAAGGTTCGGTGCCATTTTTAATCGCGGGGATCTATTACAATAATAATAATAATAATAATATATGCCTCCACATTAAAAGCCAAGAATAACTAGATAATAGAAGTTAAAAAGACCTTTAAAATCGACTTAAAAGACGAAATTTTATGGGACAAGCTTAGATTCAGATCGTTGGTGAACAAACATCATTTTGCTGCAAACCTCCGAATAAGAGCCACCATTGCATGGACAGCAGGAAGAAAGAAAAATCCTATTGAGAGAATGAAGAGATTTTGGGAAGAGAAGATAGCTAATTCAAATTCAACTGTGAAATAGGTCCAATCGCGCCCCTTTTAGTTTGGCATAACGTCGTAAAAAATAATGTATATCCAAGATTCAATGTTTCTCATGTATTATTATTATTATTATTATTATTACGTTGTTGTTAATGTGTTATCTCTACTTAGTATCTCTACTTCTTGGATGTCACGGGTAATCTCGAGAACCACTGGATGTATTTTGATGCGGTTTTCACCATTCTGTAAAGGATATCTCGAGGAAGGTTTCTGTAGAAAATAAATTATGTATGATCAAAGGAAGCCAAGTAGTAACGATTTCAGTGAAAAAGTCGAAAAAACCTGGCATCCGTGCGCTCTTTAAGCTTACGCTGGGCAAATCGTTAAAAAAATCAATATACTATGAGTGTAAGAATTGTTCAGCATGAAAAGTTCTACATAAAAGTCCGTGAGAGCATATCTCTATCTTCAATACATCGCCCACTGTAAGTGTTTTTGTGTTTTCATTTCTTCCAACAATCTCCATTCAATTACTGAGGCAACAGTTTACGAGCTAGCTAGGGGCGGGCGAGCCTATTACCCTAGATACAGTCAGCAGCAAACTGTCGAGTCGTGTTGAGTTGAGACTTGAGAGAAGAGTTGTGTCTGGAGTTTCCCAGGAGAAGAGTTGTGTTTGGAGTTTCCCAGAAAGTGCAACTCGGCTGTTCTTCATTTCGCCTGTGAACTTTTTGTTCCGCTAAATACACAGTCAAGTTAAGATTGGAAGGAAGGGGGATTTATGTTTCATGCACCTCGCTATTCATAATTACGTCTGACAAGAATTCGTTGCACATGCATCTCTATGATAATATAATTAATAGTCCAATCGGTGATTTTAACCCATCATGACGAGACGTAAAACGGATATAGGTCATAGTTCATTGACATCGAAAAAAAAAGCGGTTATCACGTAATGCATTCATAACTGTTCCCGGGCGAAGCCCGGGCGGGTTGCTAGTTTAATAGTAAAAGGAAGATTGTAGTTTTACGTGACCGTGAATCTTGTGATTATGAGCCACGGGACCTCCATTTTACGTGGAATCCGAACCAGAGGACATGCCATTTCACTTCGAAAATCTCACATGCATTGACCGGGAATCGAACCCAGTCCACTTTGGTGAGAGGACAACAGCTTGACCGCTGCGCCACCACTCCCCTAGTATAATAGTGTAATTAATTGCAATTATGTAGATATTCGCGGTTGCAATGTTTTGGACACCCACGCTGGGCTATATTACTCATTTTACTTGAGACTGTGCAGGAAGTATGTCTGCAGGCTACACGTATAATTGGTTACTGAAAAGGTCTTGAGCAGCTTCGCAAAAGCTGGCTGGCGCTCAGTCCTCCAGACACTTTTGTCTCAGATAAGTATCAATGCCATCGTGTACAGGCAGGCGCCAGTAAGGTCAGGTACCCTCCCTGACAGAATGTGGAGACATAGCTGACAAAGCCTCCTGGTTAGCCACTGGTGAACACTTTGTAGATACAGTTTCTCTTGATAAACGCACGAATTTTACATTTGTCTGTTGGCACAGGTTAGAGTAAAATGTGACTAACTTGTTTCATTTATAACTGTGATCATAGGAAGGTGCAGAGGTATAAGTGGCTCTTTTTTTTATTATTATTTATCGTATGGGTTTTAGTGCCGGGAGTGTCCGAGGACATGTTCCGCTCGCCAGAGGCTGTAACTGCTTGAAGCGTACACCCATAGGGTGAGCTACAAGTTCCATTTAATTTCAAGTAGTTCCAACTTTCACCACCAGATGTCACTGATACCTAATGGTGAACGTTGGAACTTTGATAGAGCGTTCCAACGAAATCTAACCTAGAAATTTAGCTTCACACAAGTTTAGTCTGTGGAAGGATCTTTTACATGCCATAAATCTATGCCATGGGATCGCCGGCTTTACTTCCCCTCCGAAGGAAGGCATACTGAAGGATTTTAACGCTCTTAAAAATCCGACGACTTCGGTGGGGTTTGAACCCGCTATCTTTTGCACAGCAGTTCAGCATGCTACCAACTACGCCACCGAAGCCGCTTAAGTGGCTCTGAGTAATGGTATTTGAGGCACAGTTAGTGCCTAGGCCTAGATGCTGTGAAACGTGCTATACATAGGGTCAGTGGTGCTGCGCTCTCTAAGTGGGGAAAGCAATAGCAAAGTACCTCACTTGTCGCCTTACATAGTATGCATTTTCATAGCTTGCCGTGGGTTTCCTATATGGCGGTGCGTGTTTGAGACCCAACCAGCCTCTGGACTGACTACCTAAGACCAAATATACCCTACGCCAGGGGAAGACGGCTTCAAGCCATGGCCGTGCTTCAAGCGGTCGAAACGAAGGGCAGGCCTATCAGTTCGTGTGCGTTAGGCGAGAGCCGTGTAATACCATGTTGCCTAGATCAACGGCGCTGTGCGTACGGACCTGGAAGGGTCACCGCTGAGCCATGCAGCCAGTCTGATATATGTAAATACGGTATATATAAACTTTTGAACTGACGGTGGTTTTGGGGCCTGCGGGATGAGAAACGCGAACATAAACATGTCGACATTTTCAGGTACATTACCCATTGCAATAGGTAGCTTTCTAATGAAATCTACGTAAAAACCGGGATGGAATTTTAAATTTGGGAGGAAATTAATTTTAATGGTGCAGATCAAATTTTATTATTCTCTGAATACTCAGAAAAAACAGTGTTGTGAAAGATTTATTAAACTGAAAGGCACACACTAGAGATAACATTAGTGTAGACCTACTTACTACAATACTCTTTCAGGCAGGATTCTTTGCGTTGTACTTGTTCGAATCCTGTATTTCTGTAATTAGTCTTGTCTGATTTTGAATCCACAAATGAAAATCTAGACAAGAATGGTCAAAATGTGTTTTCCCGATTAAAATTGCCTTAATCAGTGAATCCGTGTTCTTTTCATCGCTCCAGCAGAGACTGCACCTTCTACACATGCATTGCTACCTGGAAGTACTCATCCAAGTATCACAGAAATACAGGTTCTCACACAAGTTCGACACACACAAGTTCACGGGGCTAATGACCAATATGTTCTGACATTCTAATTAGGACACGTACCATCTTAACAAAACACAGATGTCTCCACCCTAAGTCAGCAGTTGAGCGACTGACAATCCCGCGTCAAAGAGGTGGACGAGGGTTCACGGACATTATCCAGTTACTTGCAAGGCAAGTGAGGAACCTTCAAAGATACTTTCTGGGCAGACATGACTCTCCCATACATCAAGCCGCTGTGAAGGCAGATGACAAGTGCACACCACTGAATCTTCTTCTACGTCCACTGCTGAAGCTTGATGGCTGTACATTCCTCATCAGTGGCTAACTGTACAGTTCTGCGTCCATTTGATAATGATGATCCAGTCACTGAATTGATAGTTGAAATAAAATTATCACGCTTAACAACCACCAATGTGTACAGTAGATAGGCCTGTTCTCTAGTTATTAAACTGTTAGTTTTCATGTAATAATTAATTTCTAAACCTGTGTTTATATTTGATATGAGATCAAATTTAGATTTATCTTTTATATTATATTTATTTTAAGCTTTTTACTACGATGCATTTAGATATCTGTGTGAACTTCTTAGCGTTAAGGATTGCATTTATATATTAATACTTAATAATAATACCTGGAAATGTATTTTACTGTGTAGGTGCACTGTTATTGGAGCGCACACTGAGCCCTGGTGTACCATCAACAAATAAATACATACCGAAAGTGTATGTCAGAGCAAGAATAGCATGGATGTTAATAGCCTTGAAGGTGTTCTTTCAATTCCACTTTGATTTTAAAGTCTTGTCAAGACGTTGATTGTAGATAGCTACGGTTCTATCTTTAATGCCTTTATGATCAATTCGATTAGATTGCAGGTCTCATTACCTTCCATAGGCATTATGAAACAACCGTCGTCAAGTTGAAATACTCGGGCCGTCGAATGGTGAGGGTGCGACACATATCTAATCCGATGGACATTCCAATATCAGAAGAAAATGAAGCAGTTATTATTATTATTATTATTATTATTATTATTATTATTATTATTATTATTTACATTTGAATTGATCCTCTATGGATTGCATATTAACACTCATAAAATGTGTGTCTAGATCTTGTTCTTCTACCGACCTTGACATCCTCCCAGCATTTCTTGTGATTGTCGACCAGTGCTTCTGGCAGAGGCCCTCTCTGTCTCCTGGGCTCAGATTCCACTTTAAAATGTTGATATCTTTAAAGCATTTGTCGAAATTCAAATCTGTCGTGGACTTTCATTTTTGGAATACCAATTTGCAGTGGGTCTTTCTCACATTCTTGGAACCATCTCCATTGCGTTGCTTTTGGCTTTGTGAATTTCCAGATTTTCTTCGTCAGTAGGTCATCAATCATACGGAAGATGTGCCCGTAGAATAGCAATCTTTTCTTTCTGATGGACAACATTATTGATTCTATCTTGGGCTCAATACCTGGGAAGCCAGGTTCTGCCTGTCACAAGCCAGGACAAAGGGTGAGTGTTAGAGGAGTAACACCTCTTTAAAGAAACCTTGGTCCAGCTGGCCCGGCTGGTAGTACCTTGTAAAAGGGTCCTTTGATTGGGTTACAGGTGAAGATGATCAACGGTTTTGAAAGCGGAAGAAGACTCCCAACGGTAGCCTATATAAAGCGGACGAACTGTCTTCAAGCTCTGGGATTCACAACCTTGGTTCTATTACCGGGAAGGAGCGATCCGACCCACACCATTCTAAACAATCAAGCATTATTATTATTATAGGCCTACAGATTCATAAATTCCTCATTTTACAATGGTACAAAGACTGAAAATACGGACTAATGCCAAGCACTTTCAGAGTTCATTCTTCATTTAGGAATCGTCGCACTGTATGGCAAGTGTCCAAGATCACCGACTTGGATCTGTCCCAGCTTGTGAGCCATCCCGAGAGCCTGTGGTTGGTCCACCAGTCTTGAGGTTGCATACATAATGAGAGGCCGGATGTACACCAGCTTTAGCTTCCACATTTGTTTTACCTCAATGACCAGTTCGGTGTATTTGTTGACCTTTTGGGCATAGGCTGTTTGAAGGCTGTCGTTAAGTGGTACGGATATATCGATTAGGCTATCACAGCTTATTTCTTCTGTCGATCAAGGAGGAGAATATCAGATATGTTGGCTTTGATGATTTTATCAGTGCTGATTTCTCTGTCCCAGTATAATATATCGATTCTATTGTCCGAAACATATTTTGGTTGATACTTTTAATACGGAAGCGAGGAGTCATCTAGTCCTGCAGTTTTAGCCACCTCCATGTGCGCGATCTTAGCAACATTATTGTGTCGCTCAGTGTTGTCCATATTTGCCAAGGCTGGAAATCCACCGATAATGTGATCTAAGGTTTCACCCTGCTTGGCACATTTACGAAACTTATCCTCAACTTCTGTCTGTTTTAAGATGAACCTCCAGTAATTCCTTGTAGGAATGACTCTGTCTTGTATAGCCACCGTGAAGCTCCTTTCCATCCTTCGACTTGACCGAGGAGTTGCTTTTCAGGTAAGCTGAAATTCGTCCGGTTCAAATGGAGTGCGGAGTCACTGTCAGCCTTACAAATGGCAGCATACATTGCATACTGTTCTGATCTTCGTATGAAGTACTTCCGTAAGTTCAAGGTTTCCTTGTGGTACAGACGGATCAAACTGACAATTCATAGTCCTACTTCGCTTGGTGGTACAGTTATGCGTTGAACAGCAGACTTAGGATGATGAAGTCTGTGTTTGGTCATCTGCACACGCACTGTTCTCTCAAGTCCTTCGAGGTCTGTTGCAGACCATTTAACCACTCCAAATGGATAGGTTAGAGTAAGAATGGCGTATGAGTTAATGGCTTTGATTTTATATTTCTTGTGTTCATCAAGGTTTTAAGCACAGTGTTCAGCCTATCCTTGAACCTTATTTTCAACCTCTGTTTGATCTCAGTTAGGCTGATTCCTTGCAGTTGAATGAAGCCCAAGTATTTGTAACTCTGTTCTTCGATTAAGTATTCAAGTACATCATCACTTAAGCTGATTCCATTACTGCTTCCTATTGTTATTATTATATTTTATAATACAGTAGGCTATATTTATATTTTCTACAGAAAATGAATCTGTTGACATCGAATATAGATTTAGGTATAAGGAGGTCATTTTTGAAGGCCTTTGTCTGGAGCGTGGCACTCTAAGGAAGTGAAACTTGCAGCAGAAAAGTGGAGAATTGAAGCGTTTGAAATGTGGTGTTCCAGGAGAATGATGAAGATCAGATGGGTAGATAGGGTTACAAACGAAGAGGTATTAAGACTAGTGGTAGAGGAGAGATATTTCTGGCGACTGCTAATGAAGAGAAGAGATAGGTTAGTAGGACACATACTAAGACACCCAGGAATAGCAAGCTTAGTTATGGAAGGAAGGGTCGAGGACAAGAACTGTAGGGGTAGACCAAGGTTAGAATATGTTAAACAGATTGCCTCAGATGTAGGGTGTGGTAACTATGTAGAGATGAAACGATTAGCTCAGGACAGGGAGGCATGGAGGGCTGCATCAAACCAGTCAAAAACTGAAGACTCAAACAACAACGACAAACATTAACTTATAACGTTTGTATAAAGGATGAGTATTTATTTAATTTCAACTAACTTAATCGATTTGTTTGCCTGCATGGGTACTGCCGTAAGGTGATCTGATCTGTCCTTGCAGATATAGGGGCATTTGGTGATGGTCTTCACGGAAATGTGAAAATGTGAGGTCCAACGGTAACTACTGAGGATGATTTCTGGTGGTTAGTTTGTAGTCCGACCACACATCTTGAAGGGCGAGACCGGGGTTAACGGTTTCTGAATTGAAATTCACTGTCTCTGAGCCAGGAAACAGCCATTGCCAAGTGAACTGGCGGACTGGAAAATTTATCATTGTTCTGCTAGATAAAAGTTTTAGCATTCGTGGAGCAATTTCCTGTTTACTGCGGGCCGGCCCGCAACCTTTAGACATGGAGGTGTTTCAGTGAGTACACTTGGATGTACAAAATTATTTTGTGACTGGGACTATAGTCGACCATTTTTGCCGACATTAAGCATGGAGGTGACGCTGAACCAGCGTATCCAAGACCAGTGTGGTGGTGGTAATTGTTGTTTTAACGGGCGAAACATCTACGTCAACGCCCTTAACGAAGTTGTTGTTTTTTGAGTGTTTGCTGTTCCCAAGGTTGCAGGATCGAATCCTGGTGCAGTCTGCTGGCATTTGAGGGTGCGAAAATGCGAGGGAGCCGTGTCAGTAGATTTACTGGCTCGTTAAAGGTCCCCTTTGGGGCAAAATTCCGGCACTCCGGCGTCTCTAAAAGGCACAGTAGTTAAAAGGGATGAACAAAATCAGATTATTATTAATATTAGTATGTTGTTGTTTGAGTCTTCAGTCTTTCGACTGGTTTGACGCAGCGCTCCATGGCTCTCTGCCCTGAACTAATCGTTTCATCTCTACATAGCTACCACACCTTACATCCGAGGCAATCTTTTTAGCATAATATTCTAACTTTGGTTTACCCGTAAACTTCTTACTCTCGACACCTCCTTCCAAAACTAGTTTGCAATTCTTGGGTGTCTAAGGTTTGTGTCCTGCCAACCTATCTCTTCATCATCATTTGGCTGGATGCGTGGCTCAGCTGTAGCGTTCTCGCCTGCTGTTCCCAAGGTTGCAGGATCGAATCCTGGCACAGCCAGTTGGCATTTGAAGATACGAAAATATGAGGAAGTCGTGTCAGTAGATTTACTGGCACGTAAAAAAAAACCTTCGGAGCAAACTTCCGGCACCCCGGCGTCTCTAAAAGCCGCAGCTGTTAAAAGGGACGTAAAACCAATAACATTATCTTCTCTACATCAGCAGTCCCCAGAAACATCTCTCCTCGCCCATTCGTCTTAACGCCTCTTCATTTGTTACTCTATCTATCCATCTGATCTTCATAATTCCCCCGTAACACCACATTTCAAATGCTTCTATTCTCCTTTTTTCAGCTGTGCCAGCAGTTCAAGTTCCACGACCATAGAGCGCCACGCTCCTGACAAAGGCTTTCAAAAATGACTTCCTAATACCTAAATCTATATTTGATGTCAACAAATTCCTTTTCTGAGCCAACCTACTTTTTATATCCTCTTTCCTAACGATATGTGTAATAAAGAAAATGTAATTTTAATCACATAGGTAAGCTATCAAGTCACAATTGATGCTGTTATTGTGTTATAAATGTCTGCATAATCAGTGTTGCATATAATTACTTAATTAATGAAATGTTTTATACACTTTTTTTTTCTGGACCGTGACATGTATTTTTAGATTTTTGGTGGCACACGTGTGATAAATTATTTTACAAAACCATGGAGTAGACAGAACACTCTTGACTCAAAATAGTAGCATAAAATATTAAATTGTTAAAAATTGGAAATTTCACACGCACCAGTGACAAAAATTAAATTTATGAAAACACTGATTACATGTTCAATTAGAGTTCCAAATAGTTAATAGGGTGGGAATTTTATTTTAATTTTAATATGACTACATCTGTAGCAGTAGTAGTACGCAGGGCCATATTTCTAAATAGGCTAAGTAGGCTGCAGCCTAGAGCGGCAAATTTTCAGGGGCGGCAGTTTGGCAATTCATTCAAAAGCTAAAATGAAGTATTTCAGACGTTAATAATATTTTTCGTACGAATTTAAGAATACTCGCTACTTAAAAATTTGTTTTAATCCTTTTACAGTTTTTCCTGCCTTAGAAGAGTTAAGAACACTCTGCGAAGTAGTATTTCTGAAATACGGTTAAACTCACTTTCATTACTTTTTTTTATTTATTTAGTCGATTTACCCTCTAGGTTGGTGGTTTCCACGGACACAGCGAGGGAACTCACCACTACCGCCTCTATGGGCAGTGTCCTGGAGCTTGGAACATCTGGTCGGAGGGGATACAACTGGTGAGGTGTGATCAGCACCTCGCCCAGGCGGCCTCGCCCAGGCGGCCCCGCCTGCAAAGCGAACAGGGGCCTCACGAGGAAAGGGAGGAGGGGAAGATTAGGATGGATAGGCAAGGAAGGGGGAAGGAGGCGGCCGTGGCCTTGAAGTAGGAACCATCCCGGCATTTGCCCGAAGACGAAGTGGGAAACCACGGAAAACCACTTCGAGGATGGCTGAAGTGGGAATCGAACCCCCTCTACTCATTTGGGCCACCCGAGGCTGAGTAGACCCCGTTCCAGTCCTCATACCACTTTTCAAATGTCGTGGTGTAACGTGTTTTTCGAGGGTTTTTTATGCAACTGGCATAAGTCAGTAGGAAGCCATTCTATATTTATTTACGCGGCAAATTGTTCAGCCAAGATAATTTTTCATGTTAATTTATTATTATTATTAATTTATTATAATTATTATTAAGATATTTTCGGAGCATTTTATAAAAATTATAAGCATACAGATAGGTTTTCTATGTCTTAGAAAACGCTAACAAGCAAATTATTACGAACGACGATATCATAGAAAATTATCTGATTACGGAATTTTACGGAGTTTTGTCAGTTAGGGTATTTGAGAGACGTGACTCACTGGGATTTCAAGTACAAGCTGATTCCTGTCGAGAAGCATGACGCAATCTTGGGTCGCATCGTCAAGAAGAGGCGAATTGTTGAAACGGAAAACGACTTCTCCCTCTCGCCCGCGGAGTGTAATGAACCGGAGGAGGGGAAGTGGCGGCGTGCTCAGCCAATCAGCGGAGACAGCGTAAGCTAGGAGACTGCTCCGGAGTGGGGGAGCCGACAGGTGAATATATCGTTCGACGCGCCGTGAGACGAGGACAATCTGTGAAATACTTGACGAGTATGGATGCGCGTGCGAGTGGGTCCGATGTTCGGTGGAGTTAAGGACAATCTGTGTAGAACTTGCAGTGTACGGTCGCAAGTGCGTGACGCTCCGATGTTCAGTGGAGTTAGCGACGAACTTTTGTAAAACGTAACCAGTGCGGTTTTACGAGAGTTTGGGTCCGATGTACGGACCATAGAATTATCTAATCTACCAGAATATCATCAAATTTCGACGGAGATGACGACGTCCAGGAGACTGTGGGAAGCACACAGCATCATCAAGAACGAGGGAAATGCATTGGCAATTTCCAGGGGTAAGCGCTAATGACGCAGAAATACGCAATCTCTCATTTTTCTTTGTTTTATATTTCATAATTCAGTAACTTCATAGCTTGGAAATAAGAGTAAAATCAATTTATCAGACTCCGTTTTCACGTAATTTTCTATCGGTAATATTCAAATCACAACGCTCCAATTTAAATTTTAAACTTATTATTATTATTAATTTTGCTATACTTGTTTTATATAATAAATTCATTTCTTTTACAATGCAATCTTTGCTTTCAGTAGGTAGCATTAGATATAGACCAATTCCTTCTCCTGATACAATTGTTTGTTGGGTTAATGATCAAATCATACCACGATCTGAGTGAATAGATTCTTGACGGTGTTCTACCAGAGCTAGACGTTGTTAAATACAAATTTAGATTTCAACATTGCATTGAGGTCTTGGCGCCCATTAAAACAACATAGCTTAGGCAAAGGTAAACAGTTACATTTTTCTCCCAACAGTGTGGGCTAGCGAAACCATTACATTTGTCGCTACCAACATGGGGCACTAATAACCATTACAATTGGCGCCCAACGTGGGGCAAAGTAAATACCGTTTCACTTGTCATCCCAGCCTAATAACCATTACAGTGGCAGAGCCGGGAATCGAACCCAGGACCTCCGGGGCGGCAGCTAACCATGCTGACCGCTACGCTACGGAGGCGATGTTCATTACTTTGTATTGAGGCAAATACAACAAAAACACTCTCGTATGAGGACATTATTAACGAGTTTGCCATCAAGAAATCTCGTAAGAAAGCTATGTAAATTTGAACACGAAGATTACGTGAGCTGTTATAGAGACGTTTGTATATTTTTCAACAAATAAACCAGTAATTAACTACATTTTGTGTAATTTCATTTCACCATGTAGCACAACTTAATTCAAATTGAACACAGTGTTCTTCAATTACGCAAAAGATAGTCATTAGCATTAAAATATAAAAATATGTGTAAAATAGTGATCACTGATCTCCAAGAACAAATTAATAAATTAAGTTCGAAACCCATCTCATGTTTTAACGAATCTTAAAAGAAGTAAGTAAACAAATAACAAGTAGATAACATTTATTCTGTAAGCCAATAAAATTGTAGTTTTATCTAAACTAAATGAATTTTATGTTTAAGAAAGATGAAAACGCCAATGAACTCGATCATTTTGTTGTGTAAAACAAATGTATTAAGCAAATATTAACTATAGAGGGGGTGGCAAATGGGCATTAGCCTATAGGCGGCATACTCTTAAATCCGGCCCTGTATAGAGTAGTAGGCTAGTAGTAGCATTATTTGAAATTGAGGTGAGGGTTGGGACGTAGGTGGCCGTGGCCTTAAATTAGGCACAATCCAGGCATTATCCTGGAGTAGAAATAGGTAACCACGGGAAACCTCTGATTCCATTACTGCTTCCTATAGCAAAGAGGATATAAAAAGTAGGTTGGCTCAGGCAAGGAAAGCATTTCTACAAAAAAGGAATCTGTTGACATCGAAAATAGAATTAGGTATTAGGAAGTCATTTTTGAAAGGCTTTGTCTGGAGCGTGGCGCTCTATGGAAGTGAAACTTGGACTATTGGTGCAGCAGAAAATAGGAGAATTGAAGCGTTTGAAATGTGGTGTTACAGGAGATTGATGAAGATCAGATGGGTAGATAGGGTTACACACGAAGCGGTATTAAGACGAGTGGGAGAGGAGAGATGTTTCTGGCAATTGCTAATGAAGAGAAGAGATAGATTGGTAGGACACATACTAAGACACCCAGGAATAGCAATCTTAGTTATGGAAGGAAGGGTCGAGGACAATAACTGTTGGGGTAGACCAAGGTTAGAGTATGTTAAACAGATTGCCCCGGATTTAGTAGATATGTAGAGATGAAACGATTAGCTCAGGACATGGAGGCATGGAGAGCTGCATCAAACCAGTCAATAGACTGAAGACTCAAACAACAACATTATTGTTATTATTATTATTATTATTGTATTAACTTATGTTTGTATAAAGGATGAGTATTTATTTAATTTCAACTAACCTAGGATGACTAGGTGGTAATAGAACGTCTCTTATTAGTTTTGTCTCACGGAGCGAGTGGACCCAATTCCAGCCCCCAGACCAAAATTAAATTTCTTGGCATAGCCGGGAATCGATTCTGGATCTTAAGGGTGATAGCTGATAATACTAGCCACTACATCACGAGGTAGTCCTTGCGTGTGTAATCTGTATAATAACCTATGCTATTGTGATGTATTTACTAGCGTGCATACTTTCAATTGAGAACTAGGCTTAGTAAGGTGGTAGATGTTAGGTACTGTACCATTATGGCATTCACTTGGGGGTTTTTAAGTGAAAAAAAAACACAGACAAACAGGACTGAAGTGGCTAAAGTGAGATTTTAACCCACCTCTTCGCAGTTCTCTTCCCGATGCTAAGTCCACATCGTTCCAACACTCATGTCATGATTAAATCCTCTATGACTAAGGTGCGAATCGAACTCGTAATATCTATGCGCAAAACCCCATCCTCTTTTCAAGACATTATTATATTCTCCGCGATTGTAATGTAAGGATAGAAATTTATGTGTATCTTGATTTCCAAAAATGTAAAATATTAGCTAATGTTTCCCATTTTCCGCGTGGAATTACGGTATATTTTATGTCGGTGATTAGTCATGGCAGTGTAATGTAATTCTTCCATATTACCGGTATTAATAATTACACGGAGTTTAGGGCTCGCCGTCGAAATGACACAAGAAGGTAGTAATACCTATTATTACCGAACAGGAAAAATGCTTCGTGATATGTTATCTGACTAGCAATTGAAATACACTTGTGTTAAATGTTAATGCGGAAGATGCTGAGCATAAATTTGTCAAGTTATTAGAAAGATAATGATCGCTTTGCATCCAGAACTTCTATTAACAGATTATGATAACCACCTACCGGATTTGTTCCATTTCGTGGCGAAGCGAATCACCCGATTAAATACCGAAGAAATGAGCTGCAATCGTCGTGACTTATAATCCTTTGGTTTACAGAGATGAAACCTTCGTGAATATTGTATATAGTATATCAGAGTCCAGACAGATTGTATAGGCATAAATAAATAAATAAATAAATACATAAATAAATAGGCTAAATAAATAAATAAATAAATAAATAAATAAATAAATAAACAAATAAAAGAATTAATAAATGAATGAATAAATAAATGAATGAATGAATGAATGAATGAATAAATAAATAAATGAATAAATAAATGAATAAACGAATGAATAAATAAATGAATAAATAAATGAATTAATAAATGAATGAATAAATAAATGAATGAATAAACGAATAAATAAATGAATAAATAAATGAACTAATAAATAAATGAATGAATAAATGAATGAATAAATAAATTAATTAACAAATGAATGAATAAACGAATGGATAAATAAATGAATAAATAAATGAATGAATAAACGAATGAATAAATAAATGAATGAATAAATAAATGAATAAATGAATGAATAAATGAACTAATAAATAAATGAATGAATAAATGAATGAATAAATAATTGAATGAATATATAAATGAATGGTATAAGAATGAATAAATAAATGAATTAATAAATGAGTGAATAAATGAATAAATGAATGAATGAATAAATAAATAAATAAATGAATACATAAATGAATGAATAAATGAATGAATAACTAAATAAACGAATAAATGAATGAATGAATGAATAAATGAATGAATAACTAAATAAACGAATAAATGAATGAATGAATAAATAAATAAATAAATAAATAAATGAATGAATAAATAAATAAATGAATAAATGAATGAATAAATAAATGAATACATAAATGAATGAATAAATGATAAATGAATGAATAAATAAATGAATTAATAAATGAATGAATAAATGAATGAATGAATAAATGAATGAATAAATAAATAAACAAACGAATAAATGAATGAATGAATAAATAAATAAATGAATGAATAAATGAATGAATAAATAAATGAATAAAGAATGAATAAATAAATAAATGAATATATAAATGAATAAATGGATGAATGAATGATAAATGAATGAATGAATAAATGAATTAATAAATGAATAAATAAATCAACGAATAAATGAATGAATAAATGAATAAATAAATAAATGAATATATAAATGAATAAATTAATGAATAAATAAATGAATTAATAAATGAATGAATGGATAAATAAATAAACGAATAAATGAATGAATGAATAAATAAATAAATAAATTAATTAATAAATGAATGAATAAATAAATAAATGAATGAATAGCGTGGACAAGGTACTTCGAGATTTGGACTTAGCTAGTTTCGAAGGGAATTGTTCGCACACATATGTCGAACCGAACATACATCCGTGCAGCAAGTGCATGCAACCTGTTCGCATCGAGAGCTCCCCTAACATAGCAGGATCAAATCCTGGCGCAGTCAGTTGACATTTGGTGGTGCTTAAATGTGAGGGAGGCGTGTCAGTATATTTACTGGCACGTTAGAGATCCCCTTCGGAGCATAATTCTGGCATCTCGGCGTCTCTAAAAGCCGCAGTAGTCAACAGGGACGTTAAACCAATAACATTATTACATATATCACTTTCTTGTGGTCACGATAACTACGTCATTCTGCACCAATAACTTTCAAATGTTTGCAAGAAAAATAACCATTCAAAATCTCGGTCGACTTCGTTAATGGGCATAATTGAACCATTTGGATGGAAATGATGGGGAGCTTTCTTAGTATGTGAAAATTCAATTCCATTCAAAGTTCGTACTATCTCAGTAAAGCTTTTTGATAGCAGCAACCATTGACGTGGAAAAAAATGGATTTTTGAGAAAAATAACCAGACCTCCTTTAATAGGCACAATATCAAAACAGTTTTAAAAATAATACCTATATACATACATACTTACATACATATTTATTGACGGCTTCCACCATTTTCTTTTATACAGGATAAAATACATTAAGAGTTAATACGAGTACCCTACTAGTACAATCAACTGTATTCATACAGATTGGCTAATGAAGAGGAAAACATATATTTTCTAAGGGGTCTTTCATCAGTATCGAACAAGTCTATGTTGACCCCATTTGAGATTCGCATCATTCTGTCAATAAGACTATTTAGACCATAATTAGTCGGATGCCAGTTTGTTTCAAAGACATGATGCTTGCCCATCGAACGAGGGGGGGGGGGGGGGCACATAGATATTGATTTCATTTAGTAATTCTGGGCAGTTTATGTGAGAGTTTACGATTAAGAATATAAAATTATCACGACGGGATTTAAGCGTTATTGGGTGTAGGAAACGATACGCATAAATTCGGAGGAATTTGTGTTGTAGGCCTACTTTCTCTAAACTCTAAATCTTGTCTGAAAGAATTTTTGATGAGGGATGAGCAAAATGGATGCTAAACATGTGTAACTTTTGTAGGTACAGCCTACAACAATTTGCACATTTAGTGAATTCGAAATATAGTTCATTGCCCGTTGAAATCTACCTCCGCCTTCCAGCGTGCCAAGATGATTTTATTTTATTTTAAAAGTAATACACGCATCAAAAAGAAGTTTTGCATATTGCCATGAAGCACAGTGAGGACGGACTTATTGGTTTATGTATTTATTTTCAACTCAAAACTCCTTCTGTAACCTTATTTCTGCCAAATGACATGAAGTGCGTTGTAGATAAAGCGCCACCCATTACGGTAATCCACTATGGTCACTTAATATAAGGCACCGCTCCGGGTCGATCTGGCGTTAGCGTGTGTCGTGAGAAAATGTTAGGACTGAGGGAGTTGATGAAGTGTCTTAGGTTTGGAAATAAGTTTCTGAAAGTCTGTAGCGCATGATGATAAAACTGTTTCAATGAATTATATTCCTCTATTCTCGTCTTGTAAGTTCCGACACCTCTTTTTCAGGAGAAATCTCTGCAAACAGGAATTAATAAACAATGTCGCAAGATTTTTCGCACTAGTGCACATAATAAAAAGCAAGTCCTTCGCTTCCCTCTTTTATGTGCATCGTAATTCGTGTGAAGAAGACAGGGAGCTATAATAAGTGTGTCATGTGAACTTGCTACTCCATGTCAGTTGCCTGATTAAGGCCGCTTTCTATGCGCGGTGTGAGTGTCCTTGTATGCACATAGTAACTGGTGTAGAAACGTGATATGAAGCCGGCAGGCTGCAGACCCTGTACAGACCGTTGCTGCCAAGTCACTACGGTTGGCTAGCTAGATCCAATGAGTTACAATGATGCAATTGGCCGACTTCGTGCTCGCTCGCTGCACCATTTGGTCTAATGCTTAACATGGGCACACGTGTGATACCACTTGGGTGAGGAGAAACACATTTAAAATAACTTTCATAAATAGCCGTTATGAGTAACGTAGTAACAATACAATAAAATCAAGGAATTGTAATATTGTAATCAATGTTTATTCCACAGTATTTTTCTCATGGGGAAGGGAGACATCATAATGTTGTCGTCATTCCAGCTCAGCACTAGTTTCAAAAGCAACCGTCTTCCCAAATGTATACACCAGGTGGCACCATATATCCCACTAACTAATAATAGCTACATAATATCACTAGCTGCGTGGCGCAGCGGTACCGTTCTCGCCTGCTGTACCCAAAGTTTCAGGATCGAATCCTGGCGCAGTCAGTTAGCATTTGAGGGTGCGCAAATGCGAGGGAGCAGTGTCAGTAGATTTACTGGCACGTTAAATATCCCTTCGGGGCAAAATTCCGACATCCCGGCGTCTCTAAAAGCCGTAGTAGTTAAAAGGGACGTAAACCAATAACATTACTATAAATATATATAGACTAATGATCCCGTCAAAAGACTTTTTTAGGTTAAAATGTATAAGGGAACAGGAAAGATTGCAACAATTTGAGAAGTGACCCGGGCATCGTAGAAAGAAGAGTTCGATCATTGGCCGAGAGTAAAGATGGATGAAAAGCAGTGTAGCTTTAAACCACAACGACGATCAAAATTTTGGTATGCGCCAAGTAAATTGTGTGTAGATTTCATTTAACATTTTCTCCTTGAATTCGTGTTTCATTTATATTAGTTTTAAGGGTCATTCCTGTTGGAGTTTCATTGCTTAAGCTGGTTTTAAATGTCACGAACAACAGTGGCTCGGCAGTTTATTTTCCATATCTAAAAGCAATGTATGTTCCAATTTATTTGAGGTCAGTGATCTCGCTATTGTGTTTCAGTATTAATTTTTATTGTTCTTAAAATAAAAGTTATTGAGAAATGTTACGAGAGAAATAGACAGTTGTGTTGGTGTTTTCTAGATCTAGAGAAAGCGTACTATACCCTACCAGGGAATTATTACCGCTAGACGTGCAGCGCGGCTGTTGTGTATACATTACGTCATCTCGCCGCGTTCTGGCTGCAGCAAGCGGTTGCGGGGCAAGAAGGGGAATGCATGTACAGTCATACAATGAGAACACACCGCACAGCGCACGACCCAGCACGAATCATGCTAACAAATGATATGCGATGAGGTTTTACTGGCGACGTTTGGGCGGAGTGCATTACTTCCGATTTCCGCCACCGGTAACAATTCACTGATAGGGTAGTACGATAGGCTACCAAGGAAGAAGATGCTAAGCATCCTGAGGGATTATGGTATTGAGGGAAGACTGCTACAGGCAATCAACAGTATTATGTTGATAATCAGGCTGCTGTGAGAGTTGATGGTAGGATGAGTTCTTAGGTCAAGTTTCTTACAGGAGTGAGTCAAGGCTGTAATATTTCACCACTACTGTATATTTGCTGAAGGGCATAAACTGGCTGGGTGGGGTTCAATTAGTTGGAAAGTCTGGCGTATGCTGATGACATGGTTGTAATGACAGACTCAATTGAAAGCTTACAAGCCAACATGGTAGAACTTGAACAGAAATGTAGCGAGTATGGTATGAAAATCAGCATTTCAGAAACGAAGGTTATGTCGGTAGGGAAGAAATGCAAGAAAATAGAAAGCCACATAGGAGGAACCAAATTGGAGCTGATGGAATTAGATTCTTAGGCTGTTATCCTGTCAGGATGGTAGAATGGGGAAAGAAATAGAGCCGAGGTGCTGCAAAGCCAATTTAGCGAGTTCTCAGTTGCAATCTACAGTATTCAGCAAGAAAGAAGCTTGCCACGGTGGGTGAGTGGTTATAGTGTCGGACTACCAACCCCAAGATTGGAGGTTCGCCCCTGGCCATGGTAAGTGATTTTTGAAGGCGACAAAAATCACGATACTCATGTCATACGTTGTTGGCATGTTAAAGAACCCATTTGAATTCAGTAGGCCGTGTTCAATGGCAAAATTAATCTCGGGATTTTCCGCCAACACAAAGTTCCTCCATTCTCTACTTGAAAGCGCTGTAGTGTCAAGGAGTTTAGATATCTAACCTCCTTGACTTTCATAGCGTTCAAAGGAACGACGAAATTCGACATGCAAGCTACCCTCTGGGTGTCAATTAACAAAGCTTGCACCAGGCACCCGAGGCCATACGATATTATTATTATTATTATAGCAAGAAAGAAGTTAAAGTAGCGACTAAACTCTGCCTACATCGCTCAATATTTATACCGTCTTGCAGTAGGGAAGTGAGAGCTGGGTAGATTCACAAAAGCAGGCTTGTGCTTAAGCAGGAAAATCTTTGAAAGCACAGAAGACGTTTCAAAAAACATTTATACATCCATAGCCACATAATTTTGATTCTCAAAAGAAGGTACAAATCATCAATATTAAAACAACTATTTTATTGAAGGGGAAATTTCAATAAGATTCTGCATACTCAGCCACATCAATTTGACTTTTCTCCAAAGAAGGTACAAATCATAGAAATTAACGTCCAATTTATTTGACGATAATAACATTTTGAAAACATCTTTTTAATACCGTTTCCTACTCCATAGAGGCAGATTTCTAAATTTTAAAACCTCAATTTTTATAAGCAATATTTTTGTATATTTTTTAATATTTCAACAATAATTCAATTGTAATAAATTTGATTTTTCTAGGAAATTTACATTAAATATTTTTCCATATTTTAACGATTTATTCTAGTTAGACAGTATTTTCGATTATAATTAACAATATTTTTAACAGAATTTTTAATATTTGAAGATTGGTCTACGATTACTGAGAGAAAAATTATAGTGAATATTTTATTTCTAGTCTTCATCTCTGTTTGCATAGAATGTTAATGTTAGATTGAAGCTCTGAGTTTAATATTTTTATTTTTAGTATAACTGAAGAAGGTTACAAGTTAACCGAAACTGGTGTTACATCATAGTTTCAATACATTATTGACTTTAAGGTGGATTATCATTTACTGTACCTATTAATTAGGTATAATTTTAATTTATATGTCAATTCGGACAAATTATATGAAACATGATGAATTTCATATTAATACAACAAATGTTCCTGTCCTAAATTGTAAACATTGAACAAGAATTCAAAATATTTGCTGAAAACTCTTCGTTTTCATTTTTCGAAACCCTTCCGAATTTGATTGATGTTTTTTTCATCCACTGACTCTTATTTGGTTGTTGTTACATAAACAAGTAATGACATTTTGTATATTTAGGCAAAAAGTAACCTTTATAGATTTCTATAATTCCAAAATTAAGCGTAAGTAACCTAAATTAAGCGATGACCTCTCAATTAAACTTCTTTTATTATTTCGTGTCTAATAATTAATCGATTAACTCCGCCTGCAGGATCTACTGGGTGGATTGAGTAGCTCAGTAATTTCTGTTGCCGGTCCCAAGCCCGGAGAAAGGAGGAGGGTTGGCTTAAGCCGTAAAATAAGAGCCAGAACACATCTTGAGGCAACCTCTAGGACTCACAATCTTAGTTGTATAACGTTGGACTTTGTCCAACCCACATTTACTTTAATATCATGGATTTAGCTTCTAATGGTCATGATTACCCTGAAGACAATGCTAGGCGTAAATCGGATTCCAGGGTGCCTAGCAGTTTAAGGTTACATTATGGTGAATCGGAGCACCACAAGAACAGTTCAAGAAAATGAGAAAATATTTTTTTGGAACATACAATGTGAATTCCTTAATTCAGGTTGGAAAATTAAAACAACTAACAACAGAACTTCATAGACATCGCATTACAATATTAGCCCTTCAAGAGACCAGGTTCTTGGATGAGGACACCTTTGAATCTGACAACTTCCGAATTCTCAAAGGAAAAGTTGGGAAGAGAGTGATGAAGAACATGCCACATCTTGGAACAGCTTTTATGGTCAACAAGAAATTTTTGGACGCAGTTATCGCTTTTAGAAGTGTGAATGCCAGACTATCTTTTCTAACTATAAAATCTCTCAATAAGAGATACACGCTAATCAACGCCCATGCTCCTATAAATAAGGATAATAAAACGAATCCAGAGGAAGTTGATGAATTTTGGGACGAGTTAGAAGCCGAAATTCTCAAAATTCCTTCTAATCATGTAAAAATTTTACTTGGAGATTTCAATGCTCAGCTTGGATCTGAGAGAAAATTTTCTGATATAATAGGTAAATATCCCGCTCACAATAGAACCAACAGGAATGGTGAGAGATTGGTTAAACTCTGTGAACATCTAAACTTAAAGATTATGTCCACACATTTTAAAGCAAAACCAAGTAAAAAGAAAACATGGGTCTCCCCTAATGCGTTGCTGGGTGAGTTTCAACTAGATCATGTAGCTATCTCTCGAAATTGTTTCAAAGAAATTCAAAATGTCAAGGTCAGAAAATCCATTAATGTAACTTCAGATCACCTTTCTCAAATCAAGATGAATTTCATACCTTTTACACGCAAACAAAATACAACTAGAATTAAAATTCCGAAAATTAATAGAGAGGTTCTTACAAATGAAAGGAGGATAGAATTTCAAGGAAAACTTAAAATACCAACCAATTGGAATGAAGTTACTAATAACCTTCTTCAACCAGCTCAGGAAATTGCACCGTTGAACTTTTATAGGAAACATGCTTGGTGGAATGAACAATGTGAAAGAGTGATCAAAGAAAGACATTGTGCTTGGCACAAGTGGAACGGGAACAAGACACCAGAAAATTTAGAGGAAGTACAAAGATTAAGGAAAATGGCCCACCAGACTTTAAGAACGATTCGAAGAAAATATATGAAGGACCAAATAATGGAAATGGACGACAATTTTAAGAAAAATGACACACGATTGTTTTATAGAGCATTTAAGAATGAAATCACTGGATATTCAGCGCCGAGTTTAAATTTCAAAAGGGAAGATGGTACGCTAGCATTAAACAACAAGGAAAATTGTGATATCTTGGCTGCGTATTTTGAGAAGTTGTTAAATTGTCCAAAACCGACAGACAAGTTGAGTTTCAAATTTACAACACAAAATTTTGACTCTACGCCCCCAGATGTAAATGAAGTTAAATGTATTATCAACTCACTTAAAAATAATAAAGCCTCAGGCAAGGATGGAATAATTGCAGAAATGTGGAAGCTTGTAGATGATGAATTTTTAATAGCGACGACAAATCTATTCCAGAAAATTTGGATTGAGGAAGCAATTCCAGAAGACTGGTTAATCGCCTTAATTCATCCACTACATAAAAAAGGCTCAGAAATTGATGTCAATAGTTATAGGGGGATCTCATTGTTGTCTGTCACATATTAGCCCAGTCATTTGGTGCTCAGAAGTGCCTGTTTCAAAAAAAAATTAGGGTATAAGGTTTCTCGACGGATTCTTATGTTTTTCGGTGTGCTGAATCCGAATCTGAAGTTTGCCAACAAAAAAAATGACGGCTTCACTGTGAAAATCGCAAAAAATCCAAAAAATTTCGGACTTTTTTCACAAAATCGCTTATAAGATGAAAAATATGCAACCTAGTGAATTTCTCATTATTTACAAAATTAAAGTAGACAAAATTTCTTTCAAAATGCACTGGGCACTTTTAGTTTTTGAGTGCAGGGTATTGCTGCTAGAGCGCGCTGAAAGAGAGCGGCGTTTTGGCACTTAGGCAAAAACGAGAGAAACTCAGCCCTAACTAGCCCCAGACACTTTCTATTCGTGTTTCCTCCATTAATACGTGTTTTATTCATGTTCTATGCTGGTAACATGATTGAAAGTTCGTTGGAAAAAAATTGATAAATTAATATATTCAAGTTAAGTCCATCTGAACTTATCCACCTAATGGTAAAGTGTGAAAGTGATGAGGTGAGTAATGTAAAACAGTTTTTGTGATTTTTCACTCAACATCTCACCATGTCACACATATCTCACACATTAACCCAGTCAAATGGTAGTCTTGACCAAAAAAAATTAGGGTAGAAGGTTTCTCGACGGATTCTTATGTTTATCGGTGAGCTGAATCTGAATCTGAAGTTTGCCAACAACAAAAATGACGGCTTCAAGTGAAAATAGCAGAAAAAACTAAAAATTTCGGACTATTTTCACAAAATTGCTTATAAGTTGAAAAGTATGCTTCCTAGTGAATTTCTCATTAGTTACAAAATTAAAGTAGCCAACATTTCCTTCAAAATTCACTGGTCACTTTTAATTTTTTAGTGCAGGGCACCGCCGCTAGAGCGCGCTGAAAAAGAGCAACTTTTTGGCACTTAGGCAAAAACGAGAGAAACTCAGCCCAACTAGCCCCAGACGCTTTCTTATCATGTTTCCTCCATGAATACGTGTTTTATTCATGCTCTATGGTGGTTACAAGATTACGAAGCCCTTGAAAAACATTGCCCACGGAGTGGTAGGAATTCATAAAGGACCGATCAAGCCGTTTTATTATTTATTTAAAAATTAAATTAAATGAATATAATGAAAAGGAATGTAATTGCAATTAACTATTATTACATTACAATTGATTTCAATTCTTTAATTGAGCTTCCTCCTTTTTGGCCTTGATGGAGCAGCCTCCGGTTACCGATCAGAAGGTCTCGGTTGATCGCTACCGGTCGGTAACTCCACTGGAAAAGGAATTGTACAAATTATTGTCCACAATACTTTCAGGTGTCGAGTTGGAAAACTGTTCGAAACCCAGTGAAATAGGGTGTATTACAAACAGGCAGTTTACCTTCTGCTGAAGTCTCCGCTATCGTCGTTGGTTATTCGACCGAGATGGAATCGTCAGGATCCTCGGACAACTCTAAAAAAGAAATCGTACGAATACATTAGAGGGTGAAGTAAGCAGACCGCATTGGAATAAGGTGGTGTACAAACATGCTATTTACCTTGTGCTGATGTATCCAGGATTGTAGGTGGTGACTCAACCGGAGAAGGGTCATCAGGGTCACCTTCATTGTCGATGTCGCATGAGTTGTCAAGGTTCAGACAGTTTCCCTCGCAGATGGTACAAAGCCTAGAGCAATATAGACCCACACGTCGACAACCGCAGGTTCTTCGAGAGTCGCCTTTGCATTTGCAAGAGACCTTGCAGAGAAGCTTGTCAGGAGCTGGGGCCTTAGCTGTTCTCGTGGGGGTGAGGTCGTTCCTCGATGACATCCACCCCCACTGTTCTGGGTTGAGCTGATTGTCAGCCACTGCTGGATCTGGTGGTAAACTCGCAGAAAGTGCTCACGGGCTGCAGCTTCAGTGGGAGGGATCGAGGCCATGTTTCCGGTGACTTTATATGCTGTACTGAGGTACAGCTTGTACCTCAGTTCGTTTAGACGAGTGGTATGGTGGTCACCACCATATAAGGCCACTAGAAATTTTTCGCCAGCATTCACTAGCTCCTCGACTTTTGCTGTGGGTCCATGTAATGCTCATGGTAGTTTACAAGATCTGGGTTCTTCTTGAGGGTCTTCAAGAATTTCGTCTTACTCTGGTTGAACATGGCGGATGTGGAGTCACAACCACTGACAGCGTGGAGGAATAAAATATGATGGCTCAGGGGCTCCTCTAGCGAGCTGCCAGGGCTATATAGCGTCAGTGGTACTTTTCCTTTTCATGGTTTCAGGAAGAACACGTTAGGAGAAGTGCGGATGCCTATCATGATGACGAGAAGGTCAACATCTTCTCCCACCACTGCAACTGTGCCATGCGTGTAAGCTATGGATTGAGCCGTTCTTATGATCAGGGCATCAGCATCCTCAACGGCTTGTCGTGATTCAATCCCTGCCTCACTCAGAGGAGCTCTGTGAATCTACTCTTGTTCTTGTCGTTTGAAAGAAAGTTCGAGTTTGATCATCCAGAGGCTCCTCACAAATTGCACATTCACGACGCAACATTTTCGTCCCTCACATATTCACTAATATTAACATTAGTTCACTTGAAAACACTGAACGAACGGCAGAAATCCGAAGAAGAACGCTTAGCAGTCCCACGAGGAGGAGAGAGCAAACTAAACTAAACCCGAATGGCAGAGGAGTTGGCCGGAGGCATGTAGGGGGACCTGTCAAGGACAGATGTGTCGGCAAAAAAGAGACCCTTCCTATTGAGGGCTTGAGGGTGAACATTTCACACAAAGGGGAAACGACTCCGGTTTCACACTATCAATATATTAAATATATCTCTTTAGGAATGTGTGAGATATGTGTAACATGGTGAGATGTTGAGTGACAATCACAAAAACTGTTTTACATTACTCACCTCATCACTTTCACACTTTACCATTAGGTGGATAAGTACAGATGACTTAACTTGAATATATTAATTTATCAATTTTTTTTCCAACGAACTTTCAGTCATGATACCACCATAGAACATGAATAAAACACGTATTAATGGAGGAAACACGATTAGAAAGTGTCTGGGGCTAGTTAGGGCTGAGTTTCTCTCGTTTTTGCCTAAGTGCCAAAACGTCGCTCTTTTTCAGCGCGCTCTAGCGGTGATACCCTGCACTCAAAAACTTAAAGTGCCCAGTGCATTTTGAAAGAAATTTTGTCTACTTTAATTTTGTAAATAATGAGAAATTCACTAGGTTGCATATTTTTTAACTTATAAGCGATTTTGTGAAAAAAAATCCGAAATTTTTAGGATTGTTTGCGATTTTCACTGTGAAGCCGTCATTTTTTTGTTGGCAAACTTCAGATTCGGATTCAGCACACCGAAAAACATAAGAATCCGTCGAGAAACCTTCTACCCTAATTTTTTTTGGTCAAAACTACCATATGACTGGGCTATATAAAATATTTGCCAAATTACTTTTAAACAGACTTGAACCACAGATCGAACCACAGCTTGGCGAGTTCCAAGGAGGTTTCAGAAGGAATAGATCGTGTGCAGAACAAATTCTTAGTTTAAAATTGATATTAAAATATTACAACAACAGGCCAAAGAATATCTTTATCTCATTCGTTGATTTTCAGAAAGCGTATGATTCAGTGGATAGGGATACTGTTTTTGACACATTGAAGGAATACCAAGTTGATCAAAAAACCATAAATTTAATAAAACTTACATTAACTAATACGATTTCCAGAGTCAAATTTTTAAATGAAGTTAGCGAGCCCTTCGAGGTAAAAACTGGGCTAAGACAAGGGGACAGTCTATCACCACTGCTTTTCAATTTGGTCTTGGATAAAGTCATGAGGACGTTTTGGGAGAAAAACGATTCAAGTGCTAAAATTGGTACAAAGAATAAGAACCTCAAAGTCAAAGGTTTAGCATTTGCTGACGACGTAGCGTTGTTTGCTGAATCAGAACAAGAAGCTATTAACCAAATTGATCAGTTAAAAACTGCATATTGTTTATATTCACATTAATAAACTAAATTATAATTAAACATTTTTACTTTTTTGTCACATATTTCAGGTATTTTTAATACATAAAACATAAATATTTTCCCGATTTCTATCACCCAAAAATCCGAGCCCTACTATAGTCATCATCTTCATCACATTCACACACTGAAACAAACACAGTTGCAGATTATACATACACTTACATGGAGAAAGAGGAAGTGGAAGAAGGTGGAGATGATCCTGATGAAATGCCGTTCCCGGTGAAGAGTGAGTTCGTGGGAGTGAGAGTGATTCAATGAAAGATTCGAATACCGTACTTAAAATATAATTATTTAATGTAATTTATCTATCACTAGCCTCGACACATTCAAGAATGTTGCACAGCAACAGGTATGACGCCGTAAAAGACCTACGCTTTCTGAGAAGCAGCATTACAAGACTAGAGTTTACGCCACGGTTTTTGGCCGGTCAATCCCGGTTTCACAGTCGTACAGAGGACAGTCGGTGAGTCTCAGACATTTGCAAATGACACCCGAGTTTTCAGTTGCGCGGAAAGCAACTCTCATATCAATTGCACAAGCCTGAAGTTCGCCACCGGGGCTCACCGGCCAAAAACCATTGCGTGAACTGTACATTGACTATAATTGAGAAAATACCTACATAAGTTATTTTTATACTTGTTAAAAAATGGATTTCACTACTCAATAACATTAGTAAATGTTACACTTTAATCGATTCTTATTGCAAAATTTTACCCGTTCACAATATTAATGACACTGTAGGCTTCTGTGTTTTAGATGTGAAGAAATACCGTATTTAAAAAAATTCCACTTATTTATTTATTTATTTATTTAGCGTATGGCACATTAAAACATTAAATTATCACATACATGCAATTTGAAACACATTCCAGCTATTAAAGTACAACTATCTACATGAATCTATATACAAATATTCAATTTCATTTTGTAATAGGATTTTTTGTAGTACTTGACATATCGATCTACTTATGTCTTCTATGGTTCTTAGCTGGAAAACCCTGAGAAGGGCTGTTTGTATTCACGTTGTGACATCAAGCAATATTTTGAGCCAGCACTGGGATTGCCTGGCTGCCTAAACTCCTTGGTGTAGATGTTTCCCACGGAGTGACCGTTCTTTAGCACCGCCCAGGGGACGCTACGGACGCGAACAGTCTATTCAATTAACAATTCTGACTGCCGAGTAATGTTTAAGGAAATATTCCCGGGAATTTACCCATCACTAGCCTCGACACATTCAAGAATGTTGCACTGCAACAGGTATGGCGCCGCAAGATCTACGCTTTCTATGAGCAGTAGTGCAAGTACATTGAACTGACCAGTGAAGTTACATCGCTATCCGTCCTTCCGATGCTGACAGTTTCCAAGAATATAACTTCAAACATACGATGTACATGATACTGCATGTAATACAAGAGAGAGCAAAAGCTTATGCAGCTGAAGACAGCAGATGCTCTCATAGAACAAGCAATTTGTAGTCAAGGCTATGCTTACGTAAGAGACAGTTGAAAGACAAATGCGAGTGCATCAGTGAGTTCCTTAAAACTGACTCTTGCTGTATCCGCTGTATACTCGGAGTCATCTAAGGTACTTTTTCTTTCAAGGCAATTTCTCGTCAGAGTAAAAACTGCCACATGTTTACTTTCATAACCGTCGTAAAATCACGCTGCAATTACTTAACAGTACATAAATTATAGATTTAATATTCTTGTTGCGAAACATACAATAAAGCGTCAAAGATATAACATGCAGTTTACATGAAATAAATGCATCGATGTCCTTCAATATGCGTTGCTGCGCACTGTAACTACTTAAAAAAATTAAGTGTGCCGGCAGTAGCATCGCCAGAACATTTTACCCAAGGGGTAACATGGTTGAAACACGCTTAAAAACGGGCACTTTTTGTGTTCCAACTGAGATAAAAAATATTAAAATATAAATTAAATATTCCAAGCCTACATGAACTAACGTAAAATAGAACTACGAAAATGATGATGTTGCTGGATTTTATGTAGGTCTATTGGTAACTTCACAAACAACCTTCAAACTCGAGTGCACATAATATTTTGGTCGACAGTAGGCCTACCTCTAATCGTTACCACGATACCAAAAGCTTTAATAGAATTGTCTTACCAGCACTTAACATCAACTGCTGAAAATGTTCACCATTCACAACCAAGCACAATTCACAGCGTCACAGAAATATGGAAAAACTTGAGAATTAGGCGATTGCTGAATATTAAGTTACGACTACCGTTCTGACCTGGCTGTGGCTGACCAACCCATCGGCGATGCCACCCGCATTGACCGGTACACGGACCTGGTTGGAGCCGCTAGTTTCCCCGGTGCGTTAGCTTTTATTCAACCAGTACTTGCAATTAGTTATTTGGCAATATCAGATGAAATGAACTTGTTTAACAATTCCATCCCTCTAATTTTCTAATGCGATGCTTTCTTCTTAAATGCATTCCACCCGTTGTTTTGACAAACAGACAAAACATAAATTGAGGGTGTATTTGATCATGATGCAGCTCGTGGTGTATTCTTTGGAATACACGATTAGTTAGAGTTGGCAATTGCTGCTCTTTGCTTTCTTTCGTTTATTTTTAGCCTATTTTCAATTTTGAAAAAAAAAACAGGCTTATGAGATCACCTTTTGTCCGTGTGTGTGTGCGTGTGTGTGTGTGTGTGTGTGAGGTGTGTGTGTGTGTGTGTGTCCCTAATAAAATCTAAACGGCTGGAGCGATTTCAATGAAACTCGGTAAGTTCATAGCACTATTCCCGGCGACCTCGACCGTGCCCTTCAAATTTTGTTACGTCTCACCAATCTAATATGGCGGCTGTGCGAAATATTTCACTAGCATTCAATATCTCCAAAACTATTACCGATATCGCCCTGAAATTGTGTACGGTGATAAAAGGCACTACTAGAAGTTCACCTATGAGACTTTCAAAAACCTGGTGACTACAAAACCAGCATGGCGGCCAAGCGAAGTTGAGACTTTTAAATAGACTTTTCTCGCGATTTAACTATCCAATCGTAATGAAACTTGGTACAGCAAATGTTTATACACATTGTAATGCACTGAAGTCTAATTTAGTTCAATTGTTTACATAACCTCAAAATGGCGGCTGTGCGAAATATATCTCACTGACATTCTATATCTCCGAAACTATTACAGATATCACCCTGCAATTTTGTACGGTTATAAAGGGTACTGAAACAAGTTTACCTAAGTATATTTCATAAACCTGTAAAGTACAAAACGAACATGGCGACCAAGCGAATTTGAAATATTTTAATAGACTTTTCTCGTGATTTAACTCTCTGAGCGCAGTGAAATGTGGTACAGTAAATGATTTTGCAGATTGTAATGCACTGCCATCTAATTTGATTCAATTGTTTATATAACCTCAAGATGGCGGCTGTGCGAAATTTTAAAATTAAGTTTTTATTTCTTGTGTCGTAATCATGCGATCGAAGTGAAAGTTTGAATAATGAAGCTAGGCAATAATTGTCCTTGAATGGTACATAACTCTATGGCCTTTACATATAACAATCCTAAATGGCGAGCTTCCGAAATATTTAGACGGTTCTCAATATCTATGAATCTTTTACAGCAACCAAACTGATCTTTTTATGTTCATAGAGACTATGTTCACCTATTGGACTTTCAGTAACCTGGTGAGCACAAATCCAACATGGCGGCGACGCTAAGTATAAATATTTAAATGGACGTTTCTCGCGAATTAACTCTCCGAGTGCCGTGAAACGTTGCACATTAAATGCTTATACAAATGTTGATCCACTGGCATCTAATTTATTTCAATTGTTTGCATAATCACAAGATGGCTGCTGTGCGTAATTTTAAATTCTCGTTTTTACTTCTTGTGTTCTAATCATGCGATTGAAGTTTGAATACCACCCGTACACAATAATCTTAATGTAATAGTACAAAAATAAAAATCCAACCTGGCGACCATCTGAAATATTTAGACGGTTCTCAATATCTACGAATCTGTTACAGAAATTAAACTGAAATTTTGTATGTTGATAGAGGCAATTAACATGAGCAGGATATATGAAAATAGGCTGTATAGTTCTTCACGGAACTACTTGTTTCCTTCTCTTCTCTCAGACACCAACAGTGATCCCTTTGTAATTCATTTTTCCTTCGATCAGGCATTTATTGTGTTCTTGAGTTTGTTTTAGTTGCTTATTCCGTGAAAACTTCACTGGCTCACCACGCGGCAACCCACCGAAGTTCTTCGGATACATCGAGGTCAAGACGACTTACACACCGTTCCAGCAGGCGTCGTCTTCGTCGCCAGCTATCATCTCCCTGAAGACCCTACTCCAGGAAGAAAATTATTCTATGTAAAGAGTCTATTTTGCTTATATGTTTCCTACCCTGGTTTTTCTGTTCATTTGTCCCTCCCCACTCCTCATTCGTCCTTCGGGCTCTCTCGTGTGCTCAATTCCTCGCCCCACTTCTAGTTCGGACTTCGAGTGAACAGTTCGGTGCTCTCTCTTAGAGGCCAGACTCCTGTCTTCATGAGGCATATTTTAAATCGACGCCATGTCCGATTTTTAGTACAACGGTTACAAGGAACCATCGCCTGCTCTACAATGGAAAGCTAAGTACAGTGATTTTAACCAACTTTTAAAGGGTTTTAATCTAAATTGAATACTTTTAAAGAGAATTATAAGCAGTTTGGGATTTTGCAATATTGTGAAATAACTGCCATCGCGGGATTTTCTTTGTCATGCTCGGGCTAACTCAGCTTATTTCTAAACTTGAAATTTAGTACTTCTTGTACTATACAAAGGGGATACCTTCTCTCACCGTAGGATTTTTGCCTTCGTGGGATCTGCCTACCCTATTTGACTGTCGCTACATCTCTGGAACTTTCCATTCTAACAGACTATCAACTGTGAAAAACTATACTCTGGAATGCCTAATTATTGCTAATCTACAATGCAAAGTGAACTCTATAAACTATAACATTAACTTTCCATAACGCCAAAAACTGTCAAACACAACTAAGTGCATCTACACATAATGCAATGTTGAAGATTTACAACAATTCAACAAACTAGTGCTACAAACAGTGCCCGTTCAACTATCTACCGCGCCGCGTACGATTGAGAGCAATAAAATTGGACAGAACTATAAATCCCTATTTCCTTTTCCCCAAATATCTTGTACTAACAAATTTAGGTTAATTTAACTATCTGGTTCTATCTCTGTGAGGCCTCGCCAAACCATAGGCGCCCTCCTAAACTTGTTCCATTTTCCATTTATTCATTCTGCAAAAATAACCGTGGTTACAATCCACGTTTTAATATTTATTATTTCCTACTTTGTCTAAGAAGTAAGGGTTTTCTAATTGTTAAATTGTGTAATCCAGGCTTCACAAAAAGTGACCTGCTCCATTAGAATTTGTAATCTCTTAAAATCTGCGTAAATAGTTGTGGTTATAGAAACCACTTATTAATCTTTTTTTCTCTTATCCTGCTAGCCCAGGAATGCATAATTCTTTCCTCACTGCTAAGGTATTTTAAAGCCTTATTTTTGAAAATGTAATATTCTACCTAATTAGTTTAGTTAAAAATTAAACAAAGTTGTAATTACTTTACTATTGTCATTATAAGCTTTCAACTCCTTAATTGTATGCACATTTCAAAACCTTTGTACGGGTTTAGTGCTTGTAACAGGTTTGAATCCTGGAACTGATTTAGGATTGTTCATTGTGAACTTTCCTTTTATTAGGTCTGAGACCTTTAAAGTTTATAAAACTAAACAAAGAAAAAGTTGTCCTTACGCCCAAAATAAGATCAAAGATCAAATATAATGTTAATTGTTCTAAATTCTATTATTTGTTAAATAAATTATTTGTTATGTTGTTTCTATCTCTCTTGCTAGAAAAACGGTTAGGAAGGACCTTCCTTTCCCTAATTTTTCTCCTAAAATTATCCCCCATTCAAAGAAAAGGGCAATCACTGAAGAATAGGTATACTACAATCTAAATCACTTGTTGCATTTAAAACAAAATTTCCAATAACAACATTTGCAAAGTTTCTCTTAGCTGTCAAAGCTAATTCTAGTAAATCATTAAGGCAAGTATAGCTCGCTCTGCCAGCTTCCTACTTGTACAGACTTTCTCTCTGACTTGTGTTTTACTGTTCAAAATTTTTGTTTTGTTTAAGTTAGATCTGAGGTTTTCCTCCGTTCTAAACTTTTAGTCGGGACTCTGCTGGGTAAAGGTTTAGCCAGCTTTAAGTGCAATAATTGGTATTTTTTAAAGATTCTCACTAATAACATTAAAAAATATTGCAAAAAAGCACTATCGTTGCTTTATCCCTGCCCACCCTTGAGGCATTCGGCCGTTCTGTCGGGAATCCAACAGTGTCTAGAGCTCAGCAACTTGAAGTGTGACCCTGCGTGAGCGCTAGCTCCGTCAGCCACAGTGAAAGAGAGTACAGCGGGCTTGTAGTCCGCATTTTTTCCGAGGTTTCAGTTGGAGTTGCTGCGCTCTAGTAATACAAATATTACGGCTAATTCAAATCCTTCTAGCATTTAAAAATACTTTAGAAAATACCACCCTTTTGAAGGATGGCATACATTGCCTTGCCAGCGCACTACCTACTCCCATACTACCAAAATACCGGCTCGGGAGGGAAAGAGCACTTAGCGATAGCTTGCAGGCGACCTCAGCTCACGCTGCACTCTCCGTTAGCCTTACACAAGTCCCCGCACATTTTAGGTACTTGAAAGACCTTGTGCAGTATTTTTTTTTTCTTTATTTGCTTTCGGTTGTGTTGGATTCTCTTCCTCTTTGCCAAAAATCGTTCCCACTCCTAAACCTACTCATCATCTTCACTCATGTAGTGTTGACACTCAGTATTAATCTACCAGCTCGTTCGAGATGGATACAATAGACGTAGGCCTAATTTCGAACATCAAAATGCACAGAGAGGATATATTTATAAGTTATACAATATCGTGATTATTAATGTCACAAGAAGTTGCTCATATTACTTTCCACAAGTTCCTAAAAAGTATTTCTATCACCCCGCTTTACAATGTATAATCGATCTCCCTCGTTGTAAAGGAACATTAGGACTCGCTTTTTTTTTCATCAACTCCATGGCTTCAAGGCTTGTTTATGTACACGCCAATGAAGTCTCTACAATGTGACGAGGGCTCCCTACTAACAACCCCAACGAGCTCCAAGTTTTCCGTCCTGCAGGTAATAACTTCACGATGGTAATGACGATGATGATCGTTTCCAGGCGAACCTACTCCAGCAAGTCACAGCAGTATATTTTCTTCGCATGTATATATATCTTATTATTCCCGTTTTCAACGGGGTCAGGGATGAGATGTGTTGAAATGGGCGGGTGGTTTTAAGACCGGATTTCCTTCCTGACGCCAACCTCATGAGAGTAGTTAATGAGAGATGAAATGAATGATACAGGGCAAGGAGATGGAAGGCAGCGGCCATGGCCTATTAGAAGGTACCATCCCGGCATTTGCCTGGAGTTGAACATGGGGAAACCACGGAAAACCATTTCAAACCCACGATCCCCCGAGTCCGCATACCCCATGGTTTAGTATATTTTCTTTGCATATATGGATTAAATAGAAATCACTTTGCCCACCTCGTGGCGTAATTCTTAGGTGTCACCGCGGTTGTCCGGGTTCGAATCCCAGCTTTGCCAAGAAATTTAATTCTAGTCTGAGGGTTGAAACGGTGTACACTCAGCCTCGTGAGGCAGATCTGAGAAGAAGTGGGTTCGTTTCCCACCTCCGTGGTTTGCCCACTTCTAATCCAGATAAATGCCCCAGGGTGGTACCTAAATTAAGCCCACGCCACCTTCCAACCAAATCCTAACTCCAGTTAAAAATATACACACGAGTATTACCATCACAATAACACAGGTAATCAGACTAACTCCACACACACACACACACACACACACACACACACACACATATCCAAGTACACGGGACTACGCGACTACGATGTCGCAAAGCCCCTAAATTAATCAACAGGAATACAATGTTAACGGTCATGGATGTTTTTAAATAAAATACTTTGAGGGTACGTGTATAGATGTCGAAATTTCGTTATATATCACACTTTCATATTCAAGTCAAATTTTGCTTCACCCAATCGGCGGTAGCTGAACCAGACAGCAAAATATTTTCAAACGACAATATTTTGAGCTTGAAGTACCTGAACGAACTCCAAGTTAAGGTTAAATACGGCATAAGAAAGTATACACTAACTAATCCACAGAAATGACCATCTATATAGCTCGGATGTTAAGCAATATTATGTTAATGTTTGAAAGAGTTACTTGGAAATGTTTCAAACTTTTGGGGATGGTACAGTTAGCACCCGTTGTCTATTTCAAGGATTGGCCTATTTTTTCGTTCGCATAGATTCTTTATATTACTGTCGGAAAAAAATAGTACTGATTGATGTTCTTTATGAGCATCCATTAAAATAAAGGGCATATTGAAATGGTATTGTAAAACCACGTGACAATGCTTCATATTCCTAGATTCCTAGTACCGGCCGCGGTGGCCGAGAGCGCTAACGCACTACGTAATACCTCGCTGGCATCGGGAGTGCGTGGGTTCGATTCTCACCATGACCATTCCGAAAAAGATTTTCGTGGCTTCCAGTTTTCACCATCAGGCAAATGCCGGGACAGTTCCTTTTAATAGGTGCACGGCCGATTTCCTTCCAAAATCCCTTTCCCTGGCCCGTCCTGAAAATAAAATACATGGCCATTGGCTGCATTAATAAAATTATTATACCGGTATTCTTAGTAAATATACCGTAGTTGAAATATCCACAGATGCGGACATTCGCGGATACGGATGTGTGGATGCAGAGTAGATAACGTTTTAGGCGTACTGAATGAGTTTCCACACGTGTGTTACAGAGTAGCAGTTCGACAAGAAGAAATAGTTGGCAGGCGTACGGAGTCGATAAGGCTATTATGTCTTACTTTGAACCTACTCCTTAAACGCTGTCGTTTGGCAATATAGGCATAACATTTAATCAGAATATCGCGAATCCAGTTCACGACCTTCCTTTATGAGAAGCCTGTGCCATGCATATGGCCTCAAGGATGACTCTGCACTGTCAATACACTCGCCCAACATTTCCAAGGCCAAGATCACGATAAAAACTAACGACAATGTCAGGATTAGAGACGTTTTTATTTGCAAGCTAGCCAGCTGAGCGCAAGTACATCACAAGAAGTGAAACATTCATTAAATGCAATTTAGTGCGATACAACGGGCGTACAGAAAATGTCACCCAAAAACAGAACCTGATAGAGGAGATGGAAGCGTAAAATTGGATGTAGTTAAGCAGAAAGAATCACAGTGGCAAATGGTCGGTAGTAGAGTACATTTTCTTCAAAGGAATAAATTTTGCTCAATAATTGTTAAAATTCCAAGGAGTTGACGAATGCAAAGACAATCATTACGCTCTGCAATGCATATGTGAGAAGTAAACTGCAGTTTAATACAGTAGTCTGGTCTCCAATGAATGAGTCACATATAAATCACATAGAAAGACTGCAAAAGAAACTATTACGCTTCCTATATTACAAGAAGTACACAGTATCAGTCATCCGATGTAGAATTCCGTACTCTAACTTATTGTCAGAATTCCAAATGACTAAACTTTCAACACGCAGGATTATTGCTCAGCAGATATATTTGTATAAAATTATCAATGGTATCTCAGACACGAGTGAAACTTTAGGTCAAATAAATTTCAACGTGAGAAAGAAATGTCTCAGAAAACGAGAACTCCTAATAGGTAAAAAAATCTTAATACAAATTTCCATTAAAAAAAAACACCTATATTGAATATGTGCTGTACTTACAACAAGCTCTCAGCTGACAACAATTTGGATTTTGGAATGTCCTTGCTAAATTATAGAAGAAAATTACACTTGGCCTAGTTTTAGCTGACAAATGATTCTCTCAAACAAAAATATTAAATTTAGCTGCTATTAGTTTTAGGTTTCACTTTACAGTACCGTATTACTAATGACCAATACTAATCAATAATGCCAACCTTACATCTAACATTGCTATTGTATTAGTACCTAAAAATATGAATCTAGTTTTACATTATGTGACCAAATATTAAAAATCATGCTTCATTTACTGTTATTGCGACTAGAACTTGTGTATATTCCTTGTTAACAATTTCTTATTTTTAAATTTAATTTTTAACTTTCAAGTTTTAATTTTCAATTATTATTTTGTATTCTAATGTATTTTCATGTATTATCTGTGTGTAAACAATTGTTTGCTATTGTAATTGCGGCAATAAATAAATAAATAAATAAATAAATAAATAAATAAATAATAAATATACCATCTTATCAAATATAGTGTACCATATTATTATTACTATTATTATTATTATTATTATTATTAGACTATTATTACTAGAAAATCGCTCGAAAGAGCACGAAAAAGATACTGAGTCTTATTCTCTTCTGTATTCACTAATGTGGTATAAGTCACACGTTTTGTTACACAGATCACATAGCCTATACATTTCTCGTTTGGTTTGAGGAACTTTTCGTTGCAGTTGATCTTGTGGTGGTAACCGTGAATCGATAGCCTTGTAATCCCGTGCCGTTGTTCCTGATTTTCCTTTGTCCAGAATTAGCATTGAATCTATGCAATAAAATTCTGAGTCAATTGCCTGTTGTTTTTGGTCCTGGTGGTTAATGACTTTTGGTATGAGCCCGTAGATTACAACATTAAGGCTACTCTTATGTCTTCTATGAAGTACGTTTCTCGCATGATCACATACAGTTCGTCATTCTTGACATCGACACTTTCATATCATATAAGTGAGTGGTTCCCAACCTTTTTCAGCTGGCGACCTACCTTTCCTTATCGGAATACCTCCACGGTCCATCGGTCCATGGTGGAGTAAAAACCTTATTTGAATCCTTATGTATTAAATAATTTACCATAAAATATTACAAATATATATGTTTTTTTTTTGAAGATACAGATTGATTATTGATAAACAATTTGTGTTCTGGTTGACAAAATATGGTAAGCACTTTGTAGCAAATCAGTCATTTATTTAACAATAGTGAATAGATATATGTTTGCATTATATGCAACAAGGACCTAGGTGAAGATGAAAACTACAATTACAAAAGTACATAAAGACCATTTTAATTTTCTAGGCAAAAAAAAAGAATTCATACAGCTTTGATATGATTACAGATAAGAAAATTGCTATCGCAATCAATATGTAAAGTTGCTGTTTTTAAGTAAGAATAATATATTAATGAGATCTTTGGCACTGTTTCGATTGTTGTCTTCCCCAGATGCGAAAAATCAAGAACAAAGAAAACAATCAAAACACAATTCGATTTGTTTCATTTTTTCTTATCTTTCCTGATGGTTTATTATTCAATGGTTCTTGATTGTTTTACGATCGAGTCGCGACCCACCTGTAACCCTTCCGTGACCCACTAGTGGGTCGCGACCCACCGGTTAGGAATCGCTGATAGAAGTTATACGTTGTTCTTGATGTTGGCCGAAGAAGACGTCATTGCTAGGTTGAAACATGTGCCTTTGATGTATGAATAGATATGACTTAGTTATATATCGATAGGCGTATATTATTTTATCAATGTTTGAGAACTCCGACAATCAATACGGATATCACAAATACTTTGCTAATATGGCAAATGTCTTTGCATTTTAATACAATTTTTTATGAATAATTTGCCATAAAAAAGGAATTTCAAACTGTATTAGGAATTTGCGGATTCACTCTTAACTTTGGACTCATTTGACTCTAATTTACTTGTTAGCGCTTGGATACTTTCTTCAGAACATATGCCAAATCTCTAGATCAGTGGTTCGTGTACCCCCAGGGTTTTCATAAACAAACAAATGTACATTTGATACAAAGAGAAACTTTATATCTACTTCAACTTGGGATAATCATAACACTTACCCTGCCCCATGATGACAATGTTGGTACCATTACTGGTGGTATCTTCTTCCCATAGGGTGTAACAGTAGTTGCTAGCCTTGGCGCAGCGTTCTGTCTCCCCGACACCACCCTGGGAAAAAAAACAGCACCGCATTAACTTAAGAAATAGTTTGATTTCTCTATCAGACAATTTACATGGTTGTTCTGCAAGACTACATTATCTTCCAGGGACCACCATGGGTGCCCAGAGCCAGATTTAAGAGCACTAGGAAAAACTATTTTTACCATCTCAGCATGCAATTTTGCCATTTACGCTGTAATAATAATAATAACAATAATAATATCGTATGGCCTCGGGTGCCGTGTACAAGCTTTGTTATTTGACACCCAAAGGGCAGCTTGCATTTCGAATTTCGTTGTTCCTTGAAGCACTATGAAAGTCAAGGAGGTTAGATATCTAAGCTCCTTGAACACTATAGCGCTTTCTAGTAGAAAAATGAGGAACTTTGTGTTGGCGGAAACTCTGTGCAAACATTTTATACACTGATGAACCATTACATTATGACAGCCTACCTAATACGGTACAGGGCCACTCGGCGAGGTATTGATTCAATGAGGTGGCGAAAGTTATCCAGGTGTAGGTAGCTATGTACAAGTTATCCGGACTTGTATTCCGTACTCCAGGCAGGTTATTTTCTTCCGACGTCTCGCACCGAAGACTGCGTTCGGCAGTGGACTGATCGACCACGGCCTACAAGCCCGGACAACTATGAACGCCGACCGTGAAAGCCTAAGTTGTTATATATTCAGATGTAGGCCTATCTGATACCACAGAAGCACCAGCAGTTCCTCCAGTTGGCGTACACTGCAGCGCGGGTTGATGTACCCTGAAATCGCTCCTCCAAACTGAACCACATACTGTATGTTCAATTGGGTTAATATCTGGGCTACTGAGAGGCCACGGCAGTTAAGCAAATTTTATCGCCATGCTCCTCTAACCAGTTGTTCATAATCCTGAGTTTTTTTTCTGTTGAAAATAGCAGCAGACAACAGTGACATGAACTGATGAACTTGGTTCCCATTGGGGATTAGTGTACCAAATTAAAGGGTTCTAATATACTGCTTGAAACTATCGCCCAGACTATCACACCTCCTCCAGCGATCTATCTCTGCCCAACCCAACGGTGAAAACACGTGCCATAGCCTCTGATGGAATTCGGTGTACACGCGCTCGGCCGTTGATAGGATAAACCAAGAATCCGGACTCATCAGATCAGGCGATCTTTTATCCCTATTCACGGTCCAGTGTAGATTATGCGTGCCCACCACTTGAACTGCTTTCGGTGGAGTGCAGTGAACATTGGGACTCGACCGAGTCGTCAACTGGTTATATAAATATAGGGATATCACGCTCAGTGCGATAAATGTTCTCGGAATAGGGCAGTCATGACTAGTGATGTAAAATGTCTAAGCATTTATAAGTCGGGGCAAATGTCCAGGATAAATGCCCGGGCAAATGCCCAAAACCCATAAATGCCCAGGCATTTTGGGCATTTACCTCTTTTAAAAACATATTCATAATACAATGCTTATATAAATATTATTTTAGCCATATATGTATATACATAATATGCGGAAGTTGTTGTAGGAATTCACTGAAAGAACTTGATTTTGGTTCTGAGGCTGAGCTTGTGCTTGGTACTGCAGATTTGTTGTTGAAATCATCCACTTCAATTAGTAAAGGTTCATAAGGGGGTTTTCTTTCAAAAAGGTTTTTCAACCACTGTAATTGTACCTAACTGAAGCACTTTTTTTAAGATCCTGAGGGCACTTAAAAAACTTATTTATGTGATTTTCCATCTTGTTACAATGTGACTGTTAATAGTCCTTATTACAATATTCACAAGATACTCCTTTCCCTTTCAAATTAAAAAAGTTCCAAATATGTCCTTTTTTCCTAAGCATTTTTTAATGATTTAATCTAACACTTAAAAATATAAATAGCCTAAGAAAGAAGTGAGGTTATCTCAGACTCAACCACTCAAGACAGCTCTACTTCACAACTGGCTGGGCTGCTGGTGGTAGAATGCCTCGCCAATCTCAAGGCCACAACCACCCTACCCCCATTCCAAGATCATAGCATAATGGCTGCCCAGGGCCTAGCCCATCCACCCTCCTCCCAAAGCCACTATTCACACCATAATCAAACTCCTACCTAATTTTCCTAAATATAAATGAGTAGGCCTGCAGGCCTAACTCAGTAATACAATGTTTTATTCAAACCAGATATACATAATTCCCATTTGGATGTTAATGACAACATTGACACAGGATAATTAAATTATTATCAGCAATATTCAGGAATTACTAGTTTATCCATGAAATGTACCTTTGATTAATGGTTTTTATTATGTTTTAGATGCTCTAGAAACAATCACAAGTAGTAAAAAGTAAAAAAAAAAAAAAAAGTTTTCTTAAATGCCCAGATTTTGGGCGCTTAAAACTGCTTTGGGCAAATGTTCATTTATAGATGTCCTGCCCACTGGGCATTTGCCCGGCCCACATAAGTGGGGCTAAAGAAATAACAGGGAATCAAACCCACACCTCAAGGATGACAGTCAAAAATACTAGCAGTGTTGGCTGAACCGAGTGCTGTGAAATATTGTCCTAGTCACCTGTGGGCGATTTCTCGAACTATGGCCCTGCGGTCGCTCCGAACATTGCTCCCCAACCTCTGATGGGTTGGAGGACGGGCGTGTCGTTGTCTGCCCAGTTCCGCATCACTTTCACTGCGCAAACAACAGTCAACCAGCCGCTCCGATTCAGAGATATTGGTACTAAGGCTACGTGTACGCACAATTTGATCTCTATCGAACTCAGAGAGATAGGCCATTTTTCCCCAATCTGGCGGCAAAGTCACTACGGTACTAAAAGCGAGTCTGCAGACCTGTCCTACTGTATATAATTTATATTACGCCCAGTGCGATAAATGTTCTCGGAATAGGGTAGTCATAACTCATAACGTAATGACTCATCCGTTTGTTGCTTAATTCAGGGGCGTGTATATTAATACGTATATTTATAACTGGGGATAAAGAAATAACAGGGAATCAAACCCACACCTCAAGGATGGCAGCCAAAAATACTAGCTACAGCGCCACGAGGCGGACGGAAGATATTTGTGGCAAGTTGGTATATAGAGACCTATTCATCAATCTTGCAAAGTGAGAGTAAGTCAGTAGAATAGCTTTTGTTGTTACATTTGAGAAGCTTGGGCATCGTGGATATTTAGCCCCATGTAGGTACGTACAGTAGGTGTATATATGTCTGATAACATGTGTTATTGCAGTGTCTGTAGTAGCGTGTATACACAGATGGAATTGGGAAGGAGGCGACCGTGGCTTCCAGTTAGGAACCATCCCAGCAATTGCCTAGAGTAAAAGTGGGGAAATAACGGAAAACCACCTCCAGGATGGCAGAGATGGGAATCGAATCCACTTCTTCTCAGATTTGCTTAAATAGGATGACTGTACCCGATTCCAACCCTCAGACCAGAATTAAATTTCTTGGCTGAGCCAGGAATCGAACCCTTATCTCAGGTGTGACAACCAAGAATACAAGCCATTGCGCCACGAGGCGGACAGTCAGTAGAATATTAACTGGAGAAAGTATTCCTATGGTACCATAGGGAGAGAAGTATCAGAATAAAGATGTTTTGCCGTAGATATTTTTCAGCCCTTCTCATTTTCGGAGGTTAAAGGAGTTGGTCAGGCAGTGTATACTGTACTAAATATTATGAAACACCTCGCGGCGTAGCCGCACTCGTTACATCACACACCACGGCCGCGAGGGCAGATGCAGCAAGTCCGGAGGTTTCAGGTTCGAATCCCGGCACTGACAGAGGCTATTCTGAGTGTGATTTTTCCCCGAGTTCTTCCACACTCCCTCCAGACAAATGACGGGATAGTACCTTACCTCAAGTCCCGGGGCACCTACCCCATCCCTGTCCCGATTACAGACACACACGAATACAATCACAGGAAAAAGGTTTATCAGAAAAGTTCAACATACATCCAACTACACGGGGCTAATGACTAAGGTGTCCCAAGCTCCTCAAATGAATTAACAAATACGAGGCAGTAATTAGATTTGTGGATATCAGCGTTTCAGTGTGTGTGGGAGGGAAAGGATCACAGCAGATTATTATTTCAATATTTTAAAAATGTTCCAAGAATTAAACGCCTGTATTTTTAGCCTACTTTTCACATTTTGCAAAAATGAGGAAAAAGTAGTCTTATGAGATCGATCCGGGAAAATGTGTGTCTGTCTGTCCTTCTGTCTGTCTGTCTGGCTGTGTGTGTGTGTCCCCCTATCAACTCCTCAACGGCTGGAGCAATCGAAATAAAATTTGGTAGGAATAAAGATCTATACCCGAATATCTCACGGCCATATTTGAAAATGATGTCAGTGCTACCAACTGCTGAAAAATCTCAATTGAAATTTGAGCTCCATGTTGGATATCTTGGAAGGTATGAATGGGAGCTATTTCAAAATCGGCACACATATAGATAATAATATTGCAGTTTAATTTCCAGAAGGCCATACATGGCAGTGTTGCCAAAATGATTATAAGCCTAGTGATAGGTCCAATATATAAATGCATATAACTTCTACACTATCAATTGGAATTCAACCAAATTTCGTATGTTGTATGTGTACATAACCAGATATGACTGAACGTATTCTTATGAACCACCAGTGCTGCCAACTGTTAAAAAATGCTCTTAATTTATTTTATCCAAATACCAATATATATGAGAAAGTATGCAAGCCGACAGCTTTAAATTATGCACACGTATAGGACATGACATTCTATATTAATTTGGAGTAACTTATATACGTCAGTGCTACCAACATGATTCTAAGCCTGCTGAGAGGTCCAACTTTAAATACATGTAACTTCCATACTACCATTTGGATTTCAACCAAATTTCGTATGTGCTATGTGTACCATAACAGCTATGACTATGCGTATTCTTAAGAGCAACCAGGGCTGCCAACTGTTAATAAATGCTGTCTCTATTTGTGTTACCCTAATATCAATATATCAGAAAGAATGCAAGCCAATAGCTCTAAACTTTGCACACGTATAGTACCTGGCATTCTAGATTACTTTGGAGTAACTAATATACGTCAGTGCTGCCAACATGATTCTAAGCCTGCTGATAGGTCCAATTTTAAAATGCATGTAACTTCTATACTAACTAATGGATTTCATTCAAAATTGGCACAACAATAGATCATATTATTTCAGATTATTTCTGACCAATACATGCATGACACTGTTGCCAACATGATTTTACGCGCGCTGTTAGATCCAATGTTTAACTGCAAGTAACGTCCATGCTATTCATTGGACTCCAACCAAATTTTGTATTCTGTACCTTAAGAGATGGAACTAAGAATATATTCAGTCACCAGGGCTGCCAACTGTAGTGCTCTATTAGGCTACATTATGCCAGGTATACAGTATTTCGAACTAATTCGAAATTTCGATATTACCAACTTAATTTCGTCATTATTCTAGATAGATCCATATCGATTAATCATTGGCATGAATCTTAAATTTTAAGAAAAGTAGGCTCTTTAGTTCGTCACGGAACTTCTTGTTTTTCTTCAGAAATGCACTGTTGTTTGCCATCAATGACAACAGAATAAGAGTCATAAAAATCAAAGGACAAACAATAAATCTTGATAAGGATGAAGCGGATACCAACATGGACCGAGCAAACTGGTGGTGATTCAGAGCACAAGCTGATGCAAGGTCAACTACTTTTCTTACTACAGATATAACAGTAATCCGTAGCATGTATTTCCTCGTGCGACATGCGATGTAATGCAACTAAAGTTCTTCTCTGAAACACCGAACTACATTGGAACTTTACATTAGTACATTATGCAACGATCCTATAATGCCAATAACTAAGACACGAGTATGACACTAATTTCCTTACGAGTGTCTTAATTACCATTATAGGCGAGTTGCATACGACTGTTTATGTTCGACCATAATATAAATATTATATGTTCGAACTTAAATATTCATAAATGTCTGTCGAGATTTCGCCAGTTTTATGTACTGAACAGAGCGCATGGGACGCAGACAATAACTTGTATTCAACCATAGCCTCCTCAAATACCCCACTATGACACTAGCCACGCAGTGAAATTTAAAATAGGGGGCCGTGGAAGTCAGCGCAGGTGCGATGATTTCCTTACCTAATTGGTCACACAACTGTTTCTTGAGCTCTGATTGGTGGGAGAAACTGTTTCATAATGAAAGATAGTGTTATAATGACCCTCATTATGATACAGTTTTCTGACATATAATATTTACATTTTGACATCGTCGAACAGAAATTTAATTATATCTAGACAAACGGCAAATCGAATGAACCTTTCGTGTACTTGGCGATCGATGCTTTTGAAGTGATTAACGTTACTGTATTTTTTTTGAAGCCTTTCCTACCCCTATCATAAGCCTCCGTGGCTTAGGCGGCAGCACGCCGGCCTCTCACCACTGGGTCCGTGGTTCAAATCCCGGTCACTCCATGTGAGCTCTGTGCTGGACAAAACGGAGGCAGGCAGGTTTCTCTCCGGGTACTCCGGTTTTCCCTGTCAAAATTTCATTCCAGCAACACTCTCCACTATCATTTCATTTCATCTGTCATTCATTTAATCATTGCCCCAGAGGAGTGCGTCAGGCCTCGGCAGCCGGCACAGTTCATATCCTCGCCGCTAGATGGGGGCTTCATTCATTCCATTCCTGACCCGGTTGGAGACTGGAAGCAGGCTGTGGATATTCCTACCCCTATCATTTGTGAAAAGCTTGCCATGGTGGGTGAGTGGTTATCATGTCGGTTTACCAACCCGAATCTTGCAGGTTCGCTCCTGGCCATGCGAAGTGATTTTTGAAAGGCGACAAAAATCACGACACGCATGTCATACGTTGTTGGCATGTTAAAGAACCCCTTTGAATTCAGTAGACCATGTTCACAATGGCGAAATTAATCTCGGGATATTCCGCCAACAAAAAAGTTATTCCTTTCTCTACGAGAAAGCGCTCTAGTGTCAAGGAGCTTAGATATCTAACCTCCATAGCGCTCCAAGGAACAACAAAATTCGACATGCAAGCTGTCCTCGGGGCGTCAAATAACAAAGTTTGCACCCGTCACCCGAGGCCATACGATATTATTATTATTATTATTATTATTATTATTAGTGAAAAAAAAAGCACCTTGTTGTAGCTCGGTTGGAAAGAGCATCGGGTCGGAAATTCGAAGTCCAAGGTTCGAGTCCTGGTCGCGTCACACATTGTAACTCTCTGGTTTAAAATTGTGATGATTTATGAGTGTCTAATAATCTGTTTCATTGTTGTGACTGTAGCATTGTGCGTAACTATAATAATTGGAGTAGGTCCCATTTCACAGTGTATATAAAAAAACATGGGAGGAATCCACACTCGAATCTTCGAACTGCAGCTTCCCAATGCAGTCGTTTAGAGTGACCTAACGCTGCTAGATAAATGTCATCGAGGAAGGGAAAATGTAGTTTTTCTTTTAGCCTGACATTCCTAAGCCATATTTCATACCGCTGCGACCACCCAGGCTTGAGATAAAGTTGTTTTATAACAGGTGTTCTTAACCTATTTTTTGAGACAGTGAGCACCTGAGTACCATTAAATCGGATGTAATAATAATAATAATAATAATAATAATAACAATGATGCAACAAACATGCTCCTCTCTTTTATTTTCATATCTCCCTCTACTGCAGATTAAAAATACTATTTCACAAAATGATTGCTTGCCACGGTGGGTGAGTGGTTATCGTGTCGGTCTACCAACCCCAAGCTTGCAGGTTCGCTCCTGGCCAAGGTAAGTGATTTTTGAAAGGCGACAAAAATCCCAGCACGCATGTCATACGTTGTTGGCATGTTAAAGAACCCATTTGAATTCAATAGACCGTGTTCATAATGGCAAAATTAATCTCGAGATTTTCCGCCAACACAAAGTTCCTCCTTTCTCTACTAGAGAGCCAGGAGCTTAGATATCTAACCTCCTTGACTTTCATAGCGCCCCGTGGAATGACAAAATTCGACATTCAAGCTGCCCTCTGGGCGCCAAATAACAAAGTTTGCACCCGGCATCCGAGGCCATACGATATTATTATTATTATTATTATTATTATTACAAAATGATTAAATTTCTGACTGTCAAAACTTGTATTGAAAACACTATTACTGTGGTTCTTGAAACAGAATTTGAATTTAAAAATGGTTCTCAGGAGAGCTAGTGCTCGCGAGCGCCTGGTTGAAAACGCCTTTTTTTTAAATAAAATTAACACAAAGACCAGTTTTAGTAAAGTCAGATCAGATTAAAACTTCATATACGCTAACAATAAGTTCATTTAAAACGCACCGTATTAAAGTTTCATTGCGATCAGGTCAATACTTTTAATGTAATGATCTTTCTAAGTTGGTAGTAAAAAATACGGTACTTTTTTTTTGTTCAAGCTAGGCCCACTAAGGAATTTCAACAGAATACAATATAAATGTTAACTCTATAATAGTTAAACGCAGAGTAAAATGAGGGAAATTGTTGTCTAGTTTGTTTTTATGTAGGACTATGAGTGAACTGTTTATTGACATCTAAACTCGAATATCCATGCCTTTTCCCCCGAATAATAAGGACGTTACCCATCGGTTCTAACCACCGCAGCGCACATCACTACGGTGGAGGCTGCCGCCATTAGCCTGCCTCCGGCAGCTCTAGGACAGTCTGGACAAACAGCAACACTTCCGTAATGACGGTCGATTCTTTAAATAACCTTAATTACTAGCAACCGACGTAATCAGCTACTTTAGCAGATCCAATTCGTAGTCTGGAGGCTACACGGACATTTATCTCGGTTTACAATACCAAGGTTCCACACATGGGAAATAAAATACGGTAAAAAAAAACATGAACAATAAATACAAAAATAAATGCCATTTTTCCATCCAAAAGGTGAGACATTCATTTTTTCTCAAGTTTCCCTAGGTTCCAATGTTGCCAACCGTAATTTCGTTACTTCATTTTGGGACTTTTAGACATCTTGGTCATGTAGCCCCGTGAACTTCGGTGTGTGTGGGGAATCTGTCCGATAACCTGTGTCAATGTGATGGTTGTAATAGTACGGGATGTGTATTTACGATTTAGGTAGGAAACAGCAGTGGCCATAATTTTAGGTTCCATCCCGGCATTAGTCTAAAGCAGAAGTGTGAAATCACGGAAAATAACTTCTTGGATGGCTGAGATAGAAATAGAACCAGACTATTCTCAGTTCTGCCTCAAAAGGCTTAGACTAGAGGCCGGGAATCGAACATGGACCGCCATGGTGACGGCCAAGAATACTAGTCACTACGCCAAGAAGTACACAAGCCGTACAGGGGAAGTGATACTAACGCTACGGTCAAACTCGAACAACGCCTAAAGGACAGAATCAATTCCAAAAGAGGTGGGTTCGATTCCCACATCAGCCAACCTGAAAGTGGTTTTCCGTGGTCTCCCACTTCTACTCCAGGCGAATACCGGGATTGTTCCTAACTTAAGGCCACGGCCACCTCCTTCCCAATCCTTAACTGAATTATGAGTACTCGCACTACTACAGACACCACAATAATAACACCAGATATCTGACAAATTCTACACACATCCAAGAACACGGGGCTAAATGACCAAAATGTCCAAGCCCTTAAAATGACCAAACTTACCGTGAACTACAGACTGTCAATACACTACTGGGTGTACCGTCTAATAAGAGTCTTCAGATACCTTGTAGGCATATTCGGTGTTTCCCCAAGATATGTTCAACTGAGCATTAGATGGTATAAGTAGACTACCAATACAATAACATCTAATGATTAAATCTGACTAGCTGTTCAGAGTAATGACCGCAGTAAAAATACGTTTAACAATTGATACATTTTATTATAAAATTATTATTATTATTATTATTATTATTATCCTGTTGGAAGCCATTTTCATTGTTGCCTTAGTATTCGAAATTAATGCTTTTCAGTCGGTCAACACGATTGTACCCACTTGTAACTGGTGTTTCCCTGAACCTGAAAAAAATATACCACTTATTAATCTCATGTAATTTTGTTCAGGTTTAGAGAAAAACCCTTTACAATCGTGTTGATCGACTAAAAATCATTAATTTCGTTTGTTATAAAAAAATAGGTTAGTTATTATTGTAACATGTCAAACACGTTATAACCATCTCAATTTTAGTTTTTATTTATTCATTTATTTATTTATTTTTATTTATCGTATGGCTTTTATGCCGGGAGTGTTCGAGGACATGTTCGGCTCACCTGAGTCTGTAGCTGCTTCCATCGGACACCCTTAGGGTGAGCTACACGTTCCGTTCAATTTCCAGTAGTTCCAACTTTCGCTACCAGATATCAATGTTACCTAGTGGTGAACGTTGGAACTTTTATAGAGCGTTACAACGAAATTTAACCTAGAAATTTAGCTCCACACAAGTTTAGTCTGTGGAAGGATCTTTTACATGCCATAAATCTATGACATGGGACCGCCGGCTTTACTTCCCCTCCGAAGGAAGGCATACTGCAATATTTTTGAAGAACTTCATCAAATTTAGTCACCAGTTTTCAGATTTTGAATTTGTGTCAAGATATAACAGCTAGACCTATATATTTTTCTTTTTTTAGGTTTATGGGTTTGGTAGTTCGTGCTATAAGAAATCTATTTTGTTTTAAATCCGGGTAGGAGTGTACGAACAAGACATTGTGCGAACTTATTGAAAGTATTTAATTTATAATGCAGAACCCCTCCTTTTATGACTTGACTGACTTTTAGGCCCTGCCAGTGCCGAAGCTATTCTGAGATACCAGGACAAATGTGCCTAACAAGAATCGCATTCCTTTTAGTCTAAAATCTTAACCAACCATAAAATAACTGACAGCATCTGCTGTAGCACAGTTTTTGTAACCGAAGAGAATAAGATAACTCAGTGGCGCCATTTCACTCAGTCATGGCCCTGAATATTTCCAAGAAAATTCACCACACGATGACTTCATCAGAACAGACCAGGCTTCTGGTCAGCACGCTCTATACACTAATTGCAATGTGCCGATTTGCGACTTGGGTGGCTACAAACATCTTTTAATCGTTAAGAAATATATTTATTCAGCCATTCTCGTGTGACCCATAATAGCAATGTGTTAGTGTAAACTAGCAGACCCATGCGAGTACTTTCACTTGTGTATAAACCACCCGCCCGGTTTTATTGTTATGCGGGCTCGACGCGACACAGTTTCGGCAGGGGCCATTGTCTTGTTTATTTGTTTAAACGCATTTTATACACAAATACATATATTTACGTTGACTTTTCGAGAAATGCAAGATTATTCCTGTACTATTGAGATGATTTGGAAGATTCTGGTACAAACCTTCTAACTCCCTCTGCTTTAAGAGCTTGAGTTTTGTGAAACATACACCTTAGCGTTTTATTATATGATGATGATATCCCCTTGTTGTCTAGAGAAAACTGTTATACAAAACTGATAAAAAAATATACTATCAGAAAACTATGTGAGGATCTCTGATGACTTGGGAAAGTCAAAACCCATACTTCAGACTGTAGGAGTCCTTCAAGGGGTTCTCTGAGTCCTCTGCTCTTTAATGTAGCAACATATGATATAATGGATGCCATCGCTACAGATCATGTTACAATCTATCTATACGCAGATGATATGGTAATTGCTACGTCGTGTAGGGAGGAACTACAAACAACACGTGTTAAACTCTCAAACTGGTCCGAGGAAAACGGTCTAGAAATTAATAAACAGAAAACAGTAGCGATGGTCTTTAGAAGGGGAGGAAAACGAGCGGTTGCAGATGCATTTTATTTTGAAGAATCGCCTCTAAAAACAGTGAATTCATTCAAATATCATGGAATAACCCTCCAATCAAACGGGAAAACATTCTCAGCTCATGTAAAAGATAACACCCTGGCAGCAATAAACGACTTAGAGCAAATCAGTCAATTATCAATCGAGACAGCAATGACACTGTTCCGCCTAAAAATCACTCCAATCGTGACTTACGTCCTTGAAATAATATTGACTTTACTGAAACAGAGAAACCTGAAGGAGATAGAAAGGGTAAAAGCGACATTCCTTAAAAGAATCTTCTGTGTATCCAAATACACGCCTTCTGAACGAACGAACGAACGAACGAACTGAATAGGGAACTGTTTTTCATCGAGGACCTACGGTTTACAAAGACTCTGCAATCTACAGTAGAATACCACGAGTTCCTCCGTGACCGGACATTTAAAAAGTCCGAAATATGGAGTCATTTTTACACAACCGACGCAATGACCTCATCTAATTGGCAGCAAAGTTGCTTTGAACTCGGCATGCAGTGACTCGTGCAGCGGTCCACGGATTTCATCATAATTCGGCTTGTGCTACACTCCATTTTCACGAACCGAACTTTGACTGTGTGTATATATGGTGTGGGGGATTCTGCGATCGTTACCACGCCTTGGAATGTCCAAAGAGAGCCTGCTCTCTGACAAGAATTTGTGGCGAATAACTTGTAATCTGTAGTATTCAAATTTTCTTATATGAACATTGGTTGCAATACATTCTATTATTAGATCTCTTTGTTTCATTTGAGGAGCTTAGACATCATGGTCGTTTAGCCCCGTGTACTTAGGTATGTGTTCAATTTGTCTAATAACTTGTGTTTCTATGATGGCTGCAGAAGTGTGTGTAGCTCTAATTATTAGGGTACGGGATGGGGTAGGTGTACCAGGACTTCAAGTAAAGTACTATGTCCGCATTTGTCTGAGAAAGCCGCTGTCAGCGCCGGGATTCGAACCTGCGTTCTCCGGACTTTCTGAAGTGCGTAGTGAACGATTTAACGCGCATGGCAACGCAGCCAATGAAAAGAGCTACTTACTTCATATGGTACTCTAACGAAACCAGAAGCAGCAATATTAGTGTGAAGCTTCCCGCCAACTTCCTTTTTCCAATCTTCAAATGAAAATTTTAAACTTATGCGAAAAGATTTCATCACGTGAACCTTAAAGTTAACCATATGCTGCACCTGTTCTATGCCCAATATCGCGGGTTCAAACCCGGCCGAAGTCGTCGGATTTTTAAGAGCGTTAAAAATCCCTCAGTATGCCTTCCTTCGGAGGGGAAGTAAAACCGGCGGGCCCATGTCATAAGATTTAGGGTATGTAAAAGAACCTTCCACTAACTAAACTTGTGTGAAGCAAAATGTGTAGGTTAGGTTTGATTAATGCTCGTAAGTTCCAATGTTCGTCACCAGGCGCTGGTTGCGATGGCATCTAGTAGTAGCCAAATACACAGCTAGGTGTAGTGGATGGTAGTATTTGGTGGCGAAAGTAGAAACTACTCGAAATTATCGTCTGCAGTCCTTACTTGATTTTTTTTTAAATTACAGTCAGTCTGAAAGACTAGACGTTATATAATTTCAAATGACGCATGCTACAAATGCTACACATGTTAGAAAGGCTCAGGAGGGCTTCTCGCTTCACTCGAAGCCCCAGGACTCTTTCAACAGACTCAATTACCCATTATCTTAGGCTTCCCGCGCGGGCTCCTCTTTAAGAGTCACCCCGTATTTGAGTCTGACATCTTTTACAACTCTTTAAGGGTCACCCATTATTTGAATCTGATATCTTGCAAACCTCTTTAAGGTCACCCTGTATTTGAATTGAATCTAACATACTGTACACCTCGTTAAGTGTCACTCTGTATTTTGCTTTGACATCCTGCACACCTCTTAAGGAGGCACCCTGTATTCTTATCTGGCATCTTGTATATCTCTTTAGAAGTCAACCTGTATTCTTGTGTGACATCTTGTGCACCTCTTTAGGAGTCACCCTGTATTCTTGTCTGACATCTTGTGCACCTCTTTAGGAGTCACCCTGTATTCTTCTCTGCCATCTTGTACACCTCTTTAAGAGTCACCTTGTATTCTTATCTGGCATCTTGTATATCTCTTTAGGAGTCACCCGGTATTCTTATCTGGCATCTTGTACTGAATTTTGCTCTGACATCCTGCACACCTCTTTAGGAGTCACCCTGTATTCTTCTCTGACATCTTGTGCACCTCTTTAGGAGTCACCCTGTATTCTTATTTGCCATTTTGTACACCTCTTTAAGAGCCACCTTGTATTCTTATCTGGCACCTTGTATATCTCTTTAGGAGTCACCCTGTATTGTTATCTGGCATCCTGTACTGTATTTTGCTCTGCATCCTGCACACCTCTTTAGGAGGCACCCTGTATTCTTGTCTGACATCTTGTGCACCTCTTTAGGAGTCACCCTGTATTCTTCTTTGCCATTTTGTACACCTCTTTAAGAGTCACCTTGTATTCTTTCTGGCACCTTGTATATCTCTTTAGGAGTCACCCTGTATTGTTATCTGGCATCTTGTACTGTATTTTGCTCTGACATCCTGCACACCTCTTTAGGAGGCACCCTGTATTCTTATATGGCATCTTGTATATCTCTTTAGAAGTCACCCTGTATTCTTGTGTGACATCTTGTACACCTCTTTAGGAGTCACCCTGTATTCTTGTCTGACATCTTGTGCACCTATTTAGGAGTCACCTGTATTCTTCTTTGCCATCTTGTACACCTCTTTAAGAGTCACCTTGTATTCTTATCTGACATCTTGTACACCTCTTTAGGAGTCACCTTGTATTCTTTTCGCTTCGCTCAAAGCCCCAGGTCGCTCGACGCCCCAGGACTCTTTCAACAGACACCATAACTTCGGCTTCCCGCGTGGCTGCATGACGTCACGCACTCGCCGTCCTTGACCCATTAAGTTAGGCTTCCCGCGCGGCTGCATGACGTCACTTTCGTCTCCGTCCCGCATAACTTTAGACTCAAGTATAACAACGAAGCCGTTCACCAGTGTCAGCTTAAGTCATTTTTAATTTATTTTTAGTAGTTCAAACACAGTAATTAAACCTCCTTACGGTAAACATCAGTCATGTGGCCATATCTGTTCTCATATATTTAATTGATTGTTGTAATTGTAGTCACTTTAATCATGTGAAACATGAATTATTTTGTGTACGGAACGACCACTGTGAATATTGTATTGTACATAACTGGTCACTCATGATCTTTCAAACTCAGCTGCCTCTATTGCTCAACTTGCCCTTTGCCTGTCACGGAACAATGGAGAAATGCTAATACTGATACATCTTTCTTCTAGGTCAGAGTCTTGTATAAACATTCTCGAAGTTATTTCCTCGTTTAGAATCCACCAGATCATTCTCTTGTGTTTATATTCTCGAAAGTGTTAAAGTAATTACATTAGCCCAAGGAATATAGTTGCTTTCGCAGATTATACGTACGGCGTAGTATATTGTTTTACATTTTTTTTTCCTACTCAAATGAAGTACATTACACATCAGTTGTTACGTCCACCTTCTCAACATAGTCTCCTTGTAACTTTATGCACTTTTGCCATCGATGTGTCAGTCTCTCCAGATCTTCCTGAAACCATCCTTTCGGAGTGCTACGTACCCATGCCTTGACAGCTGTGTCCAGTTCTGCAAAATCCGCAAATCGGCGATCATGCAATGGAAGCATAGGGGCAGTCTACCGCCAAAGAAATGTCGAACAGTGCCATCAGTTGGCAAGCAAATGGCGACAGTGTTCTGGGACACAAAATCCTTAAGCGCTTACGTTGTGCCATTCAAAATATGTGGCCAGGAAAATAGGCTAAAGATGTGCTTCTGCAACATGACAATGCCCGCCCCCACACTAGCCGAGAGACCACCGCTGCCATGGGATTCACGATGCTGCCACATCCACCATACTCTCCCGACTTGGCACCAAATGATCGTCACCTGTTCGGGAACATGAAGAAACGTCTGGGCACAGCTGTCAAGGCATGGATACGCAGCACTCCGAAAGAAAGGTTTCAGGAAGGTCTGGAGAGACACATCGATGGCAAAAGTGCATAAAGTTACAAGGAGATTATGCTGAGAAGGTGGACGTCACAACTGATGTGTAATGTACTTCATTTGGGTAGAAAAAATAAAGTGTAAAACAATAGTCTATAGTACGCCCCTCGTATTAAACCGAGTCGCCACCAGGCGCGACAATCAGTTATTATGGCAGCCAGTCGGTTTTGGAAGATAGAATGTGATAGACATAAGTAACTGAGGTGACTAGTGCTTCGACATGTGAATGTCAACAAGTTTATTGATATTTACTGAACGGATAGAAGCCATTTATACAGTGAGATTCTTTTGCTAGAGCGGGACCGGCGGCCGGCTGATGGGTGCGCGCGCCTACCGCCGGCCAGCCGAGCTCAGGCCGCGGATCGCATGGAGGCGAGCTAACCAGGGTCATTAAAGTCATTAAGTCACTAAACTTTCATCAACGAGGGCGTGAAATGTCAGCGCACAGATAAGAAGGTAGCATAAACAACAGCTTCCTGCAATATTTAATTAAAGAAGATTATGTTTTTGATGTGTAACATCTTTCCGCTCGGTTGCTGGATAGTTTTGTGGGAGTGATTTTGAAAATTGGGGACGGAAGTGGATCGGAACGATCGAGCTGGCAGTGGTGGATCCAACGGAAGTATGCACTGCCCGCTCGATCGATCAAACGGAAGTGTACTAGCTGGGAGTGGTGGACAACGGAAGTATGTACTGCCCACTCGATCGATCAAACGGAAGTGTACTAGCTGGGAGTGGTGGACAACGGAAGTATGCACTGCCCGCTCGATCAATCGGACGGAAGTGTACTAGCTGGCAGTGGTGGAAAACAGAAGTATGCATTGCCCGCTCGATCGATCGATCCAGCTACCAGATTATAATTTTAAACGACATTTATCATATCAATATGACTCATTTTAACAGAATCCATATGAAATTACGTGTTGGTCTGTGTATGAAGAGGACCTGTTTATAAGGAATTTAAGGTTATGAGCGGTGTCACGTCTATTAATCTAGTTGATCCATATCCTATTCTTTATTTAGGCTAGTGCTGGTGGAAGCTACAAATCATCTAATAAAATGAGTTCCGTATTATAAACTACAATAAAAACACTCCCTTTTACAATAACAATTGAAAATGTGTGTATTGGAAACAAGGCAGTGTAGCGCGAGAATATTATGGTAATACAGTAGGCAGTGCATTTAGCAGGCACTGGTTTGACGAGCACAGTGGCAAATGTTTCACCGACTTTCATTTGTCATTGAGCAGTTTATGAAGCTTCACGTTCAAGGTTGAACATCACATGGGGTAGGGCAAAGACGACAAATGACATTTAAGTAAGCGGCATTATTGTCAAGCTGTGGTTGAATAGGCTAGTCAAATATTAAATGCATAACAGAATGTTGTTATATGAGACTAGGTCATTTCATGATTGTAGGAAGGCATGTTTCGATTGCTTACGACAAATTGTATGAGAGTCTTGAGAATAATGAATGATATAGTTACTGAGGAGTGTGCTCACAGTATTTGAGAGTACAGTCGACGTTGTGTGTCACTTTGTTATTATGAATTATTAAGGAAGGAAGGAAGCTTGTAGTTTAGCGTGACCGTTAATCTCACAATCATGATCCACGGTACCTCCCTTTTACGTGGAATGCGAACCACAGGACATGGCATTTCAATTCGAAAATCTCACATGTATTGATCGGGAATCAAACCCGGTCTGCCTTGGTGAGAGACTAACAGCTTGACCGCTGCGCCACAAGTGTGACAGTAGCATATCTCCAATTCAATCTATACATTCATCATAGTACCAGTCAGAAAATGGAGCGTAAATTAACATTCTAAGAATGTCCAAGCTGTGTAGTATACCAGTAGGATAACGTCAGATGTTACACATCATATGCGACTACTGTAAGGCTCGTATCTTTTTTTATTTCTTGGGAAGCTGAATGACCTCACGTCACCAGTCAAAGATTAGAACTTACCTTTTCACAGAAGATGCTTAAAATGAACTCTTTCAGCTGACAGACAATAACTTTGAAAGTTACATCGTTACATTATGTAGCTACTCCTGAACCCACCTGCGTATTTACTGTAATTAATTGAAGCACGGACCTAAGCCCGTTTTATGTTTAATTGTGGGGTAATTTTAAATACAAAAGTGTACAGCTCAATTACCCGTACTCTAGTGGAGACGGAGAAAAATATACGGCTGCATATATACCTCACAACAGAACGAATTGCAACGTGTGAACGCTAATTTATTTACACGGTACAACAGCTGTCTTGTCAGCTGAAGGAGAACACACTCAGCATCTTCCGTGAAAGGGTAAGTTCTTTAATCATGATTTGCTGGGGAATATCTTCTTCTTCTTCTTCTTCTTCAATTCCCTTATGCCTTCAGGCGTCGGGGTAGCCTCGTTTGAGTCATTTCTGCCATTCTGCTCTATTTCTGCTCCGTTTTCACTTCGGTTGTCGTTTATATCCGTCCAATCCGAGGCTACTTGTAGTTCTCTGAATCACTTTACCTCCACATGGGTGATTAACCCAACGTAGAGTGGTTTGTTGGGTTACCTTCCCATCCTCCATATTTATTCCCTGGAGACAGGGTGCCCCAGACGGTCAGGGTTTGGGCCGGCATTTCCTCCGTACCCACTTAGGTATGGTTTTCTTGATTGCTGATTGCAGTGGTTTCCCACTGGGCGATGGGGCCGCCACATCCCTACGCCGTTGCTGGTGAATTTACCGTTAATTAATGCACTTTGTTACGGTTTCCACCTGCGCGCAATCCATGGTCCGAGCTCGGTTGGCCAGCGGAAGGCACGCGCGCCCGGTAGCCGGCCGCCGGCCCCGCTCCAGCAAAAGAATCTCCCTGTATATCCTAACCTGAACGAAATATTACATAAGATTTTTATCACAAAATACCACGCTTTTATGTACACAAACGGGGGGTTCTTAATTGGATGACATGTTTCGATCCATTTTTGTACATAATTTATTTTGCGGCGACATACCTGGACTATAACAGCTTAAATAGAGCAAAGAGTGTTATTTTGTGATAAACATTTTATATACTATTTCGTTCAGGTTCTGGTATATAAATACCGTAGGTAGCTGTTTTCCGCCTAATGTAATTGGCCACAATTTGTGTTGAGCGACTGGAAAGTTTTCTTTAATATTTCTGTTACCGGTATGTTAATGAGTGAGCCCTTGATCATCATTATTATCTGTTGGATAAATGTGTGTAGTTAAAAATTATTCTGTATTACGTAGTGTGTGAAGTTATTCTCCAACGAGGCTATGCATCTACGCCTGAAATGAATTTACGTCGGATAATCAAGCGCGCGGCCCTATCCACGAAGTATTCTGCTGCAAAGCATCAGCGTAATATTCTAATATGGTATTATCACTAACTGATTACTGTCTTATAGTCATAGACTGACTATTTGCATACACTAATTCGAAGCCCAGTTAATTTCTGCAATATTTATTGTAACTTATTAGTGTACATTTTGATAGAAGAAGAGATATGTTAAGAATAATATGTGATTATTGGCGTTTCCTAACCCCGTCGCTATAGGTAGTTTACAAAGCGACCCTGAGATAAATAACTATTGATAACTAAATTCAAATTAGCATATTAAAATAATTCATCAATTCTCATCAATTCAATAAGTTACAATCAATTTCCATTACATTATTAATTTATGCGAACAATCTAATCGTAGTTAGGGATTTTCTCATAAGATTGAGTCTTTTACTTTCATAATATTTTTATTGCCACGGTGGGTGAGTGGATAGCGTATAGGTCTACCAACCCCAAGATTTCAGGTTCGCTCCTGGCCGTGGTAAGTGATTTTTGAAAGGCGGCAAAAATACGACTCGCATGTCATACGATGTTCATGTCAAAGAACCCATTTGAATTCAGTAGGCCGTGTTCATAATGGCAAAATTAATCTCGGGAGTTTCCGCCAACACAAAGTTCCTCATACCTCTACTAGAAAGCGCTATAGAGTTCAAGGAGCTTAGATATCTAACCTCCTTGACTTTCATAGTGATTCAAGGAACAACGAAATTCGACATGCAAGCTACCCTCTGGGTGTCAAATTACAAAGCTTGCACCCGGCATCGAGGCCATACGATATTATTATTATTATTATTATTATAATTATTATTATCTGTTGGATAAATGTGTGTAGTTTTCTATTATTGTTACTTCAAGTACACGATTATTGTTCATTATTAAATACAGTAGGTGGAATTTTGTGAAGTACTCTGTGTTACGTACTGTGTGAAGTTATTCTCCAACAAGGCTATGTATGCATCTACGTCTGAAATGAATTTAAGTCGGATCTTAGCCTCCAATAATAAAAAGCCTGCCCAATGGCCTCTGGGAGCTGTCCCCCTGCAGATGCTATGTTTGCCGCTAGAGGCGCTGCATACCCTCCACATGATCCGTTCACTTGGCGGTATTTACACACATTGTACCAGCTGAAATAAGGCCACTTTATTAAGATGGTATACCGTTGCGTGCCGTTTTGTAAACAAGGCTCTAGAAATAATGATCCTGGAACGAGTTTTCATGAATTTCCTAGTCGAGAGCCGACAAAGAAATTATGGATTAAAGCAATAAGCAGACAAGGTATGTAGCATAAGTTGACCATGTGACTGAAAATTAGGTTACTTTCTATTATTGCTCTTGTTCTGATGATGATGATGATGATGATGATAATAATCTCCTGACCACCTTGTCGTGTAGAGGCTAGCATTCTTGTGTGTCGGCCCAGAGGTCCGGGTTGGATTCCCGGCTCTGCCAAGAAATTTAACTCAGGTCTGAGGGCTGGAACGGGGAACACTCAACTTCATGACGTAAAACCGAGATGAGGTGGGTTCAATTCCCATCTCATCCATCCTGGAAGTGGTTTTCCGTGGTTTCCCACCTCTACTCCAGACAAATGCCCGGATTGTTCCTAATTTAAGGCCGCAGCCACCTACTTCCCAATCATCACCTGAATTACAAATACACCCACTACTACAGACACCTCAATTGCACAGGTTATCACACAGATTCTACAATACCCAAGTACACGGAGCTAAATGACCAATATGTCCAAGCCCTACTAATGATAGAACAACAAACAATATAATAATTTTTTGTTTCTATTGTGTAGGTGATACCAAGGATAAGTTACGGAACCCTAATGACCGCTCCGTCGTGTGCAGTAATCACTTCATCGAATGTGACTACAGACCAGAATTAAAGGTAAAGCGGTTGAAATCTAATACGGTGCCCGGCGTTTTCAGTGACTACCCACCAAGTAAGAAACTTAAACTGTCAGTGCCAAGAAGAAATATTGTCAAATCAACTGTATCATTAAAATGTACAAAATCCCCCAATGCAGGCTTTGTTGCGGTTGAATCTTGTGCTTTGGATGGTGTCCCCCCGCCTGCCATCTCAAATGTTAATGATTTAGTCAAGAAAGATGTGTCTATACAAACAAAAGTAAATATGAGGCAATTGAACTCACGGAATAGGATACTACGAACACTGCGTAGGTCACTAAGGCGTGCAAGACAAAAAATATCTGCACTTAACGGTCGCCAAGAGCAACTCAAGCAACGAATCAGCAGGCTAGAGAAAAATTTGGCTGACTATAATTTGGACGCAATTGAGGTTTCCAGTGCTGAAGGAAATTTAAAAGCAAAATTTCTACAAGAACAGCTTAAAGTATTTCTACAGAAGAAGCCTAGATGGAGTGACTCAACTATCAGGTATTGCATTATCTGGCACAGTAAGTCCCCGGCAGGTTACCGATTTATACGAAGAAGCGTACTGTTAAGATTACCTTCTAAATCTACCATCAAACGTTATGTTGGAAGCACTACTGGTGTAATGGTGTCAAGTTTAATAGTGAAGAGACTCCACGAAGAAACAAAATTTACTGAGGGAATAAATACATTTGGCTCAGTTATTGTAGATGAGATGGCTATCCAACCACGCGCGCTTTACTGTAAAGCAGCTGATGAAGTACAGGGACTTGTGTCAATGGGTGGACTGGAAAAAGATTTAGGCCTAGAAAAAGAAATCGCAACAAAACTGCTGTGCTTTGTGTTCGTTGGACTTGCTTCGCATTTTAAAATTCCTGTGGCATACTTTTTTACTCGGGACCTAAAAGCTGAAGTACTTCATCAACTTACTATTGAAGTTATTGATAAAGTGGAAAAGGCATCATTTATTGTTGTACGTGTGGTGGCAGATAATCATTCTACAAAGGTGAAATTATTCCGCTTACTTTCTGGGGTTAGCACGCCTCTACCTGTCGTGCCACATCCCTTGAACAGTTCACGCAATTTATTTATGTCTTATGACCAATGCCATATATTGAAAAATTTAAGGAATGCATTACTGGACGTGAAGAAGCAGTTAGTTAAGGATGGGAAACCCATATCTGGTTGGTTCATCAGAAAGTTGTACGACCTGCAAAAGGATTTGAAAGTGAAACTAGTTAGAAGACTGACACACAAACATATCTACCCGACAACCTTTGAGAAAATGCATGTGGGCAGAGCTGTCGATATTTTCTCTTCGGATGTTATTTCAGCCCTTGAGTTCTTGGGGCAATATGGGTCTCAGTTCGGAATAAAAGAATTTAAGGATGCTGAAGGCAATATCGAGTTCTTGAAGCTAGTTAACAAATGGTTCACCATCCTCAATGTTAAGAACACTTTGCAGCATATACACTCTAGGAATGAAGACGCAATGCATTTCTTCTCAGTTGACGATGAAAGACTCGAATGGCTGGAGAACGACTTCATTCCCTATCTGGAACTCTGGAAGAAAGCATCAGCAAGTCCGGTGGAATTCATAAGTAAAGAAACTTATGAAGCAGTTTGTCTGACGACAAAATCTGCCGTACTCTGTGTCAAGTACCTGATTGAAAATGGCTTTCATTTCGTATTAACCAGGAAATTTTCTTCTGATGAAGTAGGAAGCTTGTTCAGTTGCATCAGACAGTTTGGAGGTAGCAACGACCAAACCAACGCTGCAAGTGTTACACAGGCCCTGCATAAAATTCTGACTACTGGAATCGTAAGTGCATCTCTCACGGGAAATGTAGCACCTGAATCTGCCTGTAGTGACTGAATGGCAACACGTAACTCAACCGGGAGACGCACGAGCACAACGATTCATGCAGATCAATCGGCAACAACGAATACAGATTTAGCAAGAAAATTTCGAACACAATTAGAAAGCATCGCAAATGAAGCTGAAGGGATGCCATGTGTTTCTATGACGAGTGCTGCAATGGCCTATATTGGAGGGTATTTGGTAAGAACTGTCGAAGACCATATATCATGTCAAGAGTGCCTTGATAAAATTAGTAGTATCCAGAGTCAATCCCCTGTGATGTCACTTATAAAATTCAAAGACAGAGGAGGTCTCCGATATCCTAAGCCAGGTTTTGTTTCGCTGCTGATGAGACTGGAAGAAGTAACGGACAAAATGATATTGGTTACTCTGGGCAGTCCAAGAATAGCACAAACATTAACCACAATACTGTTGACACATGTTGCTAAAACACCTATTCTACAGTGTGGAGTGAGTGATCACCCTGAGGAACTGAGCAAGTTAATATTGCAGAAGTTTCTGCGCCCCTCTGTCACTAACTATACCAATGACATGACAGATGAGTTTCGCCGAGACTACTTCTTGAGAAGAAGAACAAATTATGAGAAAAGAGAATCAAGAAAAATTGTTAAGGTTGTTCCTTTTCACTGAACCCCTAGGTCTTTGGGACGCCAGTAAAAGTATTCAGTGCAACCGTACCGTACTCTTGTACAAATCAGACATTAGTTTCGTTAGTTGTGCGTGCTATATAAAGGAAATCCGAAGATGAAACGAACTCCTACTAGTAAAAGATGAACATCAATGTTCATGTACTGCAAACATAGTCTATATATTAATTTATGCTGGTATTACCTTGCGATAGCAATGCCATTATATGCTAATGTTGGGTGGGGAATCAGCGCTGCAGTGGTCAATATGCGCACTGCTAGGAGGACACTGTTGCTGCAGAGAACGCCGCGATTGAGTAGGCTTTCTATTATTGGAGGCTAAGGTCGGATGATCAGCGTGCGGCCCTGTTCACGTAGTATTCTGCTGTAAAGCATCAGCGTGGTCTTCTAATATGGTATTATCACTAACTGATTACTGTCTTATAGTCATAGACTGACTAGTTCCATATACTAATTCATATGCCAGTTAATTTCTGCAATATTTATTGTAACTTATTAGTGTGCATTTTGATAGAAGAAGAGATATGTTAAGAACAATAGCCTGTGTGATTATTGCCGTTTCCTAACCCCGTCCCTATAGGTAGTTTATGTTCGAGCCTCACTATTATGTGTCAGAAAACGGTGTCATAATGATGGTCATTATAACACTTATTTTCATTATGATACAGTTTCTCCAGCCAATCAGAGCTCGTTCATTGACCAATTAGGTAACGATACCTTCGCGCATGCGCTCAAAATCCAACATGTCGGACATAAACACAACATCGAACTATAATAAATTACCGACATGGAATACGCACCGTCCATATGTTCGCATAAATAAACTGGCGAATATGAAACAAGAAATAGCACTGTACCTTAAAATCATCAACACTAATTTCTACACAGCCTTCAAACGACTCCGGTGACAATATTACTGAGGGACGGCAGATGTAAACATAGGCCTATGGCTTGCATATGACATTGCAAGCACACAGAGCGCATGCGTCGGTCGTTCAAAGATCTTGAAAGACAGAGAGATGTCTCGCGCTCGCTCTCCGATAACAAAATTCTTGTGGCTGACTCTCAACAGATATTTATGAATATTTATGTTAAAACATATAATAAAATTATAATTATCGTCGAACATAAACAGTCGTATGCAACTCGCCTATAATGGTAATTAAGACACTCGTATGGAAATTATAAAACTCGCATACGCTCGTTTTATAAAAAAATACTCGTGTCTTAATTTAGCCATTATAGGCTCGTTGCATAATGTACTATTACAAAGCAACCCTGAGATCATTTGATAACTAAATTCAAATTAGCATATTAAAATAATTCATCAATTCTTATCAATTCAATATGTTTCAATCAATTTCCATCGCATTATTAATTTATGCGAACAATCTAATCGTAGGTAGGGATTTTCTCATAAGATTGAGTCCTACATTTTCTTTTACTTTCATATTGCTACTTTTATTATCGGTGAGGGGTGGGAAGCGATACGACGAGTTACCACTGAAGGTGATACCTACCACAGCAAAGCCAATGACGCTAGAAGAATTCGCCCTACACATTCGACGGGTTTACTCGCAGGCATAGGTACAGGAAAAGGAGGGGGCAATGCACCTTCTGCACCCTCAAATTTCAAAGCCCTTGGGTTCGGCTCTCCATTAGTAGGAATGAGCTGAGCAGCAACATGTTCATCGGAAAGCAACTCTATTTTTTGTGATTGTTCATTCAAATTCGAAATTAACTAATTATTATTTCAAGTAATAGTAGTTAAAATCATATTTAGAGTTCCAACATTGTAAAAACAATAACACATATTTCCGATATCTGGTTTGGCTGTATAGCCCTGCTACACGCGACGGTACTTGTAGCTCACCCCATGGGTGTCCGCATAGAAGCTACAAACTCTGGCGAGCCGAGCATGTCCTCGGACACTCCCGGCACTAAAAGCCATACGCTAAATAAATAGGACTATGGCCATTAGTGACCAGGTTTGACAATTCTGTTTTAGGTTTAGGGCAAGGAGTACACTGACCTGCACGTCACCCGTCCCATCATCCTCGACAGAGTCATCATAAGCGGCCCGCTGGATGGATGAGTGTTCCACATTACTGTACTTGCTAGCACAGACCCGCATCTCCGACACCTGAGAACCTGAAACACATAATCGGCACAATTGATAATCATCATCTTAAACTACAGTTGGGATCATTTTTATTAGTTAAACTATTCTAAGGACCACCTTACTGCTGAACTCTTCAAATGTGATAAATCCAGGTTAATAAATGAAACTACATTTTTACATCACCATTGAGAGTATAATATTGTCTCAAAAAATATCAATTCTTTTAGACATCTCAATCTAATTGCCAGCGCTTCGCCCCCGAGTACCATTAGATTCATCGGTTGATATGGAGCTCCTCAGTGTCTTAGCGCCCACCTTATTTCATTTACACTAGTGACTTCCAGAACAAACCATAAGTTTTCTTTTATGCGCAAATGACTCGGCACTGCCTGATCGGTGTAGAATGTCTGATGCGATGGAACATCACCTAATGTGGTACTTTAAGAACTAAAGCCAAACCTGGAGAAAACATAATTCCCCTGTTTCGATCTCAAGCAAAATCAGGCTTCTAGGAAACAGGAGATGGTTGGTTCTTAAGTTTAGGGGCTGCGACAACTCGGTCATGTAGCCCCGTGTACTTTGGGTGTGTGTAGAATCTGTTTGATAACCGGTGTTAATTGTGATGACTGTATTAGTGTGTGTTATCTGTTTTTTAATTCAAGTAAGGACTGCACACTATTGAATTTTTCAAATAGTTCCTACTTTTGCCGCCAAACGCCACCGTCAACCACTACTAGTTCAGAACTTAGCTACCAGACGCCACCGTAGTCGGCTCTTGGCAACGAACGTAGGAACCTAAGAGCGTTGTTTACATTCTTAGCCTATAGAATTTAGCTTCACACATGTGTAATTAGTGGAAGGTTCTTTAACATGCCATAAATCTATGACATGGGACCGCCAGCTTTACTTCCCCTCCGAAGGAAGGCATACTGAGGGATTTTTTACTACTTCGGCCGGATTTGAACCCGCGATCTTGGGAATAGAAGCTCAGCATGCTACCGACTACGCCACCGAAGTAAAAAAAAAAGGAGATGTTATGCTTAAGTGTGCATTCAGAAAATAACAATAATGTTATTGGTTTTACGTCTCTTTTAACTACTCTGGTTTTTGGAGACGCCACTCTGCGTATCCGAAATATTTGCGAGTCAGACTGGATTGTACTCGCCCTTAAAAGCCCTACTGCCTGAACACAAAGCAAGGTGCGATAGGTACAAGGAACAACGTTCGAAAGATAGCAAGTTTTGCCTGAGGAGCACACACAGTGTAGACTACAGCACTGGCTTTGTGTTATTCTGCAATAGAGTAGGCTACGCTAGTTCAGAGTGATATAAATTTGCTCATGTAAAGGCAGTGGACACATCCCTTAATGAGACATGTAAGATGATTTATAGGGTGCTTAAAACCTATAACCAAAGTAGTAAGCGTTTACTTCCCTTTGGATATTGCATCATCATGACCAGAAATTGCGTAATCCTGATGACGTCATGGGATGACGTCATGGGTCCTTAGAGCGAGCACGTGGTCCAGGAGCGAGCATGTGCAGTGCACGTGTTAGCGTGGGAAGAGGTTGACCCTTTGGCTTGTTTGTGCGATGGTGATAAAAAGTTAATGGGTGTTGACGTCATGGAGGATGTTTATTAGGATGCTAACTGTCATCTGACACCCATGCGAGTGTGAGCACCAAAACAAAAGGTTATTCGCGGGTAGTGGGGTAGTGTATGTTCTCTTGCAAGTCGCGTGTGTGCTTGAATACGTATGGCTATGTTGGGAAATGTTTGGTGGCGGGCGAGGACTAGGGTTGAGTGAGGGTTCGTTTAAATGCTATTTTTCCCGCTCTATTTGATGGTGAGGTAATTTTTTAAAATGGGTGGAATTTGGAAACGCAATTTGAGGTAAACGTGCTTTTTTGACAATTTGGCGAATTTAATGAGCTTGTAAGGCTAGAACGATGCATATAGGGTGTCGTAGGACTTGTGGTGAACCACCCCTTGCTATGGACGGGAGTATATCCACCCCAAAATAAATCTACCCTTACCCGGAGGTTAAGTAGTGGTTATTTTTGTATGCATGCGCACTTGAGGGCTTTTGTAAGAGAGCGGAATTTTTAAAAGATTCTTTATAGATGAGGCTTTTTAAAAAATTTATTAAAAAAACAAAAAACTAATAGGTCATTCGATTTTTAGTATCTCGCTAACCAATAATGCGATGTAAACATATGGGGTGTCATAGGACTCGTAGTGAATTCTCCTTTTGTATGAATGAGGTATGTCAACCCCCAAAATAAAAACTACCCTTACCTGGGGTGAAAGAGCAATTTTTGTATGTATGCACACCGGTGGCTTTTGTCAAAAGGGTCTAACTACACATTTGTTAATATTTTCTGAACCCAGGATGGGATTTTCCCATAGGCAGTATCCTAGCACTTGGGGTGACACCTCGTTTTTGAAAGTATCATTCATTTATTTTCTTGTCAAAAGGGCCTAACTACACTTTTGTTAATATCTCGTGAACCAATCATGCTAGGGACTTGTATGAGGGGTCCTAGCACTTGGGGCGACGTCCCCCTTTATGGGGTGAAACTACCCCCCCAAAATTGAAAACTCAATATCTTGGAAACTATGAACCCTAAAATTAGGCGTTATAGCTTTAAAAATAGGTGATGACATAGGCTTTTACCTGGATTGGTCATTTCACCCCTAAAACAGTAAATAGTCATGTTATGGGGAAAAAACGTGTTAAACACCTAAAAATGATAAATGAAACTAAGATCTTTTGTTTTTGATGAAAAATAGCAGGGGGGGTGAAAACTACCCCCAAATTGAAAAATCGATACCTTGGAAACTAAGAACCGTAAAATTATGTGTAATAGCTTAAAAAATTCGTTGTGACATAGGCTTTTACCCGGATAGATGATGTCACCCCTAAAACAGTAAATAGTGATTTTACAGTGGGGAAAAAGGTCTTAAACGGGTAAAAATGATAATTGAACCTAAGATCTTTTGTTTTTGATGAAAAATAGCAGGGGGGTGAAAACTACCCCCAAATTGAAAAATCGATACCTTGGAAACTAAGAACCGTAAAATTATGTGTAATAGCTTAAAAAATTCGTTGTGACATAGGCTTTTACCCGGATAGATGATGTCACCCCTAAAACAGTAAATAGTGATTTTACAGTGGGGAAAAAGGTTTTAAACGGGTAAAAATGATAATTGAACCTAAGATCTTTTGTTTTTGATGAAAAATAGCAGGGGGGTGAAAACTACCCCCAAATTGAAAAATCGATACCTTGGAAACTAAGAACCGTAAAATTATGTGTAATAGCTTAAAAAATTCGTTGTGACATAGGCTTTTACCCGGATAGATGATGTCATCCCTAAAACAGTAAATAGTGATTTTACAGTGGGGAAAAAGGTTTTAAACGGGTAAAAATGATAATTGAACCTAAGATCTTTTGTTTTTGATGAAAAATAGCAGGGGGGTGAAAACTACCCCAAAATTGAAAAATCGATACCTTGGAAACTAAGAACCGTAAAATTATGTGTAATAGCTTAAAAAATTCGTTGTGACATAGGCTTTTACCCGGATAGATGATGTCACCCCTAAAACAGTAAATAGTGATTTTACAGTGGGGAAAAAGGTTTTAAACGGGTAAAAATGATAATTGAACCTAAGATCTTTTGTTTTTGATGAAAAATAGCAGGGGGGTGAAAACTACCCCAAAATTGAAAAATCGATACCTTGGAAACTAAGAACCGTAAAATTATGTGTAATAGCTTAAAAAATTCGTTGTGACATAGGCTTTTACCCGGATAGATGATGTCACCCCTAAAACAGTAAATAGTGATTTTACAGTGGGGGAAAAAGGTTTTAAACGGGTAAAAATGATAATTGAACCTAAGATCTTTTGTTTTTGATGAAAAATAGCAGGGGGGTGAAAACTACCCCAAAATTGAAAAATCGATACCTTGGAAACTAAGAACCGTAAAATTATGTGTAATAGCTTAAAAAATTCGTTGTGACATAGGCTTTTACCCGGATAGATGATGTCACCCCTAAAACAGTAAATAGTGATTTTACAGTGGGGAAAAAGGTCTTAAACGGGTAAAAATGATAATTGAACCTAAGATCTTTTGTTTTTGATGAAAAATAGCAGGGGGGTGAAAACTACCCCGTATATGAAAGGAGTGTAGACTTATTGATGTTGCAGATTGGAAACAGTGAAAGTTATCACTTTTGTTTAATTAGAAATCTTGCTCGCCTTGTGCGTTCAAGCATCACTAGCACTCAGAGAAGGATTTATATATGTAGACGTTGTTTGTCATATTATCTTCTTGAGGATGAGTTAAATGTTCACTTTGCAGACTGTAAACAGTTTCCTGTTGCAAAAAGCATAATGCCGACTGATGAACAAAGATTTGTTAATTTTACAGAATTCCGAGTTAAAGATACAGTTCCATTTATAATATATGCAGACACTGAATGCGTTTTGTCTCCAATTTCCTCCTGTTTTCCAAATAGTGACATTCATAACTCTACTTTAACACATAAACATATTCCTTACAGCATTTCTTTATACCTTCATTGTAATTTCGATAGTGAATTGTGCAGTTTCAAGCTCTTTAGGGGAAATAATTGCATTGAATTGTTTGTAAAGGAACTTTATAGTATTGTGGATAAACTTCAAACATATTACTTATCGGTTAAGCCAATGTTAAAGATGACCGAAAATGAAGAAAGATTATTTTTGTCAAGTAAAATGTGTCACATTTGCGAGAAACCGATTGCAGTTAATGAACTCAAAGTACGCGATCATTGTCACTTAACTGGAAAATATAGAGGAAGCGCACACAATAGTTGTAATTTAAATTACAAAGTAACAAAGGTTTTGCCTATAGCATTTCATAATCTAACCGCCTATGATGGACATTTTATAATTAAAGAAATTTGCGAGAAACGTGATGGAGAGGTGTTACATAATCCTGGTCATATAAAATTGTTAGCGATGAATATGGAACGTTACAAAGGGTTTACAAAGTATGTACGGGCTAAGAATGGATTCATTCAGTTAAGATTTTTCGATACATATAATTTCTTGTCCTGTTCACTAGATCAATGTTCATCTTCGTTAAGCGAAGATTCAAAGCAAATAACACAACGTTATTTTAATGATGATGCACAGTTTCGACTTACTGCGAGAAAAGGTGTGTTTCCCTATGAATACGTCACGAGTATGGATGTTCTTAACGAAACTAAATTACCTGAAATATCCAAGTTTTATAGCAGCCTTAATGATCAAACAATATCGAATGAAGAGTATGAGTTTGCTCAATCGGTGTGGGAAACGTTTTCCTGTCAAACATTAGGAGAATACGCAGATTTGTATTTAAAAGTTGACACACTTCTTTTGGCGGATGTCTTTGAAAATTTTAGATCGAATGGCATGGAAACTTATGGCATTGATGCAGCTCATTTTTACACTGCTCCATCTATGTCTTGGTGTGCTATGAAAAAGATAACCAACGTTCAACTTGAATTGCTTCAAGATATTGATATGTTACACTTTTTTGAACGATCTATTCGAGGAGGAAATGTTCAGTGTATAACACGACATGCGATTGCTAATAATAAGTATATGAAAACTTATGATGAGAAAAAGCAAGAGTCCTACATAATGTACTTTGACGTTAATAATTTGTATGGATATGCGATGATGGAATATCTTCCAACGGGTGGCTTTAAATGGATTGCAAATGTTGAAGGCTTTGATGTTTTAACTATTGATGATACTTCAGAAATTGGATATATTTTGGAAGTAGATTTGACTTATCCTCAAGAGTTACATGACAAACATTCAGATTACCCTCTATGTCCAGAAAAGTTGACAAAGCTAATGGCTACCCTAGATAATAAAGAACGTTATGTTTTGCATTATAGATTGTTAAAGCAATGTATTCAACTAGGAATGAAATTAGATCGTATTCACAGAATAATTGAATTCAATCAGAGCCAATGGCTAAAACCATATATTGATGTGAACACAGAGAAACGAAAACAAGCCAAAAATGATTTTGAAAAGAATTTTTATAAATTGATGAATAATGCAATTTTTGGTCGTTCACTGATGAATGTGAGGAAGTTAAGGGACATCAAATGGGTCACCAAATGGCATGGAGCTCGTGGTGGTAGGTCTTTAATAGCTAAGGCTAATTTTAAACATAGAATTATATTCGATGAACAATGTATGGTCATCGAGATGAGTAGACTAAAGATTTTTCACAATCAACCAGTATATGTTGGTGCATCTATATTAGATTTGTCTAAATGTAAAATGAATGACTTTCATTACAATGTTATTTTAGCAAATCCTGAATCAAATGTGAGGTTGTTATACACAGACACCGATAGTTTTATGTATATATTCTATTATGATATTTATGAGTTCATGAAACAACATTCAAATTTGTTTGATACTGGAAACTATGAAACAAACAATCCTTTTGGCATTGTGAGACAAAATAAAGGTGAAATTGGTTTAATGAAAGATGAAAATGCTGGAAGGATTGTTGAAGAATTTGTGGGGTTACGACCCAAAATGTATGCAATAAAATTGTGTGATGAAATGAATAGCTTGTGTAAGGCTAAAGGCATTAAGAAGAGTGTGAGTAAAAGTAAGAATATTGATGAGTATCGAAAGTGTCTTTATAACAGAGAAAAAGTCAACAAAGTTCAAGTTTGTATAATTTCAAAATCTCATTCTGTATTTACTGTTCGGCAAAATAAGTTGGCAATTTCATCAAACGAAGATAAAAGACACATAACTGAAAACGGAATTGATACTTTACCGTTTGGTCATTTTTCTCTGAAAAATGATTAGAAACAAATTGAGATTAAAGCAGTTCATCTCACTTACTTTATTTCTTTCACACACACACTTTTATGCTGGTAATAATACTAATTTTTGTGTGTTCCTTTGCTTATGAAATCCTAGACTAGGAGTTCCACATTCGACATGATAGCGGAGTTTCATCTCCCATAAACTCGTCTCTGAGGTGGGTGCCAGAAAAGGCATCCAGCTGTAAAAACCACACCCTCACATAGACTTTCATAACTTCTTACGTTGAGGTTCATAACACTACGTTGATTGATTTATCGGTTTCCTTTTCACAATTCCTGTCTATACATTCCTCTTGAAGGTTGCAAGATGCTTGCAAGGTTCCTAAAATGCAATTAAATTTAATAAATACCTTAAGATGGTTTGATTTGTTTAATGATATGGTGTTAATAGTATTTTTAGGTTTTGACTGGCTTTGCATTAAGAATTGACTAACCAAACATGAGTTACCTATCAGGGAAACATTTTGGCCACTATGTTGGCTATTGACCAGTGAGTTTAGCTGTTTATCATTTTTTTAAATCATAAACAACAGAGGGTTAAACGTATAGATAAACCGTGTGACCATGTTTGTTAAACAAGACATTATACCAGAGACAATTAGAATACTTATGTAGAGTTTACCAAAAATAATGTTGTGTAACAGTAAATGCTAGTCAACAGTTATACACTTCTAAAAAAAATCATCATACAATACCTGAGAGCTCTTCTAAAATTATTGATGTGTAACATGATTCCACTAACTTGCTATGTATTTTTTGGCTTGGGGGTGATTTTCAAGAAATGCAAATGGAACTGAAATGCAATACAAACAATGAGCGTGCCTGGTGGCTGAGATTGATACCACGACGTACTGTCGGTTATGTAGCTATGTGGAATGTATATCAAATATGGTTTACTTCAAGGTCTGGAGATCCCTACAATTCCTACAATAAATGATCTTGAAATGGTCATCCTATGGTGTGAAAATATTTATTAGGTATATATATATTTACTGAAAACAATTATGATTTATTAAATGTTTATATGTTTACAGTATTGTTATTTAATGTAAGCACTTGAGGCACTACCGACCAATGGGAAGCAAAAAGTGGGAGCATATATGGGATGAAATGTGGGAGCAAAGCAAATATAAAAAGTGGGAGCAAATATGCTAACTTGAATTGTGTATATACTTTACTTTCAACTATCTTGAATTGTGTATATACTTTTGCCGGCATATTTGTTGACATATTTGTTAGCATAATAATTTTAGAAGAGCTCTCAGGTATTGTATGATGATTTTTTTTAGAAGTGTATAACTGTTGACTAGCATTTACTGTTACACAACATTATTTTTGGTAAACTCTACATAAGTATTCTAATTGTCTCTGGTATAATGTCTTGTTTAACAAACATGGTCACACGGTTTATCTATACGTTTAACCCTCTGTTGTTTATGATTTAAAAAAATGATAAACAGCTAAACTCACTGGTCAATAGCCAACATAGTGGCCAAAATGTTTCCCTGATAGGTAACTCATGTTTGGTTAGTCAATTCTTAATGCAAAGCCAGTCAAAACCTAAAAATACTATTAACACCATATCATTAAACAAATCAAACCATCTTAAGGTATTTATTAAATTTAATTGCATTTTAGGAACCTTGCAAGCATCTTGCAACCTTCAAGAGGAATGTATAGACAGGAATTGTGAAAAGGAAACCGATAAATCAATCAACGTAGTGTTATGAACCTCAACGTAAGAAGTTATGAAAGTCTATGTGAGGGTGTGGTTTTTACAGCTGGATGCCTTTTCTGGCACCCACCTCAGAGACGAGTTTATGGGAGATGAAACTCCGCTATCATGTCGAATGTGGAACTCCTAGTCTAGGATTTCATAAGCAAAGGAACACACAAAAATTAGTATTATTACCAGCATAAAAGTGTGTGTGTGAAAGAAATAAAGTAAGTGAGATGAACTGCTTTAATCTCAATTTGTTTCTAATCATTTTTCAGAGAAAAATGACCAAACGGTAAAGTATCAATTCCGTTTTCAGTTATGTGTCTTTTATCTTCGTTTGATGAAATTGCCAACTTATTTTGCCGAACAGTAAATACAGAATGAGATTTTGAAATTATACAAACTTGAACTTTGTTGACTTTTTCTCTGTTATAAAGACACTTTCGATACTCATCAATATTCTTACTTTTACTCACACTCTTCTTAATGCCTTTAGCCTTACACAAGCTATTCATTTCATCACACAATTTTATTGCATACATTTTGGGTCGTAACCCCACAAATTCTTCAACAATCCTTCCAGCATTTTCATCTTTCATTAAACCAATTTCACCTTTATTTTGTCTCACAATGCCAAAAGGATTGTTTGTTTCATAGTTTCCAGTATCAAACAAATTTGAATGTTGTTTCATGAACTCATAAATATCATAATAGAATATATACATAAAACTATCGGTGTCTGTGTATAACAACCTCACATTTGATTCAGGATTTGCTAAAATAACATTGTAATGAAAGTCATTCATTTTACATTTAGACAAATCTAATATAGATGCACCAACATATACTGGTTGATTGTGAAAAATCTTTAGTCTACTCATCTCGATGACCATACATTGTTCATCGAATATAATTCTATGTTTAAAATTAGCCTTAGCTATTAAAGACCTACCACCACGAGCTCCATGCCATTTGGTGACCCATTTGATGTCCCTTAACTTCCTCACATTCATCAGTGAACGACCAAAAATTGCATTATTCATCAATTTATAAAAATTCTTTTCAAAATCATTTTTGGCTTGTTTTCGTTTCTCTGTGTTCACATCAATATATGGTTTTAGCCATTGGCTCTGATTGAATTCAATTATTCTGTGAATACGATCTAATTTCATTCCTAGTTGAATACATTGCTTTAACAATCTATAATGCAAAACATAACGTTCTTTATTATCTAGGGTAGCCATTAGCTTTGTCAACTTTTCTGGACATAGAGGGTAATCTGAATGTTTGTCATGTAACTCTTGAGGATAAGTCAAATCTACTTCCAAAATATATCCAATTTCTGAAGTATCATCAATAGTTAAAACATCAAAGCCTTCAACATTTGCAATCCATTTAAAGCCACCCGTTGGAAGATATTCCATCATCGCATATCCATACAAATTATTAACGTCAAAGTACATTATGTAGGACTCTTGCTTTTTCTCATCATAAGTTTTCATATACTTATTATTAGCAATCGCATGTCGTGTTATACACTGAACATTTCCTCCTCGAATAGATCGTTCAAAAAAGTGTAACATATCAATATCTTGAAGCAATTCAAGTTGAACGTTGGTTATCTTTTTCATAGCACACCAAGACATAGATGGAGCAGTGTAAAAATGAGCTGCATCAATGCCATAAGTTTCCATGCCATTCGATCTAAAATTTTCAAAGACATCCGCCAAAAGAAGTGTGTCAACTTTTAAATACAAATCTGCGTATTCTCCTAATGTTTGACAGGAAAACGTTTCCCACACCGATTGAGCAAACTCATACTCTTCATTCGATATTGTTTGATCATTAAGGCTGCTATAAAACTTGGATATTTCAGGTAATTTAGTTTCGTTAAGAACATCCATACTCGTGACGTATTCATAGGGAAACACACCTTTTCTCGCAGTAAGTCGAAACTGTGCATCATCATTAAAATAACGTTGTGTTATTTGCTTTGAATCTTCGCTTAACGAAGATGAACATTGATCTAGTGAACAGGACAAGAAATTATATGTATCGAAAAATCTTAACTGAATGAATCCATTCTTAGCCCGTACATACTTTGTAAACCCTTTGTAACGTTCCATATTCATCGCTAACAATTTTATATGACCAGGATTATGTAACACCTCTCCATCACGTTTCTCGCAAATTTCTTTAATTATAAAATGTCCATCATAGGCGGTTAGATTATGAAATGCTATAGGCAAAACCTTTGTTACTTTGTAATTTAAATTACAACTATTGTGTGCGCTTCCTCTATATTTTCCAGTTAAGTGACAATGATCGCGTACTTTGAGTTCATTAACTGCAATCGGTTTCTCGCAAATGTGACACATTTTACTTGACAAAAATAATCTTTCTTCATTTTCGGTCATCTTTAACATTGGCTTAACCGATAAGTAATATGTTTGAAGTTTATCCACAATACTATAAAGTTCCTTTACAAACAATTCAATGCAATTATTTCCCCTAAAGAGCTTGAAACTGCACAATTCACTATCGAAATTACAATGAAGGTATAAAGAAATGCTGTAAGGAATATGTTTATGTGTTAAAGTAGAGTTATGAATGTCACTATTTGGAAAACAGGAGGAAATTGGAGACAAAACGCATTCAGTGTCTGCATATATTATAAATGGAACTGTATCTTTAACTCGGAATTCTGTAAAATTAACAAATCTTTGTTCATCAGTCGGCATTATGCTTTTTGCAACAGGAAACTGTTTACAGTCTGCAAAGTGAACATTTAACTCATCCTCAAGAAGATAATATGACAAACAACGTCTACATATATAAATCCTTCTCTGAGTGCTAGTGATGCTTGAACGCACAAGGCGAGCAAGATTTCTAATTAAACAAAAGTGATAACTTTCACTGTTTCCAATCTGCAACATCAATAAGTCTACACTCCTTTCATATACGGGGTAGTTTTCACCCCCCTGCTATTTTTCATCAAAAACAAAAGATCTTAGGTTCAATTATCATTTTTACCCGTTTAAGACCTTTTTCCCCACTGTAAAATCACTATTTACTGTTTTAGGGGTGACATCATCTATCCGGGTAAAAGCCTATGTCACAACGAATTTTTTAAGCTATTACACATAATTTTACGGTTCTTAGTTTCCAAGGTATCGATTTTTCAATTTTGGGGTAGTTTTCACCCCCCTGCTATTTTTCATCAAAAACAAAAGATCTTAGGTTCAATTATCATTTTTACCCGTTTAAAACCTTTTTCCCCCACTGTAAAATCACTATTTACTGTTTTAGGGGTGACATCATCTATCCGGGTAAAAGCCTATGTCACAACGAATTTTTTAAGCTATTACACATAATTTTACGGTTCTTAGTTTCCAAGGTATCGATTTTTCAATTTTGGGGTAGTTTTCACCCCCCTGCTATTTTTCATCAAAAACAAAAGATCTTAGGTTCAATTATCATTTTTACCCGTTTAAAACCTTTTTCCCCACTGTAAAATCACTATTTACTGTTTTAGGGGTGACATCATCTATCCGGGTAAAAGCCTATGTCACAACGAATTTTTTAAGCTATTACACATAATTTTACGGTTCTTAGTTTCCAAGGTATCGATTTTTCAATTTTGGGGTAGTTTTCACCCCCCTGCTATTTTTCATCAAAAACAAAAGATCTTAGGTTCAATTATCATTTTTACCCGTTTAAAACCTTTTTCCCCACTGTAAAATCACTATTTACTGTTTTAGGGGTGACATCATCTATCCGGGTAAAAGCCTATGTCACAACGAATTTTTTAAGCTATTACACATAATTTTACGGTTCTTAGTTTCCAAGGTATCGATTTTTCAATTTGGGGGTAGTTTTCACCCCCCCTGCTATTTTTCATCAAAAACAAAAGATCTTAGGTTCAATTATCATTTTTACCCGTTTAAAACCTTTTTCCCCACTGTAAAATCACTATTTACTGTTTTAGGGGTGACATCATCTATCCGGGTAAAAGCCTATGTCACAACGAATTTTTTAAGCTATTACACATAATTTTACGGTTCTTAGTTTCCAAGGTATCGATTTTTCAATTTGGGGGTAGTTTTCACCCCCCTGCTATTTTTCATCAAAAACAAAAGATCTTAGGTTCAATTATCATTTTTACCCGTTTAAGACCTTTTTCCCCACTGTAAAATCACTATTTACTGTTTTAGGGGTGACATCATCTATCCGGGTAAAAGCCTATGTCACAACGAATTTTTTAAGCTATTACACATAATTTTACGGTTCTTAGTTTCCAAGGTATCGATTTTTCAATTTGGGGGTAGTTTTCACCCCCCCTGCTATTTTTCATCAAAAACAAAAGATCTTAGTTTCATTTATCATTTTTAGGTGTTTAACACGTTTTTTCCCCATAACATGACTATTTACTGTTTTAGGGGTGAAATGACCAATCCAGGTAAAAGCCTATGTCATCACCTATTTTTAAAGCTATAACGCCTAATTTTAGGGTTCATAGTTTCCAAGATATTGAGTTTTCAATTTTGGGGGGGTAGTTTCACCCCATAAAGGGGGACGTCGCCCCAAGTGCTAGGACCCCTCATACAAGTCCCTAGCATGATTGGTTCACGAGATATTAACAAAAGTGTAGTTAGGCCCTTTTGACAAGAAAATAAATGAATGATACTTTCAAAAACGAGGTGTCACCCCAAGTGCTAGGATACTGCCTATGGGAAAATCCCATCCTGGGTTCAGAAAATATTAACAAATGTGTAGTTAGACCCTTTTGACAAAAGCCACCGGTGTGCATACATACAAAAATTGCTCTTTCACCCCAGGTAAGGGTAGTTTTTATTTTGGGGGTTGACATACCTCATTCATACAAAAGGAGAATTCACTACGAGTCCTATGACACCCCATATGTTTACATCGCATTATTGGTTAGCGAGATACTAAAAATCGAATGACCTATTAGTTTTTTGTTTTTTTAATAAATTTTTTAAAAAGCCTCATCTATAAAGAATCTTTTAAAAATTCCGCTCTCTTACAAAAGCCCTCAAGTGCGCATGCATACAAAAATAACCACTACTTAACCTCCGGGTAAGGGTAGATTTATTTTGGGGTGGATATACTCCCGTCCATAGCAAGGGGTGGTTCACCACAAGTCCTACGACACCCTATATGCATCGTTCTAGCCTTACAAGCTCATTAAATTCGCCAAATTGTCAAAAAAGCACGTTTACCTCAAATTGCGTTTCCAAATTCCACCCATTTTAAAAAATTACCTCACCATCAAATAGAGCGGGAAAAATAGCATTTAAACGAACCCTCACTCAACCCTAGTCCTCGCCCGCCACCAAACATTTCCCAACATAGCCATACGTATTCAAGCACACACGCGACTTGCAAGAGAACATACACTACCCCACTACCCGCGAATAACCTTTTGTTTTGGTGCTCACACTCGCATGGGTGTCAGATGACAGTTAGCATCCTAATAAACATCCTCCATGACGTCAACACCCATTAACTTTTTATCACCATCGCACAAACAAGCCAAAGGGTCAACCTCTTCCCACGTTAACACGTGCACTGCACATGCTCGCTCCTGGACCACGTGCTCGCTCTAAGGACCCATGACGTCATCCCATGACGTCATCAGGATTACGCAATTTCTGGTCATGATGATGCAATATCCAAAGGGAAGTAAACGCTTACTACTAACCAATGCTCAAATAATCTCTTGATAAACCCATCAAACTGTCAATAAAAGAGTCAAGTCGAGGAAGAGAGTCCCTAAAACATCCACTATTTTGGATATTCCCAAAACAATACCAAATTACATTTTATGAAGGTCCAGTGTTTCCAACCTACCAAATTGGACTGGATCATCTTAACAGCTACCCCAGGACATGGAGAGAAGTGGTCAACATCCACCCGATAGTTGGAGTAGGAAGATCCTACCCTATGTGACTGCGGACAGTTACAGATCGTTGAGCACACTGTATGTGCCAACGTTCCCTTTGTCCTTCATCCTGCTCCACTGAAGACTTTTTCCACTTTGGAAGATTCACTATATAGGGCAGTAGGGGGGTGATGCCGATTCTAACCCACCCGGCGTTGCTCGGGCGGCGTCCATGTTAAATCATTTATATCTGGCCAACCCATGGTCCGATTTTGACAAATGAGGTGTCGTTGGACCCGAGGTGATGCCCCCCCCCTTTCCTACGGACCACGTATTATATTTTCAAACAATTTTTGAAAATTTTTGTTTTCGAAAGTAGGGGATAGTTTGAAAACCAAACATGATAGAACGTTATAACATGGCTCAAACGAATGGTCTTTATGACCTTTATTTTCTATAATAAAACTTTTACTTTTTATGTTTTTTTGAAAACACTCGAATTTTGAAAATCCTATATTTTGGAAACTAGGAATTCTACAAAAAAGTTTATTTGACATAAATGAAAGGTCCCTATGCCCTCTACCCCCGAAATAAATTTCAAGTCTCTAGGATAAAAACCTGACAGTAGTGTGGTAAGGGGAGCTGCTCCACTTAGCAAGTTGTGAGCCCCTGCGACCTTGGAATGGAAGGAGCCATGCTAGGAGGGCGTGCTTAGATTCGTTTTTTTTCGTCTCGTTGCGCTCTTTACGGGAATGTAGGTGTCGAAAAGGTGAAATGCTGGAAACATGTTTTTTTTTGGGGGGGGGGGGAACGTGATTTTAGACTTTTTGCTATATTTCGCGAACCAATCATGCTAGAGGCGTGTACGAGGGGTCCAAGGACTCGGGCTGACGTCTTCTTTGCTATGGACCACTCGTTGTAATTTAAAAAAAAATGGAAACTCGATTTTGGGGTAAACACGTGTTTTTTTGTGATTTTTGCTGATTTCTCACGGACCAATAACGCTAGATACGTGTACGAGGTGTCCTAGGACTCGGGCTAATGCCCCCTTTCAAATGTGGTAGATATTTTTTCCAAAAAATAATTCACAAAGGGCCTAACGCCATACATGTTGAAAAAACTTTTTTTTCCTTTACCTGTTTATAATGTTTATGAAGCGTGGTGGTTGAGAGAGACGATACTGCTGGGTGTGTGTGTGTGTTCCAACGAACCTGTCGCTAACCACAAGGACCATGCTTAATAGAACAATCGCTATTTCGACGGGTCGGTTTATGACAGAGCGAGGGTGCGTTTTTTCACACATTTTACCTTTGACGTGTAAACGGTGATGAGAACTTGGTTCTATGTTGGTCGAAGCGAGTAGAGAAAACAAACTTGCAGACGAGCAGGAGGTGAATGTCATTTGAGCTTATTGGAAGGCGCTGATCTGACTTGACAACAAGTGCAATGGAAAATGACAAAGATGCTTGAAGATGAAATAATCTGACATCGTGGTGGCAGGGGAGTGCGAAAGGCATGTGAACACGTGTGAGATGACATGTACGCTAAACCAGTAACATCCTGTTTTGCTTCGTACGTGACAAAATGCAAGTTCATGTGAAATATGATACAACACAGGTGTTCGCCTGGGACGTTAGCTGTCCACGTGCACGATAACTGTTAACAAGTCACATCCTGTTTTGCTTTGTACGTGACAAAATGCAAGTTGACGTGTAATATGATCAAACACAAGTGTTCACCTTGGACGTTAGCTGTCCACGTGCACGATAAGAGAATGTTCAAAGCGTGGGAATCGCTGAATAAGTAAAAAGTATGATGAAACTTGTGGGAATGATGTCACAACCAATAGATAGGCAAGAGCTGCAAACAGCAGTGGTGGGAGGTGGAGGGGGGGGGGGAGGGGAAGGTTAATGTAAGACAGAACACAGGTGGAAAGGGAAAGACAAACATGTATGAACATGCATGAAGCGCGGAGCGCTGTACACACAGAGCTATAGGTACTGTACAACATGTGTGAATAAATAAAAAAGTACACAGGTTCACACGACATGTAATTTATTGATCGAGGAATTAAACGTAGAGTTAAACCCTAACCATTTGACATATAGTCTATTTCCTTTTTGTTTCAACACTTTTTCCACAAGATAATGCTTAGGATATGCTGTTTTCTGATGTTCATGGAGACAAAATCTACCTTTGATGGGTTGATGGTTGAGGTCTTGGAGTAAATAGGTGACTGGAGTGTCCAAGTTGACTTGACGAATTCGAAATAGTTCAGTCCCCCATTGAGGTGTGTAGCCCTTATTGAAGGCAGACTTAAATGTGCTCACACGAACAAAATCCCCAATTTTCAGTCGGTGACGTTTAGGATCGGCTGTTTTTATGGGGTTAAACAGTTTATCCAATCGCTGAATATTTTTAGTCACGAGGCGTGCCTTGGTCCCAATCGTTCTATGTTTGGTGTCATTGTAACGCGATACTAGCTCTGGTAACATGTCCAACCAGCGATACGTGCCCTGAGCGGTAAACGCTTTCCACATATGGGTTTTCAATGTTCGGTTGAACCGCTCGACCACACTGGCTTTGAGATTGCTGTACGTGGTGTAATGGTGAATATCCTTAGATCTGAGAAAACTGGAGAAATCCTTGTTGAAAAATTCTTTCCCCTGGTCAGTTTGTAGCAGCTGAGGTTGACTGGAGTGTTGAATAATATGTTGAAAGGCCTTGGTAACTAGTGGACCAGACTTGCGACGCACGGGTTCAACAAAGGCCATTTTGGAATAGACATCAATGACGGTCAACATATAGCGTACACCGTCGTTAACACCAGCATAGGGTATCATTTCAACCAAGCCAGCCTGCCAAAGTTCATCCACAACTCGTGAAATCACCTTGAGTCGCGGATAGTGACGCCTAGCTGGGCGATGCAACTCGTGAGCTATACCCATTTTAATGGGTGAGGGCTTAAACAATAATTTTGGCATTTCGAAGTTCTTGTTCAATTTCTTGAATTTCCCAATCGTGACCGGTATGGCCAGCTTGACGTGAGGCATGCAACAACTGTAGCCGCTGGACGAGCTTATTGGGATTGTGCCAGTAGGTAACATCCACAAGGGGTTTTAATGGTTTAAATGTCACTCCCGAAGCGGATGCTTTACGACGAGTACTTTGACTTGTGGGAAACATTTTTGCAATTATGGTTTTATATTTTTGTGATATATTGGCATTCACTTGTTGAGCGGGATCATACTGTCTTTTGTGGGCATGGGTGTCCAATAAAATGGATTTATATTTGTCAAGATCCTCTGGTGTATAATCATGGGAAGAGGGAGTCCGAGAAAAGAGCAGCTTTAACAGTCCTGGCGTTAATTTATAGTTGATGTTTTTAATGACAGCTTTAGTACGAGCAAATTTAATGGATGAATCGCCAATTTTAAAACTATCATCCTCATAGCGAACACCATACGTGGTATCAGTGTGTCCAATAAATAGATCGGTGAAATAGGGTTCCAATGTTGATCCATAATATTTTATTAAAATGGTTTTCAGTTGAGCTTTATGTTGAGGGGTGGCCAAGAGTTGTGAAACCGGAGACGCTCTGGAAGGGCAAGGTGTTTCGACCATGGCCAAGGATTTCTTTTTTCTCAAAAACTCTGCACGGGGTGAGGACTTTTTCTTTTGAGTCGTAAACACTTGTTCCTCCTCATCCTCAACTTCGCTAACACTAGTCAAATCTTCCTGTTCCTGTTCCTCTTCCTCAGGGTCCTCGTGCAGCGTCTGCGTGGCTTGTGAAACGGTGGGTAGCGTTTCAGATGGCTTGAAAGAGGGTTTCGACATGGCTTTTAGTGGAGGTGCTAAATGTTGTTGAATAAACAAAGCATGATTTGCACGTGATTGTTTCAATTGACGAAACTTTTGGCGAATAGTATTTTTTGCTCTAATAATATGCTAACGCCATGGTGTCTTGACAAATGACTTGACGGAGAATGAGACAGGGCCTTAAATAGCAATAAAATGATCAAACCCTAAGCGATACCGTCCTTGGTTGAGTTCACTTTGTTTGTCAATCACTAAACAGGCATGACGTTGAGTGTGCCAGCACTTGGCACACAATTCAGTAAACATTTGAAAGGTCATATCCGGATTCACATGTTCATTATAAATGTGACGACAGTTCCTCTCGTCCTGGCGAAATAAAACAATGACATTGGCATTGTCACGAATCAACTGTTTGGACATTTTAGAATACGTTCGTCCAAGATAGAAGCAATCGATATGTTTGTGACGACCCATGCTGAAATAGCTTTGAATGATACCTTGACGTTCAGTGGATACATCATCGAAAATCATGAGTGAATCGGGCTTTTCCTCATCCGGTGAAATCACATTTTCTTGCATGGAAAATGTGAAATAACCCATATTCTCTTTTTGTAATCCAGACATGACTTGATCCAGAAACACGTAGAGGGGTTGGTAGAGAGATTTTGCAAAAATATAAATATTTTGAAAACGCAGACCATTGGGCGCTGTGATGAGCGTTAGCAAAAGATTGGTCTTTCCACAGCCGGAAGGCCCCACAATGATGCAGCGAATGGATGATGGAAACAGTGAACCATGGCGTTGTTCACGTGATGTGGGACAGAGATGGGAAACCATGTCCCCCACGGGGAATGACTCTTGCTGCTTAATAATCTTCATTTCAACTAAGGCTTAGCCAAGCTAGCAGGCTGTCTATATACAGGACACCGAGCCTTATCATAGAAACAGTAGACTGGTACTACAGGTTGACGATGGATGTCTTTGGACGTGCGTTGATGACCAAAGCTAGGTCTATCCCCATACACGATCCTAAACAAGAAACAGATCCTGCTAATAAACACTATGTGGATAGGTCTGTAGTGCCACGCACAAAACAGGGAGATTATGACTTTAAGGGAAAGCGGTTAACCCATGTAAAACATCCTCAAGTGTCTACAGACGTTACTCGAAAAAGTATGTGGATAACAAAGTGTATGAGTTTTATGACAAAGTGCCTCAGCTTACGGTGAATGGCTATAGCGCTAATCACCATCGGATTATTCACGTGGAAGACCCGCAAGACGAAGACGATGTCTGTACCAAGCGTTACGTGACCTATGAAATGAAAATGCTTTATAAAATTATCCCATCTGTATTTTTAGTGTATCTGACAAATGAAAAACCTGTGAATGACAGAAACCATTTACCGCTATTCCATGATCAGCACTTGACCTATGTGCTTGCTTCAGGATTAAGCCACTATCGATTACACTATGATGGAACCATTCACATCAAATATGCCATACCTGATGAGAACCATTTACAAATAAAGATAAATGGTCATAGGATGTAGGTCCATAACCATGAAATGGTCAATGCAGGTGGCGAATTATCCTTTCATCTCATGTTGACATGGGATGAAAAGCAAGCGGGAAAAACCATAAACGATTTCCCATTTTATGTGGAATTGGAATATACAGCCATGAAATAACAATCTGACGTTAGTTGTGATTTAAACTTTCTTGTGAAAGGTTGTTGATCATCATCATGGTGAAACAAAGGTATGTAGTGAGAAAGAATAAAAAAGGGACTTTGTCCTTGGCAAAGCCTGGGCTTACGACATTCGTGGACAAGCCCTTGCGAAAGAAAAAAAAGAAAAAATAATGTATTGACCATAAGGAAAGCCCTTCGAGCAGCACAGAGACATGTTATTCCAAAACGTGAACGACAAGGTTCAAACCAAGGGCGAGTGATTCCCGTTCCCAAACGAGCGGGATTTTTACCTGCATTATTTGCCGGTTTGGCTGCTCTGGGTTCACTCTTGGGCGGTGCCAGTGCGGTGGCGAAAACCATTAAAGCCGCGCAGCAGGGCAAGCAACAACTCAAAGAAAGTCAGCGACACAATGAAACGATGGAAGCGATTGCTATGGGGGCTAGATGTGCCAATTTAAAGCCAGCCTTTTATCAACAAGGATTTGGGATTTCACCATTTCGAAATATAAAAAAAAATAACCTCAGCCATAGCAAGACATGCCCTGACGCATCAACAAGTGGAAAGCTATGCTAAACAACTAAAGCTTTCTCATTTTCGAGGTGTGTTTATGCGAAACCAATTATCCCCACGACCTTGGAAACAGGAATGTGCTGTTGTCAATTTGGATGACCACCGAGGACCAGGAACGCATTATGTAGCTTGTCAAAGAGGGATCCATCGTATGGTACTTTGACAGTTTTGGGAATTTGCCTCCGCCCATGGAACAGGAAACAGGATCAAGATGTATTATAATGTGAAACGTGAGCAAACGTTTAACAGCCAACAGTGTGGACGTTTGTGTTTATTTTTTTATATAAGACGCAGCATAAGCAAAAACGCCACCAGTATGTCGGCAGAAAGTAAAACGTTTACACTGCATGGACGTGGACCTGAAGTCAGCTTAGATTTTTACCCGCCTATCGAATTGAGTGAAACGTTTCTCTTGAAACGTACAATCGAATATACAACATACGTGAAAATGTGAACAACAAATTTTACTATGATGATTCTGTGCTCACCCTGAACTCTGGCGGATACACGAACGATGACATTTATGAACACATTTATGTGGTGTTGATCAATGAGTATGGTTTAAAGTCATTTCTCGACGGAACGCACAAGTTTGAACTTGTAGGCAATACCAACACTCATCGCTGCAGTATTTTTTCTACCTTTAACATTGACTTTAAAACACACCCCGATTCCATTGGCCCATTACTAGGATTTAAACCACGCGTGTTGGAGCCCAACAAAAAACATGAATCAGACCATGAAGTGAAATTCATTGAGGACCATCATGTGTCGGTGACGTGTAATATTATTAGCCAAGTGTACACCAATCAGGAACCATCGCATTCGCTTTATGACTTTATTGTGACATCGCCCAATGGGTATATTATTCGTGAAAACCCTCCAGTGGTGCTTTTTCATTCCGTGGCTGTCGATAGTATTAGTAATATAACATTAATAAGACTGATCAATAGAGATCAACAACTCATTGATCTAGATTATACCACACCAGTGACTTACAAGTTGGTGCTAAAGCCACTATGAAGTTTGTGTATAAAGCAACAACACCGTCTAGGAATGGTGTTAGTTGTTTGCCACGTGAATACACGTTAACATCTCAAGACAAGCAGATTTTACAGCATTTGGGTTACCACGTCAACCCTCATGATGAATTCTATCCTAGAGATAGCGAACCGCATCGAGGAGCAACCAGGAGTGGTAAGAATTGATCTCCATTCCTATCAAGCTCAAACACCTGGACTCAATAACAATGATGAAATTCAATTTGTTATCAACAACCAAGATATTTACACCCTACCGCATGACAGTGTCATTCAGATTGTAGGTCGACTCACCAAAGCCGATGGCTCTACACCCACCACATCCAAGTTGGCCAACCATGGTTTGGCCTTTCTCTTTTCTGAGGTGCGGTATGTCATCAACGATATCGTGGTGGATAGCACTCGAAATGTGGGCATTTCCAGTGTCATGAAACTATACCCCTCTTATAGTGAGGAAGAAGGTAAAACACTTTGCATGGCAGGTTGGTGCCCTGACTCGACCAATGACTGGATGGTACACACCGATGGGACCTTTACTGGATATTTACCTCTTAAACTGATTTTAGGCTTTGCCGAAGATCACCAACGCATTGTGGTCAACGCAAGGCAAGTGCTTCATCTAGTGAGAGACAGGAGTGATAATAATGCACTCAAGGGAGCCGACAATGCCCCCATAGACACAAAAATTCAACTACAGCGCTTGCTATGGAAAGTGCCTCATGTGACCCTTGACGATAGCAAAAAACTGGACATACTCAAAATGGTAAAGAGAGATATGCCTTTACCCATGGAATTTAGAAGCTGGGCACTCCATGAGTATCCGCTATTTCCCACCACCAACACACACAGTTGGTCTGTAAAAACAGCTCACTATACAGAGAGACCTCTCTACCTGATCGTGGGTTTTCAAACGAATCGCAAGTATCAACAAACCAAAGATGCCACGCAATTTGATCACCTGCAATTGAGAAATGCACGTCTTTTCCTCAACGGAGCTGTGTTTCCCTATAAAGGGCTGGATTTGGATTTTTCAAAAAATAAGTTTGGCCCCCTGTACGACTTGTTTTCTAAATTTCGATGGTCGTATTATCAAAAAGAGAACGGCCCCATGCAACTACCCCAAGCGTTTAAGGCAAGAGCACCACTGATTGTCTTTGACTGTTCTTACCTGGAAGAGTCTGTCAAGCCATCCAATATCGACATTCGACTAGATTTTGAAACGCATGACAATGCATCAGCCAATACCACGGCCTACTGTTTGATTATTCATCACAAACAAGTCAACTATTATCCACTGTCCAACCAAGTGACGAGTGTATAAATAACAGGTCAACCAACGTCAAGCCGCTCAGTCATGTCTTGCTTTAAAGCCTCAAGAGACGTTACATCCATGAATTTAAACTCTGAGGAACAACGTTTCAAGACTTTTGCCACGTGGCCGGTGCCTTTCATAAACCCTCAAGCCTTGGCGGCCGCTGGATTCTACTATTTAAAAACAAGAGATGAAGTGAAATGTGCCTCTTGTCCCATCATCATAGACCAATGGCAGGAGGGCGATGAACCCATGCAGGAACATCAGCGCTGGTCACCCACCTGCCCCTATCTGTGTAGAATGGAAGTGGGAAATATACCTTGTCATTCAAGCTATCCCTCACTTGTGTCTCTGGGTGATGAAAAAAAAGTTACGATACGTGTGGACCGTATGGTGTCCATGGTGCTTCGGTGAGCAGCTCGCCATCAAAAACGCCTAGTTTCGAGACATTGGGACATCATCGGTGTTACGGACGTTACAAACACAAGAGACTATATTGTTGTATCAGTTGGTATCGTCCATATCCCAAAATGACAAAAGCCTGTAAGACGTGTTATTATAATAAAATGATGTAATTCTTAAATTCTTATTTTTGCATGTCCTAATGTCCTACCCTAACCTCAATTTGAAACTAGCATGGCAGGTAAGTCCATGTCATGATCACACCTTAGTGGTCGATCGTCAGTCAGTCGTCAGTTGAACTTGGTCCAGGCAAGCGTCAACATGTTGCGCACACTCATTGTGGATTTCCAAGGGTTTAAAATTGGTGACAACAAATTTATATTTAAACAAGTGGCCATTATCGATTGTACCACGTTTTGGATATCGCAAGCTACGCATTTGCTATTTAAACCACCCCATGCTTTTGATTTGTTGTGTGAAAAAGACCGTAAACAAACCCAGTGGATTGAAAATCATAGGCAACTAGACTGGAATCAAGGAACCATTTCCTATAAATATTTGGACGTGGTCATGAAAGCACACTTGTCCTCGGCCAATGTGGTATTTGTGAAAGGTAATGAAAAACGTCAATGGTTGCAACCATTTTTGGCGTCTTACTGCCAATGTATCGACCTCATGGAGTTGGGCTGCCCCTCCCTGCAAACACTCATGGATACTTGTTCCTGTGGCAACATTACCCATACAGCCCTAGCGCATGCGTGGCATCTATTTCATTGGTTAACCACCCATGCCTGCTGGGAGTTGTTGAACAAAATTATAACTCAAGATTTACCTGTGAATGACGCCAGTGAGATTTCTACAAGCGACGTGTAAACATCTACAGCACGTGATACCATGGAGAAAGGCAATGCAACGGACAAAGCCATCGGCAAGTTCTTTGTGTGCAAAAAGAAACTAGACAGTTTTACCAAAGAGGAACTCTTGGCGCTCCCCAAGTCGTTCATTTATTATGTGGCCGCCATCGCGGTCAAAGAAATCTGGCAACATGTACCAAAATCATGGACTCAAGACCCTGTGTTGAGTGAATTGCAACCCTGTACGGATTATGATCACCATAAGCAAGTGGCTATGGCAAAAATACCGTCTATGCGTCAGTGTGCGACTTGCCAGCTAGTGAAACTGTATCACGGTCATAAAAGTCCATGTAAAGACTTTGTTGAATCACTCCACGGGTGTCATGGCGAGAAAAAGCAACAACAACAACAAACACAAACATCGTCCACAGAAGAGGAGGAGGAAGACCAAACCTTTTTACCATCGATGGAAAAGGATATGCCAGACCTGTACTGGCAATGGCGTCATTGACAAAGTGATTCAATACTTACCTTTCGAAATCCATCTTCCAGTTATCGTTTTTGTGGCCCTGGAACTCGTCTTGAAAAACGTTTGCAGCGTGGTGATGTACCCATTAATCTTTTGGATCAAGCATGCAAATAACATGATCTTTCATATCGCCATAGTCATCCTGGTTTAAGACATGTGGCAGATAAATTGTTATTGAAGAAAGCTAAACAACGTTTCACATCCAGTGATGCCTCAGTGGGTGAAAGGATGGCAGCCCTGATTGTCATGAGTGCTATGAAAGGAAAGTTGATGATGCATAGACATAAACATTGAGGAATTGAGGAGTGAGGCATTGGGATTTGTTTGCATTCTATTTTTCTTTTGACAATTCACTATGACTATGAAATAAAAACAAAGGTTTACCAGAGCGCAATGTTTTGTTATTTTTAATTTTAAGAAATCATGATGATGATGGCTTATGTTTCATTTTACACATTTCACACATAATGAATTCACACACTGTCATTTGCCAATTTGCAATTTACAGATTTTAAAAAAGTTCGTTTCAAGTTTTGCGTTTTTGATGATATGGATTTTTCCAGTTTGTTGATGACACTTTTTAAACAATGATCGTTTGAAGTATTTGAATGTTCATATTTTACACATGGCCATTTCCAGTTTTTAAAAATGTCCGTTTTAAGTTTTACGTTTTTGGTGATATGGAAACATGGATTTTCCATTTTGCTGTTTTCACATTTTTCCATTTGGTGTATGTCGAAAGTTGAGATTTGACAATGATGTTGATGCGAGTGCTTGACCTTGATAATACTGCAATGTGTTGATGCGTGTTTGGAGAAACGTCGAGGTCTACGACTACTGCAGGTAAGACTGTTTTTACAAAAATAATGTCTATTGTCTGCCACATTTCTATGAAAAAAAAAAAACTAATGACAAAACAAAATGAGTATAAAAGTGACAATTTCCCACACACACACACCCTACCTCACCGTGTTTGCTCTGGTCATACATACACACCAGCTTTCTCTCTCTACTCATACATTCACACCTGCCTTTGGGAACAAACACAACCACTTTATGTATTCCCTAAAGCACATTCTCGACATGCACACTCATCCCAAAAAAACTTTTTTTAGTTTATCATTTTACCATTTCAAAAAAAGAAAAGAAAAGAAAAAAAGAAACTAAAAATCTTACATATTTCATATTTACAAAAAAACTACAACTTTGTACAGCTTTAAAAGAATCAAGCTATTTACCAGTCAATTTTTTTTACATAAGGTTGCACACAACTTTTTTTTAAAGAGCAAAAGGTCCAAGTGGGTTGCCACTATTTTACAAAATCTACTATTTACAATGAAAAAAACAACAACAATATTTACAAAATACTAAATCTACGAGTTACATAAAGCTATGTCCCATAAACGATTAAACAGTGAAATCACACCTCCTCCTCCTTGCGATCATAACCCCAGGGTAGGCTAGTGAGCAGGTCATCAGCCCACACACGTTTGTTATCCATGGAGGCGAGGGTGCGTTTTCTCTGTTCCACAAGATACAGATGATGGTTGCTGGATTGTATCCTGCACTGTGTATGAGACATAGCTATGCCAGTGCGTAAAACCGCTAGTCATCAACACGTAGCGATTTTACCACTGCCCTACCTACACCTTTTGCTCTTTTGGCTTCCTTACAGTCGAGTGTGCGATAAGCATACATTTTTGAGGCTAAACCTACGAATTACGTCATAATGGAATCACCGCATTCATCTTTTAAAACGCCCATTTTCTTCTTGTTTTTTATGGGCAGCTGAAACACGTTGTCAGCGGTATAGCAAGAGGTGTTGAACCAGTCACTATGTTGCCTCATGACGTCATAGGGGTTGCAGTGGCGAATGTTGTAAATGAATGAGTCCGTATCCATATACAAAAGAGAGACGTCCTCAAAATGGCGTTTGGCAAACTCATAGTGAAATCGATACATGACCGATTTAGAAAAGTCAAAAATGTCTTGACCCAAGTAAATGGGTTTATCCATGGTCACGCTGGTCTTACTCATTTCAATAGTAGCCAAATCCTCATCGATAATTTTGATCGATTTGAAATTTGGCTTGGCAATGTACCGCCGGGCACCCCACTGCCCCTCCCAGACATTCACCAATTTAATGTCACGGTATTTGCGGACATTCTCCATGGACTTGCCATAGATGCAGTTGTTCATTAATTTTAAAAAATTAATTTCAAACTGCTGTGTTGCCATTTGTCGGTGCTCTGTGTTGAGTTGCATGTATGGCTCAAGCCATGCTTTTTGAGCAAAATAAATACCCCTGTGGATTTTCTTCATCACCAAGCCTTGGGCGAGGCATTGCACCAACATTTGGATATGTAGCACATACCGATTTTTGTTGTAAAGTGTGCCCATGAGTTCTTCAATTTTCACTTTACTGTCAGGGGGAACCATTTGCTCAAGGCAGAATGGGAAATCGGCATGTTCATCATACAAGGATGATGGATATTCAATATCCACTTCTAGCACATATCCACGGCCTGTTTCTTGGCTAGCCTTGATCACATCAAATTCTGACACTTGTTTCTCTGTCAGCCAAGCAAACTTCCCATAGGGCAAAGGCTGACTCATGGCGTAACCGTAAAAATTATTCACGTCATAGTACATTAAGTACGATTCTGGTTTGTCTGGTGAATAATCAGGCATGTAGACATTGTTCGCTTCGGCATGGCGCTGGTTAAGTGACACAAAGCCGCCACGAATGCCCTTTTCAAAAAATAGAACCATGTCTACGTCAGTGAGTAAATCCAATTCCACTTGAGTGTATTTTAAAGCGGCATCAAACGAGAGTCCAGGACTCGTATAATAGTGAGCCGGGTCAAGACCGTAGATGTGTTGACACAAGTTACGGAATTTTTCAAACACATCAGTGAGTAGCAATACATCCAGTTTTAGGTAATGCAAAGCATATTCACTTAGCGTCTTAATGCCAAATACTCACCAAACTTGACATGCATGTGCATAGTCTTCATCGGAAACGGTACTGCGTGTTAGTTTCGCGTAAAATTTATCTTGTGGTGGGAGTTTTCTTTGCTTTAACACGTCCCAGCTGTTGCAGAAATCATACGGGAATATACCTTTCCGAATGCACAATTGAAATTGCTCAGGATCATTAAAATGCATTCTAGTATTTTTTAATTCCTCCTCATTCAAGCCATTCACAAGGCTGTCTAGCGAGGATGCCATAAACTTAAAGGAATCCAAAAATCGAATGCTAAAGTCGCTCAATCTCCATGTCAGGGCTGTAAAACGCTCATGGTTTTGGGGAATAATGGTAAACGAGCCCTTGTTGACATGGCCCAATTCACGAATCAAAAACTGAATTTCATAATTCGCCAGATTGTGGAAAAAGACACTGATGAAACGAGGAGCTGGAAAGTTCAAGTTGCATTTGCTGTGCGCAGCTCCACGAAACTCCCCTGTAAAGTGCAAGTGGTCTCTGACTTTTTCCTCTCCACTTAAAATAGGCTTTTCGCAAATATGGCATGTCGTGGCATGCTCATACCGCTGCTGCTGTTCTTGAGATAGGCTCATGGGTACTGGGTGGTCCAGTAATTCCTGTACATCATGAGCCAACTTGACAAGTTCATCCAAGAACCATTTGGCACAATCTGGCCCCTCACGGTATTTGTAAACGGATTGTGTGGGGTCATAGGCACACACCACATTAAATCCTATGGCAAAGGGTTCATGTTTTTGAATGGCTGTGGTTGAGCTAATGGTGGGATCTGGTTCACATCCCGCCATGGGTGTAGTGAGAGCTTCGAAATCTGCATACACCACATAGGGGACAGTGTCACGCTTGTGAATGTCCTCAAACTTTAACACAGCCTTGTCCCCTTGTGGCAATATCAATCTCACCGCTTCCTGAGAAACGCAATCCACCCTATGACGTTCTAAAAGCGTAGGGGTTGTAAAATATTGCAGGCAACGATCACAAATATGTGTTTTATGTCCATGCTTAGACATTTGACTGCTTAGCAATCTACTCAGGCTTTTAATGAGGCAATAGTGATTCACTTCTCCGTAAGACATATATAAAAGATGAATGTAGTGTCGTTTCGGTTCTTTTGTGGCATAAAGAGGACCCAAAATCTCATCACCATCAAGGCCATACACCATAAACGAAAAGTCCTGGTTGTCTTGTTCAAACCTATCGATCTCGGTTAAGTCCATAGGGAACGACACTCGAGTTAAATTTAAAGTTTGTTTCAATTCATCAAGCTTGGCCTTGTACTTTCCTGGTCTCTCACAGTGACGTTGTGCTGGTTGCAAAAACGCAGCCACAGACCACAGAAAGCAATCATTGTCATGATTCTTTATATTAACCACAGCCTTTTTCGAAGCTATTGCTGGCGGTGTTTTTTTAATATAGCTAGACCCAGCATTCAACGGGTTGAATTGACAAATGTTGATTTGTAGATGATGAATTTTGTCTAATGCTAAACCACTGGGTCCTTGTTGCAGTTCATCAAATTTTGATAGCAAGGCATTCACCACATGGCTTTGATACCACTCGTTCAGATTACCGGCTATCAAAATCTCTTGCATTTTACTGCAAATATAAAATGTATCGTTATGCTCTACGTCCTTCTTTTTATATATGAAATCGCACACCAGTTCTGTATTCACCTTTAAAGCCGTATGCAACCTTTGCGCTGCACAAATTTCAATTTTAAAAATTTCAAAAGAAGATTCTAAAAATTCTTTGGGAATCAAACTTTCCCTAACATTCACTATGCGGCCAGAGGAGACACATGATTTGAAACAACTGTTTAGGGGTTCCCAAGTTAACGTATCCACAGCAGTAAAAGACATTATTTTGAAATAACACTCTCACCTGAGTTTTCAGCTGTAGACTGCTTGACAATGGTTCCACTGTAAAGCCACTTGGTTTTCAACTGTATTTGCTATAGCGGTGAACCTTTTTTTTCCAAATATCTAAAAAGAAATAAAACAAACCACCATAAGCATATCAATTCCATATAGTTTATGCATTTCATAAACAAAACAAAATCAAACAGGTTATATATTAAAAAAAAAACAAATCTCACCTTGACTTGTAATGCTTTGCTTTATTTCCCGTCTCGTGGGCTAGTGTGGTAATGGTTTCCATTTCTAGCTGATTGTCTTTCTCTCTTTCTTTAATATCGTTCTCACACACACTCACACAACAGGTAGGCTATACCGGTTATCTGCAAACAAAAAAAAAACATTTATTTATAACTTTAACAATCAATAAATAATTGCTTGAAAATATACATAAATCAATAAATATATAAGGAATAAATATATACCTACCTCACAACAAGGTTAAGTATTTTCCACCAACACCAAAACTGTTAAAAAAGACCAAGTGTTTCACGCAACGCAGTGTGTTCAAAGGTAGTCACCTAAGTGAGTGTGGAAATGATAACGACATGTCTTTATATATGTTACGTTGCATTTATAATCATTTTTTCCCACGCTTTGAACATTCTCTTATCGGACACGTGGACAGATAACGCCCAAGGTGAACACTTGTGTTGGATCATATTACACGTCAACTTGCATTTTGTCACGTACGAAGCAAAACAGGATGTGACTTGTTACAAGTTATCGTGCACGTGGACAGCTAACATCCCAGGTGAACACCTGTGTTGTATCATATTTCACATGAACTTGCATTTTGTCACGTACGAAGCAAAACAGGATGTAACTTGTTTAGCGTACATGTGGTTTCACATGTGTATGCATGCATTTCACTCTTCCCTGCCACCACGATGGTCAGATTATTTCACCTTCAAGCGTCTTTGTCATTTTCCATTGCACTTGTTGTCAAGTCAGATCAGCGCCTTCCAATAAGCTCAAATGACATTCACCTCCTGCTCGTCTGCAAGTTTGTTTTCTCTACTCGCTTCGACCAACATAGAACCAAGTTCTCATCACCGTTTACACGTGAAAGGTAAAATGTGCGAAAAAACGCACCCTCGCTGTCATAAACCGACCCGTCGAAATAGCGATTGTTCTATTAAGCATGGTCCTTGTGGTTAGCGACAGGTTCGTTGGAACACACAAACACACCCACCCAGCAGTATCGTCTCTCTCAACCACCACGCTTCATAAACATTATAAACAGGTAAAGAAAAAAAAAGTCTTTTCAACATGTATGGCGTTAGGCCCTTTGTGAATTATTTTTTGGAAAAAATATCTACCACATTTGAAAGGGGGCGTTAGCCGGAGTCCTAGGACACCTCGTACACGTCTCTAGCGTTATTGGTCCGTGAGAAATCAGCAAAAATCACAAAAACACGTGTTTACCCCAAAATCGAGTTTCCATTTTTTTAAATTACAACGAGTAGTCCATAGCAAAGAAGACGTCAGCCCGAGTCCTTGGACCCCTCGTACACGCCTCTAGCATGATTGGTTCGCGAAATATAGCAAAAAGTCTAAAATCACGTCCCCCCCCCCAAAAAAAAAACATGTTTCCAGCATTTCACCTTTTCGACACCTACATTCCCGTAAAGAGCGCAACGAGACGAAAAAAACGAATCTAAGCACGCCCTCCTAGCATGGCTCCTTCCATTCCAAGGTCGCAGGGGCTCACAACTTGCTAAGTGGAGCAGCTCCCCTTACCACACTACTGTCAGGTTTTTATCATAGAGACTTGAAATTTATTTCGGGGGTAGAGGGCATAGGGACCTTTCATTTATGTCAAATAAACTTTTTTGTAGAATTCCTAGTTTCCAAAATATAGGATTTTCAAAATTCGAGTGTTTTCAAAAAAACATAAAAAGTAAAAAAGTTTCATTATAGAAAATAAAGGTCATAAAGACCATTCGTTTGAGCCATGTTATAACGTTCTATCATGTTTGGTTTTCAAACTATCCCCTACTTTCGAAAACAAAAATTTTCAAAAATTGTTTGAAAATATAATACGTGGTCCATAGGAAAGGGGGGCGTCACCTCGAGTCCAACGACACCTCATTTGTCAAAATCGGACCATGGGTTGGCCAGATATTAATTATTTAACATGGACGCCGCCCGAGCAACGCCGCGTGGGTTAGAATCGGCATCACCCCCCTACTTAGGGCAAATCTGGTGTGTTTTTGTTTGTAATTTGATTTTATCTATCACCATTCTAATATAATGTACCATACTTTAATGTATATGCATGGTGTTCCTAACAGGAGAAAATAAACCTCACCAAGACGCTGACCAGTACATACTGAGAAGGACACTGCAAAGCTGTTGTGTATTTACTTGAGTTAACATGAACATTCTAGAAAGTGTTGTCTTAACATGAACATTCTAGTCAGTGTTGTGTATTTAGGCTACTTGAGTTAACACGAACATTCTAGTCACTATGCCCAGAACATTCCAATCTGGAACATTCGATTCTGGAACTTTCCTGCTACTATGTATATATGCACCCGCGGACTGTAGACGATAGTTCCGCTCAAGTTAGTTCACATTGTGTATCGTTGTGTATCGACTAGTGTTTAATAAACCGTTGTGTTATATTAACAAGTGTATGTTATTTATCTTGTATCTCCCACGACATAACAGTGGTGACAGAAGTGGGATAAGATAAATAACGTTGTGAAACCGAGTGACTTTCTAACCTCAACGCAAGTGTTGCACCGAACGACGTTCATCGCAGTGCGTGTTGGAAACTAAACCGAGTGAACTTTCTAACCTCAACGCAAGTGTTTGCACCGAACTAAGTTCATCGCAAGTGCGTGTTAGATATACTGTTCTCCACTCATCTTCACCATGCCGGACTTAACCTCTGAGCAACTCCAACAAATCTCGGCAATGATCGCCGACGCTATCCGACGGACAATAGGGTCAACAACGTCATCAGAACCTCGACCGCCAAAGTTCACAATGCAACCGTATCGCACTACCGACGGAACGACTGTAGCCGACTATTTCACTCGCTTTACCTGGGCGCTCAACCTCAGCAAGGTACCCGCGGAACAGCATGCAAACTTTACATGGGATCTGAACTCAATGATGCCCTGAAGATCCTGGTGAGTCCTAATGATCCGGAAACTCTGTCATACAACGAGATTCAATCTAAGCTGAAAGGCCACTTCGACGCCACACACAACAAGTTTGCCGAGAGCATCACATTTCGCAGTGTAATGCAGAAGCAAGGAGAAACCATCGCTAGCTTCACCTAAGACTGCGGCAGGCTGCAACGTTTTGTGAGTATCGCACATTTCTTGATCGCATGCTAATTGAACAAATGCTCGCAGGTTTGGAATCACGAGAAATGTGCGACGAGATTATTGCAAAACAACCAGAGAACTTCACCGCGGCATATGAAATCGCCCACGCACTCGAAGCTACTCGCATCACCACCGACGAGGTCAAAACAGCTGCCGCTAAGTCTGAATCAACCAATCGGATTGGATACGAGAAGCCTCTGTCCAGGAAGAACATCAACCAGCAGCCGCCACGCAGCAAGTCAGCTCATCGAAGTCAAGGGTCTTACAACCTAACCAGACAGCACCAATGGCCACTACAGGCAAACCAGAGTGCATCCCAGGACAACCAATCAACATGTGCAGGGTGCGGTGAAGCTCACCCTCGTAGTCAGTGTAGGTTCCTGAACGCAGAGTGCCTGAAGTGTGTGGCAAGAAAGGTCACATCAGAAAAGTTTGCCGATCGAAATCGAGGAAACATCGAACAACAAACCATGTGACCGAAGAAGAGCTTCCAGCAGAAAACCTCGACGTTGTGGACTACCTCAGCAAAATCGAGGTCATCGGATAGGTCAACGCAGCACCTAAGTCACTGGTTGATGTCAACATAGAGGGAACCACCGTCAAAATGGAACTCGACACCGGCGCCCCCTGCTCAACCATGAGCAAATCAAAGCTAAGTATGATCAAACCAGGTTTGTGTTGCAGAGAAACGATCGTAATTTCGTCAGTTACACTGGCCATCCGATTAAATGCATTGGCAAAACGTCAGTGTGCACCACCATCGGAACCACAACCAGGAACCTGAATCTCTACGTGGTTGACGATGAAGTCGAATCGCTCTTTGGCCGAGAGTGGATTTCAGAGTTTGTACGGGAGATCGACTTTGGTCACCTCTTCGCAAAACCCGACCCAATCCACAAGCTCTCAGACAAGCAGGCTCTGACCTTGGAACAACAGAAGCAGCTCGACAACATTCTATCTCGCTACCAGGATGTGTTCAGCGACACCCCCGGGAAGATCTCAGGTCCCCCAGCGAAGATGCACCTGAAGGCTGGAGCCACACCTGTTTTCGCCAGAGCTCGAGACGTACCAGTTGCCCTCCGCGATGCCTATGCCAAGGAAATCGACAAGAAAATTGCATCTGGCTTCTACAAAAGAGTGGACTACTCTGCGTGGGCATCGACAACGCACGTCGTCGCCAAGAAGAACGGCAAACTGAGGATCACAGGCAACTACAAGCCTACTCTCAACCCGCGGATCATCATCGATGAACATCCGATTCCCAAGGTGGAACATCTGTTCAACCGAATGCGCGGCGCCACTCTCTTCTGCCATCTGGATATCTCCGACGCGTACACTCATCTCGAGGTCGACGATGAGTTCAGCCAATCTCTCACGCTTAACACGCCAACTCACGGTCTGATCCGCCCAACGCGAGCAGTATATGGAGCAGCTAACATCCCCGCTATCTGGCAGCGGCGAATGGACACAGTCCTGCATGGTCTCCCAAACGTCGTAAGTTTTTTCGGTGACAGTATAGTTTTTGCTGATAGCTTTGAAAATCTGATGCAGGCCCTCAGCACCACTCTGGAACGGTTTCGGCAACACAACCTCAAGCTAAACCGAGCCAAATGCGTTTTCGCTCGAACTTCTCTGGAAGCCCTTGGCCACAAAATCGATGCGTCAGGCATCCACAAATCGGATGCACACATCCGAGCTGTACGTAATGCACCGAAACCAACTACACCAGAAGAACACCAACTGTTTCTTGGTAAAGCAACCTACTACAGTTCGTTCATCCCCGATTTGTCCACCAGAGACAGACCACTCAGAGACATGCTGCTCAAGGACCCTCTCATCTGGACACCAGAAGGCGACAGGGCATACAAAGACATCAAGAACGCCCTAACCTCGCCCCAGGTACTCATGCAGTATGACCCAGCGTTACCACTCCTGTTGGCCACGGACGCCAGCAAGACCGGCCTGGGCGCAGTACTGTCACACCAGCTCAGCAACGGGCAAGAACGTCCAATCGCTTACGCCAGTCGAACGATAACAGCAACGGAGCAAAGGTACCCTCATCTCCGCACGAGACTCAACTTGACCAGGCCACGTCGAGGTCACCGCACAACCGACCAAGTCATCGTGCAACCGACCAAATCACCATGCAACCGACAAGGTCACCGTGCAACCATCCAAGCCACCGCACAACCGACGGAGTCACCGCACAACCGACCAAGCCACCGAGCCTGAGACGAGTTCGCTTCACCGAGACACCAGCAACAGTCCAAACACCACCAGCCACACCTGTAAACAGGACATCACCTATTTCTCAGACCTCTTTTATTCCCCGCAGGAGTACTCGCCAGCAGTGACCACCGTTGAGATTCTCTCCTGATTCCTAAATCATCCATTTAAAAGAGGGAGGAAATGTTGTGTATTTACTTGAGTTAACATGAACATTCTAGAAAGTGTTGTCTTAACATGAACATTCTAGTCAGTGTTGTGTATTTAGGCTACTTGAGTTACCACGAACATTCTAGTCACTATGCCCAGAACATTCCAATCTGGAACATTCGATTCTGGAACTTTCCAGCTACTATGTATATATGCACCCGCGGACTGTAGACGATAGTTCCGCTCAAGTTAGTTCACATTGTGTATCGTTGTGTATCGACTAGTGTTTAATAAACCGTTGTGTTATATTAACAAGTGTATGTTATTTATCTTGTATCTCCCACGACATAACAAAAGCATTTTTGGAATATGTTCTCTTCGTGTTTTGAGTTCAGCCCCGCTATAAATTGCACCCTAATGACCTAGATGCCGATGGTCCTATTGACGTCAGAAAAGTTGGATGGCGCAGCCACGCGGTAGAATGTTGAAGCTGTAACATTGTGACTGGTGAGGTTATTTTACATGGTGAAGCATTGACGTCGTGATGGAAACAGAAAGAAATTTGTCAAATTAGAGGAGGTACTGCTCTGTATACGGTTGCAAATCGTATAATACGGGTACGAAATCTCTTCACTACTTTCCTGTACAAAAAGTTCAGAGAGAAAGATGGGCTTCGGCGCTGTCTATTGGAAAACGTGTTACATGTTACATGATAGTGTGCAGTCTGCATTTTTGTGAAGACGACTTCTTTCCACCGGTACTGTTGATTATTGATAGTTATTGTCTCTAATTTGTATTCACATGCATTTAGCTACATCAAAAATACTGATAATCTTGTAGCCTATTACTTCTGTGCCGTACATAGAATGAAATCCGCTCTTCGTATACTTATGTTAGGGGTTCTTCCGATTGGCAATAGCCGAATGGTTAGAAAACTTAAGAAAAATGCTGTTCCTAGCCTTAATTTGCCAGAGAATTTATATTCTTGCATTTGAACAGCAAGTATGTAGGTCATTGAAGTATGATTTGGGCTTAAATTGTGGTTTTGGCTATGATCTCCTTACTGTTGAATTTAGTTCATTAAAATGTAAAATCTTAGTTTTAAGTACCGGTTTGGTGACCCATCATCCCAGGCAGGCCGGTAACACCTATACTACTCAGACAGATAGGCCACTTAATCGTAATTTGGAAGTTATAGTGATGTTCAGTATACATATGCAGTAATGTAGCAGAAGACCTGATCGGCCTAGGCTATTCTAACTTTAATTAGTTCCCATTTCAGGGTTTTTCAGTTTTGAGTGCAAATAGTTGGTTTGAAAGTTGTATAACAGTAGGGAGAGTATGTTTTGTATAGGATTTAATTGGTATTATGGTTTATGTCGAGCTGAGGAGTGAATTTGGTTTGGCTTAAAGTGTAGTTTTTGATCTGTTCCGTTTTCTTATGACAAGTTCAAATGGAGACTCCAGCTTTGTTAAATATATGTATTTTAAATATTTAATTAAATATATTTATAAAGAGGATGCCTCCATTTTAACTTGCCTGTGGCAAGAGATTAATAAATTTATATTCTTGCCTTTGAACAGCAAGTATGTAGGTCAATATTTGCAATATTGAAATATGATTTGAGCATCCCAAGTAACGCTTCTTTGAACCCAAAACATTCATGCAAATTCAGATTTGCTGGATTCAATTTACTATCAGGGAGTCGTCCTTTGTGTTATGTGCGATATATATATTGTGAAATTAATAAAAACATCGATACCGCTAGGCTTCCAAGTACAGACTTCATATATGTAACAGCAGACAGTAAATTAACTATCTACATGTGGGTAATATTTTTAACTGGTAGTAATTAGGCACTGCGTTTAAATTGAATATAAAAATATTTCTATCAATGAAAGAAAATATGTAGTGTTTTGCCATAACAAACGCACACCCAATTACTTCTCGTCACTATCTCGCCGCCATATTGAAAACAGCTGACCGTAAGCTCCTCCCCCGTTTCGGACGTCATCATTCAATAAGTAATGGCAACACTTGTCAATCAGCGACCCTAGAGGTGACCGCTCTAGGCTTGTAGTATATTGTAATATTGTAAGTCTCGAAATAGCTGATATTATTTGTGAATACTGTTTCTCATATTCAGTAAGTAGACGGGCTGCGTGGCTCAGCGGTAACGTTCTCGCTTGCTGGGTCCAAGGTTGCAGGTTCGTATCCTGGCGCAGTCAGCTGGCATTTGAGGGTGCACAAATGCGAGGGAGCCGTGTCAGTAGATTTACTGGCACGTTATAGATCCCCTTCGGGGCAAAATTCCGGCACCCCGGCGTCTCTAAAAGCCAGAGTAGTTAAAAGGGACGTAAAACCAATAACATTATTATTCAGTAAGTAATGCAGCTCTTAAAAGATGTTTAGCAGATATGAACAACGGTGCTTCATAAAAATCCAAGTTGCAAGAGGAAAAAATGCAACTTAGTGCTTTAGAGTAGAGCATTGCAAGAAGCTTGCGGGAGAGAAGTCCTACTTTATCGAACTATTGCAAGATGGGTGGAAGCCTTCCGTCAAGGATTGCTGCTTGCTGTTGTAAAGGGCCCAACATCTAGGTTATCGGCCATCCGTCAAGGAAGAGAGGAATGTCAACACAGAGCATGTGCTGCTAGACCCGTTGCTGCGTCTGACGACCTGCATGTTCAGGCTGTAAGAGCATTATTGGAAAAAGACAGGCGCTGGACATGGGTGGAGATTTCCAAGAGACTTGGCATTGCAGCATCGTCTGCCCATCACATTTTAAGAAAAAAAAAAAAAAAACTGAAGATGCGAAAAGATTGTGCCCACTGAGTTGTGCAAACTCAAACCGAAATTGGAAAGTGGCAGCGAATGGAGACGACAAGAATGCATTTGGAGCGATATGAACATGAATGTGAGGCCTTGTTCGTCGCGTTATCACAATGGATGAGACATGGGGTACGTTCGTATACACCTGAGCTGAAACAACAATCAAGCGAATGGCGAAATACAGAATCCCCACGCCCAAAAAGATGTCGAGCATTGCAGGATCCTTTGAAACTGATGGTTATTGACTTATTGTGTGTTATTACACATGTAACATTTACATGCAGGTTTATATGGTAGTTAAATAATTGCTAACAAGATATTATATTGAGTGCCAACATTTCATAAATGCTGTTGCAAAGTTTACAATAAATTTACACTAAATGGTTCGAGATATTTTAATATCCTAATAATAATAATGATCGCGTGGCCTCCGGAGAGGCCGAGTGCAGGTCTTTCTAGTTGACGCCCGTGGCCGACCTGCGCGTCGTAATGAGGACGAAATGATGATGAAGACGTCACATACACCCAGTCCCTGAGCCACGGGAATTAACCACAGGGGATTAAAATCCCTGATGGCTTGGCCGGGAATCGAACCCGGGACACTTCGGGCCAAAGCCTAGCACGCTAACCATTTAGCCACAGAGCCGGACAATATCCTAATGATACTAGTTAAATGGATGTGAAGCAAATCAAAATCACAAGTAATCATTGGCACGAACACAGTCCTTAAGTCCTTTGTGGCCACTCATCAATATTGAATTACGCATCTATAGGAAAATCTGCTGCTGCCTTGAAAAGAGAACACTTTAAACTTTCAATATTTGGATGTCTCTTCTTGCAAGCCATCTCCTGAAGCTTGGACCACAATTTGTAGTCCAAGGGGTTTAGGTCAGGACTTGCAGAAGGCCAATCCGTGGTCGAAATAAAGTCCGGAACATTGGCTCCAAGCCACTCCTAAGATTGCGAGCCTTATTTATGTGCTGGGGCCGAATCCTGCTGGAAGCTCCAGCGTTCTCCATGGAAGGGGGTGTTGTTGAGTTTCTTGACCAGTGGTTCCAACACTGTCTCCTGATACACTTTGGCCGACGTTTTGAACCCTTTCTCACAGAAATGGAGGTTCGTGGTACTTTCGTTGCTCACTCCCCACCACACCATAAGAAATGAACGACGATGGCCCCTCTGGATCCCTGGAGCGTTTTCAGCAGCTTGTGCAGAGCATGTGGCATATGCCCCGTCATTTTGGACATTAAAAGTCTCCTCAAAACTGAAAATCTTTTCATCAGTAAAAAGGATTTTGTCGGTGACCATTTGCTGCGTAACGCGACAGTAAGCGTTTTGATTTTAAGAGCCTCTGCTCCTTCAGTGCATTTGTCAGGAGGTGTCCTTTCCGTCATTAGTAAGCACGAAGTCCCAGGTCACTGCTCAATGTGCGAGACAAAGACATTTTGGAAATGTTCAGTTCATAAACCATCACAGACTGTCTCCTCGCCGGATTTCTTCGCACACAAGCCGCCACTGCTTTCACCAATTCTGGAGTCCGCATATTGCGTGGTCTACCTACTCTGTCTCGGTCTTTCACAGTTACTGTCTCAAGGAAGTGCTGGATATTGCGGTACACGAACCTTTTGCTTATTTTGAGTTTCTGGAGAATTTTGAAAATCTCACCTGGGGATTTGCCTACCTTGTGCAACGCAACCACACCTACACGATTTTTGTGATCACCCCATTCCATCTTAAAAACGAATACACAGAACTTTCCACTACTGCAGCTGTGCTACAACACAGGACTGTGGTGGCCCTTATAGGGGGGAAAGTACAGCCACCCTCAAAAGTTGTAACAGTATTTATGGTAAGACTAGGTATATATTGAAGTAACAAAGACTGACATCGTTGTGCAATGCTTTACAGGGAGGTGTGTTTCGATTATCGAATCGTAAGGTTATCGTTACAATTATGAAGGCATTATCTTGGTACATGGTGTACCTCATGGTATAAGAGTAATTGCAGACTACTACTTGCGTTACTTGGTACATCATTTGCGCCCAGCATGGCGTCGTAAACTATCTCAGGCCATTGGGAGTCCTATTGTGTTACATGACAATGCTCGCTGCCATGTAGCCGCAACAGTGAGGAATTGTTTTACAATGTGGAACTGGGAAGTACTCGCACTCCACCAAATTCACCTGACATGAACCCTTGTGATTACGACTTATTCTCAACGATCAAAGCACCTCTTACATTCAGTGAGCTCTAGATCGATCAGTGAGAGAGATATCCACAAACGGTGCTGCAGATGGAGTGCGCCGTCTTCCAAGGATTTGGCAACGTGTTGTTGACATGGCAGGTGACTATAAATTAAGTTCGTAAGTCAAAATTAACCAAATAATATTATTTGTGATGTTATAGCAGTGTTGCCGTTACTTATTGAATTCCCTAGTATATAAGAAACTAGCAAGTACCCGTTCTTCGACCGGCCTTTGATACTTACCGGCCCAAAAGTATCAAATAATCACGTATTTTTACTGTTACAGCAGCTTAGGCTTTCACGGCCGGCGTTCATAACAAGGTACACGTTTTCCGGGCTCGCAGGCCGTGGTCCTGGCAGTATATCTCCCGACGTTTCACCGGAAACTCCGTGCTGACAAACAAAAGGGTCGGAACCTTGATAATGCCGGACGCAGTTTCCGATGAAACGTCGGGTGATATCCTGCCTGGACCACGGCCTACAAGCCCGGAAAACTTGTAAGCTACCTACTAATAGTTATATTCTTAATGTCGTTACGTTATTACCTGTTTATCAATTCATTCCATAAATTAACTACAGTTACCAAAATAAATATTAAAACTCAACAAATGTTCTAGGTTTGTGCCGTGTCTAGTGTGGGGTTTCACCTAGGACATCAAGCTGGCTCATCAGCGGGCGAAACCCCACACAAGACACGGCACAAACCTAGAAAAATTGCTGAGTTTTAATTCACTGGCTGTGAGAGCCAATATACCAAAATAAATATTATTAAGGTAGATCAATGGTAGTGATTTGATAGCGTTTTGTGCCATTAAAAGCTGAGGAGAGTAAACGAAGTTAATCTTCAAACAACCATGATCTTCCAAACTAAATAACAAAGAATGTAATTACTTTTAATCAAGGAGACAAAGCCCGTTAAAAAAAACAATAACATCAACAACACAACAAATCAATCTGAAATACCAGTTATCTAAAAAAATCTGGCTCTATTTGAGGTATAACCGACTGAGATACGACAAAAAGCCAAATCCGATACTGTTGGTGCAATCCGTTTAAGATTAATCTTATCGTTTAGCAACAATATACCTTCAAAGACAATCAAAGTTTTAAGTCCACCTTTTTGAATTTTTAAAATTCAAACTTTTGTTAATTTTTCCGCTTACAGGCTAAAGGCTGTAAGTTGCTGAAGGTCAAGTTTCTAACTCATCTGGAGTAGGTTAGAATTTGTATAGATGAGTTCCACGTCTCGATATATGATACGAACATTTGTACATTCTTCACATAATCATTTACCTTTTTGACACGCTTGCGTTACGGGATGGCTAGAATCATGAAACGTGGTACTCATGTAGCAGTTGGATGCATCAAAAAGCCTGCCAAGTTTTTGCTGCTTTACTTACAAGAATGGAGAAATGTACAAAACATTACCGTACTCCAAATCTTCGTTATAGCGCAATCGAAGATGTTATCGATGGAGATACGACAAAAAGTCACTAGACCAAAATTAATTGTAGAGCTTTCCTTGGATTGACCTGCCAAGTTTGGAGGCTGTAGCTGCCCATTGAGTGTGGAAAATAAAGGCAACACATGAGAAAATACACAAATCTAAAAATCAGGCTGGTTGAGGTATAGCCTAACTAACTGAGATACGGTAAAAATATCAATAATAATGTTATTCGTTTTACGTGCCTTTTTACTTTCAGAGACGCCAGGGTGCCAGAATTTTGCTCAGAAGGGGATCTTTAACGTTCCAGTAAATCTATTGACACGGTTCCCATGCCAACTGACTGGGCCGGGAAACGTTCCAGCAATCTTGGACTCTTTAGGAGCAGATGACCTCGCTGTTCCACTCCTCAAAACAACAAACTAACTAAACTTGGGATCAACAGGTGAGAACGTATAGGATCAAACTCTTAGATCTCACGAAATCCGGTACTGTTGGTGCAATCCGGTTTCAGATTAATCTAACAGTTTAGCAACAATAGACCTCCGAGCACCACCAACGTTTAAGTTGCGTCCCAACAGCGGGGCCTGCTTCTATTTTGAAACACAGTATCTCGAAAACAGTTGATTCTAGGGCCTTAAAATGTTGTTTTCGGGACCCTTATAGGACCTTCGAGTATAGTTTCTTATACGGTGGAGCGTAAGATGAGCTGTGTCCGTTTCCTACGGCAACTTCGATATTTAGCCTGTTTGCATATATTTTAGTTAGTTATTGTTGTTTTAAGGGGCATATTTTAGCACATGCCTTAAGCCAAAGGACCGAAACCAGAAAAATAGTATACAGTATATTGCTAAAGTCCTATGTTTTTCCCAGGTAAGTTATAAACTAAGTTCATGCAAAATTACAGCTTAATAGGTAGCCTTCATGATACAATCCTGATTTAACCCAACAGTCAAAAATTATACTTCACATCACCAAGTTTGTAGGATGGAGGACAAATGGTAAGTAAGGTTACATTGTTAGTAACATATTTAAGCTGACGTGCACTATATCAGACAAATACCACACACAAAGTACACGGGACTGATAATCAAAGACGTCGCAAGCTCCTAATTAAGGCAACAACAACACCAAAAGCAAATTATAGTATCATTTATTGGCTGCCATGGCTCAGTTTGTAGAGTAGGGTAACGTTGCAGAAAACCGGACCTGGCCACTGCCACGCCATAATTAACTGTCGCGACAGCAGACTAAACACCTGAGAATAGCGGAAGCCAGTTGTCTGTGCAATGTCGCATAGCATGCTAACAGCCTGCTAATGCTAACAAGTTTAAAAAACGAGCATAAGTGTGTGTGTTTTCCTTTTCTTTGGAAGGTCACTATATCACACTAGCTGTACCTGGCATACCATACACCGTTCTAGCAGATCATATCAACACAAGTCATGTATTTAGTTGTAACACAAAATTAACATCTTATTCGTCTCAAATACCGTACACGCATACGAGTACATTTTTGCGAGTCCAATGACTTCAGCCCTGGATAGAGCAACATACAATAAAGTGTGCCGGACAGAATACAGTTTTCCATAGGTATCATTGTTTTATTCAGTCAAAAGACTGTCCATGTGCCTTATTAATGGTCATGGAATCGCCAATATTGTTCCATTGTTGAGTCCTCGTTATGGCGTAAGATTCTTTAGTAGCATAACTACAGCATCTACGTTCAGTTTTCACTCGAAGAGGCATTCTTGTTGGAATTAATGTGTTGAGGAACTCAGCAGTTTTCATTCTTGTTTAGCGGATATAAACAATTCTTGTTTAGCGGATATAAACAGAAGATTTGTAGCTGTTTCGAAAACGTAACTAAACTTTGGTTAACTTTTCTTTAGAATTTCTTATTTGTATTTGTATGTTGATCCACTCAGTGATCGCAGTTCGCATGATTTGAAGGAAAACCGAGGAGCGCTTCAATCTTTCAATATTAGAATGCATCTTCATAGACCATACCCTAAGCACAGACCACAATTAATATTTTAGAGGTGGAAGTCAAGGCTTTTAGGGGCAGATGACCTCGTAGTTCCGCCCCTTAAAACAACAATAACTAACTAACTAACTGAAGTCAAGGCTTCTAGAGAGCAATTCGTCGCGACTAATGATGTCGGGAAAATATGTCCCTAGCCATTATTGCGTTGATAGGGCCGTATGTGCCGGTTTAAAATAATGATAGAAGCTCCATTCTGTTATTGTTACACCCTGGTGTTCAAATCCTTCGCTGTAGGGTGTAGTACGATTCGCTTTTATGCTTTGGCTGTTGATTTTATTCCCGTTTCATCAATAGGTAACCTTGTAAAACCTTCAAAACTAGTGTCTCACCAGACCATAACTGGAACAATGGGCTCCCTAGATCGTGAAGGATCTTTCTCGTCCTACGTGTTGCTGTCTATGCGCGGCCAGACGTCAGGCTTTTGGAAAAGCAAAATGCGACCAGTTTCAGGACTCATTGTTGTTATTATGCGTAGAGAAAACATCTACTTTAACGTACCAAAAGGAAAACTTAATAGGAGAGGTGCCAATTAATATGAACGCCATTGCTGAGTGGAAATCCCGCATGTTTATCTCCTGTAACAGCTGAAGCTTGTTAGTAATCATAGTTCAGCACTTCTCGTGACATGATTTATAATAATTTACTCAGAATGGTGACCTCTACCACCGGTTGATTCAATAACAGTCTGTATCCTCCTCTTCTTCTACTATCGCAAAATACTGTATGTCAAATGCAAGTGCGAAAAAAAAAGATCCAGTAGTAGGTAAGTATTGAGCACGCGTGACAAGGTTTGAGGGTATTCGCGACTCCAGCTATTTGGCAGGATTTAGTGGCAGATGACCTCGCAGTTCCGCCCCGTAAAAGTATAACTAACTGACAGGACATCTATTGGCGAGGATGAAAAACGTTCACAGTAGGTCAGCAACGACCACTTAGGGGCATGCTGAATGTAAAATGTTATTAGTAAATCCTCGTGCAATTGTGGGGAAGTCTGTATAAATGCTAATGAAATTATGGTCGGGACCACCTCGTGGTGTAGCGGCTTGCATTCTTGGCTGTCACCCCGGTGATCCGGATTCGATTCTCGACTTTGCCAAGAAATTTCATTCTGGTCTGAGGGCTGTAACCGGCTATACTCAGCCTCGTCAGGCAAAACTGAGGTGGGTTCGATTCCCCCTTATCCATCTTTGAAGTGATTTCCCATGGTTTCCCACTTTTACTCCAGGAAAATGCCAGGATGATTCCTAACTTAAGGTCACGGTCGCCTCCTTCCCAATCCTCACCTGAATTACAAATACACACAGACACCATAATAACACAGGTCATTATACAAATTATTTATTTGCATATAGCCTATATATCAACAAGAAAAAGTGCATGTCCACACATACAAAGATCAGACACTACAACACGGCGATCCAACCGGAAGCTCTGTATGCAAGTGAAACAGGAAGGGTGACTTGGAAAATATCCTAAAGGAAGAACGCAAGTACTTGAGGAAAGTTCTTGGCCCAGAAAGAACAGAAGATGGATACAGGTTGAAATCTCGTAAAGTAACTGAGAAATTATCTGATCTTGCGGCGGACATCAGAAAACGAAGATTGAAGTTTTATGGTCATGTTCAAAGACTTCCACCGACTAGGCTTACACACAAGAAAGACTGAAGAATATACCGTGAATTCAGCAAGTCAAACAGGATTTGGAGAAGGCCCAAGTAAAAACAGTGGAAGTTTTTGACAGGAACCTATTCCGATGTAGGGTAAATGGATGGAATGTAACACCAAAGAACGCCGCTCCAAAGAGACCAGGAACCAAGTGCACTGAGGAAAGGAAGATGGCCCACGGGGAGAGAATGAGAGCTATATGGAAGATCAGAAAGGCGAATCATAAAAGTACTGCGTGATTCATCTGGGTCCATAATAATAATAATAATGATGTATATATACACACATCAAAAAAAGTTTTGCATCACCTCGGTTCCCAGATCTCCGGCATATAAGTAGGGGGATGGTAGGGGTTCTGCCCCCCCCCACCACCACTCCCTCTGACGTCACATACTAACCCGCAATACATTCAGGGGCAAAGTCAATATCTCTTAAATGCATGGTCCGATGTTGACAAATGAGGTGTCGTTGGACTCGGGCTGGCGTCCTCTTTACAACGGACTACTCATTTCAACCCCTAAATAAAACCTACCCCTACTAGGGGGTGAAATTGTAATTTTTTAGTGATAGTCTCTTTTCAAATGGGACATGTATAAGGTGCGCTGCTAAAATGAACTTAAACGTGGTTGCCCATATCGCGCATGCGTTTTACGAGATGCCGCTATGGATGAACATTTTTGTTTTTGTTTTGTACGCATGCGCACTTGGGATTTTTGTAAGAGGGCGAGCTCTTTGAAAAAAAATGATTGATAAGAAGAGGTTTTGGTGGTGAGGAGAGAACCAGATAGTCGCCTACTTTCCTACGACGTTTGCCGATATCTCTCGAACGCAAGGTCGGATTTGGACGTGTGACGTGTCAAATCGCTTGTCTCAAAGCCCTATATATGTTATTAATAGGTTAAAGTTTTGAGAATGAGGGAAACAGGCGTTTTGGGGTAAAATTATGATTTTAGACTTTTTCTGATATTTCACGAATGCCTGGTCGGATTTGGTCCTATGACGTGTCAAATGGCTTGTCTCGAAACCCTCTTTATTTTGGTAATAGGTTAAAGTTTTTGAGAATGAGGGAAACAGAATTTTTTGTTGTAAAACCGTGATTTTAGACTTTTTGTTATATCTCACAAACCAATAACGCCAGAGACGTATACGAGGGGTCGTAGGACTCGGGGTGACGCCCCTCCCCTCTCTCCCTTTCGAATATAGTATTTATGTTTAAAAAAATGCGAAAGAGCCTAACGACACTTATGTTGAAAACATTTCAGTTTTTAAAACTTTTCTTAAATTTGTCTAAAATGTTCATGACGAGTGGTTGTAGATAGAAAGAGACGATACCACTGGACACGTGTTTCAACGAAGCTATTACTGGCCACGGTGGTGATATACCAATACAGTATTCGCTATTTCGATGAGACGGCGGGTCGAGGGTTCGTTTTCTGATTTTTCCTATGATGGAATTCCTAATTCCTAAACCCCCTGAAGGGGGTCTTTAACGTGTAAACGATTATGAGTGACATGACAAATGATAATTCCTTGATTCGATGAAGTTGGCTTTAGATAGAACAAACAGAACTTGGTTATATGTTGCTTGAAGTGAGTATAGAAAACAAACTTGCTGGGGCAGACTGACAGGATGTGAATGTTATTTGATCTTATTGGAATGCATTGACTTGACAGGGCAATGAAAAAAAGCACAGAGATGCTGAGGACACTTGAAGGTCAAACGATATGGCAACCATGGTGGGAGGGGGAAGCTAGGATGATGTCGCCGATCATGTTCAATGGATGAATTTATATTTTGCGAAGCATTGTTCGGAGAGGGTCATGGGACGACTTGTTTTAAGGGTATTTATTTTTTCGATGTTTCCTATGGTGGACTCATTGATTGAAATAATCCAAAACTGCTAGGGCATGGCCTTGAGATTTTATAAACCGATAATGGGATTTTGACATACAAGATCCACTCAGAACTTGACATGATGTCATTCTTTTTATGGCTTATGAATTTCCCCAAAAAAGACCCAAAACAACAAGATCATGGACTTTTGCTTTTCTTAATATATTGCAAACCCATAATGTAAGATGTTTACTGTGAGTGACGAAATCTAGCTAGGTAACGAAAGAATTATTGTAGGATATATGTATGGTGACTGACACGTCTTTGACCATTGGAACTTGTTTTCAGATCTGACTGTAGTACATAGGGAGTATAGGTTGTAGGCATGGATTGACAAACGGTGCACACAAAATTCAATTTATCGATTCAAGAATTAAGAGTAGACTATCATTAATTAATTGGTTAAAGAGTGTAGCTAAAAATTAAAAAATGGTGACTACATTAAACTAAACTGAACCAAGTCGAATCAAACCCAACCGAACCAAACCAAGCCTAAAGCAAACCAAACCTAATCAAGAACAAGCCAAGGGCTTAAGTGTAAAACTTGTGGGGGAATGCAGTCATTGGCAATGTCCAAAGGAAGGGATAACGCTCTACCTCTAGAGGGTAAGGTAAAGCTAGCGCATGGTGCTAATGCATATTCCCAAGTACATGAACCACACACACACAACTATCCTATGCTGTTTTTATGAGTTAACTGTTAAAACTTACTCAGTGGTTACTGAGCAAGATGGTCGCTACACACAACAAGCTTTAAATACTTGAGGCTAATAATCTATACACACACACACACGCTTGTTCTAAACTAAACTGTCTTGCTGGCAGTGCTCACACAGTAGGCAAATGACAGAAATGCTTGGCTAACAGAAATACAATCATTTTCGTTTGTCTAATGTTACCAGCTAACCATTACATGCTATAGTGGTGAGCACATGTGCCTCTTGCACTGGAGATCGTAACTCGATTTCTAGCTCTAAGGCCTAGAATGAATCAAACTAAGAAAGAAGGGTATGGTGACGCAGTGGTTAAACTGTTAGCCTTTCACTAAGGTAGACTAGGGTTTGATTTTAGGTTAATATACATGTCATAAACAAACAAACAAACAAACAAACAAACAAACAAAAAAGCAGAGATAATGTTTAAAACTGATTACACTTGTCTCTTTTCAAATTATTACTTAGATTGCAAATACAAAGGTGGACTGGGTTTGATATTCAGTTAATGCTGCCTATCGCATACTAGCCTGTAAGAAAGCCAAACAAGCAAAAGGCGTAGGTAGAGCAGTGGTAAAATCGCTATGTGTAGAGAACTACCTAACGGTTTTATGAACTGGCAATGGTATGTCGCATAAACAGTGCAGGATACAATCCAGCAACCATAATTTGTATCTTGTGGAGCAGAGAAAACATATATATAGAGAAAGATATAGAAAGCTAGTGTATGTATGGGTAGCATTGATAATTTGACCAGAGAAAATACGATGAGGTAGGGTGGGGAGAGGGAGAATTAACACTTATATATGAATGAATGGTAAATAGTATTTTAGTTTTTTTTCCCCAATAGTTTTGTTTTTTAAATGCAGTGGTAGATAGTCGTTATTTTGTAAAACATTCTTACTTGCAGTAGTAATAAGACTCTATGGTTTCGCTAACACATAGATAGACTGTATTATTGCCATGGTCAAGCACTCACATTAAGATCATTTACAAAATCATAAAATGAAAAATAAAAAATCTTGTTTTGGAAATATCGTTTTTCAACATACACAAAATAAATATATAAAAAATTTGTAAACAGCAAAATGGAAAATCCATGGTCAAGCACTCACATTAAGATCATTTACAAAATCATAAAATGAAAAATAAAAATCTTGTTTTGGAAATATCGATTTTTTTCAACATACACAAAATAAATATATAAAAAATTTGTAAACAGCAAAATGGAAAATCCATGTTTCCATATAGACAAAATTTTAAAACCTTAAACGGACATTTAAGAAAATATATGCAAATGGGAAATTGACAAATGTGTAAATATGAAAATGGAAAAATCCATGTTTCCATATCATGAAATTGAAAAACATCAAACTGTCATTTAAAAAAATGCAAATGGAAAATTGACAAATTGCAATGTGTGAAATGTGAAATTGAACAAATGGCTATCATTATTTAAAAAAAAAAAAGAACATGGTGCTCTATGGTTGAGGTGTGAATCAAACCCTTTCTACTTATTTGGACCACCCGAGACTGAGTAGACTAGTTTAAGTTGTCATACCACTTTTAAAAGTTTGTGTTAAATCTAGGAATTGAACCCAAGAGCTTGTAGGGGAGATCAAAGGTTATAATATGTTAAACAGATAGCCTTGAATGAAGGGTGTGGTAGCTATATAGAGATGAGACGTTTCGCTCGGGGCAGGGAGGCATGGAGATCTGCATCAAACCAGTCAAAGGACTAAAGACTCAAACAACAACATGTACGTTCTCCAAAATAATGTTGTGTAACGGTAAATGTTAGTCAACGAACAGTAATGCATTACTAAAACCCATGACACGATACCTAAGAGCTTTTCTAAAATGATTTTAAAATGCCTTTAACCCTATATTGAACACCCAGTTCACAAGACTCATAACTGCAATGTTATGGTAAAACAAAACAAAATCTATATTTCAAAACAAACAAGTGGTTTAGTCAATGTATACTGGAAAAAGTTTTGTAAACACTCAAGTCCTCAAGACCAATTAAATTAGTAACTGTCAGGTTGGCCGAGTGGTTAAGGTGTTTGACTTAAGATCAAATTTCTGTATAAGGAAGCAAGGGTTCGAATCCCTTACCTGACATAACTATTGCCTTAACATGGCTTGGCCACACTGTATTATTATGATACTCAGTACACAAACCATAGATATAGTGTATTGTTTAAGGCCACTCTCTTTCTGAACATAGTCAGAGACTGTTGATGGTTAACAATTGTATTAATAGTGGGACATGGGGATAGCAATTAAGAAAAAACAGCCAATACCCATACAATATTTTTATTCATTTTAGTTTTTTTTTTACAATAGTTACACACTGAATACAACTTTTTATCTCTTTACCATTGTTTGATATAGATTTTAAACACAACGCTTGTTGTAGATCCTTTTACAACTTTCTCTAGGTACTCTTGTTCTTAAAAACTGGGGAAGCCGCAATGGTTTTATAGACATTAAACCCTCATTCTCTTTTTTTTCATCATTATAATCATCATTATTATAAATATTATCTTTATAATTATTATAGTCATTGTCACCATCATTATCATCATCATCATCATCCTCAACATCACTAGAACTATCCAATTCCATTTTTTCCTTTTCAAAAGGGATCTCTTGAAGAGTCTGTGTTGCTTTTGATAGTGTTACGGGTTTATTGAACGTTGACAACTGTCCTAACATGACTTTTTGAGGAGATAAATGTTTTTTCATAAGGAAGTCACTATGTTGAGTAACACTATGTTTTTGTCGGACTTGCTTTTTCTTGTTCTTTTGATCATGTTTTGTTAACACTAACGGTGTTTCATTTGGTATACCACATTGATGAGTACCCACACTTAAGACCTCACTATGTTTACTTTTTAGATGACCTAGACATTTTGTTGTTCTTTGTTTTGAGCACTGCCAAAATATGATGCCATTCGCATTTTCTCGCTTATAGTTATAAGAGTACCCATGATACAGGGCACGTGGTTTACCTTTATTGGTTATAGTATATTCCATAGTAGTCACTGACTTGTATAGTCGATCCGCCTACTACAAAGGTCTGAACACTTGTGGTGAAAGAATGATGTTGTGTTGACGTTTTATGCAGGATAATGTTGGTGGCATATGTGGGTGGCTTATGTTGATGACATGTGTTGTTGGCTGATTTTGGTGGCTTATGTTGATGGTTTATGGTGGTGGCTTATGTTGATGGCTTATGTTGGTGGCTTATGTTGATGACATATGTTGGTGACTTATGTTGATAGCTTATGTTGGTGGCTAATGTTGATGACATATGTTGTTGGCTTATGGTGGTGGCTTATGTTGATGGTATATGTTGCTGGCCTATGTTGATGGTTTATGTTAATGGCTTAGGTTAATATCTTAGGTTGATGGCATAAGTTGATGGCTTATGTTGGTGGCTTATGGTGGTGGCTTATGCTGGTGGCTTATGCTAGTGGCTTATGGTGGTGGTTTATGGTGGTGGCTTATGTTGATGACATATGTTGGTGGCTTATGTTGGTGGCTTATGGTGGTGGCTTATGGTGGTGGGTTATGGTGGTGGATTATGGTGGCTTATAGTGGTGGCTTATGGTGGTGGTTTATGGTGGTGGCTTATGTTGATGACATATGTTGGTGGCTTATGGTGGCTTATGGTGGTGATTTATAGTGGTGGCCTATGTTGGTGGCTTATTTTTGGTGGTTTACGTTAATACCTTATTTGTAATGGCTTATTTGACAAGTTATTGTTGTCAATGTATTTAGAGGATTTTTCTCTTGGTTTTGGAAAGTATCTCAACTCTTTTTTATGGTAGCATAATGCTTACCGCCATGTTTGTAAGCAACAACAACACACTAAAATTCCAAGAATCCAAAGTACTCTAAGGTTAATGATTGTCTCTCAACTCCATTCAACGTCTAGTCAAAAAACATTATATATTTTTCACATTTTACAAAAAAAGGTAAATTGGGAAAGTAAGCTATATGTTTAAACTAAAAATCATATCAAATCATATGCTAACTCCAACACCTACGTCTACCCCAATCTCAGTCAAAAAAATATAATATTCTTCAAATTTTTCCAAAACAGTATTTGGAAAGTAGGCCATATTTTGAAAACTAATCATTCTATAAAGTCATATATATATATACTGAAACCAATGGCTTTTATATCCTTAATCTTAAGAACAAAATATGGAATTTTTGACATTTTTTCCAAAAATGTTCATTTTAAAACGGGGCTATATTTTGGAAACTAGGAATTTTACAAGAAAGTTTGTTTAACGTAAATGGCAGGTATTTACCCCCACTACCCGCAAACCAAGTCCCAGGTCTCTGGGGAAAAATCCAAAAAAAGTTCAATTTGGAAAGTAGGCAATATTTTGAAAACTAATCATCCTAAAAAGTCATATATAGACTCAAACCAATGGCTTTTATGTCCTTAATTGGTAGAACAAAACTTAACATTTTTTCAGTTTTTCCAAAAAAGTCCAATTTTCAAAAATTGTCTATATTTTGGGAACTAAGAATTTTACAAAAAAGTTTGTTTAACGAAAATGAAAGGTCTTTACCCCCCTCTACCCAAAACATAAATTTCAGGTCCCTAGGACAAAAACTGTGCAGTATATATATATATACATTTTTTGGGGGGGAGGGGGTCTATATTCACTTTACCTCCCCACTTCACAAGATAGCGGCCATAGCTTAACTTAACCTAGCCTAACCTAACCTGACCTACGAGGTGTGATCAAAAAGTTCCAAAAATGTGGCTGCAACTTAACCAAACCTAGCCTAGCCTAACCTAACCTCCCTGTTGACTAGCCCCCTTTGGACGGGTCCTTTTGAAGGGAGTCATTTTTTTTTACGTGTCCCGGAGGACGGGTCCTTGTTGACGGGTCCCAGTGGCGGGTCCCCTTTGACATAATTTGGATAAAATGCAAGGCCAGTCCATAGGGATCAGTCCAAAGGACCCGCCACTGGGACCCGTCAACAAGGACCCGTCCTCCGGGACACGTAAAAAAATGACTCCCTTCAAAAAGGACCCGTCCAAAGGGGGCTAGTCAACAGGGAGGTTAGGTTAGGCTAGGCTAGGTTTGGTTAAGTTGCAGCCACATTTTTGGAACTTTTTGATCACACCTCGTAGGTCAGGTTAGGTTAGGCTAGGTTAAGTTAAGCTATGGCCGCCATCTTGTGAAGTGGGGAGGTAAAGTGAATATAGACCCCCTCCCCCCCAAAAAATGTATATATATATATACTGCACAGTTTTTGTCCTAGGGACCTGAAATTTATGTTTTGGGTAGAGGTGGGTAAAGACCTTTCATTTTCGTTAAACAAACTTTTTTGTAAAATTCTTAGTTCCCAAAATATAGACAATTTTTGAAAATTGGACTTTTTTGGAAAAACTGAAAAAATGTTAAGTTTTGTTCTACCAATTAAGGACATAAAAGCCATTGGTTTGAGTCTATATATGACTTTTTAGGATGATTAGTTTTCAAAATATTGCCTACTTTCCAAATTGAACTTTTTTTGGATTTTTCCCCAGAGACCTGGGACTTGGTTTGCGGGTAGTGGGGGTAAATACCTGCCATTTACGTTAAACAAACTTTCTTGTAAAATTCCTAGTTTCCAAAATATAGCCCCGTTTTAAAATGAACATTTTTGGAAAAAATGTCAAAAATTCCATATTTTGTTCTTAAGATTAAGGATATAAAAGCCATTGGTTTCAGTATATATATATATGACTTTATAGAATGATTAGTTTTCAAAATATGGCCTACTTTCCAAATACTGTTTTGGAAAAATTTGAAGAATATTATATTTTTTTGACTGAGATTGGGGTAGACGTAGGTGTTGGAGTTAGCATATGATTTGATATGATTTTTAGTTTAAACATATAGCTTACTTTCCCAATTTACCTTTTTTGTAAAATGTGAAAAATATATAATGTTTTTTGACTAGACGTTGAATGGAGTTGAGAGACAATCATTAACCTTAGAGTACTTTGGATTCTTGGAATTTTAGTGTGTTGTTGTTGCTTACAAACATGGCGGTAAGCATTATGCTACCATAAAAAAGAGTTGAGATACTTTCCAAAACCAAGAGAAAAATCCTCTAAATACATTGACAACAATAACTTGTCAAATAAGCCATTACAAATAAGGTATTAACGTAAACCACCAAAAATAAGCCACCAACATAGGCCACCACTATAAATCACCACCATAAGCCACCATAAGCCACCAACATATGTCATCAACATAAGCCACCACCATAAACCACCACCATAAGCCACCACTATAAGCCACCATAATCCACCACCATAACCCACCACCATAAGCCACCACCATAAGCCACCAACATAAGCCACCAACATATGTCATCAACATAAGCCACCACCATAAACCACCACCATAAGCCACTAGCATAAGCCACCAGCATAAGCCACCACCATAAGCCACCAACATAAGCCATCAACTTATGCCATCAACCTAAGATATTAACCTAAGCCATTAACATAAACCATCAACATAGGCCAGCAACATATACCATCAACATAAGCCACCACCATAAGCCAACAACATATGTCATCAACATTAGCCACCAACATAAGCTATCAACATAAGTCACCAACATATGTCATCAACATAAGCCACCAACATAAGCCATCAACATAAGCCACCACCATAAACCATCAACATAAGCCACCAAAATCAGCCAACAACACATGTCATCAACATAAGCCACCCACATATGCCACCAACATTATCCTGCATAAAACGTCAACACAACATCATTCTTTCACCACAAGTGTTCAGACCTTTGTAGTAGGCGGATCGACTATACAAGTCAGTGACTACTATGGAATATACTATAACCAATAAAGGTAAACCACGTGCCCTGTATCATGGGTACTCTTATAACTATAAGCGAGAAAATGCGAATGGCATCATATTTTGGCAGTGCTCAAAACAAAGAACAACAAAATGTCTAGGTCATCTAAAAAGTAAACATAGTGAGGTCTTAAGTGTGGGTACTCATCAATGTGGTATACCAAATGAAACACCGTTAGTGTTAACAAAACATGATCAAAAGAACAAGAAAAAGCAAGTCCGACAAAAACATAGTGTTACTCAACATAGTGACTTCCTTATGAAAAAACATTTATCTCCTCAAAAAGTCATGTTAGGACAGTTGTCAACGTTCAATAAACCCGTAACACTATCAAAAGCAACACAGACTCTTCAAGAGATCCCTTTTGAAAAGGAAAAAATGGAATTGGATAGTTCTAGTGATGTTGAGGATGATGATGATGATGATAATGATGGTGACAATGACTATAATAATTATAAAGATAATATTTATAATAATGATGATTATAATGATGAAAAAAAAGAGAATGAGGGTTTAATGTCTATAAAACCATTGCGGCTTCCCCAGTTTTTAAGAACAAGAGTACCTAGAGAAAGTTGTAAAAGGATCTACAACAAGCGTTGTGTTTAAAATCTATATCAAACAATGGTAAAGAGATAAAAAGTTGTATTCAGTGTGTAACTATTGTAAAAAAAAAACTAAAATGAATAAAAATATTGTATGGGTATTGGCTGTTTTTTCTTAATTGCTATCCCCATGTCCCACTATTAATACAATTGTTAACCATCAACAGTCTCTGACTATGTTCAGAAAGAGAGTGGCCTTAAACAATACACTATATCTATGGTTTGTGTACTGAGTATCATAATAATACAGTGTGGCCAAGCCATGTTAAGGCAATAGTTATGTCAGGTAAGGGATTCGAACCCTTGCTTCCTTATACAGAAATTTGATCTTAAGTCAAACACCTTAACCACTCGGCCAACCTGACAGTTACTAATTTAATTGGTCTTGAGGACTTGAGTGTTTACAAAACTTTTTCCAGTATACATTGACTAAACCACTTGTTTGTTTTGAAATATAGATTTTGTTTTGTTTTACCATAACATTGCAGTTATGAGTCTTGTGAACTGGGTGTTCAATATAGGGTTAAAGGCATTTTAAAATCATTTTAGAAAAGCTCTTAGGTATCGTGTCATGGGTTTTAGTAATGCATTACTGTTCGTTGACTAACATTTACCGTTACACAACATTATTTTGGAGAACGTACATGTTGTTGTTTGAGTCTTTAGTCCTTTGACTGGTTTGATGCAGATCTCCATGCCTCCCTGCCCCGAGCGAAACGTCTCATCTCTATATAGCTACCACACCCTTCATTCAAGGCTATCTGTTTAACATATTATAACCTTTGATCTCCCCTACAAGCTCTTGGGTTCAATTCCTAGATTTAACACAAACTTTTAAAAGTGGTATGACAACTTAAACTAGTCTACTCAGTCTCGGGTGGTCCAAATAAGTAGAAAGGGTTTGATTCACACCTCAACCATAGAGCACCATGTTCTTTTTTTTTTTTAAATAATGATAGCCATTTGTTCAATTTCACATTTCACACATTGCAATTTGTCAATTTTCCATTTGCATTTTTTTAAATGACAGTTTGATGTTTTTCAATTTCATGATATGGAAACATGGATTTTTCCATTTTCATATTTACACATTTGTCAATTTCCCATTTGCATATATTTTCTTAAATGTCCGTTTAAGGTTTTAAAATTTTGTCTATATGGAAACATGGATTTTCCATTTTGCTGTTTACAAATTTTTTATATATTTATTTTGTGTATGTTGAAAAAAATCGATATTTCCAAAACAAGATTTTTATTTTTCATTTTATGATTTTGTAAATGATCTTAATGTGAGTGCTTGACCATGGATTTTCCATTTTGCTGTTTACAAATTTTTTATATATTTATTTTGTGTATGTTGAAAAACGATATTTCCAAAACAAGATTTTTTATTTTTCATTTTATGATTTTGTAAATGATCTTAATGTGAGTGCTTGACCATGGCAATAATACAGTCTATCTATGTGTTAGCGAAACCATAGAGTCTTATTACTACTGCAAGTAAGAATGTTTTACAAAATAACGACTATCTACCACTGCATTTAAAAAACAAAACTATTGGGGAAAAAAAACTAAAATACTATTTACCATTCATTCATATATAAGTGTTAATTCTCCCTCTCCCCACCCTACCTCATCGTATTTTCTCTGGTCAAATTATCAATGCTACCCATACATACACTAGCTTTCTATATCTTTCTCTATATATATGTTTTCTCTGCTCCACAAGATACAAATTATGGTTGCTGGATTGTATCCTGCACTGTTTATGCGACATACCATTGCCAGTTCATAAAACCGTTAGGTAGTTCTCTACACATAGCGATTTTACCACTGCTCTACCTACGCCTTTTGCTTGTTTGGCTTTCTTACAGGCTAGTATGCGATAGGCAGCATTAACTGAATATCAAACCCAGTCCACCTTTGTATTTGCAATCTAAGTAATAATTTGAAAAGAGACAAGTGTAATCAGTTTTAAACATTATCTCTGCTTTTTTGTTTGTTTGTTTGTTTGTTTGTTTGTTTGTTTATGACATGTATATTAACCTAAAATCAAACCCTAGTCTACCTTAGTGAAAGGCTAACAGTTTAACCACTGCGTCACCATACCCTTCTTTCTTAGTTTGATTCATTCTAGGCCTTAGAGCTAGAAATCGAGTTACGATCTCCAGTGCAAGAGGCACATGTGCTCACCACTATAGCATGTAATGGTTAGCTGGTAACATTAGACAAACGAAAATGATTGTATTTCTGTTAGCCAAGCATTTCTGTCATTTGCCTACTGTGTGAGCACTGCCAGCAAGACAGTTTAGTTTAGAACAAGCGTGTGTGTGTGTGTATAGATTATTAGCCTCAAGTATTTAAAGCTTGTTGTGTGTAGCGACCATCTTGCTCAGTAACCACTGAGTAAGTTTTAACAGTTAACTCATAAAAACAGCATAGGATAGTTGTGTGTGTGTGGTTCATGTACTTGGGAATATGCATTAGCACCATGCGCTAGCTTTACCTTACCCTCTAGAGGTAGAGCGTTATCCCTTCCTTTGGACATTGCCAATGACTGCATTCCCCCACAAGTTTTACACTTAAGCCCTTGGCTTGTTCTTGATTAGGTTTGGTTTGCTTTAGGCTTGGTTTGGTTCGGTTGGGTTTGATTCGACTTGGTTCAGTTTAGTTTAATGTAGTCACCATTTTTTAATTTTTAGCTACACTCTTTAACCAATTAATTAATGATAGTCTACTCTTAATTCTTGAATCGATAAATTGAATTTTGTGTGCACCGTTTGTCAATCCATGCCTACAACCTATACTCCCTATGTACTACAGTCAGATCTGAAAACAAGTTCCAATGGTCAAAGACGTGTCAGTCACCATACATGTAGCCTACAATAATTCTTTCTTTTCCTAGCTAGATTTCGTCACTCACAGTAAACATCTTACATTATGGGTTTGCAATATATTAAGAAAAGCAAAAGTCCATGATCTTGTTGTTTTGGGTCTTTTTTGGGGAAATTCATAAGCCATAAAAAGAATGACATCATGTCAAGTTCTGAGTGGATCTTGTATGTCAAAATCCCATTATCGGTTTATAAAATCTCAAGGCCATGCCCTAGCAGTTTTGGATTATTTCAATCAATGAGTCCACCATAGGAAACATCGAAAAAATAAATACCCTTAAAACAAGTCGTCCCATGACCCTCTCCGAACAATGCTTCGCAAAATATAAATTCATCCATTGAACATGATCGGCGACATCATCCTAGCTTCCCCCTCCCACCATGGTTGCCATATCGTTTGACCTTCAAGTGTCCTCAGCATCTCTGTGCTTTTTTTCATTGCCCTGTCAAGTCAATGCATTCCAATAAGATCAAATAACATTCACATCCTGTCAGTCTGCCCCAGCAAGTTTGTTTTCTATACTCACTTCAAGCAACATATAACCAAGTTCTGTTTGTTCTATCTAAAGCCAACTTCATCGAATCAAGGAATTATCATTTGTCATGTCACTCATAATCGTTTACACGTTAAAGACCCCCTTCAGGGGGTTTAGGAATTAGGAATTCCATCATAGGAAAAATCAGAAAACGAACCCTCGACCCGCCGTCTCATCGAAATAGCGAATACTGTATTGGTATATCACCACCGTGGCCAGTAATAGCTTCGTTGAAACACGTGTCCAGTGGTATCGTCTCTTTCTATCTACAACCACTCGTCATGAACATTTTAGACAAATTTAAGAAAAGTTTTAAAAACTGAAATGTTTTCAACATAAGTGTCGTTAGGCTCTTTCGCATTTTTTTAAACATAAATACTATATTCGAAAGGGAGAGAGGGGAGGGGCGTCACCCCGAGTCCTACGACCCCTCGTATACGTCTCTGGCGTTATTGGTTTGTGAGATATAACAAAAAGTCTAAAATCACGGTTTTACAACAAAAAATTCTGTTTCCCTCATTCTCAAAAACTTTAACCTATTACCAAAATAAAGAGGGTTTCGAGACAAGCCATTTGACACGTCATAGGACCAAATCCGACCAGGCATTCGTGAAATATCAGAAAAAGTCTAAAATCATAATTTTACCCCAAAACGCCTGTTTCCCTCATTCTCAAAACTTTAACCTATTAATAACATATATAGGGCTTTGAGACAAGCGATTTGACACGTCACACGTCCAAATCCGACCTTGCGTTCGAGAGATATCGGCAAACGTCGTAGGAAAGTAGGCGACTATCTGGTTCTCTCCTCACCACCAAAACCTCTTCTTATCAATCATTTTTTTTCAAAGAGCTCGCCCTCTTACAAAAATCCCAAGTGCGCATGCGTACAAAACAAAAACAAAAATGTTCATCCATAGCGGCATCTCGTAAAACGCATGCGCGATATGGGCAACCACGTTTAAGTTCATTTTAGCAGCGCACCTTATACATGTCCCATTTGAAAAGAGACTATCACTAAAAAATTACAATTTCACCCCCTAGTAGGGGTAGGTTTTATTTAGGGGTTGAAATGAGTAGTCCGTTGTAAAGAGGACGCCAGCCCGAGTCCAACGACACCTCATTTGTCAACATCGGACCATGCATTTAAGAGATATTGACTTTGCCCCTGAATGTATTGCGGGTTAGTATGTGACGTCAGAGGGAGTGGTGGTGGGGGGGGGCAGAACCCCTACCATCCCCCTACTCATATAGACGTTGACTGTGTATATTGTATCCAAGATACAGTCCCTTTGACTGTTCATAGATGTCACTAAAACTGCTCAAAGATGTAAACAACCATGCATGAGCAGGGCCTATTAGACGGAGGGGGTACGACAGCCGATCAGTTCCAGTCATTCCACCAGGACGAAGGTACGCTGCTCATGTTGTCTGTAGTTCTACCATGCCTAGAAGGTCAATACCGCAGTCCGATCGCGTCCGCATTGTTACTTTGTGTCAAAAAGGGCTCTCAACAAGGGAAGTTTCCAGGCGTCTCAGAGTGAACCAAAGCGATGTTGTTCGGACATGGAGGAGGTAGAGAGATACAGGAACTGTCGATGACAGGCCTCGCTCAGGCCGCCCAAGGGCTACTACTGTAGTGGATGACCGCTACTTACGGATTGCCGCTCGGAGGAACCCTGACAGCAATGCCACCATGTTGAATAATGCGTTTCGTTCAGCCACAGGACGTCGTGTTTCAACTCAAACTGTGCGCAATAGGCTGCATGATGCGCAACTTCACTCCCGACGTCCATGGCGAGGTCCAGCTTTGCAACCCCGACACCATGCAGCGCGGTACAGATGGGCCCAACAACATGCTGAATGGACCCCACGGAATTGGCATCACGTTCTCTTCACCGATGAGTGTCGCATATGCCTTCAACCAGACAATCGTCGGAGACGTGTTTGGAGGCACCCTGGTCAGGCTGAACGTCTTAGACACACTGTCCAGCGAGTGCAGCAAGGTGGTGGTTCCCTGATGTTTTGGGGTGGCATTATGTGGGGCCGACGTACGCCACTGGTGGTCATGGAAGGCTCCGAAACGGCTTTACGATACCTGAATGACATCCTCCGACCCATAGTGCAACCATATCGGCAGAATATTGGAGAGGCATTTGTCTTCATGGACGACAATTCTCGACCTCATCGTGCACATCTTGTGAATGCGTTCCTTCAAGATAACGACATCGCTCGACTACAGTGGCCAGCATGTTCGCCAGACATGAACCCTATCGAACATGCCTGGGATATGTTGAAAAGGGCTGTTTATGGACGTCTTGACCCACCAACCACTCTGAGAGATTTACGCCGAATTGTCGTTGAGGAGTGGGACAATTTGGACCAACAGTGTCTTGATGAACTTGTGGATAGTATGCCACGGCGAATACAGGCATGCATCAATGCAAGAGGACGTGCTACTGGGTATTAGAGGTAGTGGTGTGTACTGCAATCTGGACCACAAATGCTGAAAGTCTAGCTGTATGATGGTACAACATGCAATGTGTGGGTCTCATGAGCAATAAAACGAGCTGAAATGTTGTTTGTGTTGATCTCTATTCCCTTTGTATTTAACGGTTCCGGAACTCTTGGAACCGAGGTGATGCAAAACTTTTTTTGATGTGTGTACATATACACACCCAAGTACAAGGGACTACATGTCCACGATGTCCAAGCCCCTCAAATGAAACAAAGTATTCTGGCGATGCTACTGTGTTTACTATACAGCCAATTCCAATTCTTTTTCAACGGCATACCAAGCGCAGACGGTCTGACCACAGCAGCACTTCGTTAAAAGCTTTTAAATTTATGGTTTGTTGTTCCGATCAGTTTCTCTCAAGAATCACTGCGTTTGTCTGCTTGGATTGTACGGTTACCTTACCTCAGAATAATGTATCTGATAGAAACACGATTTGCTGCTAACAGCGTCTGTTTTACTGCTTTCCCGATACTTTTACCGTTCTCTCCATTAAACTGGGCCTCCCGATATTTTCTATGCTCACGTATCAATAAAAAAAACTAATGCATGAGGAGAGTGGATACATAGTTTATGATCTCAACATCGATATAACATAAACGACTCACATGTAAATGATCTCAATGAACATAACATCAGCATTCATTGATTTACTATCTAAATTCTAAGCTATATCAGCACTACTCTTTGAGGGAAGGGTCAGGCTGAATGGCGCAGTTGTTGAGCGTTGGCTTTCAAAATCAAATGATGCTGGTTCAATCCCGAAATTCATATTTTACTTGTTTAGTTTCAAAACCAGTCAGGTCCACTTTTGAATAAGTATTCCTTGAATTCGTATCTCCTGTTTTGAGATACTGAAGTGAGCATTGCTACTACTAATTTGCCTTTTAAACGCTTTTTCGTGGCATAGTGGCTAGCATTCCTGGCTTTCACTCCGGAGCTCCGAGTTCGATTCCCGGCTCTACCAAGAAAATTAACTCTGGTCTGGGGTCTGGATCGGTATACACTCAGCGGCGTGAGGGAAGGTGAGGAGCGGTGGGTTTGAATCCCACCTCAGCCATCTTGGAAGTGGTTTTCCTCGGTTCCCTCACTTCTACTCCAGGCATATGCAGGGATGGTTGCTAACTTAAGGCGACGGCCGCCTTCTTCCCAAACCTAGTATACCAAGTACGCTATGTGGGGATGAATGATCGCGATGTGCTAGCCCCTCAAATTAAACAGAAGCAATAACATCAAAAACAAACGCCTTGTTAGACTGGAAAGCTTTTAGTTTTAAGTGACCGTTAATCTCACGATCATGAGTCACGCCGCCTCCAATTCTATGTGGAATCCGAACCACAGGACGAGATAATTAACCTCGATAATCTCACATGAATTAAGTGGAAATCGAACCAGGTCAGCCTTGGCGAGAGACATGCAGCTTGACTGTTAGACAAGGATGAATCACTCTTTAAATCAAATAAACGACAAATTACTTTTAGTGCTTCGAAATATGAGAAGTAAGAATTGAAGTGACCCTTACTCACAGATGGACTTGACTGTTTTTGTAACTCAGAGATGGACTTGGTTGTTTTTGTAACTCAGATTATTATTTAATTATTTACCGTATGGCGTTTAGTGCCGGGAGTGTCCGAGGACATTTTCAGCTCGCCAGTGGCTGTAGCTGCTTCTAGCGGACACCCATAGGGTGAGCTACAAGTTCCGTTCAATTTTAAGTAGTTTCAACTTTCGCTACCAGATGTCAATGATAAAGCGTTCCAACGAAATCTAACCTAGAAATTTTGCTTCACCCAAGTATAGTCTGTGGGAGGATCTTTTACATGCCATAAATCTATGACATGGGACCCCGGCTTTACTTCCCCTCCGAAGGTAGGCAAACTGAAGGATTTTAACCCTCTTAAAAAATCCGAAGACTTTGGGCGGGTTAGAACCCGCTATCTTGGGCACAGCAGTTCAGCATTCTAGCAACTACGCCACCGAAGCAAGTAACTGAAGAGATTCATTTAGACAAAAATGATTATTTCCCAGGGGGGGGGGGGGGTAATGTGATGGTAACAGTGTATGGACCAAGCTTATCTTGATAATAATATTATAGCTGTTGTCGTAGGTGTTTCCTTTCAGGGGCTAGTAGTGAAAATAGAGACTACGAACTAAATAAAGTACTGCCGTAAAGTTACAATTTGCATTTAAAAAAAGAAGGAATCCATCCCTAAAAGCAATACCCTAGTCACCAATCACCACCACCACCGGATTTCTGTGAGTTAGCATTTTTCTAGGACTTTTGAAATTCCGATGAAGCAACTGTGTCTGTCGGTGTTATTCCTTTACAACAACAGAAATGTGCGTTGTAAAAGTATGCCCTTACTTAATAACTACTCGTGAAAACGGAAATTTGAACACAATGAAAGAGCGGTGCTGAACATGCAGGACAAGTGTTTGGCTGTGATATAATGATACATCTTTCAGATCCCTCTGACCTCAAATGTGAACAAAATGCAATATAGTGTTGAATTCTTCAAGGCGTGAAGCCAATTACTCCTGAAGAATTGCGGTTCATGCTAGTTGCAATACACAAGTCAGTTGTTCCAAAGTTGTGAGTGGCTGAGGCAAGGTGACCAGTTGTCCACCAATTGTGTCCCACACACGCTCAATAGAGTTGAAGTCCGGGACCTGGTGGCCCATTGTATAGTTGTTAATCGTTGAGAGCTTCTCTGGAGATGCGTGCAGTATAAATGTGGGCATTGTCCTGCTGAAACATCCCATTTGCAATGTTCGCTGTCAAAGGGACAACCATGGGAGTTAATATCTTGCCATATTGCTCTCAAAAAACACGAATTTTGATTTCACATTAAAACCACTAGTTCCCCAGATTAGTGCCCCGTGTTGGCCCTGTGTGTCTCTCGACAATAAGCTCTGGACGGTCCTTCACCGCGACACGTCTTCTCACACGACTGCGGCGTTCACTGCGGGCAAGTCGGAAACGTGAATCATCGCTAAAGACGACACTACGCCATTCGTCGACCCATGCCGATCTTTCTCGACACCACGCCAGCCTTCCACGTCGATGTTGTTGGGTCAATGGAATACCAGCAGGAACACGGGCTCGTAAGCCACCTGCGGTTAAAACGATTTCCAACTGTTTGTTGTGAAACATGGGGTGCAACTATTGCTCTCGATTTTGTGCTGCTGTTACGCGGGGCTCCTCCGGACAGGGCTCCCATCCACTCACTCGTCCAAAAATAGTGAAATAGTGAGTGTTTTTCTTTCAAAAAAGTGAAAAAAGGTGAGTTTATGCATGAAAAAGTGAGTAAATAGTGAGTAAATTCATAGCATTATTCGCATTTATGGCCGTATATCTGGTTCATTTTGATTTTTTGTTGATATCTGTAGGTGCAATTAGGGAGGGGGGGGGGGGCTTGGGTGGCTAAGCCTCCCCAAAATCAACCATAGCCCCCCAAAAATGTGACAAAACTCTTTTGAAATAGACAAAATTTTTAGGAATGTGTATCTGAAAAACAAATTAGCCCCCCCAAAAATGTCAACCAAATTGTACCTATGTTAATATCTCTGAGTAATGTTCGTGATTTTTCATGTACTGTAGTTAGAGAGGACACTTTGAAATAATGAATTGTAAAATCAATGCAACACTCAAGAAATTTAAATCGTAAAACAAAAATATAAATCTGGAATACAAAACAATGTGTATGTTATAATGGACTCTTTACTAGAAAAAAAAACTAAAACACATAATACTGCCATGCTGGCACATAAGAATAAAAATAGATATTAGTCTTAAGATAAAACAATGTTTATGCCATAATGCACACCTTACGAGGGCGGCTTCGGTGGCGTAGTTGGTAGCATGCTGAGCTTCTATGCCCAAGATAGCGGGTTCAAACCCGGCCGAAGCCGTCGGATTTTTTAAGAGCGTTAAAAATCCCTCAGTATGCCTTCCTTCGGAGGGGAAGTAAAGCCGGCGGTCCCATGTCATAGATTTATGGCATGTTAAAGATCTTTCCACTAATTACACCTGTGTGAAACTAAATTGGATAGGTTAAGAATGTAAACAACGCTCTTAGGTTGCTACGTTCGTTGCCAAGAGCCGACTGCGGTGGCGTCTAGTAGCTAGTTCTGAACTAGGCCTAGTAGTCGTTGACGGTGGCGTTTGGCGGCAAAAGTAGGAACTATTTGAAAATTCAAAGTTGCAGTCTCTACTTGAATTAAAAAACAGATACACACACTAATACAGTCATCACAATTAACACCGGTTATCAGACAGATTCTACACACACCCAAAGTACACGGGGCTACATGACCGCGTTGTCGCAGCCCCTAAACTAAGGAACCAACCAACCAACAACACCTTACGAGAAAAAAAAAACATATAATAAATAATAACCCCTGGCACTACAGCCTGTGAAGGGCCTAGGCCTACCAAGCGACCGCTGCCCAGCCATTTGGCCTGCAGATATTGGGGTGACACACGATCAGCGCATCGGATCCGCTCAGCCATTAATCTTGGTTTTCGTGATTGAGGCGCTGTCTCACTGTCAGACAGCTACTCAATTTTCCTCACGAGGCTGAGTGCACCCCGTTCCAGCCCTCACGTCAGTTTCTAAAATCCCTGACGGAGCCGGGTGAGAGGCAGGCGCGCTACCCCAACACCACGAGGCCGGCCCAGGAAAAAAAACCACTGTAAAACAAATAATATTGTCGTAGTGCTACATAAAAGGAAAAGTAGATATCATCAGTCTTAAGATAAAATTCACAAGTTGTCATCAGTCTTAAAAATAAATTCAAGTGTCGGGGTCATCTGGATCGTCGCTGTTTTCATCGCGCCGTCGTTTCCCGACTTTCTTCCTTAGTGGCTCCGACTGCTTTTTGCGGAGATCTTCGGCCCGGGATCGCATGCTGCGGGCACCTTCTAGCATACCTTGGCAATTTTTGCACTTTTCAGATCACCCTTTACCAAAGCAGCTTTTAGCTTTCGGTTGGCCTCATCAATTAGGTCATCAGAAGCTTGTCTCTCCTCTTCTTCCGCTTCTTTTGCCTTCCTGAACTCTTCCTGTAATTTTCCTATCTCCTTTCTTTAACTTTAGTGTTTTCCTGCTCTTCTTGCTTGCACCGAATATCCTCCGCCTCTTTCTTTCTTCTTTGCTCTTCCTCTGCGCTTAGCCTCTAAATAGTTTTCATATTTGCTGTGAGCGCCAGCAGCCGCTTTCAGAAGAGCCTTTGTGATGGGAACCGCTTCAGTCCGCCCACCGAACTCCTTCATACCGTCACGAATGTTCAATCGAGCATTCAGGGTGCGCTCTTCCATTGCAGCTCTATCTGCCGGAAGTTGATTTCTTGATTCCGAAAATCCACGTTCCACATCTGAGCTTCTATGAGCTGCTGGTAGGATGGCTTTCACGACTTTGCTCACAAGCATATATTTTGCCTGCCCAGTAAAGTCAAAAATGCCAAAAATTTTATGGCAATAATGGTCAATCCTTGGACTTTCCTTAAAACGTGGGAGATTTTCTGGCTGCAACAGCTTCCATTCACTGCGAAGCTTCTCTTCGTACACATTTTTGAAAGTCAGCTGCAACATTTTGTAAACAAAGACAATGCTCATCAGACACTTACTTTCTTTGATGGCCTGACGCTGCAAGCATTTCAAGTGCTTGGCATCCTTTCCAGTATTAAGGATGGACTTGTTAAACACGTGCTTCGCCGCCTCTTGATGAAACTTCAATACTTGCAGTTCACTACAGCTCCAATCGATCAGGAGACGTTCAGCACTCTTCCCAGTCAACATTTTTCAATTCCATAAAATTTTTGCTTCCATGATGAAAGATTCTTTCAAAAATTCAATGGTACTCTTCAATGCTTCTGCCTTGCAGAACCTACTTAAAAGCAATATGAACAAATTTGACACTTCTTCATACGGAACATGTATCATAGGTTGCTGTAATTAAAATACTTTTGAAAATCTTTCAAAAAGACTTGCACCATATACTACAAACGCAATCTGAGTGGGGCAAGTATCATCTTTTAGAGCACTAGCAATAGCCTGATAACATTTTGATTGCAGGAATTTGTCAGCATCCTTTCCCTTTTTAAGTGGCAGACGGGGTCGGTATGTCATTCTAAAACCGACGGAAAATTCGTCAGTGTAAGGCCAACTATTGACTTACCTTTGATAAATTGTGAAATACTAGAATATACGGCGACGCCACGCTCCTTTCCGTCACAACACTTTTGTTAAAATTTCCGTCGATCGCTGCACGGCTCCGGCTGTGGTATTGCACCATGGAAGCTTTTTATGCTTTCTGGCCGCCTGGCTCGCTGCCGGCAGCACACTCAGGCACCGGTGGCAGAAAAACGAACTACCCATTCATGGGTATATTTTGTGTCATTTCTAGCAATCTGATTGTGCACGAGACCATTTTATCATTTTAAATGATCTTGTCGACTTCGTCGTTACGCTGGGGTCTGGCGTTACGTTATGGTGATGGACGAAATGTACCCAGATGCACTGAGGTGTGTGACGTCATAGTACCGCTTGGTGCATGTGTATCCCGACAATCTCTACTTCGTTAGTATAAGACAAAAATCCCCGATTCTTGGATATCACGGGTAATCTCGAGAACCACTGGATGGATTTTGATGCGGGTTTCACCATTTTGTAAAGGATATCTCGAGGAAAGATTCTGTAGAAAATAATTTATATATGATCAAAGGAAGCCAAGCAGTAAGGATTTCAGTGGAAAAGTCGAAAACAAACTTGGCGTCCGTGCGCTTCTTAAGCTTACGCTGGGCAAACCATTAAAATATCAATATACTATGAGCGTAAGAATTGGTCAGCATGAAAAGTTCTACAAAAACGTCCGGGAGAGCATATTCCTATCTTCAATACATCGCCCACTATAAGTGTTTTTAGACTGGATGGAAGGGGGAAGTCCCCGCGAATTTGAAACAAGATAAGCAAGATAAGTATTATGCAGATAATTTTCTAACATGTCAAGAGTCTTTGGCTTCGAGCGAAGCGAGATGCCTCCATCCAGCCTTTCTAGCATTTTTCAGCATTTGTAGCATTCAAAATGATACAAAGTCTAGTCTTTCAGACTGACTGTCACTTTTTTAACGCAGAATGTGACCAGTTTTGTTAAAAAAAAAAGTGAGAATAGTGAGTAATTTCATCAAATAGTGAGAAAAGTGAGGCTGCTTCGAAAATAGTGAATAATAGTGAGAAAAGTGAGTCGCTGGTAGCCCTGCCTCCGGATCATCCGAATGTTGCAGCAATCCTCCCTTACAGTTGTCCGAAGTGTTGGGACTGTGCTATGTGCATACCTGCATTTGACCACTACTGCCATATCCTTTGCAGCGTAGATGCCGGTCGGCCAACAAATGTAGCTACAATTTGTGCAGATAAGCCACACTCACGAAGACCATTTATCCGAGCTCTCTCAACAATATTGTTGATAGCGTGCTCTTCCCTGTTGTCGAGGCGTGTTTGACGAGGAATATTTCACTGCACAGACTGCAAGTTAACTATAAATATGCTACATTAAGGTCCGTTTACTTAAGGTGGTTCTTCCACAACCTGTATAAACAATTCAATGGCACTGAAGATGTTATCCATGAATCTGTTACGGTGTCGGAACAGGAGGAGAGGTACGTGGCGCGTCCCAGGTGGCGGATAGGGGGGTCCTCATCGGTTTACCGGCGGACTTGAGTGAAATAAAATAGCTCTCGCGGACCAGACACTCTAAACTGCTTCCTTGCAGTCGTAGGAGGACCTACAGTACAAAGGCTAAGGGAGACAACCCCAAAAGAAAAACAGCAAGCTTGGAGGCTTTAGGTGGCAGCCCCACCACCAAGATCGGGTTGATGTGCGCTAATAACTCGCACAGCCTTAAATTCAGCCACTATTAAAGAAACTGAAGTGAAACGAAATCAGACGGGAAACAAGTTGACAACCTTCGGCATGAAACGGAAAACGCGAATAATTGGTTTTACATCAGAACTTTGAGTGAGCCTGGAAATGGGAAAGATATGGATTGAGGTGAAGAAGTTGGCCAACAACAGGACCCGATGGAAGCGTTTCACGGAAGCCCTATGCTCCGAGAGGAGCCTCAGGAATTAAGTTTTTTTTTCTTAAGTGCCAGGAGTGTCCGAGAACATGTTCGGGTCGCCAGAGTTTGTAGCTGCTTTTATGCGTACACCCATGGGGTGACCTACAAGTACCGTCGCGTGTGGAGTGTTGTCTGGGGAGGAAAGTGTGAATGTAAGGACGGGGATTTGGAAGGTAGCGGCTGTGGCCTATAGTTAGGGACCAACCCCGGCATTTGCCTGGAAGGAAGATGGGAAATCACAGAAGACCATCTTCAAGGTTGCCGGCGGGGGGGATTCGAACCTCCTCGCCTCCCGGATGTGAGCGACTGCCTACAGCCACGCCGTAACGACCACAGCTAACTCACCCGGTTATTAAGTCAAGTAAGTCAAGAAGATGTTATCGTTTACAAACTTACATGGCGTCGTTCCATATTTTGAAAATCAACACAAACGACTTTACCTTCTTGATATTGCTATTTCAATTTTCAAGAGTGTATTATTTGAGTTGTTAAGAATGGGCACATTAGTACAAAATAATCAAGCTGTACCGTTAGATGCAGAATATGTTAACTGTTTCTTATTTTTAACTTCCATTGTTGCCACTTGCCAGTAACTTTCTTGGTTGATCGGTGGAAGTGTCCGCTTCTTGATCGCAAATTCATTCTCGGCCAAGGAAGTCTGATTTTTGAAAGACGGGAAGAATACACTGCATTCCCGAGTCGTACACGAGGTCCGTTCGTAGACATTTCGTTGTAACCCAATAGAGTTACAGTTTCTCTGATAAAGTACATCGATTATGGTGCGTAGATCACCTATATTATTTGTTATATAATTATCTGCATACTCCATTGCATGCGTAGTACTACACGCTCTCAACTACTGGTAGTCATACATAGTTGTGTGTCAAACACAAATTACTTTCGACAGGCATATTTGTTAATGGCTATTGATCGGTTCAAGTACCGGCATATACTGCGATACTTACGTGTGAAGGGGATTTTTTTAATGTAGTCGATGACGTCACGGGTGGCATGCGGACGATGATGTTCGTTTGTTTAATGTTGTGGTTTGAATTGCCGCCATATTACTCAGCTGTGTTGGGTTTCAAACAGCGCGTCGTTACACGGTCATGTAGTCTCATGTGTTGAAGTGTGAAGTTTGGTCGTGAGTTGCGAATGTTCATAAATTATCTTTAGTTGGTTAATTTTAACGAAAATTACTGCTTAAACTACAAGCTAGGTTTGTTTGTAAAGCATTACTAACACACTGAATTTAACATGTAGGCCTATGCGTCGTTTAAACCGTCGTCAATGACGTCGTGGATGCCACCATTTTGTGTCTAGGGGAATTTTGTAGTCTAAGGTATCGCAATCAATATTACTCCCTATTGATCTTCATGCTTTTTCAATGCTTGAAAGACTACAAGGTTCACCAATTTTCAAGACGGCCGTTGTCAAGTGACAACGATGGAAGTGAAATATAAGAAACGGTTAACATTATTACTATTATTAGTCTTTCATTTCACCCTCTTTGGGGTACGTTGAATTAATCATTTCTCTGGGTGTAGTTCTTTCCTTAATACCCATATCTCTTCATACTTTCTGATCTCCCCCCAGGGGCGGGGGACGTGGGTTGGCGACCACGGGACCCCAGCTGAGCCGGCATTGCTTCCACTTACTTGTGCCGGGCTCCTCTCCGTCTTCTTTTCTGTCGACCTCTCTTGGTCAACTCGTGTTCTTTTCCGACCCCGACGGTAGTAGGGTATCCGACGCCTAGGGAGTCTTTCACTTTCCCGCCTTAATTGGCCCTTGTCTCATCTTTCCTGATCCCTCCTTCTTTGAGGGGTCAGACCTCTTGTTTTCTTTTCATTTTATTATATCCTTTTCTCTTTAAGATTCCCGCACTGTTTTTGTTAAATGGCTCCCCGTGTATCTAAATTCCCTTTAGCGTTTTTTTTTTGCTTCTACACTCCATTTTGTGGGTATTTTCAATCTGCGTTGCATTTTGTAAGTCTTTTCGATCTAAGTAGCATTTTGCGAGTGTTTTCAACCTCAATTGCATTTTTTAAGGATTGACAATCTAAATTGATTTTTAGTAAGTCTTTCAATATAGGGGGTGGAACTTTTGTGAGTATTTTGAATTTCAATTGCATTTTGTTTGTATTTTGACCCTACACCGCTTTTTGCAAGTATTTTTAATCTAAATTGCATTTTGTATGGTGCGCATTTTGCAAGTATTTTGATTCTCAATTGCATTTTGTAAGTATTGTCCATCCAAATGAGTAGTTTGAAGCTACCGTACATTTTGTAAGGATTTTCAATTTCAATTGCATTTTGTAAGCATGTTGAATATCAATTGCACTTTGTGAGTATTTGGGATCTGAAATGAGAGTTCTTCAATCTGAATTGCATTGTGCATTTTCAATTTCAATTGCATTTTGTAAGTATTTTGAACCTAAATTGCATTTTGAACGTATTTTCAATTTCATTTGCATTTTGTAAGTATTTTGAATATTAGTTGCATTGTGTAAGTATTTCGACTCTACATTGCATTTTGTACGTATTTAAACCTAACCTGACCTGCATTTTGTGCGTATTTTTCAATCGACTCCTTTTGTGAGTATTTTCGTTCTAAATTCCCTTTTGTAAGTATTACCGCTCTCAATTTTGTGAGTAGTTTCAATCTGAGTTCTTTTTTGTAAGTACACTGGTCAAAACAATTAGGGGATCAGTTGAGATATCTAGGTTTTGACATATTGCCATCGGCAGAATGACCTAAAATGGTTCGACTTCTTTCTGTCGGTTCTACGAAGTGGAGACAACAACATTACGGCAACCGAGATAGTGGTAATAACAGAAAGTTATTGCAGAGGGGGTTGGTGTGGACTTGTGTACACTCTACCACACGAATGACACAAGCAGTTGGGTTCAGATGGTGTAGTGAGCAGGTAGTGCAATGCAACAATAACGTGACTTAGCCGAAGGTATGGCATGGAGAGCCATAGGAAGGTTGGAAGCGGGACCGACACAGAGGGAGGTGGCTGCAGCTATTGGATTGTCCCCAAGTATTATTTCCAGGACCTGGAGGCGATTTCAGACAACAGGAATCGTTAAAAGAAGGCCAGGCTAAGGTCGTTCACGGGTAACATCAGCAAGAGATGACCGTTATCTCCGGTTAACAGCCCGTCGTGACAGGAGGCTGAATGCAACTCAGCTGCAACGCAACCTCCGGGCGGCAACAGGATGCGCAATATCAACACAAACAGTCCGAAATCGCCTTCGGGAAAGTGGCCTCTGCGCACGGAGGCCTATGGTGTGTGTCCCAATAAAACCACGCCACCGTTTAGCCTGCAGAAACTGGGCGGAGGAACATCAGGATTGGCGTCATAACGAATGGCGCCGGGTTCTGTTCACAGATGAGTCAAGATTTTGTAATAATAATGATATTGGTTTTACGTCCCTTTTAACTACACTGGCTTTTAGAGACGCCGGGGTGCCTGAATTTTGTCCCGAAGGGGATCTTTAACGTGCCAGTAAATCTACGGACACGGCTCCCTCGCATTTGCGCACCCTCAAATGCCAGCTGACTGCGCCAGGATACGAACCTGCAACCTTGGGCTCAGCAAGCGAGAACGTTACCCCTGAGCCACGCAGCCAGCCTCAAGATTTTGTGTTCAGCCGGACAGTCGTCGTTCCCTCATCTGGACAGAACGTGGAACTCGGAAAAATCCCGCTTATGTGCAGGAAATAGCACCATATCTTGGTGGTGGACGAATGGTGTGGACAGGATTCAGTATTGGCGGACGTACGGACCTCTATGAAGTTCAGAATGGCGCTTTGACTGCTGAGAGGTATCGAGACGAGATCCTTCGACCGTTTTTCGTGCCCTATGCTGGTGCCATAGGCGATGGATTCATTCTGGTGGACGATAACGCACGTCCCCACAGAGCTGCACTGGTGGACAACATGCTTGATGACGAGGGCATTGAACGAATCGAGTGGCCAGCTTGTTCCAAGGACTTAAACACGATTGAGCATGTCTGGGATGCACTTGGAAGACGCATTGCAGCCAGACCAGCACCCCCCATAACGGTTGCCGAGCTGGATATTGCACTCATGGAAGAATGACCAAATATCCCTCAAGAGCTGATTGATAACCTCATACTGTCCATGCCACGCAGGTGTGCAACTGTCCTGGCCATCCGTGGTGATCACACACCATATTAAAGGGCAACGAGAATGACTTTTACACCATTATGGTAGCCCCATGGTGCCTAGCTCTAAGTAAACGCCATGTAAACCTCCATTAAAAAGTTGAGACTGCACAATATCGTACTGTAGCACACACAAATTACAACTGTAACCGAACTCTGAATAAAAGACGTTACCATATGTATCTTGTCTATGATATCTCACCTGATCCCCTAATCGTTTTGACCAGTGTATTTTCCGTCTCACTTAATTTTCGTTCTGGTTTCCATTTCATTGTCATTTTCGCTATCACCCAGACCATTAGGGCCGATAACCTAGACGTTAGGCCCCTTAGAACAACAATTATCATAATCATCTTTCTGATCTTCTTTTCCTCTCTTCTTCCGAGATGATGGGTTTGGATTTTAGTATAGATTTGTCTTGGAACCGTATATATTCGTCTTTAGTAATTATTTAAGATTTTCGATTGAGTGCTGAATTTTCTGTAATTTTTAATTCTACTAGGTCTTTTCCAGTTTTTAGCCTACTTTTCACATTTTGCAAAAATGAGGAAAAAGTAGACTTATGAGATCGGGCAAATGTGTGTCTGTCTGTCTGTCTGTCTGTCTGGCTGTGTGTGTGTCCCCCCCTATCAACTCCTAAACGGCTGGAGCAAACGAAACAAAATTTGGTAGGATTAAAGATCTATACCTGAATATCTCACGGCCATATTTGAAAATGATGTCAGTGCTACCAACTGCAAAAAAATCGCAATTGAAATTTGAGCTCCATGATGTATATCTTGGAAGGTATGAATGGGAGCTATTTCAAAATTGGCACACGTATAGATAATAATATTGCAGTTTAATTTCCAGGAGTCCATACAAGGCAGTGTTGCCAAAATGATTATAAGCCTGCTGATAGGTCCAATTTTTAAATGCAAATAACTTCTACACTATCAATTGGAATTCAACCAAATTTCGTATGTTGTATGTGTACATAACCAGATATGACTGAGCGTATTCTTACGACCCACCAGGGCTGCCAACTGTTAATATATGCTCCTAATTTATTTAATCCAAATACAAATATATCGGAAAGTTTGCAAGCCAACAGCTTTAAACTATGCACATGTATAGTACCTGACATTCTATATTAATTTGGAGTAACCTATATACGTCAGTGCTACCAACATGATTCTAAGCCTGCTGACAGGTCCAACTTTAAATACATGCAACTTCCATACTATCATTTGGATTTCAACCAAATTTCGTATGTGCTATGTGTACCACAACAGCTATGACTATGCGTATTCTAAGGAGCAACCAGGGCTGCCAACTGTTAATATGTGCTGTCCCTATTTTTGTTACCCTAATATCAATATATCAGAAAGTATGCAAGCCAATAGCTCTAAACTTTGCACACGTATAGTACCTGGCATTCTAGACGAATTTGGAGTAACTAATATACGTCAGTTCTGCCAACATGATTCTAAGCCTGCTGATAGGTCCAATTTTAAAATGCATGTAACTTCTATACTAACTAATGGATTTCATTCAAAATTGGCACAACAATAGATCATATTATTTCAGATTATTTCTGACCAATACATGCATGACATTGTTGCCAACATGATTTTACGCGCGCTGTTAGATCCAATGTTTAACTGCATGTAACGTCCATGCTATCCAGTGGACTTCAACCAAATTTTGTATTTAGTACCGTAAGAGACGGAACTAAGAATATATTCAGTCATCAGGGCTGCCAACTGTAGTGCTCTATTAGGATACATTATGCCAGGTATACAGTATTTCGAACTAATTGGAAATTTCGATATTAGCAACTTAATTTCGTCATTATTCTAGATAGGTTCTTATTCTGTAGAATAATCATTGGCATGAAAAGTAGGCTGTATAGTTCTTAACGGAACTTCTTGTTTTAAACCATGTGAGTTTTGTTTTGCGTCTACGGAAAAAATTAAAGATTTATTTGGTTAATCTATAAGAGTTCATTCTGAGAAGATGACCGTAAAAATGCTTCCTCCTTTTTCGCATAATATCTGAGAGGTTTTCAATTGTCTTGTAGTCTCATTCTTGATGTGTATTGTCTTATTATCCTGAAATTTTGGTCCTATGATTTTTCTTAAAAATGACCTTTCCCTTAATTCGAGTTTCTCAACCTGGCCTTTGAAATTCATGTTTAGGGTTTCTGCTGCTTACAGTGCTTCTGGTTTAATCACTGTCTTATAATGTTTAATTTTGGACCCCCATGATAGGGGTTTCTTGTTTTATGTAATTTTTGTTAGTTGGAAGGCCATTTGAAGGTATTTTTCATGGATTCCATTGCTTTGCATTCCACAGCATTCCAACTATTCCATTCTCCGAGATTGTTATTATTATTATTATTACTTTAATACGGCTGTTGCAGTTTTCAGGGGAGCTGTTGTCGTCAAGTGCCCCGACTTCTACGGTTCTGATAAGGTTCTTGTCTAGCGTTAAGTGTTCCCAATTGCCGCTTTCTGCCAGGGTGCTCAACCAGCAGCACGATAACAAGACGCATCTGGAGAACTTGCAAGAAATAGCTCAGCTTATAAAACTGAACTGAACAATGAGTTATTTGTTAATTAAGGCTTTCACAGCCCATAATATTATCACCACAAACACGATATTCTTTCCGTTTATTATTATTAATATTATTTATTTACCATAAATCAAGAAGAAGTATGGAAGGCCTAGTGAAAAAGGGCAAGCCCCACATACAGTACATAATACATGTTTCACTGGCACAATTTACATCTACATTTGGGCGGCTTCGGTGGCGTAGTTGGTAGCATGCTGAGCTTCTATGCCCAAGATCGCGGGTTCAAACCCAGCCGAAGTCGTCGGATTTTATTAAGAGCGTTAAAAATCCCTCAGTATGCCTTCCTTCGGAAGGGAAGTAAAGCCGGCGGTCCCATGTCATAGATTTATGGCATGTTAAAGAACCTTCCACTAATTACACCTGTGTGAAGCTCAATTGTATACGTTAAGAATATAAACAACGCTCTTAGATTCCTACGTTCGTTGCCAACAGCCAACTGCGGTGACGTCTGGTAGCTAAGTTCTGAACTAGTAGTCGTTGACGGTGGCGTTTGGCGGCAAAAGTAGGAACTACTTGAAAATTGATCGTCTGCAGTCCTTACTTGAATAAAACAGATACACACACTAATTCAGTCATCACAATTAACACCGGTTATCAGACAGATTCTACACACACCCAAAGTACACGGGGCTACATGACCGCGTTGTCGCAGCCCCTAAACTTAGAACCAACCAACCATCTACATTTGGTTTAGCAATATTTACATGTTTTACAAAGATATTTGCATGATTTACATATTCAGAATATTAACATAGTTCACTCACTCTCTCACGCACGCACTTTCATCACCTCAATCACTCCATACATTTATTCATTCGGCGAGATCATCAATCACTCATACAGAAGTTTATACAATGTATTTGGCGTGTTACTATGTTTCACGAGTAGCCCTGCCTGCTTTCTAAATCAGCAGAACACTAGTGTCTCGGTAATTCGTGGTGGACGTGGCCGAGGCTAGCTCGAACTATAGAACACCTCGGACTTATCAAAATTACACTTTTGCCCGCACTTCTAGTGAATAAAATCAAAACATTTAACTGGCACGTGCACAAACAATGCGATCCAAGACCGTACTGGTTTATTTTCATATCGTGGTGGCGACATAATTATAGGTCTCTAATTTCCCTCATTAATGACCAGCTCGACTTTGAAACCTAGCTGGGCGGCCATGTTTACAGTATATTAGATGTCTGCGTGGAGCCAGTACATTCCCAGCTCGAGACACGGTGTTGCCAATTCTCCACCGTAGCCACTGAGAGCAAGCAGCGAGACTGGACAGAACTGCGTGCAACTGTGCAACACTTGAGACCTGACAAGCGAGCCGGACTCTGGACTCTACATGGACTGACAGAGGAGGCATCATATGTCAAGAACCATCAGCTAATGGTTAACAGCAAACAATCATAGGTTGGTTGGTTCCTTAGTTTAGGGGCTGTGACAACGCGGTCATGTAGCCCCGTGAACTTTGGGTGTGTGTAGAATTTGTCTGAATGCCGGTGTTAATTGTGATGGGTGTATTAAGTTAAGTGTGTGTTATCTGTGATTCAGGTAAGGACTACAGACGATCAATTTTTCAACTAGTTCCTACTTTTGCTACCAAATGCTACCATCCACGACACCTAGCTGAGGACTTGGTTAATATATATCATCGCAGCCAGCACCTGGCGGCGAACGTTGGAATTAATATAGCGTTATCAAATAATCTAACCTACACATTTTGCCTTCACACAAGTTTATATTAGAGAAAGGTTCTTTTTCATGCCATACATCTATGACATGGGACAGCCGGATTTACTTCCCCTCCGAAGGAAGGCATACTGAGGGATTTTTAACGCTCTTAAAAAATCCGACGACTTCGACCGGGTTTGAACCCGCGACCTTGGGCATAGAAGCTCAGCACGCTACCAACTACGCCACCGAAGCCGACTTCTTCCGAGTTTCCCCATATGACTACATCGTCAGCAAAGGCTGCAGGTTTCAGTTCCTCTTGGTTAAATTGGTGTTTTACTTTTTTCATTATTTCGTCCACCTCTATTGTGAATAGTAATGGTGACAATGCGCTACCCTGCTGAACTCCTTTTGTTGTCTTAAACCAACTCGAGTGGCCATCACCGATCTGGATACAACTCTGACAGTTCTCATAAAGCATTTTGATTTTATTTACCGTATTAATGATGTGGATATATTCCTATTTTTGAGACACTCCCAGATATTTTCTCTTTAAACACTATCATAAGCCTTCTCTATGTCAAGGAATACAAGGATCAGACCTTTTCCCCAATGTTTTTCAATGATCATCCGGGTGGCAAACACCAGGTCGATAGTTTGATCTATTGTTTCTGAATCCATATTGTTCTTCTTGCAGTAAGGGTTCGATGGCTGTTCCTAACCTTCGTTCGATTATTATTTCCATTATTTTTAGCCCATGGGATAAAAGTGTTATGCCTCTGTAGTTCTCACATTTTCGTTTCTTGCCTTAATGGTACTATAATTCATTTGGTCCAGTCTGTAGGTATTTTCTCTTCCTTCCAGATAACATTCAACACTGTACAGCCACTGTATTCCACAAATGCCTGCAGCTTTATTCATATCGGCACTGAGTTCATCTATGCCTGTTGATTTCCCTTTATTCATACTCTTAAGGTAATTTTTAGCCTACTTTCGATTTTTGCAAAAAATGAAAGTAGACTTATGAGATCAACACAGGGCGAAAAAAAGTGTGTCTGTCCGTCTGTGTGTGTGTGTGTGTGTGTATGTGTGTGTGTGTGTGTGTGTGTGTGTGTGAGTCTGTGTGTACTCTGAATGTCTGTCCCCCCCTATCAATTCGAACACGGTGAACGCGAATTGAACGAAATTTGGTACAATGGTAGCACTAGCAAAGGACACCTCAGTGTCATGTTTTATATCGCCGCCATCTTGACGGAAACGTAATGGCGGCCACACAAATGTTCAAAGCTTAAATCAAATTACGACTAACCTAATCATCCGATCTCTACCAAATTTTGCAACAACATACCCTTATGGAGGAAGCATCCTTTGACGAAATTAATAGGTCATTAGCCTAATAGTGTGCGGATGGCGGCCATCTTTGTGTGAAAATCGATTCCCCCTATTAATTCGAACACGGTGAAACCGAATGGAACGAAATTTGGTACAGAGGTAGCACTAGCAAAGGGCACCTCAGTATCATGTTTTTATCGCCACCATCTTGACGGAAAAGTAATGGCGGCCACACAAATGTCCAAAGCTTAAATCAAATTACGATTAACCTAATCATCCGATCTCTACCAAATTTTGCAACAACATACCTTTATGGAGGGAGCATCCTTTGACCAAACTAATAGGTCATTAGCCTAATATTTTGCGGATGGCGGCCATCTTTGTGTGAAAATCGATTCCCCCTATCTATTCAAACACGGTGAAACCGAATTGAACGAAATTTGGTACAGAGGTAGCACTAGCAAAGGGCACTTCAGTGTCATGTATTATATCGCCGCCATCTTGACGGAAACGGAATGACGGCCACCCAAATGTTAAAATCTTAAATCAAATTACGACCATCCTAATAATTTGATCTCTACCAGATTTTGCAACAACATGCCTTTTTGTGGAAAGCGTCTTATGACTGACTACAAGGTCATCAGCCCAATAGTTTGCAAATAACGGCCATGTATGTGTGCAAATCCATTCCCCATATCAATTCAAACACGGTGAAACCGAATTGAATGAATTTTTTTACAGAGGTAGCACTAGCAAAGGGCACCTCATATTCATGTTTAATATCCCTATAGCACGTTGTATTTCAACAAGCTACTACACCCAACATTAAATTATACTCCTTGAAAAGGACAAAGAGTTATAACAATACCCATACATTTAGGAGAAAGTAGGCTATATGTTCTTTACTGAACATCATGTTTAACCTCACTCCATGTAATCTGTTACAATATTTGATTAATATGAAAAATATTTCTCCAAAAGCTCGATGTAAGAATGCCATTGTTCTATAAAAATTAAAATCAGATAGAGGTATGTAATATAAATAGCAGAGAAAAATGGAAAAGTTGACACTAAACACTTACGTGTAACCAATATATAGCCTATGTAGGCTGTTGAGTTAATTTATCATTTGAAGGCAGAAAGAACGTATATTTTACTGTCTACATGCCTTTGACGAGGAAATATCACTGTATATTCACGTTGCATGCATGAGGAGAGGTACTTTAGAACATTAATAATAATTTTGAGTGAGGATTTTCGTTGTCTGTCTGACATTAATTAATTATTAATCAAGTGTATTACCGGTAATTAAACTCATGTAATTCTTTTCAGGTTTTATATATTAGGACGTGTATTGTACTTAGATAGAAGGTAAAAATAATAGATTTGTTTGACAAATGTGCGACTCGAACCAGCTATCTTCGTATTTGGGCGTCGCTGCTCTACCGACTAAGTTACTACGGCCGACGCTTTAATCCACATAGCACGGTTTATCTGTTAAGCCTGTCTGTACTGTCGCAATCATACTGTGATAGTCCGCAGTGGAACCGCATTTCGAGAATTGGGCTCTCACGAAAACATAAATATAACAGAAATACAAATCAACAATACATCCTCGAATGGCATTAAGGACAGAAGGTAGGTTATCACTATTCATTTACAGCCTATTTTGGGGAAAATTCAAACTAATACAGCTGGGCACCTATTCATTAAAGAAGGTTGATGAAATTTTCGTCATATACTTGTAGAGTGTTGCTGACTGTGATAGTACATTTTAAAAATGCTAATGCAATTAGTTCACCTACAATATACACTGACCGGCACCAAAAACGCAACACACAATAAATGATGTGTAATTATCTATTCAATCAAAGTGAAGCACTTAAACCTATTTTTTAGATGGGGTATGATATTGGCGTTGTTTTGCGAGCAAACAATGAGGTGTAGATTGTTGATTGCACCAGCCTCAATTGTTTTTTCCCGCGCAATCTGGAAAACACATCACTGAATGTGAGCCAATAATGTGTTTCCGCTCTTATAGCGCTTATTGTTGTACTTTGAATTGTTCCCTTCTCAATCACATGTGTTTGTAGGATATTTCTGTGATTGTCGTAATTAGCTTTCTGGAGCAAACATGCCCTTAAGCCCTGAACAAGCTGCAAAAGCTGTTGCTTTGGCGAAGATGGTCGCAGCATGCATCACGTTGCAGAAGTGTTGAGGACTACACCTTCCACGACTTCCAGAACCGTACGAAGGTACAGGGGAACTGGAGGCTTTGCAAGGAGACTAGAAACAGGTCCGAGAAGAGCAGCATCGGAGAGAGATGACCGCTTCTTACAACTTCAAGTTCTCCACGACTGTCACACCACCGCCATTGAAGCACGAAATCGACTCCACCAAATTCAAGGGGTTGATGTTAGTGAAGGAAGGAAGGAAGGAAGGAAGATTGTAGTTTTACGTGACCGTGAATCTTGTGATTATGAGCCACGGGACCTCCTTTTTACGTGGAATCCGAACCACAGGACATGGCATTTCACTTCGAAAATCTCACATGCATTGACCGGGAATCGAACCCGGACCGCCTTGGTGAGAGGCATACAGCTAGACCGCTGAGCCACCACGCCCCGTTGATGTTAGTGAGAGAACCGTCCGAAGAAGATTGGAAGAAGCCAATCATCAATCCAGAAGACCAGTTACAGGCCCAGAACCTACCAGAGAATATCGCACAACTCGACTACGTTTCGCAAGGAAACATCATGGCTGGCCAGTACAACAATGGGAAGAAGTGTTGTTCACCGATGAGTCGCGATTTGGCGTCCGATCACCTGGCGGAAGAGAGAGGGTCGGGAGAAGGCCAGGGGAAAGGTATTCCCTTTGCACATTCTCATCCACGACGCCTTTTCAGGGTGGTTCTGTGATGGTGTGGGCAGGAATCAGTATGGCTGCAAGGATGGATTTGGTCATCGTGGAGAATGGGAGCTTTACCGCACATCGGTATGTGGAGGAAATCCTTCTGGAGCATGTTATGCCTTTCGCTCTATTTATTGGTGACGATTTCACACCAATGAAGGCCAATGCACGCCCACATGTTGCGCGAGTTCTTGGATGAAGCAGGGATTCATGGTATGGCTTGGCCTGCACGAAGCCCTGATTTGAATCCAATTGAGCACGTTTGGGACCGGGTGGGGAGAGGTGCCCGTCAGCGCTATCCAGAGACCATACAGGACCCTACAGGACCTGCGGAATGCCCTCCTGGAAGAATGGAAGATGATTCCTCAACAACATTAATCAGGAGCATCCCTGAAAGGTCGAATGCCATCATTGGTGCAAGAGGTGGCAATGTGCGCTTTTGAAGCTGCGAACAGAGTTCTCCGAGGTCTGTAAAGTAAAGTGTGAGGTGTATAAAATCAAAGCAGAAGTGCTTACTCAAAATTTCCCAAGCTTATAGCGCTCTTTCCTTGAAGTGTTTATCTCTGGCTTAATTTGTTAAATTTGTTTATTATTGTCATTTTCTTCATTGTTAGACACCTACAAGGGACCGTACTACAATATTTCATAATTATATGGTAGATTAGTGTCATAAGAGTGTCATAAATTTAAAATAAATTTCAGTTTTTGTAAGAAATTGAAGTGTTGCGTTTTTCGTGCCGGTCAGTGTATATTTTCCGACAGGCCAAAAAAAAATAATGTTTTACGCTGCAGTAGTATACCGGGGCAGTGGGATGGTGAAGTGCAGAGCTAACTGCCGGTAACTGTGCAGAGTCCTACCTTGAGCATGATTGAATAGCGCTAGAAGCAGGAGCGCAGCGGACAGCAAGTCCATCCTCCCACAGCGGCAGAGAGTTCAGTCTTCGCTCTTCATCTTCATACAGTAGGGCACTTGGTGAATACACACACATTCACACACACATCCTCTAGCACGGCCTATTCTCAACCTGTAACACAAACACAGAAAAACAAATTAGCTCTTTAGTTCTTCCAAAACTCAAAACATAACTGAACATACATATAAAATATATTATAATATACCGTAATATAGAGAAATTTAGTGGTTTCTGTCTGTTACTCTTTCACGCAAAAACTACCCAAACGATAAGTTGAAATTTGGTATGAACATAGTTTTTATAATCGCATCAAACATAGGACTAATGGCGTTTCCAGATGTACCATCTTTTCTGCGTAATTGAGAGCCAGCTTGCCATGGTTATTGAGGGATGGCATGTTTTTAAGCGACGCTGCGTCCACTATTCTTCTTATTGTGGCCATATTTGGCATTCGGGCAGGCTGAAATAGACAAAATATAGAGGTTTTCATAGAAGGACCAAACATCTTATTATTACTCCTCACATTGTGAGGAACTATTTTATCATTTTATCTTAAATAACTATGTTTTTCGTGTTTTATGCATATTTTTTAACATTTTATTGTATTATGGGGACGGAAACCATTACGTCATTTGGGGTCTATTTTTTATATTGTTCATGACACTTTTAAGGTAGATTCTGAAAATTTTGCGAATGTTAGGAATTAAAGTACCGATATGTTGCTTGCTTGATGTGTTGCTTTTTAATCTTCGCTAATTGGGGTTTCTATTACGGCAGTTGTGAAGTCATTGTTTTCTTTATTTGTTCTTTTAGGTGGTAGCGTTTTAATGACGAATGTGTGTAATTCTATTGGCCTTCTTTGATACATGAAATCAGCCAAGACCTTCAGTCTCGCAATGTTCTAATTTGTTCAATGAGTAAGTTAGGCTGTAATTTTCTTTCTTATATTTGCGATCTTCTGTAATCAGTCGTATATTTTGAATACACTATGACTCACCATGTTTTGTCACCATTATTGCAAATTGACAATGATGCAATCACCACGGTGCATCAGCGTTTCGTGTTTTATTACTCAGTCGTGGATTACGCAGAGGCAATGGGAATTAAGAAGCAGATACCACTCAGTGCTAAGGGCGTGAAGTCGCTGTGGCTGCGGTAAGGTCACAAGGTTTACTGTGTTCTATTCCCAATTAATACATATTAAGAGTTTGGGGTTGACATGACATATTCGTTGGTTCATATTCCACGTAAAAAAGATGCCCTGTGTGTTTAAAACGTGAGATTAACGAGCACACATCTTTTCACGCTTTCACTCAGTTCTATGCTTAGTTGACCGTAGAAGTTCATAGTTAGTGATGCCGATAACGAATGAAATAGTATTTTTACACCGCAAACTCTACATTTTAAACATCTGTACTTTGATTATAATTAACAGGAAACGAAGTTTTCTATTTCGATGTCGTTCGATGAAGTTGAAAATGCAATTATGGCAAATTAAGCTACAGGTGTTCTCTATAATACTAGAGAGTACATTCAGCTATTGTTTATAAGATAATCATGGTTGATTTAATTTCACTTATGCGTCAGTCATTCATTGTTTATTTAGTTTATAATCCTTCCATTATGTTATTTCAAAGTTATTTATTTAATAGGGATGTATAGAACTAGCACCGATAGAGCGCACTGCTGTTGTACTGGGTAAGCGCAAGGCGCTCTTCATTTGTCTCCTGTGTTCTCATGCCGCTAATATCCACGAATTTAAGTTGTTTAAATTGCTATTTTCGTGACTATGCCGAACTATTGCAGTGTTCCTCTTTGCAAAAATCAGGGAAATGCGACTTCGTGTCACAAATTTTCACAAAATAAAGAAATGAGGAAGAAATGGTTACATGCTATTAGAAGGAAACATTTCGGTGAAGAAAATCTGACCGAAAATATTAAAGTGTGTTCTCATCGTTTTCAACTCGATGACTTCACGAAAACTGTGTTGGGCAAGTGTGATTCACAAAGGGAAATAATTCCTACCAATAAACTGAATAGACATATCGGTAACAACCACTGAATTTATGCGTTTGTATTTGAAGGTGAGAGAGCAAGATTAAAACCGGGCACTGTTCCATCGCTTTTTCCGTGGACCACGAACACAACAAAAATAAGGAAGAGGCCATACACAAGAAAATTGCCAGTTTACCACGATAAGCCTACAATATCGGAATCTGCATAAAGGTCTGCGCACACCGGCGCGGGATGCGGGAACGGAAGCGGGAGCGGGAATGTCGCGATCATTTGCGCACTTGGCGGGATATGCATCCACTCAGACTGCTGCGTCACAATCCCGCACAGATGGCGGGATTGCTGCGTTACTGCAGGAGTACGCAGCTTGCTGCGTTTTCCCGCGTCCCGCATCCATTTAGCAATGGCGACGGAACTGTTAATAGTGTGTCAGGAAATGAATGAAAATCCACAGCCTGCTTCCAGTCTCTGACCGGGTCAGGAATGGAATGAAGGAAGCCCCCATCTAGCGGCGAGGATATGAACTGTGCCGGCTGCCGAGGCCTGACGCACTCCTCTGGGGCAATGATTAAAGGAATGACAGATGAAATGAAATTATAGTGGAGAGTGTTGCTGGAATGAAATTTTGACAGGGAAAACCGGAGTACCCGGGGAAAAACCTGTCTGCCTCCGTTTCGTCCAGCACAGATCTCACATGGAGTGACCGGGATTTGAACCACGGACCCAGCGGTGAGAGGCCGGCGTGCTGCCGCCTAAGCCACGGAGGCTTTTGTGTCAGGAAATATCCTGCCTTATATCAATTACATGAGTAATGAAGATTAAGAAATATAAGGAATAAAGATAAGCTCAGGGACGAAATAGGAAAGGAACTGCAAGTACCTGGTTAGCATCAATTTAAATATTATCACTCATTGTTTCTGTGTTCATTTGTCACGTGGTGATTAACCTAAAGAAAACCGAACTGAACTACCCTAAAACTAAATATAAACTGCACTATCGCATCGTATCGCAGATAGCTTGGCAAACCTCTCTCACGATAGCTCCAACAGTTGTGAATCCAACACGAAAACTGTGGCCAATTGTCGAGAAAGAATCCCCAGTAGCCAAAAATCTAATAGCAATAGCAAGGCGAGATAGGTTCCCGATAATTGGTATATATTTTCCTTATGTTGCATTTCATCAGACGAATTCATTTCGGAACTGTTTCCCGCGCTGGTCAGAATACAAAGACGATTTCGCAGCGACTGCGGGTATCGTGTCAATCCCGCTCCCGTTCCCGTTCCCGCATCCCGCGCCGGTGTGCGTAGACCTTTATAAATTATCTCCATTGAAGTACGGTACGGGAAGAAATCGTCAATATACAGGAAGAAGTGAATGTAACATTTGTGACTCCCATTTTCAAAGGCATCAATACTCGGACAAATACTTCAAGAATAAATGTCACAACATTAATAGTCAAAAACGTGTTATGGTTGGTTTCTTGAAATCAGAATTAATCGTCAACTTACATCTGCCCGACGGAGAATGTGGTACCGGTAGTGACTGACTTCTACATTCTTGAGTCATAGGCCTAAGTTAGCCAGATGAATGGAAACAGTTCATGGCCTTAAAACAGGGATTCTCAAACTTTTTAAATGCTGTACCCCTAAGTCGTTTCCAAGGGGTACGGAAACGATTTGTATTAAGAAATTGACAAATTACAAAAGAACCAAACGTTGCGATGCATTTTGAGGTAAACAATACCGGTATCAACTTTCTTTGATTATGTTTACCTTAAAACAAGACCGTTTCATGTACGCTATCAACCAAAAAAATGCACGAATCGAAGTCTATAAGCAAGGGGAGCCAGTGAATACTTAAATATCTATTTATAAAAGGAAGATTATAGCTTTACGTGACCGTTAATCTAGAGATCATAAGGCACAGAGGACTTCCTCTTTACGTGGAATACGAACAGGTCAATGCATTTCACTTTGAAAATCTCACATGCATTGACCGGGAAATCTCTATTTATGATTTAAGTCTTATGGAGATATAGGCTATTTATCAATATAGGCCTACAATACTCAAGCATGCTGACTCCTATTCATAATTTGAATAATAAAGCGTGTTAGAATTTTGTTATTACCGCTGTAGCCTACTAATTCTTCCCTCCTCCCACTAGTTTTAGCGCCTCTAGTCCATAGCTCATTTTACAGCTGTTTAACGCTTAAACGCTGAAAATCGTTCATAATATATTAGAGGATATACCTATAGAATTAATTAATATAGTCTTGGAGTAAAATTAGAGAAGATATAATTTACTTTAGCTTAGACAACTCGGTCACAATCTATACATTCCTCGTAGCTGACTGGGGGAAACATAGGACGATCGCCTTGCGCTTACCCAGTACCACACGAGCGCTATCTGGCGCGAACTTTCTCAGGCTACATCCCTAATACGGGTTTGTTTTTTGTGTTGTCGTTGATGTTGTTTTCCTTGAAGCGGGCATACCTTCTTGAATTAAGGAGTTGTCATTATTATTATTAAAGTTTCGATGACTAACTTGGTCCACTTCATTAATGCCATGAAACGCTATCAAATCACTACCATTGAGCTGTGCAAATAATATTTCTTTCGGTGCCACTGGTTATGTTATGGACTTAATTGACAACTTGGCAATAACTTAACTACAATACGAATGTGTGATTATATGAATGTTTTTGGCCGACAAATAGCAAAGGCCGTTCGAAGAACGGGTATTTCAGCTGGTAATATATTCACAATAATTTTTTTCGTTTAAAACCCATGGGCATACACAACAAAATAGTAGGTATGAATCAAGAGGCAATGAAATTCACTCAATGGTATAGGAAACAACAAGAACAGCTCGTATCCTTAGCAACAAAGTCCCTACGCACGAAACAAAATACACAGAATAGGAGAGGGAGAGGGTGGGAGGGAGAGATATAAACTATTGATTTTATGATTGATGTGCCCCGCCAAGATGATAACGCGACCCTCCCTTCACATCGTGGACAGCAAAACAAGCGAGTCCACTGAGAAAGGGAGGTAGCCTCACACTGTGTTAACTTATAGGCCTACATGGATGAAAAGTCAAGTGAAAACCTATTTGAACCTTGGAACGGATTTGGAATCTAATTAAATTCTTGACACTATACAGACGAGGGAAGTACCCCAGCTCGAAAGGCTAAAACCGACTGGCAGTGCGCTTAACATACGAAGATATGTCTGTTCTACTACCCATCACGGGCATGTATCTGTAAAACCCCGCATTAGTGTACAATCAATGTTTGGAAGTTACGGCGCCCAAAGATTGCAGAAACACAATTCTCAGCAGAAACTACCGTGCAACAGGCAATTCGGACCATTATATTAGGGAAAATCCATTCCTAGCAATTGGTTGGACCTTTAGCATATATGTGGTAACATTACAAAAAGATTGCAGAAACACAATTCGCAGCAGAAACTACCGTGCAACAGGAAATTCAGACCATTATATTAACAAGAAACAGATGTGGTACAGTATCATCTGGCAAAAGGTTGAACACTTGCTTGCAACAAGAAATCTTAACACATGCAGTACCCCGTTGACATATTCATCTTTCCCACAATAGAAGATACTGTATTGTCCTTCATTCGACGTCGAAGTGTAAATGAGGAGTTGCAATGAAGTGATTAAAAAACAGCGGAATGGAACAGTACGCACACGTAACAAGGGCAACATGTAGACGTACTCCATTATTTACAATGTTCCCGCATTGCAATAGTCCAAACTCAAATGCCACGGTGATCACATTATCACATACTCAGATGGCGCTGGCGACCGAACACGTACTTTTACAGATGAATGGCATTGATAGCTATTGACATAGGTACAACTGTATACTTTAAACCCACTTTCAGTTGGTATTCGTCGTTCAAGCTGGGGTACTTCCCTCGTGAGTATTGAGTATTAGCAGGTGCCAACAATTTAATTAGATAACGAGCAAATATGACACCCCTCCACTTTACTCTGTCTGTCCACCATCCTTCTTCAACAAACTGATCTTCACTCCACGTTCTGTTCTCTCACGCTGTCCTTCACCAAATCCATCAACCGTACTCTAGGTATTCATCGTCCTCTCTTTTCAGTCATCCATCTCTCCATCACTTGTTTCAGCATTCTTTCATCATTCATCCTTTTCACATGTCCATACCATCTCAATCTGTTCTGCTCCACATCATTCAACTTCCGTACATTCACTTCCTTTCGAATGTCTTCATTTCTCACTCTCTCTCCTAGTCTTCTGTACCATACTCCTCAGGAATTGCATTTGGACTGCCTGTATTCTACTTTCATCTCCCCTCGTCATCGGCCAAGTTTCTGCTCCATACGTCAGTATTGGTAAGTAATAGGTCTTGTACACAACTTCTTTAGTCTTCAGTGATGTGTCTTCATCCCTAATTAAACTCCGGACCTGGTGATAGAAAACACTCCCACATTGTATTCTCTTGTTGATCTCCATATCCAATCTTGCATTTTCCATCAATTTACTTCCTAAATATTTGAAGTGTTCTACTACTTCCAGATCTACATCTCCAAAAGGATGTCAATATCAATTTTAAATAAAATAAAACATAAAGTAAAATACAATCTCCTCTTGACAACAAGCTGTTCAATGTGCAATGATTCTAAGGAGGTAGGGTAACGTACATAAAACTTGTTAAAATATATTTAAAAGAAACCAGCGGCATTAACTAGTTGCTCATGATTTCAATAAAAAATGTTTTTACGACGAAAACGCATTTCGTACTTTTATAAACGATTACATGGTAAATTCTCGAATTGAACTTCGGAGAACATTAACCATTAGATTAGATAGAAGGCAATGATATCCTTCATTGCATTCATCAGAAAACACCTGTAGTCCAACGGACAAAAGCATTAACAATTCGCTTCGCTCTTGGGTACCAGTCTTAAAAGGTGTAATTTTGAAAATCGTTTATCGAGCTCATTTCATCAAACACGAATGTGCCCAACAACAATCACACTCAGCAACAGAATGTATTTCTTTTATAGCAGGTAGTCAAGAAGACGATAATGATAATAATTTGTGTTTTAAGGGGCACAACTTCTGGATTATCAACCCTTATTACCGATCAGGATGATTACCACTGCTACTGTTTCTATTTTTATAATAGTCCACCTCATGGCGCAGTGGCTATCGTTCTTGGCTGTCATCCTGAGATCCGGGTTTCATTCCTGGCTCTTTCAAGAAACTTATTTCTAGTCTGAGGGCGGGATGCGTTCAGCCTCGTGAGGCATAACTGAGAAGAGGAGGGTTCGATTCCCATCTCAGCCATCTTGGAAGTGGTTTTCCGTGGTTCCTTACTTTGCTCCAGGCAAATACCGAGATGGTTCCTAACTTGAGGACACGGCCACCTCCTTCCAAATCCTCACTGAATTACAAATATACAAACTAATACAGCCATAGCAATAACACAAGTTATCAGATAAATTTAATACACACCCAAGTATACGGGGCTACATGACCACGATGTAGCAAAGCCCCTAAAATCAATCAACAAAACATCACTACTGAAGAGGCAAGCTTCATCGGCTACGGTTCTACATACACGCTACAGTGCTGACCTAGACGTGGCGTTAATATTCAAGAAAGCATTCATCTACAGTATGCAGCCACTTACTTCAATTGACTCGCCTAAGTCTGTTGAAGAAATCAGTTCTTTTATTCAACAGAAGGATTTAAAAATATATATCCATTAGGATGTACGTTTCCGTTTGTACGCGTGCATCCCTGTATCAATTCGTTCATCCGAATGCTCATTTTCGCCATTGCAACGAATCAAAACGTTACCATATTAGGTGGAATGGTTTGAGGTAAGTGGATGCAGTCGAACATGGATATTTATTTTTAAGGGGGGAAAAATATGTGTCCTACCATTGTTCTACACGAGGGTAACTTAGTATTCATCTAGTGTATTTCACTAAATTTTCAGTAGAGCATGGAATAATTGGAAGTAAGGAAGGAAGTTTGTAGTTTAACGTGACCGTTAATTTCGCGATCATGAGCCACGGGACCTCCTTTTTATGTGGAATCCGAACCAAAGAACATGGCATTTCACTTCGAAAATCTCACATGCATTGACGGGGAATCGAACCCAGTCCGTCTTGGTGAGAGGCAAACAGCTTGACTGCTGCGCCAGCACGTCCCTGCCGGGGTAATTAGAACATTATCCAATACCTGTTGGGACAAACTGAGTACACCTTCATAAAGTATGCCTAAGCATTATACCATTATCAACTTTTTTTTAAGCGTAGTCATTTAGTGCCGGGAGTGTCCGAGGACATGTTCGGCTCGCCAGAGTGTGTAGCTGCTTCTATGCATTACCAACTAACTACTGAATTTGGTCATACCAAAATACGAATATCACTGTACATTCCGTAACACTGAATACTATTCTATGGAATGTGACATACAGATTCAGAAGAACTTAAGACGTACTTCCATATCAACTTTGGTTTTTATTTCCCCATATATGGCACATATATATTTGAAGACATTTATTAGTGTTGCCTTATTGACAATTGATTATTAGTAGACAAAGTTGCAGTTCTATCTTTTTACCATTATCTCAGTAGAGTACTCGTAAGTCATTTCAGCATACAGTATTAGTTTACAATTCTAGTTTAAGACTTATTGCTTATCACCAAGGCCCGGAAGTTCATACAAAATCATATTTTTGCATATTTATGCATATTTTGATTATGTTGGCACAATGCATCATATTTTTCTCCTTTGGCTGTTAAAGTGCATATCTCTGCTTGCGAAGGGCGTATATTCTAATTTCCTATTGTTTTGAAACGCTTTTTGTTACTTCATGTTCTTAAACGTCGTATATTTCGAATTATTTTAATACCTAGTACGTTTCAGTCCTTTTTGCAAGTTAATATCAATTATTTTTACTCAGCATTCACTATGTAAATATCGTAAAATTATTTTCATAACAAAAAACTAATGGCTATTAAAATTGTATATCAGTTATACTTAAAAACTGACATAATAAAATAATTATTGATGCTTAACACCGCTTGAGGTTCCATATAATAACATTTCCTACTATTTAGAACTGTTTCAGAGTTGAGATATTAAAAAAAAAGGTGTTGTTGCATGTCCGTCTGTTCATATTTTCTTTATATTCAAAATAGAAACCCTAAAGAATAGGGAGTGATCGTAATTGCCGTAGTTGTTTCATAGTGCATATTTAGCCTATTTTCTTTTTATGAAAAAAAAAAAGGCTTATGAGATCACCTCTTGTCCGTGTGTCTCTCTGTGTGTGTGATGGTGTGTCCCTAATAAATTCAAAACGGCTTGAGCGATTTCACTGAAACTCGGTAAGATCATAGCACCATTCTGGTCGACCCGGACCCTGCCCTTCAAATTGTATTGTGTTTCACCAATCCAACATGGTGGCTGTGCGAAATATTTCACCAGCATTCAGTATCTCCGAAACTATTACCGATATCACCATGAAATTTTGTACGGTGATAAAGGGAACTACTAGAATTTCACATATGTGACTTTCAAAAACCTGGTAACTACAATACCAACATGGCGGCCAAGCGAGGTTGAGACTTTTAAATAGACTTTTCTCGCGATTAAACCATCCAAACATAATGAAACATGGTACAGCAAATGTTTATACACATTGTAATGCACTGGCGTCTAATTTAGTTCAATTGTTTACATAACCTCAAAATGGCGGGTGGGCGAAATATTTCACTGGCATTCAATATCTCCGAAACTATTTATGACATCATTCTGAAATTTTGAACGGTGATAAAAGGCACTGCACTGCTACAAGTTTATCTATGTAACTTTCAAAAACCAGTAAAGTACAAAACTAACATGGCGGCCAAGCGAAGTTGAAATATTTTAATAGACTTTTCTCGTGATTTAACCATCTGAGCGCAGTGAAATGTGGTACAGCGAATGATTATAAATATTGTAATGCACTGCCATCTAATTTAGTTCAATTGTCTACATAACCTCAAAATGGTGGCTGTACAAAATTTTAAATTAAGTTTTTATTTCTTATGTCGTAATCAAACGATTGAAGTGAAAGTTTGATTAATGAACCTACCCGATAATTTTCCTTTAACTCTATGGCCTATACATATAGCAATCCAAAATGGCGAGCATCCGAAATATTTTGACGGTTCTCAATATCTACGAATCTTTTACAGCAACCAAACTGAATTTTTTAATGTTCTTAAAGGCTATGAACATAAGTTCACCTATATGTCTTTCAGTAACCTGGGGAGCACAAATCCAACATTGCGGCGACGCGAAGTATAAATGTTTAAATGGATGTTCCTCGCGATTCAACCATCCGAGTGCAGTGAAACTTTGCATGTTAAATGCTTGTACAAATGTTAATCCACTGGCATCTATCTTATTTAAATTGTTTTCATAACCACAAGATGGCAGCTGTGCGAAATTTTAAAAATAAGTTTTTACTTCTTGTGTCCTAATAATGCGATTGAAGTCTGAATACCACACGTACACAATAATCTTCATGTAATAGTACATAAATACAATTCAACCTGGCGACCATCTGAAATATTTATACGGTTCTCAATTTCTACGTACCGGTATCAAACTGAAATTTTGTATGTTGATAGAGGCAATTAACATGAGTAGGATGTATGAAAATAGGCTGTATAGTTCTTCACGGAACTACTTGTTTGAAATGTGATGCATATTTGACCGTTAATATTAGTGCATTGTTGCATGCATACTTATTCATTTAATAGTGCATGAACTTCCCGGCCTTACTTATCACAGCAATAGTAGCTACACCTTCATAGATTTGCTGGTGGAGAGAGACTGTTTGTGGATGGAAACGTCTTTCCTCAGTCTTGCAACATTGTAGATATAGAAATAAATAGTTCTTTTTCGGGTGCTTAATGCTTAGTATTTAACATTCAGTTTAATAGTTGCCATATTTTTTGTAATTGGAGGTCAGAGACCGTTTCGCAACCCCGGTGCAAGACTGCCACAAGTTAAAAAGAACACATTTTCAGGAGAGGCATTTAAAGATTTTGAGCTAATAGGAAAAATATAAATATCTACATAATTAAAGTTTTAATTAATATCGTATGTCCTCGGTGCCGGGTGCAAGCTTTGTTATTTGAAGCCCAGAGGGCAGCTTGCATGTCAAATTTTGTTCCTCCTTGGAGCGCTATGAAAGTCAAGGAGGTTAGATATCTAAGCTCTTGGACACTATAGCGCTTTCTAGTAGAGAAAGGAGGAAATTTCTTTTATGTTGGTGGAAAATCCCGAGATTAATTTTGCCATTATGAACACGGCCTACTGAATTCAAATGTTTTTTTAACATGCCAACAACGTATGACATGCGAGTCGTGATTTTTATCGCCTTTCAAAAATCACTTACCATGGCCAGGAGCGAACCTGCAAGCTTGGAGTTGGTAGACCGACACGATAACCACTCGCCCACCGTGGCAAGCATAACTAAAGTGAAAGTAACGTATTGCTAACTTCTAAGACGGCTTCGGTGGTGTAGTTCGTAGCATGCTGTGCATACAAGGTCGCGGGTTCAAACCTGCCCAAAGTCGTCGGTTCTTTAAGAGCGTTAAAAACCCACAGTATGCCTTCCTTCAGAGGAGAAGTAAAGCAGGCGGTGAAAAAGGCATGAAACAGAACCGTCCACTAACTGCGAATGTGTGAAGCCAAAATTTGTAGGTTAGATTATTAGATATAGCTATATTAGTTCTAATGTTCGCCGCCAGGTGTTGGCTGCGATGGCATCTAGTAGTCAAGTCCGCAGCTAGGTGTCGTGGTCGGTAGCAAAAGTAAGAACTACTTGAAAAATTGATCGTCTGCAGTCCTTACCTGAATTACAGATAACACACACTTATACAGCCATCACAATTAACACCGGTTATCAGATAAATTCTACACACACCCCAAGTAGGCTGAACGAGGCTACATGACCGCGTTGTCACAGCCCCTAAACTAAGAATCCAACCAACCAACTTCTAAGATTGTCTAGTACTATACAATGGCATACAAAGTTCTTTCATAGGTTATAATTAGGCCTATGTGTTTTAATAAAAATAAATACTTTTGAGTTATGGCAGTACCGTAGAATTGCTATTTAAAGGATCTGAGTTGTGGCAGTTTTACAAGACACGGACTTGATCATAGGCATTTATAAGTACCACATACTTCAAAATTCATTGTTTTTGACTTGAGTCAGTCTTGCACCGGCGTGCGGTTTGTGGATATCATTGTAGGTTTGGTATTTTGTCTTGTATATTTGGATCTGATTATGCTTGCTTGACGAGCGAAACGTGTCGTCCCTTAGTTTACTCCCTCTTCTGTAGTCCATAATATGTCCCAGTAATTGGGATTATATTGTGTTGACCGACTGAAATGTTGCAATATCAACTGCTTATGGCATTTATTATGTTTATGTTCTAATTAGTTAGTTTTTCGCTATTTAAAAAAAATCTCTTTGATTCAATGTTTTTTTAAATGTGTAACATCTTTCCACTCGGTTGCTGGATATTTTTGAGGGAGTGATTTTCAAAAATGGGACGGAAGTGGATCGGAACGATCGAGGTGGCACCAGCTGGCACACTTCCGTTCGATCGAACGGAAGTGTAAGACGCACTGCCAACTCGATCGATCCATCCAGCTGGCAGTGGTAAGAGAAACAATGAGCGGTGTCGGAAATTGATACCATGACTTACTCTCGGCCATGTGGAATGTATATGACATACTGAACGGTAAACGCTCATGCGAACTATGATTGAAACAAAGCATATTATGGTACATGTTCGAAGTCTTCGTATCAATATTTAAATGGTAAAATGCCTTAATATCAAACATTGTAAGTAGTCGGCATTGCCGGTATTATGTTTCTGCACAATGGCTATTCAAATATTAACCCACATAACGGTAATGCAGTCATCAATATAATATAATCGTTGTGGTTATACGAGAATTGAGCAAGCCTTCATGAACTATTGCTGAATACATTCCCTTTACTCACAAGAGGGCCTAGTCATAAGGCATTTTAAACTCAATTTCACGCAGGAACATTATCAAAACAAGCAAAATATAAATGAAACTTAATTCCGTAATGCAGTATTATTGGAACGTGGAAATAAGTCACCATCTTGTGCACAATATTTGCGCAGTCGAAATAGCCGTGGGGTTAGCGCCTAACACTGTGAATCTAGACATCTCGGGTTCGAATCCCGGACAGGGTAGATATTTTTGCTACCAGATTATCATTTTAAACGATATTTATCATATCAATATGACTCATTTTAACAGAATCCATATGAAATTACGTGTTGGTCTGTGAATCAAGAGGACCTGTTTATAAGGAATTTAAGGTTATGAGCGGTGTCGCGTCTATTAATCTAGTTGATCCATATCGTATTCTTTATTTAGGATAGTGCTGGTGGAAGCTACAAATCATCTCTTAAAATGAGTTCCGTATTATAAACTACAATATCTGTAAAACACTCCCTTTTACAATAGATTAATATTTGTGCCAATAATAGTATAAAATGCCGGTGTATCAACAATTTCACGTGAGATTTCTTCTATGTCAGATGTTACACATCATATGCGACTACTGTAAGACTCGTTTATAGATATATAAAGAAACCCAGGAGCGACAAATTTTATTTGGGACCATTGCGGTTTACCTGAAGCCAGGAAAAGAAGAAGATGGTAGGTAGCACTCCATGTATCAAGAAGATTTAGCACAAGACACTAACCTCACCAAATAGATAAGTAAAAAATTGGAAGGTTTAACAAATTCCTTTTGAATGAATGAAGGATATTAGCAATTCGTCTCAGTAATCACGGATTTTACAGTCCAGATGTTGCACGTCCGCAAGTTTTTCAGAGGCTGCATCACATTTTGAGAACATAGCCTAGCTGTGGCGTGAGGACAAGCACCACTGTTGCCAACAACTGTATGCTAAGATGAGTCACATGGGAACGATTTAGGGCAGAGAGCGTTATCATGATGACATTTTATAATGCAGGAGGAAGGCATTTTTCCTGACTACATCATGAGATAACAAGAAGTAACCAAACTCCGGAAACTAGTGCACTAAGGCACGCTTCACATTGAGGACCAGGCAGCAACACTTTCGAAGATCTTTGTTCGAATTCCTAACTTGAGGAACCAACCAACCAACTAAAGATTATCATAGTGGATTTATACTGATGGCATATCTTTATCATACAGTGAGCTTACTGTCTGAATATTTGAATTTTTGGCAAAATCTTTATTTATCCCGGATGAGTTGCACAATGACCATTTATACCCCCAGTTTATAACTTACTAGCAGTAGTACCCGGCTTCGCCCGGTGGAATGATGATAATGTATCAAAGTCTCCTTAGAAATATAATGGACATACAATCTAGGTCATTTGCCCCCCCCCCCCAAAAGACAATGAGGGCGTAATATCTAGGTCATTTGCCCTTTTGATAAGGATGATAATGAAAACTACTGTTGAATTGACACGTCAAACTTACAAACTACCGTAATAGAAATACATATTTCAAAATTCACAGGCGAGGAAGACTTATTGTGTGTGGTGATTAATGGTGTAATGGGCGTAACATCTAGGCCATTTGCCCTTATGATGAGGATGATGAGGGAAACTACTACCTGTATTGAATTGACACTTCAACTTATAATGTACACAATGTACTGTAATAAAAATAAATATTTTAAAAATCACAGTCGAGAAAGACATTATGCGGCGGTGATTAGTGGTATGATGCGCGTAACATCTAGGTCATTTGCACTTATGATGATGATAATAATAAGGTAATGAAAAATGACTACTAAACGAACATGGTGTAATTTACAACTGATATAGGTAATTCAGATGTCTAGCTTCGATGTCTTCCGAAGTCTCAACCTTATTTTCTGGCTTAGGCCTGTACTCTATGCGTCTGGTGAAAGAGCTTATGGCGTACTGCTCGCCAAAGAATATGGGTCCAAGCTGCACGAACCTGAGATGATCGTAGATGATGACGAAATATGATGACACACGTTCGGGGTTCCCCGTCGTATTTAGATTGGCCGGGGAATCACTCACTCTTTCGCAACACCACAGTGGCTTGGGCAACGGCCTTGTGCTGGCATCAGTATAGACAGCTCTGGAAAGTCCTCTCATGTCACCTCGCGATGAATCAGCAAGCTATTCTCACAACTGCCCCCCCCCCCCAGAGTCTCACAACTTGTGGGACGTGGGTTGGCGACCACCGGACCCCAGCTGAGTCTGACATCGCTTCTACTTCCTGGTGCCAGGCTCCTTTCAGTTCTCTTTCCTGTCGGCCTCCCTTGGTCAACTCTTGTTCTCTTACGACCCCGACTGTATTAGGGCATCCAAGGGCTAGGGAGTCTTTCAATTTCCCGCTTAATTGGCCGTTGTCTCATCTTTCCTGATGCCCTCATTCTTCGAGGGGTCTGCCTTCTATTCCGTTCCATTATATCTTCTGTGTTCTGCTCAAGGCCCTCAAAGAGGCAGGGTGTGTGTAGCCCCACCATTTCTGGTACACCCTCAAGGGCTCATGCTGGGTGAGTTAGGAAGCTGGCAACCCCGAGGGATTCCTGAGCTAAATGCAGGGAATGGAGAGGTATGTCAGAAATTTAAAGTGAACAGTGATACTCGTTGGGTTCCAAAGAGTAAGTATACAAATTTTGATCCAGGTTGGTGAAACGATGTAGATTTGTGACAAAGGGTCTAAATACAGGGAATGGAGTGCTCTGTCCGAAAGTTCAAGCAGACAGTGTTACTCGTCGGGTTCCAAAGGGTAAGTACCATACATAAAGATTGGTTTAGATGGGTGAATCTATGTAGATTTTTGCCAAAGAGCCTAAATGCGGTAAATGGAATGGTCTATCCGAAATTTCATGTAGAAAGTGTTACACGTCGGGTTCCAAAGGGTGAGTATGTAAAATTTGGCTCAGATCGGTGAAACAGGGCAGATTTTGCCAAAGGGCCTAAATGCAGGAAATGGAGTTGTCTGTCCAAAGTTTTAAGTGGACAGTGTTACTCGTCGGGTTCCAAAGGGTAAGTACACAAATTTAGGTTCAGATCGGTGAAACAAGAAGTAACCAAACTCCGGAAACTAGTGCACTAAGTCACGCTTCACATTGAGGACCAGGCAGCAACACTTTCGAAGATCTTTGTTCGAATTCCTAAATTGAGGAACCAACCAACCAACTAAAGATTATCATAGTGGATTTATATTGATGGCATATCTTTATCATACAGTGAGCTTACTGTCTGAATATTTGAATTTTTGGCAAAAACTTTATTTATCCCGGATGAGTTGCACAATGACCATTTATACCCCCAGTTTATAACTTACTAGCAGTAGTACCCGGCTTCGCCCGGTGGAATGATGATAATGTATCAAAGTCTCCTTAGAAATATAATGGACATACAATCTAGGTCATTTGCCCCCCCCCCCCCCCCAAAAGACAATGAGGGCGTAATATCTAGGTCATTTGCCCTTTTGATAAGGATGATAATGAAAACTACTGTTGAATTGACACGTCAAACTTACAAACTACCGTAATAGAAATACATATTTCAAAATTCACAGGCGAGGAAGACTTATTGTGTGTGGTGATTAATGGTGTAATGGGCGTAACATCTAGGCCATTTGCCCTTATGATGAGGATGATGAGGGAAACTACTACCTGTATTGAATTGACACTTCAACTTATAATGTACACAATGTACTGTAATAAAAATAAATATTTTAAAAATCACAGTCGAGAAAGACATTATGCGGCGGTGATTAGTGGTATGATGCGCGTAACATCTAGGTCATTTGCACTTATGATAATGATAATAATAAGGTAATGAAAAAATGACTACTAAACGAACATGGTGTAATTTACAACTGATATAGGTAATTCAGATGTCTAGCTTCGATGTCTTCCAAAGTCTCAACCTTATTTTCTGGCTTAGGCCTGTACTCTATGCGTCTGGTGAAAGAGCTTATGGCGTACTGCTCGCCAAAGAATATGGGTCCAAGCTGCACGAACCTGAGATGATCGTAGATGATGACGAAATATGATGACACACGTTCGGGGTTCCCCGTCGTATTTAGATTGGCCGGGGAATCACTCACTCTTTCGCAACACCACAGTGGCTTGAGCTACGGCCTTGTGCTGGCATCAGTATAGACAGCTCTGGGAAGTCCTCTCATGTCACCTCGCGATGAATCAGCAAGCTATTCTCACAACTGCCCCCCCCCCCAGAGTCTCACAACTTGTGGGACGTGGGTTGGCGACCAGCGGACCCCAGCTGAGTCTGACATCGCTTCTACTTCCTGGTGCCAGGCTCCTTTCAGTTCTCTTTCCTGTCGGCCTCCCTTGGTCAACTCTTGTTCTCTTACGACCCAATCTGTATTAGGGCATCCAAGGGCTAGGGAGTCTTTCAATTTCCCGCTTAATTGGCCGTTGTCTCATCTTTCCTGATGCCCTCATTCTTCGAGGGGTCTGCCTTCTATTCCGTTCCATTATATCTTCTGTGTTCTGCTCAAGGCCCTCAAAGAGGCAGGGTGTGTGTAGCCCCTACCATTTCTGGTACACCCTCAAGGGCTCATGGCGGGTGAGTTAGGAAGCTGGCAACCCCGAGGGATTCCTGAGCTAAATGCAGGGAATGGAGAGGTATGTCAGAAATTTAAAGTGAACAGTGATACTCGTTGGGTTCCAAAGAGTAAGTATACACATTTTGATCCAGGTTGGTGAAACGATGTAGATTTGTGACAAAGGGTCTAAATACAGGGAATGGAGTGCTCTGTCCGAAAGTTCAAGCAGACAGTGTTACTCGTCGGGTTCCAAAGGGTAAGTAACTTACATAAAGATTGGTTTAGATGGGTGAAACTATGTAGATTTTTGCCAAAGAGCCTAAATGCGGTAAATGGAATGGTCTATCCGAAATTTCATGTAGAAAGTGTTAAACTTCGGGTTCCAAAGGGTGAGTATGTAAAATTTGGCTCAGATCGGTGAAACAGGGTAGATTTTGCCAAAGGGCCTAAATGCAGGAAATGGAGTTGTCTGTCCAAAGTTTTAAGTGGACAGTGTTACTCGTCGGGTTCCAAAGGGTAAGTACACAAATTTAGGTAAAGATCGGTGAAACGATGTAGATATGTGCAAAAGGGCCTAAATGCAGGGAATGGAGTGGTCTGTCCGAAATTCCAAGTGGACAGTGTTACTCATCGGGTTCCAAAGGGTAAGTATACACGTTTTGTTTTCGACCGGTGAAGGATGTAGATTTGTGCCAAAGGGCCTAAATGCGGGGAATGGAGTGGTCTGTCCGAAATTTCGAGTGGACTGTGTTACTCGTCGGGTTGCAAAGGGTAATTATTTGAGATCGGTGAAACGGCGTAGTTTTGTGCCAAAGGGCCAAAAAGCAGGGAATAGTGTTGTCTGTCTGAAATTTTAAAGTGAACAGTGTTACTTGTCGGGTTCCAAAGGGTAAGTATGTAAAATTTGGGTCAGATCGGTGAAACGGTGTAGATTTGTGCCAAACGGCCTAAATGCAGGGGTTGGAGTGGCCTCTCCGCAATTTCAAGCAGACTGTGTTAGTCGCAGTGTTCCAAAGGGTAAATAAACAAATTTTGGTTGAGATCGGTGAAACGGTGTAGATTTGGGCCAAAGGGCCTAAATGCAGGGAATGGAGTGGTCTGTCCACAATTTCAAGCAGACAGTGTTACACGCAGGGTTCCAAAGGGTAAGTATACAGATTTTGTTTCTGATCGGTGAAACGGTGTAGATTTGTGCCAAAGGGCCTAAATGCATGGAATGGAGTGGTTTGTCCGCAATTTCAAGCAGACAGTATTACTCGCAGGGTACCAAAGTATAAGTATCCGAATGTTGGTTCTGATCGGTGAAACGGTGTAGATTTGTGCCAAAGGACCTAAATGCAGGGAATGGGGTGGTCTGTCCGAAATTTCAAGTGGACAGTGTTACTCGCAGGGTTCCAAAGGGTAAGTATACAAATTTTGGTTCAGATCGGTGAAACGGTGTAGATTTGTTCCAAAGGGCCTAAATGCAGGGAATGGAGTGGTCTGTCCTCAATTTCAAGCAGACAGTGTTTCTCGCAGGTTACCAAAGGGTAAGAATACGAATTTTGGTTCTGATCGGTGAAACGGTGTAGATTTGGACCAAAGGTCCTGAATGCAGGAAATGGGGTGGTCTGTCCGAAATTTTAAGTGGACAGTGTTACTCGCAGGGTTCCAAAGGGTAAGTATACAAATTTTGGTTCAGATCGATGAAACGGTGTATATTTGTGCCAAAGGGCCTAAATGCAGGGGATGGAGTAGCCTCTCCGCAATTTAAAGCAGACAGTGTTGGTCGCAGTGTTCCAAAGGGTAAATATACAGTGAAACGGTGTAGATTTGGGCCAAAGGGCCTAAATGCAGGGAATGGAGTGGTCTGTCCGGAATTTCAAGCAGACAGTGTTACTCGCAGGGTTCCAAAGGGGAAGTATACACATTTTGGTTCTGATCGGTGAAACGGTGTGGATTTGTTCCAAAGGGCCTAAATGCAGGGAATGGAGTGGTCTGTCCGCAATTTCAAGCAGACAGTGTTTCTCGCAGTGTACCAAAGGGTAAGAATATGAATTTTGGTTCTGATCGGTGAAACGGTGTATATTTGGACCAAAGGGCCTGAATGCAGGAAATGGGGTGGTCTGTCCGAAATTTTAAGTGGACAGTGTTACTCGCAGGGTTCCAAAGGGTAAGTATACAAATTTTGGTTCAGATCGATGAAACGGTGTAGATTTGTGCCAAAGGGCCTAAATGCAGGGGATGGAGTAGCCTCTCCGCAATTTAAAGCAGACAGTGTTAGTCGCAGTGTTCCAAAGGGTAAATATACAAATTTTTGTTGAGATCGGTGAAACGGTTTAGATTTGGGACAAAGGGCCTAAATGCAGGGAATGGAATAATCTGTCCGCAATTTCAAGCAGACAGTGTTACTCGCAGGGTTCCAAAGGGTAAGTATACAAATTTTGGTTCAAATCGGTGAAACGGTGTAGATTTGGACCAAAGGGCCTAAATGCAGGGAATGGGGTGGTCTGTCCGAAATTTAAAGTTGACAGGGTTACCCGTAGGGTTCCAAAGGGTAAGTATACAAATTTTGGTTCAGATCGGTGAAACGGTATAGATTTGTATACATAACAGACAAACAGACAGACAGACAGACAAACTTTGTGCTTTATATATATAGATACTCATATTTACAGGGAGCGGCAAAACGATCTGAGGGTTTTTAAATCACAACAACACAAACATTTTAAATGATACAAACTCTTTTATTACTTATAACAGCAAGGTGTACATGTCAATTAATGGAAAACATGAAATAACAATAGATTTAAATTTTAAGATTTGAAGATAACGTCTTTCAAATGATGTCCATCGTTTGCTATGCATTCTTCCAGTCTTGCACTGAAGCTTTGCATAGTCATTAGGCTTCAACTGCTGGACAATAGCCATTTTATACGGATGAAAATGCAAATCGCGCAATATTCGATCAGATATTTGCAAAGCAGCAGCTTGTTTACGAGCCGGCCGCCGTGGACTGGTTTCCACAGCTTGTCTCACTCGCTCAACATTTTCTGGTGTCCTGGCTGACCTTGGACGGCCTGTCGACGTACGTTTTAAGGCTGAACCTGTAGCTCTAAAATTACTCACCCACCCATAACAAAATTGTGTTACGAGATGGAACGCGTCCTCTTCGACTCGCTCAGCCGTACAACGACATAAACCGTCAGATCTTTTTGCCGCATGGCAAAAGATGGGCATCATTTGAAAGACGTTATTTTCAAATCTTAAAAGTTAAAATCTATTGTTCTTTCATTTTTCCATTAATTGACATGTACACCTTGATGTTATAAGTAATAAAATAGTTTGTATCATTTAAAATGTTTGTGTTATTGTGATTTAAAAACCGTCAGATCTTTTTGCCGCTCCCTGTATTAAGTATAGTATGTTAAAACAGTTTTGTATAGGCTATATTTCTTCCTTAGCTTTTAGAATGAAGTATCAAAAGGGGGCAGATGACCTCGTAGTTCCGCCCCTTGAAACCTCAATAACTAACTAACTGAAGTATCAAAAGCCATTTTCAGTGTTGCCTAGTAATCGATTATAGAATGCTTTTCAGTCGGTCAACACCATTGTGCCAATTATATTAGTCGAAGAGTATAAATATTTGAAACACCCTAAACTGAAAGAAATATTGCATGAAATACTTATCTCTTAATTAACACACAAACAAGATGAATAGAATCTGATGATGATCACATGAAGATCGAAACATAACATCCAAGTAATTTCCCCCTCCCCATGTATGTGTGTTAATTAAGGATGAATGCCGTAATATTCATTTCAGGTTAGGGTGTTTAAGTATTTGTACTCTCCACCTAATATAATTGGGCACAATCTTAAAAGCATTATATAATTGAAAATGAAAATCCACAGCCTGCTTCCAGTCTCCGACCGGGTCAGGAATGGAATGAATGAAGCCCCTTTCTAGCGGCGAGGATATGGACTGTGCCGGCTGCCGAGGCCTGACGCACTCCTCCGGGGCAATGATTAAATGAATGACAGATGAAATGAAATGATAGTGGAGAGTGTTGCTGGAATGAAATTTTTGACAGGGAAAACCGGAGTACCCGGAGAAAAACCTGTCCGCCTCCGTTTTGTCCAGCACAGATCTCACATGGAGTGACCGGGATTTGAACCGCGGACCCAGCGGTGAGAGGCCGGCGTGCTGCCGCCTAAGCCACGGAGGCTTAAAAAAAACATTATATAATTAAACTCAGCAATTAGTTGTTAGACTAATTAGGTCAATTTAAGACTACCGGTACTGTATTTATAAATGATACATGTGCAGTAGTGGCAGTTAGTTGCAGCTACAGGAACTTTTAGCCCTAATAACTTCAAGTACACTAAATTTCAATTTCAATTAGGCCTATTTATTATATATTGGGGTTGATGTTGCTCACGTCCGTAGGTGTAACCTATAACTTAACCCTACACGTGACCCCTGGGTGGTGCTAAACGAGCAACAATATTAGGTGAACTATACATAAAATGCCAAGAATGTAATGTAAAAATGGTTCATTTCAGAACCACCAAACTAGAGATATTGGACACTCAATACGTATTATGCAACTAAATATTGAAGGCCTAAGTTCAGCCAAATGTGTTTATCTACATAAACAGCTACAGGATCTTGATATTGACATCGTTAATATCCAAGAGACGCATACCAAAGATGAGCAGGACTTCCATAGAAGAGGACACCTTCCAAGTTATACCCTAGTAAATGCCATCCACCACCCACAGTATGGTATAGCCACTTATGCCAAGTCCAGCTTGACTGCAGTCAATGTTCTTGAGTCCACAGTCGTAGATAATACCTTCCTATTAGTGATTGAGGTTAACGGCCTAAAAATTGTCAATGTATACAAGCCTCCATGCATAAACTGGTCTCCAGCTGTACTGCCTACTTTTGACCATCCATGTATCTATACTGGTGACTTTAAGTCATCACACATCATGGGGTTATGATACAGTAGATGATAATGGAGAGACATTACTTTTATGGGCAGAAATATCCAATTTACATCTGGTGTTTGATGTAAAGGACAAAGGTACTTTCCATTCCGCAAGCTGGAATAGGGACTACAACCCAGATCTAGTATTTGTTTCTATGGATCAACTATCGCAACCCTTATATACCTCACGAAATGTTCTGTCTAACTTTCCAAACAGCCAACACCGTCCTGTAATTGTAGAGGTAGGGCTGAAAATCCCTCTTGTGAATTCGATGCCCTTACCCAGATGGAATTTCCAACGCGCTAATTGGGACGCATTCTCTAAGGAACTTGATAAAAACTTAACTGAGAAGAACTTACAATCAACAGCAACCAACTATGGCGAATTTGAACTCGTTATTAAGGCTGCAAAAGCAAACATTCCTAGGGGTTATAGGAAGGAATATGTGCCTGGATGGAATAAGGACAGTGAGGACTTGTATAAAGAATATCAAAGTACTGGAGATCAATTATCAGGCACTCAGCTACTACTGTCCCTCAATAAAAGCAGGAGAGAGAAGTGGGAAGCAACTGTTACAGAAATGAATTTTGTAAAGTCGAGCAGAAAAGCTTGGAGAATACTTCACGGACTGACTGGTAAGAAAAACTCCAGAAAAACATACGGTACTTTAAGTCCTGACACCATTGCTAATAGAATGGTAGATGTTACAAGGGCAAAGCGAGACAAGTGTCACACCAAAATGGTGAAACGTAACCTCACTCTCCTCAAAAAGAACGCCCAGAGAAATAATGAACTATCCAGGGCGTTTTCTGTTGAAGAAGTTGTAGCAGCTATCAAGCAGTTGAAGACCAACAAGGCAGCTGGTCTTGATAACATCTATAATGAATTCATCATACACATGGGTCCACTCAGTATAAACTGGATTACTTCTCTTTTCACATATATCCTTGAAAAGAATCACCTACCCAAACAGTTTAAACTATCCAAAGTTATAGCTATTCTGAAACCAGGTAAATCTGAACTCAATCCTGAAAGCTATCGTCCCATTGCCCTGCTTAGCGCCATGTTTAAACTTCTGGAACGTGTCCTTCTGAACAGGATAGCACCGTACATTGAAGATGTCATACCACCTGAACAAGCTGACTTCCGAAACGGTCGTAGTTGCACAGATCAAGTTCTTGCCCTTACAACACATATTGAAGCAGGTTTCCAAAACCATCTAAAATCCACAGTTGTCTTCATTGATCTCACGGCAGCCTATGATACTGTCTGGAGACAAGGGTTACTTTTCAAACTATTTCAAGTTATTCCATCTTTTGAAATTGTGAATTTGTTATCAAACATTCTCAGTGAAAGACAGTTTGAGGTGTTCTTGGGTGACTCTAAAAGTCACAAGAGGAAGCTGAATAATGGACTCCCACAAGGATCTGTTTTGGCCCCAATCCTTTTCAACCTGTACATTCATGACTTGCCAAATACTAAGGCAAGAAAGTTCATTTATGTTGACGATATTGCGCTTGTAACGCAGAGCAGAAATTTTGAAGATGCAGAAAACACCCTTACTGAAAACCTTAAGAGAATGTCAGCTTTCCTTCAGTCCTGGAGATTGATTCCGAGCCTGAATAAAACAGAAGTATCTTGCTTCCACCTTGCACATCGGTTTTCTAATTACAAACCAAATATTTTGCTTGACGGACAACAACTTAGATACAATCCCTTTCCTACTTATCTTGGAGTGACTTTGGATAGAACCCTGACCTACAAAGAGCATCTCACCAAGCTCTCCCATAAAATTGCTGCAAGAAACAACATCCTACATAAACTTAGTGGTACTTCCTGGGGAGCCTCTGCCGACTGCTTACGCCTAACTGGCATTCGCCTTGTCTATTCAACAGCAGAATACTGTGCACCCGTGTGGTTGGAAAGTGCACATGTGCATAAAGTAGACTCAAGGTTAAATGATACAATGCGATGCATCACTGGTACTATTAAGTCAACGCCTTGCCATTGGCTGCCTGTGCTGAGCCACATTCCTCCACCACATCTAAGAAGGATACAAGCATTGTTGAGAGAGGCTAAGAAGATCAGGGCTTCACCTACTTTACCACTATACCATGAATTTTGCCATCCCTCACAACAGCGACTACGGTCTAGGAGGCCAGCATGTGTTACTGCAGAAATACTGTATGTGGATGGGTTTAATTTAAACCAAAGTTGGAGAAACGAGTGGTTAACTAAAACAGCGGGGACAAGTGCCCATTCTCTTGATCCTACAAAGGAACTGAAAGGTTCTGACCTCCCAAGGAAACTGTGGTGCCGTCTTAACAGATTCAGAACCGGCCATGGCTGCTGTAAATTCTTTCAACACAGATGGGGCTGGATCAATTCAGCAATGTGCGACTGTGATCAAGAGGAGCAGACAATGGATCATCCGCTCTGACGCTGCCCTCTGTTCTCGTTCCCTGGGAACCCTGCTGAACTCTTTCATGTCACTCCAAATGTCATAACTTGGTTGCAGAATGTGGATAATGTTGTATGATGTAAATTTTGTATATAATTCACCATACGATTACGTAAATAAATTATCTATTTGTCGTTTGTTACGGGTTGGCATTTGAACTACTGAGCGAATGCCATGAAAATCAGTATTTACGTGGAAGGCACCTCCACAATGAAACTAGGCCACAAATTACACAATTCAACACAAATTTTGAGTCTGGGTTCTGTGTGTCTGATTTTGATTTGTCCTGCCTAACTATTTACCTAATAAAGTTTGCTTTTGTAGGTTCCACAACGAAAGTTCCAATTTGAAGGAAATTCTCTATTTTTATGAGTTCAAAAGAAACCAAACATTAATTTATATAACATAGGCTAGTAAGCATTAATCTAAAAATAAAAAAAAACAAAAAAATAAAAAACAAACAAGCTTTAAAAATGAATAATGTTGGTACTTCTTCTCTGTGGGTACGAACTTTCTCGTCTTAGCCCCCAAATGCAATCAGAATCACCCATCGTGTTCTTATTATATTGTCCTTGAAAACGTTGCTCAAAGTCCATCACGTCTTGGTGAAAACGGTTCCCCTTGCTCTTTTGAATATGTCCCCAAGTTATCTTTAAATTGGTCCAAGTGAGCACGTAACATGTGTACTTTAAGGGACATTCTGCAAACCATGAGTAAATAGTTCTCAAGCATAGTGGAACTAAGCTCGTTGTAATTCTCAGCTTTCTTATTTCCAATGAAGCCATGGATCACTGCTTAACAGTGTACCATGCTTTCATTTCGTGGGTGTTTAGTAAATTATGGTAATTCTTCACTGGCCAGTAGTTTCTTTGTTTGAATACCGACGAAACTACCAGCTTTAATCTTAGCTTCTGACAATTTAGAAAAAAAAGTCTATTTGTGGCGAGGTTGATAGCATGCTGAACTGCTGTGCCCAAGATAGAGGGTTCAAAACCGGCCGAAGTCGTCGGATTTTTAAGAGCGTTAAAATCCTTCAGTATGCCTTCCTTCAGAGGGGAAGTAAAGCCGGCGATCCCATGTCATAGATTTATGGCTTGTAAAAGATAATTCCACAGACTAAACTTGTGTGAAGCTAAATTATTAGGTTAGATTTCGTCGGACGCTCTATCAAAGTTCCAACGTTCACCACTAGGTATCATTGATATCTGGTAGCGAAAGTTGGAACTACTTGAAATTGAACGGAACTTGTAGCTTACCCTAAGGGTGTCCGCTGGAAGCAGCTACAGACTCAGGCGAGCCGAACATGTCCTCGGACACTCCTGGCACTAAACGCCGTACGATAAATAAATAAAATAGATTGAAAAGTTTCAGAATCTTGACGAGGAGCCTTTACAAACTGCTTCGTAAGGCCTAATTTGATATGCAACGTTATTTATCATTGCATAAAGTACAAAAGCAAACTTGATTAATTATGGATGGCGTTTCTGGTTACTGTTCGATGTACACTGTCAGAAAATAACATATTATGCATAATATGCATTACATAATAGACTCAACACAAAATGTTTTGTTTGTTGAATTCTGTTATTTATGTAACAGAAAAGGGTCAAGCCTTTAAATCGCGGGAAAACCACGGAAATCACTTCCAAGATGGCTGAGGTGGGAATCGAACTCACCTCACCTTAGGTTTGCCTCACGAGGCTGAGTATACCCCGTTCCAGCCCAATTTCAAATAGTTCCAACTTTTGCTACCAGATATCAATGATACCTAGTGGTGAACGTTGGAACTTGGATAGAGCATTCCGACGAAATCTAACCTAACAATTTAGCTTTACACAAGTTTAGTCTGTGAAAGGATCATTTACATGCCATAAATCTATGACATGGGACCATCGGCTTTACTTCCCCTCCGAAGGAAGGCATACTGAAGGATTTTTAACGCTCTTAAAAAATCCAACGACTTGGGCCGGGTTTGAACCCGCTATCTTGGGCACAGCAGTTCATTTTAATCATAGCACATGACATACATAGCCTAAGGGAACGACTTTCTCCTCAAATGTCTAAATGTGTTGCTTTAATACTTTATGCTTTATCTATTTAAAACTATTATTGTAGGCCTACTGACAGTAGATTCGGATAACGAACGTGCGGATGCGGATAACATTCGTGCGGATGCGGGGCGGATGCGGATAACGTTTTGTTTACATGCGCAGAGCTCTAAGTATAGCGTCATAATAGGACGAGTAAGAGACTTCTTCTTTACTCCACTAGCGTACTTTGTGGTCTCGACGTTACCATGAAACAGTATCTCTGAATTTCAAACGATGCATTTCTAAGCTATGCTTGTCACAGCACGAAGTACAACCATTGAGCGTTTCACTGTTTGTTCAAGCTAACTTTAAAATGGATTAAGTATAGAGGGAGACAGCTACGTGACAGCATTAACATGTATAATGAGGAGCATGGTATACATCTTAAACTTTTTTCAGTTTATCCGCTAACACGAAACTACGAACTCGGCGAAAAGTTATAGCAGTTCCAAAAACTGCCGTCTCATTTTGTTCGGAATGGACTGAGATAATGCCTAAATTCAATTTTATAATATTGTCAAAATGAGTTGAAGTACCTTCGCATGCCCATAGCCCATTACATTATTGTAAAAATTAAATATAGGTTACCGCTGGGTATCAATATGGCACAATATGGCTTCCTTCATTATTCCTTTACCGATATGGACTTAAGGCAGGCCTACAGCACGTATTACGCTTCACAGGCTACAGCACGTATTACGCTTCACAGAGTATACGAAGAAAAAAATCACCTCACAAATTCCCCGTATTTTAACTCTACAGCAATGTTAAATGGGCAATTAATTTCAAAATAAAAGTAGTCAGTTTGTATTTTTTGGAAAACCTAGTTATTTTACAATCTTGTAAAATAAAAGTATGGTAAAGATTCAAGGAGAAATAATTTCAACTCTGAGATTTGCTGATGACAGCGTCATCTTATCCGACACACCAGAGGGTTTGAATGAGTATGTAAATGGTATGGATTCTGTCTTGAGGAAAGAATATTCATGATTCATATTGGAATACAGTCGAAAGAAATCAGAAACCCCTATGGATGTCGAATTGGCAGGTGAAAAGCTAAAGGAAGTAGGTGACTTCTGTTACTTTTAGGAAGCAAAATAACCAGTGATGGACGAACGATAGAGGACATAAAAAGTAGGTTAGCACAGGCAAGGAAAGCATTTATGACAGAAAAGTAATCTGTTGACATCGAATATAGATTTAGGTATTAGGAAGTCATTTTTAAGGCCTTTGTCTGGAGAGTGGCACTCTATGGAAGTGAAACTTGGACTGTTGGAGCAGCAGAAAAGAGGAGAATTAAAGCGTTTGAAATGTAGTGTTACAGGAGAATGATGAAGATCAGATGGGTAGATAGGGTTACGAATGAAGAGGTATTGAGACGAGTGGGAAAGGAGAGATGTTTCTGGCGACTGCTAATGAAGAGAAAATATAGGTTGGTAGGACACACACTAAGACACCCAGGAATAGCAAACTTAGTTATAGAAAGAAGGGTCGAGGATAATAATTGTAGGGGTAGACCAAGGTTAGAATATGTTAGAATATGCCTCGGATGTAGGGTGTGGTAGCTATGTAGAGATGAAACGAATAGCTCAGGACAGGGAAGCATGGAGAGTTGCACCAAACCAGTCGAAAGACTGAAGACTCAAACAACAACAACAACAACAACAACAACAACAACAACAACAACAACAACAACAACAACAGACATATGCATGAGAAAATGCTTTTTGTGTGATGGCTACAGCAGGAAATTGTCAAATATGCATCAAAATAGAAACAAATAATCAACATTCAATATTCCGAATGATCATTGCTAGTTATCATAGCCAAGTAAATTTCATTTTCGTTGTTGTTTCATTAAGGGGCTTTGCGACATCGTGGCATGCACCCCGAATACTTGGGTGTGTGTTTATTATCATTATTATTACTAATTGATACGGTTACAGTTAGGTAAAACCTGGTAGTAACAAGATATTTACAATTGCTCAATTCCTCTCCAAAATTCCTCAGTGTTCCCTTAATAGGTCTACAATATTCATTTTCTTCTGAAAATGTTTAAACTGTTAGGGAAAGGTTCTAAGGCTTCTTCAGGCAACTCATTCCATGTTTCAATACCCCCGTTGATAAAAGAATACTAAGCTACGTTTATTTTTTGAAGTTTGGACCTAATCTTCTAAGCATGATCTCTCCTACATATATAATCTGGCTCATGCATTCTGTTTCGTAATTCATTTCAGGCCGGTTCACTTTTATACGCTTTGTACATCTTCTGGAAATATATAGCCTACACGATATACACTATTCGTAGACATAGATATTTTTTTTACGAGGGACTGTGGAAAATCTTCAAAATACACTTGTGAAGGGTCCGCACTCCACAGTAGTGTGGGATTCTTACCCACTAAAAACCACATTCCTTTTCCCACGATGCGTTCATCACCCCGGAACCGCTCTCGTATTACTTCAGGGTGATGTCGTGCTTACTTCGCCTTGCAGACTTCTTCTTTCTTCATTTCTTCTAAAGGGCGTTCGTACGCTTCCAGATCCCACTTTCTCTGGCGAAGGACATCCTCCTCATACACTGCTACATGATCCCATGATTGCTGGTTCCGTAACATCACAGAAATAATATTATCTGTTGTCAGTTCTCCCAATTCAGTTTCCACATATTCTCTCTTTATCATCAAATGGCCGCACACGAAGTTGCACCACTCGCTCCGCCTACTCTATGCAGGAATTTCCGGAAATATCCGTGTCCTGTTAGAAGTTGTGTGAGGTAATAATTGACTTCACCATGGACTCTTTCGACCCAGGTATCCAGGCGTGGTATCAGTCGCTTGGTCCATAGATTAGTAGCCTGAGTGTAAACTATATTATTTAATCTCATGATTTTTTTCGGGTGTAGGGAATATCATCCATTACAATTTGGGTGCAATTGTGTTGACAGACTGAAAGGCATTTAAATGTAATAATAATAATAATAATAATAATAATAACCAAGGCATGTAAAATGGATTTTTAAATTACGAATTTTCAGAGAAAAATTGGAATTTTATTGCTTAATAATATTATAGTCTACATTAAACGGTAGGTTGGTTCCTCAGTTTAGGGGCTGCAACGCGGTCATGTAGCCCCGTGTACTTTGGATGTGTGTAGAATCTGTCTGATAACCGAAGTTAATTGTGATGGCTGTATTAGTGTATGTTATCTGTAAATCAGGTAAGGACTGCAAAGGTAGCTACAAAATGCTACCGTCAACGACACCTAGCAGTGAACTTGGCTACTAGATGCCACCGCGACCCGCACCTGGCGGCAAACGTTGGAACTAATAGAGCGTTAATCAAATCTGTGGGGTTTACTTCCCCCCCTCCCCCCCCCCCCCCCCCCGAAGGAAGGCATACTGAGGGATCTTTAACGCTCTTAACAAATCCGACGACTTCGACCGGGTTTGAACCCGTGATCTTGGGCATAGAAGCTCAGCATGCTACCAACTACGCCACTGAAACCGCATACATTATAATAAAAATCAACTAAGTTATAACGCAAAAAAACTAGCGATTAAAATATAGTTTCTTTAGAACATATTCATTTCAGGCAGGATTCTTAAAAATGCCAGATAGTATTGATCAAGATTCTGTACTTGGACTTGTTTACCACTCAAGAAAGCACAAACAAGTAGAGCCAAGCTTGCGGGTCACCGTAGACATCTCCACATTCTCATATGACATTTCTTTGTAAAGCTTGTGATTTATACCAAGACTAACTGTTGTCTCAGGGGGATGAGAGACGTCCTGAGGACAGCTATTATATCGCACTCAACGCGGAAATAGCCGTGACTTGCCACGCGCGGCGCGGGATTAACCCATTCGCAGTTTACGACCAACACTTAAAAGTTGAGGACGTGCGTGCACACACAACACGGATCAATGCTTCGCCTATAAAGTGAAGACGAACCGCATGGAGTTCGAGGAAACCATATGACGTGTTAAGATTAAAAAGAGATTCGCTTCTATGTATCAGAAAACCAGACGACTGACCCATGTGAATGGAGTCATGGAGGTTGCTTACAACTATCAAAATCACTTCAGCAGTGTAGCCGAGCGTATGTGGTAACACTTCACACCTGCAAATGGGAGCTGCAGTTCAAAGTTCCGAGGTTCAAATCCCGGCGTTGACAACGACGTTTTGAGTATTGATATCCCCCTAAGTCTTCCACAGTCAATTCAGGAATGCCGGAATGGTCCTTTTGTTTTCCTGTGTTTGGTTGAGGTATGACTGGGGGGTCAGAGGGAGATTTTGGTTTTAAGCTCTGTAATTCTTGTGTCAGTGGCGGTTGAAGGTAGACCAAGTACTGGGATCATTTAAAAAAATTGGATAAGTTTGGAAGGGAGTCAAGGGACAGGGAAGTTTTTGGTTGGCAGCTCAGTTACGGGTGGTTAAGGGGAGAGTTTTTTTAAAATTAAACTCAGGAGCTGTAGGTGGCTCAGTAAGTGGTGGTTCAAAGGGATCTACCTGTGGGGGTTCTTTGGTTATTGTCTGTTCTGGTTAGGGTATTGTTTGGGGGATTAACCCCTTTAGTGCCAGGGGACCGATTTATCGGTCGAGGAAGCTTCAGTTTTGTAACCAAAAACAAAGCGGGAATCGTTTTCTCTCTGGATATATCGATGTGTTTTAAGTTCTGTGAATAACTGAATTAATGATAAGTATTCTTCGAACAAGTTGCAGCCAGCTGACTTCCCACGCGTGTTATCTATTGGAGCTCTTGCTCGGAACTAAATAAGATACGTGGTGATGCACGAAGATGAAATCAGGTTTAAAAATATATTTTGACTGTGCAATCTGTCAAAATTATATTAAAAAACAATTTAAATTTAAAAATAAAAACTTAAAAAGTTAAGAAACAAGTGAAAGAACCCATTAATTACCTAACATCTAATATGTTTAAACTATATTTACCTGCTACGGAAAAATTTCAATATTTCATCTTAAAAATGTACTTAGGAGATATATTTTTTCAAAAACTTGTAACTCCACTCAACTTGACTTGGCATTCTTAAAATAACCGCCCATAATAGGTTGGTATGAAAAAGGTTAAGAGTGCAGGGGATTTAGCAATAAGCTAAGGAGTATATCCTGTATATTTTCGAAAATCGAACAAATGTAACTGTAATCAAATCGAACCTGAATACCTTGCTTGGGTCTGAATATGACCCACGTGGTCTGCCTCGTCAGTCACCTATGGTATCACCCTGATGTCATCCCCCGAGTCATAGGAAATTTTCCAACTAGGACGACTGAGATCTTGCTCTCGGAAAAAGAAGGAAGTAAATTAATTTTAAAATTCAAAAGTAATAACAACATACACTCTACACCACGCCAAATCCTACGACCATCACACGATACATCTTCACTCATGAAAGTTTCTTTTGAAAAGAGACGAAAGAATATTTTCCAAATTCAAAATAATCTCCTTACGCCACCCCAAATCCAATGACCCGTCCCATGACATATCCAACTTTACATAAAAAGTTATTTTTACATTTGGCCGAGCGAACGTAGTTTCAACATTCAAAATGAACACCACAATATACACCTTTCATCCAACGAACTATCAAGGGATTCTTTAAAATAAAACGACAGAGTACTACAGTCAAAATCCAAAAATAACATCACGCACTCTACATCACTCCAAACCCAACAAAACGTCACACTACGGGAAACAAAAGTCCACCCAAATATGACTCTTCAGTAGTGGGCTTTGGCCGGTTCTAACGCCACCTCCACCTCCCCACCTCCAAGATGGCGGCCGTAGCTTAACTTAACCTAGCTTGTGAACCAATAAGGCTAGAGAATTGAACGAGGTGTCAAATTACTCGGACGGACACCCCCTTTCCTCTAGACAACTTATTTTAACCCTAAAATAAAACCTACCCCTACTAGGGGGTGAAATTGTAATTCTTTTAGTAAATGTCGCTTTCCAAGTACGACATGTGGGAAGTTGAATGCTAATATGAAATAAACGGTGTTCCACATGACAAACTTGGCTTGACCTAGCCTATCCTAGTTAAGCTATTCTAGTCTGATCAAAATGGCGGCGGTGCGCAGCAACGTACATGGCGCGCTTTTAAACAATAAAAACCCTGAGCATGGCTTAACCTAGCCTATCCTAGTTAAGCTATTCTAGTCTAATCTACCTAACCAAAACCTAATTGAGGACATGCCAAAGGGCAAAACTCGGTGGGCTAATGCATACACCCAAGTACACGGGATACATGCAACTATCCCATGCAGTTTTTTAATGGAGAATGAGACAAGCCTGCGATGGAAGATTTAAAACAAGCCAACTCCTGCAGTGTATGACGTCACGTGAAGCAGGTGTTACAACCGGATGCAAGGTCAGCGCTAGGTTAAGAAAGTGTGTGAAACATAATTCTTGCTGACGTAGAATGTCAGCGAAAAAAGAACTCGCAACCGGATGCAAGGTTTAGTGTGACAAAATTGCAAGATTGCGAAACGTGATCCTTGCAGACGTAGGATGTTAGTAAAACATGAACTTGCCACCGGATGCATGGTGTTGTGTTACAGGATGCAGGTGTGTGTGAAACATGATTCTTTCAGACGTATGATATCACGTGATGTAGGTGTTTATTATCGACCATGAGAAATGTTACATTGACAGATATTTTAGGCGACAGAGATGCACGCATGACATAGGTGTGTTTGTGGTATAAAAGGCTAGGGAGGGGGAAGATCTTTCTCATTTTGTACTTGAAACTCGTGAACGACAGTTGATATCGTGTTATCTCTACAGCTTACCTGTGTGTTGGAAGAGGACTTGAAAATACCTTACTACATTGGTAAGTATGTTTACTTTAAAAAAATCATATTTAGTTGGTTATAAGCACTCTATTAATTTCGATTGTTCACCACTAGGTGTCAGTGACAATAGTATCTGGTAACCAAAGTTGAAACTACTCGACAATTGTGTGAAGCTGAATTTGTAAGATAGATTTGATTAACGCTTTATGAAGTTCCAACGTTCACTACTAGGTGTCAGTGACAATGGTATCTGGTAACTTAAGTTGGAACTACTTGACAATTGTGTAAAGCAAAATTTGTAGGTTAGATTTGATTAACGCTCTATTAACGTTCGTTGTTACGTGTCAGTGACAGAGGGAATATTTAAAGACTCATTAGCTTACCTAACATAACCTAACTTTACCTAACTTAACCTTGTCACGTGACATGTTCTACAAGTTTAGACTTGCTTTAAGACTGGCTATGACGTCACACTTAGCTCACTTAACAGGCGGCCGCTGGTTTCTATCACGTGACATGTTCTACAAGTTTAGACTTGCTTTAAGACTGGCTATGACGTTACACTTAGCTCACTTAACTGGCAGCCGCTCGTTTCTATTATTTAAAAACAAGAGATGAAGTGAAATGTGTGTTTAACGCTCTATTAAGTCCGAACGTTTACTGCTAGGTGTCAGTGACAGTGACATATCCGCTAACCAAACTTGTAACTACTTAACAATTGTGTAAAGCTAGGTTTGTAGGTTAGATTTGATTAACGCTCTATCAAGTTCCAACGTTCACCACTAGGTGTCAGTGACAATGATATCTGTTAACCAAAGTTGGAACTACTTGTAATTAGACTTGCTGAGAGTCCACAGACGTTCAATTAAAATACTCTACTATGACCATTGGCTGTAATTTATATATAATATTTAAACTATATTTTATTAATATTTATGATTTCTTTCTTTTATAGGTAATTTGGAAAGTGATTGATAATCATTATGTTCAAGTGTAGTGATTGTAAAAATCAGTTTTCAAGACCTGACAGCCTTCAACGTCATGCAAGTACAAAATATAATCTTAAAATGTTTGTGTGCAGTTATTGTGCTACGACATTTAACAGACAGAATAATCTTACACGACATGTAAATTTAAAGCATGTCAGTTCAACATCTTTCTCACGTTCAGTTTGTGAACTTGGTTTTTCTGGTGTAAAGCGACATCAATCCCACATGGTTGAAGTACATGGAGAAGAACATGAATTAAGAACTGCAAAACCATCAACTAGCACGGAACCTTTAAACGAATGTAATGCTCATAAGCGTAAACGTTCTCAAGATTGTGAAAATAGTTGTACAACAAAAAGAATAAAGAATAGTGAACCTTCGATAACACATTGTGATGTATGTAATATCGATATGCCTTTTTCATCCATGCAAGGGCATTTACGTAGTATTAATCATAAATCAACGCTTGTCATGAAACAAATTATGCGAATATTCAACAAATTGGTAGTGCGTTTAAAAGTCGAATTGCTAGTTACAGACTTCATAGTAAAGAAAAAAAAATCAAAGTATTGAAACATTTTTAAAGACTGTTCAACCTAGTAAGTTTGGCTTGGTTGATAATGTTTTAGTAGAGCATAAAACATTTAAAATGAATTTTGAACTCTTCGGGCTCTATGTAAAAACAGGGAGTGAAGGTGAAGTTACTGATATCAAATCTTTTAATACAAAAAACGTAATTGTTAGTGAATCAACTAATATCAGTGATATGTACCAAGATATGTCTAGTGCTATCATCGTGAAGAGTGAAGAGTTCCAGGAAAAGGAGTCAGGCTGGGCGTTGGTTGAAGTACTCTATTTAGAAACCAACATGAATAAATATAATCCCCTTCGAGCATCATCATATATTGATTTACCTGTATGGATCAAACGAAAGAGAGCTGTTGTGAATGTTTTAAATAGTGATCAAGCCTGTTTTGCGTGGGCTATAACTTCTGCTCTCCATCCATGAGGGATATAGAGAGAACATCATATTATCCTCACTATTCCTCAGTGTTAGATTTAAAAGAAATAGAATTTCCTATGGCGATAAAAGACATTAAACGTTTTAAAGGGCTGAACATTGTATTAATGTGTATGGAATTGAAAACAAGATTATAATAGGTCCTCTATATTATACTCAGGAAAAAAAGGATGCCCATGTAAATTTACTATACATAACTGAAGGTGGAAATGCCCACTATTGTTGGATAAAACATTTAAGTACACTTGTCAGTAGTCAGATAACAAAAAAGAGAACATAAGATGTGGTTGTGTGATGGCTGTTTGCTATATTTTAGAAAAGAGGATCAACTAACTCAACATCAAAAATGGGGATGTAATCATGTTCGTACGATATTACAGACTCCTAAAAAAAACATTCTGAAATTTAAGGACTTTGAGAAGCAGCTTCGAGTACCATTTGTTATATATGCTGACTGAGGCTTTGCTGAAACCTTTTAATACATGTTCATCGAATCCAACCAAACCCTTTACCAACACTACTCACATTCATGAACCTTTTAACTTTGCATATTATATTAAATGTAGTTATGATGATTCGTTAAATAAGTTCGAACTCTATAAAGGACCTGATGCACCTAAAGTTTTTATGGAAAGACTTGAAAAAGATGCAATCCGTATATCCTCTATTTTAAATACGATCATTCCAATGAAGCCACTAACATCATCACAGCAAACGTGTTTTGAAACTGAAACTAATTGTTTTATATGTGGTGAATGTTTATATACAGATAGGGTTCGCGATCATGACCATTTAACAGGAAAATATCGTGGTGCTGCTCACCAAAAATGTAATTTAAAGTATAGAGTAACTAAATTCATTCCAGTCATTCTACATAACGGTAGCAAATACGATAACCACTTTATTGTAAAAGAATTTGGAGCTTCTGATGTGAAAATTGATGTGATTGCAAATAATAAGGAGCAATACATATCGTTCACAAAATATATCAAAACTGACACTGAAAAAAACTATAAAACTGAGATTTTTAGATTCATTCCGCTTTATGCCGAGTAGTCTTGATAAACTTGCTAGTAATTTAAAATCAGATCAGTTTCGTGAAATTCAACGTGTCTTTCCTAAAGAAGATGATTTTAATTTGATTCGTCAAAAAGGTATATTCCCTTATGAATATATTAACTGTGTGGAACGTCTTGAGGAGTGTTCTTTGCCACCAAAAGATGCATTTTACAGTTCCTTAAACACACGTCATATCAGTGATCAGGAATATTTACATGCACTACGTGTATGGACACAGTTTGACATTCAAACTATAGGTGAATATTCAGACATATATTTGAAGACAGATGTGTTGTTATTAGCAGATGTTTTTGAAAATTTCCGGAATGTTTGTATGAAAACTTACGACCTTGACCCTTGTCGGTATTTTACTGCACCTGGGTTAAGTTTCAGTTTAATGTTGAAAAAAAAAACGAAAGTAAATTTAGAATTGATGACTGATATAAACATGATTAATTTTATAAAATCATCAATTCGAGGTGGATTAAGCCAATGTAGTGGACGGTACTCTAAAGCGAATAATAAATACATGCCTAGTTATAACCCTTGTGAAGAGTCAAAGTATATTGTCTACCTTGATGCGAATAACCAATATGGTTGGGCTATGAGACAATATCTACCACTGAAAGATTTTCGCTGGCTGACACAACCCGAAATTGATGTCTTACATGTTGACACTCTTAATGATAACGATGATAAAGGATATATTTTAGAGGTAAATCTTGAGTACCCTAAACAGCTACATGATGAACATAATAATTTACCATTTTGTCCTGAGAATATGAAATCCCCGTACATCACATCACGAACGAAAATGTTAATTGCTAATTTGAATGATAAATGCAAATATGTAATACATTATCAAAACTTGAATCAGTGTCTACAGCATGGATTGAAATTAACTAAAATTCATCGCGTATTACAATTTCATCAGTCAGCATGGCTCAAACCATAAATTGATCTAAACAATAATTTAAGAACACAGTCAACAAACGCTTTTGAAAAAGATTTTTATAAACTCATGAATAACAGTGTTTTTGGAAAGACTATGGAGAATGTTGATAAGCGAGTTGATGTAAAGCTGATAACAAAGTGGGAGAATGATGGTAAAAGGTATGGTGCTAGCAACTTAATAAGCAAGCCTAACTTTCATAGCTGTTCAATTATTCATGAGGATTTAGTTGTAATACAAATGAATCGTCTTAAAGTAACTTATAACAAACCCATATATGTGGGTTACACCATTCTGGAATTGTCAAAAACACTTATGTATGAATTTCACTATGATTATGTAAAGAAAAACTATCATGATAATGCTAAATTACTCTACAGACACAGATTCTTTTATTTATGAGTTTAAAACTGATGATTTTTATAAGGATATCAAAACTGAGCTAAATAGGTTTGATACAAGTGACTATCCCGAGGATAATATTTACCATTTACCTCTAGTAAACAAAAAGTTTCTTGGAAAATTTAAGGATGAATTTGCTGGTGTTGCCTTTGTAGGCATAAAATCTGAATCATACAGCTATATGACAATTTATGATGTAGTAATAAAAAAATTAAAAGGAGTAAAAAAGAATGTTGTTAGTAAAGAATTAGATATAAGTGATTATAAAAACTGTATAATTAGTAACCCACCCATATTATATAAGAAAATGTGTGTATTTAGAAGTAAAAATCATCAGCTTCATACCAATTTGCTGAACAAAGTTGCTTTAAGAAATTAAGACAACAAACGATTCATTATACCCAACACATGTGATACTCTTGCTTGGGGAAACTGTCGCATTGCCGACTATTACTTTACTTAAGTCTAATGTTCACTATATTGTAATATTTGTAGTGTGTTTTATACTGTAATATTTTTGTATAAACTGTAAGTAGAATGTATAATGTTAGGCTACTGTAGTTCAGTAAAAATAAGATAAGTAATACATTTTTGAGTAAAATGTTTGCTTTTTATATTACGAAAAAGATTTTTTTAAATGTACAGAATGTGTGAACTAAACAAGGGGAATGTAAAAAATGTAAAGTGGAAATTGTAAATATCCATGTGTGAAATGGCTATCACCATTTTAAAATTAAAAGACATTGTGATCTGTTAAACCTTATTTTTTTTATTTCACAACAACAACAACAACAAAAATGTACAGAATGTGTGAACTAAACAAGGGGAATGTAAAAAAAAAATGAAAAGTGGAGATTGTAAATATCCATGTGTGAAAATATGAAATGGCTACCACCATTTTTAAAATTAAAAGATATAGTGATCTGGTGAACCTTATTTTTATTTCACAACAAGAAATGTACTTAATGTGTGAACTAAACAAGGGGAATGTAAAAAAATGTACAGTGGAAATTGTAAATGTTCATGGGTGAAAAAATGAAAAATGAAGTAATGGCTATCACCATTTTTAAAATTAAAAGACATTGTGATCTGATAAACCTTGTTTTTATTTCACAACAAATAGGGCTTTACAAATTAGAATACATAGAAATACCAATTCCTCAATCCTTTTCATTGTTCATGTCCACTCATCATTAACTTTCCTTTGATAGCACTAATCACAATGAGGGCTGCCAACCTCTCTCCCACTGAGGCATCACAGGATGTCAAACGTTGTTGAGCTTTTTTCAACAATACTTTATCCGCCACACGTCTTAATGCAGGATGACTGTGGCGATAAGAAAGGTCATGTTCTTTGCATGCTTGACCCAAAGGATTAATAGGTATATCACCACGCTGTAAAGGTTCTTCAAGACAAGTTCCAGGACCACAAAAAAACAACAACCAGGTAGGTAGATTTCGAAAGTCAAGAATTGAATTACTTAGTCAATGACGCCATTGCTAGTACAGGTCTGGCATGTCCTTTTCCATCGATGGTAAAAAGGTTTGATCTTCCTCCTCCTCTATGGATGATGTTTGTTGTTGTTGTTTTTTCTCTCCATCACACCCGTGGAATAAAGAAACAAGTCTTTACACGGACTTTTATGACCGTGATACAGTTTGACCAGCTGGCAAGTGGCACACTAGCGCATAGATGGTATTTTTGCCTTGGCCACTTGCTTATGGTGATCGTAATCTGTACATGGTTGCAATTCACTTAACACAGGGTCTTGAGTCCATGATTTTGATACATGTTGCCAGATTTCTTTCACTGCACTCGCTGCCACATAATATATGAACGACTTGGGAAGCGCTAATAATTCTTCTTTGGTAAAACTGTCAAGTTTCGTTTTGCACACAAAGAACTTCCCAATCGCTTTATCGGTGGCATCCCCTCTCTCCATGGTATAATGTAGATGTTTACACGTCGCTTGTAGAAATCTCACTGGTGTCATTCACAGGTAAACCTAAAGTTTTAATTTTATTTAACAACTCCCAGCAGGCATTGGTGACCAAGTCAACTGACCACGGACTGACTATCAATGACTAACGTACACCCAATGACATTGACTTGGGCCGCGCGCAACATAGGTTTGTGCCGTGGGAACATAGCCGATACCCCTTGAACAGTCTGCCAAAACTTTAAATATGTATTTATCATTACATAAAGTATGAAAGCAAACTTAATTAATTATGAATGGCGTTTTTGGTTACTGTTCAATGTGGACAGAATATATGCATTAAATAATAGACTCAACACAAAATGTTTTGTTTGTTGACTTGTGTTATTGATACATTGGTTTAAAGAGTCTAATGTTAGGGACAGTGCACACTTTCCATATCGATAATTTATATAGGCTAGAAGGATGGTGTTGCAAACTTCTGATATGTATTTCCAAATTTCTTGCATAGCCTATTTCATAGTATTTTCCTATAACATAAAAGTTCATGCTGATTTTGTCTTTGTGTTTGACATTGTAACTACAATGGTTGCTTGGATATCCTTTGCCAACCTTAAAATCATGTAATTCATGTCAGATATGTTGGATCTTTTGTTCATGTGTGAAACTATCAAGTACCGATACCTAATTGGTTACACAACTGTTTCGTAATGAAAAATCTTGAGCTCTGATTCATTGGAAAACTGTTTACGCTTGTCTGAACGAAGACTAACTGACTACTCACTGCTAAGGTTTAGAAATTACATTTACTCAAATCACATTCTGGTAATGAAAAAATCAAAACTAGTATAAACTGCTACCACTCCTCCACCACTTTGCTAACACTTTCTTACCATTTGACTCTTACTTTTGCCTTACTTTAAACTGCACATACAACAAACTATCATTTTTATTATCGAGTTAACTTTATTAGAGATTAGTTTATGCTTAACAGTTGACATGGAAGTATCAACGACTAGCTATGGTAAGCCATGTCCTTACTATAAAGGATATACATATATTGTAAAAAGAACTAATAAAAATGGAACTGTTATTTGGTGCTGTTCGAAACAACGATCTAAAAAGTGTCGAGGAATGATTAAAACAAAAGGCTCCAACATACTTATTTCAATCGATCATCATTGTAAATCTCAAAATAATACTCATTTAAATGGGCAAAATACTCTAACCAAGGTAAAAAAAAAGCAAGACCAAGAAAAAAATAGTTTGGCTCAAGATAGCACATTGTTTGTTAAGGAGCATTTATTATCTCCTGAAAAAGACGCATTAGGACAGTCGTTAACGTCTAAGAAAGCCCTAACACTATCAAAGGCATCACAAACTATGCAAAAGTTGGTTGCATTGCAAGATGAACAATATGGATTAGATAGTAATAGTGATGATGATAAAGATGATGATTATATTATTGATGTTAATCATGATGATGATGATTATAAAGATGATGATGATAATGGTAATGCTCTGTTTACACCCAACAAAACATTTGTTAAATTTGTTTACTGGAACCATACCAGTAAGCTAATCCAGCGGCTTCAGTACTTGCATGCCTGTAAACAGGTAGGTCATACTGAATATGAGGAAGAACTATTGGATATAGAAAATGAGCTTCGTCATGCCATAATTATTGTGTAATAAAACCACGTAACCGCTTTAACTATTTCTTAACAGTACATGTAATATTTTCTACCACTTTGCTACCACTTTGCTACCACGTTTCTATCACTTTAAACTGTACATCATGACGAATAGAAGGAGAAAGTGAGAATACTCCTGAAGTTCAAGCGCGCCCCGCCAGGCAGCGCTAGAGTGGGTACGTTCCACACTGCCGGGGCCAGCTGGTCTTAGGGATGGTGCTAAGGGAAACGAATTACTTTGTAACTAATACACTTTTAAAAAAGTAATTAGCGGTTCCAATTAAAATAGCATGGCAGGGCACAATGGAAAATATAATTCATTGAAATAAGAACTACGGTCTTCATTACATGTTACGGAACGCACAGATTTCTGGAGTATATGGACTCAGATAAAAAAAACATAATCCCCAGCATATTAAAACAAGCACACATAAACTATTTAAAGTAACACCATAGCGTCTCTTCTATACGCTATGGTAACACTCGACTTAACAATTCATTTTGTCGGCTACGGTACTGGACTTTCGAAAGCTTGCGTGAATTCTTGGCGGGTGTTCGAGATTGCAAATCTCGGCGGATATCCTTCGTTCTGAAGAAGAATCGGCATCCAAAATAAACAAGTCTGGGGATAATATCCATGACACGCTGAAGACAGCAGCCAGCTCCTGAAGGATCAACTGAAATTGTTTCTTTGGAATCGATACAATCATAAATATTTCGCTCCACATCGATTTTGAGTTTAATTTTCCGGTAATTACTTTCTCGGCCTGGAAAAGAATGCCATATACACTTCTCGAAGGACGTGTTAGATACACTTCATTGTTCATCTTCAAAGTCAACCCCTGGCACTATCCAGCCCATGACGGGCTAAGGCCGACCAAGCGACCGCTGCCCAGCCATTTGGCCTGCAGATATTGGGGTGACGCGTGATCAGCGCGTCGGGTCCCCTCGGCCGTTAATCTTGGTATTCGTGATCGGGGCGCTGTCTCACTGTCAGACAGCTACTCAATTGTCCTCACGAGGCTGAGTGCACCCCGTTCCAACCCTCACGTCAGTTTTTAAAATCCCTGACGGAGCCGGGGATCGAACCCGGGGCCTCCGGGCGAGAGGCAGGCACGCTACCCCAACACCACGGGGCCGGCCATTGTTCATCTTAGGGCACCTTTTTAGTTTCTTTGTTGCTTTCTCTTAGCAATAATTTAGTCGTATTTCCGTTTATTCCTGATGAAGAAAGACATGGTTTCTTTCGTAACGCGTCGAGTTTGAATAAATAAAACACGGCATAAGCCCAAAACTCTACATTATGGAAAAAATGGCATTAGTTGCGTTTGACATTAACCATGCCGTACATAAAACATCACAATAAATTGGTTGAAAAACCGGATCCAGATAGCTTTTAAACTCATCATTTTGCACCATCTGTTTCCTCTGAATTTGATTAATTAAAGCTTATTAATTGAGTTAAATACCGGTTTGGTGACCCATCGTCCCAGGCAAGCCGGTAACACCTGTAACTACTCAGGCAGGTAGGTCACTTAGCCGTAATTTGGAAGTTATTGTGAAGTTATGAATGCATTTGCGGTAGCACTGCCGGAGACGTAATCGGGCTAGGCTATTGCGTTTTCAAATTAGCTCCCGTTTCAGGGTTTTTAGTTTTTGAGTGCGAATAGTTCGCTTAATAGTAGTAAAACAGTAGGGAGAGTATGTTTTGTATAGGTTTTAAGTTGTATTATGGCGTATGTCGAGCTGAGAAGTGAATTTGGTTTAGCTTAAAGTGTAGTTTTTTGGTCTGTTCTGTAGCCTGGATTTATTAAGTTTATTGTGCTGCTGGCGTGATTAAAAGCTGTAGGATTTGATGTAGAGTGCTAGGATTGCTTGGGGGAAGTGTTGGTGAGAGGGAGAGAAGTGAGGGGATGGGTTTATGGAGTTGTTGCTATTGTTGCTTGTTTTTCAACTGCTTTTTTTTTGATGGCGTGCTTGTAGTGCCTACAACCCTGGTACACGTTGTTGGACATTATCGCTTGCAGTGCTTGTAGCGGCGGGACCACAAACTACCGTGCTATAATGGCGGAGTCCTCACACTAGGTCCTTCTATTCGTCATGCTGTACATATTAAATATAAAAGCCAACGCTAAATCATTCTATTACCAGAACAGTTATAACCTTTGTAGTGAGCAAATCATACTAACAGGTTAGTTGCTACTATGGAACTTACTTTAACTAACCAAGGTAAACATATGGAACTTACTATAACTAACCAAGGTAAACAACGCGTACTCTATAAAGGCTACTCTTATAACTATAGACGACAAAATGTAAAAGGAATAATATTCTGGCGATGCTCAAAACAGAGGTCAACAAGATGTCGAGGCGATATGAAAAGTAGAAATGGTGTGGTTTTAAGTGTGAGTGATCATCAATGTAGTGCTCCAGACAAAACACTGATAGTGTTGACAAAAATCATCAGAATGCTAGAAAGTTAGTAAAAGAGAAAGATGTTGCTACTAAAAATAGTGCATTGCTTATTGAGCAACGTTTAACTCTTGTTGTAAAAGTTATTGTTACGGCTGTGAGTTTGTGTCATCGCTCGCCGCTTGAGTCACAACTGCCCCAGGGGCTGGGCTGTGGCATGCCTCCTGTATTGCGTGTGCCTTATGCAACAGGGCTACTAAGACAAAGGGGTAGTCCAGAAGATTCGTGATTGGACCAGCGATGGAAACCTCGAGAAGCCGTGGACCCTGGATGGATCTAGAACCATTTATTGAGTCACCGGCCTGCTATATAAGAGTGGCCCGTGAAGCAGTTGTTGTTGTTGTGTTTTACGAGCTAGTGTGAGCGTTTATTCTGAGCGACAGAAGTGTGGTGACTTGCGAAACCCCTAGTGCAGCGGCGAAGTGAGGAACATACAGGGGACTGCCGTGTTCTGAGTAAGTGTGCTTTCACTGAGTGTCAGATATTGTGGTGTTGAAATCCAGTGACATTGTTTCTCCCAGCTGGTGAACAGCGCGCAGCAAGTGCTCGTAAGTACTGTAGTAGGCGCACATTAGAAAGAAGTTGCATGCAGTTCTGTCAAGGCCACTAGGCTCATTAGCGGCAGGATTAACTTCTGTGGTTTGTTGACAAGTGAAAGGGGCAAGAGCTCTCCACAAGCAAGATACTTTGTAAACTAGAGTAAGGCTCCTAATTGCTTGTATTTGCTGATTAGTGTAATTTTCTGGCCTGTAATAAATTATATTTCTTTAAGCAGTAATTGGTGTTGTGCTTTGTACCCCCACCGTAATCCAGTTAACAAAAGTGCCACTAGGGGGTGGCACGTAACAACTGGTGTCAGAAGCCGGATTACGAACTCCAGCACAACACCTGACGGTCCTGGTTTCAAAACCCGAGCAGGTCATTTTCTCTAATTTTCCTGTGAGTGCATGCCCTTTACAAGACAAGCAACTAAAATGGAGGAGAAATTGGCAGCATTGCTAGAAAAGTTAACTGGCATGGAAGACGGCCAGAAGAAATTAGCCAAGGACCTGAAGGAGGACCTAACTGCTAAACTAGAGGACGGCCAGAAGAAGTTAGCCGAGGACCTAACTGCCAAAATGGAAGACGGCCAGAAGAAGATGGAAGACGGTCAAAATAAGCTAGCGGAGGACCTGAAGAGGATAGAGGACGGCCAGAAGAAGATGGAAGACGGTCAGAATAAGTTGACACAGGACCTGAAGAAATTAGAACTGGGTCTGCGTGAGGAAGTCACGGCAGTGGAAAAGAAGTTCGACGCCTTACAAGTGGAAGTTGCCGAGCTGCGCCAACGCCCGCTGATGGGGGTGGAGGAGAAATTCAACGCCTTACAAAAGGAAGTTGCCGAGCTGCGCCAACGCCCGCCCACCGTTACACCGGGAATATCAGGAACGGGACATAGCAGAGTGACGCCCCCAACCTTCGACGGAAAGGTCCCGTGGAGCACCTACTTACGTCAGTTCGAGGCAGCCTGTTCCATAAATAACTGGAACAACACAGAAAAGGCTACAGCTCTCATTGTAGCGCTGAGAGGCGACGCCCTTAACGTCCTTCAGGCCATCCCGACTGGATCCCAGGACTACGCTTCACTGATCGCCCATATGGAGTCCCGATATGGAGATAGCCATCTTCAGCAGGCCTACCAGATGCAGCTCCGGACCCGGGTACAGAAGAACGCGGAAACCCTGCAGGAGTTCGAGATGGACATCGCACGCCTCGTAAGACTCGCCTACTCAACAGCGCCGGCCGACTTTCTGGAGCAGATAGCGACGCAGACTTTCACCGACGGGCTACGGGACTCGGACACTCAACAGGCGCTGCGACTCGCGCGCAATAAGACCCTGGCAGATGCGCTGAGCCACGCACTTGAATTCGAGACGGCAAAACAGGCATCCAGAATGCACGCGCGGGTGCGTCAAGTGGACGTCGACGAACCAGCAAAAACCAACGAGACCAAGACCCTGGCCGACGAATTGATGGAGGCGCTAAGCCGTTTCTTCGATAGTCGCGGCACCACCAGCAACGACACAGCCGGAAGACAACCGGAGAGGCGGCCCGGAAGGGGACTACCGACCTGCTGGACCTGCGGTAAGAAAGGCCACCTGAGCAAGGACTGCGGTGATCGCCGCCGCCGAGGGTATCCGACGGGAAATCAGTCGTCTGAAAACCACGCGGCCCAGGGAAACGAGTATTAGCCTGCCTTGGGGGGCAAAGGTTGGCTTGTGACAGTCGTCAAGCCCCGGCAGTCCAAGTGCGTGTGACGAAGTTACGGAGGGACAATAGCAGCCTGATGGTCGACGGAGTCATCAACGGAGTGAGCTGGCCCATGCTGATCGACACGGGAGCATCGAGGACCATCGTCAATCCAACTGTGATCCCGAAGTGGAGAGTGCAACCCACACAAAGGAACCTCCAGCTAATAACCGCGACCGGAGAGACCGCACCGGTACATGGCGAAGCATCACTGGAGTTCGTCATTGGTCGACGGGTGATAAAGCATCCAGTGCTTGTGGCTGACGTATCAAACGAAGTGATCATCGGACTGGACTTCCTGGACCAGAACAACATCATCTTGGACCTGAGTACCAACACTCTGCACTTCGGAGGTGAGGAACTTGCTTTGCAACCAGTACACGAGGCCGTCACCGCACGACGAGTAAGGCTGAGAGAGGACGTCATCGTTCCTGCCAGGACGGAGGTCAGCGCCGCCGTGATTGTCGACGGAACTGCTGAGGGAGTGGCGGCTGTCATCGAGCCAAAATATGAGGACATCCAGACAAAAGGATTGCTAGTAGCCAAGACCCTCATCAACACGACGTCTCGACAGTACGTCCGCCTGTCCAACCTGAACGACTACGACATTACGGTTCACCGGGACACCAACCTAGGAGTCTGCGAGCCCGTTACCTGGATTGCCCGCATCACCGACACGACGGACACCTGCAGACGGACAACCGAAGAAGACGCACACTGCCAGAAGAACTACAGAAGCTGTACCAAGGATCCCAGGACCATTTAGACGAGGAACAATCACGCCAACTTCAGGACCTGTTACGCGAATTCCAGGACGTCTTCTCCGTGGGGAGCAAAGACTTCGGCAGGACAAGCTTGGTCCAGCACAGAATTGACGTTGGGGACAGCGCACCGATTAGGGCCCCATTCCGACGAGTCCCGCTCGCCAAGCAAGCCGAAGTCGACCGGATGGTAGAAGAGATGAAGGAGCAAGGGGTGATCGAGCCATCACATAGTCCTTGGAGTTCTCCGGTCGTGCTAGTGAAGAAGAAGGACGGTTCCACCAGGTTCTGCGTGGATTACAGGCGGGTGAATGACGTCACGAAGAAGGACAGCTACCCTCTACCCCGGATCGACGATACCCTGGACACCATATCAGGGTCGAGATGGTTCTCCACCTTGGATTTGAAGAGTGGCTACTGGCAGGTGGAGGTCCACCCTAAGGACCGCGAGAAAACTGCGTTCTCTGTGGGCAGCGGGCTCTGGCAGTTCACCGTCATGCCATTCGGTCTGTGCAACGCCCCTGCGACCTTCGAAAGGCTAATGGAGTCCATTCTGAGGGGACTACACTGGAAGACCTGCCTGGTCTACCTAGATGACGTCATCGTTCTGGGGAGAAGCTTCGAGGAGCACTACAGCAACCTGAAGGAGATCTTGTTGAAGCTACGGGCTGCCCAGCTGAAGTTGAGCCCCAAGAAGTGTCAGCTCTTCCAGAAGCGGGTCCAGTACCTTGGGCATATCGTCTCCGAGGAAGGGGTGCGCACTGACCCAGAGAAGACCGCAGCTGTGAGGGAGTGGCCAGTCCCGAAGGACAAGTCCCAACTACGAAGCTTCCTGGGACTCTGCACTTATTACCGTCGCTTCGTGAGGGGATTCGCCGACATCGCCAAACCTTTACATCGACTGACTGAGAAGGACCAACTCTTCACGTGGACAGCAGAATGCCACAGTGCCTTCGAACAACTCAAGCAGGCTCTGTGCACCGCGCCTATTCTGGCCTACCCCAGACCTGGAACAAGGTTCATCGTCGATACCGATGCCAGCGACTTTGGCATAGGGGGAATCCTGTCGCAAGTAGTGGACGGCGAGGAGAGAGTAGTGACCTACTTCAGCAAGGCCTTGTCAAAGCCAGAAAGGAACTACTGCGTCACCAGGAAGGAGCTGCTCGCCATCGTGAAGACCATTGAACACTTCCACAAGTATCTGTACGGGCAAGAATTTCTCATCAGGACCGACCATGCATCCCTACGGTGGCTCCTGAACTTCAAGCAGCCCGAGGGTCAACTCGCGCGGTGGTTAGAGAGGCTTCAACAGTACAACTTTGAGATTCAGCACAGGAAAGGCCAACTGCATTCTAACGCCGACGCCCTGTCACGAAGACCGTGCCCCGAAGACTGCACCTTCTGTGCCCGAAGGGAGGAGAACACCGGGATACTGTGCCGACGGACTACTGTGGAACTTCAAGGGAACTGGTGCCGCGAATCTTTCACGCGGGCACAAGCAGAAGATGATGACCTGGGACTGATAGCCGAATGGAAGAGGGCCTGTGTCCCCAGACCCGGGTGGAACATTGTGAGTGACTGCAGCCCAAAGTTTAAGTCCTACTGGGCACAGTGGGACTCGCTGATTGTAAGGGATGGCCTCATCTGCCGTACCTGGGAGAGCACCGACGGGAAGACATCTCGGGAACAAGTCGTCGTTCCAAAGGCTATGACGGAGGAAGTCCTGAAGGAAGTTCATGGAGGATCATCTGGTGGACACCTAGGGATAAAGAAGACCCTGGAGAAGCTGAGAGAGCGGTTCTTCTGGATCGGATGCCGAACAGACGTGGAGAACTACTGCGCGAGGTGCCACGATTGCGCAGCCAGCAAGGGCCCAGAACGAAGACGACGGGGTCCACTGAAGACCTACAACGTGGGCGGCCCCATGGAGAGAGTGGCCATCGATGTTGCTGGGCCATTCCCGTTAAGCGAGGCAGGGAACCGCTACATATTAGTCGTCAGCGACTACTTTACCAAATGGCCGGAGGCGTATGCGCTCCCTAACCAAGAAGCCGCGACGATTGCAGAGACCCTGGTGAAAGAATTCGTCAGCCGGTACGGAGTACCCCTGGAGCTGCACTCCGACCAAGGGAGGAACTTCGAGTCGCAGGTGTTCCAGAACCTATGCCAGCTGCTGGGAATCCGGAAGACAAGGACGACGCCGCTACACCCTCAGTCCGACGGGATGGTAGAGCGATTCAATCGCACCATCGAGAATCATCTCCGAATAGTCGTCAGCGAGCACCAGAGGGATTGGGACAAACATCTTCCACTATTTCTCCTGGCCTACCGTGCCGCCGTGCATGAAGCCACCGGGTGCACACCAGCCCGGGCCATGTTTGGGAGGGAGCTCCGTCTACCTGTCGATCTTGCCTTCGGCCGACCTGGGAATGATCCGATCCCGGTAAGCCAGTATTGTCAAGAACTGGTCGACCAACTGGAGGACGTGCACGCGTTCGCGAGGAGGAAACTGCGGATCGAGACCGACCGAATGAAGACCCGATACGACCAGCAGACGGATGCCGGCGGATTCCACGAGGACGACCTGGTCTGGCTCTTCAACCCATTACGGAAGAAAGGCCTGTCACCCAAACTTCAGAAGTCCTGGGAGGGCCCGTACCGAGTCGTGAAACGGATCAACGATGTCGTCTACAGGATCCAGCGGAGCCCGAGGGCGAAGATGAAGATCGTGCATCGAGATCGCCTGGCAGCCTACGGAGGGACACAGACGGACCAATGATTGATCGGGACGATCAGCCTTTTTAGGAAGGGGGTGGTGTTACGGCTGTGAGTTTGTGTCATCGCTCGCCGCTTGAGTCACAACTGCCCCAGGGGCTGGGCTGTGGCATGCCTCCTGTATTGCGTGTGCCTTATGCAACAGGGCTACTAAGACAAAGGGGTAGTCCAGAAGATTCGTGATTGGACCAGCGATGGAAACCTCGAGAAGCCGTGGACCCTGGATGGATCTAGAACCATTTATTGAGTCACCGGCCTGCTATATAAGAGTGACCCGTGAAGCAGTTGTTGTTGTTGTGTTTTACGAGCTAGTGTGAGCGTTTATTCTGAGCGACAGAAGTGTGGTGACTTGCGAAACCCCTAGTGTAGCGGCGAAGTGAGGAACATACAGGGGACTGCCGTGTTCTGAGTAAGTGTGCTTTCACTGAGTGTCAGATATTGTGGTGTTGAAATCCAGTGACATTGTTTCTCCCAGCTGGTGAACAGCGCGCAGCAAGTGCTCGTAAGTACTGTAGTAGGCGCACATTAGAAAGAAGTTGCATGCAGTTCTGTCAAGGCCACTAGGCTCATTAGCGGCAGGATTAACTTCTGTGGTTTGTTGACAAGTGAAAGGGGCAAGAGCTCTCCACAAGCAAGATACTTTGTAAACTAGAGTAAGGCTCCTAATTGCTTGTATTTGCTGATTAGTGTAATTTTCTGGCCTGTAATAAATTATATTTCTTTAAGCAGTAATTGGTGTTGTGCTTTGTACCCCCACCGTAATCCAGTTAACAAAAGTGCCACTAGGGGGTGGCACGTAACATTATGTTTAATCCATCTTCCACGTCTCAAGAGTAATCAACATCACAGACTGTGCAAGAGGTAGTGTTGTTGTTGTCGTTTTAAGGGGCTGAACTACAAGGTCATCTGCCCTTGATATGCAAATGGAACAAAAAGGACTAGATAGTAATGGACAAAAGAGAGTTGTATTTTGTATATAACTATTGTACAAGTGCTTACATTAAATAAATAAAAATAGTGTATGGATATTGTCTGTTTTTCTTAACTGCTATCCCCATGTTCCACTATTAATGCAATTGTTAACCGTTAGCAGTCTCGGACTATATTCGAAAAGAGAGTGGCCTTAAACAATACACTCTATCTATGGTTTGTGTACTGAGATCATAATAATACAGTGTGGCCAAGCCATGTTGAGGCAATAGTTATATCAGGTAAGGGATTTGAACCCTTGCTTCCTTGTACAGAAACTTTGATCATAAGTCAAACACCTTAACCACTCGGTCAACCTGACGGTACTAATTTAATTAGTTTTGTTAATTAGTTTTGTGTTTATAAAACGTTTCCAGTATACATTGACCAAACCACTTGCTTGTTTTGAAATATAGATTTTTGTTTGTTTTACCATAACATTGCAGTTATGAGTCTTGTGAACTGGATGTTTAATATAGGGTTAAAGGCATTTTAAAATAATTTTAGAAAAGCTCATAGGTATCGTGTCATGAGTTTTAGTAATGCATTACTGTTCGTTGACTAACATTTACCGTTACACAACATTATTTTGGTGAGCTCTACATGTTGTTGTTTGAGTCTTCAGTCTTTTGACTGGTATGATGCAGATCTCCATGCCTCCATGTCCCGAGCTAATCGTTTCATTTCTATACAGCTACCACACCCTACATCCAAGGCTATCTGTTTAACATATTCTAACCTTTGATCTCCCCTAAAAGCTCTTGGGTTCAATTCCTAGCTTTAACACCAACTTTTAAAAGTGGTTTGAATGCCATTTGTTCATTTTCACATTTCACACATTGCAATTTGTCAATTTTCCATTTGCATTTATATAAATGTCAGTTTGAAGTTTTGAATTTCATGATATGGAAACATGGATTTTACAATTTGTTTTTACACATTTTTTTTCATGTTGTATATGTCAAAAGTTCATATTTGCGAAACATGATTTTTTCATTTTAAGTTTTTGTAAATGATGTTAAAGTGAGTGCTTGACCATAGTGATGGTACAGTCTGTTTAACACTCTCTCTCACTCTCTCTTTCTGTGTAGTCATACATTCACACAACCATGCCTGTCTTTGAGAACAAACACAACCACTCTATTTATCCCCAAAAACATCATTGACATGCACACTCATCCCAAAGAACTTTTAGTTATACATTTAACATTTACCATTGCAAAAAGAAAATGGTTTCCACTATTTACAAAAAAATAACTATTTATATTACAAAAATGAATATTTACAAAATACTAAATCTACTGCGTACAAAAACCATGTCTCACAACAATAAAATATAGAAATCACACCTCCTCCACGTGGTTATAACCCCATGATATGCTAATGCGTAGGTCATTCGTCTGCAAACATTTGTTTTCCATCAAGGCAAAAGTGCATTTTCTCTGTTCCACAAGATACGAATTATGGTTGCTGGATTGTATCCTGCACCGTTTATGCGACATAGCTTTGCCAGTTCATAAAATCTCTAGGTATTTCTCTACATATAGCTCTACATATGGCGTCCTTACAGTTTAGTGTGCGATATGCAGCATTAACTGTATATCAAACCCAGTCCACCTTTGTATTTGTAATCCAAGTAATAATTTGAAAAGAGACAAGTGTAATCGGTTTAAAACATTATTTCTGCTTTTTTTATATGTTTATGACATGCGAATTAACCTGAAATCAAACCCTAGTCCACCTTAATGAAAGGCTAACAGCTTAACCACTGCGTCACCATGCCCTTCTTTATAAGTTTGATTCGTTCTAGGTCTTGGAGCTGGAAATAGAGTTAAAATCTCTAGTGCAAGAGGCACATGTGCTCGCCACTGTAGCACAAAATGGTTAGCTGGTAACATTAGACAAACGGTAATGATTGTATTTCTGTTAGCCAAGTATTTCTGTCATCTGCCTACTGTGTGAGCACTGCCAGCAAGACAGTTTAGTTTAGAACAAGCGAGTGTGTGTATATAGATTATTGGCCTCAAGTATTTAAAGCGTGTTGTGTGTAGCGACCATCTTGTCCCAGTAACCACTGAGCAAGTTTTAACAGTCAATCCATAAAAACAGTATAGGTTAGTTGTGTGTGGTTCATGTACTTGTGTGTGCATTAGCACCATTAACACCTGTGTAATATCCAATGACTGCTAACTTTGCATTATCCATTGTCAAGATGAACACCTGCGGTTTTAAATTACTGCAGCGTCAGTCATAGCAACAGAACGGTGTGCTCTGTGCCATGTCAGCAACATAACACTGAAAGGAACACCTGTGTAATATCCAATGACTGCTAACTTTGCATTATCCATTGTCAAAATAAACATCTGCGGTTTTAAATTACTGCAGCGTCAGTCATAGAAACAGAACTGTGTGATCTCTGCCATGTCAGCAATATGACACCGGAAATAACAAGACGGCTTACTGCATGTGCCATTTCTTCAGTTTTAACATCTTAAGAACATGCATTATTCTCTTTCAACTACAAATGACTCGTTAGAACACATCCATCCACTAAGTTTCACACTTAGGTCCCTTGACCTGTCCTCAAATTGCATGTGCCCCGTGTACTAGGGTGTGTGCATTAGCCCTAGCGCTACGTACGAACCAAACAGGATGTGACTTGTTAGCTCTTATCGAGTACGTGTACAGCTAACGTCCAAGGTGAACACTTGTGTGTAAGGTCTATTACACATCGGCTACTGGCTAAAATAGTTACCCCATCATGAATTCAAAAAAAATATCAATAAAAGTACACTTAGGCCCTTTGTCAAAATTTCAATAATAGATTCAAAAAAGGGGGCGTTAGCCCGAGACCTACAATACCTCATACAAGTCCCTAGCCTTACTGCTCCATCAGATATGAACAAACGTGTAGTTAGGCCCTTTGTTAAAATTTCAAAAATAGATTCAAAAGGGGGCATGTGCCCGAGTCCAACAATACCTCGCAGGTCAAAATCCCATCATGGGTTCAGGAAATATCAACAAAAGTGTAGTTAGGCCCTTTGTCAAATAGGTTTGGTTAAGTTAAATAGACTAGGATAGCTTAACTAGGATAAGCTAGGTTAAGCCTTGCACACCAGCTTTATTTGAAAAGTGCGCCATGTAAGTCGGTAAGGTTAGGTTATGTTAGGTTAGGCTAGGTTAAGTTAAGCTATGACCGCCATCTTGGAACTTTTGATCACACCTCGAGCTGTTTAGGGTCTTTTAGGGTAAATTCATTGGTCATGGGAAAGGGTTGGCCATTCTAAGTCCTATGACACCTCACTTGACCCTCTCTGATTATTAGTTAGCGAGATATTAACGAAAGTGCAGTTAGTCCCTTTTGACAAAAAAAAATGAATAATACATTCAAAAAGAGGGCGTCACCCCAAGTCCAACGACCCCTCATACAAGTCCCTAGCCTTTTTGGTTCATGAGATATTAAAACGCCGATGACCTATTATTTTTGGATCTTTTGGTTAATTTGTTTAAAAATAACTTATCTATAAATCATTATTCAAAAAGCCCGCCCTCTTACAAAAACCCCAAGTGCGCATGCGTAAAAATAAAATAAAAAACATGTTAAATCATAGCGGCATGTAGGACTCCGCATGTTTTTCATGTGGAACAACGTTTTATTTCATATTAGCATTCACCCTCTCACATGTCGCACTTGGAACGCGAGATTTTCTAAAAAATTACAATTTCACCCCTCAGTAGGGGTAGGTTTTATTTTATGGTTAAAATAAGTTGTCTAGAGGAAAGGGGGTGTCCGTCCGAGTAATTTGACACCTCGTTCAATTCTCTAGCTTTATTGGTTCACAAGCTAGGTTAAGTTAAGCTACGGCCGCCATCTTGGAGGTGGGGAGGTGGAGGTGGCGTTAGAACCGGCCAAAACCCACTACTCTCTTCAACCACCACCGACGGCCACATAGCTCCCAAGATTAATCAAGAGTCTCCCTTCCACTAACCCCTCACCAAACACCACCCAAAAACAGGAAAAAAAAAGAATGGAACTCCAAATATTCAACTCCAACCAGCTGAGCCACTAAGAGCTCTCTAGTTTATAATAACCAAAAAGTCCCTCGCCCCTAACTCTCCCGACGAAACCCAACTCAATACAGAAACTAACAAAAGGACTCCCAAATTGTGAGCAAACAACCACCACTGATGGAGTTACCAAGAACTCTCCAGCTTAATCAAAGTCTTCCTTCCACTAACCTCACCCAAAACCAGGAATTAATACGAAGATTTCAAATTTTGACCCCCCCCCCCCTTCTCTCTCTCTCGCCATTCGCTGAGGTACCAAGCGCTTCCCAGCTTAATCGAAAAGCTCTCGTCGCATCAACCCCTACCAAACCCCACTCAATAAACATAGAGGACCCAAAACGTAGCTCCCCTCCATTCTCCATTGCCTGAACTAACATGAGCTCTCAATCTTAATCAAAAAGTCTCCCCTAGCTCCCCGATAAAACCAACTCAAATGGAGAAAATACCAAAAGGAGCCCAAATTTTACGACCCTCCCACCACTATTGACTGAGCAACCCGGAGCTTCCAAGCTAAAAAAAAAAAAAAAACACACACAACAACAACAACAGGCTGATACGCACACACACTGGCGCGCGCGCGTGTGAACAAAGTTGATCTCATGTCTATATTTTATACGAAAATATTCGTAAACTATCAATTGATTTATTTCAAGAGTTCTTTACAGTCTTCAGGATACAAACCGTTTTTATAGCGTTTGTTGCTGTGAGTTTCGGGTATTTTGCTTTACTTACACCATGCGATACCAACCTTTAAAGCTTCGGATTTTCGAAGCAGGATTGTGCCCAAGCAGTTTCGAAGCTTTATAATTGTATTAATGCAGCCAATGGCAGCTTTGAAGCTTCGAAACATAAACAAAACTTCCAAGCTCCTAAGGTTTCGACTTCAAAGCTTCGAATCAGGCACTTCGAATTATATCAAGAGCTCTACCGCAAAGTCCCCGAATAACATCTGTTACGTCTATTTTTTGCTTTAAGGGGTTGGACTTCTTGATCGGCCGGATTTAAAACGTTTCAAAACCTGGACCATAGTTCAGCAAAATGTGTGGCCCGAAAGGTGTGTATTTCTCCTGAGGATTAGTTTTCCTCGTCAGCGTCACTCACAGTCTCACACTTGCACAAGAGTAGCATGGCCGTCTCCTCTCATTCCCTTGAAGAGGTTCGGTGGTGCGTGAAGAATATCAACGACTCGTATCATTCAAGTGGACAGGCAATTTATGAAAGGCGATAATTAAACACATCACTTTCAACATGTGTATCAGACCCAGTATCAGCCAATCCGAACAGTTGCTTAACATAATGAAGTGGAAAACTAATTGTTACTCTACTCTACATATCTCTTGTTTTCAGTGTGTGTTGTATATAATATAGTTATTGGTTTTACGTCCCTATTAACTACCCTGGCTTTTAGAGACGCCGGGGTGCCGGAATTTTGCCCCGAAGGGGATCTTTAACGTGCCAGTAAATGTACTGACACGGCTCCCTCGCATTTGCGCACCCTCAAATGCCAGCTGACTGCGCCAGATTTCGAACCTGCAACCTTGGGCTCAGCAAGCGAGAACGTTACCCCTGAGCCACGCAGCCAGGCAGTGTGTGTTGTATCATAAACTGTAGCTTGCAGAATGGTTCTAAAGGACCAAAATTCATTTGGTTGATAATAATAATTATATTGATAAAAAAAACATACCAGCAAACCAGTCAGATATCGTTCTTGTGGACAAAGTGCGGAGAAGAGCCTTTCTCATTGAAATCGCAGTGCCCAATTCCCACAATCTACAACAAACCTGCTGTGTGAAGATCACCAAGTTCTGTATCTGTCCTTGGCTGAGGAAATACAGCAAATGTGGAGACAAGAAAGTGTAGTGGTTCTGCCCATAGTCATCTCTTCTACCGGCGTCATCCCTAAATCATTGGCTCGCAATCTAGAAATATTGGGAATACATCCTGGTCTATATTGGCCTCAAGGTGTACTGGCAGGATGTCAAAGCCGGTAGACGAACAAGATCAAGAAACTAGTCCACAGCAACTCAATTCGAATGATAAACAAATAAAACAAAACAAAAAAGTATTATTATAAAGACTCGGTGAATTCTTCCACTTCTCCATAAGGACAAATCGCTATAGTATGAAATCATTCGTCCTACGTTTTGACAGATTTTTCAGAGCATTAAATAACGACATTATAATTAAACTAGCGGACCCGTGCGAGAAATCTCGCATGTTCATAAACCACACTTTCCCCACTAAGTTTATAATGAGACACTTAAGGAGAAAGGTTATGTTTTTATTTCAACCAAATGAGTATACAACACTATTTACATTTCAGGATAAAGGAAAGACCTCAGAATGTTAATATGACATGAAACAGGTGTCACAGCGGCCCGTGGACAGCAATTATGGAGCGTATTTTCCTACATCAACGGTGTTTGCAAATCGCACACTTCGTACAATTTTTTAAAGTCATTTTTTTAAAGAAATTATAGATATTTATGAAGTGATAGTGCAATAAGTCACTGCTAATGTCTATTCTTTTTCATTTGAATGCTCATTTGTCACGATCGGTCGCTTGTGAGCGCCGTAGGAGGGATGCATACTACTGAAATAATATATATGATATGCGAGTATATGTCATTCTAATCATTCATAGAATCCGCTGAATCCATCACGGATATGCATATTTTATTTTTAACATTCTTATCATTCAAATTATAGCATTGTCATTATAGTATTCTTTACCAATTTTTATCATGTCCCATGAAGAAGAGAAACAGAATAATAAGCACGTTCTTTAAGAATCTTATTGAAATGGAAGCACATAACTATCACTTTATTTACTGTACTTGGCCTACCATAAAAAGCAGGATATTTTATGACACTTTAATGATAATGATAATGGAGTTTAAAACAGAAAAACAAGTCTCTCAATAATTTTCCTTTAACATACGTAAATCTAGATGATGATGATGATGATGTTTGAATCCTTAGTCTTTTGGCTGGTTTGATGCAGCTTTCCATGCCTCCCTGTCCTGGGCTAATCGTTAGATCTCTACATAGCTACCACGCCTTACATCCGAGGCAATCTGTTTAATATATTCTTACCTTGTTCTACCCCTACAGTTCATATCCTCGACCCTTCCTTTTATAACTAAGTTTGCTATTCCTGGGTGTCTTAGTATGTGTCCTACCAACCTATCTCTTCTCTTCGTTAACAGTCGCCAGAAACATCTCTCCTCCCCCACTCGTCACTTGTTACTCCATCTACCCATCTGATCACCATCATTCTCCTGTAACACCACATTTCAAATGCTTCTATTATCTTTCTTTCTGCTGCGCCAACAGACCAAGTTTCACTTCCATAGAGCGCCACGCTCCAGACAATGCTTAAAAATTACTTTCTAATACCTAAATCTAGATAATTTTATTAAAACAATGTAAGTTCCCAAGCATGATAGTTTAACGATACATTGGTTGAAATTGAAAGAGTAGAAATCGATACAGAAGTGATGGTGACTGTTGCTTTAAAGGGGTGCAACATCGAGGTCATCTGCCCCTCATTATATACAGACGTGCCCAAACTATAAGAATCAACTTTCATTTTTTTGATAGGTTAAGAATGTAAACAACGCTCTTAGGTTTCTACGTTCGTTGCCAAGAGCCGACTGCGGTGGCGTCTAGTAGCTAAGTTCTGAACTTGGCCTAGTAGTCGTTGACGGAGGCGCTTGGCGGTAAAAGTAGGAACTATTTGAAACATTCTAAGTTGCAGTACTTAAATTAAAAAATTTCTCTCGGCACGCCGGAAGGCGGAGGTAGAATTCACCGGGCAAACTAGGGGATAGGCTATAATAGGCAAAATATGCAGGTTTTCGTAGGAGGATCAGACCTCATTTATTGCGAGAAAGTATTTTACATTTAGAGGTTATTTGACTTTCTTTTCCGTCTTTCTATGCATTATTTAACATTTTATTGTCTTGGGGATGGTAACCTTCTTGTCATTTGGGGTTCATTTTTATACTTGTGATCACACTGTCCTTATGCAAGGTTTGGAACTGATGTGTAACTATCTAACGGTCTGTTACTTCTTCACGCAAAATTTTATCTCCCGCAGAGATGTTGGTTGGTTCCTCAGTTTAGGGGCTGCGACAACGTGGTCATGTAACCCCGTGTACATTGGGTGTGTGTAGAATCTGTCTGATAAACGGTGTTAATTGTGATGACTGTATTAGTCTGTAATTCAGGTAAGGTCTGCAGACGGTCAATTTTAAGTAGTAGTACCTAATTTTGTATCAAATACTACCGTCAACGACACCTAGCTGTGAACATGGCTGCTAGATGCCACCGCAACCAGCAACTTACAACTAACGTTGTAACTTCCCCTCCGAAGGAAAGTATGCTGAGGGATTTTTAGCGCTCTTAGAAAATCCGGTGACTTTGGCCGGCCTTGAACCAGCGACCTTGGGCATAGAAGTTCAGCATGCTAACAGTTAGCAGCTTCCCTCATAGTCAGATGGAACAAGAAGTTCCGTGACGAACTAAAGAGCCTACCTTTCTTAAAATTAAGATTCATGCCAATGATTAATCTACAGTATATGAACCTATCTAGAATAATGACGAAATTAAGTTGGTAATATCGAAATGTCTTAATTAGTTCGAAATACTGTATACTATGCATAATGTAGCCTAATAGAGCACTACAGTTGGCAGCCCTGGTGACTGAATATATTCTTAATTCCATCTCTTAAGGTACAGAATACAAAATGTGGTTGAAGTCCAAAGGACGTTACATGGAGTTAGACATTGGATCTATTAGTACACGTAAAAGCATGTTGGCAAGAATGTCATGCAAGTGCTGGTCAGAAATAATCTGAAATATTATATCTTTTTGTGCCAATTTTGGATGAAATCCATTTGTTGGAATAGAAGTTACATGTATTTTAAAATTGGAGCTATCATCAGGCATAGAATCATGCTGGCAACACTGACTTATATTCATTACTCCAAATTAATCTAGAATGTCAGGTGCTATGCGTGTGCAAAGTATAGAGCTGTTGGCCTGCATACTTTCTGATATATTGATATTAGGGTAAAAATATAGAGACCATTTATTAACAGTTGGCAGCCCTGATTGCTCTTAAGAATATTTATAGTCATATCTGTTTATGTACACAAATTACATACAAAATTTGGTTGAAATCCAATTGATAGTGTAGAAGTTATATTGCATTTAAAATTGGACCTATCAGAAGGCTTAACATTATTTTGGCAACACTGTCATGTATGGCCTCCTGGAAATTAAACTGAAATAGTATTATCTACATGTGTGCCATTTTTGGAATAGCTGCCATGTATACCTTCAAGATATCCAACATGGAGCTCAAATTTCTAGTGCGTTTTTTTTAGCAGTTGGTCGTACTGATATCTTTTTCAAATATGGGCCTGAGATATTCCGGTATACATCTTTACTCATGCTAAATTTGGTTTCGATTGCTGCAGCCGTTTAGGAGTTGATAGGGGACACACACACACACACACACAGCCAGACAGACAGACAGACAGACAGACAGACAGAAGGACAGACAGACACATTTTCCCGGATCGATCTCAAAAGTCTACTTTTTCCTCAGTTTTGCAAAGTGTGAAAAGTAGGCTAAAAATGAATGTGATCTCGTCAATGGCGTTGTCTTGGCAACCTCTGATAGCTCATCCCTCATCAATTTAGAAGCGTTGGCATGGTAACCTCTGCTGGCACTTGGCATTTTCTTTAATTCCGAAATTAATTTTCTCATCCCTTGGCGTAATGGTGGGTCATATCAAAAATTCTTTCAGACAAAAGTTTTAGGTAATTATTAGGGGAATATTTTCCATTTTGTACGGTTTTGATATTGTGCCTATTAAGAGAGATATGATTAATGTTTCCCGAAAAAGCCACTTTTTTCCACCCCTTTGGTCAATGGTTGGTGCTATCAAAAAACTTATTTGACATAAATTTTTGGCACTTATCCGACACATATTATGAACTTTGAATGGATTCGATATTTCACGTATTAAGAGAGTTATAGCGAAATTTCACTTTTTCGAAAAAAGCCCCCCATTTTCACCCCCTTCGACCGATTTTGCCCATTAACGAACTCGACCGAGATATTAATGGGATACTTATTATGTAAAAAATTCAAACTGATTGGGACAAAATTACGGCAGTTATCGTGTCCACAAGAAACTGATATATATTGTGACCTTTATGCATCTCTGATAGCATAAAGTCTACATATTATTCCAACAAAATTTAATTCATGTCTCAAAGTCGATGTGAGAATAGAAGTTGCTTGTGAAACTAGAATGACAAAAGGATGGTTCGTACGTGACTTGAAGCAGCTTTCTCCCAGTGCGGACAAAGGTAGCAGGAAAGAGAAAATCCACATCTGGACACCAAATGCGCCAGACAACGCGCGGAGGTCGTTACACTACGCGGGTAAATGCAGAAAACATCAACGATTACCTACCAAATAAACCCCGCCCATTTGAAAGGAATTAGAGCAGTAATTAGAATACAGAAACAGGAATTATACCATCGTATGGGGGATTATCCCAGCCTCTCAGAAATATCGTCAAAATTTAAATTGGATTATTCTGTGATTTTTGCCAGAATTAAAATGAAATCAGGGGGTGGATTTGAAACGACCAATGGCAGTGAGAGACGCTTGACGCGACCAAATCCCGCCGAAATTAAGGGACAATGAAGCAAATTACGGAGCTCATTATATAAGGATCCAACGATCGGATTTTGAATAAAAAGGAGTCATTGAGACATTGGAAATGAGGACGTTCTAAGGAGCTAGTTCGCATATTCATGTGAGTGTTATTTTGGAAATAAATTCTGAAACTCCCCTACTCCACGTCCCTCTAAGAGAAATCGTATAAATAATGGATCGAAACACAGCGAAGTCAGTCTACTTTGGGGCATCACGGTAGGCGGAAGCCCGTGCCTCGAGCCCTCAGAAATTAACGTGATTATTACAAGTTTTATAAGTTCTTAATACGCGCTGTAGAGGCGAGAGCCTGCGAGTGAGGCATAAGAATAATTAACATTTTTACAAGTTTATAAGTAGGAGCAAGTATACCTCCGAAATTCGAACATCGCTAAATATTCGCGAGTGCGAAGTAGAACAGTGCATATCATGACAGTATGACGCAGTTGTAATGATAGGTATAGCCGCCCGAGCTATTAACAGCTAGACCAGTATTCTAGGAAGCTATGAACTGCCGGCCGAACTAAATAAGTTGATGATAGCTATATGAGATAGGAGCTTCATGTGCGAGAACCGTGCAGTGTGTTAATGGTAATAATTCACAGTGGACCTTTGTTTTGGTGAAATTTTGAGAAAAACCGTGTGTAAATTATCCTCCTATCAAGATGAACCAACTAATGAAGAAGACTGATATCAAGGACCAGAACCGCATCAGGAAATATGAGAGATAAGTAAATATTGTATGGGGCATGTGGGTCATAATGTTTCCCATTATTGGGGTCGGATAAGTTTATCTCGATCATAAGCAGTTATGATAAAAATAGCTATTTTAGGCATACCGGGCATGTTTGTGTAGATTTGTGTGTTTATCAGTAATGAGTATTTTTGTGTGTTTTATAACGTAATAAGTATATGAGCATCAAAGTGTTATTTTAAATATGGTTTTGTTTGGGATGTCATTAATCTTGTTGAATGCACAGTCAAGGGAATATTTGTTTGATAGTGCTTATGCACAATGTGATTGTAAAAGCTAAATGGGGGAAGACCGCTCGATATTGTGACAAGACCAGTAAGTGACACTGAAATTATGAGAGTAATAAGTATGGTAAGGGATTATCACGCGAAGGTAAGACAAGAATGGCTAGAGGGCATTGTGAGATATCTAAGAGTCGATCCTGGGTCGAGCAAAATTAAAGCGGAGGTGATATTCCCGCGTTCTTCGATGATATAATGGTGAGTGAAAATAATAGCGGAGGTGATATTCCCGCATTCTTCGACGATATATAAATGGTAAGTAAAATGATCGAATTCATTATCTGATGAGAGTCCACTTTAGCTCCGTCGGAAAGGTATTGCATTGCTCGAACCCAAGGCAGGTAAAAGGGAGTCTTTAAGAAACAGGTAGAAATATGGTTAGCCGTCTGGATTCTAAAGCAGCCAGGAAGGTTGTGCCGGCCTGCTGGTTATTACGGTGAAAGTGTGTCTGTCACAAGGTCGAGTCTGTCATTGTATTCTATGAAGGGAGGTAGTCCAACTTCCCGGGGTTTCTTTTTGTGTACCGCTTCAGGAAGCGATGTATTATATTTGTCATTATTTTTTGAGTGCATTCATTATGTTGTTGTTTATTAATAATCACGGCGCACCGGCCGCCGAAGTATTTATTTGTTGCTTCATGTATGTTGACTTGTTTATTTTACTATAATTAACGGAGTTATAGCTCTGAGTGAAGTAATTGTTTTAAAGTTATAAAAACACACATGCCCGTAACCTAGAATAAATCTATTGCCTTCATTATCTGACTCTTGTGAGGAAAGATGATGATTGTACGAGTAGACATGTCCGATTTCCCAAAGAACAAGTTTTGCAAGTTATAAAAAAATGAGTGCGCAATATTTATTGTGATAGAATGGCTGGTTCATTTAAGCCATAGTTATTTGAATTAAGTCTGTTGACAATAACTCTTGGACTTGAAGCAGTGGACTGCAGTAAAATAGACTATTTTCTATTCCTGGTTTCAGCCAGTGTGAAACATTATTTTTGCATTTTTTTATGTTGTTGATTTCAGTAATTTAAGGGAGTTGATTTTGTTTTTATTTGTCTATGGTTGGGAGAAAAGGGAGATGATGTTTTTGTGAAATAAATTATTTTATATTAGGAGTTCTCTGACCTACTGATTTTAAGATAAGCCTCCTGTGATCCTGTGACTATATTCCTAGGATGTTTAGAATAAGTTAGAGCCACCCCGAACAGAGCACTACCCGAGTAAGAGTCGGCATCCTAGAAGAACGCGGAAGGGTATATATGGATTGGTGATAATGATGTAGTTATTCATGTCCATATTAGTTTTTCTTTTATTAATTAGTGGATCACAGTGATGGAGAGTGTCAGAGAGTAGCTAGCCGGAGCCTACTGAAGTCTATATTCCGCCTTGAGGTCATGTAAACAGATGTAGAGCATCCCCTGTCATATCACCCTGTAGTGGGGCTTGATGAGCTAGGTAGCATCATGGCGCCGAACGGTGTGGCCCGATTAACAAGTAATTCAGGGGAAAGTAAAGCCAGGAGTTTGTTTAAAGTAAATAATCGAAAATGCTGAGTTTTTTTTGCATAGTTAGGTAGAAGCAGCGTTTTCGTGGCGCCCTTATATTTGAATAATTAGTAGCAAACTCCAAATGTATGTTCTAGGACGGCATGAACCGTAAGAGTGATGTCAGTACTTTATTGACAGAACTGGGAAGTTAAAATTAACAGAAGGGTAAACTGAAAGTTTATTCACAAAAGCAAACATCAAATAGGCAACTCTTCAAGCATATTAAAGTCATTAATGGGATTAACGTAAATTGGGATTAAGCGACTCATTTTATGATTGCAAAAGGTGGGAACGTGAGGCTCCATGCCCCAGTCTTCTCAAATAAGTATTATATTGTGTGATATGGCGTCAGTGGAGGAAATTCGACTTATCATTGAGAGTTCAGTAGCTAGAACAATGGAACAGTTCGAACACTTTAAGAGGGAATGTAGGGAACAGAGTGAATTAAACAATGCACGTATTGCGGAACAAATTGCAGAACAGAGTGAATTAAACAATGCACGTATTGCGGAACAGTTAGCGGAGCAGATAACGGAACACAGTAAGACAAATAATGCACTACTCGCGGAACAAAATACAGTTACTAACACACAGTTAATGGAACAAATTGCAGAACAGAGTAGGCGGAATAATGAAGTATTAAAAGAGGAATTAACGGAACAAATTGCAGAACAGGGTAGGCTGAATAAGGAAGCATTAAAAGAGGAACTAACAGATAAATTAGCAGAGCAAATAGCTAAAATCACGCTTGAGACTACCACACAGTTAGGTCAGATGGAGACGAACTTAAGGCAATCAATAGCGTTCAGTGAAGAAAAGACGGCAGCGAAACTCATACAGCTAGAAGAAATATGTAACGCTAATACAGAAGGGATAAAGATAGAACAATTAGCAATCCAAGCTACCATAAAAGGAGTAGACAACGAGGTTAAGTCTGCGGCAAAACAATTGCACAGCTTAGAAGGAGAGATGATAGAGATTAGAACGGAAATAGACAAGGCAGCTTTGACTTCAGCAGAACGATGGAGCATTCAGGAGAACGAGAATGATGCACTTAAAGCGAGTATCCGTGAAAGCAATGAGATGATAGGAGGCAGGCTCGATCAGCTGGAAAGCGAGAAGAAAGAGGGAAAGAGAAAAGAGGAAAATAGATATGAGGCAATAAGAGTGGAAATAAACAAGACATGCCAACAAATTGGAATTGACGGGAAAGAGGATAGAAAGAAACTCATAGAACAAATGGAAGAAAACCAAAAGAGGATAAAGGAGGTCGAATTGCAGTTACTGGGAAAAATGGAGGTACAAGAACGAAAGATTATTAAGACAGAAATACAGTCTTTACAACAACAGGAAATGCTTCTTGAACTAAAAGCCCACAATAGCAGCAAAGGGACAAGCAGTGTGGTTAATCATTTCAACACAAGCCAGACTCAGGTAGAAGGAATGAATGAACTTAGTCCGGGCCGTGCGACCACAGGTAGCGAGAATAATGAAGGGTTTCAAACATTTAGAGGACTTGCTTCAACACCTCAACAGCCGACTGGCAATAATAATAACAATAACCCAACTACACAGTATGTCCAAATAATTAGAATGCAGGAGGATCGCCCACGAAAATTTAACAATGATGGTTCACAAACGCCGAAAGCTTTTCTAAAAGACTTAGAACACTACCTTACAGACAATAACATTCCTGAGAATAAGAAACTCAGAATAACAGAGAAATTACTTGCGGATAGCGTTCTGACGTGGTTCAGAAGTTTTCGCTACACCTTTGAAGATATGGACACCTTCAAGCATGCATTTTTACGTCGTTACTGGAGCATGTCTATACAACATAATTTAAGGATGGAATTATATAGTAGGAAGTATCATGCGTCACAGCCAACACGTTATTCAGAATATTTTTCGGCTCAGCTACTCAGACTGAAGGATATGGATATTTTACCACCGGAGTCAGAACTGGTGATGACAATTGGAAAGCAGCTTCCGTTGCCAGTACAACAGTTTTTAATTGCGGCAAACGTCTCGAGCGCACTGCAAGCAGAGGAGGTGTTACGTCAGTTGGATGAGACGTCATGAAATAATCAAAATAGACACGTCAGAGCGAGTGACAGCGCAGCGCTGGTACACCAAGCCAAGCTAGTCAAAACTAGAGAGCAGAGCACCAACACGAATGTTAGCCATAGGAGCGGGAATAATAACGGAAGGTCGGACTCGCCGAAAGAGGAGCAAAGGAGATATGAACCAAGGAACGAGAGGAACTGGCAGCCACAACAGTACAGGAGAGATGAATGGAGAGGGCGTGGTCGCGAAGGTCCATATCATCATCGCAGATATGATAGAAGAGATAATAGAACGTGGAACCGAGGACGAGATGAGAACCGAGGATATACGGAAGACAGTCGACGGGAATTGCAAAACAGGCATGAGGCATCACAACGATACCTAGATGAGTTGCATCGCAACCAAGAGACGGAAAAGGATCGCTGGCGAAGGACGATGGAGAATCGCGAGAACCCAGATATGGAAATCACTGGAGCAGAGAGTGAATTAGTGCAACAGCATCGCGAAAGCCAGAATGAGAAGAGGAACACAGGGGCTATTAAAAAAAATGTATTAGAGGGTGAAGAAGATAGGCTAGATTTCACGCCAGATAAGACACAGTGGTTGATAGCGAACATCGAGGAATGGGTCGCAACTCCTGAGGATTTTACACGTGAAATTATTCAACCGGAACAACATTGTTTGAGGAAATTACCAGTCATCAATACGAGGATAGAAGGACTAAGAGTAAAAGGATTAGTGGATACAGGGGCACAGCTATGTCTAGTATCAGAGGCATTAATTAAAGCTCTAAGCGAGAAACAGAGAATACCTACGATTCCAGTACCACAGGTCAAAATTAGAGGAGTAATTCCCGAAAAATCAGCCGTATGCAAATTTCAGGTACAACTGGATCTAGAAATATTAGGACACACTTTCTCAAACGTATTCATGGTGATGAACAAGATGAATGTAAATTTGATTCTGGGGGCGGATTTCCTATATGAGCACCAAGCAGTGATTGACCTGCGCAACAATGTAATTAAATTCAGAAATATGGAAGGATTATCAGCAGTGGGACTGAACATGAATAACCACGGCTTAGATAGAGACGCTGACATTTGGAAGCTGGAGACCATTTCTGAGGAAGAAGAAGAAAGTCAAGCAGATGAAGAGGACTCGAACACAGGACTCCTGGAGGGAAAGCAAGAATTGGAAGATGAAATGTGGTCCATGGCAGTAGAAGAAGATGGCAACAAAGACAGTTTTGAGACACTTTTGAAAGAAAAATTAAGAGAGGCAAAGCTAAATGATGATGAAAGAAATTGCTTGGCACAAACGCTATGTAAACACTCAGCAGCATTTAATACATTACCGGGAAAAATATTAAATTTCAAGTACGCTATGCAGGTAGATGACTGGACACCATTTAAGAGCCGACTCTACCCAATTCCAGAAAAGCAGCGTGCAGCAGTTAGAAAAATTATAGGTGAGATGCTTAGAGGGGGCATAATTAAGAAAGCTCCAAACCCATATTTGAACGCCATATTAGCGGTGGCGAAGCCAAATGGTTCAGTGAGGTTGTGTCTCGATGCTCGCACCCTCAATTCCAGATTAATAGATGAAACCGACCGTGCACCACTAATTAAGGATGTACTCAAGAAGTTCCATAAGAAGAAAATATATTCGTCTGTCGACCTTGCGAATAGCTATTGGCACATCGAGTTAGAAGAGAAATCACAGCTGTTAACTGGATTTCTATTCGACAATCAGAGTTTCACCTGGTGTCGTTTACCATTTGGAGTTAAGACAGCCGGATCTGCACTAATCCGAGCATTGGATCGAAATTTAACGGAAGAAGTGAAAGACATGACTGTCAGATATGTCGACGATATCTTACTAGCATCAGAGAGCAATGAGGAACACATGCAAAATTTAAGCAAGTTGTTAGAGAACCTAGAAAGGGCAAATTTCAAGATCAATCTAAAAAAATCACACTTTTTTCAGCACGAAATTTTATATTTAGGACATATTGTTGATGGAGAAGGGATCAGGCCCAATCCAGTGAAAATCGAAGCCATTAAAAATTTTCCTCGACCAACCAGAGTCAAGCACATAATGATGTTCTTGGGAGCCACCAACTTCTTTCGTGAAAACTGTCCAGGATACACCGAAGTAGTAGCACCATTACAAGAGATGCTAAAAAAGAACAACCGTTGGGTTTGGAACGAAGAGTGTGAGAGGTCATTCACAGCCACGAAGGAATTACTGTCAAATAACATCAAACTGGGTTACCCGGATTTTTCGAAGGGGTTTATAATTCAAGCAGATGCGTCTTTAGTGGGCATCGGAGAAATGCTTTTCCAAGAAGACGCAGAGAGAACAGCAAACCGCTCATACCTAGCATTCATCAGCAGGAAATTAAGAAAACATGAGAAAAGTTATACCATCTCAGAGCTGGAGCTTTTGGCGATCATATTGGCAACTCCAGCTATCTGATATGACATCTAGCGGTAAAAATGAGAAACTTACCAAGTAGGATACATTTGTCACGTGGTGACTGTTTGTATATATTATGGTTTCTTGTATTGGTAAGCAGATCGTGGTAAATTCTTCGGGTTTATACGTACCGGTAAGTAATAAGTTTTACTCGTTGATAAGAGTGCAAAATGAGTAAAAGCAAAGTTTATTGCTCAGTTTACGGCTGTAAGTCGATGTATAAGAGGGCTGCGGATATACGTTTTCATCACTTTCCAAAAGATGCAAAATAGCAATAGCCGAAAGGTGACAATACCAAATAAATACGGGAAACAAGAGCGGGTTGGACCACTCACCACTACACTCACTGGAGACAGAACGGCTTGTTAACTTACGCCGAGCCAAGCCGCACTTAGACATCCAAGCACATTCTCGCCGAGCCAAGCCGTACCAACACAGCCAAGCATACACCAGCCGAGGACTGTCAAGCTTCATCTATCAGGTATCCTTCCCCGCTCTCTAGTTCATTTCCAATAACCCTACCAAAGGCCATCACCTCGCTCTGCGATATCCGAGTCATATAGGCCTAATTTGACCTCGCAGGGTTAATACCCACCATCCAAATCAAGCAATTCCTGTCTACCCCGAGTTTTAATACAAGTTAAACTCATCCCTTCGCCCTACCAAGCAGCAAATAATTTCTAGAGTCTATGGTACAGTGAGCAAACTCAAATATAACTTTTAAACGTAACAGCGCCATGACTCAAATTGCACAAAAACAAATACCGGCAGACAACCGATGCTTGATAATATGCAATTGACACATAAAATCCAGTGGAACACACAAATTAGATCACGTGTATCGCACAGTTATACATATATACAATTGAAAATAACACTGTCATTATTTTAGGGACCACATTAACTGATTATAACTGAAATATAAAAAGTGTTCCATATCAAATGCGTGTTATTGAGTATTTTTACCCTACTTATCCAGACTGTCCGCAGCGCCCCAAGTGTTAGTTTGAGTTGCCAATACGCGCTACAACAATGGCGTCGTATTATCTATGGTTTCTCCATAACAATCCGCACTGATCACAAGGCGCTGACTTTCTTATTTAAGACCACCATGGTAAGTGAACGCATCAATAGATGGGCCATTTATGCGCAGCAGTTTGATATACAAATTGAGCACATATCAGGAAAATTGAATGTAATCCCGGATATTTTGAGCCGAAATCCAGAAGAAGAGGCACAGCAGGAGGAAATGTTAGTGCAACACATTGAGCTGACAAACGAAGATCAAGATTTCTTACAAGAACTGAAGAGGTTACCGCAGGAACAAGAAAAGGAGCCATGGATGATGCAGATGATTAAATTCCTCAAGAGAGAGATAACACCTGATACCCCAGCACATCGAGAGATTGAAGCTCAAGCGAGAAGTTATTCATACTTCAATAATATGCTCCATAAATTTATAGATGAGGATCATGTCAAGTTACGGATATTGTTACCAGCTTCGTTACAGAGGAAATTAGTGTGGCATACTCATTATACGCTTGGTCACATAGGGTTAGACAAGACACAAGCAACAATAGGTGAAGCTTTCACTTGGCCACGGATGAGGATTACTATACGCGATGTCCTGAAGACATGTGATATTTGCCAGCGCGCAAAACCCAATAACTTCCTCATGAGACAATACCCAAAGCCAATACTGCCACAGAAACCGTTAGAGCTCATTGCTACGGACTGTCTTGGTCAATTGCCAAAAGGACATAGAGGAGTGCGACATGTCCTTGTATGTGTGGACGTCTTTTCTAAATTTGTTGTTCTATGTGCTATCCAGAAAACAACTTCGAAACAGGTCCTGAGCCGCATCAAGAATCGAGTTATACCTATAATGGGAAAGCCTGAATTTATCCTTTCTGATCATGGAAGTTATTACACATCAGCAGAATTTAAGCGCGGATTAAATGAGCTAGACATCAAGCATGTACTATCTAGCATACGCCATCCACAGGGAAATCCGAGCGAAAGAGTCTTACGTGAGGTCTCGAAGCACATACGCATGTTCATACCTACAGAACATCACCGTTGGGCCGATACATTGAAAAATATTGAGATTTGCATCAATATGACACGTCATGAGTCAACTGGACAAGTACCATACACGTTACACTTGAACCAGCAACCACCGAGATCTTGGACAACAGTACTAGATTGCCCAAGAGATCCGCAGCCAGCACCACAGCTGAGAGTCGAACGGACGATCACCTACATGAGAGAACAAGCTGACAGAAGGCTGAGAAGACTAAAAGGAAAACGCTTTCACAGGGAATTGAACGTCAATGAACTAGTTTTATTGAAGAGGCCACCTATCTCTGATCCAGCAAACAAAGTATTTCGTAAATGGTGTTTCCCATACATAGGACCTTATCGGATCATAAGAAATTTGGGGAATAATGCATATAAGATACAGGACGTAAACGGCGGGAGCACATCAGTTGTAAATTGCTCAAACCTCAAATTATATTACAAAAGGGAACCGTTTGATCAACCACGGAATACCGCGGGTGTCAACATTATGGAAATCGAATAAAGATGAGCCAAATGCACGTGGAACGAGGAAATAGCCAGTCATAAACGGACTCTGTGTTTACAGTGGAAGACCGTGAAGTAAGAGGACTGGGCGAGACAGGCGGACAATAGCTAGCTACCTGCACCAGACAGCCGAGACACTAATCTTAGCAAGAATGTGGAGAGGGAGACAAGGATCGTACCAAGGGAATCCCTGCGCGCGACAGCAGTGGCGAACCAAATAAACAATATAAGGAGTGACGACGGAACCTTGCAGCATCCGTGAGGCGGATCGAGATTGAGAAAAAATCATACGTTCCATATCGATTTTTTTCCTTTGCAGAAGGGTAATGTGACCTTTATGCATCTCTGATAGCATAAAGTCTACATATTATTCCAACAAAATTTAATTCATGTCTCAAAGTCGATGTGAGAATAGAAGTTGCTTGTGAAACTAGAATGACAAAAGGATGGTTCGTACGTGACTTGAAGCAGCTTTCTCCCAGTGCGGACAAAGGTAGCAGGAAAGAGAAAATCCACATCTGGACACCAAATGCGCCAGACAACGCGCGGAGGTCGTTACACTACGCGGGTAAATGCAGAAAACATCAACGATTACCTACCAAATAAACCCCGCCCATTTGAAAGGAATTAGAGCAGTAATTAGAATACAGAAACAGGAATTATACCATCGTATGGGGGATTATCCCAGCCTCTCAGAAATATCGTCAAAATTTAAATTGGATTATTCTGTGATTTTTGCCAGAATTAAAATGAAATCAGGGGGTGGATTTGAAACGACCAATGGCAGTGAGAGACGCTTGACGCGACCAAATCCCGCCGAAATTAAGGGACAATGAAGCAAATTACGGAGCTCATTATATAAGGATCCAACGATCGGATTTTGAATAAAAAGGAGTCATTGAGACATTGGAAATGAGGACGTTCTAAGGAGCTAGTTCGCATATTCATGTGAGTGTTATTTTGGAAATAAATTCTGAAACTCCCCTACTCCACGTCCCTCTAAGAGAAATCGTATAAATAATGGATCGAAACACAGCGAAGTCAGTCTACTTTGGGGCATCACGGTAGGCGGAAGCCCGTGCCTCGAGCCCTCAGAAATTAACGTGATTATTACAAGTTTTATAAGTTCTTAATACGCGCTGTAGAGGCGAGAGCCTGCGAGTGAGGCATAAGAATAATTAACATTTTTACAAGTTTATAAGTAGGAGCAAGTATACCTCCGAAATTCGAACATCGCTAAGTATTCGCGAGTGCGAAGTAGAACAGTGCATATCATGACAGTATGACGCAGTTGTAATGATAGGTATAGCCGCCCGAGCTATTAACAGCTAGACCAGTATTCTAGGAAGCTATGAACTGCCGGCCGAACTAAATAAGTTGATGATAGCTATATGAGATAGGAGCTTCATGTGCGAGAACCGTGCAGTGTGTTAATGGTAATAATTCACAGTGGACCTTTGTTTTGGTGAAATTTTGAGAAAAACCGTGTGTAAATTATCCTCCTATCAAGATGAACCAACTAATGAAGAAGACTGATATCAAGGACCAGAACCGCATCAGGAAATATGAGAGATAAGTAAATATTGTATGGGGCATGTGGGTCATAATGTTTCCCATTATTGGGGTCGGATAAGTTTATCTCGATCATAAGCAGTTATGATAAAAATAGCTATTTTAGGCATACCGGGCATGTTTGTGTAGATTTGTGTGTTTATCAGTAATGAGTATTTTTGTGTGTTTTATAACGTAATAAGTATATGAGCATCAAAGTGTTATTTTAAATATGGTTTTGTTTGGGATGTCATTAATCTTGTTGAATGCACAGTCAAGGGAATATTTGTTTGATAGTGCTTATGCACAATGTGATTGTAAAAGCTAAATGGGGAAGACCGCTCGATATTGTGACAAGACCAGTAAGTGACACTGAAATTATGAGAGTAATAAGTATGGTAAGGGATTATCACGCGAAGGTAAGACAAGAATGGCTAGAGGGCATTGTGAGATATCTAAGAGTCGATCCTGGGTCGAGCAAAATTAAAGCGGAGGTGATATTTCCGCGTTCTTCGATGATATAATGGTGAGTGAAAATAATAGCGGAGGTGATATTCCCGCATTCTTCGACGATATATAAATGGTAAGTAAAATGATTGAATTCATTATCTGATGAGAGTCCACTTTAGCTCCGTCGGAAAGGTATTGCATTGCTCGAACCCAAGGCAGGTAAAAGGGAGTCTTTAAGAAACAGGTAGAAATATGGTTAGCCGTCTGAATTCTAAAGCAGCCAGGAAGGTTGGGCCGGCCTGCTGGTTATTACGGTGAAAGTGTGTCTGTCACAAGGTCGAGTCTGTCATTGTATTCTATGAAGGGAGGTAGTCCAACTTCCCGGGGTTTCTTTTTGTGTACCGCTTCAGGAAGCGATGTATTATATTTGTCATTATTTTTTGAGTGCATTCATTATGTTGTTGTTTATTAATAATCACGGCGCACCGGCCGCCAAAGTATTTATTTGTTGCTTCATGTATGTTGACTTGTTTATTTTACTATAATTAACGGAGTTATAGCTCTGAGTGAAGTAATTGTTTTAAAGTTATAAAAACACACATGCCCGTAACCTAGAATAAATCTATTGCCTTCATTATCTGACTCTTGTGAGGAAAGATGATGATTGTACGAGTAGACATGTCCGATTTCCCAAAGAACAAGTTTTGCAAGTTATAAAAAAATGAGTGCGCAATATTTATTGTGATAGAATGGCTGGTTCATTTAAGCCATAGTTATTTGAATTAAGTCTGTTGACAATAACTCTTGGACTTAGCAGTGGACTGCAGTAAAATAGACTATTTTCTATTCCTGGTTTCAGCCAGTGTGAAACATTATTTTTGCATTTTTTTGATGTTGTTGATTTCAGTAATTTAAGGGAGTTGATTTTGTTTTTATTTGTCTATGGTTGGGAGAAAAGGGAGATGATGTTTTTGTGAAATAAATTATTTTATATTAGGAGTTCTCTGACCTACTGATTTTAAGATAAGCCTCCTGTGATCCTGTGACTATATTCCTAGGATGTTTAGAATAAGTTAGAGCCACCCCGAACAGAGCACTACCCGAGTAAGAGTCGGCATCCTAGAAGAACGCGGAAGGGTATAATATATATATATAGATAGATAGATACATATATACATAAATTATATATAAACATTTGAACTGACGGTGGTTTTGGGGTCTGGGGGATGTGAAACGCGAAGATATGTCGAAATTTTCCGGATGTCGAAACATGGTACCCATTGCAATAGTTAGCTTTCTAATGAAATCTACCTAAAACAGATAACACACACTAATACAGTCATCACAATTAACACCGGTTATCAGACTGATTCTACACACACCCAAAGTACACGGGGCTACAAGACCGCGTTGTTGCAGCCCCTAAACTTAAGAACCAACCAAACTTTCATTTTCCCAATGTATTATCTATTTTAACCTTGAAGTAATTACCCCCACATTTATAGATGTTTTCTTTATTTCCACTGATGGCCGTGATATTCCTAGTTCTTTTAGCTAGGCCTACTTCAAGTTTTATGAATTACTTGTGAGTTGCATAATCTCAATTATCCACTCTTAATCAGAGGACACTCATATGCCACTGTAAATTGAGGGTATTGAGTGTAAACCATGGTAAGTGACATTATGCATCAAGATCGATATATCGCAATCTTTACATTTGTCAATTGGCGCGACAGGGCGAGTGTGGGGCAAGAGGGACATCATGCACACTCCACATTAAGCATTATCGACACTCGAAGATTGTGTTGTTCTGCTGCTTGTGCTAATATATAATACTAATAATACTTCGGTTAAACGCATGAATGTATCAAAACGATTCACTTAACATAGACTTGAAATACCCAACAGACCAAACGCAAAGCTTGTGGCACAAAAATTCATCAACATAGGCCTACAGTGCAGACAGTACCGATATCTGCAGAAAAAAAACCAGATTGCGTCACGTCGTTGACAACTAGTATTTCATACATCTACCGCTGGCAAAGATCGTCGTGCGTGTAATATATATATATATATATGATAACTACCGCTTTGCTGCATGTACACTGTTGTATGCGAGAACAAAGGTGATCAAGACAAAATGAGTGATTTGTTACTTAACAAATTATACTAATAATTTGACAACGGATGTACAATTGCGTTGAAGAAAGGAAAATGGAAGAACGCATATCCTTCGAAAAATAGGGATATCGGGAACGGAAGCTGGGTAAATAAAATACACCCTTGGCCTCGGATATCTTAATACCGTCAGGTTCGGAAGAAAAAAATAGATTACAGCAAATACGAAAACGAGGAGCATGGTACAGTGCCCGCGCTATACCTGTACCGGTGAGCTACGTCACTACTTCGAGGAAAGGCATATCGACTGTACTAGCCTCAGCAAAAACATTTCTCAAATTGGTAGAACTACATACACTGACAATAGTGTGGCAAGCACTAATGAGTGTGCCGAGTGCTTTAGGCCAAGTCGTCCGAGCTCCACCACGTGGGGTAATATCACGTGAATTGCGTGACGACACTTCACATTCTCAGAAATACAAAGGTCGCTCGGCGACAGAGTGTCTGCGCGCCACGAGAAGTCAAGTGACACGCTGCGACGCTACGGGGAGAGGGAGCTCATCTGAACGCATGCGCAGTCTGTCTATTCCTGACCTAAATATATCCAGTTACTGCTACCTCCCGCATTGTTCTTTTTTTTTCCACTTTCAGAGTACAAACAAAGAAAAACAGAAGGCGTGAATGAGTGACGCTAGCAGCGAACGAGTTGATTTTTTTTGAAAGAACGGTATGCAGTACGTGGGAAGGCATCTGCAGTTCAAACCCAGCTGATTTCTCCTGGCGCGCAGACAATATAATGCAAGGACAATACACGTAAATGCCTGCCTCGCACCTGGAGGCCCCGGGTACGATTTCCGGCTCCGTCAGGGATTTTAGAAACTAACGTGTGACCAGGAACAGGGTTCACTCAGCTTTGTGAGGACAATTGAGTAGCTGTCTGAGACCAATCACTCCACAATCTGCAGATTAAATTGCTGGACAGCGGTCGCTTGATAGGTCAAGGCCCTTCATGGGCTGCAGTGCTACGGGGAATTTTTTAGCGCACATAAATGGAGCAAAACCACATTCAGTTGGGGCAATGATTGCCAAACCACGTCGTACAAATTGTGAGTCCCTGGGGAAGTGGTTCATGATCGCGAAATTAACGATCACGTCTTAAAACTATGTTTCCTTCCTTCTATAATGCCTCGTAATAAAAAGGAACAACACTTCTATACACTGTGTCCTGTTACAACCGTAATGTCCGCTGTCACACCACACCCGCACGTTGCCTACGCAATGCACTTTTAAGTTGGGTCAATGCCCAATGTTATGAAATCATAGAACATGGCCGATCATAACGCCGTGATAAAGTAGCTAGCGCGAGCGACTCAATTACATCTGTCAGAGGAGCAGTATAAGCTTATTGAACAAACCTAATCAATATGCAAACACACATATGCAATGGGGGCACAAGCTGAGGGTGCTTGAGATGACACAACACTAAGGAGCAAACGTTATTATTTTTTGCAAACAGATTGCTGTTATTACTTTGGACAACTTTAATGTGTGTCGATTTTATCTAGTAAAATCTATGATTACGGGGTGTCATTGTAATTGTAATAATTATTGGGTCTGGGATTGGAGTAGGAGCCGCGGGACTTGAAACGAAGTATGACCCCAGCCAGCATTTGCCGAGATGGAATGTGAGAAAATATTCAGGATGGCCGCTGTCAGCGTAACATTGCAGTCGTCGTGAGGATCCAGCTCATGGAACCAAAAAAGTAACAATACTGAATGACTAGCGGAAAAATCTCGCATTTTCATAAACCACACTTGCCCCAATAGTTTTATAATGAGAGACTTAAGGAGAAAGGTTGTTATGTTTTTATTTCAACCAAATGATTATAGAACACTCACGACAACTCGTAATTGCAGCATGTTAGAGCATCAGTATTTGCAAATCGCACACTTCTTATAAAAATTGATATTTATGAAATTAGAATGCAATTCGTCACTGCTAATGTCATTTGCGTGCTGAGTCCATTGATTGACAGCTTAGCTGTAACACTCACCGGTTATTCGATATTTATGAAATTATACGATTTGAGTATGCCTAGGTACTCATTCCTTTGATTTACTGTTTCTGAAATCCATGCAAAATATTAAAGAAAATACATCAGAATGTTAAAATGACATGAAACAGGCGCACAGCGGCCAAAATGTGAAGTTGACAGTAATTATGGAGCGTATTTTCCTACAGCAACAGTATCTGCAAATCGCACACTTTCTTAAAAGTATTTTTTTTAAATTATAGATATTTATGAAATTAGAGTGCAATTCGTCACTGATAATGTCTATTCTCTTTCATTTTAATGCTCATTTGTCACGATCGGCCGCTTGTGAGCGCCGCAGGAGGGATCTATACTACTGAAATAATATATATGATGATTCCACGAAAATGTCACACCGAGGCGTTAAGTGCCAAATTGATATTCCATTTGTTAATTATGTTTATACAGGGTTAAAACTCAGCAATTTTTCTAGGTTTATGCCATGTCATGTGAGCCAGCTTGGTGTTCCTTGGCGAAACCCCACACAAGACATGGCATAAACCTAGAAAAATTGCTGAGTTCTAATTCACTAACCGTGAAAGCCAATATACCATCATTTTATACAGGGTATTTCTAAATTCCCATTACAGACTTTGAGGGCTTGTAGTGGGGACCATGACGGTACCATCTTTCCGCTACCCGCAAAATACCACCACAGCACACCTTCAAATCTCCCGCATTTTCGGCGCCACTGACTAGAGTACATACGTCATTGAACGATCACCTGATGTCCCATATACCCTACATAAAAACCTTGATTTACGAGCCCCAGTGGAATCCGAGGAAGATCTACTGGCACGGGTTATCGCTGCGGCGGATGTTGGAAGACCATGGATTGGTGATCGTGTGTACCAGAACATCATACCGTGTCTGTGTTGACGTCGGTGGTCGTCACACGAGTCCCACCTGTAATTGGACCCAGCATGAGTCGGACAGCACGCCGAAAATGCGGGAGCTGTAGACGTGTGCTAAGGTGGTTTCTTTGCGGGAAGACTGTACGTTTCCAGACACATTCCTATGCTAAACTTAACCGTCTTGATCTCCACTACAAGCCCTCAAAGTCTGTGATGGGAATTTGGAAATACCCTGTAAGTTATATAGTTTCAAATCTCTTTACACAAGGAAGCATCCTGTTTCACACACATGCATAGATAGTGAAGACTGTTATGACGTAACTTACGAAATACAAATAAAACGCAGCATTATGCTAGTCAGTGGCATCATGTGTTGATATAATATGATATTTGCGTTTATGTTACCGGTATTTAAAGTGATGTTTTTGTTTGAGTCTTCAGTCTTTCGACTGGTTTAATGCAGCCCTCCATGTCTCCCTGTCCAGAGCTAATCGTTTCATCTCTACATAGCTCCCACACCCTACATCCGAGACAATCTGTTTAACATATCCTAACCTTGGTCTACCCCTACAGTTCTTGTCCTCGACCCTTCCATAACTAACTTTGCTATTCCTGGGTGTCTTAGTATGTGCCCTATCAACCTATGTCTTCTCTTCATTAGCAGTCACCAGAACCATCTCTCGTCTCCCACTCGTCTTAATACCTCTTCATTTTTAACCCTTTGTCAACCGTTTGTCAAAAATGACTTCCTAATACCCAAATCTATATTCGATGTCAACAGATTCCTTTTCTGTAGAAACGCTTTCCTTGCCTGAGCCAACCTACTTTTTATATCCCCTTTGCTTCGTCCATCACTGGTTATTTTGCTTCCTAAGTAACAGAATTCTCCTACTTCCTTTAGCCTTTCATCTGCCAATTTGACGTCCATAGGGGTTTCTGATTTCTTTCGGCTGCATTACAATATTTTTGTTTTGCATTTATTAGTTTTCATCATGAATTCACGAAATGTACGATTTCTCAGATGACAGTCAGTCACATAACTAGGTCAGTCAGACACCACATTTTTTTAAACCTCTAACATTCCTATAAATTGAGTGTCAGATAATTATGATCTTTTAATGAAAGAGCACCTTAAACCTTCCTCTCAAAACAATATTTTGGAAAACAATATTCGAAATAAACCTTCAGAGAAATACACAAGGAAACACGTTCGCGCGAATAGAGCTCACATTTATGTCAGTCTGTCATGGAAACTTTGGAACGAAGCATTTAGTATATTTTTTATATTTAAGCCACATTTTAAATGTCATTGTAACTGCCCAGTGTTCCTGTATGCTATCATGTTATTATTAGTTTCAATTTACACCCACCACAACGTGTTCTTGCCGAGATGTATTGTAAATGTCAGTCAGATATGGAATGGCTCATTAATTTTATGACTGTGACAGTCATAAATCTCGTACAGCCATGATACACATTTCCAAGGAGACACAGACACTACCAGAAACAAACTCATAACTATTGCTAGGATTTTGATGTAAACATATATTCTTTCCCTTTGCCAAAACATAACTTAAAAAAAAAAAAAAGATAAATGCCCATGCATTAGAACCTTAGCTCTCAGATAATTACATTATATTTTTACATATTTAATATTATTTGATCATATGTAAAATTGCATATTCTGTCTCTTACTGTAAAATAAAGTATGATTTCGCAAGTGAAATATACAGTAATTCAAAACATTCTGAATATTTGTCCACCAGAAAATCAGGTACATGAAACAGATTTTCCAAAAAAAGTCATAAGCTTCAGAGAAAGGGCCAGGGAAGAATTCCAAGAGAGATATTTGTGGAGATAAGGGGACAGGAACTCACGTCACACCTTGCCGGAGACTCAACTCAGTTGTCCAGTGAGTGTCGGAGAGACCACTTTTCAATCTGTTGTTCAGAAAGTCTACTATATTTCCTCCCACCCCGCAAACAAAAAGTGCCCCTCACAATACTCTGCTATATTTCCTCCCACCCAGCAAGCAAAATGTGCCCCTCACAATACTTATTCTTGAGTTCTTACGATTTTCTCATACATAATAATGGAATTTATTTAAATTTGCTATAATATGGACATGCTTAATTAATTAGTTATTGTGCCATACTTTATTTTGCAAAAATATAATGAATAAAATGACGAATCTTCAAGTAATATCATCAAAATTTAAATTAAATTAATATTACATATGTCGCCTAATACTATTACATGAATATGTACATATTTTTCAAGTTGATATTACATAAAATGCCTAGCCCTGGTTATAACTATTGACAATTCTAATCATAAATAATTTAATTTTATCATATTTTCAAAATGTGTTCTTATTATGGGCTGTCTTTTGCCGTTCCCCACATCTCCCAAGTTTATAGAGATTTTTTAACTTGTCTTTTTTTAAGTGTGTATAAAACCTCCCTGATACAAATTGTACTAGCCTTTCAAGATCAAGAACTATTCTTTGTTTATTTGTGTCACGTTGTCAGCCTGTTTGGTTGTACAGCCGCGCGTATAGGATATGACTCAGCTCCAGTAGTCTCAGACATCGTTTTACTCTACGTGGTGACATCTTACGCTTAGCTGTACTTTTGCGAAACAATTAGAAACACGCCATTCTTATCAATTTTTCCGTTCACAATTCACAATATAACATACTGTCTAACACAAGCAGCGCGCAATACTACTTGACTTGTGTTCAGATGGCACTCCGTCATCACTGATTTTGAGTCCACCTCATCGTCGTGCAAGGCTCCAGGTGCTATTATCAACAAACGATGATGATGATGATGATGATGATGATGATAATTGTTGTATTAATGGGGCCCAACATCTAGATCTAGGCTATCGGCCCTTATTGGAACTAATATAGCGTTATCAAACTAACCTACATATTTTAGCTTCCACAAGTGTTGTTAGTTGAAGTTTCTTTTTTATGCCATAAATCTATGACTATTACTATTACTTCCCCTCCCAAGGAAGGCATACTGAGGGATTTTTAATGCTCTTAAAAAATCCAACGACTTCGGCCGGGTTTGAACCCGCGATCTTGGGCATAGAAGTTCAGCATGCTACCAACTACGCCACCGAAGCCGCCTATAAGAAAATCTAACTACAAACTTACAACTAAAATGAACTATTGAATTACGTACTGTAAGAACAAAATAAAAATAAGGGAAATAAAAGACAGGAGAAAAAATGCCCTTCGAGAACTGAGAGACTTGGAAGGAAGGAGAACCATGAAAGGAAAGGGAAATAGGAGAGAGAGACCCAAAGTCACTGGAGTCTACTGCAAAGTGAAAACATTCCTCCTAAAACTTATGTAAAATAAATATCAGAACCCGTCCTGTGTTAATACTTTTTATACATAGTTTTTAAAATGTCACAAATACATCATACATAAAAATCTTGCTTATCTATTCAGCCACCTTAGGTCCCGTTCGATTATATCGGCTCTGCCAAGAAATTTAATTCTGCTCTGGGGGTTGGAACTGGGTTCACTTATCCTTCCCTTCCAGTTAAAGGTACAGAGTCTCTACTGCCTGAGCTACGCATCCATCTCCCCTATTATCATTACACCATCACAACATAACCTGTTTCTATTCTGTCAACACTTTGTTGCAGTTCGAGTAGACCGGATGTAATCGTGTAGTAAAAAAAGAAAAAGCAAGAGCTGTGTTGGAATATTAATGAACCACGTAAATAAAACTAAATAACAAACTACAAATACCCATCCCTGAACGGCTGCATAATTTTACTTTCACACGCGACAACATGCTGTTCCAGAGAAGTAGACGACACGCATATCCGATGCGGCATGAAACTTACGTGAATAAGATGCGTTAATTTGTAAATTATATGGCGTTAAGTGCAAGAAAATGTAATTTATAGAGCACACTGCTTATGATGTAGGCAGGAGGAAGGATATATTTAAGTCGTTAAGAAGTAACAAGGGTCTGCTACATGAACATCCGCTGCACGCTGCTAGTACAAATAAATGAAGATAAAAATACTCTTTGCACTGCCTCCACTTTTTTTTCGCCAAACTTCTCTCAACAATATTCCTAACTTTTTAAAATTTAGAATTGGAATAGTGAAAATGAAAGGAAGTAAACTTGTAGTTTTACGCGACTGTTAATCTCGCCTTCATTAGTCATACGACCTACTTTTCACGTGGAATCCGAATCACAGGACGTGACATTTCACCTCTGAAATTCCACATGCATTAACTGGAAATCAAATCCGGTCAGCTTTGGTGAGCAGCAAGCTGCTTTGACAGCTGCGCAATCATGGCTATATGTCTACAGAATGTTTGCATGGCTACCGTGCACAGAGTTGGGCAAAATACTCACAAAATTAATTTTCGATACAAAATGCAAAATACAATAACTGAATCCTTGAAAATATGTAATACAAAATTGCGTTTTCAAATATAATTGAAAATATTGAACACTTTCTGTAAATTATGCTCGCAAACTATTGATTTGAAAAAACTTAATGGAATGGAAATCTTTTTCGCTGGAAGTATTAGGTATTTTCAGATTTATTTTAAAATACAATGTTGTATTTTTACTGTATTTTCAAGGATTCAGTTATTGTATTTTGAATTTGTATATAAAATAGATTTTGTGAGTATTTTCCCCAACTCTGTTTTAGTGCATTCGGTAGTTGTTGTTGTTTGAATCTTCAGTCTTTTAATGCAGCCGTCCATACTCCCCTGTCCTGCGCTAATCGTTTCATCTCTACATAGCTACCCCACCCTACATCCGACGCAATCTGTTTAACATATTCTAACCTTGGTCTACCCCTACAGTTCTTATCCTTGACCCTTCCTTCCATAACTGAGTTTGTATTTCCTGGTATGTGTCCTAACGACCTATCTCTTTTCTTCATTAGCAGTCGCCAGAAACATCTCTCCTCTCCCAATCGTCTTAATACCCCTTCATTTGTAACCCTATCTACACATCTGATCATCATTCTCCTGTAACACCACATTTCAGACGGTTCAATTCTCATCTTTTCTGCTGCTCCAACAGTCTAAGTTTCACTTTCATGGAGTGCCACGCTCCAGACAAAGGCTTTCAAAAATGACTTCCTAATAGCTAAATCTATATTCGATTTCAACGAATTCCTTTTCTATAGATATGCTTTCCTTGCCTGTGCTAACTTACTTTTTATTTCCTCTTTGCTTCGTCCATCACTTGTTATTTTGCTTCGTAAGTAACAGAAGTACTGTATTAATCAGAGGTCGGACCTAGATTAAATCCATGTTGGGGTGAGTGGTTGTAGAAAAAATATATAAATAACATAATCCATATAAAACAGTGAGGTCCTCTAAGTCAGCGTTTCCCAAACTGCGGTACGCTCGTACTGCTGCAGTGGTAAGCGGTGATGTTACGAAAGATATAAAAAATATAATAATAGTAAATTTTATTTCAGCCAATGGCCATAATAATAGGAATACCATACATGCTCTTCGGTACAAAATTTTGTAAGAGACATCTGACGTTCACTGCATGTTAATACATGATATCTCTCACATGATCTCTCACATAAAATACACACGCAGTTTAAGTTTGGCTGAAGATACTTCTTTTCTGTGCAAACTTTATAGTGAAAACCGTGCACTGCCATTCGTGTCATCATATGACGCAATTCATAATTTGAGTTCATCCACTCACAAGTCGTCATGGCATCTGTACAGTAGAAGTCACTCCAAATATATTTCCTCTTGTCACGAAGTTCACTCAGTAATGCATCATAAGCTCCAGTGGCGGGCAGCATCCATTGATTTCTTAAATCTTCGATATAAAATTGCTCTTTGGCCAAAACATACACAAGGCGAGAGAATGTGTACTTCGAAAGATTGAGTAACTTTTTAAGTATACTGCCTTCACTCTTTCCATTTTTATCAGGTCATTCTTTGACAAGTGTTCCCATATACACACATCAAAAAAAGTTTTGCATCACCTCGGTTCCAAGAGTTCCGGAACCGTTAAATACAAAGGGAATAGAGATCAACACAAACAACATTTCAGCTCGTTTTATTGCTCATGAGACCCACACATTGCATGTTGTACCATCATACAGCTAGACTTTCAGCATTTGTGGTCCAGATTGCAGTACACACCACTACCTCTAATACCCAGTAGCACGTCCTCTTGCATTGATGCATGCCTGTATTCGCCGTGGCATACTATCCACAAGTTCATCAAGACACTGTTGGTCCAAATTGTCCCACTCCTCAACGACAATTCGGCGTAAATCTCTCAGAGTGGTTGGTGGGTCAAGACGTCCATAAACAGCCCTTTTCAACATATCCCAGGCATGTTCGATAGGGTTCATGTCTGGCGAACATGCTGGCCACTGTAGTCGAGCGATGTCGTTATCTTGAAGGAACGCATTCACAAGATGTGCACGATGAGGTCGAGAATTGTCGTCCATGAAGACAAATGCCTCTCCAATATTCTGCCGATATGGTTGCACTATGGGTCGGAGGATGTCATTCAGGTATCGTAAAGCCGTTTCGGAGCCTTCCATGACCACCAGTGGCGTACGTCGGCCCCACATAATGCCACCCCAAAACATCAGGGAACCACCACCTTGCTGCACTCGCTGGACAGTGTGTCTAAGACGTTCAGCCTGACCAGGGTGCCTCCAAACACGTCTCCGACGATTGTCTGGTTGAAGGCATATGCGACACTCATCGGTGAAGAGAACGTGATGCCAATTCCGTGGGGTCCATTCAGCATGTTGTTGGGCCCATCTGTACCGCGCTGCATGGTGTCGGGGTTGCAAAGCTGGACCTCGCCATGGACGTCGGGAGTGAAGTTGCGCATCATGCAGCCTATTGCGCACAGTTTGAGTTGAAACACGACGTCCTGTGGCTGAACGAAACGCATTATTCAACATGGTGGCATTGCTGTCAGGGTTCCTCCGAGCGGCAATCCGTAAGTAGCGGTCATCCACTACAGTAGTAGCCCTTGGGCGGCCTGAGCGAGGCCTGTCATCGACAGTTCCTGTATCTCTGTACCTCCTCCATGTCCGAACAACATCGCTTTGGTTCACTCTGAGACGCCTGGAAACTTCCCTTGTTGAGAGCCCTTCTTGACACAAAGTAACAATGCGGACGCGATCGAACTGCGGTATTGACCTTCTAGGCATGGTAGAACTACAGACAACATGAGCAGCGTACCTTCGTCCTGGTGGAATGACTGGAACTGATCGGCTGTCGTACCCCCTCCGTCTAATAGGCCCTGCTCATGCATGGTTGTTTACATCTTTGAGCAGTTTTAGTGACATCTATGAACAGTCAAAGGGACTGTATCTTGGATACAATATACACAGTCAACGTCTATATGCCGGAGATCTGGGAACCGAGGTGATGCAAAACTTTTTTTGATGTGTGTATTTCCCAATGCATATGCAACTATCGGAGTAATTTTGAGCTTAAATAACGCCATGCCTGTATCAAGGGACAATTTTCCAAGTTGTCTTATGTCATTCATTGCTAAAATTGCTGTGTCAACTTTGTCTTGTATGCGCTTCGTAAATACAACTCCCTGTGTTTGGAATATTACTCCTAAGTACTTAAAATTGTTCACTAATTGTAATATTTTGCCTTTATATTCCAAATGATGATTAACTGACAGTCTACCTCCTTTTCTGAAGGCCATGAACATTGTCTTGTTTTCGTTCAATTTCAATTCATTTTCGTCCGCCTAATTTACTAGTCTGTTGAAAGTCTCCTGTAACCTTTCAAGTGATGTGGATGTTAGCACCATGTCATCCGCATACATGTAGATGGAGACACCTTGATCCTCTATAATCTGGGTCACATCAATGGTTGCAATATTGAACAGGAGAGAACTTAGTGTGTCCCACTGTAGCACACCGATTGTCTGTTCAATGCAATGCGATTCCATTCTGTTGTCATCAATTCGTACTTGGTTACTCATTAAGATATTTCTTATCAGTCTCGTTATATAGTGCTGGTGTCCCATCAGTGAATATAGCTTCTCCAGCATCTTATTCCTGTTTACTGAATCAAACGCTTTCGAATAGTCGATAAATACCACATTCAACTAGCCTCTTCCGTGCCGTAAGGCTTCCTCAATGTCATCTTGAAGACATTTAATTGCATGTATAGTTGACCTGCCTCTCCTAAATCCGAATTGTTCATCTGGAATTTTGTGTTCCGTTAGATCTGTCAGTCTCAATGTTAGTAGTTTTGTTAACAATTTAAATCCTGAGTGTTCGCTTTGCGAATGTTTTTTGTTGGCTATGTTTCCCTTACGGTGTGAAACACACGTTCAATTTTTCTGCCCCATTATTTTAATTTCGTGAATTGCAGTCTGAACGCGGTGTTCTGATTTGTTTAATATTGGTGTTTCAATTTAATGGCTTTTCTGTAGTATTCATGTCTACTCACCTGTTTTCTGTAGTGTCTTTCTAGACGTACTATACCGTCACATTGTCTCACGAGCACTGAGCTCTCTCCAGCGGTGACGCTCGCATTGTGCTTGGGGCTGCGCTGTGATTGGCTGCTCTCTCGCCACACCTTCATGCTAGAAGGTTCCGCGCGCTGACGTCACTACCGCTATATAGCCTGAGGTCTCCCGGCCTACAGTGCCTACTCTTGTCCACTCTTCTCAACGGATCACATCTGCTCACCAACATCCCTGCTGGGGTTACTGCCCTCTCGGGGTACCTCTGGCTGCCGGAGTCTCTTCTCCGCCGGCATAATCTCTCTGCTGGACTTGGCGGCCTGGCCGGGCAGTCTAAATTCATCAGCCTGCACTTCAACCAAAAATCTTCAACATGGATCTACTCTGCAAATCGTAATTCTGAGAACATCATTTCACCAGCCGCAGGAGGTATTACCAAGAGCCTCTCTATGCTGGTCGCTATCTTTGGGAGAACCTATCATCATCTACTCTAGTTCCGAACCCGGAACCCTGGAACATGCCAGACTGACCTCGCACCGCCAGAGCGGGCGCACTAAATTGCCGCCAGCTACTGAGGACCTCCGACTGCCGGCCTGATACTTCTTGTATCGTACCTTAGAAGAGGTGGTACCCTTTCACGTCCTTTATTCTGCCCGGATTCTTTCCGTCAGAAGAGTATTTCATTTTAATCCACTTTGGAATGAATTTAAATTATTATGCTTCTTTTTTAGTAATTTTATATTTAATACTTTAAAGTTAATCACTGCTCTATTTACGTTTCCTGGAGAAACAAGTACCTTTTAATTGTTATTAATTTTTTATTGTCAGTTTTTAAAGTAATTTCTTTGAAGCTATCATTCCTGGCGACATATTCGCTTTATATTTAATAAATATCATTCAAATCTAAATCTTAACTTTTTGGTCTTTTCCCGCTCTGTCCTTCATTATCACCTTTTGTGTCCGAAACTTCATTCTGTCTAAATCCCCTAGGATGTACCACATCCACTTGGTACACCCCTTTCCATGGTACCTCAACCCCGGATCAAACCCAGAACCTTCATTCTGAGACCGCAAATTCAATTCAAAAAACTGGTTCAATCTAATATTTGTTCTATACATTTCAGTACACTGTGGCTAGCGCGGGAGATCTGCGGGAAGGCGGAAACAATCCCAGCATATTTGTACAACTGGTTTCTTTCCGGAGAGCAGGTCTGTCTGGTGCCACAAGCAGCTTCGGTGAGTGAGTTGTTCCAACTTTTCCAGCCATGCCACCAATAATTGATGATAAACTGTTAAACTCTCGGGCGGCCTACAAAGGTCAACTCACCCGTTTTCAAAAATATTTAGCTACTCTACCGAAAGAGGAACAAAACCTTGACATTATATCCCAGCGTTTAAAAGCTTTTGAACAGGCGTACGAGAAATATGATCTCGTGCAACTTGAAATTGAAATCAAAAGTCCAGAACATCAATCAGATAGGGAAGAAGTAGAGAGTAATTACTTTGATACACATGCTCAGGCTGTGGCATTAGTTAGAACTCTGACCCTGGCGTTGAAGGTAGAAGAAACTCAAGGAAGAATTAGCGACCATGGGAACGGTATCAAACCATTGCTACCTAAAATTGAAATTCCGCACTTTTCAGGAAAGGAAGAGATGTGGCAATCATTCTTTGAATTGTTCAGTTCATTAGTACATAATAATGCCACACTTCCGGAAATTCAGAAATTTCATTACTTAAAATCCATTTTGCAGGGGCCACCCCTTCAACTTATAAGAGAACTTCCCCTAACAGGAGAAAACTATAACATTGCTATCGAGCTTCTTAAAGGCCGTTATGGCAATGAGAAATTATGTTTACAAAGGCATATTCAAGCCTTATTTAACCTGCCCACCTTGCGAGCTGAAAGCTTGTCAACACTGCGAGCCTTGAGTGACGCGGTCCAACTACATGTCAGAGCATTGGCACGGTTGAACCAACCGGTCGAGCATTGGGATCTATTCTTGATTCACTTGGTTACTTCTAAATTTGATTCATCAACCTTAAAGGCATGGGAGAGGGGACTAACAAATGACACGTCATATACCTATGATTCATTGCTTATGTTTATGAATAATAGATGTCAGGTTTTGTCAGCTGTAGCCTGTCATATGTCAGGAAGTGCAGATAACAAATCTAATGTTGTGAAACCAGTCGGTGCAAAAATAAACAAATCTGCTGTCTTTACTGTTCAGCATAATTCAATGGATTGTATTCTCTGTAAAGCACCTCACAGGTTATATTCCTGCGTTGCCTTTAAAGCCCTTTCTACCGATGAAAGACGCAAATTAATAGCTCAAAAAAGATATTGCTACAACTGTTTGTCAACTAGGCATATGGTGCCTGATTGCTTATCTAAAAATACTTGCTCCCATTGCAAGGCTCAACATCATACCTTGCTTCATAGGTTTGAAAAGCCACGTCAGGCTCCTTCCCCTGGATGTTCTAAAGATGCATCCCCAGGAGCTAATGCGCAATCTTATACTCAGAGCTCTAGCTCAATTCGTAGTTCCCAGGTGCTACTATCAACCGTGTTAATAAAAGTTCAAGACTCTTCTGGTAGATGGCTTGAAGCACGTGCCCTATTGGATAATGCCGCCACCCATGACTTCATAAGTGAGCGTCTCATTAAGAAACTTGGTCTTCCCAAGCAACCTACATTAATTCAGGTTACCGGTATTAACAATAGCAATGTTAAATCTTTGCATTTTGTTCGTTTTCACATCAAAGATGCTGTGAATTGTAACACAACATTGCAGTTGAATTGCCTTGCCATTGATACTATTGGCAGTAACACCCCTAGTAATTCTTTTGAAGTTAGAACGTGGCAATTTCCTCATAACATTCAGTTGGCGGATCCAACATTTAATACGAGCGCTCCGGTAGACATACTTCTCAGTGCCCAAGTATTTTGGCAATGTCTCCTTAGCTCTAAGGTTAAAATATCACCAGGAGTGTTTGTTCATCATACCAAGCTACGTTGGTTAGTAACGGGTCAAGTCCCTCGTAAGTCATTTCAAAATTTCTCTCAATGTCATTTTGTCAATACAAGTCTCGATTATAACTTAGAAAGATTTTGGAAAATCGAAACTATAGATTCAGTTTCACCTTCCTCGGTTGAAAATGAAATGTGTGAAAAACAGTTTCGCGAAACGACCAAACGCAATTCAGAGGGTAGATTTGTCGTAACAATGCCCCGAGTGGATAATCCACCTCTTTTATTTGAAACACACCCTAGGGCTCTTAGAGCACTCTATGCTGTGGAAAACAAATTTAAACGTGACCCTGTTGTTAAAACTCAATACTCCACGTTTATGGAGGAATATGAGGCACTTGATCACATGGAGGTTGTTACCAAGAAAGATGATGCTTCTTATACCCCATCTGAAGTCATTTACCTCAATCATCATCCAGTTTGGAAGAATGAGATTTTAAAGGAAAACATAAGAGTGGTCTTTAATGGCTCTGCATTGGATGCCAATGGTACTTCTCTGAATGACACATTATTATCAGGCCCTCCTATTCAATCTGACATTTCTTCTGTCTTGATGAATTTTCGCTTGTTCCCTATCGCAGTGATATCTGATATCAAGCAAATGTATAGGCAGATTTTGGTCGATCAACAACAGTGCGACCTTCAGAGAATTCTTTGGCGCGACGAGCCTACTAAACCTGTCAAGATTTTTCGGCTAAAAACCTTAACCTATGGACTAAAGCCCTCTGCTTTTTTAGCCATACGTACGTTGAAATTACTTGCTGAACAGGATGGCCCGTTGTATTCTCCTAAGGCTTCTGAAGTGTTAAAATCATCATTTTACGTTGACGATTTTCTTCATTCATTTGAGTCAGTATCTGAAGCACTACAGGTCTCTAAAGATTTGACAGCTTTGCTTTTGGGAGGCGGATTTTCCTTGTGCAAGTGGAACTCTAATTCGGAAGAATTTCTTTCTAAATTTCCATTAACTTCAGTCTATAATGACTCAGTAGAGCTTCTTCAAGAAAGTAATTCTATCAAAACCTTAGGCATCTATTGGAGTCCTCAAAAGGATTTTTTCTTTTTCAAAATTAATCTCAGTGACATCAAACCGCAAACTAAGCGGCAAATTTTGTCTGAGATTGCAAAGATATTTGATCCTCTCCAATTTTTGGCGCCAATTATTGTCACAGCAAAGCTTTTCATGCAGGATCTTTGGTCCTTGAAAACTGGTTGGGATGAACCAGTTCCTTCGGAGTTGCAAAAAAATTGGATTTCTTATAGAAATAGTTTGGAAGATCTCTCCAATGTCATTATCCCGCGAGTGATTATTCCCTTTCCCTCTTGTGGAGGATATGAACTTCACATCTTTGCCGATAGCTCATTGAAAGCTTATGGGTGTTGTGCATATATTGTTTGCCGCAATTTTGACCAGTCATATTTCTTTTCCAATTTAATTTGCGCTAAGTCAAAGGTAGCCCCTCTTAAATCCTTATCCTTGCCACGACTGGAACTTTGTGCTGCTCTTCTGGCGGTTGAATTATCGGTCAAAATCCGCCAATCTTTGAAAATCCGATTTAGCAAAACTTACTTTTGGAGTGACTCAGCCATCACGTTGGCATGGATTGCCAAACCTTCCTCGCATTGGCAGGTGTTTGTAGCTAATAGAGTGTCCAAAATTCAACAATTGTCTAACTTTGAACAATGGCATCATGTATCTGGCAAGGAGAATCCTGCAGATGTCATTTCTCGGGGATGTTCCCCTCTTATGTTGGCTAACCTGACATTATACTGGCACGGTCCCCCTTGGCTTCTGCAAGAACCTTCCGCTTGGCCAAATTTTCCTCTTCCGGAGTTATCAGACTTGCCGGATGCTGGTAAGATTACTGGATCTTCTTTTCTCGTTTCTGACTCTCCCCTTCTCTTGCAGCGATATTCCTCTTTCCATAAATTGGTGAGGGTTATGGCTTATCTCCTTCGATGGAAATATTTTGTGGTAGAGCAACCCCTTTTTCCTAAGCCATATTTAACCCTTTCTGAATTAGGTTTAGCCACTACAAAAATCTTATGGCTTACTCAACAAGAAATATTCTCTGAAGAATGTCAGGTGTTGTCCCAAGGTCAATCCCTTAAGAAATCGAGTAGGCTTTCATCACTCGCCCCTTTTTTGGACACTGATGGTTTACTAAGAGTTGGAGGACGTTTATCTTTGGCTGATCTTTCCGAGGATAAAAAACACCCAATTAGTCTTCCTTCAAAGCATCATGTCACTTCTCTAATCATTCGTCAGTATCATTACCAGCATCTTCATGCTGGTACTCGTACATTACTTTCTGTCATTCGTGAAAGGTATTGGCCCATAAACGGAGTCCATGAAGTTACCTCTGTTATCCGGAAGTGTATTCCATGTTTTAAATCCAACCCTAAAATTACCACTCAGCTCATGGGTGATCTTCCCAACTTTAGATCTGCGCCTGCTAGACCGTTTGCCTTCACGGGAGTGGATTATTCCGGGCCTTTTGTTTACAGAAAAAATTCTCCTGAGGCCAAAAAATGTATTTTTGGAAAACTCTATATTTCGCTGTTTGTATGTATGGTCACCGGAGCAGTTCACTTAGAACTAGTTACCAACGCCTCTACTGCTTATTTTTTGGCAGCTTTTGCCAGATTTTCTGCTCGCCGAGGACTTCCTTCAGAAGTATTTTCCGACAATGCTAAAAATTTTATCGGAGCTTCTGAGCAAATTAAGAGAGCTCTTACTCAAAATGCAGCGCTGGAAAGGATTACTGATTATGCTCACCAGAGAAATTTCAAGTGGCACTTCATCCCCCCTTATGCACCCCATCAAGGTGGACGGTGGGAGTCTTGTGTGAAACTCACCAAGAAGCACCTTAGACGTGTTTGTGGCCACACCCCCCTTTCTCATGAAGAGTTTAATTCTTTAATTATTTTTATTGAGGGCATAATTAATTCTCGCCCTTTATCACCCTTATCTAATGACCCTTCAGATCTTCTACCATTAACGCCGGGCCATTTTCTTATCGGTGGTCCATTGACTGCCTCCCCACCTTTGTTATATTCTAATTCTCAATCTTCTTTAGCCATTTCTTGGCGCAAAATTGAAAGTTTGCGCAACAATTTTTGGCGTCGCTGGAGGTTGGAATACCTCGGTTTGCTTCAGCAGCGTGGCAAATGGCTTTTTTCCTGCTCTAACCTTCAGGTGGGGGACTTGGTGCTTTTGAAAGACCCTAGTCCTCCTCTTGTTTGGAATTTGGGTAGGGTTGTTGAGTGCTTTCCTGGCAGAGATGGTAGGGTTCGCGTGGTAAAACTGCAGACTTCTGCTGGTCATTTTCTTAGGCCAATCACCATGATTGCTCCTTTACCACGCGAGGCCTAACTTCTGCGCTTTCTTACTGCAATTTTTTCTCGCCCCTCCCAGCATGTTCGCTTTGCGAATGTTTTTTGTTGGCTATGTTTCCCTTACGGTGTGAAACACACGTTCAATTTTTCTGCCCCATTATTTTAATTTCGTGAATTGCAGTCTGAACGCGGTGTTCTGATTTGTTTAATATTGGTGTTTCAATTTAATGGCTTTTCTGTAGTATTCATGTCTACTCACCTGTTTTCTGTAGTGTCTTTCTAGACGTACTATACCGTCACATTGTCTCACGAGCACTGAGCTCTCTCCAGCGGTGACGCTCGCATTGTGCTTGGGGCTGCGCTGTGATTGGCTGCTCTCTCGCCACACCTTCATGCTAGAAGGTTCCGCGCGCTGACGTCACTACCGCTATATAGCCTGAGGTCTCCCGGCCTACAGTGCCTACTCTTGTCCACTCTTCTCAACGGATCACATCTGCTCACCAACATCCCTGCTGGGGTTACTGCCCTCTCGGGGTACCTCTGGCTGCCGGAGTCTCTTCTCCGCCGGCATAATCTCTCTGCTGGACTTGGCGGCCTGGCCGGGCAGTCTAAATTCATCAGCCTGCACTTCAACCAAAAATCTTCAACATGGATCTACTCTGCAAATCGTAATTCTGAGAACATCATTTCACCAGCCGCAGGAGGTATTACCAAGAGCCTCTCTATGCTGGTCGCTATCTTTGGGAGAACCTATCATCATCTACTCTAGTTCCGAACCCGGAACCCTGGAACATGCCAGACTGACCTCGCACCGCCAGAGCGGGCGCACTAAATTGCCGCCAGCTACTGAGGACCTCCGACTGCCGGCCTGATACTTCTTGTATCGTACCTTAGAAGAGGTGGTACCCTTTCACGTCCTTTATTCTGCCCGGATTCTTTCCGTCAGAAGAGTATTTCATTTTAATCCACTTTGGAATGAATTTAAATTATTATGCTTCTTTTTTAGTAATTTTATATTTAATACTTTAAAGTTAATCACTGCTCTATTTACGTTTCCTGGAGAAACAAGTACCTTTTAATTGTTATTAATTTTTTATTGTCAGTTTTTAAAGTAATTTCTTTGAAGCTATCATTCCTGGCGACATATTCGCTTTATATTTAATAAATATCATTCAAATCTAAATCTTAACTTTTTGGTCTTTTCCCGCTCTGTCCTTCATTATCACCTTTTGTGTCCGAAACTTCATTCTGTCTAAATCCCCTAGGATGTACCACATCCACTTGGTACACCCCTTTCCACTGAGCATTCCAGAGCTATGCCCCTAAATGCATCTGGACTACCTGCATCTCCCTTTCCCTTATACAAAACTTTAATTGAATCGGTCATTTGGAAAAGGGCACATGTCCACAAAAGTAAATTTTACAGGAGAGACAAAAAAGTGAATAAATCGTGAATGAGTGGAACTACCAAAGCTGCATTTTGGCAATGCATATAACATGTAATGGGCCTTTTATTCCCATAATATGGATTTCAGATTCCATCCTTAAAGGACAAAAATTCAAATTTTGTTTCCTGGATATGTGCCCTTTTCCAAGGGAATGGAATGTTCTTAGAAATTAAACACAAATTTTTCATTCCTGTCTCTTTAAATTTGTTTTAAAATACATTTTATCATTACAATGTGTCTTTTTAATGAACCTGTAGCTCTTAGAAATCGGAGAATTACAAACATATTCCAAACAATGCACATAAATCGTTTTGTTAAACAAAACCAGTATTATTGTTCATTACATCTTATAAGGTAATATATTTTTCACTCCATTTTATATTAGCTCTTTGAGAAATAACCTTATAGTCATGGTAATGAATAGATTATTGTCACTGACTGTACACTAACAATAAAAGCTAGAACTTCAAATTACTTCTCTCTTAGGGGATCAGAATGCTTGTTCTTGCAGTGCTTCTTGCTCAGTAGTTGGCCAGTTGTTTACAATGTCATGGTAGAAACTAATATGTTCATCACCGATATACTGTACCAATTTTCTTATGTCGTTGACCTTCTTAATATTAATGGGAAGTTTTCCATTATAGGCTTGATAGTCGAGTAGTGTCGGTAAAGCGGGAAGAAGCCCAGTCGGCCTGGACAAAGCAAATGTTTCTGACAGTTCTGGGAGGCTGGAGATCCACTTAGACACTGTTAGAACTCCGGGTGCTGCACAGTCATATTTAAATTCATTGTACCCAGAAATCTGTAAAGATATTTTGTTCTTTCTAGGTATGTTTTTTCCAAAAGAAGCAGTTGATAACACTGATCTTTTATAATGTGTAGGCCACCATGTTTTGAAATTGATTATATCTGAAGTGCCCACACGTTTCACAGAAAATTTATTGGTACTTGATGATTGCACAATCATGCTAATGTACTGTTCTGGGGGTGTAAATCCTATCTTCCTTACGTAGCTTACGTTTTACTACTGCAAAATTTCTAGCACAGTCATTGAAGGAATGTCCTCTAATGGGAAAGTAATGATATATTTGTTTAAATCGTCCACTTGATGCCAAAGCTAGTAGAAAACGTACCACTGTGTTGTTCTTATTTTGTCCCGGACATCCGTCCGAGAAAATATGAAGCTCAGTAACAGTTTCTGCGACACATTCATTGACGTAGTCTTAAGAAATCTATTACGATTCCTGCTACATGATCATTCTTCAGAGACTGAGCCTTTATTTCCTTGATTTTGTTGTAGTACTTGCTGGCTCGTCGTTTATGTACTATATATTCAGCTGTGGCAACGCGTTTTGCAGTATCATTTAAATATGCACTGCGCATTTTCTGATTATATTCCTCGCAAAAAGAGCAGATATCTATCTGCGGCCTACCGAAAGGTAATGCGTAATTCTCCTTGAAGTATTTAAGGAAGAACTTATATTTCACTGTTCCTTTCATGTTCGGAAACTTATTAACATACATGTCATACATGCTCTCACATTCAGGTTCACAGGCAGGTACTTTTTTGTAGTATGGTTGGAATAATGCACCTCTTTACATCAGATGATTCTATGAACTGGCTAATACTCATACAAGTTTCTCCAGTAATTACGTTGTGTCGAGACCCTATAGATGTCCCTCGTTTGTCTTTTGGCGACTCATTAGCAGCCAGTAACAAGCATAAACGTCGAGTTTTCTTAGAACTTACACCATGTAAACTGATGAAAGCTTGTTTGCATACTGGTACTCGTCGACTGTTCAGGCAAATATAATATGTAAAACTGTGTATTTTAGGTTTTGAAACAGAGGCCTCTGGATTCTTCCGTTCTCTTGAAATCTCCTTAAACTCGATAAGACTTTGTAAATATGTGTCCTGTGCATCCTTAGTGTCAAAGTTGTTAACATAGCTAAAAATAGTCATTTTTTCTTCTTGCGTCAATCCGTTAAAACACCCTCTGGGACATCTAAAACTCAAAGGAAAATATTTTGTATAACCTAATTATAATGTGTGTCGTTCCTATAATAATAATAATAATAATAATAATAATAATAATAATAATAATAATAATAATAATAATAATAGTAATAATAATAATAATAATAATAATAATAATAATAATATGGACATACCTGCAGCTTGATCCAGTTTTCCTAGCGTCAATAAATTTACCATCGTGGATAATATGGGACAATCCTTTAATCTTAGCTGTTTTAATTAGAAACTAGTTGAAACCCGTCAAAAATGACGGTCAATAGAAAAATATTTACTGAAGAATTTTCTTATGTAGGCCTACTGTATATTCTTTGTACGATTATTTTTTGGCTCTATTGAAACTATAAGGGCGTCAAAAGATTGCACTCTCAACATTGCAAAATACTGCTGGCCATGACTGAAAAATTGATGAGGCAAATTGAGACCTATACGTTCCAGAGTTTTCCCTTGAGCTTCATTGATTGTGACAGAGTATGCCAAATAAATTGGAAAATATTGCCTCTTAAAACAAAATGATAGTGTTTTATCGGATGCTGTTAAATCAAGTAGAAGGATTAGACCTCTATGCCTAATTTTAACTGCACTTATTATTTCCAAATCCAAGCAATATAGTTGCATTTAGGAGCCCTTGGGAAACGTTCAGATTTCTAAGCAGCATAACGGTTCAAGCGTTTGGAATATGTGGAGGCAAGTCATTTAGTTCCAAGGAATTCAAGAACTCTGAGGAGTCTAATAAAACTGGCCGCAAACCGTCACATATAATTTTGGAATATAACGAAGAAATGCGATGATGTGCACCTCCATACATCTTAAAACAATGTGGACCGTATGGGTGTGGCACAGTAACATTGGCACCAAATGAAACGAAGGACATAGCATTGTACTGCCGATTAGTCTCTCTGAAATTCCTTGAGATATCATCTCCAGTGAAAAATAATTGTTGCAGCATGTCAAATATTTTATATTTAGTCAGATTAATTTTACCACTACAACAGCAAAGGTCAAAGTAACCAAGTGTAGATTTCTCTCAAGAGAAATACAGTGCAGAACAATGTTTACATTTGTTCGTCAAGGACCCTACACTGTAACGGTACAGTATCTGGAATTGTATCTGAAATGCCGTATTCATATTGGAGTTTAAAAGTGGCTTCGTATCTTTTTTTTATTTATAGCAGCATTTCTCCCCAAATTAACGTCATATTAAATAATACTATAGTGGCCTGCATCAACGCAGCAGCCAAATATTAAATAGCAAACAATAACTTACTTCCATTGCCAAAATCAACTGCGTGGTTAGACTCATTGTTATGTACTCTAAAAAAATAATCAATAAACAATAATATTCACTTATACAACTAAGTTCAGAGACTTCCATTCTCAAGTTGGTTGCTGATGAGAATGCGATGAGACTGATCGCCAATAATAAAATCCTTGCAATTTTTGCAATTTGCTTGCAAACGCAACTCAGGATGACGAACTTCATTTTGAAATAAACAGAATGAAACTGCTCTAAATAATCAATTTCCATCACCTGTTGAAGGTACAATACTTTGCATTTCCATGACAGTAAATTATGCAAGGGAGCATAGAATCACTTCGCCACTACTGGAATGAAGGAAGGAAGCTTGTAGTTTAACGTGACCGTTAATCTTGAGATCATAAGCCACGGGACCTCCTTTTTACGTGGAATCCGAACCACGGGACATGGCATTTCACTTCGAAAATCTCACATGCATTGACCGGGAATCGAACCCGGACCACCTTGGTGAGAGGCATACAGCTAGACCGCTGAGCCACCACGCCCCCCTCTACTGGAATGAGCATGGACTCACTTCGCCAGCCACCGTAATGGAGGGAGTTTTAGAATTATATGTTCAGTGTTTTTCAAAGATCGTATTAACACAGGGAAGCCCAGTCTTAAGGCTACATTCTGAGCTATCGCCCCAGATTCCAGGTTCGATCCCTGCTCTGCCAAGAAATTTAATTCTGGTCTGAGGGCTGGAACGGGGCGCACTCTTGAGGCAAACCTAAGAAGAGCAAAATTTGATTCCCATCTCAACAATCTTGGATGTGGTTTTCCGTGGTTTCCCACTTCCACTCCAGGCAAAATCCGGGATAGTTCCTAACTTAAAGCCTCAGTCGTCAACTCTCCATTCCCCATACTAATTACAATTGCACACATCAATACAGCCATCACATTAACACAGGTTATCAGAGAAAGGTTTACACTCACACAACAAAGTAGACGACGCTGAGTGACCACGATGTCTGAGTCCATCAAATGGATTATGTTCGACAATTTTCTCTCAAGGCGAAGCGATTGTGCCGATTTTTATTTAATAATTTAAAAGTATCTGGCAACGTAAATCATGGAGAATTCCTTACCTTACGGGAATAATAAACGTAACATATGTTTAGACAATGTAATACCAATTGCAAGATAGAATAATTGGGAAATAAAATTACATGTCTGAGGTGGGAATCAAACTCCTCCGACGATGCATAATCAATTTCGTTGTCCACAATGTTAGCCGCTGAGCCACCCAGACAACGAAATTAGAGTGCAATATTAAGTGACGTAAACAACAAACGCACTCAACTGCCAGTTATAGTTCATCAATATGTCCCTTATTTCATGATTCTATTCCAGTATATATCGGGATACAACATAAGCGATATTTCCCTTTTCAATTCTCATAAACAAAGATCACACTACGATACGGTGGATCGTTTATCCGCCATTTCTCTCATGAAGAAACGCCATTGTGGCAACGCGCAATAGCCACATATATTACATTTTTCTTTAAACATATAAAAATATACCGTAACATATACAGTATTTTCCTTTTAAAGAAACACTGCAAATCTGCATGCCAAGAGCTTTCGTTAGAATGCCATACGAAGCCAATCGGTTAAGTCGTTTTCAAAAACTCGTGTGTACAAAAAATACCTTAGTGTTTTAAATATATATGGCAACAGAGAATTCGTTACTTTACGGGAATGATAAAAGTGAAATACATTTCTACAATGTAATACCAATCGTAGGAAGGAAGAAAACAAAAAAAACATATCCGAGATGGGAATCGAACCCTCTCGACCATGCAAAGGATGGCAACAGAGAATTCGTTACTTTACGGGAATGAAAAAAGTGTAATATGTCTCTACAATATAATACCAATCGTAGGAAGGAAGAAAATGAAAATAAAAGAACGTATCCGAGGTGGGAATCGAACCCTCTCGACCATGCAAAGGATGGCAACAGAGAATTCGTTAGTTTACGGGAATGAAAAAAGTGAAATATGTCTCTACAATGTAATACCAACCGTAGGTAGGAAGAAAATGAAAATAAAAGAACGTATCCGAGGTGGGAATCGAACCCTCTCGACCATGCAAAGGATGGCAACAATGAATTCGTTACTTGACGGGAATGATAAAAGTGAAATATGTTTTTAAAATGTAATACCAATCGTAGGAAGGCAGAAAACGAAAATAAAAAAACATATCCGAGGTGGGAATCGAACCCTCTCGATCATGCATAATACATATTTCTAGGCAGTAACCTTATCCCCTTGACCATCCAGACAACTATGGGCCGCTTCAATATTAAGCTATCTAACCAGTATACACGCTCAACCTGCAGTTTAAGTACTTCAATTCGTGGTTTATTTAATATAATTCTAATTCAATGCATATTGTAAAAACATAATTAACATTATTGGAGACCCTTTTTAATTCTCATAAACAAAGATCTCAGTTAGACGCGACCGGAATCGCCATTTTCCTTGTTGAGAAAGGCCATTGTGCGCATGCGCGGGAGTGTCAAATATTACATATTTCTTTCATCATTTAAAAATATACCGTAACATATATTTTCCTTTTAAAGAAACTCTGCAAATCTGCATGCCAAGAGCTTTCGTTAGAATGTCTTACGGAGCCAATCGGTTAAGTCGTTTTCACAATCTCGTGTGTACAAAAAACAGCTTAGTGTTTTAAATATATAGATGGCTGATAATTCGTGCGGTTAATTACTCCTTTCTTTCTTCTCTTGCATACTGTAGCACTATCAGGATCTATACTGTCACTACAATCACTTCAACTTACCATGTTTACAACTACAACATACAAGCAACACCTCGGAAACAGCTGGAAGGCGGCAGATGTTCCTGTTGGTGGGACCTAACACAGCGCACTGCCAGCGCTCGCTGGGATCCATTGGAAAAGGACATCCTGTGGGATATGAGACCTTCTCGAATGGAATGACAAAATTGTCAGGTCCCGTGCTCCATACGTACAAGACTTAGAAGTGACTTTTTCGCGTGGATCAATGCGTCTACATTTAAACTACAGGAATATGAGAAAACATGCATTTGGAAAAAAAGTGGACATGTGCCTCCACTTGTCCGGTATATTCTCTTGTATTAAGCACTGATTGAGAAGGGCCAACCAGTCCTCTTTCATCTCTTTCAAAACTACCTTTGATGTGTTCATTAAATATCCTATCAGGACCACATGCTTTTTGGTTCTTCAACTGTTGCACAGCTAATTCAACCTCACCACTTGTGGAAAGGGAACAATTGCACTACTACTCTGGTATTCGCCATTGTAAACTGGTCTTGTGTCATTTGCTTGCAACACTCTCGTAAAATGCTTTTCCCAATCCTCCATTGAATGGACTCTGGGAAATCGTGGTTGCCGTTCACTCAGAGCCTTATAGGGGTGTCGTTTTGCTTCTTCCAACATTTTTGCTTCTTCCTTCTGATGGAATGATATTCGTGCATCCGTCAGTATGACTTTATATACTCTCCTTTTTTCTTCATATGTTTGTAAAGCCTCTTTTGACTGGTTTTGCCTTGCTTCATGCAACGCTCTCAGTGCGTCTTTCCGTGCTTTGTAACACTCCACATTAAACCAAGGTTTTGTGCGTCTCTTGAATGGGCAGTACGGTTCTGCTGCTGTTTTGATTATATGATCTATACGCTCTAAAGCCATATTTAAGTAATCATCTTCCTGACAATAGGGTGCTCCTAATGTTTCCACTACAGCATTGTGAAGTCTTTCTTTGTTTATCTTCCTGATCAGATGATTATGCTTCTTGATGTTTGGCGATTCACCCCAAGCTTCTATTACAAATTCCGCTTCCACTGGTATGTGCTTCCTTATAACAACGTCATCTCTCACTTTTGTTGAAAAGATGAGATCGACGGTGCTACTACCATTGCTACATATGTAAGTTTTCATGTGTGGATCATTGAAGAAAATTCACCACAGCTTTCGATTTGTTAGTAACCTGGTCTATCCGACAGTTGAAGTCCCCCGCTAAAATGATCATTCCGTTCCTATTTGCTTTCCGCAGCACAAAGTCAAGTTCTTCTATGATTTCTTCTTGTTTATAGTCTGGTTGAAAATAAGCACCGATCACTTCTAAAAATTTTGTTTCAATCATTATAACATTTGAGCTGCTATATAACGTTCTCGTTGGTGCAAGTTCTGGGTTTACTATATATGTTATCCCATCGCTGGGTCTACCTCTCTCACCTTGTGAAGCAAACGTGTGCATGGTATACCTATTATGTTCACACCATTCTCGAATTAAAAATGTTTCTGTTAGAATTGCTACTGAATAATTTTGTAAGATGTCTCTTGGGATCATTTGCATGACACTTAATAGACCCTTATGTTCCATACTAATACTGAGCATTTAAAAATCGTATTCCCTGAGTCCTCTGAACCTCCATGGAGCTCGAAAAGGACAACAAATTACATCCTTCGGCCAGAAGTTATTATTGCATACATCTAGGAGAGCATCTAGTGGAACCCCTACTTTGTAGGCTCGACTGGACTCTGAGCTGCTTACTATCTGGCAGTTAACATCTTCTATACCATTTTCTCTTAGAAAGACTTCTAAATCATCTTTTGTTGTGTTGGGATGAAGTTTTCCCACATAAATCCATCCTTTTCTTCCAGCTGCTTTAATCCTATAATCTCCTGTCCTATCCCCTTTTATTATGACCCTCTTCTCCGCTGTCTTAATGTACTGGTTGTCTGCACCTTGGATGATTTGCGCGGTCCGTGGGGTACTCCGACGGCTGATTTTCGTCTTCCAACCTCCATCTCTCATGCGCTGCAATTTCTTCGATGACATCTCTCTCCTCTTCAGGAATGTTTACCACTGAATTAGTTGTCTCATTCGTTGTTTCATCCGTATGTGCTAGTTGCGCGGTCCGTGGTGTTCTCCGACGGCTGATGTTCGTCTTCCAACCTTCATCTCTTTCATTATCATGCACTGCAATTTGTTTGATGACCTCTCTCTCCTCTTCAGGAATGTTTACCACTGAATCAGTTGTCTCATGTGTTAGTTGCTGTACACTAGTTGTTTCTTCAAATGGTAATCGAGGTGGAGGTGGTGGAGCTGTCCTCTTGTTGTTCTCATTCCTAGTTCGAAAAACCGTCGATCGTATCTGACCATTTTCACAGTATGCTTGCATTGCCTTCTTAATTTCCGTCTCAACAATTACTTTGAAATCTTGGCGCATTGCTTGAATTTCCTGTTTCAAAGCAGTTAATTCCTCTCTATCACTCCTAAATGACGCCCAATCCTGTCTACATACCGGACATAACCACAAGAGCGTGCAGCTATGTTTCTGCAGTGTCGTATAGTCGCCAATTCCCATGGATACGTTACAAAACATATAAAAATATAAAATATAATATTTAAAAATACAAAAACACTGCTCTAAGTGACGAAACCTCGCCGAAGCCGTGCGGCGGACGGATCGGGATGAGTCATGGCATGTACCGGTTACAAAACAACGGGTCGGGAAGGCCCAGATGCTGTCACAGCATTGATTACATACGCAGCTGGCAATATACCTTAGTTGAGATAATTAAGACTTGTGGAGAAATACTGTAGCCCATCTCATATCCCATGAACATGACTAGGTATAGAAAAAAAAACGAATTTTCCTCGTGGAAATTTATCTTCTTAAGAAGAAGTCTTAATGTGTTAGTAAGTTTCAGCGCTGTTCGATATTTACTTGTGGAAGAACCTCAAACAAAAGGTATACCGAAACAATCCGCGTACTTTGGAGGCTCTCGAGTATGAAATAACTTCACTGATACGAAATATTAGTGAGGATTAATTACAGCGAGTGTACCAAAACTCCCTACGTCAGTGCAAGGTATGGCTAGAAAATGAAGTACAGCATTTCCAGCAAAAACTTTGAAATTCATGTAAGTAATGATGATTAAGGAAAAACTCATAAACTGATAAAATCAAAACATATTGCATAGTAGACTAGTCTTCGGACATCTCATCAGGACATCAGAAAACAGGATCAGTAGGAAAATAATAGAAACATTATGGAACAGTAAGGGTAATATTCGAGGGATTGCAGAAATCAAAGAAGATATGAAGGAACTACAAATTACAATTAAAGATTTACGAAACAAAACATTAAAAAATCAGGAGACTCAAAGGCAAGAAACCAAGATCAACAAACAGACAAGGATGATTTCAAACGAAGAAAGGAAGTTAAGATCTGAGAGAATGAAGAAGTACTGGGTTAACAGGAAACTGAAGAACCCTTTGAATAAAATTGACTAATGTGGTCCTATGAAGACCATAAAATGTAAATAAATAGACTAGTCTTCTAGCTTTTACAGTAAGATTTCCAGTGAACACTCTGAACTAATTCTTTAGCTGTCGATTTCAAATGTTCATCAGTCAATCGTTTTCTGTGTAAAAATGTTCAAAAATAAGGACTTGACTACTAGACATAGTTGTAAAACTAAATTACTAAACCAAAACAAAATAGGACCTCACATAGTAATATTCGAACATTTGGGGATTCAGATTACACAACGAAGTTAATAAAATCTCAGCCAAATGTCAACCAAAAAAGTTCCAATTTCGCTGCTAGTTACCAAGTGTCAAACGGGACGTCGACATTGGTAAGTAGATCTCCTAAATGGCTCCGACTCAAAAGACATCAGGTAGCTGAACCCAAACAATTGGTATTATTGCCGCGGTGGCCGAGAGCGCTAACGCGCTACCTCGTTGCTATCAGAAGAGCGTGTGTTCGAATGCCCCCTCGGCTGTCCAGAAAATGGTTTTCCGTGGTTTTCCCATTTTCACCCCCAAGCAAAGCCGGGACGGTTCCTTTCAACAGATCCACGGGCGACTTCCTTCCAAAATCTGTTCCCTGGCCATTGCCTAATTAGACCCAAGTTATCGATCACCTGCACGATCAGCCTGTCACCATCCCCAGTTGTATCTGCTGACAAAAGTTGTCCAGTTCCAAGAAATCTTTCTTGTGGCGGTAGAGGAATGATCCCTCGCCGAGTCCGTGGGTGAAGCCGAGCTTAGAGGACAAGCGACAAAAGGAATTATTATTATTACTTGATCACGTTCAAAAATAGAATTAAAAGTGCTTAGGCATTTAATGAAGTGCTTTGCGATCGACCAGATATCCCCCGCGACTGACTGGCTGCCGACTCGGTATTAATGATGTGCGTTTAACTTTCCAGTAAATTGCAGCTGTTTTAGACACCAGAGTAAACGCGTGGGCACCTTATATCTCGCCTATACTGCTCGTGCCAAACGGATGGGTGCGTTCACTATGGGCTCAGTTTTCGACTCCAGTTGTCCCCACCACCTGCCTGCCTAGTCTCGCCAACCTTGCTTCATTATTAGCCTCCAACCTGAGAGCTCGTCTAATCTCACCCACCACAATATGGCTCTCTCTCACACAGGGCAGTAACTCAGCTTATTCTCAGCTCACCAGCTCCTAGTCGGCCAGCGGGGAGTTGAGTTGGAGAGCCATGTATAGTTCCCTCACTTTCCTGGTTAACCTGGGTTTTCCTAGGCGCGAAAGCGGAGAGCGGAGTCGGCTCTCCTCTGGTCATATGTAATGTTAATGGTACTGTTTTTCTAGAAACGGAGCGGACCGCCTCTTGATGAGCGGAACTCGCTCCTCCGCGTTCCTCTGCTCCGAGAGCAGACGAGTCCGCTGTCGGCTGGCGGAGTGGCTGGACGTCTGTAGAGTTTGTGTGTAGTTTTATTTATTGTGTCCCTTGTGTGTTTAGTATAAAGTGTGTGCACCATGAGTGTGTGTCGGTTTACTGCTTTCTGTTATAAACCTGCGATTTCAGTTCTTCTACATCTTTTATTTCTTGGTATAGATCATATAACTCGTTTTTGGTCAATCGAAAGTACTGTTTGAATCTAATTTCGTCATCAATTAAATGGTTATAAGAATTTTAAACACTCCCTCATTTTCACGCGTTTTAAATATGTCACTTGCACATTTTCGATCCTTCACTAAATGCAGTAGTAACTCTTCATCCTCCTCCATTCTTCCTCTTCCTCCTCTTCCAAGTGTAATAAAATAAGTCTAAATTCCATGTCCATATCGACCTCACCTTGAATTTATGGTCTAAGTATCACTCCTAGTATACAACAGGCCTAAGAAAGTCCATACTACTTTCTCCGTCCGTTAAATAATTATTCTTTTGATTGGGCCCGAACTCGGTAACAGTTTTGTTACCAACTTTCATTGCTTGTTTGTCACTAGATTTTAGGGGCTTTCCGTTCATTTTGTTGGTCCTTGGGAAAATTATATTTCCATGGCAACGTGAACATGGACGGTGAATGGATACATGTGATGAGGAGTTCGCAAATCAAGATAATTATTACGTCTCGACATTTGGTGATTTACAGAAAGGTAATGGTAGTTTCAGTCGATAAAATGGCAGTATATTGTTGGTTGATTGTGTGTGAATTAAGTTCTGTTTTAGGTCGTGCTAAGTTTATAATAATAGAGACATAATGAGATCATGTATAGGTTAACTGATAGGTAATTCTGCACGCCGTGAGAACATGCCTTTACGTAACTTTCAACGAGGTATATTATTGAAAATATAGGATTTATGATTTACATACCTTTCTCGGAGTTGTTGGGAGTCGTTTCACAATCTCAACTACAACTGCCGCACCTCAATAATGTTTTCTTTACGAAAATAAAGAATTTTTATCGTGTTCGTTTCACTACGGACGCCATCTTGGACACTCGACAGACGGACATGTGACTACGTTACCAACATGTCGCACACAAAATTCACCATTCACCATTTCACACGTAAAGACGTCAAGTACTGTCTGGCCGAAAATTACTGCTAGTACCACAAGCAAGGGGGTCTGGGGCGTAAGCCCCAGGTTAGGTTTGTTTTTGTATGTAAAACATTAATAAGATAGAATTTATGAAGTAATTTCACATGTCACACAATCCATGGTTAAAGTACGACTGACGAGTTGGATTTGGCGCAATAGTATATTACATTATCGACGCTCTTTTGTTTCTTTGTATACCCGGTGCGAGATAGTACCAAATGCGTGGGGTTGGCATTCATGACTTAGTGAGAAAGATGTATCCTAGAGACTTCATTTCAACTATATAAGTAGTGTTGCTATTTGGGATGGCTGGGTGGGTCTAAGACAGCGGACGAGTCATCTATTAATTTATCATCTCCAAATACCATTACTACAGCTACTTTGGCTAATTTCATTACTCATTTTTTTTATACACATGTTCTCACGGTGTGCAGCGCTACCAACTGATCTTAAGCTCTTCAATATTTGAGAAGTAATGATGGATGTGATGTGTGTTGCTCGTAATCCAGCCATCGGCTAGAAGTTTAGAAAATCTGCCCGCGTATGAATGAGAAATTATTGTAGGCTATATATTATTGAAAATGTGTTAACACATACAGTACCAGTAGACTTTTTCTATTGGGATTAATGGTGTGCATTATATTTAGGGGAAGGATGAACATCCTCTTTATTCTCTACATGTAGCTTACATTCTCATCATTTCTCAAACTTTTGTTTCACTTGTTCATGATGAATAGTCTTGTCACTTTATTGCAGAATTACCATGCTGGCAAGAAGGTCGTGTACTGCACTGAATTGTGATGGCGACATCTAACCAGCATAGGCACCTGCGTGGATTTCCCTTGGATGACCGTATGGTAGTAGTTTTATACAAATCCTTTGTATAAACCAGGTACAGTATTGTCCATTTTAGTCACCTTTATCTGTGATGTAGATTTGTGTCTGTTCATCCCTGTAGTTAAGCTATTATCAGTCAGGTAGTTGAGGTTTTAAGGGGCAGAACTACGAGGTCGTCTGCCCCTATCAGTAGATAGCATAAGCTTCACCCAGATGTTCTCCATGAGGAAGTTTTGTTTCTGGTTTGACAAATCATGATCATTATGTCTATGGTGACACCTTGAAAGAATTATACATGTAATTGCAAGTTTCCACGGTTAACATAGAGCCAAAATATTAGGCTTGTGACTGTTTGGAGTGTGATAAGTTATCAGCAGAGCCCGGACAATCGTGTACTTAACTCCCTCCTCCCAAATGCCTTGCTGTTTGGTGGGTTGTAATATCTGGACGTGTAGCGATGAATTCATAGACTTGTTATTATTACGAAATGCCTCTGGAGCTTTGTCCCTTCAGAGGTAGAAAAGTCTTAATTGGAACAACTGTGAATGTGGATGCCATTGCTATTGTAAACCGGATACCAATTGCCTGATCAGGTATACTGTACTGCCACTTGTCGCACATCAACTATGCACAGTGACCATCTACATAACTTCGTTTGTGCCTCATTGTGTAGTGGCTAGTACTCTTGGCTGTCACTGCGGAGGCCCGGGTTCGATTCCCAGCTCTGCCAAGAAGTTTAATTCTGGCCTGAGGGTTGCGCAAAAACTGAGAAGAGGCAAGTTCCAATCACACCTCAGCCATCCTGGAAGTGGCTTTCTGTGGTTTCCCCACTTCTATTCCAGGCGTATGCTTAATTAAGACCACAGCCGCCTCCTTCTTAATCCTCATCTGAGTTACAACTACACACACTAATACAGCCTTCACAATAACACCGGTTATCAGACAAATTCCACACACACCTAAGTACACGGGGCCACATGACCACAATGTCGCAAAGCCCCGAAATGAATCAACAACACAATATAATTTCTTTAGGTGGCTTCAACACTGCAGCCCCCTGTGGATGGGGGTTTAGACTACACCCATGGTATCCTCTGGCTATCGTACAAGGCGACTAAAAGGAGCCACCTTGGCTATTCTTTGAGGCTTCCTACTTGTCTTATGAATTGCCCCCCTCAAGGGTGGGAGGGATGGAATACACCCATAGGCAGAGTTGGACGGTTGGCACACGTGCTGTGAAAGTATTCTGGAAATATATATAATCTAGTGTAACAATATGTTAATGTTGTAGTAATTTCTAAACATTGCACTTTGTCAGTACATGTGTGTGTACTGTATATAGTTTAATGTAAAGTTTTTACATATTTGGTAGCTGCAATCATGTAAGTGCAGTGCTAGGCCATGGGGTCTATCTATCTGGTGACTGGTTTTGGATTTTTTCTGGTCAGGTTTACCATTTTCAACATCCCCCACTGGCCTGGACGGTACCTCGCTTCATTCCAACTGCTCGGTCATATTCATTTATTTCATCCTTTTATCAGCTCCTTGTGATGTTGCCATCTATTACGACATCCGGCTGTACACATTGGCTAGGTGGAACCGCATCGACTTAAATTAATGCAATATTTCAATGGTGGTATTGTATTGGATGGCGGTTCACTGAAATCTTGTTTCAATTTTTATAGCAATTCATTGTATCTCATCTCCGATCCCTCTGAAAGAATAATAATTGGGTGTAGGTATGCCAGCAGCTAAAGCGCAGCGTTCGGCCATGGGCCCAAGCTCTCTGCTGACTCGGTGGACATGGGTTCGAACCCCACCGTCGCCATCCTTGAAATGGTTTTGCGTGGTTTCCCATTTTCAACTCTAGGAAAATGCTGGGACGGTACCTCTGACAGGCCACGGCCGCTTCCTTCCCAGTTTCATTAAATCATCTCTCATTCTGGTGCGCAGGTCGCCCACGGGCGTTGACTAGAAAGACCTGTACTCGGCCTCTCAGGAGGCCACACGACAAAAAAGATGACAGGGGGTAGATATACGTGCACATGTTTTGAACTTCACCAGTCCTCTTCAACAAAGCAACGTCATCATTGCCTAACTTTAAAACGATAGATTTCAGCAATTAATGTGCACATTTCAAAACACACATGTTGTGAGATAATGGGTGAAGTTAAAGTCCAATGTAAATTTATATTTAAAGGGCATAGAGTATTTTCAAGAATATTGACAACTTGTCTGTAGGACACACTCTTTCCCGGCGGCTTCGGTGGCGTAGTTGGTAGCATGCTGAGCTTCTATGCCCAAGATAGTGGGTTCAAACCCGGCCGAAGCCGTCGGATTTTTTAAGAGCGTTAAAAATCCCTCAGTATGCTTTCCTTCGGAGGGGAAGTAAAGCCGGCGGTCCCATGTCATAGATTTATGGCATGTTAAAGAACCTTCCACTAATTACACCTGTGTGAAGCTAAATTGGATAGGTTAAGAATGTAAACAACACTCTTAGGTTTCTACGTTCGTTGCCAAGAGCCGACTGCGGTGGCGTCTAGTAGCTAAGTTCTTAACTAGGCTTAGTAGTCGTTGACGGTGGCGTTTGGCGGCAGAAGTAAGAACTATTTGAAAAATTCTAATTTGTAGTCTGTACTTAAATTAAAAAACAGATACACACACTAATACAGCCATCACAATCAACACCGGTTATCAGACAGATTCTACGCACACCCAAAGTACACGGGGCTACATGACCGCGTTGCCGCAGCCCCTAAACTGAGGAACCAACCAACACTCTTTCCCATCTCTCTTTTAAATCAATGGGCACAATAATCCTGTGATGCAGATTTTTTTCTGTGTATTTAACAGTAATATGATGTGGCTTCGTACATTTGGCCTGCAGGGGTCCTTTTAACATGCCCGAAACAGGAGGTTTTAATTGCCATTAAACTGAGGTGGGGGGTATTAAATGTAATTATTAATGTATTGCACCATTACGTTCAACCACATCTTCCAAATGTCCCCTCCCTCTTATTTCTTGCAAGAAATGCTGCGTTAACTGGAATTGTGTTGCTTTACAGGCTGAAAATTCATGTTCACCAAAAATAATCCTCTTTGAGTTTACAGCTTCTTCAGCCCGAGGATTTATCGAAGCTAGCCAAGAGGTTTTCCTGCGTTGGAGTGTACTTGGCTGTGGGTGATCAGTTGTTTTCCACCGTCCTGCAGCATAGCCGATCATCTGAGTGCAGCCCGGCATGGTCTTCTTCAATCCTGTCTCCAGTCGACTAACTAAGCCATTGACGTTCACACATCAGAAGTTATGACTCACATGTGAAAGAATGTACAATGTGTACCGTGATTGAACATAAATTAATAAATCAATTGAAACTGTCTGGGAAATCAGCTTTCTCATTTCCTTGAAGACAATCCTCAACCCTGCCTATATTTTTTCTGTAGATGCAGTTGAAAATCATTTAATCATTGAGGCCAAGTTAATTGTAATGAAATGACATTATTGGGCATATACAATTTATTTAGAGAAGGAGGTATAGCAGACAAGAAATCGGCCATAGTGGCGTACTGGGTCGGAATAGGGGTACAGTAATTTTGAGGTTATGGTATCTTAATATTGCAAACTTGCATGAAACTTCATGATTTATTTATTTTTATCGTTGAAACTTCAAAAAGACTATTCGCTTGTACTTGAAACGTCTTAAAAGGGCGAAGCAACTGAAAAAAGTAGGAAATAAAACGACCGTCCTTTTTTTTCTCATCGTACCAACGTCACAGACCACAACGGACGTATGAAATTCAAGTTGACGGTGTCCGTTGCCTCTTAATATTCAATCTAAGTAATATATTGGCGTTCAAAAATAAAACGTAGTTGCTTTAAAGCAACAATAACGATGTGTATCCAGATTAATCAAACTCGATTCGATTTCCTCTCATTTCGTAAGTTGGGTAACGTACTCGGCGGAAGCAACCTAGAACCTTCGGTCACTTATATTTCTTGCACAATATACGGCCAGTTATTGCATCTCAGTGGCGTTGGAATTCGCCACGTGGTGCGCACCATGCAACGCTTTTTAATAGCTTTGCGCACCATGTGCGTTTGAGTTGGAGCCCAAACAATGACGCAATCGCTGAATTTAACGGAACGCAGAAATAGCAGAGAGTTCCTCCTCTGTTATTATATGCTCCTTGGTATACAAATGAGCAACCGTTCCGCTCTCCACCAGAGGACAAGTCCGCGCCTAGGAAACCACAATTTAGCTAGCTTATGATTCACGAGCGGAGAGCCGACTCCGCTCTCCGCTTCCGCGCCTAGGAAAACCCAGCTTTAACGAGCGGCGACTCAAACGTAAGGCAGTAGCACGCACCGACAATAACCATTGTTCGCTACTGACCAATAGAATGCCTCCTCTATCACTCCACGTGGACTCCAAAGTCCCGCTCTGGTGGCTAGCTTGTGTCTCCGACAGGTATCGGTGTCCAATGCTGCACATCTGCACATAGTTCTGTCCAATCTCGCTGCTTGCCCTCAGTGGCTACGATGGAAATTTGACAACGCTGTGCCTCACGCTGGGAAAGCCTTGGCCCCAGGTGCCATGGAATGTAAACATATCCGCCCAGCTAGATTCCAAAGGCAAGCCGCACGTTAACCAGGAAAGTGAGGCAACGATACGCTTCTTTAACTCATACACTATCCTCCTTTTCGCGCGTCAGTGTTCTTGGTCGTTAATAAGGCTGATGCTAAGCCGTGTAACCCAGCAACGATGACACACTTCGGATGACGTTGATCTCTTTTGTTCGGCAGACCCACGTTCTGACCGGTTCAATTTTAGTAGCTGCTTTTAAAGAAATGTCTTCTGCCTTCAGTTACAATTGACATACATTACAAGGTCCTACAGCTAAGCTAATGTAGAGGCTTCTGTACTTTCAAGGTGTCGTCACTGAGATGTTTTCCAGCGATAAAATCCTAACTTCCGTTGACTGAGACTGCTATACAATTCTATTGAAAGATACTCCCCCTTCCAACAGAAACAAAAAGACAAAGAAGAATTTCTCAACGTCAGGAGCTTTAATAGACCGGTTCACTTTGATAGAGACATATTTAATGCAGTCACTAATGCAAATTAGTGGCTGATGTTATTCGGCAAAAGCACTTTCAGTATGTGGATTTCAGACTTTTCCCTCACCTTCAGACTATGTGAGGGATCCTAGCATTGTCTTAAAACTAACACTTCCTATTCGTTCTTTTTAATTGTGTAAGAACTGTTGACTACAGGAAAATGTTCATTAGATGACAGTACGGGATTAACATTGATGTTGTGGTTTCTAAATCAGGGATAAACATGATCGCTCAAAAAACAAATGCACTATGTACCATGACCCAGCAGTGTAGCCGTCGCACCGCACGCGACTGCAATAGGGAACTAAAACTGCAAATGCCGAGATCCGAGCTTCGAATCCCAGTGCTGACAACGGTTATGTTAAGTGTGTTTTTTACCTGGGAATTTCCATGCTTCGATATTTGCTCTCAGTTACGCCGACAAGTACTGGCATTCTGGGAGAGTCAGTGGCTAGCTGACCCAACGTCTATATAGTAACCTGAGAGCGATAAAGAGAAATACTCGCGTGTGGCGGAGATCTTTCCGGTAACGGAGGGAGTCCGTCATTTTGTGTAGGTCATGCAAGATCCACCCTGATGGGGAGTCCGTCATTTTGTACCTGTGGATCTGTATTCACCGTGGCCCCCATTTTAACCGAGTGTGTGGATCTTGCAGACTTACGAAGAAAGCTTGGTTTGCAGATGACACTAAAACTTATATTAGCCGATGACGTAGTGGCTGCTGATCTAGTCATCCGTTTTATAAGTGAGTGGGTCAGGTCCAGGCACGGACACCAAGAGCCCGCTGATGAGCCAGCTTGGTGTTCCTAGGCGAAACCCCAGACAAGACGCGGCATAAACCTAGAACAATTGCTGAGTTTTAATTCACTGGCGTGAAAACCAATATAGCCTACCATATTTTGGAAGCCTTCATAGGGAGGTTAAGGCTGCTTGAGTTTTTTAGCTCTCGCAGTAAAGAGGGGCAGGTGTATTTCATAAAAAAGGAAGTAGCGCGCAGTTCGCTACTCCTGTGGGGGGTCCCGACACCCAGAGCCCGCTGATGAGCCAGCTTGGTGTTCCTAGGCGAAATCCCACACAAGACACGGCCATAAATCTAGAAAAATTGCCGAGTTTCATTTACTTTTTCAGTTCCCTTAAATTTTATTTGTTATTCATTGATTATTTCTGCTATCATAACTGTATGCCAACAAATGTTGTTTTACATTTTCGTACTTGAACCTTCTCCTGTTGTCTCTCAAATGTGATTTGTATTGGCTGAAGCTTTACTCTATCATAAATGAGGTGATTGGCGCATACGGTATTTAAAATTCATTGCAACCAGCAGGAGATATATCTGATTCTAGTTTTGCATTACACATTTCCTCAAAACTTGGATTTATGGAAAACTTGCGTATCTTAAGATCCAGGTCTATTTTATAAGCATTAGTACCTGACTCAAAGGGATGCTTGCTATTGTTACAGCCACATATTTTAGAAATATTTCTTTGCTCAGAAACAATTTATGCACATAACTGTAAGCTTGTCCTGTGTTGCCATATTTTCTGTCACTGAAAACTACAACTATATTTTTACTCCTGAGAATAAAATATATACAAATATTGTATTATAACTCAGCAATTTTTCCAGGTTTATGCCGTGTCTTGTGTGGGGTTTCGCCTAGGAACACCAAGCTCGCTCATCAAGCCAATATAGGCCTACCATCTTGTAGGAAGCCTTCATAGGGAGGTTAAGGCTGCTTGAGCTTTTAGCACTCGCAGTAAAGATGCACAGGTGCGCTTCATAAAAAGGGAGGTAGTGCGCAGGTCTCTACTTCTATGGGGGTCCGGGCACGGACACCAAGAGCCCGCTGATGAGCCAGCTTGGTGTTCCTAGGCGAAACCCTACACAAGACACTGCATAAACCTGGAAAAATTGCTGAGTTTTAATTCACTGGCCGTGAAAGCCAATATACCATTGAATTACAAATGACTAAATATGGAAAAATAAGTATTTTACAAATAAATAACTTATGTAGCCTACCAATGACGGAAATAAGGGAAAAATAGAAAATACATTTGTTTAATTTGAATAGAGGACAAAATAATCGATGGAGATAGGTTAAAAATATGTCTGTGTAATAAAGAAATATTTAAATACATAATAATTACCTTGGTGAAATCATACAGTCCTCGGGACTAAACCGAATCGCCAATGAACAAAGAATCACCAAACTACAGAAGGCCTACAACTAACGTGGGCTCACTACAACAAGAAGTGCATCTCGTTAGACGCAAAATTAAGGCACTATACAACGGTGATTCTTCCGGAAGCAACTTACGCAGCCGAAACAATGGTGATCGTCGGTCATTCCAAAATTAAGGATATCGAAAAACAGGAAAGGAAAATTCTCAGAAAGATTTAGGCTACGGGGCATTTAATAATAACGGCATTGAATGAAGAGACCTCAAAGCGAACTCTACCAAACGATTCACACGATAACGGAAGTAATCAGAAAACACCGAGTACAGTTTTATACACACATTTACAGGATGGAAATTTTCAGAACGGCGAAAAAATTGCTCAACGTTATAACACGGAGTAAGGGTGGCACGGAGTGGCTGACAGAGGTTCAGAGGGGCCTACAACAGGTCAACACTGAAAATATTGAGGACCGCACCGAGTGCAGGAATAAAATCAAAAATGTTAAGTTTGATCATAGACCATCACGACAGCCTGGAAGAAAATGGACAGCTTGTAACCTTATTTTGAAGGGTACGATTACGCCACTGACGTCATGTCAAAATTTTGACATTCGTTATTTATATCATGTGTTATTTCGGCAGTTAATTAGCCACAAGTAATTAAGTGTAGGTTTAGTCCATATAATGTATTATCATGATTAGGTTTTGTTACGGTATTAAGTTGACAGAAGTCAGAGGCTGTTTTTGTAATTAGCTAGCGCTTGAGCACTATGGGTCATTTCTTGAGCTTACGTCTTCTCCCAGAACACCACGATGTGAAGGAATAACTTACCTGCGTACCTACTCAACAACAATAGCCGCGTGCCGAGCCCACGGTAATGAGTAAGGGTGCGGCCAAGGACGAGGGTAGATGAGTGGAAAGAGGTGAGCTGAACAATACAGACGGTCGTGGTACGACTTGGGACGAGACTCCTTTATGTGAAAGGGACAACTCAACGAGACTTGGTGGAAGACAGTCGCAGGTAGAACAGTATTGCAGGAGTGGTATTCAAGACTTAGGCCAGTCCGATACATTATGGTGTTGGCAGTGTCATTCGCCAACATCATAAGAGTGGTTTAGGGACTTACAATCCACCACCATTATTCATTCTGAGTAGCCTACATACCTCAGAATTAATAGTAGCCAGTTATTTAAGATAAATTCCTCGTATGAAGATGGACTTCTACCACCTACAACAGCAGCTTTCTCTTGGGGGGAGACTCTTCAATAAAGCCGATTCATCGTTTGGTAAGCTCATTGACCTTATGCACAAGCTCTCTTTCTTCACTCTTGAATAAATCAACCTAAAGTATTAAATTCAGATCTAGATTAAATTAAATTCATAACGCCTCCGTTTTCTTGCAACTTTTGCCTGTCTTAAATTCTTTTGTTTACTTTCTACGTTAAGTCATTAATTAATGCATTTTCCTAACTTGTTTGTTTTTGATGCCATTAAATTTATATTTAAAGTAAATGCAGTCTGTCTCCTTTCTAGATGATAGAAATAGATATAAGCCATCCTCTTTTCCCCGAAGCAAATGTTATTCAGGTTAATGACTAAGTCATACCACGACTTGAGTCGATGGAGTCTGGTGAATGTTCTACCTGAGCTAGGACGTAAAGTTATTTATGATTTATTGGGTTATCGCTCTCAGATCGAACCCTTGGCGCCCAACACTCTTACATATAACTTCAGATCCGGTGACCACTGATGGGTCATATCAAATGGTAAGTCAGGTAAAAAAAAATGGATACAGAAATTAATAATCTGGCAGGTTTTGATCTTATATATTGTTCCAAATTTACATACACAACCAACAGTACCGTTACATTGTCGCCATAAACGTGGGACGAAAACCTGATAACATTTGTGGAGGGAAAAGTGACATATTTCTGTACCTGCATTTTGGGGGATTTTATATATCAACGTGAGTCAGAATGAGTGATTCAGAAGACGATATGTTACTACGTAGTCAAAAACAGCTAGGGAGTAAGATGACGAAGGAGAAAGAGGATGAAGCACGTAGTAAGTTAGTAGAGGAAGGTGAAAGCAGCACAGGGATGATGTCGGAGGTAAATCCCAGTAATGATGGTGAGAAAGAAAGTCCGGGAGATATGAAGAGCATGTTTGCGAGTCTTATACAGGTATTAAATACGAAATTTGATCAAAACAGTAAAGAAATTAGTAGTAAACTAAACGATAAATTGGAGGAAAACAGTAAAGAAATTAGTAGTTAACTAAACGATAGTAATAAAGAACTTAATAGTAAATTGGATCAAAACAGTAAGGAGATGGATAAGAGATTTGAGCAAATTAAGGGTGAAATCAGGGGTGTGATGGAAGGGAAGACGAAAGAAATCCTAGCTGACATGGAGAGTAGATTGAGGAGGGTGCAAGATGAACTTGAGAATAAAATAAGTAAGCGAGCAGAGGAATCTAAAGAGTTAATACAGTTAGAGACGAAGCAAATTAAGAAACAATTGGGAGGAGAAATTGAAAAAGTTCAGAGTACAACTATGGAGGTTAAAGAACAGTTGGGGGAGAAATTAAAAATATTCAGGGAGTAACAACGGAAATTAAAGAACAGCTGGGCGGCAAAATCGACAAGGTTCAAGCAGAAATTAGTAAAGAAGTTGAAAATTTGAAGAAACAGAGTAAGGAAAGTATAAGTAAAATTCAAGAAACACAGAATAGGCTGAATGATAAAGTTGAAGCAACAGATGGGAGCATATACGCAAAAGTTAGTAGTATAGAGAAACGAGCAGAGGAGAAAATTGCCGAGCTTGAAAATAAATTAAAGTCTAGAATAAGACAAGAAGCAGGTCAGAGTCGAACGACATATATGAATAGCACGCATAAAGAAATAGAGTTAGGGAAATTTAGCAATCGGCAAGGATGCCCCATGGAGTTTCTAAATACTATTGAAGTGAGGTTTAAAGAAAGATTGGAGGACGGAAACATCGAATGGTGTAATGTTGTTGAAATATTAGAACAGGCCTTCGTAGGGGAAACCAAAAACTGGTTTGCAGTTTATAGGGACGGTTTTGAAGATATCACAGACTTCAGACATAAATTTTGTGATAAGTTTTGGAGTGAGAGCATACAATAACGGTATCGTGAGGGAATCGTGTGTGGAAAATACAACGCAAGGGGTAATCTCAATATGACGGAGTATTTCCTGGGGCAAGTGTTGGTTTGTAAATACTTGGATGGACTGAGAGAGGAAAAAGATGTCGTAAGGCTCCTGTTAAGGCATTTCCCTTACCGAATCAAAGAGGCGGCATGCATACAAAATGTAAAAACTGTCACGCAAGTAGAGAGCCTACTAGGTACCTTTGATGCGCTAGGGAAAGGTTCAAGTGAAGAAACAGTCACTAGAAACCAGGGCAATTATAACAATCAGTCTCAGGATGCAAGAAATCAAGGAACGCAGGGAAACAGTGGCGAAGGAGGCAATTATCAAAATAGGGGTCAGAGTGGAAACAATTACCAAAACCGGGGTAATAATTTTGTGACGCCCTATCAAAACAGGAATAATTACTCGCAAGGCAGGAATTATGATTCGCGAGGAAATCAAGGTAGGGGTAACGATGGGCGCAACGGACACGGACAGGGTAACTACGGTAATAACCCTAATGTTAATCAGAACCGAGGATATGGGAGAGGTAATCCCGTAGGTAATAATGAAATTAGTAACCAACAGAATGTGAATAGTAATAGCCAGACCAGCGTTGCGACCACTTGTGAAGCTAGAGACAATAATAGTAATTTAAACGCGAGCCAGACTGCATCATAAGGTCAGGATCTCAGTCTGCAACGTGCCCTGTTTTAACCCTGATACAGGAACACTATGACCTAAACGTAAGGAATGATTTGTTAAGTGAACTATGTGACGAAGCAATACTACCAGTGGCGGGTAATATAAGTCCGATCATTAAGCTACACGTGTCCGGGACGTGTACGAATGTGTTAATAGACAGTGGCTGTGTAAGGAGTTGCATAAGCAATGCTTATTATGATAAATTAAAGGGAACTGGGGTAAACTTTGAAGAATTGCCAATTAAGAGTACTTTTGTAATCACAGCCGTGGGTAGGAAGTCTAAAATTATATCAAAACAGGTGTTAATAGAGATAAATATAAACAGTCACGTAGAGAAGCAAGTGTGCCTTGTAATTCCAAATCTAGTGTACGACGTTATTTTGGGTTCTGATTGGGTGACTAGGGTGTCAGGAAACATATGTTATGAAGAGTGCTGTATTACATTTAAATTTGGTGGTGCGGAAGTGGTGATACCGTTCAATGAACAATATAGGAGTAGCGTAGTAGGAGTGATGTGTACGTTAAATGAGATGTCTCAAGCTATAGAGCAAGAGTCAGTAACTTTTGTAGGCAGTGTGGTTACGAACGACAGTCTCGATGACTCGTTACGTGAAGCTGCGTTTCTTGGAGATGTAGAGGAAGATAAGTGTATGCTTCTCTACGATGTTTTGTCAAATAATAGTAGGATATTTGAAGATCGAATTGGTAGAGCCAATTGTTATGTCCACTCTTTGAACGTTGTTGACAATTCGGTATTTACCGGTCACCGCTATCCTGTGCCTTTTGTCTATCAGAAAGCCGTAGAAAGTCAGATCAATCAGATGCTTAAGGACGGTATAATTGAGTATTCTAACAGTCCCTATGTAAATTCACTTATTACAGTACCTAAGGCAGATGGAAAAGTCAGGATATGTTTAGACGCGCGTTTAGTTAATGCACACATTTCATCAGACCAATTAAAATCTATGTCTATAGAGGAGCTAATGCAAACTTTTGAGGGAAAACAATTTTTTACGTGTGTTGATTTAAGTTCTAGTTTCTGGCAAGTTCCTCTTAAAGTTGAAGATAGAGCCTTTACCGCTTTTAGTCATCAGTACAATCTGTACCAATTTTGCAGGGTACCCTATGGATTAAAGAGCAGTTCAGCAGCGCTGATAAGAGCACTGAACATAGCTTTAGGTGATAACACGGGAGATTATGTAACTATATATATTGATGATCTTGTAATTAGTTCGCGTACTTTTGAAGAGCATTTGGTTCACTTGAACACGGTTTTTAAGAGACTAGATAAAGCAGGGTTCACCCTGAAATTGTCAAAATCTACGTTTTGTAAGTCACAAGTAACTTTCCTGGGTCATAGTGTGTCACGTTCAAGGGTAACTCCAGAAGAAAGTCGGATTAACAAAATCCTCGATGCAAGTGTGCCACAAAATGTTAAACAGCTGAAGACGTATTTAGGAATCTGTAATTTTTTTAGACGTTTTGTGTTAAAATATTCTAAGTTAGTAGAACCATTCATGGACCTCTTAAAGCAAGGAAGCAGATGGAGATGGGATGTGACTCATGACGAGGCATTTCAAGCTCTGAAACGAGGTTTTGAACAAGCAGTTGTTTTAAAATATCCAATAAGAGACCAGGAATATGTGGTGATGACAGATGCCTCACATATAGGTATAGCAGGAGTCTTGTGCCAGAGAGATACGGAGGGAAATTTACGGATTGTATCCTTAGCCTCGCGTGGACTTTCTGCCGCTGAGAAACGCTACACCATCACAGAATTAGAGCTACTTGGGATAGTATTTAGTTTAGGGAAATTCCGTATGTATCTACTCGGAAGTAAATTTGAGATCCACACAGATCACCGCGCATTGTTGTACATGAAAACATGCAAATTAAGTTCAAATAGAGTAAGCCGTTGGATTCTAGCATTACAAGAATATGACTTCACAGTTATGCACATTAAGGGTAAAGATAATATCCTAGCCGACATGTTATCACGTGACTCCAGTCTAAGCAGGGATAATTCTATTATTAAAGCAGAAGAAGGGATTTTATTGTGCGCTTGTGTAGATCAAGGCAATAAGGCATCGTTACAGAAACTGAAAGACATGCTAGTGGAACAGCGTGATGATGTAATCTTGGGTGAGGCACTCGCTAGGTTGGAAGGGGGCAACTCAGACATAGTGAAAGTGGGAAGGTTCGCATATAAAATGCAGGACGGCCTTCTCGCAAGAAGATGTAGGAAGGATCGCTGGGCAATATGTGTACAGGGCACTTTGAGGGAGGAATTAATATGGTTTATGCATAAGGAGCTGGGACACTTTGGAGCCAGCAAAGTACTTTATGAAATTGCTCATGACTTTATCTGGGAGAAAATGGGAAGGGACATTAGAAAAACCATAGCTAAGTGTGACACCTGTCAGAGGAGCAAGTATCCAGTAAGATATCTAGTTGGGGAAAGACAGGCAGTTCTCACAAGTAGTCCCGGCGAACTACTGTGTGTGGACCTATTTGGCCCAGTCATTCGAGGTCAGTACGGCTACGAATATATATTCATAGTTATTGATGCATTCAGTAAATACATCAAACTGTATGCGCTAAGGAAAGCCACGGGACTCGCATGTAGCCGACTGATCATTAACAAGTATATACCCGAGTTTGGCGTTCCGCTCAGGATATTATCTGACAGTGGACCACAGTTCACTGCAAAGAAATGGAGAACCAGTATGCAGGAAGCTGGTATCACACAGGTTCATTCCTCTGTAAGATACCCCCAAGGAAATTCTGCGGAGAGACCGTTAAGGGAAGTGGCTCGTCTTTTTCGCACTCTGGTGAATGACAAACATTCGGCTTGGGTTGGACATCTTCCCAAAGTCGAGACTTGGCTGAATTCTGTCCAGCACGAGAGCACGAAGATGACACCGTACGAAGTTCACTTCGGTAAAAGACCTCAGAATGAACTAGCTAGAGTATTGGGCTTAAATGAGGGGAAACTACCAGGGATGGATTACATTGTCCAGTTGGCGAAACATAATTTATCAAAGTCAGCTGCAAAAAGAATTCGCCAACAAAAGCAAACGAAATTCGACCTATTCAATCCGGGAGACAGAGTCCTGTTAAGAGTACCGAAGCAGTCGAATAAATTAGAGAAAGTGATGAGCAAGTTCTTTTTTTTATATGAAGGCCCTTACACAGTTACCAAACGTATAGGCAATACTGCCTATGTACTAGAAGACGATACGTCAACTCGATTATACGGCACGTAAACATAAATAGCCTTCGGAAGTATATATCTTAAGTGACCCAGAAACAGGCAATATTGCAAACATTATGCTGTTGAGCAGGTAAATCAAAATGGTAAATACCTAGGTATTAATAAGGTATCAGATGTGGTCAGTATCATTGATCTGTGTGAGATGAACTGTTAAAGAGGAGAGGGAATCGAGATGAAGGGAGAACTGGTATGGAGTTTGGTACTTAAAGGGAGTTATATCTAAAGGGACAAACAGGACAGAAATATGATGGATTGTATGTATTTCTAGTGTTGTTCTTTTTTTCAGTGATATACACGTAATGACATATGAGAGAGAGTTTGGGTGATAGAGTCATATAGCACAACCAAATTACTAGTGATTGTGTGTGTGGTTGACCTTACTCAAAGCACTCAAAATGGGAATTCCAAAATCAACGAACTTGCAATACAAGGTGGTTTGGGAAATCAAACTGCAGATCACAAAGTGAACTCGTGTGATTTGAAATAAGAAAATGTGACAAAGGGGAAATAAGAGAACACATATATGTCTTTTCTTACACATATAGGTAAAATAAACAATGAGCGGTAATGACCGCAAGACAATAAAAAGAAAACAATAAGCTATATGCGATTGAGACATAATAGCCTGAGCAAAAAACATTGGTGTTAAACCAAAAGAAGAAATGTTGATTGTATATATAAATGTCTATAAGGGTAATTTATTATGTGTATTATGTTATATTAGGGTTCTATGTTAATTTACACGTGTCTTAGGAAGATCACGCGGAATATAGTAAACAATAGTCTGCGTGATTTTCCGGGACGAATGTAACCTTATTTTGAAGGGTACGATTACGCCACTGACGTTATGTCAAAATTTTGACATTCGTTATTTATATCATGTGTTATTTCGGCAGTTAATTAGCCACAAGTAATTAAGTGTAGGTTTAGTCCATATAATGTATTATCATGATTAGGTTTTGTTACGGTATTAAGTTGACAGAAGTCAGAGGCTGTTTTTGTAATTAGCTAGCGCTTGAGCACTATGGGTCATTTCTTGAGCTTACGTCTTCTCCCAGAACACCACGATGTGAAGGAATAACTTACCTGCGTACCTACTCAACAACAATAGCCGCGTGCCGAGCCCACGGTAATGAGTAAGGGTGCGGCCAAGGACGAGGGTAGATGAGTGGAAAGAGGTGAGCTGAACAATACAGACGGTCGTGGTACGACTTGGGACGAGACTCCTTTATGTGAAAGGGACAACTCAACGAGACTTGGTGGAAGACAGTCGCAGGTAGAACAGTATTGCAGGAGTGGTATTCAAGACTTAGGCCAGTCCGATACATTATGGTGTTGGCAGTGTCATTCGCCAACATCATAAGAGTGGTTTAGGGACTTACAATCCACCACCATTATTCATTCTGAGTAGCCTACATACCTCAGAATTAATAGTAGCCAGTTATTTAGGATAAATTCCTCGTATGAAGATGGACTTCTACCACCTACAACAGCAGCTTTCTCTTGGGGAGAGCCTTCAATAAAGCCGATTCATCGTTTGGTAAGCTCATTGACCTTATGCACAAGCTCTCTTTCTTCACTCTTGAATAAATCAACCTAAAGTATTAAATTCAGATCTAGATTAAATTAAATTCATAACGCCTCCGTTTTCTTGCAACTTTTGCCTGTCTTAAATTCTTTTGTTTACTTTCTACGTTAAGTCATTAATTAATGCATTTTCCTAACTTGTTTGTTTTTGATGCCATTAAATTTATATTTAAAGTAAATGCAGTCTGTCTCCTTTCTAGATGATAGAAATAGATATAAGCCATCCTCTTTTCCCCGAAGCAAATGTTATTCAGGTTAATGACTAAGTCATACCACGACTTGAGTCGATGGAGTCTGGTGAATGTTCTACCTGAGCTAGGACGTAAAGTTATTTATGATTTATTGGGTTATCGCTCTCAGATCGAACCCTTGGCGCCCAACACTCTTACATATAACTTCAGATCCGGTGACCACTGATGGGTCATATCAAATGGTAAGTCAGGTAAAAAAAAAATGGATACAGAAATTAATAATCTGGCAGGTTTTGATCTTATATATTGTTCCAAATTTACATACACAACCAACAGTACCGTTACAAGCTGAGCGGAAGAAGGAGCATTCTGAGAGGATGAAGAGGTTTTGGGAAGAGAAGCGGGAAAACGCCAGGAGATGAAATCATGTATTCAAGTTCAATCGCTCTCCTAAAGGGGAACAATCGATTAAATAATAATATAAATAATTATGTATTATGTAAAATTTATATTATAAATCCTAGCCCTGGTCGTTACCGTTGGAACATGGGCATCCGTGGCACCTTTCTCTGTTGGCTGCAATCCACTTCACCCCTCTCTCTCTCTCTCTCTCTCCCCATGTCTTTCCCAGTTGTCGACCTTCATTCTATATTCTGCACCTGTTTAGGTCTTTCCCTTTTCTTAGTGCACTTAGTGCGCCACCCCCAACGACCAGTGCTAGTTGCGGGCATAGCTTGCCTATTGCTACCAATTAGCGGCCGAAAATATGAAACAACTAGCGGCCCCGTACGAGAACTCTCGCATAATGCGTTGTGTGCGCCCGCCCGGCTCTAGTGCTACGCGGACTGTACCACGACACAGTTCTGCCAGTGGCTATCGTCTTGTTTATTTGTTTAAAATCACAAAATACATATATTTCCGTTGACTTTTCAAGAAATTTAAGATTTTCCCTGTACCATTGAGACGATCGGATTTGGAAGATTTTGTTACAAACCACACCTTCTCTGGTTTAGGAGCTTGAGTTTTGTGAAACATACACCTTTTAGCGTATTATATAATAAGATAGTTCTCACAGATCTGGCCACAGATCTACTTCATTGACTGTTCCATTGCCTTTACGCCGGTCTGGAAAAAGGGCTTGCTTTCTGTGCTATTCTAAGGATGAACATTATGAGAGTGTAGTGGTTACCATGATTGGCTACCATCCCGGAGTAACGGTTTGGATTCCACGCTCTACCAGGAAATTACTATTGTTATAAACATTCCCTCACGATGTTATCCAGGCTCGGGACCGGACAATATCCACCTGGAGTGCTGGCACATTGACGGTCTAAAGTTTTTTTTAAATATTTTCAAGTTCTTTTACATTTTATATTTTCAACTTTATTTTAGCCTATTTTCATTTTATTTTATTGTGTCTCACCAATCCAACATGGCGGCTGTGCGAAATATTTCACCAGCATTCAGTATCTCCGAAAATATTACCGATTCACCCTGAAATTTTGTACGGTGATAAAGGGCACTACTAGAAGTTTACCTATGAGACTTTCAAAAACCTGGTAACTACAAACCCAACATGGCGGCCATGCGAAGTTGAGACTTTTCTCGGGATTTAACCATCCAAATAAAATGAAACTTGGAACAGCAAATGTTTATACACATTGTAATGCACTGGCGTTTAATTTAGTTCAATTGTTTACATAACCTCAAAATGGCGGCTGTGCGAAATATTTCACTGGCATTCTATATCACCGAAACTATTACAGATATCACCCAGAAATTGTGTACTGTGATAAAGGACATTGCTACAAGTTTATCTATGTAACTTTCAAAAACCTGTAAAGTACAAAACTAACATGGCGGCCAAGCGAAGTTGAAACATTTTAATCGACTTTTCTCGTGATTTAACCATCTGAGCGCAGTGAAATGTGGTACAGTAAATGATTATATATATTGTAATGCACTGGCATATAATTTAGTTCAATTGTTAACATAACCTGAAGATGGCGGCTGTGCGAAAATTTAAAATTAAGTTTTTTATTTCTTGTGTCGTAATCTTGCGATCGAAGTGAAAGTTTGAATAATGAAGCTACGCAATAATTTTCCTTTAATGGTACATAACTCTATGGCCTATACATATAACAATCCAAAATGGCGAGCATCCGAAATATTTTGACGGTTCTCAATATCTACGAATCTTTTACTGCAATCAAACTGAAATTTGTAATGTTCTTAAAGGCTATGAACATAAGTTCACCTATAGGACTTTCAGTAACCTGGTGAGCACAAATCCAACATGGCGGCGACACGAAGTTTAAATATTTAAATGGACGTTTCTCGCGATTTAACCATCCAAGTGCAGTGAACTTTGCACGTTTAATGCTTATACAAATGTTAATCCACTGGCATCTAGTTCATTTTAATTGTTTTCATAACCACAAGATGGCAGCTGTGCGAAATTTTAAAATCTCGTTTTTACTTCTTGTGTCCTAATCATGTGATTGGAGTTTGAATACCACACGTACACAATAATCTTCATGTAATAGTACATAAATAAAAATCCAACCTGGCGACCATGTGAAATATTTAGACGGTTCTCAATATCTACGAATCTATCACAACAATCTAACTGAAATTTTGTATGTTAATAGAGGCAATTAACATGAATAGGATATATGAAAATAGGCTGTATAGTTCTTCACGGAACTACTTGTTTACTTTCTTTTTGTATATTTTATATGCGGGAAAAATCTACTAAAGCTTCGTCATCATATTTAGAGTCACTAGTCAATTTTATTAGGAATTCCCAGGGAATAACCTAGGCGTCTGGCTTCCCGATCCTGTCCGCAACTAGCACCATCTAATCATGACCTTCATACCATGTCCGCAACTAGCACGTCCGCAAATCGCCTACACCATTCCAACCAAGGGCTTGTTTCCCTATGACTATCCGATTTATTTTACTATTGGAATATCGGCTTTCACGGTCAAGTTGTTGCTGTTGTTTCATATGAGGGGCTTGGAGATCATGGTAAATTATCCCCGTGTACTTGGGTGTCTGTTTAAATTTGTTTGATAACCTGTGTTATTGTGATGGCTATATTAGAATGCCTATTTGCAATTCAGGTGAGGATTGGGAAGGAGTCAGCCGTAGCCTTAAGTTAGGACACATCCCTCATTTGCTAGGAGTAGACTGCCTAAAACCGTCGTAGAGAACACGATTTGACCAAGGAAGGTCGACAGGAGAGGAGCCCGACACAAGTAAGTGGAAGCAATGCTGGGATCCCGTGGTCGCCACCCACGACGCAGCATTTGTGGGGGAGGGGGGACTGAAAGTGAACACAACTCCCTATAACGTTCATTGATAAGCCCTGTCAATAAATAAGAGTAGTTAAATCAGAAAAGCTTCGCTGTGCCGCACCGTCACGCCCCAACCCGACTGCTCCCCACCTTCCCCTCTGTTCTAAACCCACGTCTTGCCACGCGACCAGGCAGACAGCACGCCAGAACCCCGTACACACCGCACCGGTCGATTGCCTTTGCTGCTCATACTCTTCACACGAGGTAAAGTAACCACGTTCAGCGCATTTAGCCCTCCTCTAAATAGGTCTGCTGCCTCGCGCCATTCAGCGCCTGGGTATTTAGAACCTCTCAGATTTTTTCAAAACAAACTCACATTTTTTTCAGACGAACATAGGCCATAGGATGGACAACACCACTGATAATAATAATAATAATAATAATAATAATAATAATAATAATACGGTATTAATATTAATAATTATAATAATTTGTAATTGCAATTTGACATCCAGAGGGTAGCTTGCATGTCGAATTTCGTTGTTCCTTGAAGCACTATGAAAGTCAAGGAGGTTAGATATCTAAGCTCCTTGGACACTATAGCGCTTTCTAGTAGATAAATGAGGAACTTTGTGTTGGAAACTCCCGAGATTAATTTTGCCTTTATGAACACGGCCTACTGAATTCATATGGGTTCTTTAACATGCCAACATCGTATGACATGCGTATCGTATTTTTGCCGCCTTTCAAAAGTCACTTACCACGGCCAGGAGCGAACCTGCAAGCTTGGGGGTTAGTAATCCGACACGTTAACCACTCACCCACCGTGGTAAGCTAACACCACTGATGAAGTGACTGCGTTCACCCACAAGGCTCTGAAATCATGCAGACACGTAAAGGCTACATCTTCAGGGGAATTGCAGGTGATAGGTGTGACGTGTATCCCACTTTTAATAGAACAATGGATGCCTTGAGCGTCTATATCCTTGAGATGTATTAGAAGACGTGGGGCGTGGTTGCTCCCACAACGATAAAGCAAAATCAACAGATAGATGAAGGCAGTAGCTAAGAGTTCCCTAACTCAGACTCTCGTTTTCGTAGGGGAGTGGTCGATTCGCTTGTATGCATCTCACAATCAGAATGAACGAGATTAGACCTCTCGTGCAGTACAGTAGTTGAAGGAAGGAAGGAAGCTTGTAGTTTAACGTGACCGTTAATCTCGAGATCATGAGCCATGGGACCTCCTTTTACGTGGAATCCGAACCACAGGACATGGCATTTCACTTCGAAAATCTCACATGCAATGACCGGGAATCGAACCTGGACCGCCTTGGTGAGAGGCATACAGCTAGACCGCTGAGCCACCGCGCCCCTCAGTACAGTAGCTGATAGAATTACATCAACTGTTAACTAATATTTTGGGGGCGTGGTGGCGCAGCGGTCAAGCTGTATGCCTCTCACCAAGGCGGACTGGGTTCGATTCCCGGTCAATGCATGTGAGATTTTCGATGTGAAATGCCATGTCCTGTGGTTAGGATTCCACGTAAAACGGAGGTCCCGTGGCTTATGATCGCAAGATTAACGGTCACGTTAAACTACAAGCTTCCTTCCTTTTTTAACTAATATTTTACTTCTTTATTTCCTTCGTTTGGCAACCGGTACTTAAGCTGATAAGAGTACATGCTTGATTTGCCCTAAGCATCGCTTACTCCATTTTAACAAGATGTTCAGCAAATAACATATAGCCTACTTTCTCCTAAATGTATGGGTATACTTATAACTCTTTGTCCTCACCCCTAAAACAATCACCTCCACCACCATGTAGGCCTATCGTTTGTTTTCTTTTATATCGATAATTAGCCAGTAAGTGTCAAAATCAATATTGTATACTTTATGATGATTGAATAACAAAACTAATAACCTATTGTAATGCATTCACGTCCGTTAATCTCGATATTAAGCCTCCAAACTTAAGAATCCTTCGTTTTGGGTATCTTCCCCTTTAAAAATCCGCGGCGATCACAGTAGGTTGGTGCTGCAACCTACCAGTGAATTAATATAACATATTGTACGCCTCTGAGTATTGAATTAGCAGGCAGTTTAAAGCAACCAGGAGGGATCGGATCCAGCTGGCAGTGCTTAAAGGTAATCGGAGCGCGATCGTGGCTAATAGTTGAACTATTACAAAATTGCCATTGTTTGGAAAAAATATTCGCGTACCGTAACCCACAAGAGTACTGCACCGTACATAGCCATTGAGAAGGCTGTGGCTGATGACAACGTGTATTTTGTAGGTAACTTACATGTTTGTCGCCTCCGTAGCGTAGCGGTCAGCATGGTTAACTGCCGCCCCGGAGGTACTGGGTTCGATTCCCGGCTCTGCCACGAAATTTGAAAAGTGGTATGAGGACTGGAACGGGGTCTACTCAGCCTCGGGTGGTCCAAATGAGTAGAGGGGGTTCGATTCCCACCTCAGCCATCCTCGAAGTGGTTTTCCGTGGTTTCCCACTTCGTCTTCGGGCAAATGCCGGGATGGTACCTACTGTAAGGCCACGGCCGCCTCCTTCCCTCTTCCTAGCCTATCCATCCCAATCTTCCATCCCTTCCCATCCCTCATGAGGCCCCTGTTCGCTTTGCAGGTGCGGCCGCCTGGGCGAAGTGCTGATCACACTTCCTCAGTTGTATCCACCCTGACCAGATGTTCCAAGCTCCAGGACACTGCCCATAGAGGCGGTAGAGGTGAGTTCCCTCGCTGAGTCCGTGGGAACCACCAACCTAGAGGGTAAATTGACTAAATAAATAAAAACTTAAATGCTTAGCGTTTGTGGTCTTTTGCATTCGCAATGAATGCGAATTTTGTCCAACACTCGGCAATTCAGGTGTGTTTCAATCGTTTTTGATAAGCGATAAAATGCAAAATCCAAAATGTGAAACTACATTTTTTTCTGCTGAATAAACGCCTAATTCTAAGTTTTGTGCAATAAAAAGAGAGAAAGGGTTTCTATGAATTCCTTTTCCAAAACCAGAAAAATGCCTATATCAGTTATTGCCCAATCAAAACTTATTTCTTTTTGGGTTGACTGCTTGGAATATTTTACTGAGGGGATGAACTGAGACCAAAATACAGAACATTACTTAAAATAATGTTTGCATGTATAGATTAGTGCTCTTTTTTTTAATTGTAGATATTTATGTAGTTGATGTTCCTTTCAGGGGCTGCACTTCATGGCTATTTCGCCCCGTGTGCTTGTGTGTATGTACTGCGTGCATATTATATAGGTCCGTGTTCAAATCCATCCCTTTAAGAAGTTTCTTTTTCTTCGACTGGAGCTCTCAAGTCGGTCTTCAGCCACGTGCAGATTTTACAACATCGCTCCGCAAAGCCCATTTGAATTCGCCCGTTAACTTCAGCAGCCGATACAATGGCACCGGCTCGAGATAAAGACAGGCCTATTTTTTCTTTCAAATTATTTATCAGTATGACCAATTCTCTTAACGCTGAAATACGCGGTTCACGTTGAGTCCGACCGCCCTATATCTTATTTCTTATATATGTCGCAGTCAGTTAGTTATTATTGTTTTAAGGGGTAGAACAACGAGGTCATCTGCCCCTATTTTGTCGTAGTTAGATAGTGAAATCCGTCATTTCATGATAATCCTAGGGACTTCATGAAAAGCCGAAATGATGTAAAAAGGGATAGTTGCATAGTGGTGAAAATAGGAAACCACAAAAACCATCTTTCAGAACGGTCGAGATGGGATTCGAATACACGCTCTCCCGATGCCAATGAGGCACGAGCTAGCACGTTTGCGCTCTCAGCCACCGTGGCTGGTATAATAATAATAATAATAATAATAATAATAATAATAACTAGCGGACCCGTACGAGAACTCTCGCATAATGGGTTGTGTGCGTCCCATGTGTACAGACTACCCGCCCGGCTCTAGTGCTGTGCGGGCTTTACGCGACAGAATTCTGGCAGGGTCTATCGTCTTGTTTATTTGTCCAAAAGTACTTTCTAAACATTTAAATATATTTCCGTTGACCTTTCAAGAAATGCAAGATTTTCCCTGTACTATTGAGACGATTTTGAAGATTTTGGCACAAACCTTCTAACTCCCTCTGGTTTAGGAACTTGATTTTTGTGAAACATACACCCTAGCGTATTAGGCTATATAATAAGATAATAATTCGTAACTTTTTGCCTCTTCAATGACTTACTCTGAGCATCTTGAGATCTAGTGTTAGCATCAGTGTCTTGGGATCAAAAGGAGTCCGACGGAGATGTGTTTGATTTTTACATAAATTTCATACACATAATAATAACAAAAAATAATAATAATAATGTTATTGGTTTTACGTCCCTTTTAACTACTATGGCCTTTAGAGTCGCCGGGGTACCGGAATTTTGCCCCAATGGAGATCTTTAACGAGCCAGTAAATAATACTGACACGGATCCCCCGCATTTACGCAACCCTCAAATGCAAATTGGCTGTGCCAGGATTCGATCCTGCGACCATGGGCACAGCAGGCGAGAACGTTACCGCTGAGCCACACAGCCAGTCGTACAATTGTAACCCCTCACTACCTTACTTGACACGTGTATGCCCTTGTATTCTATAATTACCAATTAACTGACAAGTCTCACTTGGAATAACGGTGCTCTGAAATGACAAATTTTTAGAAAATATGAGCACAAAGATGATTCCTTTAACAACACGTGTACTGTATCAACTAATTTGTGCTCACTCAAGGCAGCCAAGTGATAACACAACCCACACACTGCACTTCAATGGCTACGGGCAGGTTTGTTTCGAATATTGCCCACAGATCTCTGCTGAAGCAAGACCACGGAAAAGAAGGAAAGTGTGAAAGTGGAGAGACTGCGTAAATGTTAGGCATCTTGAAGTATTCTGGGAGATCTCCGCACAAGTTAACGATGCGACCACCCTTACGTATCCTTATTCGTATTCAGGGCACGCTTGATTCCAAAACTTGAGGCCATACATCCAACCTGACCCTCGCCTTGCCAAGTCTGTATGCTGCGGTCGCGGTCGGCTTGTCTGATGCACTGTATGAGAGACATGCTAAACAGGCATATCGCTCACCGCCCATCATCCGGCGTCTGCTTCTGACCAGATCTCTGTACATGTTTCATCACACGCTTCAGTGGAACGGCACAAAAATGTACACCGTAGCACATCGCAAAAGCCCATCAAGAGTAGAGTCGTGTACTCCACTGAGGCCACGAAGCATACAAAAGTGTTGTCTCTGTATGTTAACAGCATGCTATGTAGTAGAGCTGGTTAGACTACTTTTAATCGATTCATTTCAGTTATCCAATAATCGATTAATCGAAGCAGAAAAGTCGATTAATTGCTGCAAATAACAATTGATCGATTGTGAGTTTAATCGATTGGTCGTTTAATTGTTTGATCGACTAATTGAGTAATTGTTTGATTAATCTATGTACTTCGCTCCTTTCACGCCGCTCTCAAAGCAAAGCAGACATTTAATTAATTAAAATACATTGTATGATTTATTTTTAAATAATGTACCTTCTTTGTGACAATTAGGTTAAAATAAAGTGAAACATAACTGTTTCTGTCCTAAATTGTAAACAATGAACAAGAACTCAAAACCTTTGTTGATACGCATCTCAAAAGCGAAGTGGGGGTTTGCTCTTTTCAGAGACTCTTCAGTGTACTGTAATAGAACATTATGCAACAAGCCTATAATGGCAATAATTAAGAGGCGAGTTGCATACAACTGTTTATGTTCGACGATAATATAACTATTTTATGTTCGAACATAAATATTGATAAATATCTGTCAAGATTTCGCCAGTTTTATGGACTTTGTATTCGACCATAGCCTCCTCGAATACCCCATTATGACACTAGCCACACAGTGAAATTTAAAATAGGAGGCCGTGGAAGTCAGCGCAGGTGCGATGCTATCCTTACCTAATTATTGGTCACACAACTGTTTCTTGAGCTCTGATTGGTGGGAGAAACTGTATCATAATGAAAACTTGTACTATAACGAGCCTCATCATAGTACAGTTTTCTGATATATAATATTTACATTTTGCCAGGGTCGAACATAAATATAATGTAACGCACTGGTAAATACATATGAAATGAAATGAATTTTTTTTTTTTTTCGAAACCCTTCCCAATTCGATTGATGTTTGTCCTTCCACCGTCGCTGACTCTTCTTTGGTTATTGTTAACATAAACAAGGAAGGCCAATTTGTAACTTTTATGGATTTATATTCATCATTCCGAAAATAAACGCAACTCAAATTACTGTAAGCAATGACCTCTCATTTAAACTTCTCTAATCACGTGTCTGCTAATCAATTAATCGATTCTTCGGTTAGCCGATTAATCTACACTGGCGGAAAGAAATATCCCAACACGAAGAAGGGGTTGTGCTAGATTAACGAACGTTGGTAGGCGTGTTTATACATCTGAAATATGACGTTGATCGCATTAGCGTGGCGCCAGTAGTGGCCCCATGACGTTACAAATCAGGTTTGCTTTAAATACGGACTGTACTGTGCGAGAACGATAGTTACCTGTGAGATTGGACGGAGTAACTGTGAGAGGGTCAAGAATGCCTTTACGTCGACGAAGAGGCCAGTATCAACAGCACGCTGCGTTTCAACGAGGCCGTGTAATAGGGCAACGTGAAGGTGGATTTTCCTGCCGCACTATTGCAGAACAACTTGGCAGGAATGTCTCCACTGTGCATGCGTGCTGGCAGCAGTGGTCACGAGAAGGTACGGTTGCAAGAAGACCGGGCTCCGGACGTCCCCGTGGCACCACCGAGAGGGAGAACAGCGTATAACTTTGGCGCATCGGACGGCGTCTGCAGCAGCAATTCCAGCGGCAGTTGGCACCACAGTAACGCAATGAACTGTTCGAAATCGGTTACTTGAAGGACACGTCCGAGCCAGACGCCCTGCGGCGTGCATTCCACTTGCCCCAAACCACCGCCGTATGCGACTTCAGCGGTGTCAAGCGAGAGCTCATTGGAGGATGGAGAGGAGGTTCGTTGTGTTTTCCGATGAAAGCCGATTCAGCCTTGGTGCCAGTGATGGCCGTGTGTTGGTTAGGAGGAGGCCAGGTGAGCGCCTGCATTCCAGCTGTCTGCGGCGTTAACACACTGGGCCTACACTGGGCGTTCTGATCTGGGGAGCAATTTCTTATGACAGCAGGAGCACTCTCGTTGTTATCCCACGCACTCCGACTGCAGATGTGTATGTCCATCTGGTGATCGACCTGTGCTACCATTCATGAACAGCATTCCCGGGGGGTGTTTTCCAACAGGATAACGCACGCCCCCATGCCACTGTTGTAACCCAACGTGCTCTACAGAGTGTCGACATGCAGCCTTGGCCTCTTAGATCCCCCGATCTATCCCCAATCGAGCACGTATGGGACATAATTGGATGACAACTCCAGCGTCATCCACAACCAGCATTAACCGTCCCTGTATTGACCGACCAAGTCCAACAGGCATGGAACTCCATCCCACAAGCTGACAGCCGGTACCTGTATTACACAATGCATGCGCATTTGCATGCCGGCATTCAACAGTCTGGCGATTATACCGGTTATGAATGGACAAGCATGGTACATTTGCAATGGCTTTTCTCGCGCGGACATTAACCTGTTGTTTTGTACCTTTAATCAATTAAATATGTTACCTCGCCAAATATATTGCCGAAACTTCCGTTCTACATTCCTTATTTCATGGTGTTGGGGTATTTTTTCCGCTAGTATATTATTCGGTTAGTGGTCCTTTAATCGAATGATGGTCAGTCGTTTTCGATTAATTTCAAATTATACGATTAATCGATTAACCGAACATCGGTTATTACCAGCTCTAGCAGGTAGGTACCGGTACCTAAGCAACGAACTTAAAATATTCAATAATTATTTTATGAACGTAGATAGGGTAACGAAATAAATTCTTCAGAAAAGGAACAGCATTAAATTTATGTATCTAATATTAAGTTAATAATGAAAATATGACCATCATGTCTGCCCTATTCCTTATTGACGAAGTTTAATATATTCAAAAAAATTAATACCTTAAGTAAATAATAAGTTGTACTTTTAATTATAGTACCGGCTGACATTCCTCTGCGGAAAAATATAAGAAAAGATGCAATACTTACATTCATTTTTTTCCTATCAAAGGTTATTATGGAAATTATGTCCAAAAATACTCGTCTAAAGGCTAAAATCACATTAAAATTTAAGTAAAACAGACCTGTTACAAATATATATTAACATTTTAATGTGGCTTTAGCCTTTAGACCAGAGGTCCTCAAAGTGGGGGGCGCAGAGAGTGACAAAGGGGGGCCACCGGCTCTGATTGAAATATTTGTATTTCATATTCTGTGACAAATAGTCCTATCTTCATTGAACCTATCAATAACAGGAAGCTCCCACGACCATTCAAGACTGATAAACTCATACTTTTGCTGTCTTATTTCACAAGTACTGATCAGTAGATCCTGCCAGCAAGTTTCTAAGAAAAGGTGAAGAGTATCATTTCCCACAAGCATCCTCTCACCCGGAAGCCTCCGTGGCTTAGGCGGCAGCACGTCGGTCTCTCACCACTGGGTCCGTGGTCACTCCATGTGAGATTTGTGCTGGACAAAGCGGAGGCAGACAGGTTTTTCTCCGGGTACTCCGGTTTTCCCTGTCACTATTTCATTCCAGCAACACTCTCCACTTTCATTTCGTCTGTCATTCATTCAATCAATGACCCTGGGGAGTGCGACAGGCTTCGACAGCCGGCAAGGTTCACATCCTCGCCGCTAGATGGGGGTTCATTCATTCCATTCCCTGACCCGGTCGGTCGACTGGAAGCAGGCTGTGGATTTTTATTTCATTTCCAACCTCTCACCCGCCACTCTCCTTACCAAAGACTTAACAATCACTAATGACAATAAGCGCCGGCCCCGTGGTGTTGGGGTAGCGCGCCTGCCTCTCACCCGGAGGCCCCGGGTTTGATTCCCGGCTCCGTCAGGGTTTTTAGAAACTGACGTGAGGGCTAGAACGGAGTGCACTCAGCCTCGTGAGGACTATTGAGTAGCTGTCTGACAGTGAGGTAGCACCCCAATCACGAAAATCAAGATTATCGGCCGAGGGGACCCGATGCGCTGACCACAAGTCACCTCAATATCTACAGGCCAAATGGTCCCTTGGTAGGCCTAGGCCCTGCCTTAATGGGCTATAGTGCAAAGAGTTGTGACAATGTGATCACCACTTCCTTTCAAGGTGTTTCTGCCATTGTCGACTCGAATTCAGCCAGGCCTTTGCAGTCAGTTAAAAGACAGTGGGTGAACAGGTGAATTCTAGTGTGTGTTCAGCCCGATTTACAATAAACTGATACAGGGAGTCCGGGAATGTTCTCCGCAGTGGCTTTGTGCAGCTCCGAGTGGTTGCGTCATCAGATTAGTTGGCAGCAAGTGTCCTTGATAGGGTGAAGGCCGCATGTGTGGGCTGTGGACTGTCGAATTCGTCAGTGCGTATAGTTAGATTATTGGAAGAATGCAACAGTATGTTATGAATGGCTGTGGTGAGTATACAGTTCACTGTTTGTTATGATACAAGCGACAGCCGTGGTGCCAACGTAACTGATGACGTAATCTCTCGCAGCAGCTTGTAGGCACTGCGGAGAACATTCCCTGGCGCACTGTATTAGTAACGGCATTACCCATGGACTGATGATGATGATTGAGTCTTCAGTCTTTTGACTAGTTTGATGCAGCTCTCCATTCCTCCCTGTCCTGAGCTAATCGCTTCATCTCTACATGGCTACCACACCCTACATCCGAGGCAATCTGTTTAACATATTCTAACCTTGGTCTACCCCTACAGTTCTTGTCCTCGACCCTTCCCTCCACAACTAAGCTTGCTATTCCTGGGTGTCTTAGTATGTGTCCTACCAACCTATCTCTTCTCTTCATTAGCAGTCGCCAGAAACATCTCTCCTCTCCCATTCGTCTTAATACCTCTTTGTTTGTAACCCTATCTACCCATCTGATCTTCATCATTCTCCTGTAACACCACATTTCAAATGCTTCAATTCTCCTCTTTTCTGCTGCACCAATAGTCCAAGTTTCACTTCCATAGAGCGCCACGCTCCAGACAAAGGCTTTCAAAAATGACTTCCTAATACCTAAATCTATATTCGATGTCAGCAGATTCCTTTTTTGTAGAAATGCTTTCTTTGCCTGAGCCAACCTACTTTTTATATCCTCTTTGCTTCGTCCATCACTGGTTATTCTGCTTCCTAAGTAACAGAAGTCTCCTACTTCCTTCAGCTTTTCACCTGCCAATTTGATCTCCATACAGGTTTCTGATTTATTTCGGCTGCATTCCAGTATTTTTGTTTTACATTTATTAATTTTCATCATGAATTCTTTCCGTAAGACGGAGTCCATACCATTCAAAAACTCATTCAAATCCTCAGGCTTGTCGGCCAAGATGACGATGTCATCAGCAAATCGCAGAGTTGAAATTATTTCTCCTTGAATCTTCACTCCCACTTTAAATTTTTCTCTAATTTCCTTCATTGCTTGTTCAATGTAAAGATTTAAAAGTATGGGTGATAAGTTGCAGCCTTGCCTTACACCTTTCTGAATACCAGCTTCTCTCTCATGTCCTTTAACTCGAATGACTGCTGTCTGGTTTCTGTATAGATTGTATATCACCCTCCTATCCCTGTACTTTATTCCAATAGATTTCAAAATGTCAAACAATTTAGTCCAATCAACATTATCAAAAGCCTTTTCTAAGTCTACAAAAGCCATGAACGTTCTCTTATCTTTCCTTATTCTACCTTCCAAAATCAGCCTAAGACTTAGTACAGCTTCCCTTGTTCCTACATTTCTCCTGAAACCAAACTGGTCTTCACCTAACTCCGTTTCTATCTGGCTTTCAATCCTCTTGTAAATTATTCTAGACAGGATCTTTGAAGCATGAGTAATCAAGCTGATTGTACGGTAATCTTCACATCTGTCAGCTCCCACTTTCTTTGGTATAGGGATGATTACATTCTTCTTGAAATCAGGGGGTACCTCACCTGTCTCATAAATCCTACACACCAAGTGATATAACCTGATCAGACCTTCATCTCCTATGCAGCATAGCAACTCAATCGGTATATCATCTATGCCTGGTGCTTTGTTCCTGCTTAAGTCTTCCAAAGCTTTATCAAATTCTAATCTCAATATTAAATCTCCTTTCGCATCCACATCAATTTCCTCCTCCCTTTCCATGACATGATTCTCAATCCCCTTTCCCTTATACAAACTCTCTATGTAAGCTTTCCATCTCTCAACCTTTTCTTCCCTATCTGTTAGAGGATTTCCATTTGTGTCCTTAATATTACAGCACTTAGTCTTCTTTACCCCAAAAGTATTCTTAATCCTTCGATAAGCTGTGTCTACTTATCCTAATTTCAGGCAATTTTCTATACCTGCACATTTCTCTTTCAACCATTCTTCTTTCGCTTCCTTGCACTTCTTGTTAACCTCATTTCTCAGACGTTTGTATTCTGTTTTCCCCTTTTCATTTCTTACATTCTTGTGTTTCCGCCTTTCATCCATCAATTCTAGTATATCCTGAGTGATCCACGGTTTTCTACCTATTCTTTCATTCCTACCAATGTGTTCTTCTGCGGATTTTGTTATTTCATTCTTCAAAAGTGCCCATTCGTCTGCAATTGAAGTTTGTTTAGGGTTTCTCATTAGTCCTTCCTTTATACTCTTCTTGAATCTTTCGTTTACATCCTTCTCTTTCAGTCTGTCTATTGCCCACCTTTTTGGCTTTTGACTTTTCTTCAGTTTCTTCAACTTTAATCTGCATTTCATTACAACCAGATTGTGGTCAGAGTTTATGTCAGCACCAGGATATGTTTTACAATCCAAAATCTGGTTTCGAAACCTCTGCTTGACCATAATGAAGTCGATTTGGTAACGCCCTGTATCTCCTGGTCTCATCCATGTGTATATTCTTCTATTGTGGTTATTGAATAAGGTGTTAGCTATGACCAACTCATGCTCGGTGCAGAATTCTACCAGCCTGCTTCCTCGATCATTCCTTTCACCTAATCCGAAATCTCCTACTATCTTCCCTTCTCTCCCTTTTCCTACCACAGCATTCCAATCTCCCATTACTATAACATTTTCATCACCCTTGCTGTACCTCAGTGGCTTATTAGCAGTGGTAAAAAGAGATCCCATGAAAGTGATAGTGCTTGCCCTCCTTCGGAAATATTCAGTCCTAATAAACAACAAAATTCGAATTTAAACAAAGTCCATTGTTCTTTTTTACAAAAAGTTGTTGAACTTTGATGCACTCTAAGAATAGTAAATTTTGTGTTATTATTATACACTGGTCAAAACAATTAGGGGATCAGTTGAGATACCTAGGTTCTGACGTATTGTCATCGGCAGAATGACCTAAAATGGTTCGTCGCCCTTCTTGTCGGTTCTACGGAGTGGAGAGAACAACAATACGGCAACCGAGATAGTGTTATTAACAGAAAGTTGCTGGAGAGGGGGTTGGTGTGGACGTGTGGTTACTCTACCGAACGAATGACAAAAGCAGTTGGGTTCAGATGGCGTAGTGAGCAGGTGGTGCAATGCAACAACAACGTGACTTACCCGAAGGTATGGCATGGAGAGCCATAGGAAGGTTGGAACTGGGACAGACACAGAGGGAGGTGGCTGCAGCTATTGGAGTATCCCAAAGTGTAATTTCCAGGACCTGGACGCGATTTCAGACAACAGGAACCGTTAAAAGAAGGCCAGGCCAAGGTCGTCCACGGGTATCATCAGCAAGAGATGACCGTTATCTCCGGTTAACAGCCCGTCGAGACAGGAGGCTGAATGCAACTCAGCTGCAACGCACCCTCCAGGCGGCAATAGGCGCGCAATATCAACACAAACAGTCCGAAATTGCCTTCGGGAAAGTGGCCATTACGCATGGAGGCCTATGGTGTGTGTCCCAATAAAACCACGCCACCGTTTAGCCCGCAGAAACTGGGCGGAGGAACATCAGGATTGGCGTCATAACGAATGGCACCGGGTTTTGTTCACAGATGAGTCAAGATTTTGTGTTCAGCCGGACATTCGTCGTTCCCTCAACTGGAGTGAACGTGGAACTCGGAACAATCCCGCTTATGTGCAGGAAACAGCACCATATCATGGTGGTGGGCGAATGGTGTGGGCAAGAGTCAGTATTGGCGGACATACGGACCTCTATGTCGTTCAGAATTGCGCGTTGACTGCTCAGAGGTATCGAGACGAGCTCCTTCGACCGTTTGTTGTGCCCTACGCTGGTGCCATAGGCGATGGTTTCATTCTGGTGGACGGTAACGCACGTCCCCACAGAGCTGCACTGCTGAACAATATGCTTGACGACGAGGGCACTGAACCAATGGAGTGGCCTGCTTGTCCACCGGACTTAAACCCGATTGAGCATGTCTGGGATGCACTTGGCAGACGCATTGCAGCCAGACCAGGACCTCCCACAACTGTTGCCGAGCTGGATATTGCACTCATGGAAGAATGGCCAAATATCCCTCAAGAGCTGATTAATAACCTCATACTGTCCATACCACGCAGGTGTGCAACTGTCCTGGCCCTCCGAGGTGATCACACACCATATTAGAGGGCAACGAGAATGACTTTTCACTATTATGATAGCCCAATGGTGCCTCGCTCTAAGTAAACCTCCAGTAAAAAGTTGGGACAGCAAAATACCGTACTTTAGCACACATAAATTACAGTTGTAACCGAACTCTGAATAAAAGACGTTACCATATGTATCATGTGTATGATATATCACCTGATCCCCTAATTGTTTTGACCAGTGCAACTGGAAGTTGCAATAATTAGACAGAAGCAAATACTGTAGATCTTGTGATCCGTTTTATCTTATGCGAAGTATCCGATGAAAAGTGCTAAGAAAGGAAAGAAGAACGAGGGGTGGGGGAAGGGGGACGGGGCCGCTAGATATTTCAAGTTTCAAAAGGGGGGCGTGACAGAAAAGGAACCCCTGCTTTAGACAACTAACTTAGTATTTTTAGCCTACTTTTCACATTTTGCAAAAATGAGGAAAAAGTAGACTTATGAGATCGGGCAAATGTGTGTCTGTCTGTCTGTCCTTCTGTCTGTCTGGCTGTGTGTCCCCCTATCAACTCCTAAACGGCTGGAGCAATCGAAACAAAATTTGGTAGGAGTAAACATCTATACCTGAATATCTCGCGGCCATATTTGAAAATGATGTCAGTGCTACCAACTGCTGAAAAATCGCAATTGAAATTTGAGCTCCATGTTGGATATCTTGGAAGGTATGATTGGGAGCAATTTCAAAATTGACACAGGTATAGATAATAATATTGCAGTTTAATTTCCAGGAGGCCATGCATGGCAGTGTTGCCAAAATGATTATCAGCCTGCTGATAGGTCCAAATTTTAAATGCATATAACTTCTACACTATCAATTGGATTTCAACCAAATTTTGTATGTGCTATGTGTACATAAACAGATATGCCTGAGTATATTATTAAGAGCCAACAGGGCTGCCAACTGTTAATAAATGTTCTCAATTTTTTAAAATCTAAATACCCATATATCACAAAGTATGCAAGCCGACAGCTTCAAACTATGCACACGTACCTGACATTCTACATTAATTTGGAGTAACTTATATATGTCAGTGCTGCCAACATGATTCTAAGCCTGCTGATAAGTACAATTTTAAAATGCATGTAAATTCTATACTAACTAATGGATTTAATTCAAAATTGACACATTAATAGATCATATTATTTCAGATTATTTCTGACCAATACATGTATGTCATTGTTGCCAACATGATTTTACGCGCGGTGTTAGATCCAATGTTTAACTGCATGTAACGTCCATGCTATCCATTGGACTTCAACCAAATTTTGTATTATGTACTTTAAGAGATGGAACTAACAATATATTCAGTCACCAGGGCTGCCAACTGTAGTTCTCTATTAGGCTACATTGCGCCATGTACACAGTATTTCGAACTAATTAGAAATTTCGATATTACCAACTTAATTTCGTCATTATTCTAGATAGATCCATATAGATTAATCATTGGCATGAATCTTAAATTTTAAGAAAAGTAGGCTCTTTAGTTCGTCACGGAACTTCTTGTTTTGAAATAATTTTGCTAACAACCTTTGATAGGAAAGATTTTTGAATGTAAGTCTTGCATCTCTACTTATATTTTGCCGCTGAGGAAGGTCAGCTGATACTAAATTTAAAAGTACAACTTATTATTGACTTATGGTAGGTACGGTATTCATTTGCTGAAAATATTAATATCAATAAATTATTATTGGCACATGACTAACTTTTAAAACACTTAGCCCTTTTTTTACTGACGCAAAATCGTCAATTGTTCTGCCAAAATCTATTTTTTAGCTATTTTATTATCAATAGGGGAAACGTCGATAACGTTACAGACCTACCACATGTTTATGTAGACCCTTCTGAACAAGCATACTCTCTACTTCTACAGCACACCATCTCTTTAACTCTTCTTCCACAAGAATTGAAAGAAAGAAAGAAAGAAAGAAAGAAAGAAAGAAAGAAAGAAATAAAGATTACATACTTAACAAATATCTATACTGTCGAGTGGCTAGCATTCTTGGCTGTCACCACGGTGGCCCGGGTTGGATTCCCGGTTCTGCCAAGAAATTTAATTCAGGTCTGAGGTCTGGAAAGGGGTACACTCAGCCTCGTGTGGCAAAACTGAGGAGTTCAATTCCCACCCCAGCCAACCTGGAAGTGGTTTTCCGTGGTTTCCTATTTCTACGCCAGGCAAATGTCGGGATAGTTCCTAACTTAAGGCCACGGTCGCCTTCTTCCCAATCCTTAGGTTTAGCTGAATTACAAATACACACACTAATACAGTCATCACAATAACACAGGTTATCAGGCAAAATTACACACACACCTAGATACTCGGGGCTAAATGATCATGATGTCCAAGCCCCTGAATGTTAATCAACAACAATAATAAGGTATAATTCGCTGCGGTAATCGAATGGATCTTTTCAACAGGTGCAGTGGTAGAGCACGACAGCGGCTTTTATACTGTAGATCTCATCCCGTGATTTATCGCGCAATGTTCAATACTGATAACGAAATGTTTCCACAGTAGTTAAACATGAGACTGACTCTCCTCGAATAGCATCGTTAAGATAACGCGTACAAAACACACAACAATATTATTCTGTAGCCAGAGTAGAACGAAGTTCGAAGGATCATGCACGAGAGTTTGTTTTAAAGAGAACTTACGATGCAGTTCGCATGTAGGCCTATGTACTGTTCCCTTCCTCAACGATGTCGGGGATGTGATGCGATAAAAGAAATGTGTGGCAGGTGGTTTTCACGGTCGGATGCCCTTCCTGACACCAACCTCATGAAAGGTATTAATGAGAGATGAAATTAATGAGGATGAATGAAACTGGGCAAGTAGATGGAAGGAAGCGGCCGAGGCCTATTTGATAGTACCGTCTCGACATTTGCCCGGAGTTGAAAATGGGAAACCACGGAAAACCATTTCAAGGATGGCTGACGGTGGGGTTTGAACCCACGTCTACTGAGTCCACAGATAGCTTGGCCCTATGGTCTAGCGCTGTGTGTTAGCGCACTTAGCTATTGATGCAGTTCGCGTCAGGAAGGGCATCTCATCCCCGACCCCGTTGAAGACGGGCGTAGCTATTGATGCAGTTCGCATATGCTTGTCTAATAATAGGCCTACCTCATTTAGATAGCACGGCCGCGATCTGGATTATCTCTTATGTGAATAATCCGGATCGGCGCCACTTATTTAGACTCCCCGATATGAAACAACATCCTATCGCTATGTTTTGCCAAGTTTTGAAATGCAAGCGCGTTGTTGTCGAAATCAATAGTCCGGACGGGGACACCAAGAGCCCGCTGATGAGCCAGCTTGGTGACCTAGGCGAAACCCCACACAAGACACGGCACAAGCCTAGAAGAATTGCTGAGTTTTAATTCACCGACCGTGAAAGCCAATATACCATCTTTTTGTAAGCCTTATGGCTAAAGCTCTGCGCGGATGAGGATATCCGCAATTTTTTTCGTCATGCGGATATAGTTTGCATGGCTGTGAGGATAGCGGTTAAGCTGCGGATAATGTTTGGAGAAAATTTGCGGATAGTTTTAAAAGTACAATCCGAACTTGTTTAATATTATTAGGACCCGGATGTTTATTACATAGGGCCTATCATATCATGCTTTCTTCATGACAAATGTAAGATGACGATTTAAGCTAATCTCAATCAAATTATGTCATTAAGCATAATTAACACTCCGAACAAGAATGGGTTGCAATTCTGGCTGTATAACATTCATTTTAAACATAGCACATGCCGTACTAAGCCTAAGGGAACGACTTTTCTCTCAATTGTCTAAATGTGTTGTTTCAGTAATTTATGCTTTATCTAATTAAAATAAAGAGCCGGCCCCGTGGTATTGGGGTAGCGCACCTGCCTCTCACTCGGAGGCCCCAAGTTCGATTCCCGGCTCCGCCAAGGATTTTAGAAACTGTCGTGAGGGCTGGAACGGGGTACACTCAGCCTCGTGAGGACAATTGAGTAGCTGTCTGACAGTGAGGCAGCGTCCCGATCATGAAAACCAAGATTAACGGCCGAGGTGACCCGATGCACTGATCGGGCGTCACCCCAATATTATCTGCAGACCAAAATGGCTGGGCAGCGGTCGCTTGGTAGGCCTAGGCCCTTCATTGGCTGAAGTGCCAGGGGTTATTTTTTTATTTATAATTAAAATAAAAATATAGCTTGCCACGGTGGGTGAGTGGATATCGTGTCGGTCTACTAACCCCAAGATTGCAGGTTCCTGGTAAGTGATTTTTGAAAGGCGGCAAAAATACTATACGCATGTCATACGATGTTGGCATGTCAAAGAACCATTTGAATTCAGTAGGCCGAGTTCATAATGGGAAAATTAATCTCGGGAGTTTCCCGCCAACACAAAGTTCCTCATTTCTCTACTGGAAAGCGCTATAGTGTTCAAGGAGGTTAGATATCTAACATCTAACCTCCTTGACTTTCATAGTCAAGGAACAACGAAATTCAACATGCAAGCTACTCTCTGGGTGTCAAATAACAAAGCTTGCACCCGGCACCCGAGGCCATGCGATATTATTATTATTATTATTATTAAAATAAAATATTATTGTAATGCCAATAGATTCGGATAACATACGTGGGAATGCGGAAAAAAGTCGTGCGGATGCGGATAACAGTCATGCGGATGCGGGGCGGATGCGGATAACGTTTCGTTTATCCGCGCAGGGCTCTATGGCTGCTTGACCTTTTAGTTCTCGCAGTAAACAAGCGCAGGTGCGCTTTATAAAAAGGGAGGTAGCGCGCAGTTCGCTACTCCTGTGGGGGTCCGGGCGGGGACACCACCTTGGTGTCCTAGGCGAAACCCCACACAAGACACGGCACAAACCTAGAAGAATTGCTGAGTTTTTATTCACTGGCCGTGAAAGCCAATATACCATCTTTTTCAATAGTTTAAGTTTCTTCCAAATTTGGAACATCTGAGTTCAAACGTGCTAATGCACAGTAGTTAATGTGCAAATTAATTGGGACAAGCTCATATTTTACAAGGAATTGAAGTTGGTTAGCTGTAATCAATCTTATCCACCCAATTGTTGGACTCTTGGCGGACTATTGTTCCTTGACTATGAACAACAAGTAGGTTGAGTGCTTGTATGTGTAGCAACAGCATGTGTGTTATTTATGTGTTCTTGACAGGAAAACTATAAGTATGTGTTAAAATGGACATTTCACCTAATAAAGCGAGCAAAAATAGTTGCCCCTCATGAACACACATCTATGACTTCAAGAAATATTGCATCTGTTGTTGGTGTGGGAAAATCTTGTGTTTCAAGACTTATTAGGGCATATAATGATACTGCCTCATTGTTTCCGAAGAGAAAAGGCAGATGTGGACGAAAACGAAAAACCATCCCTAGAACTGACAAAACTCTACTTAAAACAGTAAAATTCATCCTCACAAGACAAGGAAGCACCTTCAGAGAGATGAATTGGCTACTGGTACGGTACGGCGTAGGCTTCTTGATAGTCCAGTCAAATTAGTTTTTTTTTTCTGCATTAAATCATGTAGTTCTAAAAGTTTCAGGAATGTGTAGGGGGAGATCCCCTGAACAACACTTAATAAAGTCCCCTCGATTTCAGGTGCCGCGGAGGGGGTTCGAAAGCCCCCTTTTTTAGTTTTTGGTGCATAACTCTAAAACGTGCGCCGCACAGAAATTGTTATACCTTTCACACTTAAAGGAGATTAAATACCCCACAAAATGGTAAATTCATATTTACCTCTGTCTGTTACCGTCTCCGACATATGAGCCGGTGAACATGGTAAATTTACAGAGAAATGTGTTGCACCTCACGTTTCACGTCAAACATGCCCTTCCAATCCGTTTGGCTTCCATTTTACAGGAAACGCGTAGGAAAGTAAGTTGTAGAACATTCAATTTCCTTCTAGAATATATATAACCATAACCCCTGGCAATACAGCCCATGAAGGGCCAAGGCTTACCAAGCAACCGCTGGCATTTCTGATGGGACGCAACTATGAAGATTGGAGTGGATAATCAACCTTGCTTCAGTTTATTTTGTAAATTATATGTGACAAAGGGCCTTTACCCGGATTTTATACCCATTCTTTAAGAATGTTATTTCTATTTTATTACTATGACGCCTATGCATTTGTACAATTTTAATCGAACATGTCATGTGTAATGAAAAAATCCACAGCCTGCTTCCAGTCTCCGACCGGGCCAGGAATGGAATGAATGAAGCCCCCATCTAGCGGCGAGGATATGAACTGTGCCGGCTGCCGAGGCCTGACGCACTCCTCTGGGGCAAGTGTTGCTGGAATGAAATTTTGACAGGGAAAACCGGAGTACCCGGAGAAAAACCTGTCTGCCTCCGTTTTGTCCAGCACAGATCTCACATGGAGTGACCGGGATTTGAACCACGACCCAGCGGTGAGAGGCCGGCGTGCTGCCGCCTAAGCCACGGAGGCTCAACATGTCATGTGTAATGGTTTTAAATTGAACACTGTGAATTTTTATGTTGCTTATTGACTGATGAAGACTTGAGAGGAGCCGAAACATGTATCACAACTAGGAGTAAAGTAGAGTAGTTGTTGAATAAAAACATTGTATTGTAAAGTGGATACTGGTGCACAGATATCGTAATCAATATGGGAAAACGAATATATTATGGCTAAGGTCATAGACATAGACTACATATTGAAAACATTAAAGTAAATAGGCTAGTTCTTTTTCGTGTGCTTAGATGTTTGGTTGGTTGGTTCTTAAGTTTAGGGGCTGCGACAACGCGGTCATGTAGCCCCGTGTACTTTGGGTGTGTGTAGAATCTGCCTGATAACCGGTGTTAATTGTGATGACTGTATTAGTGTGTATATCTGTTTTAATTCAAGTTAGGACTGCAGACGATCAATTTTCAAGTAGTTCCTACTTTTGCCGCCAAACGCCACCGTCAACGACTACTAGTTCAGAACTTAGCTACCAGACGTCGCCGCAGTCGGCTCTCGGCAACGAACGTAGGGACCTAAGAGCGTTGTTTACCTTCTTAACCTATACCATTTAGCTTCACACAGGTGTAATTAGTGGAAGGTTCTTTAACATGCCATAAATCTATGACATGGGACCGCCGGCTTTACTTCCCCTCCGAAGGAAGGCATACTGAGGGATTTTTAACGCTCTTAAAAAATCCGACGACTTCGGCCGGATTTGAACGCTTATATGTTTAAGTATTTATGTGTAATAGTTGCCACATTTTCTAAGTTTTTATCATGCTTTTTGTTTTGTGAGGGCAGAGACTGTTTGTGGGTGGCATTGTGGGTTTTGTAGAGCTATTTTGCCTTGTGTATTTCTATCTGATGATGCTCGCTTGACAAGCAAAATATGTCATCCTATAAAGATGGTATATTGGCTTTCAAGGCCAAGCAATTAGAACTCGGCACTTTTTCTAGGTTTATGCCGTGTCTTGTGCGAGGTTTCGCCGAGGAACACCAAGATAGGCTCATCAGCGGGCTCTTGGTGTCCGGGCACGGCATAAACCTAGAAAAATTGCTGAGTTTTAAAGGCATCCCATAGCTTTCTCCCTCTTCTGTAGTCCATAATAAATATCATATAGGCCTATACAGCCTAAAACGCTAAGTTGTAGCCTATGTTCCACAAAACTCAAGCTCTTAAACCAGAGGTAGTTAGAAGGTGCGGTTTGTGCCAAAATCTTACAAATCGTCTCAATAGTAGTCGACAGGAAAAATCGCATTTCTTGAAAAGTCAACGAAAATAGATTTATTTGTTTTAAAAGTGCGTTTTAACAAACAAACACGACGATAACCCCTGGCAGAACTGTGTCGCGTCGAAACCGCCGGGCGGGAGCTTTATACACATAGGAGATTTCTCGCATAGGTCCCTTAATACTATTAATCACATGCATTTTTTTCAGGTTGTTTTTCGCATGTCCCAGTAAGTGGGATTATATTGTGTTGACCGACTGAAAAGTTGTAATAACTATCAACTTAAATCAATGAAACTACAGTACCAGTAAATTAATTCTCTCATAGGGGTGGAATTTTGGGGAGGACAGTCTACAATACCTCGTTTAAAAAGAGAGATCATGGGCTCATATTCACGGTTGTACGAAAATCGCGCCCACTGAGAAATGTGCGTAAATCACGCCCAGGCTAGAAATTGTTCTCGTGGCAATAGTCTACTGTTCTACATACAAAACATACCTTATGCCCCAGACCCCCTTGCGTGTAGTGCAATTAGTAATTTTCGTCCAATTATCTAACCAAGTAGCGACCAATGATTTCTTCCAGACAGTCATCTAACCAAGTAGCGACCAATGGTTTCGTCCGTATCAGCCACTCCAGGCCTACTCCAGGTAGAGACATGCTGGGCGCGATTTACAGGACACCCACCTTTAGTACAGGAAGTAGTTACGCTTCTGGTCGCCACTTACCAGTCCCGTCTAGGTTTCCATTTAGGCAGCCCGTGGATTAGCCGTGCTCGTTGAATCTTGCACCTCGGCCGCGAGGGCAGCCGCAGCAAGTCCGGAGATCGCAGGAACGAATCCCGGCGCTGACAGCAGCTATTCTGAGTATGGTATTCGCCCGTTTTTTTCCACACTCCCTCAAGGCAAATGATGCCGGGATAGTGTGTGAAAAGTTAGTGCTTACAGTTATAACGATGAACATAACGCATCATTACTTTTGTAGACAAATATAACTTAGATGCTTTAAAAAAAATACAGTCTGACAACAATTTGTGCCTGCCAAAGGACACAGAATAGCTCATAAGTTATACAATAGGATTCTATAGGAATAACTTACTATGGTTTGCATGATTTGAACATAATAGTGAATTTCACTTAAATGGAATAACAGAATGAATTGGCAATGGCTCTGTCATGAATTTTACTTCTAGTATGAGGATGGTTACCCTCTAGAGCGGGGGTTCTCAAACTTTTCCTGTTGCGCCCCCCTTCTGAAACATGAAATGTTTACCCCCCCCCTTTATTATTCTTTTCTTTAGCACTTCTCTTAGGCTACTTCGCAAAAAAAAAAAAAAAACACAAGATCTACAGTATTTGCTTCTGTCTAATCACTGCAACTACCAGTTATAATAATAATAACAACACCCAGTTTACTATTCTTTGAACACATCAAAGTTCAACAACTTTTTGTAAAAAAGAATAATCATGCATTTGTATTACTCCAAGGTGTTGAAAGTTAACTATCTCTCCTTACTTATAAAAATAAAACAACTGCTTCATGAGCAGTTATTGGAATTGAACAAATTTTGTTATTTTATGTGGCATTATTTGTATCAGTTTATTGTAAATCGGGCTAACCACTTCCACTGAACACGCACTAGAATTCACCTGTTCACTCACTCTCTTTGAATTGACTGCAAAGGCCTGGTTAGATTCGAGTCGACAATGGCAGAAATAGAAGAATATATTCTTTTAAGGAAGTGGCGGTCACATTGTCAAGCGATTTATTGTCATTAGTGCTTGTTAAGTGTTTGGTAAGGAGATATCACTGCGGGTGGCGAGTGAAAGGGTGCTGTGTGGGAAATATTACTCTACACCTTTTCTCAGAATTCCTGCTGGCAGGATCTACCGATCAGTTCTTGTGAAATAAGGCAGCAAAAGTACGAGTTTATTAGTCTCGAATGTTCGTGGGAACTTAATGTAAGTTCATGGATATGAGGATAGCAATATGTGTCACAGAATATGAAATATAAATATTTCAATCAGAGCCCACGCCCCCCACTTTGAGGACCTCTGCTCTAGAGGAAAGTTGAGAAGACTGGTGAGTGATGGGTTCATATCCTACTCTCGCCCATCGTAGAAATGGTTTCCCAAAGTAAACTCAGATCGCAGCTTCCAGAACTTATCCCCTAAGTTAAAAGCATATGCACCCGTAAGGTCACTACAATAACGCAGGTTATTGCATAGATTTCACACATGTTCAAGTAGCCGCGCTGATGACAGTGAATTCGGAAGCTCTAAATGATTTACAATAAATCGCTCGGGTCGACTTTGTTTAAAGGTTATTCACCACTGTTCTGTCAATTAAATGTGTGTTCACTCTCAGACCGTTTCATGCATCTAGGATAATCTCCGAATTGTTTCATTTTGATAAAGTAACGAGTATTTTCGTGACTGTCAAAAGTAGTGGCGTTACACTTATATTAGTTACTTAATAAAGTTAGTCATGTCGTTATCAGGGGCAGATGACCTCGTAGTTCCGCCCCTTAAAACAACAATAACTAACTAATGTCGTTATCACTTCGTTATTACAAAAAGTAACGCTTACTATAACGTGTTACTCCCCAACCCTGATATTTTTCGTTTAGCTTCAGGGATTCCATTAAATGCGAAATGTTTACACTTGAATTGAAATAAATTTAGCCTCGCATTAAGAGGCTGAAATTGACAAAAGCTAGAATAAATTTCTTTATAATTGGCGATTCCGGGACAAAATGCCATACGGTAACTTAACTGTTGACAGATGTGGCTTGTGTCGTCTCCAAAGCGTACAGATCACTTCATTTGTAATGAGGGTATTAAAAGGCAGCAGATCCACTGCAAAAGAATTAGGATATTTGACTCGCATGAGGCCAATCTTGGAATACGGCTCAACGGTTTGGGATCCATATCAAAATAGTAGCCTAAGTCTCATCGTTGAGCTGGAGATGTTACAAAGGAAGGGAGGAAGGCTCAACGATTTTAATCCTAGAAGTAGTGTAACTCGAATTATAAGAAAAACTAGGATGGGGAACTCTGGAAGATAAGGACGAAATCCAAAGCTATGTTTAACACTTACACTAATCGGCCAGCAAACGTCTGGGAAATCCCACCTACTGTACCTCAGCAGGGCAGATCATCCACATAAAGTTAAGGGCCGACCGCTGCTAACACATTATGGGAAATATTCTTTCATTAATCGTGGTATTAATGATTGGAACTCATTACCTGCAACAGCCTTAGAGCCTTGCCCCAAACATATTGCAGATAATAGTGCTACTGAAATTCCGTTTAGCCATGATGACAATACTGTACTTCACTGTTTTAAGTCGTCTAATTACTAGGTTTAGCAAGAGGACTTGGCTCCACAACTATAAAAATCTTGTAAAACCATATTCTATATCATCCTGAAGTGGAAAATACTACCGGTATTACAAGCGTGAGAACGGCCGAGACAATCCAAACATAATCTTCACCAGAACTTATTTATTTTTGAATGCGTCTCGGCAAACCCCGGTCCACATTATTAACTGCCAAGGTTGATTCATCTGCAATGCTTAAGTAATGGCAATAGCTTCTCAAGGTTGTCATCTCACTGAACGAACAGGATGTATCTAAATCAAACTATAAAATTTTACGAATTGATAAATAAGTGTTACTTTTACGTATCGAACCATATCGTGCACATTTTCGCCACATAGGCCTACTTGCATTGCTATTATTATCTTGGGGCTGATGACCTACCTAGCTGAACTGAAATTTAAATTCATCATAATCACAATAGTCCGAAACATTAAAAACACAACATTGCCGCTCTATTTCTTGGTTATGAAAAAATAGTAATTGTTTCAATAATTAAAATGAAATATCGACTAGACGGGCGAACGGGTGAGGAATTGTTAATTGTTGCAAGTCTACATTCGCTTCAATAGTATTGTTACCGTGCATGTCGTGTGAACAGTGTCAACACCACCTAGAGAGACAGTGTGTTCTTTGCATTTAGAATGTAAGCCTAACCTCACTTATAAGAAAAAAAAAAAAAAGGAAAAAAACTCAGTTGTCACCTTGACACCAGCTGAGCAAAGTACAAATCAATGGATTCACAAATAAATAAACATATTATTCCAGATTCGCAGCAAGTTTTTTGTCTTTACTTTGGGAATTTTTTGGCATAGACTCAAGTATAATCAATGCATAAAAATGCATTAACCTAAGATTTAGGTAGTCGAAGACGCCCATAAGGAGTACCTGTCAATGCTGTGACACTGTAGAGATCACATCAGTAACCAAAAACTGTCACAATAAGCACAAATATCATGTATGTTCCCGTTTAAAAACCAAATGAAGGGTACTTACTAATGATTTTCTGTGGATCTTGCATGACCTTTAAAACACGCACGATTCTTGTCACAAACACAATAACTACAACCGATTCAACTTTGAAAGGAACACAACCACAATGAAAAAAAAAATGAAATGCACTAACCCGTTCCCTCCACTACTAAACAACAACAGTCCTATGTACGAGGTTTCTTCGCGCTACACTCCCGACGGGAAAAAGTCCCACCCCTCTTTGGGAGAGAAATGAACCATTCCATAATACAGAGTCGTCGGGCGAGTCACGTGACGTCTGCATCGGCCTCACCAAAGCTTCCCAAACGTAAAGATATCTTACCCGCACGAGCAGTTGCATATCACACACCTTGTCGGGAGATCCATCAGAAAAGTAGACGTGAAAAGTAAAATGATCCACAGCCTATTCTAATGACAGGACGAGCATTTATTAGTAAAAGAAAACAATTTTAACTATACTTCTTGAGCATACAAAGAACAATGTATCGTACCGGTACTTGTAAAACCGTAATTATTGTTCTTCCTGTAACTAATCTTTTCCCCGGAGCGTCTGGTAGCCACTATAATTTTGATTTTTACGGTGGATTTCTGCGTGTATCAGTAGCGTAGCCAGGATCGACCAATGGCGAGGTTATAGTTACTCAAGCCAAATTCTACAAACATTTCGTCCCGCGGCATAGCCGCGCTCGTCCAACGTGCACCATGGTCGCGAGGGCAGCTGCGGTGTGTGTGTGTGTGTGTTTTTTAAACACGACTGGAGAAGGAATTCGGAATGATAATCCTATCTTGTGCCTGCCACTTGGTTTTGGCGATGTAGGCAGACGCGATACAGTATAGCCCATATTTTTTGAGCCAGTGTCATCTTAAAATATCGCTAACCTTTGAAACTTGCAAACAAATCTGAGAAAATAGTGGTGTTGAATGTTGTTTTTAAGATGTCAGTATACCCGGAATTGCCCGGGGAGATTCTTTAACGCCAGTAAATTCGACAAGTCGAGCATCTCAGTACCTACCTACCTACCGTTGAATACGAACTGAATGTGTCGGGATTCGATCCCTCCGCCACATGGACAGCAAGCGAGCGCCGGCCTGTCCTGAATTACATACAGTAGGTAGAGCAGTCGCTTTGGGTGGACACGAACCTCTCCGCAAAAACCATTCAACCGATGGTATGTCAGGTTGCAAATATTCACTATTGCACGCGTTTCTCACTGTTAAATTTTCGCTATCGATTCAGGGTATTTACTCAGTTTAGAAGAACAAGAAAAGTGTTCAAAGTGTAAGATACATACACAAGTACATTTTTACTTGTACGGAGGACGAGTATCCAGCTATAGATAAAACATAATATTTCTAACAATCCTATCAAATGCCAGGCGCGGGTCCAAAGGACGATCCAGAGGCTAAGGTTTGGGTTGCCTACCTCTAGGAGACACTCGTTGTGAATAATAATACTAATAAATTTGGTTTCGAGACAGAGGGCTGTTGAAGGCCTAGCAAAAAATATAAAAGGGCAGCTAAGGAAAAAGAAGGAGTAAAGTGGCATACAAGGGTTTAGGCGACAATAAGGTGGTAACTTGAAAGGTGGCAGTTAAGTGGCATAAAGAAGCACTATAAGGACAGGGTGACCATAATGTTATGAATTGAATTAACTTAAAAGAACTGTAAAAAAACTAAACAACAACAACCTTACAACGCTTTTGCATGAACATAATTCAGTGTTGCTACCTATTATACTAACAAATGATACTAAAATAGCAAATGAATATTTCATCATTCTACAGTATTAACAAGGCTAGTCACAAAACAAAAACAACAACTTTGTAACCTTAAACAATTAGTTCCGTAATGAACTAAAGATCCAGCTGGCATTGCGTCTTACTCACTTCCGTCCTATTTTTAAAAATCACTCCCATAAAAATATCCAGCAATTGAGTGGAAAGATGTTACACATCAAAAACTGTCGTCCGTACGCTTTTTAAGCTTACGCTGGGCAAACTGTTAAACATATCAATATAGGCTAGTATGAGTGTAAGAATTGTTTAGCATCGCCCACTATAAGTGTTTTTACGTTTTCATTTCTTCCAACAATCTCCATTTAATTACTGAGGCGACAGTTTACGAGCCAGCTAGCGGGCGAGCCTATTACCCCAGATACAGCCAGCAGCAGACTGTCGAGTCGTGTTTTGTTAAGAGTTCAGAGAAGACTGGTTGTGTGGAGTTTCCCTGTAAGTGCAACTCGGCTTTTCTTCATTTCGCCTGTGAACTTTTCGTTCCGAAAAAATCACAGTCAAGTTAAGATTGGGCGGAAGGGGGATTTGTGTTTCATGCACCTCGCCATTCTTAAATTATGTCTGACAAGAATTCGTTCCTCATGCATTTCCATGATAATATAATTAATAGTCCAGTCAGTTATTTTAACCCATCATGCCGAGACGTACGACGTGTATAGGTCGTAGTTCATTGACATCGAAAAAAAAAGCGCTTATCACGTAATGAATTCATAACTGTTCCCGGGCAAAGCCGGGGCGGGTTGCTAGTTTCAAATAAAGCGGACTATCACCGAGATACAGAGGTTTTTATTTTAGTGGAAACGGACAGAACGTCCCATATCCTCTCATTTTTTTTTCATAATTTAACTTAAGTTGTTATTTGTTTTACATGTACTTTCTTTGTAAGAAATACATTTGGCAAAATAACTATATTGCTTACCCTCAATTGAGGTGTTTTAAGTATTTATTTTTAGAGTTGAAAGTTTAAATTTGCATCTCCTGGAAAATGTACAGAATGTGACTTACACCGTTTTTCCCGTGGAGTCTTCATATTCTAACCTTGGTCTACTACCCCTACAGTTCTTGTCGTCGACCCTTCCATAACAAACTTTGCTATTCCTGGGTACCTCAGTTTGTGTCCTAACGACCTCTCTCTTCTCTTCATCAGGGGCCGATAACCTAGATGTTAGGCCCCTTAAAACAACAATTATCATCATCATCTTCTTCTCTTCATTAGCAGTCGTCAGAAACATCTCTCCTCTCCTACTCGTCTTAATACCTTTTCATTTGAAATCCTATCTACCCATCTGATCATCATTCTCCTGTAACACCACATTTCAAACGCTTCAGATCTCTTCTTTTCTGCTGCTCCAACAGTCCAAGTTTCACTTCTATAGAGCGCCACGCTCCAGACAAAACCTTTCATAAATGACTTTCTAATACTTAAATCTATATTCGATGTCAACAGATTCCTTTTCGTAGAAATACTTTCCTTGCCTGTGCCAGCCTACGTTTTATATCCCCTTTGCTTCGTCCATCACTGGTTATTTTGTTTCCTAAGTAACAGAAGTCACCTACTTCCTTTAGCCAGTTTGACGTCCGTAGGGGTTTCTGATTTATTTCGGTTGTATTCCAATATAGGCTATTTGTTTTACATTTATTAATTTTAATCATGAATTCTTTCCTCAAGACAGAATCCATATCATTTAAAAGCGCATTCAAATCCTCTGGTGTGTCGGCTAAGAGGACGATGCCATCAGCAACAATTATTACATTACGTTACATAATTATAAGTTTATAGCATTCGTAGGTTGAATTAAATGTTGGAAGTACTGGTGGAAATGCACTTCAGGTACATAATATGACATTGAAGATGAAGCAAGTTTTGATAATTTACTTGTACCATATCAGACCCACACTGACGACTGATTTGTATACCGCACGTCTATGTTTTTTTTTAATTGTTGTTATAAATTAAATGGATTTTTCATAAGTATTTTCTGTATTTACTTAAAATTTCAATTCTATAACTTCATGTAATTACTATCCACTCGCCTCAAGGTGGATTCAAGTTTCCCATCAGGACTGATTCGGTAGCGATGTTATTGTGTGCAGTGTTCTTGATATCTCCTTCAATTACACTCAAAATGAAATAAAATTGTGTAGAGGTCAATGTTATCAAAAGGTTTCAACAATTTCCCTCAAATTAATTTTGATGAGCTTTAAGAAACAACCCTCTTCACTTCTTGCTTTGAACATTTGTTGTTTACTCCTTTCCTCGAGGGACGCATTTATTTGCTCGACAGTTGCATTGGTCATTTCCTTCTTATATTGATAAATGCGCATGATGAAAGTCTCTTCTTCAAGCTCGTCATAAAATTCCACGAAATTGCCGATCATCACACAAATACTCGTCTAGTTATCTACTGATAAACTGCTGCAATAGCCACAGAAGCGTGCAGAAAAAAAAAAACAACAGCATTTGGTGTTTGCGAAGATCGCAGAGCGACCATCGCTCTAATTACTTATAGGAAAACTCAGAGATGGGAAATTACGTGAGAATACTATATTAAAAAAAAAAAAAAAAAAAAAGAAGTTAGGAACAGAGGGTAGGGGACCATACACGATATGGACAAATACACAAGTAAACACGGCATTAGTGAGTGAGAAGAGATAATGCCGAGGAAATGTAATGTTATACGGCTGGATTAAAACTTAAAGTGATGATAACGCCCGCGTAGAGATGGTGTGTGACAATTCAGTGTAGATCACAGATTGGTTCGTAATTGGTATTATCAAAAAATATAAATTGTTAAGCTCCAGTGACCATTCGATCATTTCGTGGACCTAAAGTGGGAGCTGACAGATGTGAAGATTACCGTACTATCAGCTTGATTACTCATGCTTCAAAGATCCTGTCTAGAATAATTTACAAGAGGATTGAAAGCCAGATAGAAACGGAGTTGGGTGAAGACCAGTTTGGTTTCAGGAGAAATGTAGGAACAAGGGAAGCTGTACTAAGTCTTAGGCTGATTTTGAAAGGTAGAATAAGGAAAGATAAGAGAACGTTCATGGCATTTGTAGACTTAGAAAAGGCTTTTGATAACGTTGATTGGACTAAATTGTTTGACATTTTGAAATCTATTGGAATAAAGTACAGGGATACAATCTATACAGAAACCAGACAGCAGTCATTCGAGCTGAAGGTCATGAGAGAGAAGCTGATATTCAGAAAGGTGTTAGGCAAGGCTACAACTTATCACCCATACTTTTCAATCTTTACATTGAACAAGCAATGAAGGAAATTAGAGAAAAATTTAAAGTGGGAGTGAAGATTCAAGGAGAAATAATTTCAACTCTGAGATTTGCTGATGACATAGTCATCTTGGCCGACAAGCCTGAGGATTTGAATGAGTTTTTGAATGGTATGGACTCCGTCTTACGGAAAGAATTCATGATGAAAATTAATAAATGTAAAACAAAAATACTGGAATGCAGCCGAAATAAATCAGAAACCTGTATGGAGATCAAATTGGCAGGTGAAAAGCTGAAGGAAGTAGGAGACTTCTGTTACTTAGGAAGCAGAATAACCAGTGATGGACGAAGCAAAGAGGATATAAAAAGTAGGTTGGCTCAGGCAAAGAAAGCATTTCTGCAAAAAAGGAATCTGTTGACATCGAATATAGATTTAGGTATTAGGAAGTCATTTTTGAAAGCCTTTGTCTGGAGCGTGGCACTCTATGGAAGTGAAACTTGGACTATTGGTGCAGCAGAAAAGAGGAGAATTGAAGCATTTGAAATGTGGCGTTACAGGAGAATGATAAAGATCAGATGGGTAGCAAAGCTGATTCTAAAATTAATTAAAGTTAATAGAAATATCAGCCAAGTTGATTTGTTAGTACTGTATCTTCAATTTAAAGCACCGTTTGTTAACTGATCTGTCTTTTTTGAATATTTTTAGCCTACTTTCGACTTTTGCAAAAAATGAAAGTAGACTTATGAGATCTACACAGGGCCAAAAATTGTGTGTCTGTCTGTGTACTCTGAATGTCTGTCCCCCCCGTATCAATTCAAACACGGTGACACCGAAATGAACGAAATTTGGTACAGAGGTAGAACTAGCAAAGGGCACCCCAGTGCCATGTTTTATATCGCCGCCATCTTAACGGAAACGTAATGGCGGCCACCCAAATGTTCAGACTTTAAATCAAATTACGACCAACCTAATCATCTGATCTCTACCAAATTTTAAGAAAATTATACCTTTATGTATGAAGAATCTTTTGACCAAACTACAAGGTCATCTGCCCAATACTTTGGCGGCCATGTATGTGTGCAAATCGATTACCCCTATCTATTCAAACACGGTGTAACCGCACTGAACAAAATTTGGTTCAGAGGTAGCACTAGCAAAGGGCACCTCAGTGTCATGTTTTATATTGCCACCATCTAGACGAAAACGTAATGGCGGCCACACAAATGTAAAAAGCTTAAATCAAATTAAGACCAACCTAATAATCTGATCTCTACTAAATTTTGCAACAACATACCTTTATGTTGGATGCATCTTTTGACCAAACTACAAGACCATCAGCCCAATAGTTTGCAGATGGCGGCCATGTATGTGTGCAAATCGATTCCCCTATCAATTCAAACGCGGTGAAACCGAATTGAACGAAATTTGGTACAGGGGTACCACTAGCAAATAGTACCTCAGTGTCATGTTTTATATCGCCGCCATCTTGACGGAAACGTAATGGCGGCCACCCAAATGTTCAAAGCTTAAATCAAATTACGACTAACCTAATCATCCGATCTCTACCAAATTTTGCAACAACATATCTTCATATGGCGAGCGTCTTTTTTACTAAACTACTAGTTCATCAGCCCAATAGTTTGCGGATGGCGGCCGTGTATGTGTGCAAATCGATTCCCCCTACGCATTCAAACACGGTGAAAGCGAATTGAACGAAATTTGGTACAGAGGTAGCTCTAGCAAAGGGCACCTCAGTGCCATGTTTTATATCGCCGCCATATTGACGGAAACGTAATGGTGGCCACCAAAATTTAAAAGCTTAAATCAAATTACGACCAACCTAATGATATGATCTCTACCAAATTTTGCAACAACATACCTTTGAGTGAGTAGCGTTCTGTGACCAAGCTACAAGGTCATCAGTCCAATAGTTTGCAGATGGCGGCCATGTATGTGTGCAAATCGATTCCCCCTATCAATTCAAACACGGTAAAACCGAATTGAACGACATTTGGCACCTCAGTGTCATGTTTTATATCGCCGCCATCTTGACGGAAACGGAATAGCGGCCACCCAAATATTAAAAGCTTAAATCAAATTACGACTAACCTAATCATTTGATCTCTACCAAATTTTGCAACAACATACCTTTTTGTGGGAAACATCTTTTGACTGAACTACAAGGTCATCAGCCCAATAGTTTGCAGATAGCGGCCATGTATGTGTGCAAATCGATTCCCCATATCAATTAACACGGTGAAACCAAATTGAATGTTTTTTTTTTTACAGAGGTAGCTCTAGCAAATATTCATGTTTAATATCCGTATAGCACGCTGTATTTCAACAAGCTACTACAACCAACATTCAATTATTCTCCTTGAAAAGGACAGAGAGTTATATGAATACCCATGCATTTAAGAGAAAGTAGGCTTTATGTTCTTTACTGAACATCTTGTTTTATGAAAAATCATTATCAAATCAACTTTGCTCGTATTTCTATTAGTTTCGTTTAAATTTAGAATCAACTTTGCTCATATTTCCATTAGTTTTAATTAACTTTGGGCGTGGTGGCTCAGCGGTCTAGTTGTATGCCTCTCACCAAGGCGGTCCGGGTTCGATTCCCGGTCAATGCATGTGAGATTTTCGAAGTGAAATGCCATGTCCTGTGGTTCGGATTCCACGTAAAAAGGAGTACCCGTGGCTTATGATCTACAGATTAACGGTCACGTTAAACTACAAGCTTCCTTCCTTAATTAACTGTAGACAGTTACTGAAGATGGCCACAATGTGGTCGAAACTTGTATAACATATAGCCTACTTTTTTCACTATTATTGACTAAGGAAGTCGCGGCTCATGCTGTTGGAGTTGAGGAAGGCTGCAAATGAGCTAAAACCTGAAGGTAGTTTTGAACTTCGTGGTGTAACTATTATTTATTGCTAGGTAGTAACTAACCAGCTTACCATGGCAAATGTTGGTTGAATACATTATTTTCTTATCCGACAAGCATACGCGTTAGCAGGATATTTCAGGATGATGGGGTGGAGTCCGGAATATACATCTTGTTGATAAGTAGATTGGCCCTATTATGCTATTTTATTAACCGAAAGATTTTTAGCCTACTTTTCACATTTTGCAAAAATGAGGAAAAAGTAGACTTATGAGATCGATCCGGGAAAATGTGTGTCTGTCTGTCCTTCTGTCTGTCTGGCTGTGTGTGTGTCCCCCCGTATCAACTCCTAAACGGCTGCAGCAATCAAATCCAAATTTAGTATGAGTAAAGATGTGCACCGGAATAGCTCACGTCCATATTTGAAAATTATGTCAGTGCTACCAACTGCTGAAAAAACGCACTAGAAATTTGAGCTCCATGTTGGATATCTTGCAAGGTATGCATGGGAGCTATTCCAAAATTGGCACACATGTAGATAATACTATTTCAGTTTAATTTCCAGGAGGCCAACCATGACAGTGTGCACAAAATAATTTTAAGCTTTCTGATAGGTCCAATGTTTAAATGCATATAACTTCTACACTATCAATTGGATTTCAACTAAATTATGTATGTAACATCTGTACATAAACAGATATGACTGAGCGTATTCTTAAGAGCCACCAGGGCTGCCAACTGTTAATAATTGCTCTCTCTATTTTTTATCCAAATACCAATATATCAGAAAGTATGCAAGCCAACAGCTTTAACTATGCACACGTATATTCTGACACTTTAGATTAATTTGGAGTAACTTATATACGTCAGTTCTACCAACATGATTATAAGCCTGCTGATAGTACCAATTTTTAAATACATGTAACTTCTATGCTATCAGTTGGATTTCAACAAAATTTCGTATGTGCTATGTGTACCATAACAGGTATGACTATACGTATTGTTAAGAGCAATCAGGGCTGCCAACTTAATAAATGCTGTCTATATTCTTTTTACCCTAATATCAATATATCAGAAAGTATGCAAGCCAACAGCTCTATACTTTGCACACGTATAGCACCTGACATTCTAGATTAATTTGGAGTAATTAATACAAGGCAGTGCTGCCAACATGATTCTATGCCTGCTGATATGTCCAATTTTAAAATAAATGTAACTTCTATACTAACAAATGGATTTCATCCAAAATTGGCACAACAAGATATCATATTAATTCAGATTATTTCTGACCAGCACACGCATGGTATTGTTGGCAACATGCTTTTACGCGTGCTGATAGATCCAGTGTCTAACTGCATGTAACGTCCATTGGACTTCAACCAAATTTTGTATTCTGTACCTTAAGAGGTGGAACTAAGAATATATTCAGTCACCAGGGCTGCCAACTGTAGTGCTCTATTAGGCTACATTATACCAGGTATATTTTGAACTAATCAGATATTTCGATATTACCAACTTAATTTCGTCATTATTCTAGATAGGTTCATATACTGTAGAATAATCATTGGCATGAAAAGTAGGTTGTATAGTTCTTCACGGAACTTCTTGTTTATTTCCTAAACGAATTGACTTACCTAGTTTCATAATTCTAATTTAACTTACTCCCCCATCTTAATGGGACCCGATCAGAGGAGGCCTGATTTGCGATTGTACCCTAAAATACAACCGCAATTTACCTCCAAAATACTACCAGCTAGAGATTTGATCTGCAACATGATCCGAGAGTGAAACTGAACTTTTCTTAGGGGCAGATGACCTCTTAGTTCTGCCCCTTAAAACAACAATAACTAACTAAACTGAACTTGAGGGACATATGGAAAGAAACACACAAAGCATGGCCCGATTTCAAACCGAATACTTCCCTTCTCGGTAGATGGTACAGCTACCCGTCACATCATGGTGCTCTCTGGCGGAAATATTTTAATTACACTTCAACGGATACCATTTGAGTTGTCAATAATAAATACCGCTAACTTGCTTTCTAAGAGTGTTTCAGGTAACATGTCAATAAATGTTCCTTTGGAGAGTGAAAGAGGGAAAAGCGAAAGCTTCAAGAAGGTGGGTTGTCTTCTTGAACAACTTCCAATGTATTCTACTAAATACAAAAATCCTATCAGTGTTGGCAAGCCTACCTTAGGCTCTGGTTGACTGAGCCTTCACTGTTACAATGGAAATGAATGGAGTTTTCTAAACCATGCCTCCCAACCCTGTTACATGGGAAGTAATGAGAAATGTGAGGCACAGCCTAACAGTGCTATTACACATCTGAACAACACACTTTTATCAACAGTTCCAAATATATTGACTGTTGTGGCTGAATTAACTGAGTGGAATTTACAAATGCTTCTAATTAATTTAAGTATAAATACCTTTATTAAAGATATATATTTATAGAATATGAGGTTCTTGAGAAGCAGTATTGGAGCTACAAAGATGGACAGAATAAGAAATGAGAGGGCCAGAGAATTAATGAAGGAGGAACCATTATAGGATGGTATAGAGAAATCTAGACTTAGATGCTATGGACATGTAAAACGAATGGAGGAGAAGAGGATACCCAGGAGGATACACGAGACGAAGTGGGAAGGAAAGAGATCGAGAGGAAGACCGAGAGACAGGTGGCTGAAGGGGGTGGAAGAAAGCGTGAAGAAGAGAGGAGAAGACTGGACAAGGGTGGAGGCTGAGAGATGGTGGGAAGAGAGAAGACGTTGGAGAGGCTTGATTTCCAAACAGACCCGGCCAGTGGCTGGAAACTGTGCTAGATGATGATGATGATTTATAGAATCTTTCAAGAGAGGCTCCGCCTGAGAGCCATTTATCACCAGCCGCGCCTGGACTAAGGTGTACCAATATAATAAACACTCAATAGTATTTCACTTCTAGTAATTTACTTATCGCACCATTCATCACTAGTCAGTAGTACTTCGTACCGAATGTAATTTTAAATCTATACCGCACTTCCATTTAACATGGTGATGTGGTGCCTGTAGTAGGCTGTTTTGCCACCACAAAGAAATTAGAAATTGTTTTGTATTATTTATATTATTATGAATAATCATCCTCTAGCCCAGTGTATAAAGTTAATAATAATAATAATGTTATTGGTTTTACGTTCCTTTTAAGTACCGCTGCTTTTAGAAACACCGGCGTGCAGGAATTTTGCCCCGAAGGGCATCTTTAACGAGCCAGTAAATTTGACACGTCCCCTTGCATTTGCACACCCTCAAATGCCAACTGGCCATGCAAGGATTCGATCCTGCAACCATGGGCACAGCAGGCGAGAACATTACTGCTGAGTCACGCAGCCAGTCGTATCAAGTTAAAAACCATACCATAACTTATATGCAAAAGGTTAGGAAGAACCCTCCAATTGAGTGATTAATTTACTAATTGTGACTGAGAACATTGAGTCACTAATTTAGCCTTACAATGCACTTGAAAGTAATGGTATTCATAATTAAAAATATTTAGGAGGGATGAAGGATTGCTGTTTAATAAATTTTCATTCCAAGATTATGCTCGCTAAAGCGCAGTGTTAGGTCATGGGGCCAAACTCTCTGCTGACACGGTAAACACGTCGGATCGAGCCCCACTGTCGGCCGTCCTTGAAATGGTTTTTCATGGTTTCTCATTTTCCACATCGGGCAAATGCTGGGACGGTACCTTCTGACAGCCATTGATAGGCCACAACCACTCCCTTGCCCAGTTTCATTCATCTTCAACCATTCCATCTCTCATCCCGACGCGCAGATAGCCCACGGGCGTCGATTAGAAAGACCTGCACTCGGTCTCTCAGGAGGCCACATGACAATAAAAGAAAATCCAAAGATTGAAAACATGAATTCCAGCATGTGAGCATAGGGAAGTCAATATTATTACTGGAAGATTTGGATTGCTTAACTAGAAAAAATTGAAGTATGCACTTTCCATTTTTCTTGAATGTAAGAAATCCATTTCCAATTCAGATAAAAAAATGGTTTAGTTGTGACATTTCTTTTAAAATCACAACTTTAAGTTTGTATTGTGTGCAACACATTGAAAGTGCAAAAGATTGACAATGTCTCCAGTGCTTAATAACATTATGCTTTCAAAGTGTCAATGATTGCCCTGCTACGAGTAATGCCATTTGCTTTGTCAAGAAAGTTACAACTAACTAGATAAACATCTTGGTTTGCATTGTCACACATTGCTTGGAATAAAACCGAAAAAAAAACAAAACTTCCTGCCTTTTTGTAGTCTCGTCTGCAACTATAACAATTGGTTTTCTTTGTAGGTACTCCTTAACCTCAGCTTTCATTGCTTCTCCACGAGGTACATATTCATGCCGCAATGTAGTTGCCTTTGGCAGATCTCCCGATCCTGGTATGTGGCTGAATGGGGAACTGAAATAAATTAGCTAAAACGACTTAAGCACAAGATTTCTACCATGCTACTGAGCACGTTATATGATTTTGTGTTAATTTACACCCCTACCTTTGAGAAGCAGATAAAATTAAATAAGCTGTATACGACAGTAAAATAAGGTACTTACTTTGACAAGCACTACTGTAAAGCTGGACGGTCCAATTTGTGAAGAAAATCATCTTCACTCTGTCTTCAACATAAGGACTTGCTTCAGATTTTTGCACCCTTCCCTTTATCTTGCATTGTTTGGAATGGTGACTTGTTAATTTACTCCATGCTGTTCCTCTCTTGATTTATTGTTTAAATATTCTTTTGCACCGACATGTCCCTGACTTTTGATTGCTTGCCTGAAACGTCCTTTTTTGCCATTCCAGGCAGTGAGGTCCCTCACTATAGAACAGAGCCTCGCAGAGGCTGTGCGGCGGACAGGTCGCAATGAGTCACCACCAGATTTAAAGCATGTACTGATTACAACAGTGGGTCGGGAAGCCCCGGATGCTGACATAGCATTTATCACATATGCAGCTGGCATAAGAAGTGTTGTGAAGTATTGTAGCCTATTCCGTATCCCGAGAACAGGGTTAAGTATAGAACAAAACATCGATTTCATAGTGGAAACTTATCTTTTCAAGAATAAATTGTACCAGTAAATGTGTTCGTAAGTTTAAGTGCAGTGCGATTTTTACTTGTGGGGAAACCTGAAACATTAACTGCGTACTCTGGAGGCTCTCAAGAATGAAATAACTGCACCGATACGAAATATCAGCGAGGATGAATTACAGTGAGTGTACCAAAACTTCCTACGTCGGTGCAAGATTGTGCCTAGAAAATGAAGGACAGCATTTCCAGCAACAACTCTGAAATTCATGTAAGTAATAATGATTATTAAATACGTTAAGAAGTGTGTGTTGAAACTAGTTGGGCGCTACGCTGCTGCTAGCACCAATACCTTGCTCGACATGCTGCTACACACAGTGCCCTGGCCATCAAACGGCGCTTGCAAGGCTCAGTTCTATAGGGAAGGCTTTCACTGTTCAATTTAAACATTAAAATATAACTGATAATTAAAACTTTCCTGTTTATAATTTTTGGCCTCCTGTTTTACAGACATTTTTGATCCCACTATCTTTGCATTTGTTGACTTGACCTACTTAAAGGCAATGAAAGCAGTGGACGAGCAATGAATTGCAGGAGGGATTACTTTCTGTATTCCAGACCAGTGGTCAAAGCTGTCATAAACATTCCAAGTGTATAAACTCCTCACTTAAAGTTTTGAAAAGAAGAGAAAAGAAGAGAGAAGAAGAGAAAAAAAGAGAAGGATAAAGGAAAAGTTAAAGAGAAAGAGAAAAGGAAAGGAAAATTGTTGTATTTAAAAAAATCGTGCATTTCCACATTTATATAACATTTTTGCATTTTGTCACTTTTTCAAAACACATTAAAAAGTGGTGTATAGGCTGTGATGAAAATACAACTGTACGAGCATTTCACACAGATCATTTGAAAAATCCTGCCAAAAATAGTTTCATCATCGGCTTTAACTCGAATCCGAGTATAAATGTTCTTCCTTCAGTCCAGTTTGTGGATGTGTTTACGGTGACTAAAGAGTCCAATCCTGGCATGGAACAAGCGACCACACAAGTCACATAGTATTGCTGGAGGAGGACGTGGTTGGGCTGCTCGAAGTTTCCTAGCTTGACGCTTGACCTCTTCATGTGTGCGTCGATCCCTTTCAAACGTCTTTACAGTATCCGAAATGGTATGGCGCCAAGTTTAGCGGTCTTCAGCCAGCATGTCCCAGGTTTGTGAATCAAGATCTGTCAATTTCAGGGCCTGCTTAAATTGGTCCTTGTAGCGCCTCAGGACCACCATGAGGTCTGGTGCCATAGCATAACTCACCATCTAGCATCTGACGAGGTAATCTCACATCATCCATCCGATGGACATGACCAATCCATCTAAAATGGTGGCCTATTATGGATGATTCTATGCTGTTGATTTGAGCCTTTTCCAGAACTGCAATATTGGTAATGCGGCCTTCCCATTTAATCCTCAGGATTGATCGAAGTTTTTGTAGGTGGAAACGCTCAAGCTTCCTGAGATCACGTCGGTAAAGGGTCCACGTTTCACAGCCATACAACAATGTAGAAATGACTACTGCTTTGTACACCATAAGCTTTGTACTCATGGACAGATCTTTATTCATGAAGACCCGGTGCGCTAATCGTCCATATGCTGCATGGGCTGCACAGGACAATGGAACAGCAGATTGAAGCCGAGTTGAGTGGAGCACCCAGTTTGGTTTCAGGAGATATGCAGGAAGAAGGGAAGCTGTACGAAACCTTATGCTGATCTTGGAGGGTAGAATAAGGAAAGAGAAAAGAACATTTATGGGATTTGTAGACTTTTGATAATGTTAATAAAGTAAATTATTTGAGATTTTGGAAATGATCAGATTAAACTACAAGGCTAGGAGGGTGATCTGCAATCCACACAGAAATCAGACTGTAGTAGGAAGAGTTGAATTTCCAGTAAGAGCAAAATGGACACAGTTTGAGGAAATAATTCATGATGAAAAACCAAATGGGATGAAGCTGGAAGGAATCAGATATGGTACCTCTATTGATATCAATGAGGCAGGTGAAAGTCTAAGTAGGAGAATTCTGCTACTTGGAAGTCAAATATGGACAATATTTAAATATATAGGTTAACACACGCAATTGAAGCTTAAATGCAGAAGAGAAAATTTGATTATATTAAATATACCGTAGATTTAGGTATTGAAAAGTAATATTTGAAAGGCACTGTCTGGAGCATGGCAATGTATGGAAGTGAAACTTGGACTGTTGGTGCAGCAAAAGAGAGGCGAATAAAAGCCTTTGAAATGTGGTGTTGCAGGAGAACGATGGAAAGCTTAGATGGGTAGACAAACAAATGAAGAGGTACATGAAATAAAGACATAGGTAGGTAAAAAACATACTAAAGAACCTAGGAACAGCAAACTTAGCAATAGAAGGAAGGATGAGAAGAAGTGTAGGGGTAAGCTAAGGTTAGAATATGTTATATTGCCTGGGATGTAGGGTGTGGTAGCTATGTAGAGATGATATGATTAATTCAGGACAAGGGGTCATGGAGATTTGCATCAAACCAGCCTGAGGACTAAAGACTCGAACACACAATATTTAGTACGAAATAGAGCATATTCGCATTGGTTACCTGTGTATGTTATCAGTTCCTCTGCCGTTTTTCAATCACTTTCTGCAGTCTTCATTACACTTAGGAAGCCATACTAATTTGCAGCTGACTCTCAGGCATTAATGCTACTGTACATAGAATTAATCAATTGAATGGGTGAAAACCAGTATAATATTTCTTTTTTGTGACAAAATATTTCAGCGGTTTATTAGGCAGCAGTTGTATCTCTAGCCGGCCCCATGGTGTTGGGGTAGAAGCCTACCTCTCACCCCGAGGACCTGGGTTTGATTTCTGGCTCTGTATTTTAGAAACTGACGTGGGGGCTGGAACGGGGTGCACTCAGCCTCATGAGGACAACTGATTAGTGAGGCAGCTCCCTGGTCATGAAAACCAAGATTAACAGCCGAACACGCGTTGCCCCACATTCTGCAAGTCAAATGGCTGAGGCACTTCAAGGGCAATGGTGCCATGGAGGGGTAGTTCAGTTGTATCTCTGAAACTTGACAAATTAAGATTCTCAGCAGTTTCAAATTATTCTTTTTCTAAATAGAATTGTGTATTGAACTCATTTGTAATCAATTGTCATTTATTTCATTATGGTTTACACCCATTCAATTAAAAGACACGGATAGTCAGTCTGAAGGACTGGACTCTAAATAATTTTAAATGCTAGCAGCCGAGTACCAAGAAGGCAGTGCGACAAAAAAGTTTCAAGATTCTATTTTGTTTCTTCACTGCCTACTTGATTGTTCCCACACTGCCTTCTTGAAACTCTGTTCTCGCACTGCCTTCTTGGTACTCGGCTGCTACATCGCACTAGGACGTCACACACTTCAGTGCATTCTAAGTGCATTTTGTCCCGTCACCGTAACGTAACGCCAGACCTCAGCGTAAAGATGAAGTCGACAAGATCATTTAAAATGATAAAAGGGATTACTAACTGAATTAGTTGCAATAGCGGGGAGCTGAGGTTCAGAGATGTAAGGTTCAAATCCAATTGTTGGCAGCAGCAATCCTGAGTATGGTTTTTCACTGGGGTTTTCCATACTTACTCCAGGAAAAAGCCCTGGGGCCCCTACATCTATCTATCTAATAATAACAATTAATTATATATACCATACTACTACTGTCGCTACAAAAGCCACACTAGATGTATAATCCACAACATTATCACTACAATAACACAGGTTATCAAATATGATATACACACAAGTATATGGTGCTGCTGATGGCCAGCCCTGTGGTGTTGGGGTAGTGCATTTGCCTCTAACCCAGAGGCCCTGGGTTCGATTCCTGGCTATGTCAGGGATTTTAGAAGCTGACGCTGACGAGAGAACTGGAACAGGGTACACTCAGCCTCATGAGAAAAATTGAGTAGCTGTCTGACAGTGAGGCAGCACCCCGGTCACGGAAACTAAGATTAATGGCCGAGGGGATCCGACGTGCTGACCACATGTCACCCTACAATCTGTAGGCCGAATGGTCGTCCTGTGTGCTGTTATTTTAAGAGAGAAGAATTTATATAGGCCTATGTTTTTTTTTAAATTTATTGTATTTGACACTTTTTTTTCAAAAGGGAATTTTTGTATTTTAAATTATAACATGTCTGATATCAAACGAAAAAAAAAAAAAAGTTATGTTGCTACACACGAAAAAAGAGTCCATTTTGAGCTTGAAACATACAGGTCTCTCTGTTCCGTGCATACTTGAAACTAAACACAAAGGTAGTTTTTTTAAAGCTTTGATGGCCTATTTACAGAAATAATAATAATATAAAAATAAAAGTGTAAATAGCTAAACAAATTTATTACCACAAGTTAAGTACAAACAGGGTTACTTTTCAACAAAATCACCATGAAAATTGAGGCAGACATATCTGTGGACGAGCTTTCTAATCCCCGCTTCATAGAATGTTGCCTCTAAAGAGTAAACCTGAGCCTTAACGTTGTTTTGAAGCTCTTCAATATAGTGCCCCCATCGCTACTTCCGACTTGACAGTTCACCGGCTGGCGATACAGTGTTGCCAGTCCACTAACGCGAATCAGCCGACGTACATGAATATAGCCGTAAAGTTAACAAAACACTCGTAATGTGAACAGACATATTTACACACAACATCATACTCGTGAATAAGTACATAGTAGCAGAAATTACACGCATACTGCGGTTAACAGAATATTTCTAATAATGAAGCAGAAAAAAATTGTAACACATAAATTACTCACCATTCCCGTCTCGCGTCCCGAGTCGAAGATGTTCAGAGTTCGAGAAAATGAATTATAAACCTATAAAGGGAACACACCACTCATTTCGGAGTCACTATTGCCGTCTGACCCCACTCAATGAGCACATTATTTCTTGCTGCCATTGTTGGAGCTTTGTCGTGAATGACACTATGATACGGGGCATTGTCCATAACAATTGTGCTCGCACATTACTAATCATTTCCCGGGATTGACTCCTTAGTGGAGTCCCTTGTCCTAAGGCCTTTCCTCTCTTGGCGCGTGGCTTCCTCATGCTAGACCCCGGCATGACACTATTACTCACACGCATGGCAGAAATAACACAAACACTCACCTAAAGCTAACCTATAACAACACGTAATTATACTACACTATGTCAAACGACAAACAAAACTAAGCTATTAAATAACAACAGAATAGATTAATACCAAAAAGAAAAGTAAACGAGAATACACAAAGACCGCCAATGAAACTAACCAAGCACAATGCAAATAGCTGACAAAAACATGTGAACGCAAGATGTTAGCTGGCAACATCGTCAGCGAAACTAGATTTATCTCGATATATCAATTTGAATGGCTGCCTGTGATTGGCTGGTTAGAGTGTAGTTGTGACGTAGCACTGAAACTTCAAGTCGGAAGTAAGGCTGGCCCTAGTATAGTCTGGAACATTGGCCCTTCAAGTCACTTTATCAGTTCATGTAAGAGGTGAAAGTCGCTCAGTGCAAATTTTGGGCTATATACTGGATGTTGAAAAACCTCCATCAAAACTTCTGAAGAAGCTGTTGGATTACAGCAGCACTTTTGAGGATGGGCGTTGTCATGAATCAGAAGAACTTATTCTTTGATAAATTGTAGTTGTTGGAGTCAGTCTTTTGAGTGGTTTGATGCAGATCTCCATGCCTCCCTGTTCTGAGCTAATCGTTTCATCTCTACATAGCTACCACACCTTACATCCGAGGCAATCTGTTTAACATATTCCAACCTTGGTCTACCTCTACAGTTCTAGTCCTCGACCCTTCCATAATTAAGTTTACTATTCCAGGGTGTCTTAAAATGTATCCTACAACCTATCTCTTCTCTTTATTAGCAGTCACTAGAAACAACCTTCCTTTCCCACTCGTCTTAATACCTCTTCATTTTTAACCCTATCTATCCATCTGATCTTCATCATTCTCCTGAAACACCACATTTCAAACACTTCAATTCTCCTCTTTTCTGCTACTCCAACAGTCCAAGTTTCACTTCCATAGAGCACCACACTCTAGACAAAGGCTTTCAAAAATGAATTCCTAATACCTAAATCTATATTCGATATCAACAGATTCCTTTTCTGTAGAAATGCTTTCTTGCATGAGCCAACCTACTTTTTATATCCTCTTTGCTTCGTCCATCACTGGTTATTTTGCTTCCTAAGTAACGGAAGTCTCTTACTTCCTTTAGCCTTTCATCTGCCAATTTGATGTCCATAGGAATTTCTGATTTCTTTTGGCTGCATTCCAATATTTTTGTTTTACATTTATTAATTTTCATCATGAATTATTTCCTCAAGACAGAGTCCATAACTCATTCAAATCCTCTGGTGTGTTGGCTAAGATGACAATGTCATCAGCAAATCTCAGAGTTGAAATTATTTCTTCTTGAATTCTTACTCTTACTTTGAATTTTTCTCAAATTTCCTTTATTGATAAATTACCACTGGACGATTCCCTTCTGCTTGAAGAAACCGAATTACAGTAAGCAACTCTCACATGACGGGAGAATCAATTGTAGCAGCAATCTTTACATGCTTAGCTCAAAATGGTGTAATGTTGGAAGTGGCAGTGGTTATAGTGCGGGAAGATGCGCATTCGCTCTCCAAGCCTATGTGCCTCCTACCACTCGAATGACTGTTTACTGGTGCAATCAGAGGTTAGGGGAGAGGAACCTGCCCTTGTATATAATAAAAAAACTTCTGACTGTCAACAATAAAAATTATTAAGTTACATGTTTCAAATAACACTACTGCCTTTCCTCATCGTCTCATAATAGAATATCAAAACTAAACATTTACTAAATAATTTTATTAATGCAGTCAATGGCCACTTATTTTATTTTCAGGACGGGTCAGTGAAAAGATTTTGGAAAGAAATCGGCCATGGACCTACTAAAAGGGAACCAAGCATTTGCCTGGTGGTGGTGAAAATGGGAACTCACGAAAATTATTTTCAATACGGCCGAGGTGGGATTTGAACCCACGCTCTCCCGATGCCAACGAGACACGAGTTAGTGCATTAGCCTCTCGGGCACCGTGACCGGTAAAAAATAAAATATACTAAAAAGATTATTATTCATATGCAAATTCCACACATTGAAAAACTGTTGCTCAGAAAATGAATTGCATGATATTCCCTTGCAGGATGTCAGGAAAGCTGTAGTCACGCAATTACAAACAGGGTCCTTTTATATATGGCGAAGAATTTACCTCTCTGCTGAATGGGACTTTAACTTCTGCTCTCAATTCACTCATTTTATTAAGCTTGCAACATGAGCGTTATGTCACAACAGGGGTTTGTTCACAAGCAATTAATGCGCTGATTTGATCAAAGAATGAATGCTGATTTCAGGCTGTCAAAATTAACTGAATTGCAATAAAATAACTGCACCTATAAATCCACAAAAACACTAAAGGTTAGGGACTGAAAGGATCATCAAGCCAATAAAGGTCAACAATGTTTTATTCCATTCCTAAATATCAAAATTTATTGATTTACAGGCCAATAACACATGGACTTTGATTCTTACTTTGACTCTTTTTTTTATATTGGGACATTTCTATTTAAATGCAAATGAAAACAAGATTCAAAACAAAAGCACTAATATACAGTATCAGTCTCATTACAAGTGGTTTATATTCGAGCAAAATTCTTCAGAAATCAAATTTTGGATGTAACTTAAGTGGATGTAATCTTGGCCTTATCAGATCTCTTGAATATAGATCAATAAAGCTTGAGCAGGATGGATACTTTGTTATAAAATACGAGTAACAATACAGCAAGTTGGACTTCCATGAAAACTGTCACTCATGAATCAAAATTTGTATTGCTCAGTCACCTTTAGTGAATCACATATTTGTGACTTTCATCTATGTTGACAAGAGTATTTCTGGAAGAGAATTATTTCAATTCATCAATACATTTTGAAGACAGATATAATGATCACATTCAAAAAGATCATTTTAAGATAAAAAGTACAGTGAAATGCTCTTTGAATACCTTTATGCTGGGTCATAGGAAGCATCCTGGTCAAGCTCTGGTAATATGGTAGCTGTATTTTTTTTTAAACTTATATGGATTATCTGGAAAAATAATAATATTCCATTACATTCCATGGGGCAATATTAGAAAAACTAACTGTATGAAAGGTATGAAGGACAAAATAGTGAACTGCCACTACACAGAGAAGTTAAGCAACTTCATTCTAGATTTAAGATATTAATATTTGGAAGAATTTAAACTTTCAAGAATACTGTAATAAATCCAGGATGAAAGATGTAATAAAAATAGATCTCATTCAGATAAGACACTAGAATCACTACGTACAGTGCATTAACCCTCCGGTGGGCGCGCGCTGTTATGAAGTGCAACATCAACATTAGTTTGGTAGTTCCTTTGTTGATTTTCGGCGGGAAGATGCACGCATCATAATATGTACAGCTTGAGAGATTGTGCTCCATATGGCCACAGTTTCATAATCTTCTATTGTTTCAACCAGTGCCACCAGAGCAGTCTTCTGAATAGGTGCTTGTAACGTTGCACTCTGTTGATGGGCGCCCGGTCATGTAAGTTATTTTTCTTTTGGTGTTTTTTGCTGTTTTAATGTATTTTCTCCTTTCAAAACTCTAGTTATTATCATTAACTGTTTATCTAGTGAATCTGTTTATTATAGGTGATTGTTGTGGTCCTTATTTATTGACGACTCATTGTTATTGTGTTGAGAAGCGTTGTTTCAAACAGGTCCGATCCAAGATGTAGCATATCGCAGGGTCTAATTGAGTCACTTCTTCTGGAAGATTCAGATACAGATGATCAACTGGCCTAGTGTATAAAAGATGATGACGACGATTCGTGTGAAGATGAGATTATAGAGTCAGTTGAACATAATAGTGAATCTGAGCAGTATGTGTCTTCAAGTGCTGGTGATAGCGAAGTAACAGATGACCCAGTTTGTTCGAATAATTATTTTCTCGCTAATAAAGGCCAGTGCAAGTGGAAGAAGATGCCCATATCAAATATTCTGAAAACCAGCAGTAAGAACATTATAAAAGTGTTACCAGGTGCGAAATTATGTGCAAAGGACGCGATATCTGAAATCTTAGCTTTCCAGAAGTTCATAGATTTTGACATTATGGGGCTGGAAACTGTACAAGATGATGATGATGATGATGATGATGATGATGACTAAGAGAAAGGACATGGGATACTCAAGAGAAAGAGACTGTCAGTATACAACACGAACTGAAGTGTTAGGTTTGTTTGTAGTACTTGGAACAAAAAAGGTCATCATACAAATGTTCCGGAGTTGTGGGCCCAAGATGGAATTGGAATTCAGTTATTGCGCGCAGCATTTAGCTACAAAAGGTTCTTGTTCCTCTTACGCTCATTGAGATTTGACGACAAGGCCTCTAGAAAGAACAGAGAACCAATGGATCAACTAGCAGCTATTCGTGACACAATGGACACTTTCATTGAAAACTGTAAAAAGAATTATACCGTTAACGAGTTTGCCGTCGTAGATGACACGCTACAGTCATTTAGAAGCTGGTGTGGGTTTGTTCAGTACATGCCGAACAAACCCGCTAAGTACGGACTGAAGCTGTATGCTCTTTGCTGTTCCAAAACATTTTACACTTGCAACTTTGAGGTATATTGCGATCAGCAAAGAGGACAGTACATTAGATCCAATACCCCTAGAGAAATTGTGAAGAGACTTGAGAACAGGAATATCACAACTGACAACTATTATACCAATGTTCCACTAGCACAATATTTGCTGTAGAAAAAGGTGACTACAATTGGAACTCTAAGGAAAAATAAGAAAGAGATTCCTCAAGAATTCTTGCCTGCTAAGAAATGACCAGAGAGATCATCAGTGTTTGGATTTCAGAAAGATATGACACTAGTTTCTTTTGTGCCAAAGAAGAACAAGGCAGTCATTCTACTTGCCACAATGCATGATGCTCCCGATATTGACAATGATACCTATCATAATTCTAGATTACTACGACACGAAAGGTGGAGTGGACACTGTGGACCAAATGTGCGGCTCCTATACAATTGTAAGAGTTACTAAGCGTTGGCCACTTGCTTTGCTTTTTGATTTCTGGATATTTTAGGAATAAATGCTCAGGTGTTGCTGTTAGCCAATAAACCAGAAACAGCTACGAGTCTGCTCGAGAATCACCTGAGAGTACGAGCTAACATACCGTCCCTTCCAGCCGACGTATCTGCCTTCCTGAATGTGGGAAAGAAGAGAGGAAAGTGCGTTCCATATGGTCGTGCAAAGAATACGACCACAATCATGAAGTGCGGTACGTGTGGGCTTTTCACATGCAAAAACCATTCTAAATGTGTTGTAACTTGGGTCAACTGTGTGTAATACAATCACAACCATCAAATGCAGTAATCGTAAGCTTTTCACGTACAAAAAGTATTCTAAATATATTGTAACATTCGTTAACTGTTTGTAAAACTGTTGGTGAGATATTAAACGTATATTTGAGATAAAATAAAAATTATATTTTCATTTTTCGCACCATAAATTTAAAAGAACGAACTGTTACACTCAGTGCAACGTGCACCCGCTAGCGTAACACAATAAGGCGCGCGTCCGCCAGAGGGTTAAATTGAGAAAAACACCTAAAAATGTGGATGATAGATATCACAAGCTGAAAAGAATAGGGAGACGATGCAGAAACTGTAGTTTGTTTATTTACTTGTAATATCAGAATATTCCTAGCAGCTATCTGTATTCCCTGTATTCGCTAGTGAAACTGTTGATCTATTATCCACACTTTTAACAGCAAAATGGAGTCGAAAGAAAATTACCGTAGAAATAAACAAATTATATTTTCAACCAAAGTGAGTATTCAGATGGAAAGATACAGCTCAGGTGCCAGGAACGCATAGGAAGTAAAACTAGTGATAATATCCCAGCATTGTCACAACTGAATAAAAACAAATTTACACAGAAGTACATTCTTTGACCAAAAATATAAAACATATAAATTTCTTGGAAATAAACCACAGGTACTGTGCTATTAGTTGAATTTCATTTAATGGGTAAAGTGTTCCAAATACTATATACATAGTAAGGCAAGTGAATGACCTATCTCCTATATTTCTACAATCCTGATCAGAGACGAAAATGCATACTGCCTTTAAAGGGGCTACGAGCCTCTTCTACTCTCTCATTTCAAGAGCGACAAATAAATTAACCTGTGTAGTAGTAAACAGACATCCAGCCTAGCTGTGTCATACCGGCGGTTTGTCTGGTGAATCTTTCCCCTTCATAAGAGCTTTGATGTCATCAGCGTCCAAGGTCTCATATTTAATGAGGGCTTCTGCCAGCATCTTATGCTCCTTATGATGCGTTTTCAAGATTGTTTTGGCACGATCATAAGATTCCTGGAAAAATAACTCAACATATTAGAAAAAGAAAAAGCAGCATGAAAGATTTCTGAAACAGTACACATTTAATCAAATCAACACATTAATATACATTTGCTACAATGCTACAATAAGGCACAAAAGAGACATGAAGTAACTTGTGCTCAATTGTAAACAGCCCCTCAATGTGAGAAGCAAAACTCGGGGAAAATTTTCAAAATACTTGCTAAAATATGCGAAATATACAATTTATCCTAGAAGAACGACCAAAGCTTATTTTGAGCCCCCTCAATGTAAGACACAAAGTTCGGGAGCCTATAAAGGGTCTCCGAAAACCTCATTTTAAGGCCCTTAAATTAGCAGTGTCTGTGATATTCCCGGGAAACTTACTTCGCTGTGATAAACTGATGAAGGAATGACAAGCCCATAACCATTGCAACAGTAGCTCAATTGAAAACATCTAGCTATTAATACCGAAGACCGTTCAAAGAACGGGTACTTCTGCTAGTTGTACTATAAGAGGACATCGTGAGGCAAAGCTTTGTCTTGTCCTTCTATGCCTATTTCAGCATGTATTTTAAGGGGGTAGACCCCCTTTTATGAGATGTACGGAGAAGAGTTACAGCAATGATTGGTGTCATGCCTCTGATGTATATCTGTACCAAATGTTATGTTGATCCATAAAGCCGTTTTCGAGTGATGCACGCACAAAATTGTACACAGACAGACAAAACTTCTATTTTTGTGCGCATCAGTCATAAAACAGTCTGAAATTCACAAATAACGCACATTTCTCGAGAAATTCATAAAAAAGAGGCAAACTTTAATTTATATATATATATATATAATTATTTCCGATTATTCCCCTTCAGGAGAGCGTGAGAACTTGAGCCAATCACAGCTTCACTTCCTTTTCCTCTCTTCTTTTCTTCCCAAAACCTCTTCATTAGTTCACTGTGCTTTTTCTTCCTTTCCTCTGTCCATTTTTCCCTGATGTATCTTTCCTTGAAACTTGTACAATTTTCGTGTTTCTGATTTTATTTCTAAATTGTTCTCTGTCCTTAATGTCGTCTTCAGAGATTTTAAGTAATTCCATGTCTTCATGTACTTCTTTAATCCAACTGGTCTTTAATTTACTTGCATTCACGATATTGAAAATCTTCTTAGTGAGTCTGTTCTCATCCATCCTATATATGTGTCCATAGAACTGCAGACGTCTCTTCCTAAATTTATCTATAATGGTGTCTGTATTTTCATAAAGTTCCCTTGTTGGTCTCCTGACCCAAATTCCATTACGGAAAACAGCGCCATGGATTTTCCTAAGAATTTTCCGTTCCTGTTTCTCAATATCATGAATTCTTGTCATTCCTCTAATGACGGTGGTTTCTGCCGCGTACAAGGCTTCAGGCAAGACAACTGTGTTATAATGGCGCAATTTGGCATTGCGAGATACTGCTCTTTTGTTATAATGATTCCATGTCAGCTTGTACGCCTTCTGCAATTTTACTATTCTATCTGCATTAGAAATTGTGTTCAATCCTGTGGGTTGGATGGCTTCTCCTAAATATTTGAAGTGAGTGACCTGCAAGATTTTTCCATATTGCGTTCGCAAGGTGATGTTTCCTGTTGATTTAGTTTCCATATACTGTGTTTTTTCATAGGAAATATCAATATATATACAGAGTGGTTCACCAGCTCCTTATTGTTTTTGGAGGAAGGCAACCCAACTAACACGTACCGTATTTACTCGAATACGACCCGCCCCCGAATAAGACCCGCACCCTGATTTTGAAGAACAAAATTAAAAAAAAAAAAAATTAGTCAAAATTATGTACAATCGTAACTAAATAATCAGAATAGCATTTATCCAAAATAGTTTCCAACAGTTTTGAAGTCGTCCTAAAATAACACACATCAAACGATTAAAAATACAAATAAAAGTACACAAACACTTCATTCATCGTCATCAGAAGTACCAACTTCGGAACTTTTATCACCATCCCACTAAATGTCGTCATCACTGACATCCATAGCATTCGAAATACTAAATTTCTTGAAGCTCTTCCGTATGAGATCTCCCGAGATACGATTCCATGCCGTCAAAATGCACGAACATAGCAGCTGAACTTCTGGGCGCTGAATACGACCAGTTGGAGTCAGTGAGAGCTTATCGGCCGCCATCTGCTCCGTATACAGCTGTTTCAAGGCTGCTTTGAACGGGCGGTTCACGCAGACATCCAGTGGTTGTAGCATAGACGTCATCCCGCTCAATCACGAATACATGACTCGTCAATATCATACAGTGCACTCTCGTTAATTCGCGGTAATTAATGCACGAACTTCCGCGAATTATCCGCAGTTATTTTTGTTAAGCCTAGGAAAAACAAAACTATTGGTTAAAATATTAAAATAGGCTTGAACACGCGAAATAATAATTTTAACTCCTGATTGTAGTGTCTTATACGACATGCTAGGCTACTGGTAGGCCTATGTGGATTATGCCTACATTAATATATTTAAAAAAAGCCGTCATTACTTTTTGTTTCTTAGATCGTTTATTCTATTTTTTGATTGCACATTTCCGAAGAAAATATTATATGAAAACGAAAATTCATCTCGTTTTTCTATATAAAAGATAAGTGTGACTAGAGACACTAGCTTGACTGTGGGAAAGTTTCGGGATTTCCGTTGCATCACTCCCGCACTCGAAATCTACTGGATTTCTGTTTTCCTCACCAACAGTCAAATGCCATGCTATTTCTTCTTTGATTTTCTGTAGTAAATCATAATCGTCTTTATCGACGTCTAACTTGCCCGTTCGAAATATCGTCGTTACAAAAGTCGGCAAGCGCTTGCTTTTGTACGAGCGGAGTAGCGGTACTTTCCTCCCGACTAGTTGACTGCATGAAGAGCATCGAACAAACACGCTCTCGATGTTGTGCGCGTTTGCGCCATTACGCAATAATCGCTGTTTACAATACGCTGTCCGCACATCCACCCTTCACAACTCACAGATCAGCGACCTTGGAGCGTGGCTGTTGGGAAAGGGAGGGTAGGTTCCGAGTGAAAGTGCATTCCTCTTGTATTGTTTGGGCTTCAAAGACAAAGGAAATCCGTGCTATACCACTCGCGGCAACATGCGTGTATTTTTCGAAGATTGCGCAATTAGGCCTACTGTTGCATCGCAGAGAAATGCAGTTCAGTCTTCCCTAGGCTCAATGATTTCGTCTTTACGCATTGCGTCGCATCAAAATTCTTTTAAACGACAGAGAGATTGCTTAACTTAGCGTGATGATTAGTTGCTGTGAGAATTCCCAATTTAAAAAATACTCATCGAGACCCGCGAATTAACCGCAAAACGAATTATCCACACGCGAATTATCGGGAGTGCACTGTATTTCCTGCCGGGCACGATTTCCAATAACTTCAGCTTCCCTCACAACTTTCAGCTTCTCACTCACATTAAACGACCGCAAACTCTTCGTACAACTCATGTTTACACTCGGAAAACGTGCGCGAGGAAGTATGACGCCGCCTGCTTACTGTAAAACAAAGTGATAGCCGGAAGAAGGCTAGCACCATCTAGCGGATACTCGCAACACCCGATATCGCGAGTGGCGGGCAATTTAAATCTTTAAAATCAGGATGACTCAAATAAGACCCGCACCCCAATTTTTCACGTCCGATTTTGTTTAAAAATGTGCGGGTGGTATTCGAGTATATACGGTATATCATAGTCATCCTAAAAACATTACTACCTGCTCCTTTACAGCCTTAGTACAACTTTACCGTCGAGTTCATGCTCGCAAATATAGTAGAAATCATTTGCGGTAGTGTTATTTCAATGACCTCAACTATAATGCATGTTTTAAATGATCACAGCCCCGAATAGCACCACCTTACGTTTGGACAGGTGTCTATGGGGACTCCGAATAGATTCATTACGTGCCAGCAATTCACTATAGTTATCAGTAGCTATGGTGGCTACATCGTGCATTCCTGGTGTTGCGTCAGGTAAGCTTCATTGTAGCAGGTTCGATTCCTGAGCTGGTACATGGTTTTTCGCTTAATGCTGTTTACAGTGGATGTACTATGGCCACTTATGTACCTGTACCAACGAGTGACTTTTTATTTGGTCCTGAAAAGGACCATTTTTATTCGATGGTATGTAGCCAGGTTGGACGACGACATAATGATCTGTAGAACGAAAGCAAGGTACTCTGTATATTCAGGGTATCAAGCATTCGAAATGTGATCACCTTGGTTTAAAGTGATAATCAGACTCATTCAGGCCACCACACGCGTCGCGTCAACGCCCTCTGTAACCTCATTCTTACTTTCGACAAACTTACAACAGTATTAATTGATCTACTAATGAGGACAGGTGTCTATGGGGACTACGAATATATTCAATATGTGCCAGCAATTCAGTATAGCTAACAGTAGCTCATCATCATCATCTTGCAGTTTCCAGCCACTGGCCGGGTCTGTTTGGAACACAAGCCTCTCCAACGTCTTCTGTCTTCCCACCATCTCTCAGCCTCCACCCTTGTCCAGTCTTCTCCTCTCTTCTTCACGCTTTCTTCCACCCCCTTCAGCCACCTGTCTCTCGGTCTCCCTCTTGGTCTCTTTCCTTCCCACTTCGTCTCGTGTATCCTCTTCTCCTCCATTCGTTTTACATGTCCATACCATCTAAGTCTAGATTTCTCTATACCATCCCGTAATGGTTCCTCCTTCATTAATTCTCTGGTCCTCTCATTTCTTATTCTGTCCCTCTTTGTGGCTCCAATACTGCTTCTCAAGAACCTCATCTCACTGGCCTGTATTTTGCTCTTCTCCCTTCCTTTCATAACCCAGGTCTCCGAGGCATACGTCAGGATAGGGACATAGTACGTCCGACATATGATCTTTTTGCTGTTCTGAGGGACATCCTTGCTCCATAACATGCTTCTCACACTCCTCCGGAATGCTTCTGCCTGTCTCCCTGCTCATTTATTTATCTATCGTTTCTTCCATTATCTTGTATCAGGCTTCCCAGATACTTGAAACTCTCCACTTTCTTCAGCTGTTATTCCTGTTGTGGTTCTTTCCTTCTTCCTTGTTGTGATCACCATCTCACTCTTATTTATGCTAAATTTCATCCCATACCCTTGTATTATTCCTTCCCATACGTCCAACTGTTCCTGTACCTCCTCCTCCTTGTTTCCCCAAATCATCAAATCATCTACCAACACCATTGCTTTCATCTTTCCTTCCCCAATTGCTTGTGCCACCCGGGTCATTATGTCATCCATCACCACAATGAAAAGTAATGGTGACAGTGCACTTTCTTGTTTCAGGCCGTTTCTCTGTTCCAACCAGTCCGATCTCTCTCCTCCCGCTTTCACACAGCTCACGCTTCCCTTGTACATCTCCTTTATCCTCCTTATGGTCCATTTTTCTACTCCTCTATCTTCCAGGGACTTCCATACTTTGTTTCTGCATACACTGTCTTATGCATTCTCAATGTCCAGGAAGGCCATCAGTAGATCTGTTCCATACTCATAGTGCTGTTCTTGTAACTGCCTTACAGCAAAAATCAAATCCACTGTGGACCTACCTGCTCTGAAGCCATGTTGTTCTTCCCTCATCCCTCCTTCTATCCTTGTCCTAATTCTCCTTTCCAAAACTTTCTCAAACATCTTTGCACAATGACTCATCAGTGTTATTCCCCGATAGTTTCTGCATTCTGTTCTACTACCTTTCTTGAAGATTGGGACAATTATTCCCTTTTTCCAGTCCTCTGGGGTCTTCCTTTCCTTCCATGCTGTCTTCATCACTCAGTACAACCATTATATCCCCACCTCACCTGCTGCTCTCACCATCTCCACACTCAACTTACCCACACCCGGTGCCTTCCCTCCTTTCATCTTCCTCACTGCATCTTCCACTTCTTTCCATGTTAAGTCCTTTTCTGTTTGCAGTTCATCTTCCTCTTCCCCGATTTCTTCCTCCTCGCCGTAGTTTCCATTTGGGTTCAGGAGTTCTTCAAAATATTCTTTCCACATTTTCTTCAGTTCTTCCCTATTTTCTATCTCTTGTCCCCTTTTGTTCACCATTCTAACATAATCCGTAGGATCCTTCCGCCTCTTATTCTTTACCATCCCATACAGGACCTTTTTTGTACCTTCACTATCCTCCTTCATCATCTTTGTCCACTCTTCCACCCACTTTCTTCTCTCCTCAGCCACTACTCTCTTTGCCTCCTTCTTTCTTTCCTGGTACTCTTCCCTTGTCTCTACCATCCTATTTTGATACCACCTCCTAAAGGCTCTATTCTTTTCCCTTACTATTTCTTTTGTCTTCTCATTCCACCAGGGTGTTTCCTTCCACCTCTTCTTACTACTTGTCCTCCCACATACTGCTTCTGCTGCACCTACTAGTGCCTTCTTAAATCTAGCCCATTCCTCTTCCACCCCTCTTTCTTCATCTGTTGGAATTCCTTCCCTTACCATTTTGAGGTACTCGACCCTTCTATCTCCTTCTTTCAGTTTCCATATCCTTATACGTCTTTCCTGGTTCTCAGTCCCTTTCTTCTCCTTAGTCCCTCTCAGGTTTATTACCAGCAATCGATGGTCGCTATCCAGGTTCTCTGATGGTATAACCTTGATGTCCGTGATGTTCTTATTTAATTCTTTCTCATACAGTATATAGTCGACCACCGACTTCCTGGTCAAGTCATCACTGCACCATGTGATTGTGTGGCTTTCTCTTTTCTTGAACCAAGAGTTCCCAACTAGCAGGCTGTTCCTTTGGCAGAACTCCAACAGTCTCTTTCCTTCCTCATTTCTTCTGCCCCAAACGTCAGGTCCCAGCACACTCTCATACCCTTGTCTTTCTCTTCCTACATGGGCATTCAGATCCCCCATAACAATCATATTTCTTCCTACCAGCTGCTTCTGCAATTCCTCTTCAAACTCCTCCTTCTCTTCAGAGGCGCTAACAGTAGCTAAGGTGGCTAAATAGTGCATACAATACACATTGAGTTCATTCCATTGTTAACATGACTTTTCTTTCTAAAGATATGATAAGAGAGAAACTGAAATTATCAGAAACGAAAGCTACTAACTGAATGAGCGTCTGCTGAATGAATTTTTAGGTAGGATTATTTTTATACAAACAAAATAAAGTGTGTTGGCATATTTGTGGAATTGATTTTCAAATCTTTATCATCTACTCGAGACCAACCTATCAGTCTTCCTGGAAGTGGTTTTCCGTGGTATCCCACTTCTACTCCAGATAAAATGCTGAGATCGAAATTTAAGACCACTGCCATCTTCAGTTACAAATACACAAACTACTACCGACACCTTCATAACATAGGTTAATAGACAAATTCAAACACACACAAGAACACAAGAATGTGATGATCACGATGTCCTAGCCCCTAAAGTTTAAAAAGAAACCTCAAATATTGACACAGCTGAGAACAGCAAAATGAAGTCTCATGTGCATTGGCTCATGGCTCATGAACTATTAGTCCTACTAACGCGGAATTTGAATTAAAGAAAACTTTGAAACTTCTTCTCCACCTTGTAACTGTAAATAGTTCTATGATGCAACTATTTTCCTAAAATTGGCTACGATGGTGAAAATACACTTGCAAAACATTTCACTGGGTAATTTCCAGCCAATGGTAGCTACCAGTACTTAAAACTCTGATTTTGAGCTTGAAAGCAATACCAATTTGTTGATGTGGGTATATTAAACATATCAGCATAAACACCTCACCGATTAGTCTACAAATGCCAATGATATGACAGTTTGAGTGTGAACAGTGCACGGAAATTGCACTGAGAACAGTTCTTGACTGCGAGAGCATTACAATATTCCTAATTCTCATAGCTCCATAACCTAATGTTGTTTCCGCTACCCACAATGCAGTGGAAACGCACGTGGCTAGGGGATGCGATCGAGCTGGCCGTGACTTAAGCGAACACCTGAACATTCCAAAGCCATCAACAGAAGGAACGAAAAAGAATCTTATCCTTGAACGTGAACATTAATATTTCCAATGCCTGACGACTAAAAAATCGTATTCATACGTTTTAGATAAATAAAGTCTAGTGTCCAACTCAAAAGTTCTATCTTTGTGCACTATTTACATTGCGTGAGTTTCCACAGCTTTGGGCTCTCGAATAAAAGAATTGGGGTTCGATACGTGTTGGGTTCTTGTTCTACTTTTTCTTTTTTACTTAAGTTTTATCGCCTGTGTCGACCACTTTACCCAAGTCTCACTAAGGAAATTATACGAGAGATCACAGTGTTATTTATTGGGGAGGGGGCACTAGTACTGTAAAGCCTGCAGTACACTATCACCGAATGTAGGAGAACTGAGACGAGCGCGATAGTGTACCCGGTGTGCTCGTGTACATTCGGGGTAGTTCGCATCGCCAACATTCATGTTCGGCTGCGCTCGCTATTTTGGCGGTCCACAGACACGGATCAAAGGAGACGAACTAGGGCGAATGCCGAGCGCGGACAGGTACTAACTTGAGCCAGTACACACTCGCTTGCATTCGTGTAGCCACGCACGCACTCTGTCTACAGTGATCGTTGATTATTTATTTGTAAACTGGTGCGATTTCTTTATTTATTGATGGAGTGGTTTAATGAGGAAACGCTGTTTCTAAGCGCCACCACCACTCCCTCCGACGTCAGAAGCCCCACCATCCCCCTTGGTCCTCGAGACTTGAAACTTGGTTTGTGGGTAGAGGGGGTAAAGACCATTCATTTACGTCAAACAAACTTTTTTGTAAAATTCTTAGTTTTCAAAATATAGGCAATTTTGAAGATTGAACCTTTTTAGGAAAAAATGAAAAAATATAAAGTTTTGTTCTAATGATAAAAGACATAGGCTATAGACCATTATTTTAAGCCTATATAACACTTTTTAGGATGTTTGGTTTTCATTAGCCTACTTTAAAAATTGATTTTTTGTTTGTTTTTGTCTTAGGGACCTGAAACTTGGTTTCTTGGTAGAGGGGTAAAGACCATTGATTTACGTAAAATACACTTTTTTTTGTAAAATTCTTAGTTTTGGAAATATAGCCAATTTCAAAATTGAACGTTTCCCCCCCCCAAAAAAAAAGGTAAACAATATTGCGAAATGTAGCCTACTTTCCAATATTTTTTTTGGAAAATTTTGAAAAAAAAAATACCACTATTTTTCGAATGAGAGTGGAATAGAGGTAGGTGTAGGAGTTAACATATGACTTGATATGATTTTAGTTTTAACATATAGCCTACTTTCTCAGTTCAACTTTAAAAAAATAAAAAAATACAATATTATTTTTGACTGAGAGTGGGATAGAGGTAAATGTAATAGTTGAGAGTCAATAAATAACCATAGAGTATTTTGGATTTTTTGGAATATTAATGTGTTGTTGTTGCTTAAAAACATGGCAGTAAGCATTATGCTGTGATAAAAAGGGCTGAGATACTTTCCAAACCAAATAAGCCAACAAGTAAGAGCAAATATGAGAGAGCCAATACAAAAGCCAACATATGGGCCAATACAAACGCCAACACAAAAAGCCAACATAAAAACCAATACAAAAAGCCAACTCAAAAAGCCAACATAAAAGCCAATGCATAAAGCGAACACAAAAAGCGAACACAAAAGCCAATACATAAACCAATACAAAAAGCCCATCCCTACTACCCCCCCCCCCCCCCTACTGTTACTTTTGTCCTAGAGACCTGAAACTTGGTTTATGGGTAGAGGAGGTAAAGACCATTCATTTATGTCAAACAAACCTTTTTTGTAAAATTCTTAGTTTCCAAAATATAGCCAATTTCAAAATTGGACCTTTTTGGAAAAAATGAAAAAAATAATAAAAAGTTTTGTTCTAACGATAAAGGACATAGAGACCATTCTTTTAAGCCTATATAATACTTTTATAATGGTTTTCGAAAAATCGCCTACTTTCAAAATTGAACTTTTTTGGTTTTTGTCCTAGAGACTTGAAACTTAGTTTGGGGGATAAAGGGGGGTAAGGACCATTCATTTACGTGAAACAAACTGTTTTGTAAACTTCCTATTTTCAAAAATTTAGGAATTTCAAAAGAGGACTTTTTTGGAAAATAAAAAGTTTTGTTCTAACGATAAAGGTCAAAATGAGTGGGTTTGGCGGGAATGTTTTGCAGCGAATACGCACGAATGGGTTCGGCCGAACTTAGGCAATGGTGTACTTGGTTAGTACGGGGTGGTTCGCATTGCACATTCGTCTACATTCGCCGTCGCAATGCCACCCGAACATTCGGCGAAACATTCGGGCGAATGTTCGGCGATAGTGTACTGCCCACGTAATATAGCAAGCACAAGCATTTTCAGGCTGGATTCCAAGAACGTTACATACTGTACTGTTCAAATGTGGTATTACACGAAAAAATCTTAAATGTACACATCAAATACAGCTGTTGTCTTCTTTTTGTTAAAATGTAATAACAAAATAAAATCGAGGGAAATTCTAAGGAATATGTATACTTTGATGCAAGCACTGGCGATTAGAATCTCCTTCGATGTATGTATGTCTACCCCTTATTATTCCCGTTTTTCCAACGGGGTCGGGGAAGAGATGCGATGGAAGTCTTAGTGGCGATGGTTTTTACGGCCGGATGCCCTTCCTGACGCCAACCTCATGAGAGGAGTTAATGAGAGATGAAATGAATGATGGTGAATGAAACTGGGCAAGGATGTGGAAGGAAGCGGCCGTGGCCTGTCAGAAGGTACCGTCCCAGCATTTGCCTGGTGTTGAAAATGGGAAACCACGGAAAACCATTTCATGGACAGCCGACGGTGGGGCTCGAACCCACGCGTCTACCGAGTCAGCAGAGAGCTTGGCCCCTTGACCTAACGCAGCGCTTTAGCCCGCGTAGCCACTACTGTCGGTTAGAATCTCCTTCGATATGCTACGTTAAAATCCATGTCAGAGTTTTAAATCATGGTTTATGGTATTCATTTAACTTTCCGTCATTACAGGTCACATGGCATAACCTACTAATTCGATTGTATCCTCTTCATAAATTAGCAAAATTCAATGTACTCTTCACAGGAATAAATCGTAAGTGAATGTGGTAATGTGACTTTGTAAGTGTGGCTTGATATCATATCCCCACTAAAATGGAGCAAGGGCTGTCGTTCAAAAAAGTATACCTACAGCTGGATTCGTAGCACCAGTCTGCCGGGTCTCGCACAATACGTCCGATCGGACTTCAACCTCCTAAGTCACGAAGACAACGTACAAATAGCGCGCTACACTGATACTACTTAACTATGAGCGTTCCACCTCAATCGTTAATATCCATCTCAAAGTCTTCATCATCATCATCATCATCATTGTACAGTTCCAGTTTCCCGGGTACTGTTTATGAGCCTCTTCCACTGTCCATATACAACTTGTCATGCAGAATATCATCACTGTCCATCCTCTGGTCGCAAGATCAATCTTGATCATGTCCATCCATCGGGATCTAGATCTTTCTAGATCTTCCTACAAGTCTTTTTCCATCCACCTGTCTTTCCAAATTTATTCTGGCTGATCTGTAGGCTCCACCCCCATCACATGCCCGTACCACCGTAGTCTAGATGTGCTGACTCGGTGTAATAGGGATGTCTTTATTCCAGCTTGTTTCCTAACCTCCTCTTTCTTTAACTTGTCCATCTTGGTCTTCTGGATGGTGGATCTAAGAAATTTCATCTGATGCTTGCAGTCTTGATGCATCTCTCTTTGTAAGGGCGCATGTTTCAATACCATAGGTCTATATTGGTATAAAGTAGCTGTAAAACATCACCAGTTTAGCTGGTTTTGGAATCATGTCATCCCATAGAAGTGTCCTTACTTGTTGGTAGAATTCTGATCCCTTTTGCACTCTATTGGTAATTTCTTTACTGACCAAATTATCACTGGAGATTACTCTTCCAAGGTAAGGAAAACTGTCCACACACTCCAGCTGGTGGTCTCCTAGTTTAACACATGCTGGACACCCATCTCTGTTGACTGACATCACCACTGTCTTGGTCTCGCTGATGTTGAGGTTATATTCCTTGAACTGGGATTTCCATACATTGAGTGTGGTCTGTACTACTTCTTCTGTTTCACCTCAAATCATGATGTCATCAGCAAAGGCCACTGCATGCAATTCACTTAACTTTTTCTTGACGTACTTCATTATATTATCCATAATAGTGATGAACAGTAGTGGGGACAGTGCACTGCCTTGCTGAACTCCACTCTTGGTCTCAAACCATGATGATTGTCTTTCCCCAATTTGTACACAGCTAATACAGTCTTTGTACAGCATCTAAACTTTCCTTACTAGCCCCTCAGGCATATTTCTTTTCCTCAGGCACTCCTAGATCTTATAACACTATCATAGGCCTTCTCTATATCCAGGAATACAATGACCGGGTTCTTGCCTTTCTCCCAATATTTTTCCGTCAGCATGTGGGTGGTAAAAATTAGATCCATTGTCGATCTGTTATTTCTGAAACCATATTGCTCCTCCACCAACTGTGGTTCTATGATGGTCCTTAAATCTTCTTTCTACGATATTCTCTAGAATTTTCAGCCCATGAGACAGCAGGGTTATTCCTCTATAGTTGGTGGGTTTCCTTCTGCTACCTTTCTTAAACAGGGGAATTATAACACCCTTGCTCCAATCTGCAGGTATCTTGTCTTCAAGTGTGGTTTATAGTTAAAACTCAGCAATTCTTCTAGGCTTGTGCCGTGTCTTGTGTGGGGTTTCGCATAGGACACCAAGCTGGCTCATCAGTGGGCTCTCGGTGTCCCCGCCCGGACCCCCACTGGTGTAGCGACCTGCGCGCTACCTCCCTTTAAATAAAGTGCAACTGCACCTCTTTACTGCGAGAACTAAAAGCTCAAGCAGCCTCAACCTCCCTATGAAGGTTTCCAAAAAGATGGTATATTGGCTTTCACGGCCAGTGAATTAAAACTCAGCAATTCTTCTAGGTTTGTGCTGTGTCTTGTGTGGGGTTTCGCCTAGGACACCAAGCTGGCTCAACAGCGGGCTCTTGGTGTCTCCGCCCGGACCCCCATGGCTGCTGTACAGTCTACCTGGGCAGGCACACTAAGGTAGGAAACCAATCACACAGCACAACATACAAGTCAATGGGACACAGAACAGGGTAGGCCAGTCATACAGAACAATAAGCAGGGTGACTAGGAAACATGCCAGTGACTTCTATAGCTAAGAAATTTGAGGCAAACAAGGTGTGACTTGTTTTAAAGGTCACTTATTTTCCTAAATGTTTAGATTAAGTTAGGTCTGATAGCTAAATACAATGAAATTCAAACCACCAAATCTTACCATTAATATCCTCTTTATCTCAGTGTCGATCATATCATTTGTACCAGGACTTAGCTCATTGACGACAACATACGAAGAATTGTTACCATCATGTGTTCTCAACCCTGCTTTCTCCGACATTCCCCAATCCTTCACCATGTGAGTGGCAATAGATGTGGCTTGTTTTAAATCACTCGATGCTCCAGAAGTTATTTTATCAGGTCCAAATATGAGCTCTTCAGCTGCTCGTCCACCCATCATGGTGTCCATCATAGCCATGAGTTGAGATTTAGTTACGTGGTATCGCTCTTTCTCAGGGATATAGGCAGTCTGAAAACATGGATACAAGTTCCTATTAACATAAGGAGAAACATATTAGAATAAAAACACCAGTAGGGTTATTTTAAACTCTTTCTACATTTGTTAATGCTTTTGATGTTAAGTCCATAAAATATGTTTGCAAACATGTTATAAAATTCAACACCCGTCCCCCCATTGTAACAATTCTTAATATTTCCCCCTAAGTGAACATCTAAAATAAATGATCACCCCACCCACCTTGTTTAAAGTGTTGCGCAACAAAGCATAGGGAAGAAAGTTCACTTCAAGGCCCGTGCTAATAATGCAAGAGAAAAAAACCACCTGACTAACATATTTTCGTACAGACCCCTTTCCCCCAAATTATCGTACACTTTTGTCACATTATTATAAATACTAATACAGCTGACACTTCAGCTATCTTCTATTATCAAAATTCGCATGGGAAGAGTTATGTACCAACCTCGATAAATAATACCTGCACCCCAATAAAAAATGTAAATAAAAAATAAATGCAAGTAGTATTTGCATATATGCGGTACTCAAAGAATAAATGTTTCCCTCTCTCTCCTAATATCAACATCAGAGCTTTGCTGATGCTTGGTTCTAAAAAGAACCATTTGGATAATGTTCCAAGATCCTCGAATTGCTAGAAAAACTTGAAGCAGAGCTTTAGGTCCAGCAGCCAACTCTGTTGCTTACTTAGCACCACCTGGGAGACGCGTGTAGGATATATAATGCTTTTAATTCTTTACCACAATGTATCCTCATTTTGCCATATGAAATAAATAAATAAAACATCAGAGCTGCATGGCAAAGAATATGTCAACAAACAAAAGAAAAAAACGAGGGCACTAGATAGGCTGGTGACAGTATCAACAAGCCTTTGGCAATAGATTGGCCCGTTGGATCTACAAGGACTAAGAAGAACTAAAGTTAGGACCAATATATTTAATACTTACGTGACCTAGCGAAGGTCCTCGAGGAATGATTGTCACCTTGTGCAGTGGATGTGCATCCTTTGTGTAGTATGCGACGATGGCATGGCCGCCTTCATGATATGCAGTTATCAGATTAGCTTCTTCGTCAGGTATCCTAGACTTTCTCTCTGGACCTGGGGAGGAAAAAAATTAATTAATAAACACCTGAAGTGATTTTCAAGCCAAGAGTTCTGTTGATATATAATGCCATACATTTAACCTTTTTGGTTGAGAAACATGAAAGGTTCCATATCGACTTACATCAATTGTCTTCCTAGTATGAGTATCTTATTTATCCATCTAGTCAGTAGGCTACTATACAGTTTTCTTAGTCTACAAGGTGTACTGTTTCAAGTCTTTTAGACCCGTTTTCAGCACCTGTTAACTCTCTTTAAAATATATTAACATCTCAGTCATCATCATCAATTTCCGTTTTCCAGCCTAAGCCAGGTGGGAGCAAATATGATACCCCTCCATATTACTCTGTCCACCATCCTTCCTCAACCACTGAAATCCACTCCAGGTTTCGTTCTCTCACTCTGCCCTTCACCAAATCCATCCACCGTACTCTAGCTCTTCCTCGCCCTCTTTTTCCAGGCATCCATCTCTCCATCACTTGTTTCGGCATTCTTTCATCATTCATCCTTTTCGCATGTCCATACCATCTCAATCTGTTCTGCTCCAGCTTATTATTCAGCTTCTGTACATTCACTTCCTTTTGAATGTCTTCATTTCTTACTCTGTCTCTTGTAGTCTTCTGTACCATACTACTCAGGAAGTAGTAGAACACTTCAAATATTTAGGAAGTGAATTCATGGAAAATGCAAGATTGGATATGGAGATCAACAAGAGAATACAGTGGAATCTCGTTAGTACGTTTTTCAAGGGACTGAAAAATTTGGACGTCATATGCGGGAAAACGTACTACCGAAAAACGCCATACTGTATTTACAACTTATAAGAAAGAACGCGGCGTATATATGGACGTTAAATCGCCGACCTTAGTAAGTGATTGTATGCACTACTACAGTCACGACATAAACATAGGTTATCAGTAACTTACATGGAATAAATAACATAAAAATGAATTACTGTACCTCTACACTACAGTATAATACAGGGTCTTTATTTTTGCTTAGCAAGGACATTCTCGCTCTCGCGCTCCGCCAGTGACGGCTAAGTTGCCGGCGACCGCGCACGCATATGTAGGCCTACGGCAGAATACGGTGCTTAAAATCAGTAGCCTACCATGCAGTTTTACTGGCCATGATTTACAGTAGATGCTGAAAATGTTCCCCATCCGCTTCCAAACACTTATTTGATCAGCAAGGACATTCTTGCTCTCGCGCTCCACCAGTGACGGCTCTGTTGCCGGCGACCGCGCACGCATATGTTTGAAGCACAGGCTTGCTTGAACCACTTCAATAAAGCGCTTTCTAGTTCAGGAAACTGTCCCTCTCGCACACGTTTCCTTTTGCCGCTCACCCTTTCTTCAAATGCACGTTCGATTTCCTTCCTTTTGCCGAGAATCGTGTTCAGTGTAGACGGAGGAATGTTCCACTTTCGCGCTATATCCACACGCTTCATGTGAGGATTGCAGTCCATGTCTCGAATGTATTTCATCTCCTCATCATTAGTTATCTGCCGTACTTTCTTCTTATCCATTATGAAACACGCAATAAAATAGGTCATAACTGGACGTGAACACTAAGAACTAGAAGACAATAGTGCGGAACACGAAGACAATAATGCGCCTACGTGAGAAATAAACAAAGGGAAGGGGGTGAAGGGCAGCGGGAGAGAGACACGTCACCTGTGTTGCATCATAGCTATAGCCACTTCTTCGCCGTCAAACACAATAAAATCATCTAAGAGATGGTGAGAGCAGCAGGGGTGATAGGAACACAGTGGCTCTTTCGAGTAATGAAAGTGATATGGAGAGAGAAGAAAATACCAGAGGTCTGGAAAAGAGGGATAATAATACCCATATTTAAAAAGGGAAGTAGGAAGGAATGCAAGAACTACAGGGGAATTACACTCATGTGCCACTGCGCCAAAATATTTGAGAAGGTACTGGAGAGAAGAATTCGGACAGAAGTTGAAGATGGGCTGAGGGAAGAACAGTATGGATTCAGGCCAGGAAGGTCAACAGTTGACCTCATCTTTGCAGTAAGACAGCTACAAGAACACCATTATGAATATGGGAAAGATCTGGTGATGACCTTCTTGGATATTGTGAAAGCATATGATAGTATTAATAGAAACAAGGTATGGGAAGCAATGAGAGCAAAAGCAGTGAACAAGGAGACAGTGGCAAGAGTGAAAGCAATGTACGAGGGAAGCAAAAGCTGTGTAAAGGTGGGAAGAGAGAGAACGGAATGGTTTCAACTGGAGAGTGGTCTGAAACAGGGAAGTGCCCTCTCACCACTGTTATTTATATTGGTGATGGATGAAATCATACGAAAAGTGGTAAATAGCATTGGGGAAAGGAAAATGAAGGCAATGTTGTTTGCTGATGACCTTCTGGTATGGGGAGAGGATGAGGAAGAAGTACAAGAGCAATTAGATGAGTGGGAGAAGGTAGTGTTATCATATGGGATGAAGTTCTCAGCACAAAAGAGTGAAGTGGTCATCACAAAGAGGAAGAAGAACAGACTGGATATGGGCATAACACTTGGAGGACAGCAGTTGCAGAAAGTAGAATGCTTCAAGTACTTGGGAAGCATAATTGAAGAAAAGGGAGGCAATAGGATGGAAATAAATGAGAGGGGAAGGTGCGCAGATGGATTTTTCAAGAGTGTTAGGGGGATGATATGGAATAAAGATGTACCACAAAAATGTAAAGGAATCATCTACAAGACCTACTTTGTGCCAATTTTGACATATGGTTCAGAAACATGGGTGATGAAGGAAAGGGACAAGAATAAAATACGAGCAGTGGAGATGAAGTTCCAGAGGAGTAGGTTAGGAGTGACAAGAATGGACAGAGTAAGGAATGAGAGAGTCAGGGAGATGGTAAGAGAGGAACCATTGCAAAATAGAATAGAGCGATCTAGGCTACAATGGTATGGACATGTGAGGAGGATGGAAGAGGAGAGGATACCGAAGAAGATGTTTGGAATGGAAATGACGGGAAGGAGGCCAAGGGGAAGACCAAGGGACAGATGGACAAAAGGAGTTAAGAAGAGTGTGGAGGAAAGAGGAGTGTGCTGGGACACAGTAAATGACGAGAGATGGTGGATGGACAGGAAACGATGGAGAGGCTTATGTTCCAAGCAGACCCGACCAGCGGTTGGAAACTGCTCAAGATGATGATGATGATGATGACACTGTCAATAACTATTAGAGAATATGAGGCAATATCGCGTCGTGTTTTCCAGAAGCCGAATTTTATAATGAAATAAGAATAAAATACGGTTCACTAACAAATAGTTCAACGGAAATTTGATCGTTGTAAGTGGGAATAGAGAACGTATTAAGGGGATATATCAACATGAATTTAGTAGGATAGGGACTTGAGAAAGGAGAGAAAGGGCAGCGGGAGAGAGACACGTCACCTGTGTTGCGTCATAGCTATAGCCACTTCTACGCTGTCAAACACAATGAAATCATCTACACTGTCAATAACTATCAGAGAATATGAGGCAATATCGCGTCGTGTTTTCCAGAAGCCGAATTTTATAATGAAATAAGAATAAAATACGGTTCGCTTACAAATAGTACAACGGAAATTTGATCGTTGTAAGCGGGAATAGAGAACGTATTAAGGGGATATATCGACATATATTTTGTAGAATTGGGACTGGGATTTGAGAAAATCATCGCGCTAAATGGGAAAACGTCGTAACCGAGAACGTGCTAACGAGATTCCACTGTACAATGTGGGAGTGGGTTCTACATTAATCTCTCCTCGTCATCGGCCAAGTTTCTACTCCATACGTCAATATTTTTATATAATAGGTCTTGTATATCACTTCTTTAGCCTTCAGTGATGTGTCTTCATCCCTAATTAAACTCCTAACCTGATGATAGAAAACACTCCCACATTGTATTCTCTTGCTAATCTCCATATCCAATCTTGCATTTTCCATCAATTCACTTCCTAAATATTTGAAGTGTTCTACTACTTCCAGATCTACATCTACAATTTTAACAATCCCTTTTCCTTCTTTCTTCCCTCTAGTCATTACCATCTAACAATAAAACACATTAAAACGAATTGCCCTTTTTCTTGGTTTCAACTATTGAAATAATTTCCTTTAAAGAATCCTTCTTAAAATTATTTTTAGAACTTTCAAAAATGCTGAGTGTGCGGCAGAAGAGAACAGAAGTATGGAAGGATACAGGACCGCAACATCCCCCTATTCATTGCCAGAGACGTAAGTAGTGGGCCCACCCTCCCAATCGACCGACGAGAGATGTGACCATCCCCACTCAACTTCTCTCTTGATCCCTTGACAAGGTGGTAGGATACGCAGGCCCAAAAGGAAGGACACAGAATGGAAATAAACCCGTCAGAGCGACGTACTTTGGGAACAGGAACCACGATGTGTATCTGTTGTTAAAATTACGTGACTTGGTCAGAAGAAAGGAGAGAGTGGGCTGTGACTCACGCTATGCGAGTGGCCGGCTTTTCCGCAGCTGTATTGGTCTTACACCAGCCACTTTCATCGATACATCATTACAGAGAATAATAATAATAATAATAATATTATTAGTTTTAAGTCCCTTTTAACAACTGCGGCCTTTAGAGACGCTGGGGTGCCGAAAATTTGCTCCGAAGGGGATTTTTAACAAGCCAGTAAATCTACTGACATGGCTCCTTCGCATTTGAACACCCTCAAATGCCAACTGGCTGCGCCAGGATTCGATCCTACAACCATGGGCATGGTAGGCGACAACATTACCGCCGAGTCACGCAGCCAGCCACTAGAGAACAGTGTGTGGTGTTATGAAAGTGATGTTTACAATGAACAAATACAAGAATTGTATGGCGTGAATGCATGGCTTTCTTTTAATATTTTTCGGCATAATTAATGCATCCAGCCTTTCTATAAATATTAGGCCTGCTCTACTCTGTGTGTATCTATCTTCTTAGCCCAGTTATTTGCACTTCCTCCCTGTTTTTTTTTCCTTTCTAGCTAGATAATATTATCTGTTTTGTTACAATTTTGTGAACACTATTTTGGATGTAAATGCCTTACCCATAAGTACTTTATCCCGAGCATTTTCAAGGTGTTTCATTGACACAGAGTCAGCACCATCAATAGCAGCCTTCAGTGCAGCCTGGTTCACCATGTTCTCCAAGTCTGCTCCGGTAAAACCGGTGGTCCCTCGCGCCAGCATCTCAACGTCTACATTCTTGCTGAGTACTTTGCCAAGATACAGATCCAAGATCTCCTTGCGACCTGTATAATCAGGTGTGGGTACCTGGAAAATATCATCACCAGGTTATCTCCTGGGTTACACTTTGTTACAATGACATGTACGATTTGAGATTAATAATAATAATGTTATTGGTTTTACTTCCATTTTAAAAACTGGGACTTTTAGAGACGCTGGGGTGCTGAAGGGAATCTTTAACGTGCCAGTAAATCTACTGACACGGCTCCCTCGCATTTGCGCACCCTCAAATGCCAACTGGCGGTGCCAGGATTCGATCCTGCAACCCTGAGGACGTTACAGCTGAGCCACGCAGCCAGCCTGATTTGAGATTATGAACAGTGTTGGATGGAGAAAAGAACTCTCACTATCAAAACAGTAATCACATACACTATGAAAACATGTAGCATAGATAAGAGCTGATCTCTAATATTCTTATGGAAGATGATCTTGATGATTATTGATCATTAAAACATCAATCACCTCCATCATTAGTATGATTTCTTATTCCTGTATGCAAGGGCACCTTGAACAGTGAGAATTAGGACTCAATGAGGCTCCCAGACATTCTTGCTACAAGGCGATATTTACGATCCACAATCTTGCGAAGAATAAAATTAGAAGAATGTTTCATCCCTTGTTTAAATAGAATTACTTTGTACTTGTATTGCTGTTACAGAAAAGCCTTCATAACGTTTCACATGAATAAGCTTTTTTACGCTTATTCATTTTTTACTAGGTTACTATACTTCATTCTGTTTCACTTTTTTTTTAAAGCAGTCATCTTTTCCTTGAGCCCCTGCAAAATACTTGTATATACTGTATTTGCTCGCACTTTTTTGGCCGAAAATAAATGTGAAAATTTTCAGGGATGTGTGTGCAAAAGACCGTATGTTACCTGGAAAAAAAAATGCATATTTGTATTATTGAAAGAAGAGAACTGGCGCTGTCACTGCTGCTAATTTCTGAGCTACTCTCACGTGCATCATTCTGGTCATCATCCCATACCGCATCATCCTGACTTATGTCCAATGCATTTGCGATGCCTGTCTTCAAGGAGTTCTTCACAACATCGATCGACACCATAACCCTTGCCCGTATAACTCAATCACGCAAGAGTTCAATGGATGGCCTTTATTTTGTCTTCTGTCATCAGCTTATCGTAGCTAACAACACCAGTCACACCCCGAATGTTTGTTTTAGTGAGTTGCCTCATTTGAAAACACCTTACGTATTTAGTTAGTGGTTTCTGGAGAGTATTTATGTTTATGCCAGTACCAAATACTAAATTAAAGTCGCAGTGAATTCTCAACCGGCAGCTCCATTAACATCGTCTTCTGTGTATTTTATCACTTTGAATTTAAACCCAGACTTATAACTTCCATGTTTATACATAAAGAGGTGACCTACACAAGAAAACTATCACAATTAACTGAGAAACAACAATGGAACGTGAAGACAGAATACTGGTACTATTCGACAATGCAACAGACGGGCAACAAATACCATGAAAGAAAGGAAAGCACCACTGCCAAAACGAACAGAAACATCACAGGCAAAACTTGATGTCCAGTAGGTGGGGGTTCCATCTTAAAATTACTACGATCATCTTTAGGACAGTCAGAAATTAATGTGTGTATTGTGCGAGGATCTTTTCACTGCAATTTCAAAATGAATCAAGTCATCATCATCCTTTTTCATGTGTTAGTCCTAGAACTGTTGTGGTCTACACAAAAGATTTGAAATTTCACGCCATCTTTTCCTGGGGCGACCTAGAGATCTCTTCCCACCGGGAGAGTAGTTGACGACTGCTTTACGGATCCTGTTTCTGTGGATGCAAGATTTATGCAATGACGAGTTCTAAGCAAGCAAATATGGTAATTGAAGCTTTGCTGCGTTAGGCCATCAATATAATTACAGCACCTTGCACACTTGCCTTACTTTAGAAATGTTTGTTAAGAATTTTATCAGGGCAAGGGGAGGCAAGATCATCTTACATGGGATACTTGTGACTTGAAAAGATCCCAGCATTTGACAATTAAATACTTACATTGACTTCAACATCAAATCGACCAGGGCGTAACAGAGCCTTATCCAGGTCATCTCTTCTATTGGTGGCACCTAACACTATCACACCTTCATTCTGGTGAAAACTGAAAGAAAAAATTAAAACGGTCTCAAAAAGGGCAACACAAAATTTAGAATTTACAAAGAATTAACAATAGCAATACAGTATTACCAATAGACTACACATATAGCTAGGTGTTTATCCCAAGTGCTAACTATCAATTCATTCAGTAAAAGCATCTGATTAAGGAGGGTAGACTGCTACTATATGGTACGGCTCTTGCCTCCTATGGCCAAGGTTGCAGGATTAAATTTCTCCTCTTCTTGCCTAGAACGCCTCAAAATAGCGCTGCCTTGGATTTTTGTGGGTATCTATTCACACAAAGTAACGGTGGTACTTTTTGAGGATCTAACCAGCCTTCGGGCTGACTACCTAACAACAACAACAACAACAGAGTCAGTTAGCATTTGAATGTGGCACATTGAGTTAACTCATATGAACAACACTGGACTCAGGCCTGTGGCAATGACTGTTGATTTATGTTGTTGTTTCATTTCAGCCCTGTGCAGAATTTGTCTAATAAAATGTGTTATTGAGGTGTCTGTATTAGTGAATGTATTTGTAATTGAGGCGAGGATTGAGATGGAGGTGACCGTGGCCTTAACCATCCTGGCATTTGCCTGGAGTAGAAATGGGTGGAAAACCACTTCTAAAGAGCGTCCAGGGTTAAGAAAAAACTACAGGCCTTATGGGCTAGCCGCACTCTGCATTTGCCATATCTCCTCGCACACCACCGCCGGACACTCGTTGTGAGGTACAGTGACGACATAAAATTATACATCGCCTAGTGCAGCTGTTTTAGTGAGTGAAATAAGTTAGATGATAAAAATAATACCGTATTTACTCGGCTATAAGACCCCCCCCCCTTAATTTTCGAGTATTGGAAATTGACGAAAACTTAAAAAAATGTATAATTACAACTGAAATTCATTCTCTTTTATGACAAAAATATTTTTCTTGTTACGGTATATGACCGCCATTTTCCGTACCGCATACACGATTGGGCAGGATATTGAATTGTGTAGCCAATGGGCTTCACCCGATATCCAATAGAAGATGCCACACTATTGGCCGAGTAGAAAGTTATGGTTTCATATTGCCTGCATTCTCCCGTTTATAGTATTATTTATGTTGCGATTCGATTGTGTTTACGGCAGTCTCCTTAGTTTTATTTTAAACACATTTCATTTGTTGCAATAACCATCGGCATTTGTGTGTGTGAAATGTTATTGGTATATGAATGTGAAATATGTGAATAATACATGCTCAGTTGTGTTTACAAATGTCAGTGAAAAGTGATCCTGCATTCCCTAATTGATGCATTCTCCCTCCCTATGTTCAAATAAAAATAAAGTTGGCATTTCCAAGTCTGATACTTTGTCCATTTAATTCTATTTCCTTGATACTAAGATTTCTGCTTAGCAAAGGATAGTAGTGAAAGTCATTGGGGGATAGCCGGGAAAGTGAGGTAATGGCAGTCTTATAATGGGCTGATTAAAGATGTAAACTTTGTTTATTTAGATTAAATATATCGTACTATGTAGCATCAAAATAAAATAGCTATGTTTCCTCTCTTCCTTTCCCAAAATAATGGATTTTTGCGAAGTACGCCGTCTATAGTAAACCCCCCCTCAATTTCGGAACTAAAAATTTAGAAGAAAAAAAAGGGGGTCTTATAGCCGGGTAAATACGGTAATAAAATATGGCCAACTCGTGGTGTAACGGCTATCATTTTTGGATGCCACTCCGGAGGTTCGAGTTCGATTCCCAACTCAGCCAAGAACTTTAATTATAGTCTGAGTACTGGAACGGAGTACACAGCCTCATGAGGCAAAACTGAGAAGAAGTGGGTTCGATTCCCACTTCAGCCATCCTGGAAGTGGTTTCCCCAATGTCTACTCCAGGCGAAAGCCGGGATGGTTCCGAACTTAAGGTCAAAGCCCCCCATTCCCAGTACTCATCTGAATTACAAATACACACTACTACATATACCACAATAGCACAGGTTATCAGGTAAATTGAACCCACAACTAATTTCACCAGGTTTGATGAGCCCCTCAAATGAGACAAGAAATAATCACATGTGTGTCCAGAACCCAAAGCGAATCCCCTGCTTGCATTGCATTGTTCATTATCAGGAGGAGTCAGAGTGCTGAGGGAATTAGTTTCTGGAAACATTTCACAGTGAAGACAATACTGTATGGCTCTAACACAGAAGTACAGTTAACAGATTGATGCGTGAGTGACAACTGGACCTGCTTTCACCAGCAGGCTATAAATATAAATAAAATAAACAAAAACAAACAAACAAACAAACAATGTAAACTACATACACAACAAAAAGTAAAACTTACACTATGAGGCACAATACAAGGTATTTATAACACTAAGCACTCTCCAAAGTACTTGGACCTGACAATTGATTTCCACGTTCTTTTATGCCCACTACTGTACCCTCACTCGTCTCTTCTCTCAGAGTTGTGGTGCGAACTGACATTCCCGCTCGGCTGTTCGTTTAAGTAAGCCAACTATTATAACACTTAAAATGATAAACTGAAAGATATCAAAATGATTTTACGTCTTCTTCAGTGTCCTAATGCACAATCAATACATGTTTCATAAGGAGATGAACACATTTTCTTAGGACTTCATTACAATACTAACTTACAGTTTGGAGCAATAGGGGTGGCACCAATAGAAGTAAAAGTCCATAAGGCCTGTAGTTTTCTCTTAACCCTGGACGCTCTATAAGATGGCCGAGGTGGGAATCAAACCCGCCAATTCTCAGTTTTTGCTAATTAGCCACTGTTCCAGCCCTCGGACCAGAATTAAGTTTCTTGGCAGAGCTGGGAATCGAACCTGGATCTCTGGGGCGACAGCCAAGACTGTCAGCCGCTACACCATCTCTTCTATTGGTGGCACCTTACAATAGCTTGCTTTAAGGGGTGGAACATTGTGGTCATGTGCACATTGGGACCAGACCGGCATGGTATGCAAAATTGTGGGCAAAATGAATGTGGTACTCAAAAACTGGCAAATTATTTTCTTCAATGACTTGGCATATAAAAGGTTCCATCCCACGAGTTCCATTCCCATGAGTTCCGAAAACAAATTTCTTAGGAAAAACGTCCCATGAGTTCCGAACGCGTATTCGTGCCTGATTAAATACGCTAATGAGTCCCACTAGTTCCGAATGTCTCTGGAAAAACCAGCTGTCAGTTCTGAGGTTTGACCAGCTAATAATAGTAGACATGGATTTTTAGGTTGGAGCTATCAAAGAGATAGAAGAAATATTTCCAAGAGTCCAAGTACAAGGCTGTTTTTTCCACTTAAGCCAAAGCATTTGGAGAAAAGTGCAAGAAATTGGGCTTTTGGGCATGTATAAAACTATCCAGAAAATCAGAAACACCATCAGGCAGTGTGCTGCACTTGCATTCCTCACCTCAAGGTTATCTTTTGCTGTACAAATTAATTAGAGTATAAAGAGAAGAATAATTCAGTTAATAGATCAATTTGACGAAGCTATGTGCTGATTACTAAGTGACTTGTAAAAAAGATAAAAAAAACAGTTCAAAGGCGAAGCGGACATGCTGACACTATTTTAAGAACTTCGTAAATAAAACTCAAAACTGATTATTTTGACGAAGGCACATGCTGATACAGATACTGACTAGGCGAAAGCTACTTATGGGAGCTTGGTTTCAGTAATAAACAAATTAATATGGTACAATTTTGCTGTAGAATACTAAGCTGGAACTCGCTCAGGTAGTGTTCGGACCTGATGGGATACAGTAAAGTTACTATTTATTCCGCCCTATTCAATACAATTCACAACTTTGTCCATAGAAAATTATGATACATGTTTCGAGACCATATGGTCCCTTCTTCAGTCCTTGTAGTGACTTGATTTAAACTTTAAAAAACATCATAAGACATCGATAACGTGGATATAATAATCTTTAAAATTCTAAAAGTAATAAAAACACAGGATTCACTAAGGTATATGCCTGTGCGTGCAAATACTTATTCTACTAAAAAACATGTGGGTTATTATGCTAAAGACTACATTGAAAATATATGGCCTTGTGTAGCCTAATAGTATACATGGTGCACTTTGAATTAAAAAAACAAAAAAACAAAACAAGAAGACATGTTAAAAAACGAGATTAAAAATAACACAATATTAAATTGTAAAACTTTTGTTTGGGACTGCTATATGTCCGTTGATTCTGCAATGTAAAATAGTTCTGAACTGTGAATTCTTCTCGGAATGGTGTTCTCCATTATACGCTGGCCCCTTTTTAACCATTGGCGATTGGCGTGGATGTTGTTCAAATTCACATGCGACATGGTGCCGATAGTGAGCGTATATATGACGAATATTGTGTTCTGAAAGAATGAAAAAAGAAAAGAAAAGCTATTTTATGTCGTTATTCTCCGAAGAAATGTAGGCGAAGAAAAAAGACGGAAAATACACTGACTGACTTACTCATAGAAAATTGAAAGTGCAGTATCCAATTCTGTTGATTCGAAGGATTGAGACGTAGATTTGTTGGAGAAGAGAAACTGTGCATAAAGAAAAATAAATTTATGAATATTAGCAAAAATAACTTATATGGTGGTAGGATAGATAACAAGAACTTAAAAATGAGGTTTCTTGTCAATCAAATGCGCATCTTACCTTGCGTGTGTATGTGCCTTAGCTGAAGCCTCTCCGCTTACTGATGGTTTAAGTTGGAGCTCTGTCGTGTGGAGTGGGGGGAAGGACACGTCAGAGGGAGAGGGGAGGGGGCGCTGATGGGAGGTGGAGTCTGGATGGGATGTGCGATGTGGGGGAGGGGGTGGGGTAGGAGTGCGGTGGTAATTGCCGAGAGCATTGAGACGTTAAAATTCCTAATTATGGTCCTGTGCTATGGATAATTGACCTATAGTGGAATTATCTATTGTCATTTATTAATCCTATTAGGGTGTCAAATAAAATGTTGGAATCGAAATTAATTTCGTTGATGTTGTGTGAGGGATTGAATCTTTGTGCTTTGTTGATTTCTATTTGTTCTAGTATATCCATGAGAGATCCTTTCTTTTCCTGGTGTAGTATTTGCAAGTCATTTTCTATGGTGGTAAATTTGTGTCCTGTTTCTGCCAGATGGTTCCCCATTGCTGAAAATCTGTTGTGTTTGACTGCATTAACATGTTCCATGTATCTGACCTTGAACCCTCCCCCGGTCTGTCCCACGTAATCGGTATCACAAAGATTGCAATTGAGTTTGTATACTCCTGAGTTATTGTATTTGTTAGTAACATTAATATTTTTAGAGTTGATTTTTTTTTTCTAATTAGTGTTTTTCGTTCGAAAAGCTGTTTTGATTTTTATATTTTTTAAGGGTGCTTGTGATGTGGTAGGTGGATTGGTTGGTGAACGTGAAGGCTGCATATTTGAGAGGTTCTTTATCTTCTTTAGTTAGTTTTGTAACGGGTTTGCTTTTGATTTTATTAATTATTCTGTCAACATATTTCCTGTCGAATCCGTTGGCTTCTGCTATTTGGTAAATTATGGATAATTCATTCAGGTAATCTGTTTCGGTGAGTGGAATGCTTAGGGCTCTATTGATGAAACATGTAATTGCTGCTTTTTTGTGGGATGCTGGGTGGTTGGAATCGTTCCTAATTATGGTGTTGGGTTGTGTTGGTTTTCTGTATATTTTGTAACTAAGGTGATCCTTATCTTTAGTGATCACTAAGTCACCTGGACTTAGTGATCTTATAGAATGGTGGATTTCACTTTCAGAAGTGAATTTTATGGAGCTGCTTAATTGGTTGAGGTAGGGTAAGAATTGTTCCATGTTTGTTTTTGAGTTGTCCAGAATTACAAATATGTCATCAATATATCTTCCCCAAAAGAAAATTCCTTCATGTTTGTTCTTAATGTGTTCATATTCTAGGTTGTCCATGAATATGTTCGCTATGGTACCTGATAGCGGTGAGCCCATTGCTAAACCTTCTTTTTGTCTATATATTGTCTCATTAAACTTGAACTGATTATTATCCAAGATAAAAGTTAGGATATTAATGAACTCTGATATCTCGACCTGTGATAGGTTACTGTTGTTCTTTAGATTACTTTCAATTATTTTTATAGTGATTGCTATTGGTATACTTGTGTACATGTCCTTGACATCTATTGTATGTAAGGAGTGAGTTTTTTCGATGTTTAATTTGCTGGTTGTTTCACAAAAATGTATGGAGTTTTTAAACGATAAGTTGGCTTTAAGTTTATAATGAGAATTGAGGAATTTGTGGGCAAATTGAGCTAGTTTATATGATGGGCTATTTCTGTAATTCACTATTGGTCTGAGGTATGTTCTCTTTATGTATTTTGGGCAACGATCTTAATGTTGGAAGTCCTGGGTTCATATTAATTAGTTTATTCTTTTGTTTTTCATCTAGGATGAAAATTGTGTTTTTTAGGATGTTTTTGAGTTTCCTTTGTATGACTGTGGTCGGGTCTTTATGACTTATTTCAAAATTAGGGTTTTTGAGAAAATCTGTTGTTTTACTTGTATAATCTTTTTTGTTGATGATAACTGTGGTATTGCCTTTGTCGGCTTTAGTTATAATTAATTCATTCTGTTCTATTTTCGTTTTTAGATTCTTGAAATCTTGCTGTGGAAGATTTTTTACCCTGTGTTTGTTTCTCTGTTTGGCTATATTTTTGATTTTCTTATTTATTTCGTGTCTAACGCCATTTTGTTGATCAAGGGGTAATTTCCTAACTGCGGCTTCAGATTCGGCTACTAGGTTAGTTAGATTGTTGTTATCATATTTGTCTTCCCAGTTATGTTTGAAACCTCTTTCTAATATTTGCGTTTCGGTTTGGTTGAATTTGACGTTTGTTAAGTTGACTATTGGTTTTTGGAAGATGTGTGTGGTTTTTTTCAGGTTGCACATTTGATTGTTCATCTTTGTTTTTAATTAAATTTTGAAGAACTTCAAAATTTATCACCCAGAAACAAACACAGGGTAAAAAATCTTCCACAACAAGATTTCAAGAATCTAAAAACGAAAATAGAACAGAATGAATTAATTATAACTAAAGCCGACAAAGGCAATACCACAGTTATCATCAACAAAAAAGATTATACAAGTAAAACAACAGATTTTCTCAAAAACCCTAATTTTGAAATAAGTCGTAAAGACCCGACCACAGTCATACAAAGGAAACTCAAAAACATCCTAAAAAACACAATTTTCATCCTAGATGAAAAACAAAAGAATAAACTAATTAATATGAACCCAGGACTTCCAACATTAAGATCGTTGCCCAAAATACATAAAGAGAACATACCCATCAGACCAATAGTGAATTACAGAAATAGCCCATCATATAAACTAGCTCAATTTGCCCATAAATTCCTCAATTCTCATTATAAACTTACAGCCAACTTATCATTTAAAAACTCCATACATTTTTGTGAAACAACCAGCAAATTAAACATCGAAAAAACTCACTCCTTACATACAATAGATGTCAAGGACATGTACACAAGTATACCAATAGCAATCACTATAAAAATAATTGAAAGTAATCTAAAGAACAACAGTAACCTATCACAGGTCGAGATATCCGAGTTCATTAATATCCTAACTTTTATCTTGGATAATAATCAGTTCAAGTTTAATGAGACAATATATAGACAAAAAGAAGGTTTAGCAATGGGCTCACCGCTATCAGGTACCATAGCGAACATATTCATGGACAACCTAGAATATGAACACATTAAGAACAAACATGAAGGAATTTTCTTTTGGGGAAGATATGTTGATGACATATTTGTAATTCTGGACAACTCAAAAACAAACATGGAACAATTCTTACCCTACCTCAACCAATTAAGCAGCTCCATAAAATTCACTTCTGAAAGTGAAATCAACCATTCTGTAAGTTACCTGGACTTAGTGATCACTAAAGATAAGGATCACCTTAGTTACAAAATATACAGAAAACCAACACAAACCAACACCATAATTAGGAACGATTCCAACCACCCAGCATCCCACAAAAAAGCAGCAATTACATGTTTCATCAATAGAGCCCTAAGCATTCCACTCACCGAAACAGATTACCTGAATGAATTATCCATAATTTACCAAATAGCAGAAGCCAACGGATTCGACAGGAAATATGTTGACAGAATATTTAATAAAATCAAAAGCAAACCCGTTACAAAACTAACTAAAGAAGATAAAGAGCCTCTCAAATATGCAGCCTTCACGTTCACCAACCAATCCACCTACCACATCACAAGCACCCTTAAAAAATATAAAATCAAAACAGCTTTTCGAATGAAAAACACTAATCAGAAAAATTTTTTCAACTCTAAAAATATTAATGTTACTAACAAATACAATAACTCAGGAGTATACAAACTCAATTGCAATCTTTGTGATACCGATTACGTGGGACAGACCGGGAGAGGGTTCAAGTTCAGATACATGGAACATGTTAATGCAGTCAAACACAACAGATTTTCAGCAATGGGGAACCATATGGCAGAAACAGGACAGAAATTTACCACCATAGAAAATGACTTGCAAATACTGCACCAGGAAAAGAAAGGATCTCTCATGGATATACTAGAACAAATAGAAATCAACAAAGCACAAAGATTCAATCCCTCACACAACATCAACGAAATTAATTTCGATTCCAACATTTTATTTGACACCCTAATAGGATTAATAAATGACAATAGATAATTCCACTATAGGTCAATTATCCATAGCACAGGACCATAAATAGGAATTTTAACGTCTCAATGCTCTCGGCAATTACCACCGCACTCCTACCCCATCCCCTCCCCCACATCGCACATCCCATCCAGACTCCCCCTCCCATCAGCGCCCCCTCCCCTCTCCCTCTGACGTGTCCTTCCCCCCACTCCACACGACAGAGCTCCAACTTAAACCATCAGTAAGCGGAGAGGCTTCAGCTAAGGCACATACACACGCAAGGTAAGATGCGCATTTGATTGACAAGAAACCTCATTTTTAAGTTCTTGTTATCTATCCTACCACCATATAAGTTATTTTTGCTAATATTCATAAATTTATTTTTCTTTATGCACAGTTTCTCTTCTCCAACAAATCTACGTCTCAATCCTTCGAATCAACAGAATTGGATGCCGCACTTTCAATTTTCTATGAGTAAGTCAGTCAGTGTATTTTCCGTCTTTTTTCTTCACCTACATTTCTTCGGAGAATAACGACATAAAATAGCTTTTCTTTTCTTTTTTCATTCTTTCAGAACACAATATTCGTCATATATACGCTCACTATCGGCACCGTGTCGCATGTGAATTTGAACAACATCCACGCCAATCGCCAATGGTTAAAAAGGGGCCAGCGTATAATGGAGAACACCATTCCGAGAAGAATTCACAGTTCAGAACTATTTTACATTGCAGAATCAATGGACATATAGCAGTCCCAAACAAAAGTTTTACAATTTAATACTGTGTTATTTTTAATCTCGTTTTTTAACATGTCTTCTTGTTTTTTGTTTTTTTTTTAAATTCAAAGTGCACCATGTATACTATTAGACTACACAAGGCCATATATTTTCAATGTAGTCTTTAGCATAATAACCCACATGTTTTTTAGTAGAATAAGTATTTGCTCGCACAGGCATATACCTTAGTGAATCCTGTGTTTTTATTACTTTTAGAATTTTAAAGATTATTATATCCCAGTTATCGATGTCTTATGATGTTTTTTAAAGTTTAAATCAAGTCACTACAAGGACTGAAGAAGGGACCATATGGTCTCGAAACATGTATCATAATTTTCTATGAACAAAGTTGTGAATTGTATTGAATAGGGCGGAATAAATAGTAACTTTACTGTATTCAATTTGCGTCAATACGGGCCAATATGAGCGAAATGACGAACTGATGGGACTCGCTCAGTTAGTGTAATTGGCAGATTGCTAATCCGCTAAAGAATTTGGAATTGGTGGGAATCGGAACTCATGGGAGGACACGATATAAAATATTAGTAACTTTTACAACTCAAAATTATTTTAAGAAGGTTTAACTTAGCAACTCACCCATCCATCTCTGATAACAGTTGATTGATGGTTTGGTTAGCATACGGGTGTAGTACTGAGTTGGTCCTTTTAGCACCCACAGAATCTATTTCATCTATGAAGATAACACAAGGTGCCCGATCCTTTGCAGCCTCTGCAAAAATAACAAAGATATAACAACTTACATACATACATACATACATATATTACATGCAGGCATAACAATATACCATATTATGTTTCTATTATGTTTCATCAATGTTTGCAGCTGAAGCTTATGCTATTAGCTGTAGTGTCTGGGCTGTTTTGTCACATCTACAGTTAGTTGATTGCCAATGTTTTGCCAACATTCACACACTATCAATAATATTCCAATCAGGTTTGCATAAATGAATGGATTTCAATTCAAGGCTACACAAGGCGATTAACACCATATCTCCAAAGAATTTTGAGAATGGGATACGAGCAATAAAACAAATAACTATTTTTCACCTAACACTTTGGATCAGTATGAAAGTTTGATGCTTTTCAGTCGGCCAACACGATTGTATCCAAATGACATGGGTTATTCCCTAATCCTGAAAAATATATACATACGATTGTTGACCGACTGAAAAGCAACAAACTTTCGTTTACTAATGCAACACTGAAAATGGCTTCAAACACCATAACTTCCAGATATTAAACCTTGAGGAAGTGCGCACGCCTGCACGACCTATGCTAGAACTGTGCGGGGTAATTTCTTTTGCCATTATGTGATGGTGTACTCACCAAATGGGGCAGATGACCTCACTGTTCTTTCCCTTAAAGCAACAATAACTAATTGATAACTAGACTCACCAAAAATATCAACTAAACACTTATTCGCATATCTGGGTACATTTTTTATCATTTGCTTTACATGAGGTCACTCTGTCACAATATTTGGAGCATGTGTTCGTCGTCTATACAGCGTTCAGGGTTATGAAAAAACTACAGGCCTTATGGGCTTTTACTTCTATTGGTGCCATCCCTATTGCTCCAAACTGTAAGTTAGTATTATAATGAAGTCCTATGAAAATGCATTCATCTCCTTATGAAACATGTATTGGTTGTGCATTACGACACTAAAGAAGACGTAAAATCATTTTGATATCTTTCAGTTTATCAATTAAAGTGTTACAATAGTAGGCTTACTTAAAGGAAGAGCCGAGCAGGAATGTCAGTTCGCGCCACAACTCAGAGAGAAGAGACGAGTGAGGGTACAGCAGTGGGCATAAAAGAACGTGGAAATTATTTGACAGGTCCAAGTGCTTTGGACAGTGCATAGTGTTATAAATACCTTGTATTATGCTTCATAGTGTAAGTTTTACTTTTCATTGTGTATATAGTTTACACTGTTTGTTTTTGTTTATTTTAAAATTATTTTTAAAAGGTATTTAATTTATACTCGTATTTGTCGGTGATGTACTTTTCATACAAATAGGACATTCGGCTTTCTTTACGTTACGTTACGTAGAAAGAATATCTATCAACTGTTGCGATCAAAATGTCATCAGTTATGAGTAAATTAACATTACTCGAGGTACGATATTTATAGCCAGCTGGTGAAAGCAGGTCCAGTTGTCACTCACGCATCAATCTGTTAACTGTACTTCTGTGTTAGAGCCATACAGTATTGTCTTCGTTGTGAAATGTTTCCGGAAACTAATTACCTCAGCGCTCTGACCCCTCCTGATCAGAGGCGTATAATGCGGGTGTTCAAGGTGTCCACTGGACACCCTATAAATTTGTTTTTTGTCTTTCTTTTTTTCACTCTCCCTTATTAGAAATTAACTGTATATGATTCAAGAATATATTTAATTTATTACCATTTAAATCTCAAATGCCTGCCGGCTGGATGAGTAAATAATCGCCAGAATGACGAGGAAGCTAGTCAATTGGCTGCTGCGGCCATCTGCTCGGCCTGTGTTCTGCATGGCTTTGGTGGGCTGTGCTGTACTGCTCGGTTCCAAGCTCTGTGAACTTGCGGGATGAAGAGGAGAGGCAGGGTAGGAGCAGGCGAGAATTGAGAAGCCTGTCGACAGCCTGTCGACAGCCCGCCGTGTTACCTGACATTCTCATCTATTCCAATACTGCTAACATGGGTCTTTTATGAAACCAGTGTGGCGTTGGGAATGAGTGACTGAGTCACCGACTAATGTATTTGCTTCTGTTACTACACAAGGACCGAGAAACCGCATCACTCGTCACCACCACTGATAATACTCATAATAGTCTGCGATGCACATTCCTCTCAGGTCCACGCAGCTTAGACTCGAGCAGTACCTGCCTCCGGACATCTTAGCTCCAAAATACCGCTGTTCTTGCCTGCGCGCGCAACTGGTGGGGAGGAGGAACTCGCCCGTCACAAGTGGCCAGGTCGTGCGGCAAGCCAGCAGCTCAGCTCATGCTCGTATAATATAAGTACGGTGCTGTGTTCAGGCCTAGTGTGGATCATCCGTGTTGACACCTGTGCTTGGAAATGTATACTGTTGTAGATCTCTTGCAAAAACCATTGTCTCTTCGTACATTAGAAGATAAATTAGATATTGTGAGTAAGGGTAGGCCTACCCTGCCACTTCCGAATTTAGTGCAACAATATAAAACATACATTAGACATTTTTCTATTTCACAGTATGAAAATGTAGACTTGTTAGCGGGCTGTGAAACTTCTAACAGATTATTTTGTTGGCCATGCTTATTATTTTCTAACAAAAATGATGTTTGGAGTAAGCATGGGTTTGCTGACTTAAATCACTTGTCTAGTGCACAACAGAAACATTCAAAATCTCAAACCCATGTCCAATGTTTTCTGAAATCAAGACTTTTCGGCAGACAGCGAATTGATATTTTACTTGATTATCAGCGTAGAATTGATACCAGTAAACATAACGAAGAGGTAAAGAAAAATAGAGCCATATTAATACAAATTATTGATGCTATTTGCCTCCTAGCTAACCAGGATCTACCTCTACGGGGACATGACGAATCAGATGGCTCTTTCAACAAAGGCAATTTTTTAGAATTTTTGAATCTTAAAAAAATATGATTCATTTTTAGAAAGTCATCTAAATTCTTCCACAGTATTTCGAGGAACTTCTCCCGCGATTCAAAATGATATCTGACGTAGTAAGAGAAGAAATAAAAAATGAAATTAACTCAGTTTCGTTTGTAGCTATAATGCTGGATGAAACGTCAGATATTGAGAATAAATCTCAACTATCTACAGTTCTCCACTATGTAAAGGGCAGCACTGTCTATGAAAGATTCTTGGGCTTCGTAGATGTTAGTGCTGATAGAACAACAAATGGTTTATTTGCGCATGTAGAACAAGTAGTAAGTGAATTTAGAATTTCCATTAAACTGGTGGGTCAGACGTTCGATGGTGCTTCTGTAATGAGCGGTCATGTGAATGGCTTACAATCTAAAGTCTTATCGGGCTATCCAAACGCAATATTCACCCACTGTTATGCCCGTGTTCTAAATCTTGTTCTCCAGCAGAGTGTATCGGTGAATAAAGAATGCAGAATATTTTTCCAAACATTGACTGGACTCTCTGCTTTCTTTTCTGAATCATCTAAAAGGATATATGCGCTGCAAGAATTTGTGCAAAAGAAATTACCCAAAGTAGCACCAACCAGGTGGAATTTTTCATCACGAATTTGACCCACTGCAAAAGAATACAGATCCGAACTTTGTGAGTTCTTCGAAAATATCATAGAAAATTTTGGTGACTGGGATAGTGAGACAGTCATAAAATCACGAGGGGTTTTGGCTTTTCTTCAAGATGTTGAAACTATATTTCTATTGGAAGTATTTTCTATGTTGCTTGCTTACACAGACATATTGTACAATCTTCTACAAACAAAGGATTTCGATATTCTTTACTGTAGCAAGAAGGTAAATGACATCAAAGATCAACTTCAGTATGATAGAGAACATTCTTATCCATTAGTTTGGAACAATGCAATTTCAAATAAGGACGAACATTCTCAGATCAAACCAAAGCGGCACTCTCTAGATAACAATGAACAAGAACATCGTTATCGCCGCCTATCCATGGAAATTGTCGATGGTTTAATTCATCAGATTGAATGTAGGTTATCTCAACTTGAGAAATTGGAATATTTTCATTTGCTACATCACCATAGGTATATTGAATATAAGAAAACATTTCCCGAATCACTGCTACAAAAACTTTTGGCTCAATACGGAAATTTATTTGACCGCATTGGATTGAAGAATTAATTAAGTGTTCTCTACAAATCAGCTGAATTTCATGGGAAAGATGTTCACGAACTTGTTAGTTTTATGCATGAAAATAACCTCGCTTCTGGATTTGGTGAAGTTTATAAACTTGCTAAATTAATACTGACAGTTCCTTGTACTATGAGCTCTGTGGAATGTTCGTTTTCTGCATTCAGAAGAATCAAGACTTACCTACGAAGTACTCAAACACAAGAAAGACTGAGTAACTTAAGTTTATTATCAATCGAAAAGGAGTTAGTACACAAAATGAAGGACAAAGACTCATTTTATAATGCAGTGATTGAGAAGTTCTCTTCTCAAGAACGAAGAATACAGTTGATGTTTAAATGAAAGAGGTAGGCCTACGTGGTTTTAATTTCTAAATTTATGAAATAATAACCTATATGTCACTTTTGAGAGTTCTGTGAGGCCATAGATCAACTGTATATATATTTTAACAGCACACCCATACTTTTGGTCCAGCATACGCCACTGCTCCTGATAAGGAACAATGCAATGCAAGCAGGGGATTTGCTTTGTGTTCTGGACACACATGTGATTATTTGTTGTCTCATTTGAGGGGCTCTTCAAACCCGGTGTACTTAGTTATGGGTTCAATTTACCTGATAATCTGTTATTGTGGTGTATGTAGTGGTATTTGTAATTGAGTACTGGGAATGGGGGGCTAAGGCCTTATGTTCGGAACCATCCCGGCATTCGCCTGGAGTAGAAGTGGGGAAACCACTTCCAGGATGGCTGAAGTGGGAATCGGACCCACCTCTTCTCAGTTTTGCCTCACGAGGCTGTGTACTCTGTTCCAGTACTCAGACTATAATTAAAGTTCTTGGCTGAGTTGGGAATCGAACTCTGACCTTCGGAGTGGCAGCCAAGAATGATAGCCGCTACACCACGACTTGGTCATATTTTATCATTATTATTATCTAACTTATTTCACTCACTAAAACAGCTGCACTAGGCGAAGTATAATTCTATGTCGTCACTGTACTTCACAACGAGTGTCTGGTGGCGGAGTGTGGCTAGCCCATAATGCCTGTAGTTTTTTCTTAACCCTGGATGCTCTATAGTAGCTGGAGGTTCCTTATATCAAATTGTACCATATTTCCCTTTCAAGCTATGAAGACTTATATCCAAGGGAATGTCATCATCATCATCATTATCATCATCATCTGAAGCTTCAAAACAAGCCTCAATTTCAAAATTCATCAGTCTTCTTCCCCTGCTCATTTTTGATGCTACTCAGTTCGACAATACCCACAAGAAACAAGAACTATGGTGGAAGACAGGCACGTGGGGTATAAACTTTCGATAGATTACAACAATTGCATAAAACAACTATCACTGCTTAACTAATTGTTGGAGAAAAATGAATCACACCAAGACAAGTGCAGGACAAGTCCATTTGAGTCCATTTGATAATTCTAAAGCTTTTGAAAAATGAACTCATTGTGCCATAGCTAGGTCTTTCGTTTTAGTGGCAAATTTTTACCCTGTGCAAGTCCTCAAGGGTTAAGTAAACACAGGAAGAAATCAAAAGAACAATCTCCTTCCAAAAGTGAGGATAAGTATGTAAGCTTCAATCATGTAAACAAATAAAGAACAAAATAACTAATTTATTCAAAAACTAAGACTAAAAATATCATTCAGAACCACAAACATGCTTAACAGATACCTACATATAGTAATTCAACAAACCAGGATCCTTACTCACAGTCAGGAGTATATTTGCTAACTTGAAGTGAAGATTTGTGTTGACAGACTGGAAAGCTTTCTTTAATATTTGTTAACGTGCCAACAACCAAGTTGTAACATTCTACTGGAGTGAAAAAGGGCTCCATTACTATGAAAATTTACATGCTAGAACATATAACTTTCCGGTTAATGATGACTCCTCCCGTGAGATGTCATCTTTCTGTAACGAGCCACAAAAGTTAATTTTAAGAAAAGTCCAATGTGCAGCTAGTTAGTATAAACAGGTTAAAGGTTCCGCCTGATCAATACTTTAATATGATCACTGTGTGGTCATTAGTGGGACATGTTTCAAGACCTAATTATTAGTTTTGACCCCTTCATCAGCCGATATGAAAGAAAACGATACAAGATAATTGTTTGGCGTGACACTAAAAATTCCCTTAAAATTAAATCTTGTATGGTGCACCATAAAGAGAGATTGAAAAAATTTTGAACGCCTAAAGTAATATAAATGATGTAAATACACGCCTCACTGTAGTCTGTAGATGCTAATGAAAACACAAATGTACCGGTTCAGTACGGCAGCAACAGTTGAGAACATCCTGAAAACATGTTGGAAACCAGCAGTAATGATGGAACACTTATTACCTCAATACTTCACCAGCAATGTAGAAATATAAAAATAATAAAACCAATGAAGTCACTGCTCTGAAATTATATCTTGCCAATAGAAAGCTTATGAGGTGCATAACAACACTTGCAATGGCAGAGATTGGCCTCTAATCCGTCTAAAAAGAAGAAATATGGGGAACAATATTAGTACATTTGTATTTTCATTAGCATCTACAGAAATGCTGACAGAGGAGGGCTTTTCACTAGGAAACACAAAAGAAGAAATTACCTATTTCAGCAACAAAGGAGCGAGCACAATTGATCTTGTATTCCACAATGGCGATGGAAAATACATCAAGAAACAGGAAGGACTCTGGAGCAGCGCCCATAAGATAGCATATTCAAATAGCAACCAACATAATTCTACTAGATCAGACATTGACACAACACAACAAAAGGAACATCTCGAGAATAATCGACCACGAACATATTAACCCCGAAGATATCACCACAGCAGAACGACTCGCAAACCAGGATTACATAAACGATGCACTAAAAATAGTCACAGATTCAATACAAAAAGCCACTGTCCCTACGAAGTCACAAATTTGGTTTGATAATAGAAGAGAAACTCTACAAGCACTGTATAAGGCAAGGACACAGCGCACGGATGAAAATCTACAACTATATGCACATCACAGGGAAACATACAGATAACTCCTCCAAACCAAAAAATCACAACACATCGAAAGAGAAGTTCCTCATTTCTCTACTAGAAAGCGCTATAATCTCAAGGAGCTTAGATATCTAACCTCCTTGACTTTCATAGTGCTTCAAGGAACAACAAAATTCGACATGCAAGCTGCCCTCTGGGTGTCAAATTACAAAGCTTGCACCCGGTACCGAGGCCATACGATATTATTATTATACCTCACAATAAGCGATCTCGAAAGAATAGAGAGCGTCAAGTCGCAATTCTTAAAGTATGTGCTGAGAGTTGGAAAGATGGCCTCTACAAGATTAGCATATGAGCTAGCAAAGAAAACCTACATAGAGGAACTCGAGCTGAAAATACCATTGCCAGCTACGGGACACCCGGTCACTCCATGTGAGATTTGTGCTGGACAAAGCGGAGGCAGACAGGTTTTTCTCCGGGTACTCCGGTTTGCCCTGTCACAATTTCATTTCAGCAACACTCTCCACTCTAATTTCATTTCATCTGTCATTCATTTATTCATTGCCCCAGGGGAGTGAGACAGGCTTCGGCAGCCGGCACAGTTCATATCCTTGCAACTAGATGAGGGCTTCATTCATTCCATTCCCTGACCCGGTCGGTCGACTGGAAGCAGGCTGTAGATTTTCATTTTCACTAATGAATGTTTCTCCAGAAGATTGGAACAGACTAGGCTATATTCCTTACATCAGAATATCGAATCGTGAAAATCTGAATTAACCGAAAATCGAATCCGGCCTTGGTGAGAAGCAGGTGGCTCGACCACTGCGCCTTCGTGCTTATACGTTATATCTTCTAAACACCAAGTATTCTCCAATTAATTTAACTCAGGTAGCCTACACATATTTCATTTTCACGATTTCTCATTTCACACTATATTATTCTGGTCTCTACAGTTGAGTTGTTTCAATCTAAGTTCCTTTTTGTAAGTATTTTCCGTCTCACTTAATTTTCGTTCTGGTTTCCATAGGCGTTGTGGTTGGTTTTAGTTGAAAGTATGTAGTTAGTTTGTTATTAGATATATTTCATTGTTCCATTAGACTGTAGTGTGTGAGTGTGTGTGGTGGCAGTTGCATTGTTTATTAGATATAGTACAATGTGTTTCATTAGACTGTGATGTGTGAGTGTGTGTGGTGGCAGTTGCAATGTTTATTAGATATAGTTCATTGTTTCATTAGACTGTGATGTGTGAGTGTGCCTGGTGACAGACTGTTTTAGTGGTAGTATTTTGTTGTTGGTGGATTTTTAGTATTTTTTCGTTAGTAGAATTTTTGTATTTAATTGTTAGTAGAAGGTTAGTATTTTTGTTAGTAGAATAGCTCTATTACTTATTCTGAAAAGGAGTAGCAGCCTTTCAGAATAAATCAATTCTTTATTTGACTTATAAACGGTTAATATATTGATAATATAAGCCAACTAATGGCTACACTGCGTTCTGCTACACGGCTGAAAGCAACGGGAAACTACAGCTGTAATGCTCTTCCCGAGGATATGCACCTCTCTATGCATAATTACATGTGATAATGGCCTCCTCCCTTGTAAAATTCCAATCCGGAGGGAAACTAGTCCCCGTTCGGATCTCCGGGTGGGGACTACTCGAGAGGGGGTTAACATCACAGAAGTGACAAAGAGGAAATCTGACATTCTACGGATAGGAGCGTGGAATGTTAGAAGTCTGCTGGGAAGTGGAAGATTAGAAAACTAAGAAAGGGAAATGGATAGGTTGAGGTTGGATTTGGTTGGGATTAGTGAAATGCGCTGGCAGGAAGAACAGGACTTTTGGTCAGGAGACTATAGGGTCATTAGCACTAAATCAAACAATGGCCAAGCAGGGGTTGGTCTCATATTGAGTAGGAAACTTGGACAGCGGGTGGAATATTATGAGCAATATAGTGAACGGATTATTGTAGCAAAAATCAATACAAAACCTACGTGCACCACAGTGGTACAAGTCTATATGCCTACCAGTCAAGCTGATGATGAAGATGTTGAAAAGGTCTACGAAGAAATAGATGGAATTCTGAGGTATATCAAGGGTGATGAAAATGTTATAGTAATGGGAGATTGGAATGCTGTGGTAGGAAAAGGAAGAGAAGGGAAGATAGTAGGAGATTTTGGGTTAGGTGAAAGGAATGATCGAGGAAGCAGACTGATAGAATTCTGTACCGAGCATGAGTTGGTCATAGCTAACACCTTATTCAATAACCACAATAGAAGAATATACACATGGATGAGACCAGGAGATACAGGGCGTTACCAAATCGACTTCATTATGGTCAAGCAGAGGTTTCCAAACCAGATTTTGGATTGTAAAACATATCTCGGTGCTGACATAAATTCTGACCACAATTTGGTTGTTATGAAATGCAGATTAAAGTTGAAGAAACTGAAGAAAAGTCAAAAGCCAAAAAGATGGGCAATAGACAGACTGAAAGAGAAGGATGTAAACGAAAGATTCAAGAAGAGTATAAAGGAAGGACTAATGAAAAACCCTAAACAAACTTCAATTGCAGACGAATGGGCACTTTTGAAGAATGAAATAACGAAATCCGCAGAAGAAAACATTGGTAGGAAAGAAAGAATAGGTAGAAAACCGTGGATCACACACGATATACTAGAATTGATGGACGAAAGGCGGAAACACAAAAATGTAAGAGATGAAAAGGGGAAAGCAGAATACAGACGTCTGAGAAATGAGGTTAACAAGAAGTGCAAGGAAGCGAAAGAAGAATGGTTGAAAGAGAAATGTGCAGGTATAGAAAATTTTCTGAAATTAGGAAAAGTAGACACAGCTTATCGGAGGATTAAGAATACGTTTGGGGAAAGGAAGACTAAGGGTGGAATTCAGAGACATTTCTTGAGGACACCTTGAGGAGACCTTGACTAAGGAGGCCTTGAGGCTTCCTCCAATCTGAAGGTCTCCTTGAGATTGATTTTGCCGTCAGAGTCATTTCCTTAAGGTATCCTTACTCAAGGGATCCTCAAGGCTTCCTCAAGGCTTCCTCGAAAGTAAGATTCATGGGTACCAATCACATACGAAAAGTTTCACTAGTGTTATTCGAATAAGAACTAAAGCTGACGTGTCTTACAATATAATCTGATGTTGCATTATATTAACGTTGATTTGTTAAACATTATAATTGATTGTCAGCTAGTCACGTATGATACATGTGTGATTAGCGCGTACTTATTTCAATATTAGTTTTTGAGACTTTTGGCAACGGTCAGTGTAGCATTTGTTTCCAGGGAAGCTATGAAGCAATCTTCGCGCACCGGTATTTCAAACGCAAATATGTCTACATGGAGTATAGAGTGGAGTAATAAGAAATCGTTGTGTCTAGAGGATAAACATTTTGTTGTGCAAATCATCCTCCAGTAAAAAAATATACTTGAAAATAAGAAGACGGACGAAGTTACCGTGGAAAAAAGAAGAGAACATGTCAAAATATAACGGAGGCGTTCAACTGCGTGCCTGAGCACAAGGTAAGATTTCCTCAATTTTCGTATTATTTCTGTAGTAAGACGCACCTGTTGATTATTTTAAAGCACCAATACGTCCAATAGGCCTACTGACTAAAAGAAACAAAGATGAAACAGTAGCAAAAACGTAAAGTAGTAGCCTACTTTTAAGGTTATCGTAGGCTACCATAACCTATTACGGCCTACACGCAATAAGCAACCAAAATCCGGATGTGTGCACAAAGTTTTAAATCGTATAACGAAATGCACACAGACTTTGAAAGTACGTTACTTTTTATTAAAATTTTGTTTCATTGTATGATATTCTCCATTCAAGAACGTGGTATCTTCTCAGCTTGAAAGCTGCGGTAGTTCAAAGACATGCCAGGCAAGTTCCCACTTTTTGTGCATACTCTTAATTTTAAAAGATGCAGCATGAAAACCTCAAGTTCCCAGAGTACAACTAACATAGCATGTGAATAAACCATTTTAGTGCCACAAGTGACGGTTATTGTCAAGCTTTGTGCAAATGTTCTTGTACTGTGACCTATAGGCCTATTTACTCCAGGAAAGGCCTTACGATAATTACTAAACTTGTTGGTGGTTCTTTAATGAGGCTGCAGATGCAGTTTGCAAAGCTCATAAGGAGAGAGATAATGAATTGTACCTTTTTTTTTTTTTTTCAGGAGAAGCATTTAAAGATTTTGAGTCGTTATGAAAAATAGTAAATGTTACTTATGAAAGAAATTACATCAGTGATTCATATGGTGCCACATGGCATAAATGAGGTCACAGTTGTATGGGGGAAGACTTTGGTATTGACATCCAAACAGACCCTCTCGAAATACTGTGATAGACAACACTTAAATAGATTAGGAAAAGAGTATCTTAGTGATGAAATCTGCAAAATTGTAAATTCAAATGGTAAGAATAATTCAACAGTAATATCATTAGAGTGGAAGCAGGGAAACTGGTAGAAGAAGCCAAACGTGAGGTTTGGCATTCACATCTTTTGAAGTCAAATTTAACGGAGTGCAACAATGGTATTTCGGATTTGTCTAGCAACAATAATAATAACAATTATGATAATAATAATGTAAATAAATCACCAACACAAGCTTGCAAAAGTAACAAATTTAAAATTTACCACCAGAATGTCCAGTCTCTTTATAATAAAATTGATTACATAAATCTAATGCTTAAAAATGAACTTAAAGACATCTCAGCACTATGTATTTCAGAACATTGGCTGAAAGAGGAACAACTCGAATTAATTCAATTCCCAGGTTTTATACAAGCTAGTAAATACTCTAGATCTAATATTAGCCATGGTGGTACTTGCATCTTCTTAAGAAATAATTTAGATCATGAACAGATAACAGCTTATGATTATCTAATTATGGAACAGGATTTTGAATTCTCTGCCGTAAAAATTCAGCAGTTTAAGTTAATAATTGTATGCGTATACCGTTCTCCGTCAGGAAAGTTTCCTCTATTTATAGATAAACTAGAATTGTTACTCAATAACATGAGCAAAGTAAATTTCGATATAATAATTTGTGGGGATGTAAATGTGGATTTCTTAAAACTTGATAGAAATTGTGAATTATTAAACCAGTTACTAATTTCCTATGGACTGAAACCTACAGTAAATACACCAACAAGAATAACAAAATTTAGTAAAACCACTCCTGATCAAATTTTTATAAATACAGATAAATATCACCATTCAATAGAAGTCTATTGTCCGGGTTTTAGTGACCACCATGGACAAATACTGAGTTTTGAAGTATCCGAAGTAATCAATAATAATGATAATGGAGTAAAATCAAAGTGCAGGTCATTCACTGAATCAAATGTTACATATTTCAATGACTTATTAAATAAGGAAACATGGTCAGAAATGTATGAACTAGAAAATGTAAATGATAAATTTAATGCATTTAACAGTACCCTAAAACACTATTTTGAAATAGCATTCCCCTTTAAACGAAGAACTGTTCAAAATAACAAAACTAACAATTGGATAACAACAGGGATTATAAATTCATGTCAAAGAAAGAAATTTCTACACAAACTATATAAACAATACCACACAACACCTGAATTCAATTTATACTACAAAAAATACACTAGCATATTAAATAAGGTAATAAGACTAGCAAAGAAAATGCATAATGATAATTTTATTTCCCAATCATCTAATAAAAACAGGGCTATGTGGTCTGTAATAAAGAAAGAAACTGGAAAATCTGCTAAAATACAAAGGAACATTACACTGACCAGAAATAATAAAGTGATTAATAATCCAGAGGAAATAGCAAACACTTTTAATGACTATTTTCTGGAAATTCCGCAAAAATTATTAAATAAATCACAGGTAAATACACTAAATTCTAATAATAAAATAAATATATGCAGTGATTCTTTATTTATAAATCATGTCACAAGTGAAGAGGTAAGAATAGTTATAAAAGAGCTAAAAAATAAATTCTGTGCTGGCATTGATGGCATCCCTGATGCAATTTTAAAGAAATGTGCAGAAAATATAATAAATCCACTTACGCACTTAATAAACAGTTCAATTCTCTCAGGAACTTACCCGGATATTTTGAAGTTATCAAAAGTAATTCCAGTGCACAAAAATGGTTCAAAAGATGAATTAGATAACTATCGTCCTATTACCTTACCAACTGGTATTGCAAAAATTGTGGAAAAAATTATGTATAAGAGACTGATAAGTTTCATAGAAAAAAATAAAATATTATCAAACTCACAACATGGATTTAGAACGGAAAAATCTACACAGACAGCAATTTACGAATGTAGTAATAGTATACTGAAATTAATTGACAATAAGGAACATGTAACTGGCCTATTCTTGGATTTATCGAAAGCATTTGATGTAGTTGACCATAAAATCCTCCTTACCAAACTAAATCAATATGGTGTTAGAGGTCTAGCTAATAAATGGATAGAGTCTTACTTAACAAGGCGTAAACAAATAGTAAGCTTGAGACACAAGGATGATGGAACCAAATTACTTAATGAAACATTGTCCAATGAGGGAATTATTGAATTTGGAGTACCCCAGGGATCGGTTTTGGGCCCACTACTCTTTCTTCTATATATCAATGATATAACACAGAACGTTCATTCACATAAGGAAATTTTGTTTGCGGACGATACAACACTCGTAATAAAAGGTGAAACTAAACAGGTCATACAGCAGTCTGCTGACTCCGTTACAGGAGAGTTAACCAAATGGTCACAAGATAATCGCCTCATAATAAACTATAAAAAGACAGTATGTCTAAATTTCCACACTATACAGAATAGGAATCCTGCGATGCCCAATATAACATTAAATGGTCATCAAATAGAAAATAAATCAGAAACAAAGTTTTTAGGACTATGGATACAACAAGACTTGAAATGGAATAAACATATACAATATCTGAATACTAAACTGAACTCGATGTGCTTTGCGTTACGTATTTTGAAAACCTGCACTAGCATGCACACATTAAGAAATACTTATTTTGCTTATTTCCATTCATACTTAAGATATGGGATCATATTTTGGGGTATGTCGCCAGATGTACTAAGCACGTTTAGGATACAAAAGAGAGCGATTAGAATTATGGCAAATGTACACTCTAGAGAATCATGTAGACCTCTGTTTAAAGATTTAAACATTCTCCCACTGCCCTGCATATATATCTTTGAAAGTATTATGTTTTTTAAAAAGAATTTAATGAATAAAGATGTTTTTCTTAAAACAAACAATGATGTTCATAGGCATAACACAAGACAAAATCAAAACATTCATATTTCACACACACACACAAGCATATATCAAAAAGGAACTTTTCACACTGGAGTTAAATTATACAATAAACTACCCCAGTATATAAAACTGGCCCCAAAAATAAAAACCTTTGATAGAATGTTGAAAGCTTATCTGCAGTGCCATTGTTTTTACTCAGTAGTTGAATATTTTAGCGTATAGGAGTGATGGAATCTATAACTATATTTTACTTTTTTAATTTAATTTTAATACCTAGCTGTATGTTGTTGTATTTATAGAATTAAGTTTTCATATTATGATAATAGAGTGAGGTGTAAATAGTTGTGCAATAAGATTGTATCTATTAAGATTTGCTATTATAATAAGTTATAAATAGTTTTAATCTTAGTAATATATACCTGTTAGTTCTTTTATTTTATGCATGTAAATTCTGACGTGTCCTATATCAAAAATGTATTGAATGCATGTATTTGATCAAATGGAATTAATAAAAATCTACATGCTGGATTTGTTTATATGGGTCTGATGTCGTCGTGTACTGTACCGGTAGATCAGGTGTTTTACATGTTTAGGCCTATGGAATAAAAATTGTTATAGAATGTTTAAATAATGTTGATTGGTTAGGTCTGGTGGATACTAAAACCATAACATGATAGTTAAGCTTACTATTACCCCCATACATTTGAAATTGGTGCCAAAACAACTATTATCCAAAAATTACTGATAAGTGACAGGTTAGGTGAGGACTGAAGATCCACTGAAAATTACTGTCACAGTGACTGTTCCCCCCTGCCTATATCATAATGGTGCCAGCATATTGTTCGATGTTCCATTGGATATTGTCAGTCTTATTAGGTGTGTAATAAGTGTACCGAGAGAGGAATGCTGGCATATCGAGAACCTCCCAATTGTATAACATTGTATTCTATGGACTATTTATGGCATAGAAGGACAGTGGCAGTAAAGAACAACTTAATTGCCACTATGGGCTAGCCAACACAGGAGTACATTTCAGAGGAAATTATTGGGGATCACTGTGGAGAAAATGTTTCCTTCTCGGATAGATTGCAGATTGTACTGCATAAGTGTGGGCTACATATGATGGTAGGCACACTGTCACACATCGGAAAACCAAGGGTGCTTACTCCTAAAATTTGCTAGATGCACATAATATTGTGATGAGACTGTACAAATTGCAGCAGACTTTATAGCTTCTAAGCTCATGAACTGCACAAAAAAAATATTTACATAACTATAACATTCAAAGAATAATAACAATACCATAGTTATTTATTATAATGAACATTAAAGGAGAGGGAACTATTGTAAATAAAGTTGTAATGGACTTCTAATTCTGATTAAAAATAGAACCATGCCAATTTCTTGTAATGACATTACTGCTTTTTGAAAGCAGTGCCATAAACATGACTCTGTGGGCTACGGTACTTTTAGTAGTGTAATGTTAATGGCTATAATTTATCCTTTCTTTCTGATATTTTAGGCGGCTTCGGTGGCGTAGTCGGTAGCATGCTGAGCTTCTATGCCCAAGATAGCGGGTTCAAACCCGGCCGAAGCTGTCGGATTTTTTAAGAGCGTTAAAAATCCCTCAGTATGCCTTCCTTCGGAGGGGAAGTAAAGCCGGTGGTCTCATGTCATAGATTTATGGCATGTTAAAGAACCTTCCACTAATTGCACCTGTGTGAAGCTAAATTGGATAGGTTAATGTAAACAACGCTCTTAGGTTTCTATGTTCGTTGCCAAGAGCCGACTGCGGTGGCGTCTAGTAGCTGAGTTTCGAACTTGGCCTAGTAGTCGTTGACGGTGGCGCTTGGCGGCAAAAGTAGGAACTATTTGAAAAATTCTAAGTTGCAGTACTTAAATTAAAAAAGACAGATAACACACACTATTACAGTCATCACAATTAACACCGGTTATCAGACAGATTCTACACACACCCAAAGTACACGGGGCTACATGACCGCGTTGTCGCAGCCCCTAAACTTAAGAACCAACCAACCATCTGATATTTTTAATTGGTGTTTTTTTTTTTGTGTTACCTTAACAAAATGAATTTTCTTTTCAGAAAATGGTTGAACAAATAAACAAAAAATTGGGACAACGAGAAAAGCAATTGTGTGACGAAAAAAGATTGCTCTATAACATGACCCAGCTCTCTTGGGGCAGGTGGATATCGAAATACTGTTTGCCCTGGGCAGTGATATGTTCACACAAGATAGGCAGGTTGAAGGGGCAGCATCATATATAAGGAGAGCCTATAAACGAGCTGGTCGTAGAAACAGATAAGGCTGGCACCAGTACATCAAATCATGAAAGCCCATCAGGTTTGTCAAAGAGATAGTTTTAAGATTGTTTGCAGAACAATGTTCTCCTACCCGATATTATTCCCATTTCTATGGTGTCTGGGATTTGTAAAACAAAGGGCCATGTAGGTTATACATTATGTGAACAGAGGTATCTGGACACTCACATGTGAATGCAGGTGAAGTTTGGACCAACCATCGCTACTAGCCATGGCTGTCAAAATGCTACTTTTCATGTGTACGGTAACTTTCACCTGCAATCAAGGCTCAGAGGGAGGGTGTATCAGGGGGAAGTGTGTCCGGACAAGAGCCGGGGGATAGTAAATGCAGTGCTACAATGCGTCCAGTGCTCAGTGACTTCTCCAGGGTACATTTTTGCCATGAAATAAAGAATTTTCTTTTATGTTTTCAACCTTGACTTTGTACTATGACTGAGTTTTGGTCAGCAATCTCAATAATATCATTTTTTTTAATTTTTTGATATAATTACACCTCTGTGTACTATTTGGGGACCAGTCCCCAGTAGTAGCCCATGAATGACATTAATCTAGTGGAGAATGTGACATGAATTATGAAGATAGTTTTGTAGCCATGGAAATATTTGTGGCACATGTTTTATGGGCAGATGTGTTACACTACAATTTTGTCACATGGTGACTCTAGAAAACTTTCTTTCACCTTGTACATGAAAACTTGTACCGTACCTCAGTTTCCCATTTTTTGAAACAAAATTTGCAACTTGCCTATCAGATTTGCAGCTTTAATGTTGCAAATTTTTATACTCGTTCTATATGAATGCTTCCATAAGTTCAGTGTATAGTTTTACTGTAGCATTCTGAGTTTTTCTATTAAATATATTTTAATTTTATAACAATAGGCTACAATTAATGGGATTACAAACATTGTAAATTGTGTTAATTTATATCTCAACAAATATTCATTTGAACTTAAAATCAACCACAAGGTTTACTTTTATACTAATGATCTATGTGTGAAAGTCATGAAAATAAGCTACCTCCATTAGTTGGGCACAAGGATCATTTTCAAATTTTTTATAAATTTAATTTAAAAATTATTATATCTCCTAAACTTTTGGAGGTAGAAAAGCATAATTCAGTAGTATAGTGTTTATTAGTATTGGGGGGCTGTGTGTAAAATTAGAACAATATCCAATAATAATTACAGAAAATTGAAAGCTGACGACCAGAAGACTATGCATGTCTTTTATAAAAGTGCATTTATCTCACTTTCCCATTTTTAGACAACATTTGCTCTTTGCGTATCGGATTTGCAGCTACAATGTTGCAATTTTTTATACACATTATATATATATATATATATATATATATATGCATCCATAAGATCAGGGTTTAGTTTTACTGGAGTATTCTTAGTTTTGCCAGTAAATATTTTTTAATTTTATAATAATAGGTAATTAAAGGGATAACAAATACAGTAAATTGTGATAATTTATATCTCGACAAATATTCATTTGAACTTAAAATCAACCACAAGATTTGCTTTTATACTAATGATCTATGTGCGAAAGTCATGAAAATGAGCTACATCTGTTAGTTTAACGCAAGGACCATTTTCAAAATGTGCATAATTTGGATACTAGGGAGTCGAGACATTTACCAGGGTATGACCTGCTTAACATGCTCATGGCTAGTGAGCCTGTGAATTGGCAACTCTGAGGAGATACTAAGCTCGATCTGTTTCCCAGTGGCTTTGGGATGGATTTTCTGCATATTCCCTTTCCTTCCAAAGTCCATCCATCATCGTTCTTGAAGTGTTGAGGGCATTTCCTTTTCTATTTTCCCTCTTTCTTTATTATTTTCCATTTTTTTCTTGTAGTATGTAAATTATTTGTAAGTACAGGGTGATTCATATTAAACACATGATTTTCATTTCATGTTTATTTTGTTTGGTTGGTTCCTTAGTTTAGGGGCTGCGACAACGTGTCATGTAGCCCCGTGTACTTTGGGTGTGTGTAGAATCTGTCTGATAACCGGTGTTAATTGTGATGGCTGTATTAGTGTGTGTTATCTGTGATTCAGGTAGAAGGACTGCACACGATTAATTTTATCAAGTAGTTTCTACTTTTGCTACCAAATGCTACCATCCACGACACCTAGCTACGGACGTGGCTACTAAATGCCATTGCAGTCACCACCTGGCAGCGAATGTTGGAACTAATAAAGTGTTATCAACCTAACCTACACGTTTTAGCTTCCACAAGTGTAGTTAGTAAAGCCATCTCCGTGCAGGCCATGGAAGCCCTGGGAGTAGGCTTCCACTCTTTGTGACATCGGTACTATATGGGATGGAGTTGTCAGCTCCATGCCTGGCCGTCTTTGCTCCCAGGAATTAATCTGGTACTCATTTCTGGTGTAGGCTGAGTGAACCCCAGACCTATTTGCGTTTCCGAAAGTGGTAGTTTTGTTTCTAAAATCCACTACCTGGGTGGGGATCGAACCCACTCCCTTTCAGTTAGAAGCTCAGTGCCTCTACCGACTGCACCACACATCCCCCTCCAGTGTAGTTAGTGGAAGGTTCTTTTTCATGCCATAAATCTATGACATGGGACCGCAGGCTTTTCTTACCCTCCGAAGGAAGGCATACTGAGGGATCATGTTTATTTTGACATGAAGGTTGCCAGTAACGTGCTTTAGCCTCTTAAATGTCAGAAATATCTGGCAGTTGACTGTGCCGTTGAAGGTTGTCAGTACCGGGGATAGGTACATGAAACATTTCGGTGTATTCCTATGCAAATAAAATCGTTTTACATGAATCACCCTGTAGTTGGTAGTGGTAAGGGAAGTTACCATCCTCACCATTAGGGGCTGATGAGGTGAAATGTGTTGGCTTGGATTCCACATAACAAGGACGTTACGTGGCTTATGATCACAAAATTAGTGGACTCGTAAAACAACAAGCTTCCATTCTTCCTGATAGGCCACTGCCACTCCCTGTCCAGTGAAATCGATTTGAGTTCTACCTGTAAATTAAGTAATTATAATTTTACCTTTCATGGCTTAATTACACACAGAGCAGTCTGTGTTGTGCAACTTTTGCATAATATTATCTGATTTGTATTTTAGAGCACTGAGAAATTTCAAAAAATTCTATTAAATGAACCTCTTGAAAGTATTCTTATAAATTGTACTTTCCAGAAACTTAAATAGAGTGCAACCTTTAAATAACTTTTGTTAAGGGCGGTGGAGAAGTCAAACTCTTTCAACAGTAAGGACTCTCATCACACCACATTCCTATGAAGATTTTACCACATTTCCATGAAATTAATTATACTTATATCACAGTAAAATGTTTTCCTTATAACAATGCCCATTTAATATAATTTTAGTTTACATGAACTATCAAAGGAATTCCAAACCTTGTTCATAATATAAGTTACATGTAGGTTTTATGTGTTTCAGAGCAATTTCCAATGAAGAAAAGTTGAGAGCCTCGTGCAGTGGCTCTGAAGAAAAAACTAGCATACAAGAAAGGTGTCTTCGGATACAAACCCTGTTGGCGCAAGACAAAAAAAAATTACATTTTAAGCAAGTAAGGGAAATTAATATCAAGTTCAAGGAGCAGGAATTAATTCTGAAATAGCAGACTTCCTATCCCAAATGAAATGTATTTATTAATTGTACCAGTATATAGTATGTAAATAAATACCTATGAAAATGAACCCTTGCATTATGTCTTCATAATAAAAAGTAAACTATAGAACATTGCAAACAGCTGCTGAACTTGTGGCCTACTGTTGATGTAGCTTAGCCGGTATAATTCCAAAAAAGAAAAAAAATGCTATTGTTGCAGTTTCCTGCATTGTGATCGGTCAAAGCAGATCTCTCTACTTTTTTTTTTTTTTTTTTTTTTTTTTTACAAGTTGAATTTTATTGTGATATCAGAGTCTTTTAGTATGTGTCTGCGTCCCCGCGCTTTAAGGGGCAGAACTGCTTGTGGCAAGTTAAAACAAAAATTGTGAGTTGGTATGTAGTGCAAGTTGTGCCAAAAGTCTAACTTGCCACACCTAAGTGAAACCTCACGACAGAGCTTTGAAGCCATTTCTTCAGTGTTGCCTTATTGATATTACAACTTTTCAGTTGGTTAGCACAATGTGGCCGCAATCATTCCATATGTTGAAAAGCCTCCACATATCCCATTAATTGGGATATCATTGTGTTGACCAACTGAAAAGTTGCAATATCAATCTCCACAATAGACAAGACGAAAAACAAATATGAGTATAGGTTTCATATGGTATCGCTGTATAAGTATGGTCCAAGTTACACACTACAGTTACCCCTTGCTGCTGTAATAATAAGGAATTCAGGTACGTATGCCATTTATAACCATATTACTAGTGAGTACCTGATGAGGCACTCTTGTGGACAAGTTTCTACTAGATAACATTCAAAGGAAATTCATCTGCCTAGTCAATACTCATGTTTATTTCATTTTCAACAGTACATGTTTCAGAATATTTTATGGAAATGCTTGAACAAAGTTTGCTTCATCAAGAGTTTTGTATTTATTTATTTACACGATTTACGCCTACATTGGAGCACCAAAATCAAACCTTACATACAAAGTCTTCCATTATTTCAAGTAATAAGTTCAGTTCTTAATTCTTGATAATTTTTTCCTTTCCCAACACTTCTTCATTCTGGAAGATCTTGCAGCTCGTTCTTCTGCTGATATAACATATTTCTTACGCTGTGAAATTTTGAATGTAAGAGTTTTGTATGTTTAATCATAAAATTCCTAATAGGTTTCAGTTCTCTTAAGCATCTAATATGAGTAGGCTCCCCAGAATCCAAAGGCCTACGTGCACGTTGATTCCCCTTCTGCTTTCTTCATGTTCAAGCATAAATGCTTTATTCCGGCGAACAGTTACCACCTGGCGTAGCGACGTCTTTATGACGACATGCAATAATGCTTGATTGTTTAGAATGGTTTGGGACGCTTCTTCCCGGAAATAGAACTGAGGTTGTAAGCCCCAGAGCTTGATGACAGTTTGTCCGCTTTATCCACCGTTGGGACATGGAGTCCTCTTCCGCTTTCAAAACCTTTGACCATCTTCACCTGTAACCCAGGCAAGGGACCCTTACAAGGTACTACCAGCTGGGCCAGCTGGACCAAGGTTTTTTAAAGAGGTGTTACTCCTCTAATACTCACCCTTTGTCCTGGCTTGTGACAGGCAGAATCTGGCTTGCCAGATATTGGCCCCAGGATGGCAAGTTTCCCACAACCTTTATGTAAATAACTATGGCATGTGAGTAGATAGTTCAATATTCTAATCTTAGCCAATGAAATGCCTCTCTATAAATGGTTGCCTCACTTCCATATGGCACATGTTGTTCGGTGTTCCCAGCGAACTATGCAGTAACAAATTACCAAGAATAACTATAAAGCTTCAGCTGTTATGTAAATAACTTTGGCATGTGAGTCTTAGCCAACGAAATGCCTCTCTATAAATGTTTGCCTCACTTCCATATGGTGCATGTTGTTCCCAGTGAATTATGCAGTCTCAAATTGCCAAAAATAACTATTAGATTGTTTGGAAGACCAAAGAAGAGATGGATGGACCAAATCCCACTAGACATGTGACATTGAACTGGATGTGGCAGAAGTAATGGAGCAGGAGGAGTGGAATAATAGACAGGAGTGGTAGAGGCTAGTTTACAACACCCGGGTTACAGGGGTTGGACACGGATGATGATGACGAACTATAAAGCTTTAACTTTTATGTAAATAACTTGGGCATGTGAGTGGCTAGTTCAATATTCTATTCCTAGCCAATGAAATGCCTCTCTATAAATGGTTGCCTCACTTCCATATGGCATATGTTGAATCGTGAGCGGATTCAGGCCATCGAATAACGATGTCAGAGATTTCAAGATCTGGACCTGCAACACACTAAACATTGAAAGAGAAATATCCTGTGCGATTCCTATACACCTCTGCCGTTGGTCCACCAGGGTTTTTGATGGGCATGTTGGTACAGTCGATGCACCCACTGACATTAGGGAAATTAGCCATTTGAAAAAATTTCCTTCGCCTCCTAGCAAATTCTTCCTGTGAGTTCGGGAATCTTACGTATGTTGGAAGTTTTTGTGCCAAATGCTCGGATGTATGTAAGACAGTCCTGCATGCAGTGGACTGGCTTACTCCCCGAAGATCACCACATACAGTCTGAAAAAAAGTTAGTGTTGTTTTAAGAAAATAGATGAGACAGCCTAGTTACAGAATGTTAAAATTGTTTTTGTATGATTCAGAATTTCACTATTTCATTTTGGTGAGGCAAAGCCTACACATGGTCAATAAAATTTCATTTTGTTGTCAATCAGAAAGCTGTTATATTTTTCTGATGAGGAAGGTAAATCCACATTCATTTTCTCAGATAATATGTATTATCAACTGGAAGATTTATGCAACTAGTCTGTAACATAGGCTACTTTTTCTTGTGGAACACTGAAGTCATCTGCCCCAGAGGGATATCCTATTGATGTAGGGGGATTACTAACTACAGGGCATGCTTTAACATCCGTTATTGATGCATTGACCTACGTTATATGGCCTTTGGATTAGCCTACTACATCTGTTATGTTTTTTATGTGCAGGTCAATTGGAACAGCCAGTTCTTGGCCACCTTCTGTTCTTGGGGTATGTACATGATCAGAATCCAGTTCCTAAGGCTAATTCTCGCCTGCAGGTTGGAACAAGGTACTCTCGCCTTGTAAGGAAAAACTGAAAGGAGGTGGGTTCGATCCCTATGTAAGCCATCATGGAAGTGGTTTTCCACGATTCTCCAATTCAATTCCACAGAAATACCAGGATGGCTCTTATAAGCCACCCTCTTAACCTTAGCATCAATTTATTACAGACACAAAATAACCCATGAGAACCGGGTGAGTTAGCCGAGGTTGTTACGGCATGACTGCTGGCAGTCGCTCACATCCGGGAGGCGAGGTGGTTCGAATTCCCCCGCCAGCAACCTTGAAGATGGTCTTCTGTGTTTTCCCATCTTCCTTCCAGGCAAATGCCGGGGTTGGTCCCTAACTATAGGCCACAGCCGCTACCTTCCATTCCAACTCCCCCCCCAACGGTACTTGTAGCTCACCCATTGGGTGTCCGTCTCGAAGCAGCTACAAAACTGGCGAGCCGAAATTGTCCTCGGACACTCCCGGCACTAAAAACCATACGCTAAAAAAAACAAAAAAAAAACATGAGATCAGACAGATTATAGCCTACACATACCAGTACCGTACTCAAGTAGGCCTACATGGGCTTGATGACCATGATGCCCTAAGTCCAGTGAAACAGCAAGAGGCTGTTTCATAGATTATTAATAAGTTGGTACCTGTACTAATTTTTTATAGGAAATTCAAAGATGCCTTGAGGCACTATCCCGAAGCCAAAATTTAGGCCTATCCTAGAAATACCATTTATTAGAATTCATTAGGCCTAACTGACTAGCATATCTCAGTTCAATTTGTAGGTTACAGTAAGGGCACACATTAATTTCCATTAATATCTGGGGTGTGTCTCCGATTAGTGCAGTCAAGAGCAAAATGGTTTACCCTACAGAAATTCACTATTTTTGCGTGATGATCGTTCATTTTAGGGTCTTGGGACATATTGGCAATCAGACCCGCGTAGTTGAATGTGTGTTGAATGTCAGGTGACTTGTATTTCTATGCGTACTGTAGTAGATTGCGTATTATAGACCTATCAGTAATGTGCATGTTTGCATCTAGCCATTTTTAACCCAATAATGAGGCCAGTAAACAGGATTATTATGAGAAATCATCCACTGCGTGATCGTAAGGCCTATATGGGCTATTACTTTACATTACCGTACCAGTATTGTAGGTTATTTGGTGCCATGTATCGGTAGACTTACTGGAAGTACGGTATGAAAGTCTTGCATCATAATAGGTTAACAGGCTAATTGTGTAACTTACGTATTAAGACGCACACATGAACCTAGTACGGTAGCCTACTGGTATAGTCTCCAAGCAGTCAACTTACCGGTAGGCTTACAACAAACGTTATTTTATATTCCAGAATGAATTGTAATAATTGCACTCGACAAAGAACTTTATTCACACCATGCAACATTACCGTACGGCTCTTATCCTGTGGAAAATACAGTTATCAGTCCGTCAACAATCTGTCTACAATACCGTCAAAATATCTTTATAAATAAACAAATACCGGTAATACATTTGCAAATTATAGTCTACACTGCTGTAACTTACCGTACCGTACCTAACCAACAAAAGAACCGTACCTTAGCCTAATTCGGTACGGTAGTCTACCGTACTTTCCGTATCGCTATTGGATTTTATTCTGAATGCTCCACATAGGCCTACCGGTACCTGAAAATTTCCGGTGGCATAAAATCGTAGACTTATTAAAGTTTGAAGCATTGGAGATATTGGAAGTCCTCGTCTGTTTCGCCGTCTTTCAACTTGAACCAACGGCAAAATGTCGTTTGTCACAATATCCTTTGAAAAACGGTATCGTCTCCGAAAATATTTCCAATGGGTTTTCAAAATCTCTTACATATCGTCTTGGCACGTCATCTTCTTCAAATACCGCTTCAATATAATAAAGAAATTTATCGTCCGCCAAGCCTACGTCCATTTTTCTTGTGATAAGGATTCCTTAAGGTAGCTTGTCCCCTACCTTAGCACACGACAAGTCGTGCGCAGACGCGAAGGAGTCCTTGAGCCCAAGGCTTCCTCAAGAAATGTCTCTGAATAGTATTTCTGCTCAAGGAAGCCTTGAGGTCTCCTTAAGAAATGCTTGAGGTCTCCTTAAGGAACCCTCAAGGGAGCCTTCAAATGGCTTCCTCAAGGAAGCCTCAAGGAAGCTCTCTGAATGCAAATGGCTTCCTTAAGGCTTCCTCAAGCCCAAGGTCTCCTCAAGGTGTCCTCAAGAAATGTCTCTGAATTCCACCCTAAGTGCTGTAATATTAAGGACATAAATGGAAAGCCTCAAACAGACAGGGAAGAAAAGGTTGAGAGATGGAAAGCTTACATAGAGTGTTTGTATAAGGGAAAGGAGATTGAGAATCATGTAATGGAAAGGGAGGAGGAAATTGATGAGGATGCGAAAGGAGATTTAATATTGAGATCAGAATTTGACAGAGCATTGGAAGGCTTAACCAGGAACAAAGCACTAGGCATAGATGATACACCGATTGAGTTGCTACGCTGCATAGGAGATGAAGGTCTGATCAGGTTATATCACTTGGTGTGTAGGATTTATGAGACAGGTGAGGTACCTTCTGATTTCAAGAAGAATGTTATCATCCCTATACCGAAGAAAGTAGGAGCTGACAGATGTGAAGATTACCGTACAATCAGCTTGATTACTCATGCTTCAAAGATCCTGTCTAGAATAATTTACAAGAGGATAGGGGGATGAACGTTGCTCACGTCCGCAGGATTTACCTTCTCATTGCCCTGCACGTGTCCCCCGGGTGGTGCTAAGCGAGCAACGGCAATAGGCAGCCAGTCTATCCTAGGATCTCCTGGCTATCAAATTATGTCAAATACACCATTTGGAAACAGCTCTTCTCAGAGCTCTTTAACAAGAAACATTGGTCCCTCTATTCGCATTTTCCAACTCAATATAGAAAGCATCAGTAGAGCAAAGTGTGATTATCTCTCAAAAATGCTCAGAGAGAACAACATAGATGTTGTTGTCCTTCAAGAGACGCATGCTGCTAATGAAGAACAACTCCGTACTAGAGGTCGTATTGCTGGGTACACGGCACTAGGAGCAACTTACCATGAATCATATGGAGTGGCCATATATGTCCGTAATAACATCAAAGAAGCTGAGCTACTATCTCAAAGCACAGAAGAAAACGTTCATCAGGTTGTCATCCGACTGAATAATGTCTCAATCGCCAACATCTACAAGCCGCTGTGCATTTTATGGCCTCAATATGTTGTACCAACTGCAGAACATCCTGCAATTTATGTGGGGGATTTCAATAGTCATCATGAACTCTGGAAGTATTCTAAAACAGATGATTGTGGACTTAAATTAATGGACTGGTGCGAAAGTAACAACCTCCATCTAGTATTTGACGCTAAAGATCAAGGAACTTTTCGGTCAGCTGCATGGGGTAGAGATTCGAATCCAGATTTATGCATTGTCAGCTCCAATATAAATGGAAATCCATTGCACACTACACGCAAAGTAACACTCGAATTTGGTATCACAGTTCCCATTATACGATCAACGCCACGTCCCCGGTGGAATTTCCAGAAAGCCGATTGGTCTGCATTCTCTTTGGAGCTTGATAAATGCATTCGTTGGATTCCCCCAAATCACCAAAGCTATCAACGTCTTGTTGGCGCAGTTATATCTACTGCTAAGAAATGTATGCCCAGGGGCTATCGGAAAGAATATATTCCTGGCTGGAATACCGAGAGTGATGAATTGTTTAAGAATTTCGAACAAAACAGAGATGCAGAAACGGCTGACAAACTTCTGGCTAGCTTGGATGACTGCTGAAGACAAAGATGGGTTGAAACAGTCGAAAGCTTAGATTTCACTCATACTAGCAGAAAAGCCTGGAGTCTTCTTAGAAGGCTAGGAGGAGGTACACCAGTAGTAAAGAGTCAACCTCAGGTGACACCAGACCAAATAGCTTCCCATATTGTAACAACTTCCCGAGCTCCATCTGACAAGAAGGATACGAAGTATGTTAGATACCAGCTTCGTGCTCTGAAATCATCAACACCTCGCATGTCTAGCTATTCACGTCCCTTTACAGCCTTTGATGTTCAAGAGGCCCTCAAAGAACTAAAACCTGGCAAGGCACCTGGTTTCAATGGAATTCATCCAGAATTCCTCATACATATGGGAAACAATGCAAAGAGATGGATGGCACAGTTCTTCACAGATATTCTCCAGACTGGACAAATCCCACCCGACTTCAAGAAAGCTAAAATCATTTCCATATTGAAGCCTGGAAAACCTGCAAATATACCTGAAAGTTACAGACCCATAGCCCTCCTTAGCTGTTGCTACAAACTCTTTGAAAGGCTTATCTACAACAGAATTGGGTCAACCATTTTAGAACTCATTCCTGTGGATCAGGCAGGCTTCAGACCTAACCGAAACTGCTGTGATCAAGTACTTTCATTAACATCTTACACTGAGGCCGGATTCCAGCAAAAGCTTAAAACATCTGCTGTCTTTGTGGATCTCACTGCTGCCTTTGATACCGTATGGAAGGAAGGATTGATTTATAAATTACTCAGAGCTATACCCTGCAGAACAATTGCACAGCTTATCAACAACATGCTCAGTGACAGAAAATTTCAGGTCTGTTTAGGTGAAAAGAAAAGCTCAGTGAGAAAACTGCATAATGGTTTGCCCCATGGATCAGTTTTGTTGCCAATACTGTTTAATCTATACATCTCTGATCTTCCAGAAACAATATCCAGAAAGTTCTGCTATGCTGATGACTTGACCCTGGCCACACAACACAAGATCATTGAGAAAACTGAAGACATTTTGATTAAGGTCTTATCCACCCTGACAGAATATTTCAGGAACTGGAGACTCAGACCCAGTGCAGCCAAGACGGAGGTCTCTTGCTTCCATTTGAGTAACCGGCTTGCTAACTTCAAACTAAATATTACCTTTTCCAATAGAGTACTTAATCACAATAGGTTTCCGAAATATCTTGGTGTTACCTTGGATCGGACTTTATCCTGCAAGCAACATCTTTTGAACTTGTCGAAGAAACTGAAAACCCGAAACACTATTATTCAGAAGCTAACTGGTACTACCTGGGGATCTGCTGCGAACATCCTGCGCTCTTCAGCCTTAGCACTGGTTTTCTCTACTGACGACTATTGTGCTCCAGTGTGGCTTAATAGCCCGTATACGAAGTATATTGACCCACAATTGAATACCAGCATGCGTCTTATATCTGGCACCATTAGACCAACTCCAGTCCACTGGCTCCCACTATTGTCTGGTATAATGCCACCTGACTTAAGAAGATCCAGTGCTCTTGTTCGAGAGTACAACAAGATCTGCAAGAATCCTCTGCTACCTGTTCTAGGCGACATACCAGCTCTTAGTCTCCAAAGATTGAAATCACAACATCCACCTCTTTGTGATGCAGCTCTGAAGACATCCACCAACTTCAATGCTTTGGAGGAATGGAAAGGCCGCTGGAATAACTCCACTGACTTGCCCCCACATAACATCTTCAGAGGTGAAAAATTGCTAACGGATTCCACCTACCGAGTGCAACTTGGTCCAGACTGAACAGGATCAGGACAGGTCATGGAAGGTGCAGGGATTCCCTCTTTAAGTGGAACTTTGTACCTTCTCCAGAATGTGATTGTGGAGCCCCTCGCCAGACCATTCCCCACATTTTAAGCGAGTGTCAACTACGGGCTTATCCAGGTAGATTGGAAGACTTTGTATCACCAACAGCGGAGGCACTGCAGTGGGTTCAAAAGTTGGACATTCAGCTTTAATGGATAACTCTAATGCCTGATGTGAATCAATGTTTTTTTGTTATTGTGTATATATTGTATATATTATGTATATAATTTCCTTGCCATACGCTAATAATAATAATACAAGAGGATAGAAAGCCAGATAGAAACAGAGTTGGGTGAAGACCAGTTTGGTTTCAGGAGAAATGTTGGAACAAGAGAAGCTGTACATAGTCTTGGGCTGATTTTGGAAGGTAGAATAAGGAAAGATAAGAGAACGTTCATGGCATTTGTAGACTTAGAAAAGGCTTTTGATAACGTTGATTGGACTAAATTGTTTGACATTTTGAAAACGATTGGAATAAAGTACAGGGATAGGAGGGTGATCTACAATCTATACAGAAACCAGACAGCAGTCATTCAAGCTTAAGGACATGAGAGAGAAGCTGGTATTCAGAAAGGTGTAAGGCAAGGCTGCAACTTATCACCCATACTTTTCAATCTTTACATTGAACAAGCAATGAAGGAAATTGGAGAAAAATGTAAAGTGGGAGTGAAGATTCAAGGAGAAATAATTTCAACTCTGAGATTTGCCGATGACGTCATCTTGGCTGACACGCCTGAGGATTTGAATTGATAAATGTAAAACAAAAATATTGGAATGCAGCTGAAATAAATCAGAAACCTCTATGGACATCAAATTGGCAGGTGAAAAGCTAAAGGAAGTAGGAGAATTCTGTTACTTAGGAAGCAAAATAACCAGTGATGGACGAAGCAGAGGATATAAAAAGTAGGTTAGCTCAGGCAAGGAAAGCATTTCTACAGAAAAGGAATTTGTTGACATCGAATATAGATTTAGGTATTAAGAAGTCATTTTTGAAGGCCTTTTATCTGGAGCGTGGCACTCTATGGAAGTGAAACTTGGACTATTGTTGCAGCATAAAAGAGGAGAATTGAAGCGTTTGAAATGTGGTGTTACAGGAGAATGATGAAGATCAGATGGGTAGATAGAGTTACAAACGAAGAGGTATTGAGACTAGTGGGAGAGGAGAGATGTTTCTGGCGACTGCTAATGAAGAGAAGAGATAGGTTGGTAGGACACATACTAAGACACCCAGGAATAGCAAGCTTAGTTATGGAAGGAAGGGTTGAGGACAAGAACTGTAGGGGTAGACCAAGGTTAGAATATGTTAAACAGATTGCCTCGGATGTAGGGTGTGGTAGCTATGTAGAGATGAAACGATTAGCTCAGGACAGGGAGGCATGGAGATCTGCATCAAACCAGTCAAAAGACTGAGGACTCAAACAACAACATGACGGACAGAACATGGACCAAGGAGAATCAAGAACAAAGATATATAATAACGAGACTCGCCATTCATGGCTTTCATCGTAGGATTTGTTTAATCAGATCTTACCGTGGCCTGAGTGACAAATGTATATATGTACTGATATCACGTCAGGAGTTGGCAGTCTGGTTTGAACTGCATCGGTCTTCCCGCTCACTGCGTATCACGCATTCCAAAAACATTCAGTTGGTCACTACTTGCTTCACTCACTCAACACATTCGTTCATACAGTGGCTGAGTGTCGCCTGTTGGAATGACAACCATTGGCATGCGGCAAGCCGATATATTTAACTTAGGAATAGGCGGGCCGCGCATGCGTACTGCAAGACCCCCCCGCACCCAGTCACAGCGTGTTCAACTGCCATCTCCTGCCGCGATGACAGTACTATGCAACGGAAAGTGTACCAAATACCATATTACGACATGCCTCAAAATAATAAAATCACTTAAGAGATTACAGTAAAACTTAATGCCCATTCGGGCGATCCTTCTTCCTTTATTTTGTGTTTAATTTAGTTGTTGTTTCAATAAGGGAAATCTTTCAATCATTAGACACCAGAATATTAAACATTTTATAAAGATTTACCATGCCAAGTTTCACTCGCTGGGGTGATAAAGTCGTGAGAAAAGCCCATTTAAATATTTCATATTTGTGTGGTTGCCATGTTGGTTTTGTACTCATCATGTTATTAAAAGTCACATAAATGATCTTCTTTTAACAGATTATATCGCCGTACAAAATTTCAGTTTGATTGCTGTGATAAATTTTTAGAGCACACAAAATATTTCTCGTGGCCGCCATGTGAATTGATTTGCTGTAGAACCTTGGGTTGAAAGCATAATCTATTCTAGAAAACAGTCGTATATCAAAGTGAATTTTCTCATAAGAAATAACTGAAATGCAAGATAATTCGTTAATAGCACAAAACTATTAATTCATATAGAATGATTAATACAAAATAACAGCCACTCTGATACCATGTTTGTATTTCTCTATTAGCTTGCCACGGTGGGTGAGTGGATAGCTTGTCGGTCTACTAACCCCAAGATTGCAGGTTCGCTCCTGGCCGTGGTAAGTGATTTTTGAAAGGCGGCAAAAATGCGACATGCATGTCATACGATGTTGGCATGTCAAAGAACCCATTTGAATTCAGTAGGTCGTGTTCATAAAGGCAAAATTAATCTCGGGAGTTTCCGCCAACACGAAGTTCCTCATTTCTCTACTAGAAAGCGCTATAGTGTTCAAGGAACTTAGATATCTAACCTTCTTGACTTTCATAGTGGTTCAAGGAACAACGAAATTTGACATGGTAGCTACCCTCTGGGTGCCAAATTGCAAAGCTTGCACTCGGCACCCGAGGCCATACGATATTATTATTATTTCTCTATAATTTCTTTTTTAACTTCCACCATAAACTTCTCTTTCTTCTTACATTCTTAGGGCCATTCTACATGAGCGGGTCAACTGCTGCGTTTCGCCCGGCTTCTACAGCGCCAAAATTGTGCAATCTACACATGGCGGTCAAAACGCGGCGTGTGAACAGAAGCGCCTTCTATTCTATCGAAGTGCAAAATGACATACTGGATTTGAGCAGCGGCATTCAAACCATAGTTTATAATTTACCCCAGCATTTTACAATTTTATCAGCTAACACTCCAAACAACGTAGAAATTCAGTATATTAATACTGACTAGGCTACTTGCAATAACTGAAACAAAACTTTGTTGTTCTAAACGTATCACAGTGAGAAACACACTGCACAGCTGGTTACTAATCGCGATCGGCAAAACACTCGTATAGACAGACCAATTCACTACTGTAAGTTCTGTTCGATGGCGCAGTATGAGGCGGGCTAAACGCGGCAGTTAACCCGCTCGTGTAGAATGGCCCTTAGTTTTTAGCATTCTTCTTCTTCATGGGGCTCACTGCTGCTTAGTTACAGTACTGAATGTTCACTAAATAACAGTCACTACACTCGGATACAAAAATGCTTTATGCAAACACAGACATGACAACCGTATTCTGTCTGGTCGTATGCATGTCGAATATACGAATGAGGCAACTAAAATTGAGTGTTTGAGGAAATGCTGTACACACAATTCTGCTGTGAGGGAGGAGGAAGGGGTAAACTGGCTTGGTTGTGAATATGTGACACTCAGCAGGCAAACAAGTTCTACTTATATTGCAAAGTATTGCTCTTTTATCAAGTTAAAATTCCTTCAAAATATTTGCACGTCTTGCAGACCAGGTTGCTTACTATCCAAGGTTTTACTGTATATATAAGCCATAAAGTTATGTACCAGTATATGCAGATTACTATACAAACTTTCATTTCCATCGCTTGATTAGGACACAAGAAATAAAAACATATTTCTAAAATTTTACACAGCCACCATGTTGAATTTCTCAAAACAATTTAATTAAAGTTAGATTAAAATTAGTTGCCAGTATATTAAGCCTTGCATTTAGATTTATCATGTCAGGTTTCATTGGGCTGCAATCTCCAGACTTGCTGCCTTCATGGCTGTGGTGCGTGAATTAATGAGCACGGCTATGCCGTGGGATAAACAATATATAGCAGTCTTCCCTCATTGTAGTTTGTTGTGGACGGCCTTGACCTTGCCTTCTTTTTGTTTGCAAACGAGTCCATGGTCGGAAAATCACACTTTGAAGCATTCCAAAGATATGAGCTACCTCATGTTATCTGCCCAACTTGCATCTTCCCTATAGCTCTCCAGGCCATCAATTCTGGCAAGTCACATTGTTGCAACTTTGAATTCCCCAACTGAATCCTGGCGGTAACCAAAGACTACTACAACATAACAGCACAAGAACCCTCCTTTACCACTCTGTGACATCACCAGTGCAAAGATTATATCATCTAAAATAAAGGAACTTTCACTTTTATCTTCATAGAACATTACAAGCTTATTGTAGCTCATACTGGTGCTGTTAACACACTTTGTCTGATTCCCTATTTAATTGTAAGGTGGCTTATATTCCCACCATTTAAGCATTCCACACATTCACTGTATGGGTATATTCAGAACATAACTTACTGAACAGATCGCGCACCCTGCGTGCTCCCTGACCTACTAGTATCTCATCAAACTCAGGTCCAGCAGCATGGAAGAAAGGCACTCCAGCTTCACCAGCTACAGCACGTGCTAGGAGAGTCTTTCCAGTGCCAGGGGGACCCACCAACAATACACCCTTAGGTAATTTGCCACCAAGAATGGAAAATTTATCAGGACTACGAAGAAACTCGACAACATCTTTGAGTTCTTGCTTTGCCTCGTCTGCCTACAAGAAAGAAACCAAATTCACATTATACGGTTTTATAAAGACAAAAGTACAGAAAGGAGAAAAAATAGTGGTGGTGAGTTACCAACAGTGCATAATTATTCTTAAAAACATATATTTAATTATTCTTCACTTTGGTTGGTTGGTTCCTCAGTTTAGGGGCTGCGACAACACGGTCATGTAGCCCCGTGTACTTAGGGTGTGCGTAGAATCTGTCTGATAACCAGTGTTAATTGTGATTACTGTATTAGTGTGTGATATCTGTTTTTAATTCAAGTAAGGACTGCAGACATTGAATTTTTCAATTAGTTCCTACTTTTGCCACCAAAACACCACCGTCAATGACTACTAGTTCAGAACTTGGCTACTAGACGCCACCACAGTCGGCTCCTGGCGACGAACGTAGGAACCTAAGAGAGTTGTTTAAACTTAACCTCTAATTTAGCTTTCACAGATGTAATTAGTGGAAGATTCTTTAACATGCCATAAATCTATGACATAGGACCGCCGGCTTTACTTCCCCTCCGAAGGAAGGCATACTGAGGGATTTTTAACGCTCTTAAAAAATCCGACGACTTCGGCTGGGTTTGAACCCGTGATCTTAGGCATAGAAGCTCAGCGTGCTACCAACTACGCCACCGAAGCCGCTATTCTTCACTTTAAGTATGAATCTATGTTATTTTTTTCCTAGTGTGGCTTTTATAGTAAAAAACTGCATTTATCCAATGTTGCAGAACAACCTACACTCTCAAGATGTTGAAAATAATACAGAAACAATCAGGGTACTCAAAACTATGCAATAATGTTCAAAACAAACCAAACTATGCATGTTTTCCCCACAATTTTAGTAAAGCATAAAACATGTCTGTCTACTATAGCCTATTCTAAAAAGATAGCAATTTTTAATATCCACAGCACCAATTTTTAACAGAGTAACAAACAACAGTTATATACACATGTTTAACACATTGGTGACCGGATGCCTGGACTTTTTTTTTCTGCTCGGAATACTTGAGTGCACTAGATTATAAAAAAGTACATAAATGTTAAAATAGCCCATTAGGTTTTCCCAATCTCAAAGATCGAGAGGAAATTAGGAAAATTATTCATACACGGGGTTTTAAGGGAGAAGAGAGAAGACCTACCAGACACGTCTGGTCGCAGCAACGAAGACTCGCTCAATCGTTGCACATAAAGAGTTATTGGGCAAACATCAAGGCCAATAAGTGTAGATTCCGCGTGGTCCTAGGAGACCCATTCGCGCAGAAGAAGAAGCCCATATTTTATCTTAAAGTTGGTATGAGTATATACTAACACCCCTAGTAGTGCTTGAGAGTGTGTTATATTTGGAAGCATGACCCTTTGCGCAGTGGAGCTTTACAGAAAGAGCAGATGCAGCATATTAGAGGTTAGATTGGTCAACAAGCAAAGTACGGTATGCACATTGGATACTTTACAGCGCTTGAATATCGATTTCACATGCAGTTTCCACTAATTCACTATACCTTGGTCCATTTGAATGATAATTCTTTTAAAATCTCATCATTGTATTATGCAAGCCCTCCATCTTGCCATTGACTGAGCAAGCAGAAAGAAATTTGTTGTTTCGAAACTAAATCAAAGAATGGAAGAAGGCCCTGAATAAAGGGAAAGTGGCAGATATACATCTACAAATGTTCTACTCAATGTGCTAGTTCCAAATAGTTCAATAAATGGTCAACAGATGATGCCGGATTACAGAAAATTATGTGAATAAAACAGAGATTTCTTGGGACTTGTCACCCAAGTGTTAAACAAGCAAAAAAAAACTGTAGGTAAAATTGCAAGATGTTTGGGAGCAGCACTTGGTCAGTGCAACAAGAAAAAGCGACTGCAGTGAAACACTTATTCAATGTTAGCCATATTGTACCTCAGATATCAAAAATCACCAATGTGGGGTTGGATGAGGTGCTTTTTGCTTAGCTGAGACCTTAAGAAACACATATTAAATAAGGTTAGACCTTACATAAGAAGATATAGGGTTAAACCACTGTTTGGTTACATTGGATTGCAAGAATTGTCCATTAATTTTTGTCCCATGATATGCAGAAAATTTGGGAGTTTCTTTCTTCACATAATTGAAAGTGAAGGGAATGCACATGTCTTGCACCAAATTCTAATTTTCTTAACAGGGCAGATTCAGGGAGGAGGTCAAGGACAACATACTCCTTAGTTATTTACGATTAAGACTTGCCATTGAGCTATTAGAAGCCATTTTCCAGTGTTGCCTAAGTAATCTATTAGTAGAAGCTTTTCATGTTTGTTGTTAATTCGTATTAGGGACTTGGGACATCTTTGGTCATCAGCCCCGTGTACTTGGGTGTGTGTTGAATATGTCTGTGGTAACTGTAGTAGTGTGTGCAGCTGTATTAGAGACAGGGATGAGGTAGGTGCCCCAGGCCTTGATGTAAGGTACTATCATGGCATTTACCTGGCGGAGCTAGGAAAAACCACACTCAGGATAGCCACTATCAGTACTGTGATTCGAACTTCTGATCTACGGACCCGCTGCAGCTTCCCATCGTGGTCATGGAGAGGGATTTAACACACATGGCTAAGCTGTGGGCAGTGGAGCTTCTTAGTCGGTCAACACGAATATGTCCAATTAGATTGGGTGGGGATTTAACATTTGATTTCCTAGTGCCTGAAATCAATTACATGTTATACACTACACAAATTGGGGGTTAAAACCGATAAAAAAGTAATTTTCAATGTTAGGGTGTGTAAGAACCAGAGTCCTGGATTTTTAGTTTTAAAGATATCTGCGAAATATTTCTGCAAACATATATACTGTATGTTATCACAACGATATATTTACCCCAAATATATAATTATTTTCGATATTGACGCCGCGAAAAATCACTAAATAAAGTTAATTTACGATGTTATTTTCACCCTAAAGTGCTAAATACCAATGAAATGCTGGTAATAAGTTTTTTTTTTTTTAAATATTTACTTTAAAATAATTTAAATAGTTCCACTATAAGTTTTGATAGAAAATAAGAAATCTTGAATATAAATGTTTAATAAAATACGGGATAATGAAGTCTCTTCTCGAGCTTTATTGGTTTAAGTCCTGAAATCATGGAAACAATGCTATGCGTATACTTTGGGGACAACATAAGTTTCACAAGTTAGTGGAAAAAGGACTATGCTAGTCACGGAGAAAATTTGTTGAAGTAAAAGATAGGTCAGGTTAGGTATTCAACAAAGAAAATATTTATCTATAGTGTACATTATTTAACCATATCAGTGCTCCATACACATTATTAAGCACACTAGCATCTCAATTTCTTATTCCATCACTATGGATATTTTATTTCACTGCTTTGAAGCCTTTTATATTACCATAAACCAGGGTCTCTAGTAATAACCTAACTACACAGGGCAGAAAATAAATAAATTATAAGGAACAAAGCTAAGTAAAAGAGTTATTTCTAACCAATAAAAAAGAATACATTACCTTATTGTTGCTGTATGAGCCATGACAGGGAAACAATTCAAGTAATTTATTTCCGGCACTAGGACATTAACTGTTAACTCCTTGCCCAATCTAACTGGGCACATTCATGTTGACCAACTGAAAAGCTTCTACTAATATAAGACTTATGTTAGTTCTACCCAAATTATTTTGGCTCCTTATAGACTAGCCAGGCATTGTTAAAGAGCTCCGAGGGAGAATGAGGAACGAAACATTTAGTTTCACTTATGATAAACACAACAAAATAAATTGAAATCATGTACGTCACAAAATGCGCAGTGGTAAGGTCATTTTCTAAGTTTAGGGTGAAAAATCTATATATACTGGAAAATAAAAAAAAAAAAAAAAAAAAAAAAAAAACAGCCCTTAGTCAAAAATACATTAACACACAAATACCTAAACATTATCATATTATTGCTGTATAGGCCATGACAAATAAGTAAAAATTGACAGAGTGAAAATTTACCGGCATGTTAATGAACCTCTCCTGGGCGAAATTCCATCACCCTGGTGTAACATTTCTATCTTAAGATACTGCCATCTAAGGTGATCAAAGCCCAAAAAGTTGAAAAGTGTTGATAGTAGTAATTTAATATTAAGAATATTATGTCCCTTTTTACTGCTGTGGCTTTGGAGGTACCAGGAGGGGAATTTTTAATGTGCCAATAAATCTATAGACGGGTCTCTCACTTTCAAACAATGTGCTAAGATTTGATCCTGTAACTTTATGCTTAATTAGAGCTGAAGCAAAAATAGAAGGATATCATTCAAAGTTAACAATAGTTAAACTATACTTACACCCTTCACATCATCAAACGTAACATGAATCTCTTCAGGATCCACCTCCACTTGATTACCCAACTGGATACGGAACATTGATCCACTTGCACTGGCTGGAAGTACAGTTCACTTACAGTTAGTACATAAATTTTCATGACATGTGTAGGTAAAGCATTTGGTTAGTCAACAGAAGTACAATGTCTTAACTGGAAGCTAAATGTAAAAAATGACAAACTTGAAAAAAAAAAAAAAAAAAAATAAAAAAAAAAAAATAATAATAAAAAAAATAATAATAAAAAAAAAATGGTTGAATGAATCCTAACCAAGAAAATGTGAAATACAAGGGAGGATGAGGACTGTAAAAGCTGTAGGCTTAGACATGATTTTGTAGAACACATTCAGAGATGGCTGCAAATCTTAAACAGTTCTGCAATGAGGCGATGCCCACATGCTTGAGTCACAATCAAGCATATACAGTATAAGAAAATGCAATATATCTAACATTCACTTTGCACAGACAGTGGGGTAAGTCCATATGCACGCTACTTCTCCGAACAGGAGTAGGGATGTTTGACTCTCTTCACAGCTATTTTATGTTTATTGCTGTTTCACCTAACTCCACTGATTTAAAAAAAATTAAAAAAATGGATGTGCTAACATTTATTTCTTGCTGTACCTAGATTCCAATGTTGGCAAGTACTTTATTCTTCACGGAACATCGAGTTAAAGTAATTTTTCTCCACTATAAGCGATTTTGAGGGCAAGGCTACTTATTTATGTCATAGGACGTTTCTTTCTTATCTTCGGTAATGAGGATATGGGGTAGACTTTGTCCTCATAAATTGCCTTCCTTTCCTCTACGAACCCATCAATAACGGGCATTAAAATTTATATATGGGGATATTAGAATTAATTTTGGGTCCATATTGCATGTTGCCAAAGTAATGGAAAGAGTCCTAGAAAAAAGAATTAGAGTAAAGGTAGAAAGTCAAATAGAGGAGGAGCAGTTTGGATTTAGAGGGGGCAGATCAACAGTGGAACCCATTTTCATTCTGAGACAGAACATTGAAAAGAGCTGGGATATGGGAAGGATAAGGTAATGACTTTTATTGATCTAGAAAAGGCCTATGATAGCATCCATAGAACAAAAGTTTGTGAACGCTTAACAAATAGGGGGATAAGCAAGGAACTGAGAGGCATGATAAAAGGAATGTGCATGGAGTGCTACAGTAGTGTGAAGACTAGAGTCGGGACATCGGAATGGTTTAAAATTGACACTGGACTAAAGCAAGGAAGTGTGTTGTCACCATTATTGTTCATAATGGTGATGGATGACATCATGAAGGCAGCAATGAAAGAATATAGTAGGGCAAAGATGAAGGTAATGTTGTTTGCAGACGACGACGTGATCTGGGGCGAGGATGAGATGGAGGTACAAGAACAGTTAGACGTAATAAATGAAAAGATTGAGCAATGGGGATTGAAGATAAATGTGGAGAAGAGTAAAACAGTGGTGATGAGTAGAGATAAGAAAGAAGGAAAAGGAGTACTCAAAGTAGGAGATGAGGAATTGGAAGTGGTGAAACACTTCAAATACTTGGGAAGTGAACTGACTGAAGATGGAAGACTAGATTTGGAAATTAGCAGAAGAATACAACTCGGGAGTGCTTTCTACCAACAGGTACGGGGACTAGTATGGAACAAGGATATACCAATTAAGGCTAAAGAAGTTATGTACAAAGCATATTATGTTCCTATAATGACATATGCAGCAGAAACTTGGACAATGACTAAGAGGGATGAGAGCAGAGTACAAGCGGCTGAGATGAGATTCCTGAGAAGTATGGTCCAGAAAACGAGGAGGGACAGAGTGAGAAATGAAGATATACGGAAAGAACTGGGAGTACAGAAACTAAATGACAAACTGGAGCAAAACAGATTGAGGTGGTTTGGACATGTCAAACGGATGAATGAAGTAAGGCTACCAAGACGAGCACTGGAACGACGGATGACAGGGAAGAGAGGACGAGGAAGACCAAGAATGCGTTGGATGGACTCGGTGGAGAATAGTATCAGAAAACGGAACCTGGATTGGAACACTATGTCGGAAGAGGAATGGTGGAACGACAGAACAAAGTGGAGAGGAACCATATTTGCCCCCACCCAATGTTAACTGGAAAATGTGTCACTGTACAATGTTCTTTCATTAATAAAGCAAAAACGAATGATTTTGGGACATATGTGTATATGAACTTTTTTTTCTCGTTTTGGTGTAAGGAACCAATCCCCAAAGTTTGTAAAAGTATTTCTGAAACACCCTGTATCATCATCATCATCTTGCACAGTTTCCAGCCACTGGCCGGGTCTGTTTGGAACACAAGCCTCTCCAACGTCTTCTGTTGAAACACCCTGTATATAGATGTATAAATTATATATAAACTTTTGAACTGATGGTGATTTTGGGGTTTTGGGGGATGTGAAATGCAAGATATATCGAAACTTTCCGGAAGTCGTAACACAGTACCCATTGCAATACGTAGCTTTCTATTGAAATCTACGTAACAGACACCTCCCCCCTCCTTTTCTGAAGGCTTAATGATCACAAAAGTGTCAAACAGGCTCACCCATAAAGGAGATGAAGATTGCTAAGAAGATGATTATAGTTAGCATCTGCTGTATGACCTTCAACCACTTCATGGTGCGTCCAGGTGCTCGCTGCCCGTTTCCAGCTAGGTATCCCTCGGCAAAAGCTACCTTCATCCTCGTCTGCTCCTCTGTTGTGAGAGACTCGTCAGAAATAATTCCTGAAAAACAAGAAAACAAATGCATATCATGGTCATACAAATTTCTGTCATCAATTTGTAGAGTGGAATTAAAAATATTGTGATTGCTACAAACTTCTAAGGCAGAGCTGTTGTTTTAATGGATTTTTGGATGCTGAAATGAATTGATGGATTCAGTTTGCAGATTTTTTATTTATTCCATGGAAATCTTGTACATAATACATGAGATGAGATAAGTGATGTAAAATACCCAGGTATTTATAAATTGGGGGTAAACACCCTGGGTATATACTCGGGTAAATACCCAATTTGGGTAAATACCCGGGTATTTTAGATTTTTCATAAAAAATTCTGTGTCATGATAAATTGAACCTTAAAAGAGGGTACCGGTATGTAAACTATTCTACATTAACTTTTTAGAAATGTAACAACAATAGATAGTTAATCAAATTAAATTTAATTAGAATTGGGACTTAAAAACAGAATTAGAATTAGGAGATATAAACTAACAACTCCACTACACTGAAAATGTTAGGTTAAGTACAGTAGGCATCAAACAAATAATAGAAAATGGGAGGGAAGTACAGTGTCAGTTTGAATTCTGGGAAGGATGAGCGGAGCAATGTTGCCAACCCATTTAGGACCCACATAAAACTGACATGCATTTATAATATTTAGAGTATGATTTTAAAAATTAATATTTTTTTTAATATATAAAATTGAATGAAAAATAACTTAAGGCACTTTTATGTTCGACCCTGACTATTATGTGTCAGAAAACTGTATCATAATGAGGCTCATTATAACACTATTTTTCATTATGAAACAGTTTCTCCCACCAATCAGAGCTCGAGAAACAGTTGTGTGACCAATTAGATAAGGATACCTTTGCGCATGCGCTCAAAATCCAACATGTCTACATAAATTACCGAAAGTGCACCGTCCATATGTTCGCGTAACTAAACTGGTGAATATGAGACAAGAAATAGCACTGTACCTTAATATCCCCAAATCCAATTTCTACACAGCACGTTGTTTTGAAAAGACTTCGGTGACAGTTTTACTGCATACTGGTGCACAATCTGAACATATGGCATTGAAGCACACAGAGTGCATGCGTCGGTTGGCCAGAGATCTTGGAAAACAGAGATATACTACCCAGCGCAGCACCCGATCACAACATTCTAGTGACTGAACAGATATTTATGAATATTTATGTTAAAACATATAATAAAGTTATAATTATCGTCGAACATAAACAGTCATATGCAACTCGCCTATAATGGTAATTAAGACACTCGTGTCTTAATTGTAGCCATTATAGGCTCGTTGCATAATGTACTATTACTAAGCATTTTTTTCCGAATGTTCTTTCTATTGAATATATTTTATTACTAGGGCTCGGATTCGAGCATATTTGCATGTTTTTTTCCCTGAATAGTACGCATTGAAAGAAGCCTTTCGGTGTTATTTTCACCTCTCTGGGACCAACAGAATTGAAATTTATCGAGCATATAAATGCATAAAACCGCGGTTTGCAGAATAGAAGCATATAAATGCATATTCTTGTGGTTTTCGTCTAAATAGTTTGTTTTCCTTCGAATTCCTCCATCCCCTTCCCCGAAGTCGGGCCCTGACCATCCCTAAGTTTCGAAAACAGAAATAATGATTGAAAAGCCTATCTGGTGCGAATAATAAAACCGCAAGTTTTTAACCTTTAGTGAGGTCGTTCTCGTCATTGAAACTTTTATTGACTGATTTAAGAAAATCATTCAAAACTGAAAACAGATAAAAAATTCTTGTTGTACAGACCAATGCAGATCTACTTCATTGACTCGCCAAATTTTAAACATTTTGTAAATGAACTTTTAAACTGTAACTTTTATAAGAAAACTTCTCTTATATATACTTGAAACTTGAATGTGAGTATATCGCAGTGTATCATACATACAATTAGAAAATAAAGCCCGTATATAAAGATATGTTAGGGGGCCGATAACCTAGATGTTAGGCCCCTTAAAACAACAATCATCAACATAAAGATATGTTATTGGTTTTTACGTTTCACTTTTCTTTCTATAGTTTTTAACGTTTTTTTTTTCGAGCATATTCTGCATATTTAACCGCATTTATTGTTTTTTCGAGCATATAATGTTTTTTTCGAGCATATCTATCAAGCATAAAACACATGGTTTTCGAGCATATCTGGAGATTTTATCGAGCATATTGATCCGAGCCCTATTTATTACCTTTTGCGTTTTGGCATACACATTTCAATTAATATACATATAGCCTAGTCTTATTACAACAAAAGTAGCTTTTCCCTCCCACATCTTTGTTCATTTCCAGTACCGTAATAAAACTTGACCTTCTCAATATCTTGGTATTTATTAAAAATTTAAAACACTAAACAACCAAAAGGTTTTATCCAATATTTTACTTTAGTTTAAGGAAAAAACACACTTAAAGACAAGGTTACAGTGCCAAAACATATAAATACCCAAAAATACCCGGACATCCATTTTCCTTTTCTTTTAGTTCTGAAGGATCAATATTGTTCCGGATTTCTATTTAAGGCATGAAATACATGTGTTTCAGTCCTTGTTTGTCCAACACTTCATTAACACATCAAAAAGTGTTGTCCAAAGCTCAAAAAACTGAAAATACCCTCGTTTTGGGTATTTAAATGACCACTGGGTATATACCCGGGTAAATACCCAATTTATATTTACCTTCCCACTGGGTATTTACCCGGCCCACATCACTAGATGAGATGCAGTACTCACAGTGTACACTTTGGATGTTATGGTGACAAGTTAGCTTAATTGAGGCTAGAAGAACTGTAGGCCTACTGCAGCCGGTATTTTGCAATCAGCCACTTTAGCGGCAAGAAACATCTTGCATACCAACGCAAACAAAAAGCTGTGGCTAATACCAGCGCATGCCCACTTAGGAGCAAAGTGAACGGTAGCACTTCCTGATTGCAGCTTTCACCGGCCCGTTTGGCAAGATTCTCGTTGTTCTTAAGATTTGAATTTGTACCTGGTACTGGAAAATATTACGATGTTGTGCAAATGGTGCTGGTCTTGCCCAGTTTGACCCTACTACAACTGTCCCAGGGGTCTGACAGGGAAAAATATTGCGATGCGAATAGGTAACGTGATATTAAGAGATTTGCGCCATTCTCAGTCCATTTGAAATTGCATTCACAAGTTCGGTTGATTATGGAGAAAAGACACGAGTTATTTTCATGATTGGTGCTGCGCTTGGCCACGTGGGCAAAATTCCTGCCAACTTCCAGCTGCTGTAACACATCGTTGGCACGTTGAGCGCACCGCTGGCTGTTTTTAAGATGCTACTTTAACAGGTAGATGTTAGAAACAGGTACTTAATAATCATTCAATTCTCTTACTATAATAAGAAATTTTATCAAGAAAGGGCACATTTTTCTTCCGAATAACAAATTACTGGTATACAGATTTTAGAAATAACCAACTTATCTTATGTGGCACATATATCCGAGGGACTCAAAGTTCACAGTAAAATCCAGGGTGTCTACCAAAACCAACTAACAGATTTCCCTGAAAATTCCATGAATTGTCCAGGATAAATCAGAAAATTCCCTGAGTAACAGTAGTGGCCATGATAAATATATAAAAGAGAGTTTGTACTTAAAGAGCATTTCAAAAAGTGCTCGAACAATCAAGGGTAGCACGACAAAGTTGCAAAAGAAAAAAACAAACAAATATTTCTTTCTATATTTTGCCAATTACTAAATTTTTCATCCAGAAATATATTGTACTTGTGAGTATTAAAAGTAGGTCGTTAATAGTAATGCTCTCAAATATAATACAGTTGCACATTTAAATACAAATACACAGTGTGCTTAATCTTGCAAAAAAAAATATGAGAGCTTACTGATTAAAGTCAGTAAGAACCATCATCACCAGACTATACTTGAGTGAGTAATTTCCAATTATTCAAGGTAAAACTAAAATTTCCTGAGTGTCATTAAAATACCCTGATAATTCCCAGAATTTTCCGGGTTTTAAAAATTCCCTGAGAATTCCCTAATTTCCAAGTTTTCCAGATTAGTAGACATCCTGAAAATCTGATATTCTACGAAGATTTGAAATATAGATATTTTAATTTATCAGGCTTTATTATGGTAACATTACTCCATGTACAATATTATCTTCAAGTGTATGGTAAATAAACAATTTTCCAAGAATTTCATCTTTTACGATATATCACCTGTTTAAGTCACGTCACCTTAAACTCAAGGGCGAACATGTTTGTTTACCTGTGTTTCAGGTTTATGTACGATACATAGGATTGTTTCAAGGCCATTTGTTGTTTAATCTTCCTATCTTAAGTTTAGTGTCCTTATTGTATTTCTTTTCCGAGGCTTGCTTGTGTTTTGAAAGCAGTTGATTTATCCACTATTGGCAGAATACAAGCAGTAGAAATGAAGTTTCAGAGGAGTGGTATAGGTGTAACCAGAATGGACAGAGTCAGAGAAGTATTAAAGGAAGAACCCCTACAGGATAGGATTGAAAAATCAAGGCTACAGTGGTATGGACACGTGAAAAGAATGGGAGAAGAGAGAATACCATGGAAAATATAGGAAATGGAATGGAAGAAAAAGAGACCTAGAGGATGACCAAGGGATAGGTGGATAAAGGGGGTGAAGAAAAGTGTTGAGAGAAAAGGAGTTAATTGGACAACAGTGACAGAAGAGAAGTGGTGGATGGACAGAAAACGATGGAGAGGCTTGTGCTCCAAGCAGACCCAACCTGCGGTTGGAAACTGCTCTAGTTGATGATGATTGTATTTCTTGTTAATATTGTAATTGGGATATCGTATGTCACTATTTTTTAAGACTTGTGTTTTATAATTATAATTTGTTTTATTTTAATACATTATTGAAACTATGGAGATTTCAGATGAGTTGAGAAAATCCCGATCTGAAAGAATGAAAAAGTACTGGAAAGAGCGCAAGAACCAAGCAGTACTACCTTCAAAGAAGAAGTGATTGTGGAACGACTCAAGTGGTCCAATGTGACCAATCAAGATAATAATAATAATAATAATAATAATAATAATAATAATAATAATAATTGAAACTACATTGCTTTCATTTCATAGTTTATATAATGATAGCTATTTCTTAAACCCGGATCTGGGATTATGGGTCCACCTTTCACTTAACGGTCATAAGTAAGTGCCACTGGGACAATTACATTGGGTTACATTTTACACACTTGTACTCAAATAAGTTTCCTTCAAGGGCACACCCAGAAAATAATTTCTGTGGGAGAACAGATCTGGATGTGGGTTAACCTTCGGCGGGTGGAACCATATATATATCTGCTCCAGGTTTTGTCTACCAAGGGCGGAACCATATACCACGTGAGTCAGCCGCCCCTTATTATTTTAGTTTTCGGCCACACTTCCGTCTGATGCCAACATGGTCGACAGTTCCCCGTCTATATCCAAGCCACAATGACCCTAAACGACTTAACAAGATTTATGACGACATGGAAGCAAGACCTTTACAAAAACATGTGTGCTACAAGTGATAATTAAAAGCATCTAACTGTCATACGGGCATGTACAAAGAACATGCCGATTATACGATTTCAGTTGGATACGAAATTAACGCAGAGTGCGGTAGCATACTGATAAAAAACGTGAATGCATCTTCGAAGCGGAAAGCAATAGGCTATCATAAAGTACATGCCGATTATTCGGTTTCAGTTGTATCCGAAATTAACGCTGGGTACGGTGGCTCAGTGTTGCCTATTTGGTGTTTTTAGCACCAGATCTGGTGTTTCTGAAGTTAATCTGGTGCCGGAAATTTTCATATAGTGCCATAGCGAAATACTGGTGTTATTTCAATAAAACCAGTGCCAAATCTGAATGAAATTGTCTCCTGTGACTAATAAGTAAATCCTGAAAGCCATGTAATAAATTTAATAAAGTTAGTCAATAAAGATAGGCCAAGTTCAGCCTTACACGGGTCAAGGTCAACACTCCAGCAGGGGAAGTCAATGAAATTCTCATTCTCGTGCATAAATGCTAAGTAAGCGCAACATGCAGGGCTCAGTGCTAGTGCACTTGCACAAAGAATCCCAGCTGCCAGGGGATTTCCCAGTTTCATGCAAAGGCTCTTACGCAACCACAGGCAGTATTTTAAATCTATCTTAAACTCACAGTCGCTGTTAGTTCGTTGCCTAGTAGGCTATTAGGATGTGGGATATAGTGGCCAAAATTGGAAGTATGTAGAGCTACAGCAGTACTACACCTTCCTGCTCTAAAGATGTAATAGCGGTAGCAGGCTCCGAAAGTGAAAAGGAAGATTTGTCATGAAAGATATGTAATTTAAAAGAAAATCAGTGTATATATTTATATTTTTTGGTGTTTATCTAGTGTTTTGAATCATAGAGTCCAGCTGGTGCTTTTCTGGGGTTTTAAAGCGCAGGGTTTAGTTCTTTCCTATTTCAAGATTTGGCAACACTGGGTGGCATACAGATAAAGAACGTGAATGAACCTTCGAAGCGGAAAGCAGTATCACATCTCATACACTTTCAGGCAAGGTGAAGGGACGAGTAGTCTTGGAGCAATGGACCAAGTGCGTAGAAGGTAGCGGACCTGTTATTGGGAGGTGGGTTCGAATTTCACCACCGCTAAATATTTTTATGCACATTTTGAACTTTGGGGATCAAATACAAGATGATGATGATGATGGTGATAATTGTTGTTTTAAGGGACCTAACATCTAGGTTATCGGCCCCTAATGGTTTGGGTGTTCATGGAAAATGAAGATGAAAATTTAAGTAAATCTAACTACAAACGTACATAATTGGAAAAGAAAAGGAAAACAAAAGAAGAGTAAGGGAAATAAAAGAAAGGGGGAGATGTGCCCTCAACCCTCGAAGAATGAAGATTGAGGGACTTTGAAAGAAGGAGAGCCATGATGGCAGGGTGGAAAGGGAAAGAGGCCCGCCCCAAAGGCAATGGATAAAGGCGAAAAACTGGACCCAGCTCAGGAATCCCTAGGGATCGATAACTCTCGAACTCACCAGCTGTGATCCCCTAAGGGTCTAGCATTATCCAAGGTGCACAAGAACTGGTGGGGATGCACACACCCTGCCTCCTTGAGCAGAAGGCAGGAGGTACCTGAAAGAAAAACCCTCGAAGAATGAGGGATCAGGAAAAATGAGGGAAGAGTCAATTGAGGCGGAAAAGGAGAGACTCCCTAGGCCTCGGATACTCTAATACCATCGGGGTCGGAAGAGAACAAGAGTTGACCAAGACAGGTCGACAGGAAAGAAGACGGAGAGGAGCCCAGCACAAGCAAGTCGAAGCAATGCAAGACTCAGCTGGGGTCCCGTGGTTGCCAACCCACGTCCCACCAGAAGTGAGCCCCTGGAGGATCAAATACAAGAACATGGCGATGAAAGAACCAGCGCTTCTAGGCTGCACACTGTGTCAAGCCAGTACACATTAAACCCTAAATAAACACCGCATAATATTAGTCAAATGTGGCACGAATGCCCTTGTATATTATTCCAAAAGCTTCAAATGTGCATAAAAATATTTAGCGGTGGTGAGATTTGAACCCAGCTCCCAAAAACAGGACGTTATTCTAGACCAGGGGTCTCCAAACTACGGCCCGGGGGCCACATCCGGCCCGCGGACAGATTTTGTCCGGCCCGCGGAGAGCTAGCATACTTGAAAACTCCTTTTAGAGAACATATTTTTTAGCCTATTTTCAATTTTGAAAAAATAGGCTTATGAGATCACCTTTTGTCCGTGTGTGTGTGTGTGTGTGTGCGTGCGTGTGTGTGTGTGAGGTGTGAGTGTGTCCCCCCCTAATAAAATCTAAACGGCTGGAGCGATTTCAATGAAACTCGGTAAGTTTATAGCACTATTCCCGGCGACCTCGACCGTGCACTTCAAATTTTGTTACGACTCACCAATCCAACATGGCGGCTGTGCGAAATATTTCACCAGCATTCAATATCTCCGAAACTATTACCGATATTACCCTGACATTTTCTATGGTGATAGAGGGAACTACTATAAGTTCACTTATGTGACTTTTGAAAACCTGGTAACTACAAAACCAACATGGCGGCCAAGCGAATTTGCGACTTTTAAATAGAAGTTTCTCGCGATTTGACCAACCAAACGCAATGAAACTTGGTACAGTATATGTTTATATACATTGTAATGCACCAACATCTAACTTCGTTCAATTGTTTACATAATCACAAGATGGCGGATGTGCGAAATATTTCACCGGCATTCTATATCTCTGAAACTATTAGCGGTATCTCCCTAAAATTTTGTACGGAGATAAAGGGCACTAATGGAATTCCATTTATAAGATTTTCAAAAACCAGTTAACTACAAAACGAACATGGCGGCCAAGCGAATTTGAACATTTTAAATAGACCTTTCTCGCGATTTAATGTTCCAAGCGCACTGAAACCTGGTACAGGAAATATTTATACACATTGTAATCCACTGGTATCTAATTTAGTTCAATTGTTTACATAACCTCAAGATGGCGGCAGTGCGAATTTTAAAATTAAGTTTTTATTTCTTGTGATGTAGTCATGCGATCGAAGTGAAAGTTTGAATAATGAACCTACGCAATAATTTTCCTTTAATGGTACATGACTCTATGGCCTATACATTTAACAATCCAACATGGCGACCATCCGAAATATTTAGACAATACTGAATATCTACGAATCTATTTTAGCAATCAAACTGCATTTTTTAATGTTCATAGGGGCTATGAACTTAAGTTCACCTATAGGACTTTAAATAACCTGGTGATCACAAATTCAATATGGCGGTGACGCGAATTATAAATATTCACATGGACGTTTCTCGCAATTTAACCATCCGCGTGCAGTGAAACTTGGTACAGTAAATCTTTATCCGAATGTTAATCCACTGGCATCTAATTTATTTCAATTGTTTCCATAACCTCAAGATGGTAGCTGTGAAAATTTTTTAAATCTCCTTGTTTTTTCTTGTGTCTTAATTATGCGATTGAAGTTTGAATAGTACACGTTCACAATAATCTGCATGTAACAGTAAACTCTAGGACCTACATATATAAAATCCAACATGGCGACCATCCGAAATATTTAGTCGGTTCTCAATATCTACGAATCTATTACAGCAATCAAACTGAAATTTTGTATGTTGATAGTGGCAATTAACATAAGTAGGATATATGAAAATAGGCTGTATAGTTCTTCACGGAACTACTTGTTTTATAGCAAATTAAATTTAGTTTACTGAAGTATTCTAATTTTATGTTGAATAATTATTAATATGACATCTACATTGATATGGTCATGGGCTAACTACTCATAACATTGTTGTAGGCTTATTGTTATTGTTTTTGTGATAAGTTGGATAAAGAAACACAGAATTGTAATGAGTAAAGACATGTATAACATGCAGACATATGAAATACTAATGAGATTTATGTAATTGAGATTTTCCACTGACAATAGTTTGTAGTTGTGGACTAATTTTACTTGTACCAATTATTAAAAGAGATTTAAGATGCTCATCAGTTAATTTAGATCTGTAAACATTTTTTGTGTACTTCATTTTGGAGAAGGTCTTCTCACACAAATAAGTAGTACCAAAAACAGAAAACAGCCCACGAGCAAATTTATGCAAATTATCAAATTGTGTCAGTGGAAGACTCTTATAAAATTCCAACAAAGATGAGTTTTGATATTTGTTCTTAATTATATCACTGCACTGTAGTTCAATCATTTCCATTTGAAGTTCCGGGGCTAGGGTTTCAATGTCAGTATCAAAAGGATCCTGAAAAATCTTAATTTGATTCGCAAAGGCATCGAAGTCCGAGAAACGAGTATCAAAATTTATTTTCAAAGCACTCAAAGTTTCGATTGCAAAATCGATAGGAAACTCAGTCTCAGTGGTGTGGCTGAATATTTCACATGTTTTAAAATGTGAAAAACATTTACTTCGTAGTTGTGATTGAAACAGTATCAATTTCTTCCGGAATGATTTGATATTAGTGTATAAATCAGGAAGATGCTGGTTTTCTCCTTGCAATCTCAAATTCACTTCGTTCACATGTTTTGTCAAATCAACATAGAATGCTAACTTCCACAGCCATGCGTTGTTTTGTAATTCAGTAAGAGGGCGATGCTTTTCATTAAAAAAAAAAAAATTCGATCACTGCTCGAAGTTCAAAAAAGCGCTGAAGGACTTTCCCACAACTAAGCCAACGTACGGCAGTATGATAAGGTAAGTCATTTTCTCCAATCTCTTCAATAAATTGTCGGAATTGTCGGTGATTCAGCCCAAAAGATCTCATAAAATTAACAGTTGATATGACTGGTTTCAGAACTTCAGACATATCCAAACATTTTCCGCACAAAGACTGTTGATGAATGATACAATGTAAGACTAATGGTTTTGAACCACCATCATTTTCTACAGCCTTTGACACAAGAGCGACCACTCCTTTATCTTTCCCACTCATGTTTTTGCCTCCATCAGTTGTAATACATTTCAAGTTTTTCCATCGAAGGTTCTTTTGATTAATGGCCATTTCAACTCCTTTAAAAATATCTGTACCAGTAGTTGTGCCATGAATACTATACATATCAAGAAGTTCTTCATGCACTTCATAGCTTTTATCTACTCCTCGAATATAAATCAACACCTGAGCAGTATCTGACACATCCGTTGACTCATCCAAGGCCAAAGAAAACCACTCAACATCTCCATTTTTGTCGAACAGTTGAGAGGATATATTTTCAGCGATGTTTTCTACCCTTCGAGCCACAGTGTTTGCTGACATACTGACAGTTTTTAATAAATTTACCTTTTCAGGGCACATTTCTTCGGCTGCTGCAATTATGCATTCTTTGATCATTTCTCCATCGGTGAATGGTTTTCCACGTTTTGCAATTTCAAGAGCCACACGAAAGCTGGCACGAGTTGCAGCCTCTTGTTCGGTTTTGAGTTTTGTAAATGAAGATTGCTGCGATTTCAATCCGCGCTTCATAGCTTCGAATTTTTCTGTCCGCAAACTTCCTGTATATTTTGAGTAATTTTGAAAATGTTTTGTTTCATAATGACGTTTAATGTTATATTCCTTGAGAACGGCTATGCTTTCATTGCAAATCAAACATAGCGCCTTGTTACTGGACTCAATTACGAAATACTGAATGTTCCACTCATCTTTGAATTTTCTGCATTCACTATCAATTTTTCGCTTCTTTTCCATACTACTAAATCACACACAAAAGCAACAATTCAAATCAAAATACTGTTACAAAGATGTCTTAAACTTAAACATGCACAAACACGTTTTAAGGAGGTACGCACTATTTTATTTCACAACAGTGTCATAGGAACTGACTTGTGGTTGCGCAACTAGCCTTCTTATATATTCCAATTACTGCCATCTAGAAGTGAGTGGAAGACACTAGAACTCTCTCGAACCAACGAGATTACTCTGTACGTGCTATTAGCGCCATCTGTTAGCGATAGAAGGTACTACCTATTTCCGCTTGTGTCCACCAGATGTCGTGTCACGTTACTCCTCATGGCTCGTACTCTACGACTAATCTAGAAATTACAGATAATGACAGGTAAAATAATAATATGCAGTGTTGCCGTTTTGCGGACTTTAGTCCGATTTGCAGCCTTTTTTCAACGTTGCGTACTTTTTCGGACTTTTTTTTCATCAGTGGACTATTTCACTTTTTACCACCGGCAACAATGATAATATGGTTTTGGCCCTCGGAACTTACTGGAGTAATCAGTATGGCCCTAAGGCTGGAAAGTTTGGAGACCCCTGTTCTAGACCATGCTCCACGGCTACTTGTCCCTACAGTTTGCCTGAAAGAGTGATACCGCTTTCCGCTTCGAAGGTTCATTCACGTTTTTTATCAGTAAGCCACCATACCTAGTAGCCTCCGTGACTTAGGCGGCAGCACGCCGGCCTCTCACCGCTGGGTCCGTGGTTCAAATCCCGGTCACTCCATGTGAGATCTGTGCTGGACAAAACGGAGGCAGACAGGTTTTTCTCCGGGTACTCCGGTTTTCCCTGTCAAAATTTCATTCCAGCAACACTCTCCATTATCATTTCATTTCATCTGTCATTCATTTAATCATTGCCCCAGAGGAGTGCGTCAGGCCTCGGCAGCCGGCACAGTCCATATCCTCGCCGCTAGATGGGGGCTTCATTCATTCCATTCCTGACCCGGTCGGAGACTGGAAGCAGGCTGTGGATTTTCAAGCCACCATACCTAGCGTCAATTTCATATCCAACTGAAACCGTATAATCGGCATGTTCTTTGTACATGCCCGTATGACAGTTTGATGCATTTAATTATCACTTGTCGCACACATGTTTTTGTAAAGGTCTTGCTTCCATGTCGTCATAAATCTTGTTAGGTCGTTTAGGGTCATTGTGGCTTGGCTTCAGACTGGGGACTGTCGACCATGTTGGCATCAGACGTTGGAAGTGCGGCCGAAAACTAAAAAATAAGGGGCGGCTGACTCACCTGGTATATATATGTTCTGATCAAATATCGCGCTGTAGAGGTCAATGAAGTACACAAAAGTCTTCATAGATGGCGAGAACAGTTTATTCCAACCTTACTCGTGTAGGGATTCCCCTCAGCATATCTGTAAGATTTTTTTCCTGGTAGTGACAGCTGATAATTACGTTCGTTGCATGACGCAGTATTTTCGTGTCGTAGTATTTGCTGTATTTTGGCGGCTTTTGGATATAATGGCATCAATAAAACGAGTTAGTGACATTGAGATAGTGTCAATACTTGATTATTCAGATGAGATTTGTCAGATTTTAGTTTTAGTGACTCTGAAATGGGAAATTCTTCCTACAGCTCATCTGAGAGCAACAACGACATAAGCGACACAACTGGTGAGCGAGCAGATAACTGGACAGATGTGAATAATAGGATCATGGTCCCACAAATACCATCTCCATACGGAACATTGATCAAGGGCCAATATTACCAACAAGTTTTGATGTCGATTCATACCCTGTAGATTTCTTTTATTTGTTTTTTGATGATTAAGTAATTTATATTCTTTATGAAACTACATTACACGGAGACAAACAAAAATGCAGTCAACAATGACTGCAATTTAGAGTGATATTTCTAAATGTTGTGTATAATATAGCTTTATTTTAATATATCACATATTTATGTATCATTTAATTTATCTTTTCTTTTAATAAAAACATTAAAACTCAAAGTATTTTCTTGTACATACATTTCCTAACAGCGAGCAGTGAAACACCGACCGTTCTAAGGCATAAGACCATGAACCCTGGTGGACCGGACTGAATAGACAAGGGGGTTCGAATCCCACCCTTGACCATCCTTGAATTAGGTTTCCGTAGTTTCCAATTTTCAACCCCGGCAAATACCAGGACAATACCATCTAACTCCTTGTTCTATTTCACTTATTTTCATCCATTTCATCTTGCATTACTCTTTGAGATCTGTGTAAGGAAGGGTATCCGGCCGTACAAACCATTCACCGCGTGAATATTCATGGCAATCCAACCCGAAACGCGTAGAAATGGAATAGTAAGGAATAGACATACAGTGAGCAGCAACATATGAGATCGTAAAGTGCAGCATCTCTTTTGCCGTGCTTCAATTGACAATAGAGGACACTTCAAATTTTATATTGTCTTCAAACCTCTTCAACGCTGAGTTTCCAATCCGGGAAAAGGTATGTAGATATTTTAAAGCATATTTGAATGATTTTAGTAACTTTTGAACAATTTTGTATGGAATTTTTGTTTTACAAAATCCTGTGCAGCCTAAAGCCATACATTACTGCTGCCCGCGAAGGGTTAAGACTGTCTGGTTGGTTCTTAAGTTTAGGGGCTGCGACAACGCAGTCATGTAGCCCCGTGTACTTTGGGTGTGTGTAGAATCTGTCCGATAACAGGTGTTAATTGTGATGACTGTATTAGATTGTCTAAATGACCTTTTACTAGGGGTTACAAATTACTGTTTAGGGAGGATATAATCCCTATGCCCCCTCCTGGGTTCAGTAGACTTTTAGAAGCATCACTACTCGAACAACTACCTGGTCTGTTGTCAGCCATTACAGTGCACAGAAAGTTAACATTGCTATCTCTTTGATCAAATGAATAGCATAATTTGCATCACTGTAGAGATAAAAAATGCAAAATAAATGGTTCTATGGACTATCACTAAAGAGAAGGTAAGTCTAGTTTCAAATAAGATCGCCTCAAACAGCTGGAGTGTGAAACTAAAACCCGTAGCGACAAACTGTTTTGTCAATAGCACTCTGATGGTTAAGTCCTCAACGGTACCTGCAGTGAAAGAGGTGAACTCTGGCACAGTGTGGTTGGCGGAAGGGGCAGAATATTGCTCAGGTTTAATAGGGCAAACTATTGTCCATAGTTATGATGGGCAGGTTTTGGCCCAACGGCAAAATGAGCGGAGGAGGAGCCAATCACTCTCATGGCTCCTAACGGTCATAGAGGCGGAAGAGGCCACGCCAGATGGACTGGCTGTAAAGGCGCACCTCAGTAGTACTTGAGTATGCGGCAGTTCGTTGCAGTCTCTGTGTTCGGTCCTGCATGTCTCATTCATTGTGAGCCACAGGATAAGGCTCAGAGATCATAGTGTGTGGGTCTCGTCCTGGCAAGCTGAGATCCACCCTAAACAAATTCACGCCAGTGGCACTTCTTCCGAACGTCACTTTTCAAAGTCCAACGGCGATGGGATATGGATGGAGGGGGCAGGTTATGGGTGTAACTGGAAGCCCCTAGTTCGGACCTGCACGTTGGCAGCAGATGTGTGATGGTCGTCTTCCAGAGACTCTGTGACTACTCAGGAATTCGGTCCTGCATTTGTGTTTGGTCAGGCCTATTTAGGATCACCGCTGCCCACCCCACATGAGGAAGGCCCTAGAAAAGGTGGGCTAAACATCGGAAGTCACAATCTTGGTCCGGCTGGGCAACCGCACTCAGCAGGTCACCCCTCATGCGGTCGAAACTCAAAAACAGTAAAGAATCACAAATTGATTATTGGATCATGGAACATCAGAACCTTTCTTGATTTGGACAATAACGTTAGACCTGAGAGAAGGTCAGCTCTCGTAACCCATGAGTTATCAAGACTCAACGTTGACATTGCTGCTCTCAGTGAAACTAGGCTGTATTCTGAAGCCAAGATTACTGAATCTGGAACAGGATATACCATCTTCTGGAAAGGAAAGGAGGAGGGTGAATGTCGTATTCATGGTGTGGGCTTCGCTGTGAAGACCAAACTGGTAAATTATCACCAACTTACGCCCATTGCAATCAGCGAAAGGCTCATGACTCTCCGCATACCACTCTCAGGAGGTTCCTTTATGACCTCATCTCTGCCTATGCTCCTACCTTAGATTCTGATGATGAAGTAAAGGCTCAGTTCTATAATCAGCTAAGTGAAATCATCTCCAAGGTTCCATCTCAGATAAACTCTTGCTCCTCGGTGACTTCAATGCCAGAGTTGGGAAAGATCACAGGCTATGGAATAATGTGATGGGCAAACAGGGACTTGGAAAATGTAATCGCAATGGACTGTTGCTTCTTGGTCTTTGTGCAGAACTCGAACTTTTCATTACCAACACCCAGTTCCGGCTTCCTGACCTCTTCAAAACCATGTGGATGCATCCTCGTTCCAAACATTGGCACATTCTTGATTATATCATTACCCGGCAATGTGATAAGAAGGACACTCTTATTACCAGAACAGCAAGGAATATAGACGATTGTTGGACAGATCATAAACTTCTTATATGTAAGCTCAGGATATCCATCAGACCTAAACCACCTAGGAACATCAAAAATTTGCCAAGAAAAAAGTTTAATACATCCAAACTTCAGGATGAATCCATGTACAAACATTTTGGAAACAGGATCGTCACCCAGTTATCAGAAAACCCAGTAACAAATGATATTCAGCATGAATGGGCCACATTACAGAAGATTATCACACAGTCAGCTGAGGAAACCATTGGTTTTATAGTGCGGAAAAGACAAGACTGGTTTGATGACAACAATGAGGAAATTCTGTCTCTCATCAATGCCAAAAGGAATGCCTATCTTGCCCATCTTCAAGACCCAACTTCCAACACAAAGAGAGATAAACTACTGGAACTCAAGGGTAAATGCCAGATGCAGATAAGGCAGATTAAAAATACTTGGTGGCAACAGAAGGCTCAGGAACTGCAGAGACTATCGGATGCTCGAGACTTGAGGAACTTCTATGCCGTACTCAAGGAAATACAGTATATAGACCATCTCGCTCATCATCAGGTACACTGAAAAGCGCTGATAATTCTACTACCTTAACTGATAGTCAAGAAATCTTGGAACGCTGGAAGGAGCACTTCTCCAATCTCCTAAATCGTCCATCAGAAGCTGCTGAAGACTTCCTCTGTGATGTGCCGCAACAACCTGAACAACTGTGGTTGGCAGTACCTCCTACTTACCATGAATTCAGTGCAGCTCTCACCCAATTGAAACCCAGAAAAGCACCTGGCCCAGATAACATCCCTCTGGAACTAATTCAAACCGGAGGTCATTCCCTCAAAACAAGAATTTTCATCCTTATCCTCAGAATATGGGAATCAAGAAAGGTACCTGGAGACCTAAAGAAAGCCACTATCGTCACTAACTTTAAAAAGGGTGATCGCAGTGTTTGTGGCAACTACCGTGGTATATCACTGCTATCAATTGTGGGGAAGATTCTTGCAAGAATTCTACTTAACCACCGCAAGGTTATCTCTGAGAGGATCCTCCCAGAGTCACAATGCGGATTTAGAACTTCCAGAAGCACAATTGACTTGATTTTCTGTGCGAGACAGCTACAAGAAAAATGTAGAGAACAACAGAATCCACTCTTCTTAGTCTTTTATGACTTGGAAAAGGCATTTGATTCGGTTCCAAGACCAGCCATGTGGGCAGTGCTGAAGCGGTTTGGTTGCCCTCAGCGTTTTGTAGATCTAATCAAGGCTCTCCATGATGGGATGACAGGTCAGGTTTGCCATCAGAATAAGATGTCCGATGAATTTCCCATTACCCATGGACTGAAACAAGGATGTGTACTGGCTCCAACGCTTTTTGCGCTGTACATGGCTGCAATGCTCTATGATTCACCCACAAACATTCCAGGTGTGGAGGTCAAGTATCGTTTTGATGGAGGGCTTTTCAACATAATTCGTCTCCGCTCCTTGAGGAAAACTCAGGTTACTAAGGCTACTAACATGTTGTATGCAGATGATGCTGCGTCACCAACTCGCACACCAGAAGAGCTGCAAGAGTCAGTTAATTGTTACAAAAGTGCATGTGATTGTTTTGGTCTTACCATAAATGTCAATAAGACTAAAGTCTTGGCACAACCTTCACCAGGCATACCTCTTCCTCAGTTCAATATCTCCATCTCAAATTTGCCATTAGAACAGGTAGACCACTTCTCGTACCTGGGCAGTACCATTTCTGTGAGCTGTACCTGTGAGCAGGATGTGAATTAGAGAATTGGCGCAGCCCATGCAGCATATGGACGATTAGCGCACAGGGGCTTCATGCATAAAGATCTGTCCACGAGTACAAAGCTTATGGTGTACAAAGCAGTAGTCATTTCTACATTGTTGTATGGCTGTGAAACGTGGACCCTTTACCGACGTGATCTTAGGAAGCTTGAGCGTTTCCACCTACAAAAACTTCGATCAATCCTGAGGATTAAATGGGAAGACCGCATTACCAATATTGCTGTTCTGGAAAAGGCTCAAACCAACAGCATAGAATCATCCATAGTAGGTCACCAATTTAGATGGATTGGTCATGTCCATCGGATGGATGATGTGAGATTACCTCGTCAAATGCTATATGGTGAGTTATGCTATGGCACCAGACCTCATGGTGGTCCTAAGTGGCGCTACAAGGACCAATTTAAGCAGACCCTGAAATTGACAGGTCTCGATTCACAAACCTGGGACATGCTGGCTGAAGACTGCTCAACTTGGCGCCGTACCATTGTAACGTGTTTTTCGAGGGGTTTTTATGCAACTGGCATAAGTCAGTAAGAAGCCATTCTATATTTATTTACGCGGCAAATTGTTCAGCCAAGAGAATTTTTCATGTTAATTTATTATTATTATTAATTTATTATAATTATTATTAAGATATTTTCGGAGCATTTTATAAAAATTATAAGCATACAGATAGGTTTTCTATGTCTTAGAAAACGCTATCAAGCAAATTATTACGAACGACAATATCATAGAAAGTTATGTGATTACGGAATTTAACGGAGTTTCGTCAGTTAGGGTATATCGAGAGACGTGACTCACTGGGAATTCAAGTACACGCTTAATCTTGTCGGGTAGTATTACGCAAGCGGGGTTGCTGCGTCAAGAAAAGGCGGATAGTTGGAACGGAACCCTCCCGCTGAGTGTAATGAGCCAGAGGAGGGGAGTATAGCGCGTGGGGTGCAGCCAATCAGCAGAGACCACGTAAGCTAGAAGTCGGATGAAGAGTGGGGAGCCGACGTGTGGATATATCGTTCAGCGCGCCGTGGAACGAGGACAATCAGTGTAGAACTTGCCGAGTAGGGTCGTACGCGGGAGCCGCTCCGATGTTCCGTGGAACGTGGACTATCTGTATAGAACTTAACGAGTACGGTTGTACGCGGGAGTCGCTCCGATGTTCCGTGGAGTGGAGGACTAACTTTTGTAAAACTTAACCAGTGTGGTTGTACGAGTGTTTGGGTCCGATGTACGGACCATAGAATTATCTAATCTACCAGAATATCATCAAATATCGACAAAGATGACGACGTCCAGGAGACAGTGGGAAGCTCACAGCATCATCCAGTACGACGGAAAGGCTTCGGCCATTTCCAGAGGTAAGCGCGAATGACGCAGAAATACGCAATCTCTCGTTTCTCTTTGTTTTATATTTCATATTTCAATAACTTCATAGCTTGGGAATAAGAGTAAAATCAATAATTTATCAGACTCCGTTTTCACGTAATTTTCTATCGGTAATATTCAAATCACAATGCTCCAATTTAAATTTTATACTTATTATTATTATTATTAATTTTGCAATACTTGTTTTATATAATAAATTCATTTCTTTTACAATGCAATCTTTGCTTTCAGTAGGTAGCATTAGATATAGACCAATTCCTTCTCCTGATACAATTGTTTGTTGGGTTAATGATCAAATCATACCACGATCTGAGTGAATAGATTCTTGAAGGTGTTCTACCAGAGCTAGACGTTGTTAAATACAAATTTAGATTTCAACATTGCGTTGAGGTCTTGGCGCCCATTAAAACAACATAGCTTAGGCAAAGGTAAACAGTTACATTTATCTCCCAACAGTTAGGGGCAGTCAAACTGCTACACTTGTCGTTCAACGTGTGGGCTAGCGAAACTGCTACATTTGTCGCTACCGACATGGGGCATTAATTAACGTTACAATTGTCGCCGACAACTTGGGGCTGAAAACCTAATAACATTTGTGGAAGGAGAAGGGTATATATTTCTGTGCCTGTATTTTGGGGGTTATTGGTCTTTATCAGTGTATATCATTATGGGGGATGAGAAAGAAAGACAGATGAGGTTACGTAGTGGTCATCAACTGGAGAGTGATGATACGAGCAGTATGTCGAGTGATGGTAGTACCGGGGTAGCGGAGGTAAATCCCAATACTGAAACAGGGAGTGTAGGCGGCCAACCAGAATTAAAAACTTTACTTCTCGAGTTCATGTATCAGAACAAAGTTAGTAGTGATGCCTTAAATGCAAAATTAGAACAGAATAATGCAAAATTAGAACAAAACAGTAGGGAAAATAAAGAAAGTACAGAAGCTTTAAATGCAAAATTAGAACAGAATAATGCAAAATTAGAACAAAACAGTAGGGAAAATAAAGAAAGTACAGAAGCTTTAAATGCAAAATTAGAACAGAATAATGCAAAATTAGAACAAAACAGTAGGGAAAATAAAGAAAGTACAGAAGCTTTAAATAAAAAATTAGAACAGAATAATGCAAAATTAGATAAGAACAACAAGGAAATTAGTGTGAAAATGGAGCAGATTAGAGGAGAAATCAGAGGAGTAATGGAAGAGAAGGTTAAAGAGATCATTGCAGATGTAGACAAGAAATTAGGAAAAGTACAGGAGGAGTTGGAAAGTAGAATCAGCACACAGGCTGAAAATTTAAAGGAATTAGTTAAATTAGAAACACTGCAGGTTAAAAAGAAATTGGGGGGAGAAATTGACAGGATTCAAGTATCAACTAAAGAGGTTAAGGAACAGCTGCGGGGTAGAATTGAGAAAGTCCACTCACAAATAGTTGCAGAAGTAAATGATTTAAGAGAGAGTAATAGAGAGAGCATTAGCAAGATTGAGGGGAAACAAGCAAAGCTATATGATAAAGTAGAAGAATCAGAAGGAAACATTAAATTAACAGTAAACAGTATTGAGAGGAAGGCTGAGGAGAAAATCGCAGAATTAGAATTAAAATTAAAAGCTAGGATCAGGCAAGAAAATAGTCAGAATAGGCCAGTTTTTGTGAATAGCACACACAGGGAGGTAGAACTGGGTAAGTTCAGCAATCGACAGGGGTGCCCAATGGAGTTCATGAACACTATTGAAAATAAATTCGGGGAGAGGTTGGAAAATGGTAGTATTGAGTGGTGCCAGGTAGTTGAAATTTTAGAACAAGTGTTTGTGGGGGAAACGAGGAATTGGTTTGCTGTCTACAGAGACAAGTTTACTGATATTAATGATTTTAAAATGAAATTCTGTGAAAAGTTCTGGAATGAGGTTATTCAGTCGCAGCATCGTGAGGGAGTAGTGTGTGGTAAATATAACCCTAAAGGAAGCTCCACCATGACCGAATACTTTTTAGGGCAGGTATTAGTGTGTAAATATCTGGATGGCTTGAAGGAGGAAAGTGATGTGGTAAGGTTGCTACTTAGGCACTTTCCCTATAGGATCAAGGAGGCTGCTTGTATCCAGAAAGTAAAGACAATATCACAAGTAGAAAATTTGTTAAGCACATTTGATGCACTAGGGAGAGGGGGTTATGAGGACAATTTCAATAGGAACCAGGGTAATAATAATAATAGGCCTAATGAAGCCAGGCATCAAGAAGTTCAAGGGAACGGTGGCGAAGGGGCCAACGCTCAAAATAGAAATAATAATCAGCTAAATCAGAACAGAGGAAATGGCTATGGTAATCAGTATCAAGGGAGGAACAATGATTTCAGGGGAAATCAAGGGAGGAACAATGATTACAGGGGAAATCAAGGGAGAAACAATGATTTCAGGGGAAATCAAGGGAGAAATTATAAAGACAATAATTACAACCAGAATAGGGGTCAAGGAAGAGGACAGCCTAGTGGTAGTAATATACAGCCAAACAATGACAACACAGCCCAGAACAACCAGACCAGTTCAGTAGTTAGTAGTACTACGGCCAGCTGTAGCGGTTCTTTAAACGCAAACCAGGCTGCGAAGTAAGGTCAGGATCTCAGTCTGTAGCATGCCCTGTCCATACAATTATACAGGAACCCTTGACCTAAATGTAAGAAATGAATTATTACATGAACTAAATGATGAAGGTATTATTCAGGAAGTGGTTAGTAAGAGCCCCATAGTTAAATTTAACGTGTCCGAGGCGTACACAGATGTTTTAATTGATAGTGGTTGTATGAAGAGTTGCATAAGTAGTGCATTTTATGATAAAATGAAAGGAACTGGAGTAAATTTTGAGGAGATGCCAATTAAAAGCACTTTTGTTATCACAGCTGTTGGGAAGAGGTCTAAAGTAATTTCTAAGCAAGTTTTAGTAGACATTAAAATTAATAATCATGTAGAGAAGCAGATTTGTCTTGTAATTCCAAATTTAGTATTCAGTGTTATCTTGGGTTCAGAGTGGCTAAGTAGAGTGTCTGGTAACTTATGTTATGATGTAGGGAGTCTGAAATTTAAATGGGGAGATTCTGAAGTAGAAGTAGCGTTCAATGACCATATTCAGAGGAGTAGTATTGTAGGTGTGATTTGTACTTTAAATGAGATATCGCCAGCCGTAGAGCGGGGTTCTCCATGTTTTGTGGGCAGTGTGATTACGAACGGTAGTCTAAAGGACTCGTTACGTGATGCTGCATTTCAGGGAAATATAGAGGATGAACAGTGTGTTCGGCTCTATGATGTGTTATTGTAACTTTGAAAGAATAATGGATTTTCCGCCTTCAGTACTGTTTAATGCTATTACTTACGGGGACTAGTTTCGGGGGGAGTATTTACCCCCGAAACTAGTCCCCGTAAGTAATAGCATTAAACAGTATTGAAGGCGGAAAATCCATTATTCTTTCAAAGTTATAGTTACGTCAATACGGACCTGAATAATCGACATTATGAATGTGTTATTGTGTAATAGGAGAGTTTTTGAGGATCGCATTGGTATGGCCAATTGCTATACACATTCATTGAACGTTATTGATAGGTCAGTATTCACAGGACATAGATATCCTGTACCTTTCGCTTATCAGAGTGCAGTTGAGGCACAAATTAATCAGATGCTTGAAGATGGGATTATTGAGCACTCTAACAGTCCGTATGTTAATTCTTTGATCACGGTACCCAAGACCGACGGCACAGTTCGTATTTGTTTAGACGCTCGTTTGGTTAACAGTAGAATTAGTTCAGATCAGCTGAAATCTATGTCAATAGAAGAATTAATGCAAACATTTGAGGGGAAGAAGTATTTCACTTGTGTAGATTTGAGTTCCAGTTTTTGGCAAGTGCCACTTATGTACGAAGATAGACCATTTACAGCTTTTAGTCATAAATATAACCTTTATCAATTTTGTAGAACACCTTATGGGTTAAAGAGTAGTTCAGCAGCTTTAATTAGGGCTTTAAACATCGCATTAGGGGATGACACAGGAGAGTTTGTAACCATTTACATTGATGATATGGTAATTAGTTCACGCAGTTTTGAGGAGCATCTACGTCATTTAAATATAGTTTTTCAGAAGTTAGATCAGGCAGGGTTCACTTTGAAGCTGTCTAAGTCGTCATTCTGTCAGTCAGAAGTGACATTTTTAGGTCATAGAGTGTCAAGTAGAGGTGTTACACCAGAGGAAAGTAGGGTTAGCATGTGTGGACAGTAGCAACAGGGCATCGTTACAGATACTGAGAAATAGGTAGGTAGAGCAACGTGATACGTTCATTTAAGGGAGCCACTTGCAAGGTTGGAAGCAGGTGACGCAGTAACATTTATAGTTTCCAAACGTATTGGCAAAACAGCATATGTGCTGGAGAATAGTGAGGGAAACAGATTATACGGGACGTATAATATACATAGTCTACGAAAATATGTGTCATAAAGCGAGTGTGTTTAGCTGGCGAGCCAGCCTATCAAATGAGTAAGTGTGGTATTTGGTGCGTGGGAGGAGATGGTCTTCCAGGCAGGCGTATCAGAAGTCACACAGGGGGGTAGTATGTAAGTAAATGAGAGTTTTTAAGGTACAGGGAAATATGACGGGATTGTCGGATGCTCTTGAGCACTAAAATGTCTCGATACACCAAGGCCAGAATTTGGTAGCGCTGGTGAATTCCCATTTGCCTCCTAGAGATGGGTGAGCGCTTGCACAGGGTAATTTTGCTTAAGGCGTCCACGAGGCAAAAGATGGGCCATCAGAAGGCGAGACAGTCCTTCATGAAACCCATACATAACAGCACACGTGATTTCTGTTTACGGCCTCGCCATGTAAGATTTGTAAGTGTGTAATTTAAGGTAATTTGTACAAAGGTATTATTTGTGTGAGGAGAACTGGTCTGTGTTGAGAACTAGTATTAAGTAGAATATGGTCTACTTAATTGCGGCACAGAAATATTTGGTGTTATATGTAATGCGCATTTACTGTTTTTCTTTTCAGAAGTCAATATTAATTTAATCTACTTTAAAGAGAGATTAAGTATTATGGTCACGAGGCGCTGCCACAATAGTGTGATCGTGTGCTCAGTGATAAGTGAGATTAAATGTCACCATAAGGAAGGGACCTCCAGTGAAATTAGGAAGTTCTATGGAGATATAAATATATCAGAACACCTTCAATGCGTGTGATATGACATCATATATACATAGTGCTCACACATTAATTATGTCTATTTCTCCAACATAGAGAAATTTGAGAGGCAGAAATATCCGTGGAACACTATTCTATATGTAAAACATTGGACTGGTTGCAAAGTGCAATCCATAGTGACAACAAACTTTGACGCAAAGTGCGTGAAGAAAAATTATGAGTGTATATATCTGTAATTTAGGGTGATTTCATTTATGTAATATGTATTTTGGATGGGGTTTATTAACGTGTCTGGGATAATCGGATAATGGACCGTCGTCACGGTAAATCATCCGATGATCCGAGGCGAATATGTAACGTGTTTTTCGAGGGTTTTTTATGCAACTGGCATAAGTCAGTAGGAAGCCATTCTATATTTATTTACGCGGCAAATTGTTCAGCCAAGAGAATTTTTCATGTTAATTTATTATTATTATTAATTTATTATAATTATTATTAAGATATTTTCGGAGCATTTTATAAAAATTATAAGCATACAGATAGGTTTTCTATGTCTTAGAAAACGCTATCAAGCAAATTATTACGAACTACAATATCATAGAAAGTTATGTGATTACGGAATTTAACGGAGTTTCGTCAGTTAGGGTATATCGAGAGACGTGACTCACTGGGAATTCAAGTACACGCTTAATCTTGTCGGGAAGTATTACGCAAGCGGGGTTGCTGCGTCAAGAAAAGGCGGATAGTTGGAACGGAACCCTCCCGCCGAGTGTAATGAGCCAGAGGAGGGGAGTATAGCACGTGGGGTGCAGCCAATCAGCGGAGACCACGTAAGCTAGAAGTCGGATGAAGAGTGGGGAGCCGACGTGTGGATATATCGTTCAGCGCGCCGTGGAACGAGGACAATCAGTGTAGAACTTGCCGAGTAGGGTCGTACGCGGGAGCCGCTCCGATGTTCCGTGGAACGTGGACTATCTGTATAGAACTTAACGAGTACGGTTGTACGCGGGAGTCGCTCCGATGTTCCGTGGAGTGGAGGACTAACTTTTGTAAAACTTAACCAGTGTGGTTGTACGAGTGTTTGGGTCCGATGTACGGACCATAGAATTATCTAATCTACCAGAATATCATCAAATATCGACAAAGATGACGACGTCCAGGAGACTGTGGGAAGCTCACAGCATCATCCAGAACAAGGGAAAGGCTTCGGCCATTTCCAGTGGTAAGCGCGAATGACGCAGAAATACGCAATCTCTCGTTTCTCTTTGTTTTATATTTCATATTTCAATAACTTCATAGCTTGGGAATAAGAGTAAAATCAATAATTTATCAGACTCCGTTTTCACGTAATTTTCTATCGGTAATATTCAAATCACAACGCTCATATTTAAATTTTATACTTATTATTATTATTAATTTTGCTATACTTGTTTTATATAATAAATTCATTTCTTTTACAATGCAATCTTTGCTTTCAGTAGGTAGCATTAGATATAGACCAATTCCTTCTCCTGATACAATTGTTTGTTGGGTTAATGATCAAATCATACCACGATCTGAGTGAATAGATTCTTGAAGGTGTTCTACCAGAGCTAGACGTTGTTAAATACAAATTTAGATTTCAACATTGCGTTGAGGTCTTGGCGCCCATTAAAACAACATAGCTTAGGCAAAGGTAAACAGTTACATTTATCTCCCAACAGTTAGGGGCAGTCAAACTGCTACACTTGTCGCTCAACGTGTGGGCTAGCGAAACTGCTACATTTGTCGCTACCAACATGGGGCATTAATTAACGTTACACCATCTCGGATACTGTAAAGACGTTTGAAAGGGATCAACGCACACATGAAGAGGCATGGGGCATTAATTAAAGTTACACCATCTCGGATACTGTAAAGACGTTTGAAAGGGATCAACGCACACATGAAGAGGCCAAGCGTCAAGCTAGGAAACTTCGAGCAGCCCAACGACGTCCTCCTCCAGCAATACTATGTGACTTGTATGGACGCTTGTTCCATGCCAGGATTGGACTCTTTAGTCACCGTAAACACATTCACAAACTGGACTGAAGGAAGAAGATTTATACTCGGATTCGAGTTAAAGCCGATGATGATGATGATGGTTAAGTAAGAGTGAACAACAGTAAATGTTAATATTCAAAGTATTAACTCTCAGAAGTTTTCTTCTTTGTTTTACATTTACAATAAAATACCATAAATCTCACCAGAATTCTAATATTAAAATTTTGGCTGCAAGATCCAAGGCCAACTTAAGGAAGCCAAAAAGATGAACAGACTCTTTGCACTTGGGGAGAAGAAACCACAAGACATCATCATCAACATCATCTTCTACAGTTTCCAGCCTCTGGCTGGGTCTGCTTGGAACATAAGCCTCTCCATCGTTTTCTATCCTCCCACCGCCTTTCACTCCTCACTCTGTCCCACTCCTCTCCTCTTTTCTGCACTCCCTCCTTCACACCCACAATCCACCTATCTCTTGGTCTTCTTCTCCTTCTTCATTTCCCGTTTCCAGTGTTCTGGGTCGGGGTGTGAATCAAGGACCTTCATAATTTTCTGTCTCTCCACCACTCTCTTCCTTCTTCTAGTATATCTTCTACTTTTACCCCTCTCTTCTCTATGCTCTCCCTCACTGTATCCATCCACCTCTTCCTAGGCCTTCCCCGTTGCCTCTTTCCTGTTACTTTCTCTGTAAATACTCGCTTTGGGACTCTGTCCTCACCCATTCGCATCTTGTGTCCATACCATTTCAGCTTACTGATCTCTATCTTGTCTTGTAGCTTTGGGAATCCAGTTCTTTCCCAACTTCTGTGTTCCTGATTTTGTCTCTTCGTGTCTTTCCAATTATTCCTCTAAGAAACTTCATCTCGGCTGCCTGGACTCTGCTTTCATCCCGTTTTGTTGTTGTCCATGTGCCTGCTGCACATGTCAATATAGGTGTGTAATATGTTGAGTACATGACTTTCTTACATTTCTCTGGAACATCCTGGTTCCACACCATACCTCTCACACACTGGTAAAACCCATTTGCTTGCTGGATTCTCTTACCAATTTCCTCACGTATCTTTCCAGCTTCTGTGATTATACTCCCTAAATATTTAAAACTTTTCACAACTTCTAATGTTTTCCCATTTACTTCAATATTCCCCCTACCATCTCTCTTATTTCTCGTCATCACTTCTGTCTTACTCTTCTCCACACTTATTTTCATTCCATACTCTTCTATCTCCTGGTTCCATACATCGGCTTGTTCCTGTACTACTGTTTCATCTTCTCCCCATATTACTATGTCATTAGCAAAGAGTAAGGCCTTAGTCTCTTTACTTCCCATTTTCTGTTTCACTCGCTTATGGATTTCATCCATGACAGTGATGAAAAGTATAGGGGACAATACACTCCCTTGTCGGAGTCCTGTTTCTACATTAAACCAGTTTGTTTGCCCAACCCTGGTCTTCACACTACTTATACACTTCCTATACATAGCTTTTATCATTTCCACTTCTGCTCTGTCTACTTTCTTCTTTATCAATGCATACCTGCCAACTTTTGAAAAGGGCTATCAGTAAAACTCACGCGCGACAAAAAAAATCTAACGATTTTCGACATACCCCGGCTTGACGAAAATAATAATACTTCTGGGCTACAAAATACAATAATTCATGCTTTAAACAGGATACTTCAATGAAATCATATCTACTTACATGATTTGTAGATGAACATAACAATCAAGAAGAAATCCATGTTAATCAGCAGCAGGCGTGGTGAATATCGGTTTGGAGCAGACATAACAGGACTTCCTTGATAGATTAAGCTGATATACGATAATTGAAAAAGGCTTTAAACAATAAAACTTGTTTAACGTAACACAGGCAAGAAATAATATAATACACACTGCAAATCACATGCTAGTTCGACTTTTAAGTCATGGTTGTGGCCTTTTTAGCTTCCTGCAAACAGTCTTGAGAAAATGTTTTGTCATAACAGGGACCAGAACTCCTGGTCTTCAAAATAGAAATAGACTCCAGAGATTCATTGGACATGGATGACCTGAACTGTGTTCTATTTTTCTTCACAAAGCTAAAAAAAAACATTCACATTCTGCATAGCTATGGGGTATGGTGAGAATAGAGAGCAATACTCTAAAAATTCGGTTATACTTAAGAAGTCCATCGGCTCCACGAATTCTTGATATTTGTGCCCAACTGGAATCACTTGCAGCATCTTGATGTGCAGCCAAAGAGTCATCTACCTGAAGAGCTGTGAACTGCCTCTGAAGCACATTCACCACCTCATCTGTAGTTTCATTCTCTTCCTTGCATAACATGATAGGAAACTTTTCCAAGAAAAAACGAATGGAAGATAAGTGTGAATCTTCAATTTTGTCTAACCTAGCAACTTGAGCATTCTTTAACACGTCATCCTTGAGTGGAAACTTGTTGATGATGTAGTCACAGGCAGTATAAAAGTAGTTTCTCACTGATGAAAAGAAAAGGAATTTATCTGTATCCGGTCCGTTCTGAAGGCACTTAACAACTTCAGATGATGCATTTTTTGCCATTTTATTTACAATACATGTCGTTTTCGTGCGACCACAACTATATTTCTTTGCAACTTCTGATGTGGGAAACATCTTCTTAAATAAAGCTCCAGCATGATCAGCCGCACTTAAGGGCACATTGTGTTCCACCAAAAAGGAAGTAAACAGACACTCGGCCCTAATTACGTCACTGTAAACGTTTCCAGACTTAGCAAAAAAGGTGTTGATTTTCTTGCTATCTTCTTCGATTTAACATAACTAATGTGTTTACCGCACTTCACATGATTACTTAAATCGTTTTTTCCACCATATGCAATATTAATATCACACCCACATACCGTGCAAAAGGCAAATTTTTATCTCTTTCTTGATTTTAGTATGCACGGAAAATCAACCGAGTATGATTCTTTAAATGTCTGGAAGTACTGTTTCTTGTTGGATTTGTTCATTCTCGATATCTACTAAAACATCGAAAGGAACCTGGATCACTGAACGTCACATAAAATTATAACATAAAACAATTAAGACAGCCAACACTTCATTAAAACATGTCAAAACACACCAACCATTAAATGAACACGACGCCAACCTCGTGAAGATAGAATATGCACATGGTAGAAAAAAAATAAACACACACACACGTGGAACGAATGTAATTAGTCCAAGGAATACAGGAAACTGCGAAGCACGAAGTTATAGCCAAAAACTCGAACGCTTCATTAAAATATGCCATAACCTTAAAAGACGAAAACATTCAAGGAACGCCAACTTCGCGAACAATGAACAACTAACGTGGTCAAAGAATATGGTTTAAATCGCAACGAGCGAACGGAGCGGAACAAAGAATATGCGAAGCAGAGCCTGTCAACACCTAAGATTCACATGCAAGAACGGTTATCCCGGCTTCAAATTCAATTACGATGACGACACAGCCATCACACGGTTAAAAGTACGAATCATATCAAAGAACGAGTTATCGACTATCGTGGACTTGCCTTCGACCCACGCAAACAATCGATTGTACGGAAGTGGGCGGTATTATCGAATGTAAATTATCGTTTCAAATTTTTGTCCGCGAAATCGTAAAATGACACCGTTCGTCCGTAAAACCGTAAAATGCTGCAATTTCCGTAAATTTTACGGATAAACCGTAAAAGTTGGCAGGTATGTCAATGCATCCCAAACCAGTTGTCTTGGTACACTGTCATTTGCCTTCTCAATGTCTATAAATGTCATCTATAATCCTTCCTGAATTCCCACCTTTTCTCCATCATGCTTCTTATGGTAAAAATTAGATCAAAAGTTGATCTGTCTTTTCTAAATCCATGTTGTTCTTCCTCCATTTCCTTTTCCACTTTCATCCTCAGTCTACCCTCAAGTATCCTTTCAAATATCTTTGCTACATGCGGGATGAGGGCGATTCCTCCTCCTCTCTTGGTCTCTCGCCCTCTATTTCCATCTCATGCATCCTCCTTGGTATCCTGCCCTCCTGCATTCTCCTAACATATCTGTACCAACTCATCTTGACTTCTCTATGATCTCTTGTAAGGGATTCTCATCCACAGTCTCTCTCTCTCTCTCTCTCTCTCATTTCTTACTCCATCCCTTCTTGTTATTCCTAATCTGCTTTTCTGAAATTTCATTACGCAAGCCTGGATCCTGCTCACCTGTCTCTTCTTTATAACCCACATTTCTGATGCGTAGGTGAGTATTGGGACATAATACATTCGATACAATACCCGTTTGCTCTTCTGGGGTACGTCCCTGCTCCATCCTCCATCCCTCACCTCTCACGCTCTGCAGGAATCCATGGGCTTGTCTTCCTCTCTCACTGATCTCCTTGTCATTTCTACCACTTACTTCTATTACACTCCCTAAATACTTGAAACAAACCACCTTCTTTAGTACTTCTCCTCCTGTCATTATATCTGTTGTTAATCTTCCCCTATTTCTCATTGTCACCATCGTTTCACACTTCTTTGAATTAAATTTCAAACCATACTGTTTTACTGTCTCAACTCATACATTCAACTTTCTAGTACCTCTGCTTCTCCATTGCCCCATATCATTAGATCGTCTGCAAACATCATTGCTCTCATATGTTCTTCTCCTATTTATGCTTTCACTACTACTATTACCTCCATCCATCACAGAGATGAAAAGCAGTGGACATAGTGCACTCCCTTGCTTCAATCCACTCTTCTGCTTTAACCAGTCTGACCTCTCTCCCCCAACTTTCACACAGCTCACACTTCCTTGGTCTTCTCTATATCCAGAAACACCATTACCAAATCCTTTCCATATTCATATGTGTTTTTCTTGGAGCTGTCTTACGCTGAAAATAAGGTCCACTGTTGATCTTTCTGGCCTAAATACTGTTCCTCCCTCAACCCTTCTTCTACTACTCTCCGCAATCTCCTTTCCAGGATCTTCTCAAATATCTTCACAGCATGGCACATCAACGTGATTCCCCTATAGTTCTGGACTATTTTCCTGTTGTCTTTCTTAAAAATTGGCACAATTACCCCTTTCTTCCAGTTATCAGGTGTTCTCCTTTCCTTCCATATAACTCTCATGATCCGATAAAACCACTGTGCCCCTACGACGCCAGCTGCTCTCACCATCTCGACACTTACTTCAACCACTCCAGGTGCTTTTCCTCCTTTCATGGCCCTGATTGCTTCTTCTACTTCCTTCCATGTCAGGTCCTTTTCATCTTCCTCTACATTACATAATTCCTCAATATTTTTCTCCATATTCCCATCTGGATTCAGTAACTCCTCAAAATACCCCTTCCACATCTTCTTCAGTTCTTGTATGTCCTCAATTTCTTTTCCTTCTTTATTTATCATCCTGGCATTTTTTGCTGTGCCTCTCTTCTTTGCCTTGACCATTGTATACAGAATTTTCCTACTCCTCTCACTGTCTCTTTCCATCATTTTTGTCCACTCTTCCATCTATTTCCTCTACTCCTCTGCTACCATTCTCTTTTCCTCTCTCTTCTTTTCCATATATTCCTTTCTTACTTCCTCTGTTCTTTCCTGGAACCATATCTGGAAAGCTTTGTTCTACATTGCAACCTTCTCTTTCACCCGCTCGTTATACCAGGATGCTTCCTTCCACCTTTTCTTATCACTGGTTCTTCCAGACACTCTTTCCGCTGCTTTCACCATCGGTGTTTTTAACCTTATCTATTCCTCCTCGACAGACTTCGTTTCATCTGTTGGTATGCTGCTCTTCACTATTTCTTGGAATTCATCTCTGTACTTCTCTTCCTTCAGCTTCCATACTCGTATCCTTTTTTCCTGTCTCTCTATCTCCTTTCTATCAGGTTTGTTCCATGAATATGCTTACAAATATGGAACAAACTACAAGACATCTAACAAAATTAAAATGTTTATTTTTATTTTTTAAATTAACCCATTAAGTGTGATATTGTGAAACTCAGGGCTGCACCCACAGCGTGCTTTATTTCTAGCCTACTCCCAGTGGTAAGCGCGGTATCATATGCATTTCGCTATAATTTCCTAACGCACAGGCAAAAGTTTTCAAAAAACCCACACAATAACAACATATAACATAACATTATAAACATATTATAAACTTACAATAACCCGATTATCCCTGGTCAGCGGCACATGAATTCTGGGACTTTGTGTGGTAGATTTCAAAGCACGGGTCCACACAAAGGCCCGGTTGTCCTGGGCAATTTCTGTAGTGATACTTGGTCTCCTTCCTTTGTCCCTTTTTGTGCACACTACACATTTCTTCCTTCCAATTTTATTTGTATGCAGTTCCATTGTTTTTGGCCGGAAAATGTCGTCCCGTAAGTCGTGTCGTGTCTGAGTCCACATCAGATGGTCTGCCTGATCTTTTCCCAACATTCCTGTCCAAGTATTTTGCAATCATTTGGTCCACCATTGTTATTCTGAATTGCAAGTGTACCCCTTGGAATCCTGCTCTATTATACATTATGTAGGCATTTAGTATTGATACATTGATGAGGTGTTGGAAGAGGTTTTTGCACCACACTTTAGTTTGTTTCTTTTCCAAAAGAAATGCCTCTAAAATTCGGTCCTTAAGATGTACCCCATCCACAAACTTATTGTATCCAATGATACATTTAGGTTTCTCCACCTCCTCTTGTCCCCCCTTCACATACCTTGATACGGTGGTGCGTGTGTCCCCATGGCATGTAGTTAACATTGCAACCTCCCGCTTGTCCATCCATTTCAACGCTATCAACTTGCCTTTTTGAGCACTCACTGTTTCACCCTTTTTCAACGTTTTCTTCTATATCTGTGGCATGTTCTTTCTTGAAACCTTAACAGTCCCTATGGCATCAGTACAGTTTTCAGTCAAGCGCAAGAACAGGTCAGGGCTACTATAAAAATTGTTCATATAAATATATCTTCCTACATCTAATAATTGTTCAGCCAGGCACAAAACAACCCTAGTGGAGAGTGGATCATCAGGCTTTGTCAAATCACATTGCAATATGCTCCCAGCACCTGTATAAATGATAAGATTCCAGAGATACCAGGTAGTGCTGTCACAATCAAACAATTCTATTCCAAATCATACGATTTTTAGTGGCAAATACTGGTGCCAAGACAGCCTTCGTTTCCATAATAATAAGGACTCGTCCACAGAAATCTCTCTCCCTGGACTGTAGTTACCCTGTAACTTATTTTGAAAATGTTGCACTACAGGCATTATTTTATAGATCCGTCCGTACTTTTGTTTCTGAATTTTATTGTCGGAATCCGTGAAACTAAGAAATTTAGAAAGCAAGGAAAATCTCTCTTCTGATATAACATTTGGAATGAAAGGGGGTTTCAACGAGATATTTCCTACTGAAATATAGCTTTATGCTAGACTTCTAAACAATACCCATCAGTATAAGAAGTGCAAGACACACCCTTACCTCAATGGAATTAGTAGGGGTCGAGTTAGACAGCCGAGATTTCTTTAGCAATTGGAGGCGTAAACTATGTTGTTGTAAGTATTTATCAGCGTACGCATTAGTTTCACGAACAATTAGGTCTATTAGTACATCATCTACAAACATTTCGTAGAAGCAAATCGGTGTTCCTTCTGCTGGGTCCATTTCATTTTTACATACAATGTCACAGCCTTGGAGGCTGGATTTAGACAGCTCCTTAACCCGGTCCATGAGGCAATTATAATTGGCTACATGGATAATTCTTGCCAGGCGCGTCCACGTCGCGGGGGTGAGCAACAGTACTGTAATATACCATGGAACTACAGTACCGGCTAAGTTCTGGTGAGGACCCAGTCCTATGGGGTATAACATAGGCCCCGTGCATAGGGTTACGTGCGAAGACCTCAACGGAATCTGCAGCGGAGAAGATGGACTTCGGAACGGTGGAGATTGCGGAAGAGGCAACCCAGTACTCAGGGAATAGTACGAGTACAGCATCAATTGGCAGCGTCTGTTTCCCAGGTTAGGGGCGGCTGCAAGGGCGTCTGTTTCCCTTGTTAGGGGCGGCCTGTATAACAGCTGGCAGTAGCTTCATAAAATGCCTTTGGGAGTGGCGACCCCAACGTAATAATAGCCTAAAATGGAAATGGCACTTCAAATGATTCGGAGATGGTTAGGGCGTACCCTGCAGGCGACGCGCAGTTCTTTTGGAACTGGGGGAACTGTGAGAAATGGGCGACCAGTAACCGAAATGAAAGTGGGAATCATGAATGTCATGACCCTGACAGGCAAGGTGGAGGAGGTGGTAGACTTCATGGAGAGGGAGAATGTTGGATTGATGGGGCTGAGTGAAGTGAAATGGAAAGGTAAAGGAAGGAAGAAATTGAGGAAAGGATATACATTATACTGGAGTGGTGGCCAAGAGGCAAAAAATGGCGTGGGACTGATAACCTCGAAACAACTGGAGGAGTATGTTGAAGTGGTCGAGTGTGTGAGTGACAGAATAATGAAAATTAGAATGAAGATGAAAAATGACGTGATGGACTTCATACAAGTGTATGCACCACAGAGTGGAAACAGAGAAGAAGATATTGAAGTATTCCTGGAGGATGTAGAAAGAGTAATTTCAGATGTAGAAGTGGTGATCATGGGAGATATGAATGCACAAGTCGGAAACGAGAGACAAGGAAAGGAAGAAGTCATTGGACCATATGGATATGGGAAAAAGAACCGGGAAGGAGAGGAACTTGTAAACTTTTGTGAAAGGAATGGACTGATAGTGGGTAATTCATGGTTTCGGAAGAAAAACAACAGGAAAATTACGAGATATGGTTGGGGCGATAGAAGAACAAAATCAGTAATTGACTACTTTCTGGTGGAAAGGACTAATCGCAGAAAGCTGATAGATGTGACAGCTTTACCAGGAGAAGCATTTGATGGGGACCATAGAGCTGTGGTGGCAAAATTTAGATGGGAAAAATTGGAAAACCTAAAGGAGATCAGAGAAAGTAAAATAAAGGTATGGAAATTGAAAGACAAAACTGTACAGGAAGATTTTCAGGAGAGATTGAAGCAACAAATCCCAGTTACAGAAGTGGAAAACATAGAAGAGGAATGGTCCCACTTTAAAAAGGCATTTGTTGGTGCAGCAGAGAGTACTTGTGGTAGGACATCAACAAGAGTGAAAGAGAAGGAGACACCGTGGTGGAATGAGGAAGTGAGGAAAGCAGTGAAAGAAAAGAAGTCTGCATGGAAAGAATGGAACAGAGATCAAACAGAAGAAAGCAAAAGGAAGTATCACGACAGCAAACGGAGGTGTAAGAAAGTGGTAGGAGAAGAAAAGAAGAAAAGTTGGGAAGAATTTACACGAAGAATGGAAACAGATGTAAGTGGCAGTAAAAGGATGCTGTATGGGCTTCTAAGAAGTAAGAGGAAAGAAAGAGTTACTACAAAGCTAGTGAAAAAGGAAGATGGAGAGTTGTTAACACACCCAGAAGAGATAAAGGGACGATGGAAGGAGTATTTCGATAAGCTATTGAATGTGAGCAATTGTACTGGTGAGATGGAAGTAACACAACCTGACGACTCTATAACAGAAGATGATATAACAATGCTGGAGGTGGAATTAGCAGTACAGAAAATGAAGATGGGAAAAGCAACAGGGGTGGATGAAATCAGTGTAGAAGGCTGCTGGACCTGTTGGTATGCAATGGTTGTATCGACTGCTAAAGTGTGTGTGGAAACGGAAATGTGTACCAGAAGACTGGGAGAAAGGGCTAATAATACCAGTGTTTAAGAAGGGGGACAAGAAGGTGTGTGAAAACTATAGAGGGATCACCCTCATATCACAGATAGTAAAAATACTGGAAAGGATATTAGAAAGAAGAATGAGAAGAAAGGTGGAAGGAGAGTTGCAAGAGGAACAGTACGGCTTCAGGAGTGGAAGATCCACAGTGGACCCAATATTTAGCTTGAGGCAGATGATGGGAAAAAACTGGGAATATGGAGAAGATTTGATCATGACTTTCATAGATCTAGAAAAGGCATATGATTGTGTCCCCAGAGAGAAGGTATGGGAAACCATGGTTAAGAAGAGACTGGGAAGAGAAATGTTGGAAATGGTGCAAGCAATGTACAACAACTGTGTTAGCAGGGTACTGACCCCAGTTGGAAAGACAGATTGGTTTAGGAACAAGACTGGACTAAGACAGGGGAGTGTGCTGTCACCTCTCTTGTTCATAATGGTGATGGATGAAATTGTAAAGGAAACAAAGGAAGCATATGGACACAAAGAAATGAAGTTACTGTTATTTGCAGATGATATTGTGGTTTGGGGAAGGAACACCGAAGAAGTGCAAAAACAACTAGATGCACTGAACGAAAATATTCAGAAGTACGGCCTGAAAATCAGTAAAGAGAAAAGCAAGACCATGGTGATGACAAGAGGGGAAAGACAAGGAAAGGGCACTGTGAAAATTGGAAGTCAGAGTTTGGAAATTGTGGACACGTTCAAATACCAAGGAAGTGAATTGATGCAAACTGGTAGGTTGGACATGGAGATTGGCAGGAGGGTACAGCAGAGCAATGCATTCTATCAAAGTGTAAGAAAACTTGTTTGGGATAAGGAAGTACCAAGGAAAAGCAAGGAGGTAATGTATAAAGTGTACTATGTTCCCATATTAACTTATGCAGCTGAGACTTGGACCCTGACAAGCAGGCAAGAGAGTAGAATCCAAGCCAGTGAAATGAAATTCCTAAGAAGTATGTTAGGAAAGACAAGGAAAGACAGAGCGAGGAATGAAGATGTTAGGAAGGAAGTTGGGATGGGAAAACTAAATGAGAGAATTGAGAAGAATAAACTAAGGTGGTTTGGACATGTAAAGAGGATGGAGGAAAATAGAATACCAAGACAGATGCTGGAGGCGAAATGCAAGGGTAAGAGAGCAAGAGGAAGACCTAGAACAAGGTGGATTGATTCAGTGAAGAACAGTGTAAGAAAAAAAGAAATCTGGACTGGGACAAGATCGTGGAAGAAGAATGGTGGAAGGAAAGAGGAAAGTGGAGAAGTGCCATAAATACCCCGACCTGGCAGGAGCTGGATAAGGGGAAATGATGATGATGATGATGACAATGTCACAATCAAAAGGTACCGATGGGTTTACAATATCACAGTCACCCCATGTGTTCGCATTTCTTGGCGTATTATCACGAATGACTTAGTGTCACTACCTTCACTGGAGGTTATATCGAACTCGTCCTCTATATCGCTGTAACACTCTGAATCACTTTTGTTAGCACTATTATCAAGCAAATTAGCTATTTCTTAGTCATCAATAACTCCGCTAGGACCTGCTATGTTTACAAACAAACTGCCGGCCCGCTAGAGTGGGAACACATGTGCAGACATCTGAAAAATAAATGACTGAAGATATGCAACACTTCCTGGCAATAATAAGTAGCTCAAAGTGTAGCTGAAAGTTGTCTCGTCCTGCCATCTTACGACCAAATAAATAACTATTACGAAATCCACATAGCAGGCATTTCAAATTCGACGGCGCATCATGGCGCTGTGAACGTAAGAGGTTAATGGGCGCACCGTTGTGCCGTACAAGCTAAGTGAGTTTTTCTAAATTTCATCAATTTTGCATCATGATAGATTACATGTTACTTTGATGTACCCTAACTTTGCATTTCTGCTCCATTTTTTATTATAGTTGGTGCTATTGACACAAAGAAAGATTCTAATATTTTACTCACCCTTCAGCTTTTCGGCATCAATCTCTCCAATCTTATCCCCTTGAGCAGGAACTGCTGTATCTCTCGATGTTTTCTTATCCTGTAGAGCAGCACCCAGCAGGTTTCTGAGCCGATCTCCAAGGCGAGGCAGGCGTGCCTGCTCGGCTTGCAGGTTATGACGTGTTTTGAAACCGCGGACCTGTATATCTGGAAGAACATCAGAACCATTGAATCAACTGTCCTATTATCATGATCATCACCAACAATGGTTTTCAACTTACAGAACATGTCCCTTCTCACACTGTTTCCCCCCCATATTAGCATTAGGTATGGTAAGGAATATAGTACAACTTGACAACAGCTACTTAATGGAAAAAAATTCTTAAAGTACTGAAATTAGCCAAAATACCTGAATAGTCGGGAAAAACATCTTGAGACGATCTAGTACTGTCTATAAACTACCCGCCATCCCAAGTATGATCACGACTTATATAGTTGAAATTCCAGCTGACTCCGCCATTTTTAGCAACACGAACAGTATTGCCAACCCCACGCATTCCGTACTATTTCGCATCCGGTGTCGTAAAAACAAAAGAACACCGTGAAGTTAATGTGAAAGTGTGCCAAGTTACATTACAATGGTGAATACTGTTCTATATACAAAACAAACCTAACCTGGGACTTACGCCCCAGACCCCTTGCTTCAAGTGCAATCAGTTATTTTCGTCCAGACAGACATCTAACCAAGTAGTGACCAATGATTTTGTCCAGACCAATGGTTTTGTCTAAACAGTAGTCTAATTAAGTCGCAACCAATGATGTCGTCCAGACAGCCGTCTAACCAAGTAGCGACCAATGGTTTAGTCCAGACAACCATTTTAGTTCTGGTGTAGGCTATTTTGTATTGGACACGTTGGACGTGATATAACGTCAATGTGTGCGTATCAAACATGGCTGCCATCGTTGAATGAGCAAGAAATAAATACATTTATGTAATAAAACAAATATTTCCGGTAGCAGCAGTAACAATTGACAGTAATTTCAATTTCTAATGAGTGTAATGACTCCCGGAAAGGTATGTGAGTCATGAATCATATATTTTCAATAATCTGCCATGTAAAAGTGTAAAAGCCAAAAGTATCTGTTATCAAGCGCTAATAGGAAGATCTGCTATATTTTCTGCCTGTAGGACATTTGAAGTGGTGAATGACTAACATTTCAAAGACGGTTTCATAAAACAAGATTTGCAGCAAATACATAACAAGAATTCTGTCATTTAGTCACAAGCACAAGGTAAAAACTCAATCTCTCAGACCTTTTGTTCATACGAGGGAGGTGTAACATTGTAATATATAATTATATTTAATATATAATTTGTGTTTAAACATTGTACTATGCCAATCTGGATGGTTGAATATTGTTCAGATCTAGCAGTAAGGCACTGAAAGGAGTGGTGAATACATGAAGGCAGGAACATACTGTAATGTAATCAAACACAGCACGGCCCAGCCCCAACAGACCACCAGGAGAGAGAATTATTTTATCCACCGACAAGCATAAGCAACACCCAGACACACTACTGTCGACCAAAGTATTATTCGTACTCGAGTTTGAAGGTTGTTTGTTAATTAGTAATCAATTGACCTACATAAAATCAAATACCATCAACATTTTTGTCGTTCTATTTTACGTTAGGTCATGTAGGTTTGGATTTTTTAATTTATATTTTAATATTTTTTACCACAGTTGGAACACAAAAAGTGCACGTTTTTAAGCGGGTTTCAACCATGCGTCACATTTAAGAATTATTATCTCAAAAGCCCGTCATCAGATTGAATCCAAATTTTAACACAATATACATTGGAATGTTGTATAACAGGTTTATTAATTTCACAATTTTGTGCGTCCAAGAAACAAAGTTGTTATCATTGTTGTGAGATAACTTTTTCTCGGCTCGGGGTGGTTGGAAAATGTAGTTCTTGGTTGCGTTGTAATTGTTATACATCAAAACGTTATGCCGTATGACTGTGAAATACGTAAATTAATTCACTTATTTTATATCGGTTTGTATTTGTATGAGGAAATAACACATGGTTCACCAGCTAGCCGCTCCGGGAAAAGCTGTACAGCGTTGCTGAAATGGAGCCCATCACTACCGAGCAAAACGCGCCATGATGCGTGCGGGCAACACTTCGGCAGTGATATACCACGGTAGTTGCCACAAACACTGCGATCACCCTTTTTAAAGATAGTGACGATAGTGGCATTCTTTAGGTCTCCAGGTACCTTTCTTGATTCCCATATTCTGACGATAAGGGTGAAAATCCTTGTTTTGAGGGAATGACCTCCGGCTTGAATTAGTTCCAGAGGGATGTTATCTGGGCCAGGTGCTTTCCTGGGTTTCAATTGGGTGAGAGCTGCACTGAATTCATGATAAGTAGGAGGTACTGCCAACCACAGTTGCTCAGGTTGTTGCGGCACATCACAAAGGTAGTCTTCAGCAGCTGCTGATGGACGATTTAGGAGAGTGGAGAAGTGCTCCTTCCAGCGTTCCAAGATTTCAGCGCTTTTCAGTGTACCTGATGATGAGCGAGATGGTCCATATATTTCCTTGAGTACTGCATAGAAGTTCCTCAAGTCTCGAGCATCCGATAGTCTTTGCAGTTCCTGAGCCTTCTGTTGCCACCAAGTATTTTTAATCTGCCTTATCTGCATCTGGCATTTACCCTTGAGTTCCAGTAGTTTATCTCTCTTTGTGTTGGAAGTTGGGTCTTGAAGATGGGCAAGATAGGCATTCATTTTGGCATTGATGAGAGACAGAATCTCCTCATTGTTGTCATCAAACCAGTCTTGTCTTTTCCGCACTATAAAACCAATGGTTTCCTCAGCTTACTGTGTGATAATCTTCTGTAGTGTGGCCCATTCTTGCTGAATGTCATTTGTTACTGGGTTTTCTGATAACTGGGTGACGATCCTGTTTCCAAAATGTTTATACATGGATTCATCCTGAAGTTTGGATGTATTAGACTTCTTTCTTGGCAAATTTTTGATGTTCCTAGGTGGTTTAGGTCTGATGGATATCCTGAGCTTACATATAAGAAGTTTATGATCTGTCCAAACAATCGCCTATATTCCTTGCTGTTCTGGTAGAAGAGTGTCCTTCTTATCACATTGCCGGGTAATGATATAATCAAGAATATGCCAATGTTTGGAACGAGGATGCATCCACGTGGTTTTGAAGCGGTTAGGTAGCCGGAACTGCGTGTTGGTAATGAAAAGTTCGTGTTCTGCACAAAGACCAAGAAGCAACAGTCCATTGGGATTACATTTTCCAAGTCCCTGTTTGCCCATCACATTATTCCATAGCCTGTGATCTTTCCCAACTCTGGCATTGAAGTCACCGAGGAGCAAGAGTTTATCTGCAGATGGATATAGAACTCAGCCTTTACTTCATCATCAGAATCTAAGGTAGGAGCATAGGCAGAGATGAGTGTCATAAAGGAACCTCCTGAGAGTGGTATGCGGAGAGTCATGAGCCTTTCGCTGATTGCAATGGGCGTAAGTTGGTGATAATTTACCAGTTTGGTCTTCACAGCGAATCCCACACCATGAATACGACATTCACCCTCCTCCTTTCCTTTCCAGAAGATGGTATATCCTGTTCCAGATTCAGTAATCTTGGCTTCAGAAGACAGCCTAGTTTCACTGAGAGCAGCAATGTCAATGTTGAGTCTTGATAACTCATGGGTTACGAGAGCTGACAGTCTCTCAGGTCTAACGTTATTGTCCAAATCAAGCAAAGTTCTGATGTTCCATGATCCAATAATCAATTTGTGATTCTTTAGTGTTTTTAAGTTTCGACCGCATGAGGGGTGACCTGCTGAGTGCGGTTGCCCAGCCAGACCAAGATTGTGACTCCCGAAGTTTAGCCCACCTTTCCTAGGGCCATCCCCATGTGGGGTGGGCAGCGGTGATCCTAAATAGGCCTGCCCAAACACAGATGCAGGACCGAATTCCTGAGTAGTCACAGGGTCTCCGGAAGACGACCATCACACATCTGCTGCCAACGTGCAGGTCCGAACTTGGGGCTTCCAGTTACACCAATAACCTGCCCCCACCGTCCATATCCCATCGCCGTTGGACTTTGAAATTAAGTAACGTTCGGAAGAACTGCCACTGGCATGAATTTGTTTAGGGTGGATCTCAGCTTGCCAGGACGAGACCCTGTTGAACCATGTATCACCCCAAATGATTACCGGTACATCTAAAAGATAATACAAAAACACCAAGCATAACATAAAAACAAAAAATAATAAGCAAAAAAGGTTGGACCTGGTGAGATTCGATCCGCAAAAATTGTAACTTTATACTCGCGAGAATAGCACGCTAGCCAGTGGACCACCGCTACCTAGCGTAATTACCTGACGACTGCGCATATGATGCTTACGTACGTAATGTCAGTGACCTGCTTTCATTATATTCTGTAAAAATATGTATGTAATTACTGTGCTGCTATTAAGATTATAGCCTACATTTTCATGTAGGCCTACATATATGAATAGTTCACTCGAATTTGCGATGATTTAACTTCGGTTGTTTTCAAATAAGTGAGCCTCTACATCACTTTCTACATTAATTCCTGGCATCTACAGCATGATTGTTCTCTTGAATATGAGTAGCCTATGCTCTCGACTGACGCGGAGTTATTATTAATTACCCTTTTTAACCAAGGATCACCCAAAGTGATTACTGGTAGGCTACATATAAAATATAATGCATAAACACCAAGCATAACATAGAAACCAAAACTAATAAGCAAAAAAAGTTGGAACTGGTGGGGTTCGATCCACAAAATTTACGTTGTTCTGTCCTGAGTCGGGCTCGCTAACCATTGGGCCACTGCGACATGGCGTTCAGTGCTGAAGACAATGCATATGATGCTTATATTTGTAATGTCGCTGGCTAGCTTTGGATTTTTTTTCTGTAAAATTGTGTATGTAATTATTGTGCTGCTATTAAAATTATACGTTCTCATGTACATTTATGAATAGTTCACTGGAATTAAGAGTTTGCGATGATTTAACTTCGGATGTTATAACGGTCTCTCCCGTCCGCCATATCTCTTATATAAAAAAAGTGTCCTGACTGACTGACTGATCATCGCCCAGCCAAAACTATTAAAGTTAGAAACATGACATTTTGAGGATATGTTCGTTGTAAGTCGAAAACACCCACTAAGGAAGGATTTTTGGATATTCAGGTTCTAAAGGAGTGTTAAGGGGGTACACTTGCATTTCATTGAATAACAATATCTCCAGCTTGGTTTCATTGAGGGATGTGATACTCGGCATATAAACTCACCATTAAAAATAAGAAGACACGTGTCTGAGGGTTTTTCGATGTGGTGTATATTATGAGGTGAAAGAGGTGAAAAGTGGGGGTTGAAGGATTCCTAATGGAGCGTGTATCTCTTAAACGACATAAGCGAGGAGTTTGAAACTCAAGAGAAAAAAATCAGCTTAAAAAATAAGTAAATAGGTGTTTGACCGTTTTTTTTTCCATAAATCCAATTGGTAAGGGGCCCATGGGGAGGGGTGAAATTCTGGGGGAAAAAAAACAGGGAAGAAAGTGTCCTAACTCATTGACTGACAGACTCACTCATCAAACTCAGGGGGAAAAACTGCTTAAAAATAAGTAAATAGGTGTTCGACAGTTTTTGTCATAAACCCAATTTAAGGGGTTCATGGAGAGGGGTGAAATTCTGAAAAAAGAAAATTGAAAGAAAAAGTCCTGACTCACTCACCATCGCCCAGCCAAAATTATTGAAGTTAGAAACATGACATTTTGGGGAAATGATCATTGTATGTCAAAACCGTCCACTAAGGGAGGATTTTCGGATATTCAGGTTCTAAAGGGGTCTTAAGGGGGTTAAACCTGCATTTTATTGAATAACAATATCTCACGAGTGGTTTCATTTGTGGATGTAATACTCGGCATATAAACTAATCATTAAAAATAAGCAGACATGTGTGTAAGGGTTTTTCGATGTGGTGTATATTATGAGGTGAAAGGGGTGAAAAGTGGGGGTTGAAGGATTCCTAACGGAGCGTGTATCTCTTAAACGACATAGGCGAGGAGTTGGAAACTCAGCGGAAAAAAATCAGCTTAAAAGATAAGTAAATCGGTGTTCGACCGTTTTTTTTTCCATAAATCCAATTTAAGGGGTCCGTGGGAAGGAATGACATTCTGGGGGGTAAAAACAGGAAAGAAAGTGTCCTGATTGACTGACTCACTCACTCTTCAAACTCAGGGAGAGAAAACTGCTTAAAAATAAGTAAATAAGAGTTTGACAGTTTTTTTTTCATAAATCAAATTTAAGGGGTTCTTGGAGAGGGGTGAAATTCTGAAAAAAGAAAAAAAAATGAAAGAAAAAGTCCTGACTCACTCACTCACCCACCCACTCACTCACTCACTCATCATCGCCCAGCCAAAATTATTGAAGTTAGAAACATGACATTTTGGGGATATGTTCGTTGTTCTTTGTATGTCAAAACCGTACACTAAGAGAGGATTTTCGGATATTCAGGTTCTAAAGGGGTCTTAAGGGGGTTAAACCTGCATTTTATTGAATAACAATATCTCACGAGTGGTTTCATTTGTGGATGTAATACTCGGCATATAAACTAATCATTAAAAATAAGCAGACATGTGTGTAAGGGTTTTTCGATGTGGTGTACATTATAAGATGAAAGGGGTGAAATGTGGGGGTTGAAGGATTCCTATCGGAGCGTGTATCTCTTAAACGACATAGGCGAGAAGTTTGAAACTCAGCGGAAAAAAATCAGCTTAAAAAATAAGTAAATCGGTGTTCAACTGTTTTTTTTCATAAATTCTATTTAAGGGGCCAATGGGGTGGGGTGAAATTCGGGGGAAAAAAAAGGAGAGCAAGTGTCCTAACTACTAACTCACTTACTCATCAAACTCAGGGGAAAAAGACAGCTTAAAACATAAGTTAATAGTTGTTCGAGCGTTTTTTTTATAAATCCAATTTAAGGGGCCCATGGGGAGGGGTAAAATTCTGGTAAAAATAATTGAAAGAAAATGACTTGACTGACTCTCTCACTCATCATCGCCCTGCAAAAACTATTGAAGTTGGAAACATTAAATTTTGGGAATATGTTCGCTGTATGTCGGAAACGTAAACTAAGGAAGGATTTTTGTTTATTCGGGTTCTGATGAGGTGTTAAGGGGGTAAACGTGCATTTCATTGAATAACGATATCTCATGAGTTGTTTCTTTGGGGATGTGATATTCGGCATATAAAGTAATCATTAAAAATAAGCAGACATATGTCTAAGGGTTTATCGATGTGGTGTATATTATGAGGTGAAAGGGGTGAAAATTGGGTTTGAAGGATTCTTAACGGAGCATGTATCTCTTAAACGACATAGGCGAGAAGTTTGAAATTCAGCGGGAAAAAAACCAGCTTAAAATATAAGTAAATAGGTGTTCGACCGTTTTTTTTTCCATAAATCCAATTTAAGGGGTTCATGAGAGGGGTGAAATTCTGATAAATAAATGAAAGAAAATGTCCTGACTTACTCACTCACTCACTCACTCACTCACTCATCATCGCCCAGCCAAAATTATTGAAGTTAGAATCAGGAAATTTTGGGGTTTTGTTCCTTGTATGTTGAAAATGTTCACCAAGAAAGGATTTTTGGATATTCAAGTTCTAAAGGGGTGTTAAGGGGGGTAGATTTGCATTTAATTGAATAACAATATCTCCCGATTGGTCTTCCTGGGAGATGCGATACTCGGCATATAAGCCCATCATTAAGAATAAGAAGACACATGTCTGAGGGTTTTTCGATGTAGTGTATATTAAGAGGTGTATGTGTGAAAAGTGGGGGTTGAAGGAATCCTAACGGAGCAAGTATCTCTTAAAAGACAGAGGCATAAAGTACGAAACTCGGGGGGAATCAGCTTGAAAAATAAGTAAATAGGTGGTCGACCGTTGTTTCATAAATCCAATTTAAGGGGGTGAAATTCTGGGGAAGGAAGTCCACTAAGGAAGGATTTTTGGATATTCACTCATCATCCCCCAGCCAAACCTATTGCAGTTAGAAACTTAAAAAATTTGGGGGATATGTTCGTTGTATGTCGAAAACGTCCACTAAGGATGGATTTTTGGATATTCATGTTCTGAAGGGGTGTTAAGGGGGTAAAACTTGCATTTCATTGATTAACAATATCTCACGAGTTGTTTCATTTGGGGATGTGATATTTGGCATATAAATTAATTTAAAAAAATAAGCAAACATATGTCTAAGGGTTTATCGATATGGTGCATATAATGAGGTGAAAGGGGTGAAAATTGGGGGTTGAAGGATTCTTAACGGAGCGTGTATCTCTTAAACGACATTAGCGAGAAGTTTGAAATTCAGCGGGAAAAAATCGGCTTAATAAATAAGTTAATAGGTGTTTAACCTTTTTTTTTTTTTTCATAAATCCCATTTAAGGGGTTCATGGGAAGGGGTAAAGTGCTAAAAAAAATGTAAGAAAATTTCCTGACTGACTCACTCACTCATCATCGCCCAGCCAAAATTATTGAAGTTAGAAACAGGAAATTTTTTGGATATCGTATGTCGAAAACGTCCACTAAAGAAAGATTTTTGGATATTCAGGTTCTAAAGGGGTGTTAAGGGGGCAAACGTGCATTTCATTGAATAACAATATGTCACGAGTGGTTTCATTTGGGGATGTGATACTTGGCATATAAACTAATAATTAAAAATAAGCTGACACATGTCTAATGGTTTTTCGATGTGGTGTATATTTTGACTGAAAGGGGTGAAAAGTGGGGGTTGAAGGATTCCTAACGGAGCGTGCATCTCTTAATCGACATAGGCGAGGAGTTTGAAACTCAGAGGAAAACAATCAGCTTAATAATAAATAAATAAATAATTAAATAAATAGGTGTTCGACGTTTTTTTCTTAGATCCAATTTAAGGGGCTCATGGGGAGGGGTGAAATTCTGGAAGAAAAACATCCACTAAGGAAGGATTTTTGGATATTCAATCTCATCGACCAACCAAAACTATTAAAGTTAGAAGAATGATATTTTGGGGATATGTTTTTTGTGTCGAAAACTTCTACTAAGGAGGGAATTTTGGATATTCAGGTTCTAAAGGGGTATTAGCGGGGTTAAACCTGCATTTCATTGAATAACAATATGACACTATGACGCGAGCGAAGCCGCGGGTACCTGCTAGTATATATATATATATACACTCGGTATAAGCAGATAGCCAGCCATTCCATGCCCGGTTAGCTATGCCATCGTTTATACCCGGATTATCTCTTATACCAATGTCGTACAACACAATTCTGCGCTAACTACGGAGATGACTTTAGCCAAGGTATAACCCGAGTTCGTACAACTGGCCCTTAGTAGAACAGATGGGGATATTTTGTTGATGCCCTATGTTCCACAAGGGACAAGAGGAATTGAGTCAAAGTACCAATAAGTCAAGTGAAATCTAGAAAGGGATACTGCATGAAATAAAACCATATACTGTACTCGAGTCTTGAATTACCATTTTTCTTAAGTCTTCCTGAAGTACATACAACCAAAACAAGGTGCTTTAAATTTACTAATGTAAAATGTATCAAATTTAGTATCTCACCAAACTGGAGCGGTTTTCCAAGAAGGTAATTGTGGACAAGTTTCTTGTAGAATTTAGGCGAGACGGCAACAGAGCCAGGGTAGAAGTCTGACTGAAGCTGCTTGGAGAAACCATTTTTATTATCCACAAATGACTCAGCAGACGTATATGAAATGTGCCATGGAGACGACAATTTTTGTTTTGAAGTAGAGTGATTTTTTATCTGATTCCAAAATAAATGGAGGGCAGTTTTATCAGTGTTTCCATGCTTACATCTGGCTAATTCATGTAATGTCTGTTCTGAACAATTCTTAAATGCCTGAAATTTAGAACACAATTTTATTAATATGATTACAGGTATATTATGCAACTACAAAATTAAAACAAGATATTAGATAATGATGACTGTTGTTTTAAGAGGAAGAAAAGTGAGGTAATTTGCTCCTGCAAACATAAGATTAAAAATACATCTTATATCATTTATTTTATTTCACTGTTTTGTATTTAGTTAACAAATATACAGTGCGGGCCCTCCCAATAGAAGGGGGCTTTCCAAAGGCCGTGCCGCTGACATGTCGCAATGACTCACCGTCACATTTAACATATGCCGATTAAAACAGCCCTGGATGCTGTCATAGCATTTATTACATACGCAGCTGGCAAGATACCTTAGTTGTGACAATTAAGACTTGCTGTGAAGTACTGTAGCCTACCTCGTATCACGTGAACAGGTCTAGGTACACTGTAGAACAAAACATCGTTTTTTCCACGTGGAACCTTCTCTTCTCAAGAAGAAGTTTGCAGTAAATTTATTCGCAAGTTTCGGCGCTGTGCAATTTTTACTTGTGGGGTAACCTCAAACAAAAGGTATACAGAAACAATCCACATACTCTGGAGGCTTGTGAGAACAAAATAAATGTGCTGATACGAAATATCAGCGAGTTTACCAAAACTTGCTACGTCGGTGCAAAGTGTGGTTTAGAAAATGAAGGAGGGATTTCCAGCAACTACTCTGAAATTCATATAATTATGATTATTAAATACCTTAAAAAGTGTAGATGTGTTAAACTAGTTGGGCGCTACACTGCTGCTAGCGTCAATGCCTTGCTCAACAAGCGGCTAGCCACAGTGCCCTTCCGCCATGCAGCATCTGCCAGTCTCGGTTCTATAGGGAGGGCCCTCACTGTACTTTGCTTGAATATGCATTTATTTAGATAGACCATGAGAAACATGATTGTAACAACTCCTTTTACACACAATACTACAGATACCATGCCTTCCGAGTTCTTCCTTAGCCTGTTTCCAGTTTCATGCTAAGCTCCTTAATGTTACTCTACGGCAGATCTGTGCAGAGGCCTCAAAAGTGAAGAGGAGCACTCTCGTTTCCTAACGAGCTGGTTGTGAGCAGGCTGTCTTTTGTCTCCACTTCCTTCCCGCTATGGAGAGAACAGGCAGGCAGAGTGGGGGAATGGTGCCTGTCAGCAAGCAGGAACACCTGCTCACACAGCGACTATGAAAAGGAGCAGCACTCGTGAGAAGCTCCTCTGTTCAGGCCATGAAGAGAGCTCCAATATAAATACAAGGAAGCAATACCTGCTAAAACATTGTACGACAGCATTCTTTTGTAACTATTGTTAGATATTCCACCTTGTTTTTATAATGTAATAGATAATAATGGCATGAGTATTATTACGATTTATTAAATGAAGAATTTCCCAGGCGACAAAAAGTGGAACTACCTATGACACAAGGACCTATTAATGAAATCACAGAAGCGGAAGTTAGGAAAGCCATCTCTAAAATGAAGAATCATAAAGCAACGGGCCCAGATGAGATACCTGCTGAACTCTGAAAATGTCTTGAAGCGGATGAAGGTGAATGGCTTTCCGGGTTATTCAATGACATCTTAGTTCATGAACAGATGCCAGATGCCTGGAGAAAGAGTACATTGGTCTCGTTCTACAAAAACAAAGGAGAGGTTTGATCTTGTGGAAACTTCCGCGGTATAAAACTTGCATCACACACACTCAAGGTCTGGGAAAGAGTCCTTTGTGAGCGCCTTCAAAATTTGATAAAGTTAACGGATAATCAGTTTGGCTGCTGGAATAGGAACCATTGGCGCAATCCACGCAATAAGGCTGGTAATTGAAAAAGCTCGTGAAAACAAGCAGAGTTTATGTATGGTTTTTATAGATCTTGAGAAAGCCTTCGATCGTGTGCCAAGACCATTAATATCGCAAGCAATAAGGTCGCAAAACGTTCCTGAACTATACATAAAACTCATAATGGATACGTATAACAATATAAAGACATGTCTCAGAAGCCCAGCTGGTTTGTCCGAAAGCTTTGATATCAAAGTGGGGGTTCATCAGGGAAGTGCTCTAAGTCCACTGTTATTCAATATTACTATAAACTACCTAAAAAAAAAAAAACAATTTCAGAAACCCTTACCATGGAATCTTTTGTATGTGGACGATGTGGCACTAATATCTGACAGTATTTATGATCCACAGGAGAGTTTAGACCAGTGGTTCTTAACCGGTGGTCCGTGGACCACAGGTGGTCCACGAGTGCCTCGGGAGTGGTCCGCGGGAGAAAAGGGTCCACCAGCACGTATAAAAAAGTGGCTAATAAATGGGGATTTCGAAAACTATGTGCCGTTGAACGAGAATCGTCCGAATGTATTCGCGGCGATGACTATCAGGTTTTGAATTGAAATATCTTTAAAATAAGTGTTATTGAGGAAGGGTTACAACTGATAAGGTGTATGGGGGGGGGGGGGGGGGGGGGAGAAGAGGGGGAGGGGGGGTACACGATTCAATTTCACGCTGAGTGGTCCGCATACTTCTACGGGTTCAGAACCTCTGGTTTAGACCAATGGAGAAGAGCTCTCGAGTCTAATGGACTGCGCATTAGTAGAACCAAGACTGAATATATGGTATGCGACTTCCACCACAATAAACCCAGTATGACAAATATTGAGCTTAAACTAGATGGTGAAACCTTACCAAGAGTAACAAAATTCAAATATCTACTGTCGACCAAAGTATTATGTGCACTCGAGTTTGAAGGTTGTTTGTGAAGTAACCAATAGACGTACATGAAATCCAATAACATCATCATTTTCGTCGTTCTATTTTACGTTAGGTCATGTAGGTTTGGAATTTTTAATTTATATTGTAATATTTTTTATCGCAGTTGGAACACAAAAAGTGCACGTTTTTAAGCGTGTTTCAACCATGCGTCACATTTACGAATTATTATCTCAAAAACCCATCATCAGATCGAATCGAAATTTTAACACAATATACATTGGAATGTTGTATAACTGGTTTATTAATTTCAAAATTTTGTGTGTCCAAGAAACAAAGTAATTATCATTTTTGTAAGGTAACTTTTTCTCGGCTCGGGGTGGTTGGAAAATGTAGTTCTTGGTTGCGTTGTAATCGTTATACATCAAAAAGTTGTATCATGGCGTGTCTCGCTCGGAAGTGATGGGCTCCATCTCAGCAACGGTGTACAGTGTTTGCCGAAGCGGCTAGCAGGTGAAACATGTGTTATTTCCCCGTAGAAATACAAACCGATATAAAATAAGTGAATTAATTTACGTATTTCACAGTCATACAGCATAACTTTTTGACGTATACCGATTACAACGCAACCAAGAACTACATTTTCCAACCCCCCCGAGCCGAGAAAAAGTTACCTTATAACAATGATAACAACTTGGTTTCTTGGACACACACAATTGTGAAATTGATAATCCAGTTATACAACATTCCAATGTATATTGTGTTAAAATTTGGATTCGATCTGATGACGGGCTTTTGAGATAATAATTCTTAAATGTGACGCATGGTTGAAACACGCTTAAAAACGTGCACTTTTTGTGTTCTAACTGCGATAAAAAATATTAAAATATAAATTAAAAAATCCAAACCTACATGAACTAACGTAGAATAGAACGACGAAAATGTAGATGGCATTGGATTTTATGTAGGTCTATTGGCTACTTAACAAACAACCTTCAAACTCGAGTACACATAATACTTTGCTCGACAGTAGGTTCTGTCATTGCTGAAGATGGCACGATAACCGCCGATATAATCCATACGGCCACGTCTGGGTGGAACAAATGGCGCGAACTAACAGGAGTTTTATGTGATCCGTAAATACCCATAAGAACGAAGGGTAAAGTTTATAAAACTGCCGTAAGACCAATCCTACTCTATGGTAGTGAAACATGGACTGCTACAAAGGCACAAGAGCAAAAGCTACATACCACTGAGATGCATATGTTAAGTTGGGCAAGTGGAGTTACTCTCAAAGATAAAATCCGTAATGAACATGTGCGGGGCAGTTTCAAAGTAGCACCTATAACTGAGAAACTTTTAGAAACCAGGCTACGGTGGTATGGACATGATATGCGAAGACTGGAGAATCATGTAGTGAAGAAGTGCCTTTCCATGGCTACGCAAAAGTGAGGGAGCGGCAGACCTCAAACAACATGGATGACGAATGTCCAGAGGGACATGAGAGTATTGGGCCTATCAGTAGATGATGCTTTACAACGAAATGAGTGGCGCCTCAGGATTGAGAAAGCCGACCCCACGTAATGGGAAAAGGCAAGGAGGAAGAAGAAGATTTAAAACTCAGCAATTCTTCTAGGTTTGTGCCGTGTCTTGTGTGGGATTTCGCCTAGGACACTAAGCTGGCTCATCGGCTACTCAGTTTTCACAAGAAACAGACTTCGGTGAACATTGTGTAACATTGGCTTAATGCAAATCATATTTTTTGGTTTCATATTGACTCGCAAATAAAATCTAAAAAGATACTGATCAGCCTAGCCAATACATATAATTTTATTGTTTATTGAAAGTACACGTTTCTGAATCTATCGGATTCTTTCTTCAGCCTTCATTCATGAAAACAAACACCTTATAAAAAAAAAAAAAAAAAAAAAAAAAAAACCCACCACCACATTTCGATGAGCCCTGCTTGATTCGAAGTTTAGTTTCAATTATACTAAGCAATCTGCTGATCCAATACCCTGCCTGTTGCTAGATCCAAGATTCAATATCCTGCACTCGCGCTGTTGCAATGGTATCCAATCAAAACTGTTTGCTTGGTCTCCTCATCCCATTTTTTTTGCTTTTCTTTCAGAATCAGCGAGAGAACTTTTGATCCAAACACTCAAAAATGGGCCAAGTCAAGTTTCTAGACTGTAATCAATTGCAATGGCATTATGCTAATACTTTGACTTATCATACTGTTTTGCAAATATGTTAAGAGTCATAATCGCCTATCCCCAGAAACGATTATCCGATCCTGCGTCAAGGAACATACATTTGGCTGACACTACTGGTGTGTGGTTCTTTGGGCACCTCCATTTTGCTCTGGCTTGTAAGTAATGGTTGCCCTCATTTTGTAAAGCTTCTTCCAATTCTCATGAAATATGTTCTCGGTTGTTGTACGTCCTCATCGGCATTGGTTTTCGCTCACACCTCGTCGATTATGGCTACAACAGAGTCTTTGATTCTGCCAAATCTCATCTTTTGATTCCAACAGTCTTACTTTTGTAAAACAGGAGTAATCGTCAATGAGTGTAAGGAAGTATCGGTTACTGCTTGGTGTTTTCTGTAACATTGGCCTTTACAGGTCTGAGTGTACAAGCTGTATTGGTTCTGTCTCTCTTTGCTTGTTACCTCATCAGAGCAGATGGAGGTATTTATTCCCATGGCAAACACTCAGTTAACATTTTATTGATCGCTGTTGGATCCTTATGACCCATCCTCCGGTGCCATTGGTAAAAGCACGCTTCCTCTGTTGAGTCATGAGGTTTCATATATATGTCGTTCGTTTTCAGTCTAAATAATGTGCAGCTCTCTGTTTCAGTCACTACGTTGTTGCCCTTGTAAATTTTGCATCAGTTTTCTTCAAAATGCATCTTGAATCCCTTTTCGATCACTCATTAAACAGATATCATACTGTCGTTCAATACATCCTATAAAAGTCAGCAATTTTTCTAGGTTTATGCCATGTCTTGTGAGGGGTTTCGCCTAAGAACACCAAGCTGGCTCATCAGCGGGCTCTTAGTGTCCGTGCCCGGACTGGCCGTGAAAACCAATATACCTTTTTTTTGGAAGCCTCCATAGGGAGGTTACGGCTGCTTGAGCTTTTAGCTCTCGCAGTAAACAGGCTCAGGTGAGATTCATAAAAAGGAAGGTAGCGCGCAGTTCGCTACTTCTGTGGGGGTCCGGGCATGGACACCAAGTGCCTGCTGATGAGCCAGCTTGGTGTTCCTACGCAAAACCCCACACAAGACACGGCATAAACCTAGAAAAATTGCTGAGTTTTAAAATGCATGTAGCCTATGGTGAATTGAACTATTGTAAGTCAATATGGAATAATTTTATCAAAAGACCAAACCATGGCCTTTTTCATAGCTTATTATGAGCATTACTGTAGCCTCCGTGGCTTAGACGGCGGCCTTCCACCACTGGGTCTGTGGTTCAAATCCCGGTCACTCCATGGGAGATCTGTGCTGGACAAAACGGAGGCAGACAGGTTTTTCTCCGGGTACTCTGGTTTTCCCTGTCGAAATTTCATTCCAGCAACCCTCTCCACTATCATTTCATTTGTCATTCATTTAATCACTGCCCCAGAGGAGTGCGTCAGGCCTCGGCAGCTGGCACAGTCCATATCCTCGCCGCTAGATGGGGGCTTCATTCATTCCATTCCTGACCCGGTCGGAGACTGGAAGCAGGCTGTGGATTTTCATTCATTATGAGCATTACTGATTTCTTTTTCCACATGGTGCCTGCTTCTTCTTGTTTCAGTGTGATTACTACGTCCCAAAGTTCGTCACACACCAAGATTGTTTGGTAGAACTTGACAACACCTAAATATGGGAAAATATTCTTCAAGTACTGAAATTAGCCAAAATACCTGAATTAACAGTCTGGAAAAAAATCTGGAGATGATGTAGTAATAGATGTTTATTCCTCCTCTGACTATAACCCTCCCGCTGTTCCAAATATGATCACGACTTATATAGATGGCATTCCAGCTGACTAAGCCATTTTTAGCAACATGTACAGTATTGCCAACCCCACGCATTCCGTACTATTTCGCATCCGGTATCGTAAAATAAAAGAGAGTCGTCAAGTTAATATGAAAGTGTGCCAAGTTTCATTACAATGTTCTGCATACAAAACAAACCTAACATGGGACTTACGCCCCAGACCCCCTTGCCTGTAGTGCAATCAGTAATTTTCTTCCAGACAGTTATCTAACCAAGTAGCGACCAATGGTTTCGACCAGACAGTAGTCTAACCAGGTATACCAGACCCAAAACTACTGTGAACATGAGGGAGGAGCTAGATTCAGTCACTCACTCGCGCCAGCCAATAGCATAGCACGGCGTTGCCTAGTTAACTCTACTAGCTGCGCCGTACGAAATCGTTATTTTTCTCCGCGCACGAAGATAATTAATTATCCAATTATTTTGATGACCCTATGTTACAGAGCTAAAAAAATTGAAACTGACTGTCCAAACCCCGTGACGATACGACCAGCCATTCGGGAGATAACATCTGCCCTTGAACTGAAGGCATAATTAGAGAAGGAATGATTTAGGTGTTGAAATATTTAGGTTCACTAGGGTAGATAACGAAGAGTGACGGCATTGCTGTATCGATTCAGTAGTGGAGCTTTAAAAAGTGCTGTGAGCTGAAGTTTTGAACTCATAACAATGTCCCTTAGCAAGCCCAGTGGCAGCCGAACAGTTTTACACAGCCAGGCAAGAAATATTATTTTCAGGGTATATGGCCTTTAAAAGAAGCTTTCGAATACAGAAGTACGTGAAAACACAAAATCTGATAACCTGTGTTATTGTGGTATCAGCAATTATGGTTTTATTTGTAATTGAGTCGAATAAAACTCACCTCTTCACAGTTTTACCTCACGAGGCACAGTGTAGCCAGTTCTAACCCTGAGACCAGAACTAAATGTCATGATTGAGCCGTGAATCGAATCCGGACCTCACGGGTTGTTGTTGATGATTGTTTAGGGGCTTTGCGACATCGTGGTCATGTAGCCCCGTGTATTTGGGTGTGTGGAATTTGTCTGATAACCTGTGTCACTGTGATGTCTGTACTAGTGGGTGTATTTGTAAGTCAGGAAGGATTTGGGTAGGAAGCGGCCATGGCACGTTAGGTACCATCCCGGCATTTGCCTGGATTAGAAGTGCGAATCCACAGGAAAACCACTTCCAGGATGGTTTAGGTAGGAATCCAACTCACATCTTCCCAGTTTTGCTTCACGAGGCTGAGTGTACCCCGTTCCAGCACTCAGACTAGAATTTAATTGCTTGGCAGAGCTGGGAATCGAACCTGGACCTCCTGGGCCACAGCCAAGAATGCTGGTTGCTACACCAGGAGGTGGACATGTGCTCAAATAACGTTGGTGTGATAACTTATATCTGCCTCATATCACATTGTGCGCACTCCGTTGTGAGCATAGATATTCGTAGGATTAGGCCCCCCAGCTCGTACATGTTGTTACATTCGGAGCGCCTTGTGTTCACGGAACAGGTTGTGCGTATACTGGGAGCGTAGAGCTGTGTCATCTCCGCTGTGGCAACAGTGCTCAGCTGGACGCACGCTACTGGGCTATCCCATGTTCACAGTTGTTTTGGGTCTGGTATAGCAACCAATGGTTTCGTCCAAAAAGTTGTCTATCCAAATAGCGACCAATGGTTTAGTCCAGACACCCATTTTAGTTCTGGTGTATTTTGTATCGGACATGTTGGCAACAGTGATAGGACATGTTATGACGTCAATGTGAACGCATCAAACATGGCTGCCGTCGTTGAATGATAATATAAGAAATAAAAACATTTATTTACGTAATAAAACATACCGACAGTAGTGGCTACGCTGACTAACGCGCAGCATTAGGTCATGGCGCCAAGCTCTCTGCTGACTCGGTAGACGCATGGGTTCGAGCCCCACCGTCGGCCGTCCTTGAAATGGTTTTCCGTGGTTTCCCATTTTCAACACCAGGCAAATGCTGGGACGGTACCTTCTGACAGGCCACGGCCGCTTCCTACCACATCCTAGCCCAGTTTCATTCACCATCATTCATTTCATCTCTCATTAACTCCTCTCATGAGATTGGCGTCAGGAAGGGCACCCCGCCGTAAAAACCATTGCCACAAAGACTTCCATCGCCTCTCATCCCCGACCCCGTTGGAAAACGGAAATACTAAGGGGTAGACATACATACATACAATTTACATAATAAAACAAATATTTCCGGTGCAGCAGTGACAATTGACAGTAATTTTAATTTCTAACGACTCCCAGAAAGGTATGTAAATCATGAATCATATATTTTCAACAATCTACCATGTAAAACTGTAAAAGCAAAAAGTAGCTTTTGTCAGGCCTTAATGACTATTTTTGACTTTGTTTTTCAATACATTAAATTGCTACCATTTAACAACGGAATATCTATTTTCATATTGTCCTGCATATTGTTTAGACACTCACTATTTTAACTTTTTGATTTTTACTTAAATTTCAATAGCCTATGCCCATAACCTGTTGGAAATGGGTTGTGGATTTACTGCAATAAGTATTTATTAAACTGTAGTGGAATCCTTTTACAGTATTTGTTAAAAGTAAAAACTGGGGCAGAACAAATGATAAATAACCTGGTGCATAACAATTGCAACACAATCACAGCAGAGCTCTGCAACACGGTGCCATGCGATACTAGTTCAGCCAGTGGCTTCATTTGAATTCTCCTTAGAAAACCGAGCAGCTTAAGCATTGTCTTCAACAAATAGTCAAACAATGGACGATATAGTAGTAGCCAGTGCTGTGATCGGTATACAGGAGAATGGAGTGGGAGGCATTGAAGATGATGATAATTATTGTTTCAAGGGCCTTCATCCAGGTTATCGGCCCCTAATGGTCTGTGTGAAAGCAAAAATGTCAATGAAGTGGAAACCAGAACGAAAATTAAGTGAGCAGGAAAATACTTACAAAAAGGAACTCAGATTGAAACTACTCACAAAATGGAGAGCGGTAATACTGACAAAAGGGAATGTCGAACGAAAAATAATCACAAAAGGAATAGAGTGAAAAATACGCACAAAATGCAGGTTAAGTTCAAAATACGTACAAAATGCAATGTATAGTCGAAATACTTACAAAATGTAAGTGAAATAAAAATACTTACAAAATGCAAATGAGATTGAAAATACATACAAAATGCAATTTAGATTCAAAATACCCACAAAATGCAATTGAGAATTAACTACTTGCAAAAAGCGGTTTAGGTTGAAAATACAAAATGCAATTGAAATTGCTTACAAAATGTATGGTAGATTCAAACTTCTCATTGGGATGGACAATACTTACAAAATGCAATTTAGATTGAAAATACTTACAAAATGTAATTTAGATTCAAAATACCCACAAAAATGCAATTGAGAATTAACTACTTGCAAAAAAGCGGTTTAAGTTGAAAATACAAAATGCATTTGAAATTCAAAATACTCACAAAAGGTCCGCCCCCTATATTGAAAGACTTACTAAAAAGCAATTTAGATTGTCAATCCTTACAAAATGCAATCGAGGTTGCAAAACACTCACAAAATGCAACGCAGATCGAAAAGACTTACAAAATGCAACGGAGATTGAAAACACCCACAAAATGGAGTGGAGATGCAAAAATAACAGTGCGGGAATCTTAAAGGGAAAAGGAAATATAATGAAAAGAAAAACAACAGGAAAGTGAAAGAGGAGAGGGTCCATCCCACAGGTAAGGGACAAAAGGGGGAAACCGGTCCCAGCTCAGGAATCCCTCGGGGTCGCCAACTCCCGAACTCACCAGCCGTGAGCCCCTGAGGGTGTAGCACTTTCTAGGGTGCACCAGAAGTGGTGGGGCTACATACACCCTATTGGCAACTCAAACTAACACTTCGGGCGCTGCGGTCGGTCTGGATAAGTAGGGTAAAAATACGATATGGAACACTTTTTATTTTTCGGTTATAATCAGTAAATGTGGTCCCTAAAATAATGACAGTGTTAATTTTAATTGTATATATGTATAACTGAGTGATACATGTGATGTAATTTGTGTGTTCCACTGGATTTTATGTGTCAATTGCATATCATCAAGCATTGGTTGTCTGCTGGTATTTGTTTTTGAGCAGTTCGAATCATGGCGCTGTTACGTTTAAAAGCTATATTTGAGTTTGCTCACTGTACCATACACTCTAGAAATTATTTGCTGCTTGGTAGGGCGAAGGGATGAGTTTAACTGTATTAAAACTCAGGAATTGCTTGATTTGGATGGTTAGCAGGTGGGTTTGGTGTTTAATATCGGACTGGTAGCAGGTTCTCGCAGAGTAGATATTTACCCTGAAAAGTCAAATTAGGCCTCTATGACCCGAAGTGGAATGGCTCGGATATCGCAGAGCGAGGTGATGGCAGTTGTTAGGGTTACTGGAAATGAACTAGGGTGCGGGGAAGGATACCTGACTGATGAAGCTTGGCTGTCCTCGGCTGGTGTGGACTTGGCTGTCTTGGTACGGCTTGGCTCGGCGAGACTGTGCTTGGCTGTCTAGGTGCGGCATGGGTCGGCGTAACAGTGAACAACCCGTCCTGTCGGCAGTGAGTGTAGTGGTGAGTGGTCCAACCCGCTCCTGTTGCCCGTATTTATTTGGTATCGTCACCTTTCGGCTATCGGTATTTCCATCTTTTGGAAAGTGATGAAAACTTATATCCGCAGCCCTCTTATACATCGACTTACAGCCGTAAACTGAGCAATATACTTTGCTTTTACTCAACGAGTAAAACTTATTACATATGATTGTATAAAGACACGAAGAATTTACCACGATCTGCTAACCAATGCAAGAAACCATATACCAACAGTCACCACGTGACAAATGTACCCTACATGGTAAGTTTCTCATTTTTACCGCTAGATGTCATATCAGATAGCTGGAGTTGCCAATCTCCTTGAGGGCCTTGAGCAGAAGGCAGGAGATAACAGGAAAAGAAAAACAAGGCTGACCCCTCCCAGGAGGAGGGGATCAGGAAAGATGAGACAAGGGCCAATTAAGGCGGGAAAGTGAAAGACTCCCTAGGCCTCGGATACCCTAATACCGTCGGGGTCGGAAAAGAACAAGAGTTGACCAAGGGAGGTCGACAGGAAAGAAGACAGAGAGGAGCCCGGCACAAGTAAGTGGAAGCAATGCTGGACTCAGCTGGGGTCCCGTGGTCGCCAACCCACGTCCCACTAGATGCGAGCCCCTTGAAGACGACATCTGTCGTGCAGACAGCAGGAGTGGGGATGGTCTGTGGAAAGTAGCCCTGGCCCGATTTTTCATTGCCAAGCCTGTTCTAGAGTAGCTGACTATATGACCCAGTGTGGGCATCTTACAAATTTTCTTGGGGCTGCTGACCGAGGTGTTCAGTCCTACAAACATGAATAATAACAAATATTTTGTCGAAAAAGCTTTAAAATAAACCATGATGGTTTACTTTGAAAAATTGGTTTTGGATTGACTTACAAATGATATGAAATATTTGTTAGGTTCTGTCCGCCCAGCCAATACAATAAGGATAATTATTAATTAAATTGTATTGACTGGGCGGACCGAACCTAACAAATTGTTTCATTGGGAGAAATAGCCATCTTTCAAGGTCCGTATTGACAATTTCACTAATTTATTGATTATTCAATGGTCCGCCAATCAATACCTTTACAATGAAGTGTGCCGGTGGGCACTAAAAACGGGACATGTTTCGAACCTTGTACTTTCGGTTCTTCTGTGTGGATCACAGGTAAACTTCAGATCTTACGCTATTGCATTTGTCTGTTCGGTTTTCTTTTTCATTTTAGAGTGTGGTTTTCTCTTATTTAGGGATTATTTCATCCCCCTTTTTCACATTTCCGTAATTTTTGTTTAACAGTGGCCGCATTATGCCAACATGCTGACCCACAAGCTTCGCAGGAACTGCCCAATTGGGACAACTTTCCACCTTGCATCCACATATGACTAAGTTCTAACCACTCATAGAATCTCATCATGTTTGTCAAGTAGAACTGAACAGAAGCCAACTGAAAGGACTTTATAAAAATTAGAAGATAAGCACGTTTTTTTAATTTATCAGAACGCACAGACAAAAGCGCGCTCTCTCCGCGCACTTCAACACAAGCTGTTCCACAGCATGGACAAACTCATAGCACAGTGGTTTAAATGAAGTGAAGAAAGTTTTTCTAAATTGTGTTTTAATTGTTTTAATGTGTATTTTAAGGGTCTTATATGTATACTTGTATGATGTCATTACTCTTGTCTGTGATTTTTTCTGTGCCAATTCAAATCGGCTGAAGAAGAACCGAAAGTACAAGGTTCGAAACATGTCCCGTTTTTAGTGCCCACCGGCACACTTCATTGTAAAGGTATTGATTTGCGGACCATTGAATAATCAATAAATTAAATTGTTTCATTGCGAATATTTTGTCTTCGCCCTAAATGTATTACTGAAGCACCAGCTATTAAATTCAGAATAATACTACTTAAGCAATCTGATAAAAATAATTAATTTACTGTTGCCACGGCGGGTGAGTGGTTAACGTGTCGGACTATAAACCAGAAGCTTGCAGGTTCGCTCCTGGCCGCAGTAAGTGATTATTAAAGGCGACAAAAATCACGACAAGGATGTCATACGTTGTTGGCATGTTAAAGAACCAATTTGAATTCAGTAGGCCGTGTTCATAATGGCAAAATTAATCTCGGGATTTTCTACTAACACAAAGTTCTTCCATTCTCTACTAGACAGCGCTGTAGTGCCAAGGAGCTTAGATATCTAACCTCCTTCGCTTTCATAGCGTTCAAAGGAACGACGAAATTCGACATGCAAGCTGCCCTCTGGGTGTCAATTAACAAAGCTTGCACCCGGCACCCGAGGTCATACAATATTATTATTATTTTACTATTTTCTATTCTAAACAACAATACATACTACAGTAATGTGTTTTACAGCCTTGCTTATTACGACAAACCTTTGTGTGTGTATATAACGCCATTTTAACCTCAATTTGCAATAAGATTTTCCAAGAACCAATGAGCAAGGAAATGCATACATACATACATACACACACACAGACATTTCCATGAGACCGTTTTGTCTTTCAGTGTCCAGTCTGGTTGGTTCTTAAGTTTAGTGGCTGCGACAACGCGGTCATGTAGCCCCGTGTACTTTGGGTGCGTGTAGAATCTGTCTGATAACCAGTGTTAATTGTGATGACTGTATTAGTGTGTGGTATCTGTTTTTTAATTCAAGTAAGGACTGCAGACTTTGAATTTTTCAAATAGTTCCTACTTTTGCCGCCAAACACCACCGTCAATGACTACTAGTTCAGAACTTAGCTACCAGATGCCACCGCAGTTGGCTCTTGGCAACGAACGTAGGAACCTAAGAGCGTTGTTTACATTCTTAACCTATACAATTTAGCTTCACACAGGTGTAATTAGTGGAACGTTCTTTAACATGCCATAAATCTATGACATGGGACCGCCGGCTTTACTTCCCCTCCGAAGGAAGGCATAATGAGGGAGTGTCCAGTCTAGTCTACAAGCCTCTGTTTGTGAACAAGACGCCTCCATGATCCCTATTAGCAGTTAGCACTGCATCCTCCTATGCTTCGAAATCGTTTAACAATGAATCTAATCAACGCCTCCTGGGTCTACCTCTGCTTCTCTTACCCTCTACAGCCTAACTCATTAACCTCTTAGGTAATCTCTCCTCCCCCATTCTCTGCATATGACCCCACAATCTGAGTCGGCTCATATGAACAGCGAGTTCATTTCTAACTTGCCCTTTATCTCTTCATTGTGAACACCTTCCTACCATTGCTCCTATCTATTTGTCCCACCAATCATACATGCTACCCGCATATTAATAACCTCTAGCTTATGAAATGAAAAATCTGTATTTATTAATAAATACAGGAAATCGCACAATGTGCATATTATATGAATAATTCAGATGAGTTGAGAAAATCCCGATCTGAAAGAATGAAAAAGTACTGGAAAGAGCGCAAGAACCAAGCAGTACTACCTTCAAAGAAGAAGTGATTGTGGAACGACTCAAGTGGTCCAATGTGACCAATCAAGATAATAATAATAATAATATATGAATAATTTCATGATTTTGGCCTAGTTGATGCAGAACATTGTCAGTGTTCAGTCCTTTTTGTGCAAAACATCGCATGGTATCTGCCTCATAGCAGACATCCTGAAAATACCCAGCTCTCATTTCCATAGAGCAAGGTCGGTCTAAATACTGAGCGATGTAGGGAGAGTTTTCTGCTACACTAACTTCTACCTTGGTGAGAGGCAAGCAGCTTGACAACTTCACCACCACCTTTGAGAGAGATGGAGTGGTCCATGACAGACTTTTCAGAAAGTACTTCGAGAGGGTCGCAGGACCGATACGGGAGGCAAAAAAGGTTTTAACAGAAATTGACTTTGTCATTCAGATGATAAACCCTGAGATATGGACATTATTTTCTTATTTCGTGAAGTAGGCCTCTACAGTGGTTTCTTTTTTCATTGTAGGTAGGTGAAGTATGAATGTCCATTTCCAATACTAGTTCACTTGTTCATGCTTATCCATTTTAAGTACATTCATACTAACTTAATTGTTAATTAACTCTTTCAATTTACTTTGTAGAATAACATTAAAACAAAAGAGAAAACCACATTGGTTGACTCCTTAGTTTAGGGGCTGCGACAACGTGGTCATGTAGCCCCGTCTACTTTGGGTGTGTGTAGAATTTGTCTGATAACTGCTGTTAATTGTGATGGCTGTATTAGTGCATGTTATCTTTGATTCAGGTAGAAGGACAGCAGACTGTCAATTTTTCAAATAGTTCCTACTTTTGCTACCGTCCAATACACCTAGCCGTGGACTTGGCTACTAGATGCCATCTCAGCCAGCACCTGGCGGCGAGCGTTGGAACTAATATAGTGTTATTGAACTAACCTACAAATTTTAGCTTCCACAAGTGTAGTTAGTGGAAGTTTTTTTTTTCATGCCATAAATCTATGACATGGGACCGCCAGCTTTACTTAGAAAACAAACTTTAAATCAAAAGTTTATGTCATTAGAAACCTGTGAACGACTCAAAACAAAACTGGTTGACAAGGTCAACTCAAGTACTTTGTGTGTGTGTAGAATTTGTCTGATAACTGCTGTTAATTGTGATGGCTGTATTAGTGCATGTTATCTTTGATTCAGGTTTGATTTGATTTGGTGGGTTAGTAATAATAACAATAATAATATAATAGTAATAACAAAAAATCTCTCAATAGCTACAAAATTAAAGCATTACAAAACTGTCACACAAACAGAAATTACATATGCACATAAAACCATACCTTCAAAGAAACTAACACTGCAGAACTATACAAAATACTCAAAATAGGAAGAAGACTATACTCTGATTTACAAAAGATGGTCGGTAAAAACTGTCATCCGCTTGAAGGGTGAGGTGAGGAGTGGAGACTAGAGGGGTAACGGTCTCCATAGCAACAGCGAGCAATGTTGCAATGTATGCCGACACAGCAGTGAGCAAATGGTTTGACTCAGAGTCTCTTCACTCGTCACGGTCATTAGACCGCCAGGCACGGGGGCTAAATTCCCCATTTGTGTCTTCCTGCAAGCCTCTTGGAAAGTTATGAGTCATGATCTGACTTAGTGGCAATGCAGCATTTCCCCACGTGCTAGCTTTGACAGCTGTCAGCGACCATTATTGGTAATTCAGAGTATAATCAGAACATGCATAAACAAACAATATGAAGTGGATGGACAATGGAGAGTAGCTTCTAATGAAACAGTACAAGGAGATAGGACCGGTAATGAGTACAATTTGGGAAAAACGCAAATCATTCTTTGTTCATTTTATCAGGACACCGGTAAGCAGAATCAGTAGGAGAATAAGGGGATATCTAAGCATTCACAATTCCGAATAAGGCACTTCTTTTACACAGAATATCAAGAACATGTATTAAAGGCGAAATCAATTGAAATGTTACATGGATTTATACACTTATTAACAAATTTCTCTTGCAAATCCCCCATGCTAAGCTGCTGATATGCCAGCCTTGCATAATAACATGGGCTATGGTCTGCATCATTGTCATGTGCTATTGATAGGTTTGGCATGGCAACGTATGGGGGATTAGTATAGATCGCGAGTCCCGGCGGCACCAAATTCCCCTAAAACAAAATGGCGGCTTCCGTGACGTCATCAATGACGTCACGAAATACTCCTCTAGCAAGCTTACGGGAAAAGCCTGGGGAATAGGGGGTTTTGGGTGGGGAACAACAAAAAACGTGAAAAACGGGATGGGTATCGCGATCTTTACTTGAGCCCCCCCGCTCAAGTAAAGATCGCGATACCCATCAAAAAATTTGCCATTTCACCTCATTTTCAAACAATCGCGATACACAGAAAAAGATCCACATTTCACCGCATTTTTTTAAAAAAGCCGGTATCGCGATCTTTACTTGAGCTCCCCTGCTCAAGTACAGATCGCGATACCCATCAAAAATTTGCCATTTCAGCTCATTTTCAAGCAATCGCACTACGCAGTGAAAAATAAAGATCGCGATACCCATCAAAAATTTGCCATTTCAGCTCATTTTCAAGCAATCTCACTACGCAGTGAAAAATAAAGATCGCGATACCCATCACAAATTCGCCATTTCAGCTCTTTTTCAAGCAATCGCGCTACGCAGTGGAAAATTAAGATCGCGATACCCAACACAAATTTGCCATTTCTACTCATTTTCAAGCAATCGCGCTAGGCAATGAAAAATAAAGATCGCGATACCCATCACAAATTCGCCATTTCAGCTCTTTTTCAAGCAATCGCGCTACGCAGTGGAAAATTAAGATCGCGATACCCAACACAAATTTGCCATTTCTACTCATTTTCAAGCAATCGCGCTACGCAATGAAAAATAAAGATCGCGATACCCATCACAAATTCGCCATTTCAGCTCTTTTTCAAGCAATCGCGCTACGCAGTGAAAAATTAAGATCGCGATACCCATCAAAAATTTGCCATTTCAGCTCATTTTCAAGCAATCTCACTACGCAGTGAAAAATAAAGATCGCGATACCCATCACAAATTCGCCATTTCAGCTCTTTTTCAAGCAATCGCGCTACGCAGTGAAAAATAAAGATCGCGATACCCATCAAAAATTTGCCATTTCAGCTCATTTTCAAGCAATCTCACTACGCAGTGAAAAATAAAGATCGCGATACCCATCACAAATTCGCCATTTCAGCTCTTTTTCAAGCAATCGCGCTACGCAGTGAAAAATTAAGATCGCGATACCCATCACAAATTTGCCATTTCTACTCAATTTCAAGCAATCGCGCTACGCAATGAAAAATAAAGATCGCGATACCCATCACAAATTCGCCATTTCAGCTCTTTTTCAAGCAATCGCGCTACGCAGTGGAAAATTAAGATCGCGATACCCAACACAAATTTGCCATTTCTACTCATTTTCAAGCAATCGCGCTAGGCAATGAAAAATAAAGATCGCGATACCCATCACAAATTCGCCATTTCAGCTCTTTTTCAAGCAATCGCGCTACGCAGTGAAAAATTAAGATCGCGATACCCATCACAAATTTGCCATTTCTACTCATTTTCAAGCAATCGCGCTACGCAATGAAAAATAAAGATCGCGATACCCATCACAAATTCGCCATTTCAACTCTTTTTCAAGCAATCGCGCTGCGCAGTGAAAAATAAAGATCGCGATACCCATCACAAATTTGCCATTTCTACTCATTTTCAAGCAATCGCGCTACGCAATGAAAAATAAAGATCGCGATACCCATCACAAATTCGCCATTTCAACTCTTTTTCAAGCAATCGCGCTACGCAGTGAAAAATAAAGATCGCGATACCCATCACAAATTCGCCATTTCAGCTCTTTTTCAAGCAATCGCGCTGCGCAGTGCAAAATAAAGATCGCGATACCCATCACAAATTCGCCATTTCAGCTCTATTTCAAGCAATCGCGCTACGCAGTGAAAAATTAAGATCGCGATACCCATCACAAAATTGCCATTTCTACTCAATTTCAAGCAATCGCGCTACGCAATGAAAAATAAATATCGCGATACCCATCACAAATTCGCCATTTCAGCTCTTTTTCAAGCAATCGCGCTACGCAGTGGAAAATTCAGATCGCGATACCCAACACAAATTTGCCATTTCTACTCATTTTCAACCAATCGCGCTACGCAATGAAAAATAAAGATCGCGATACCCTCACAAATTCGCCATTTCAGCTCTTTTTCAGGCCATCGCGCTACGCAGTGAAAAATTAAGATCGCGATACCCATTACAAATTTGCCATTTCTACTCATTTTCAAGCAATCGCGCTACGCAATGAAAAATAAAGATCGCGATACCCATCACAAATTCGCCATTTCAACTCTTTTTCAAGTAATCGCGCTACGCAGTGAAAAATAAAGATCGCGATACCCATCACAAATTCGCCATTTCAGCTCTTTTTCAAGCAATCGCGCTACGCAGTGGAAAATAAAGATCGCGATACCCATCGCAAATTCGCCATTTCAGCTCTTTTTCAAGCAATCGCGCTACGCAATGAAAAATTAAGATCGCGATACCCATCACAAATTTGCCATTTCTACTCATGTTCAAGCAATTGCGCTATGCAAATAAAGATCGCGATACCCATTACAAATTTGCCATTTCCGTCCAATTTTAATATTTCACACACACACACGGTTTTTGTCAATAGTTACAGCCTCACTTGCCTAGAGGAATTGATTTTTGGTGCCCCTCTGTGGCCACAGCCAAAGGCTGCACCTACCCTCAAACTTGTAACCTTCGTTGCGTCCTATCCAATGGTTTTGACAATGGTTACAGCCTAACCATCCAGACCAATGGTTTAGTGTCAACAGTGCCCCACTAGCTGCCGCACACCTACCCACAGACTTCTAACCTTCGTTGCGTCCAATCCAATGGTTTTGACAATGGTTACAGCCTAACCGCCCAGACCAATGGTTTAGTGTGAACAGTGCCCCACTAGCTGCCGCACACCAACCCACAGATTTCTAACCTTCGTTGCATCCAATCCAATGGTTTTGACAATGGTTACAGCCTAACCGCCCAGACCAATGGTTTAGAGTGAACAGTGCCCCACTAGCTGCCACACACCTACCCACAGACTTCTAACCTTCGTTGCGTCCAATCCAATGGTTTTGACAATGGTTACAGCCTAACTGCCCAGACCAATGGTTTAGTGTGAACAGTGCCCCACTAGCTGCCGCACACCTACCCACAGACTTCTAAACTTTGTTGCGTCCAATCCAATGGTTTTGACAATGGTCACAGCCTAACCGCCCAGACCAATGGTTTAGTGTCAACAGTGCCCCACTAGCTGCCGCACACCTACCCACAGACATCTAACCTTCGTTGCGTCCAATCCAATGGTTTTGACAATGGTTACAGCCTAACCGCCCAGACCAATGGTTTAGTGTGAACAGTGCCCCACTAGCTGCCGCACACCTACCCACAGACTTCTAACCTTCGTTGCGTCCAATCCAATGGTTTTGACAATGGTTACAGCCTAACCGCCCAGACCAATGGTTTAGTGTCAACAGTGCCCCACTAGCTGCCGCACACCTACCCACAGACTTCTAACCTTCGTTGCGTCCAATCCAATGGTTTTGACAATGGTCACAGCCTAACCGCCCAGACCAATGGTTTAGTGTGAACAGTGCCCCACTAGCTGCCGCACACCTACCCACAGACTTCTAACCTTTGTTGCGTCCAATCCAATGGTTTTGACAATGGTCACAGCCTAACCGCCCAGACCAATGGTTTAGTGTGAACAGTGCCCCACTAGCTGCCGCACACCAACCCACAGACTTCTAACCTTCGTTGCGTCCAATCCAGTGGTTTTGACAATGGTTACAGCCTAACCGCCCAGACCAATGGTTTAGTGTGAACAGTGCCCCACTAGCTGCCGCACCCCTACCCACAGACTTCTAACCTTCGTTGCGTCCAATCCAATGGTTTTGACAATGGTCACAGCCTAACCGCCCAGACCAATGGTTTAGTGTGAACAGTGCCCCACTAGCTGCCGCACACCTACCCACAGACTTCTAACCTTCGTTGCGTCCAATCCAATGGTTTTGACAATGGTCACAGCCTAACCGCCCAGACCAATGGTTTAGTGTCAACAGTGCCCCACTAGCTGCCGCACACCTACCCACAGACATCTAACCTTCGTTGCGTCCAATCCAATGGTTTTGACAATGGTTACAGCCTAACCGCCCAGACCAATGGTTTAGTGTGAACAGTGCCCCACTAGCTGCCGCACACCTACCCACAGACTTCTAACCTTCGTTGCGTCCAATCCAATGGTTTTGACAATGGTTACAGCCTAACCGCCCAGACCAATGGTTTAGTGTCAACAGTGCCCCACTAGCTGTCGCACACCTACCCACAGACTTCTAACCTTCGTTGCGTCCAATCCAATGGTTTTGACAATGGTCACAGCCTAACCGCCCAGACCAATGGTTTAGTGTGAACAGTGCCCCACTAGCTGCCGCACACCTACCCACAGACTTCTAACCTTCGTTGCGTCCAATCCAATGGTTTTGACAATGGTTACAGCCTAACCGCCCAGACCAATGGTTTAGTGTGAACAGTGCCCCACTAGCTGCCGCACACCTACCCACAGACTTCTAACCTTCGTTGCGTCCAATCCAATGGTTTTGACAATGGTTACAGCCTAACCGCCCAGACCAATGGTTTAGTGTGAACAGTGCCCCACTAGCAGCCGCTCACCTACCCACAGACTTCTAACCTTCGTTGCGTCCAATCCAATGGTTTTGACAATGGTCACAGCCTAACCGCCCAGACCAATGGTTTAGTGTGAACAGTGCCCCACTAGCTGCCGCACACCTACCCACAGACTTCTAACCTTTGTTGCGTCCAATCCAATGGTTTTGACAATGGTTACAGCCTAACCGCCCAGACCAATGGTTTAGAGTGAACAGTGCCCCACTAGCTGCCGCACACCTACCCACAGACTTCTAACCTTCGTTGCGTCCAATCCAATGGTTTTGACAATGGTTACAGCCTAACCGCCCAGACCAATGGTTTAGTGTGAACAGTGCCCCACTAGCTGCCGCACACCTACCCACAGACTTCTAACCTTCGTTGCGTCCAATCCAATGGTTTTGACAATGGTTACAGCCTAACCGCCCAGACCAATGGTTTAGTGTGAACAGTGCCCCACTAGCTGTCGCACACCTACCCACAGACTTCTAACCTTTGTTGCGTCCAATCCAATGGTTTTGACAATGGTCACAGCCTAACCGCCCAGACCAATGGTTTAGTGTGAACAGTGCCCCACTAGCTGCCGCACACCTACCCACAGACTTCTAACCTTCGTTGCGTCCAATCCAATGGTTTTGACAATGGTTACAGCCTAACCGCCCAGACCAATGGTTTAGTGTGAACAGTGCCCCATTAGCTGCCGCACCCCTACCCACAGACTTCTAACCTTCGTTGCGTCCAATCCAATGGTTTTGACAATGGTCACAGCCTAACCGCCCAGACCAATGGTTTAGTGTGAACAGTGCCCCACTAGCTGCCGCACACCTACCCACAGACTTCTAACCTTCGTTGCGTCCAATCCAATGGTTTTGACAATGGTTACAGCCTAACCGCCCAGACCAATGGTTCAGTGTGAACAGTGCCCCACTAGCTGCCGCACACCTACCCACAGACTTCTAACCTTCGTTGCGTCCAATCCAATGGTTTTGACAATGGTTACAGCCTAACCGCCCAGACCAATGGTTTAGTGTGAACAGTGCCCCACTAGCAGCCGCTCACCTACCCACAGACTTCTAACCTTCGTTGCGTCCAATCCAATGGTTTTGACAATGGTCACAGCCTAACCGCCCAGACCAATGGTTTAGTGTGAACAGTGCCCCACTAGCTGCCGCACACCTACCCACAGACTTCTAACCTTTGTTGCGTCCAATCCAATGGTTTTGACAATGGTTACAGCCTAACCGCCCAGACCAATGGTTTAGAGTGAACAGTGCCCCACTAGCTGCCGCACACCTACCCACAGACTTCTAACCTTCGTTGCGTCCAATCCAATGGTTTTGACAATGGTTACAGCCTAACCGCCCAGACCAATGGTTTAGTGTGAACAGTGCCCCACTAGCTGCCGCACACCTACCCATAGACTTCTAACCTTCGTTGCGTCCAATCCAATGGTTTTGACAATGGTCACAGCCTAACCGCCCAGACCAATGGTTTAGTGTGAACAGTGCCCCACTAGCTGCCGCACACCTACCCACAGACTTCTAACCTTTGTTGCGTCCAATCCAATGGTTTTGACAATGGTTACAGCCTAACCGCCCAGACCAATGGTTTGGTGTGAACAGTGCCCCACTAGCTTCTTTACTTTTTTTCTACGTAGCGCTATTGCTTGAAAATTAGCAGAAATGGCAAATTTGTCCGATCATTACTTTTTCTGCGCGGGCGAAAATTTTCCATTTCACCTAATTTTCAAACAATCGCGATACACAGAAAAAAATCCATGGGATGTTGATCCTTCAACTACCAGAAGCACTGTAATAAGCATATGAAGAAATACAACACTTACCCCATTTGACACCGGAGTCCAACAGCAACTTCATTAGGTGTAATTCACATGCACAGACACTGCCTTCTTACATACACACTACCAACCATCAAAAATACCACAATCACTATAAATATACCATCCACATTACGGTATACCATACCTAAATCTTATTTTAATTTATTTTCGCAACGCATAAGTATCGCAACCGAGCATTTCAAAATCTCCCCGACGAGTAAGTTTCAAAATGGCGCCTGACAAGCACTGCGCATATCAGCTGGCGCACATGAGCTGGCCAATCACAATCGAGAAAATGAATTTAATAATAATCATTTATTGCAGCAAATAGCCAAGCAGAGATACAAAACTAATACTAATAACTTAAATCTTACTCATCAAAGTGTCTATATACAAAGTGTCTGACAGGTTCTTTGCTATATATATAGTTATTCGCAGCAGAAGCGTGTTAGCGATACTTTCCTCTGGGCGCAGGAAATGGCGTGATATCTATCACAAGCACTACCACACAGAGAGCAGGTGCATTGGGGGCCTGGGTCATGAAATCCTCTTGCTGTGCATATCTTAAAATGAAAACCGTGGACTGCAAAACGGGTGATCGTATGCCGCAGTTCAAAGTTGGCATTCATCCAGTCCGTCGACATAAGAGCTTCTGTGGAATAGAAATCAGGCCATATGTCATTACGCTTGAGGTTTAGTTCTTCGATCAGTCTCTGGTATTGCACTGTTGATGGTAGGGAGTTCTCCAAACGCAGGTCTTCTATGAAGAAAGTCTCCCTTGCTAGTACGTACGTTAGACGAGATGGCGTGTATTTTGATAAGTGCAGAATTTTCTTCAGAAAAGTAGACTTAACTCTTTCTATCTCTCGAAGGTTACTTTGTGTCAAATGATCCCAAGTTATTTGAATGCCGTATGTCACTATTGGAGTTATTTTCGTTCTGAATAAATTCATTGCGGTTTGTAAAGATAGATTTCCCAGTTGCATTATGTCTTGCATTGCTTTTATGGCGGATGTTGTTCTATCCCTGACATGTCGCGTGAATACGTTCCCTTGCATTTGCATTACTACTCCTAGGTATTTGAAATGATTTACATTGACTAGGGGTTCTCCATTTAGTAGTATATGCTCATCTGCGGATAGTTTCCCGCCTTTACGGAATGCCAGCATTACTGTCTTGGTGCAGTTTATCGTCATATCATTTTCTTGAGCCCATGTGGTAAGTTTATCAATGGACGATTGCAAGGTTTCCTTTGATGTCGATGCCACAACCATATCATCCGCGTAGATGTAAATTTTCGCTCCCTCAAGGTAAATAGCCTCAATGACATCAGCTGTAGCGATGTTAAATAGTAACGGACTCAAAGGGTCACCCTGAAGTACACCATTTGTTTGTTCTATTCGTTCTGATTGAACTATACTGTCATCTATTTGTAGGCTGTTTTTGTGGAGAATGTCCCTTATTATCCCAAAAAGGTAATGTTCTTTTCCGATCATATTTTCAAGTTTCCTGAGCAAAGTGTTTCTACTCACTAGATCAAACGCCTTGGTGTAGTCGACGAATACTGCATATAGCTTTCCTCTTTTCTGTCTTAGCGCGTCTTCTACATTCGTTAAAAGACAGTTAACGGCTTGTAGTGTATTCCTTCCTTTCCGGAAGCCAAACTGTTCTTCAGGTATCTTGTTGTCAACTAAATCTGTGAGTCTTCTAGTGAGTATTTTCGTAAAGATCTTAAAGATTGTGTTTTCCAAAGCGATACCACGATAGGAATTTGGGTCTCCTGTATTACCTTTTCCTTTATATAGCATCTTCAAAGTCGAGGTTCTCCAGTTTGACGGTATGTGACCTTGAAGTAAACATTCGTTCATGAGCTCTGCCCATAGCCCTTTTAACAGCGGAGCTGTCATCTTCAGGTGCTCGTAGTGAATAGTATCTGGACCACATGCTTTCTTTTCTGCGCAGTTGTTTATCTCAATTAGGACATCTTGTGCCGTGATCGGCACTGGTAGTTGAGAAGGGTTGCTAACCTGAATAGGTCTGGTGTCCCGCGCTTGTAGGGTTGCTGTAAGATGCTGAATCCACGTTGTCATAGGAATGTCCTTTGGGAATTTGGGTCTTCTGGGATTTAGGGCTGAGAAAGGGTTTGTTTCAGCCTCCTGTATTAGTTGAGCTTCCTTCAATTGTTGATAGCTTTCCTTTGCTCTTTTAACTACCTCCTTATAATATCTTCTTTTCTCGACATACTCTTGTAGTGCTGTATGTGTACTTGCCCTTTTTATCTTGTGTAATGCTGCTAGCGTCTCCTTCCTCCGTTGGTAACATTCGGTAGTGAACCATGGTTTTGCTCTTCTTGTATTTTGACCTATCTTAGGAGTTGCGTCCTTGATATGATTCTCGATCAGTGTTAGCGCGGCGTCTATGTTTCCAGATTTGATTATGTTCGTGATTCCTTCCATGTCTATAGTGCTCAATTTGTTCATGTCTATTTTCCGCGAAATAGGGGTTCTGGAGCTTTTTTGAATGTTTATATTGATGTTAACTGAGAGGGTGGTTGCTAATGGGAGGTGTTTTCTTGCTACAACATTGGATAGTACTTCTTGATGCAATATTTCTATGTCGTTGCTTATGAATAAGAGATCTATCGTGCTTGTGCCATTGAAAGCTATGTATGTCTTCTCATCACTTTTGTTCGTTAAGGAAAAGCCCTCTTCTTCTAAGTATTCAAGTAACGCGTTTGTTTTCCTGCATGGGACATCAATGCGGCAGTTGAAGTCTCCGGCTATCATTATCGGATTTGTGGTAGGTACTATCGACATTACTGTGCCTAATTCGTCTATAATGTCTACTTCTGTTAGGTCTGGTTGGAAGTATGCACACAATATTGATAGCCTGTTCGTTAGCACCAGCATCACATTGTCAGTTTCAAACGGTTTTGTGAATGGTGATAGAGACGGTTTGAGTAGGCAAGAAATGCCGCCTTTAGGCCTGCCTTTGTCTCCCTTTGATGCGTACCTGTGGAGGCAGTAAAAATTATGCGTTTCCCAATGTTTTGTGAGGTAAGTTTCATTAAGAATCACAATGTCGTATCGTTGTAGTAGGTTGTTCGGGGCAAGGTCTAGCGCACTAGTAATTCCTTCAATATTCCATAGTAATGTCTGTAACCTGATTGAATTAGTCTTATCTCTCAGTTCGCTAATACTTGGATTAATATAGTTTACTTGACTTGAATTTGTATCCAAAAGTCATTGGGTGGGCTCACTTGTACTTGTAGTTATGAGTCCTGGACGTTGTCTTGGAAAGCGGTAGGGTCGTACTATCACATTTCGCGGCCAGAACAGTGGGTCCTTAGTTTTTTCCAGATCATCGAAGTTGAAACTCACTTTAAAAGCCTTGTTTCGCCCCCTAATATCTATCTCTTCACATGTTATATTTTCTACGATACCCCCCTCTTGGAGATGTGCTATAATGTTTTCTGCTTTGGTCTCTTCATCAAGTCTTCCTACATATAACCAAGCTTTGCGCAGTGCTGCCTTCAGCCTGGTATTCTCCTTTGTTCCTATCATTTGTTGACTCCCTCGTTTGACCGCCTCCGTCCATTGACCATTTGGTGGTCGATCGGCTGGTTCTTCACAAGGAACTTGAGAACATGAGATTGTTCTTCCTTCCTTCTTACGTTGATCTGTCATAATTACGTTATGTACATCGTTTCCCTCATATGCCATAACGTCGCATGACTGAATTGGTGGTTTAGGAGCCCGTGACTTTACTGTTTGTGGTTCAGTATGGTTGATTATGTTAGGGGTCAATGCTGATTTAATTCCCGCCTTTATAGCTTCTTGGATGCCTTCCATCATCGATTCTATAATGGCCTTCATTTGCGTTAATACATTTGTCGTTACTCTCTCTTCTATGTCGGCCATGCAAAGGAGTTTTGGTTTACACTCAGAGCATAACCACGTGAGCTTGCAAGTTTTCCGTCTCATTACGTCAAATTCACCCTTTGTCAGCCCGCAACATTCTAAGTGCTGCCATTTACGGCATTTTTCACATTCTATGGCGTCTTCCTTATTATTTACTCTCATGTTGCAACTGCTACATTGAGCTAAGTCGGTTATTTGCTCATTGACCATTATGAGTTACCAAAATGGCGCGGGATACGTTAGAAATTAGTACCTAGTGATACTCTCGGTTGTTACTGTCAACAACAATTCGCGGGATACGGGAGAATATTTTCTCTCGTTGGTCTCGAATATTACGTAATTTAGTAAATTTGGCTGAAGATTTTCTGTTTAGTTTGATACTAACCTTATGTTATTACAATGTATTATTATACCAAATCTACAGGCTGATGGTACATACAATTCCGCAATCTTATAGTAGAGTATTAGTTACACTTTAAATTGTTTTGTATTCTCTGTTATTCGAGTTCGACACGATTATTATGTACATTAACACGTCATACGTCATTCACTTTTCACTTGTTCTCAAATGTTCACTGATAAATGTGTAGTACTGATAAAAACAAATCTGTTTTTGTGTTTTCAGCTGACGGTGGAGTGGAGCAGTGATACCAACTCCACCAAACCCCACATCATTCGCTCCCTTAGCTCTCACAGCTCTAGACACACTCGTGTGTTAAATTTTTGTAGTAAACAACTTGAAACATTTTGATTGTCTGTTCAAATACAATGGATTCTCAATACAATGTCCGAACTTGCTATCGTAGAATTTCAAAACACGATTTTGCGGTAGAGAACTCGCGTCACGGATGTTTCACTATCACTCCCGGCGGGTTTTAAACTGTTCGCGTGCGGCAATACTATACGGCGTCTTTAGACTCGATACTGCGAATGATGACAATCACTCGCTTTACTGTGGCTGGTTGCACTTAGAACTGCTACCGAACGTATTGACAGCCATCCACTTTAACTGCTCACAGGCTTCACACAATATATCTACAACACCCATGTCACCAACTGATTTCTGTTTCAATCAGGTAAGTATTTTTATCACGTCATAGGTGACGTCATTGAGATCACCAAAAGCTCACTAAACCCCGGGACTCGGGATATATACTACAACCAAGTATGGCACGATCACTAATCGACGCTGACCTGGTGCACCTGTATACAGGGGTTGTTCCTTAGTTAGTGATGGTTAGGTTAGGTTAATGGTCACAATGGCTGGTATCGTTCAAATAATAGGCTATCATAAGCCATTTAGTTGAAATTAGCTTTTATTTCAATCATACAGCAGTAGGAGGGAACAATCATTTTCCATTCCAAATGTGTGCCTGGTACCTCATTCCTTTTCCATGCAGAGGGAAAATCTATTGCTAGCAAAATCTATTCAGTGGATTCGATCTATGTGAACTGGTTTTGGATACGCAAAAATTTAGAACAGAATATTACTTACCTCATTTAAACTATCTAAACAAATAACTACATCCAAGTCTGTTTGCCGATTCCCTTGTTGGGATCTATTTACTTTTGAACCAGCAGCTAGGTGAGGCAGACTGGGCCTTCTAGAACTAATGGCAGAAGTAAGCTGTGTGAGGTGAAACAACACCTATAACACACAGACATTTTGAGTTAAAAATTACACACATACAGAAAGGCTGACGTACACCAGACCTCCAATGGTGAAATAGAATGACAGCAGTGAATTATACTTGTCGTTTTTAATGTTATACTTGCCTGATTATGAGTCTGGAAGCTAAACATCGATTAGATCTTATAATAAATTTCTTGATAATACAAGATTTGCTGGAAAAGTTACACAGTTTGCAATTTGTAACTACCACTTACAAGTTATTTTATGTATTTCATAACCCTACGTTGCCGTCTCTGCCCGATGTTGTTTCTTCGGTCACGTCGCTTTTCGTATCTCTTCTGTTACGTGGTATTTACGATTCGAAAAAAGTATTGTTTCTTTCCTAGAAAAGAAAAACGCTATTAAATCTTATTTGTGGTTTTAGTTAAATTACATATTGCAAATACTGTGATTAAATAAATATATCTATTTTTATAATGTGGACATTTGGGTTTATTTCTGCATAACAGTAAAATATTGCTTGGGATATTTCCAGCACAGCAAACGTGACCAAGTAAAACTTGGCATTGGCAAGTGCGTAGGTGTTTGCTTATAGTTGTAATTGATCCTTGGGTGTTTGTAAATAAAGGCAAGGTGCAGATCGGTGCAGATGAAGTGAAGTTAAAGTAATTGGTAGTTTACTGTCTGTATTCTTGAGGCAATTATTGCCACATTGTTAATTTCTCTACTTTGTTTGCTCCTCGTAAAAGTAAAAGTGGCTTGGCCAAATTCCAATGAAGCAAACACCAGCAACCTGAACCACACCAACACCGATGTGGATAAGAAAATGGACTTAATTTATTCTGTTCAAAGAAAATTTACCTCTAATGCTCCGAAAGCCCTGCAGAATTATGACTGGTGAGAGAAAATAATTTAATAAGATGCGCTCGAAAGAGCATTACTTAACCTACATAATACAGGAAAATATAATTCTAAATACAATTTGATCTTACAATGCTATTTAGTTTTCAATGTAGTCTCTGATGGATTTAGTTCTTTTTACACACTTAGTTAAGTGATAACGGTCACATCTCTTGTCACACAACGAACATACGCAATCATCATCTGGCTGGTGAAAACCTTGAGTTAAGCAGATCTTATGGTGAAAACCATGAATTGCAAGTCTCGATACCACATGTCTTAGATCCTGTCCTGCCTCCGTCCATTGTCTATCCATCATTGCACTAGTGCTATAAAAATCAGGGTCAATGTCATTTCTCTTCCTCCGCCGCAGTTCGAGATGCGCTTGGTAAGGGCCGGTAGATGGCAGCGTGAATTGCAGTCTCAGGTCTTCCAAGAAGAAGCTTTCCCTGGCTTATTCGTATACAATCCTTGAGGGTGCATAAATCCCAACTCCCAAAGCACTCTTCAGATATCGTGATTTAACACTTTCTAATCGTTTGAAATCGCTACTCGAAAGCTTATCCCATATTAATTCTATTCCATATGAGGCAATTGGAGTTATTACTGTTTTGAACAATGACATTGCAGTGGGCAAAGAAAGTTGTCGGATATTTTTAATTCGTTCTTCCAATGTTCCATTCTTGTTGAGGATCCCAGAGAAATGTTCCGCCCATGTCTCTATTGGTATTTCTCTTGCCTTAGGAGCTTGCCTCTTAGAGCTATGTAGGGATCTGATCTCGCTGGAACTTACTTAGAGATAATTGATAATTGTGTACTTTATGCTCCCTCCCCCAAAGGGTTCTTGACCTGCGGAGGAGGGGGGTGGATTGGTGACTATGGGGCCGAGTTAGTAAATCCTGATCTGCGCTCTTTGATGTTTGTGCGCAAGCCGAGTTTAATAAGGTAGTATTTAACACAAAAACCTAATCCCGTTTGCTTGCTTTGCTCGCATAGCCTGTAACTTACGTTGTCTGTAGACCAATAACCTTGGTCGATCAATGGTTTCGGTGCTAGTCAGGACTGACCTTGGTCTACCGATTAACCTGTACATTATTTGGTTCACGCACATCCAGAGAAGAACTCAGATCAGGGTTTATGATCTTATACCATGGGACCCTAGTGGAGTCCGAAATAGCTTCTACTTACTTGAATTGAACTCCTCATCTTTCTTACCGTGGTGCTCACAACTTTGTGTAACGTGTTGGCCATGGGACCTTAGTTGAGTCCAACATTGCTTAAACCACTTGCTTGTGCCAGGCTCCTTTCTTTTCTATTTCCTGTCAACCAACCTTGATCAAAGTAACTTAATATAATTCTGTAATGGTTTGCCCAGTCAGAATACAAAATTCATATAAGTTAAAAGTTGTTTCATTTGGGGGCTTGGACATATTGGTTATTTCAGCCTCGTGTACCTCGGTGTGAGAGCATCATTTGTCTGATAACCTGTACAGTATTATTGTGGTACCTGTATTATTGTGTGTATTGTCATTGGGACGAGGAAAGAGATGGAAGTCAGGAACCATCCTGGCATTTGCCTGGAGTAGAAATTGGAAACCATGGAAAACCATTTCTAGGATGGCTGAGGAGGAAATCAAATCTACCTCTGCTATGTTTTGCCTCACGAAGCTGAGTGTACCATGTAGCAGCCCTCAGACCAGAATTGAATTTCTTGGCAGAGCCAGGAATTAACCCAGACCTCTGGGGCGACAGCCAAGAATGCTAGCTACTTTAAACATTGTTCATTAACGGTTGTTGTACATCTTTTGGGCTACTATGACATTCTTCAGCAACATTCAATTATTACAGCTTATCAAACATATTCTATTTTGTACTATATTTTACTAGTTTAATTAATAAGCATATTACCGACAGCTGTAGCTACGCTCGCTAAAGTGCAGCGCAAAGCCATGAGGCCAAGCTGTCTGCGGACGCGGTAGATATGGGTTCGAGCCCCACTGCCGACCGTCTTTGAAGTGGTTTTCCAGGGTTTCCCCATTTTCAACTCCAAGCAAATGCTGGGACAGTACCTTCTGACAGGCCACGGCCACTTCCTTACACAACCTTGCTCAGTTCCATTCATCTTCATTCATTTCATATCTCATTAACTCCTCTCATGAGGTTGGTGTCTGGAAGGGCATCCGGCCGTAAAAACCTCCCACCACATAGACTTTCATCGCATCTCATCCCCGATCCCGTTGGAAACTGGAATAATAAGGGGTAGACTTGACTTACTTAAGTCCTGTTGTTCACATCGCTGGAACATAGGGCTTCGACGAAGCATCGACATCGGACTTGGTTTCGTGCCATTGCCTTCACTTCTCCTGACATTCTCCCCGCTTCTGCAGCTTCCCTCTCCACTGTCCTCTTCCAAGTTTCCCTCGGTCTTCCTCTTCTGCGATATCCCTGAGGATTCCAACTCAGGGCCTGCCTCTCTATTGCCGTCTGGTTTTTGCGCAGTGTATGTGTGACCCACTTCCACTTTCTTGCCTTTAACTGTAAATCCACGGGCTTCTCGTTTGTAAGATTCTATAGTTCTTCATTGGATATTACATTTGGCCAAAACACTCTCAAGATTCTTCGTAGGCATCGGTTTATAAAGGTCTGGATTTTCTTTATGATTGATTTTGTTTAATTCCAAGTCTCACACCCATATAACAACACTGATTTTACATTGCTATTGAATATTCGGAGTTTAGTTCGTGTGGAAATCTCATTGCTTTTCCAGATAGGATGCAACTGGATAAAAGCTGCATTTGCTTTCTTGATCCTACTGCTCACATTCTCCTCTGCTCCTCCAGTTTTAGAAACAATGCTACCAAGATACATAAATTCTTTAACATCCTCTACGTTTCTTCCATTTATTTGAAACTTCCTATCACTTGTTACATTTAGTCTTCCCTGAATTTACAGTTAACTCTAGCCTTCTCGCCTGCTTCTGTAGATCTTCAAGTTTGGCATTCATATGCCGAAAGCTTTGTGAGAGGAGACACACATCATCAGCAAAATCAATATCTTCTAGTTGATCTGTTAAATTCCAACTTACTCCTCTTCTTTTACCTTCATTTGTTTTCCTTATCACTTCATCTATCACAATTAGGAAGATTGATGGAGAGGGAACACACCCCTGTTTTACACCTGTTCTTACGTCAATAGAGTGTCAATTTCCCTTGGTGCATTACTGTGCACGAGTATCCTATATAAATTTCTTGCATAACTCTGATGACCTTTCCTGGAATACCATAATTTGCAATTATTTTCCACATGCTTCTTTTATCCACTGAATCGAAAGCCTTTTCAAAGTCTATACACACTAGATATAGACTGGTCATAAATTCCATGCTCTGTTCAAGGATAATGCATAGTGTATTAATCTGATCAACACACGATCGGTGTTTGCGAAACCCAGCTTGTTCTCTTCTTAGGTGGATTTCAAGGTAATCCTTCATTCTGTTTAGGATGATTCGTGACAATACTTTACTAGGAATAGAGAACAACATTATTCCTCTCCAATTATTACAATTTGTCAAGTCGCCCTTCTTTGGAAGTCCGACTAAAGTGCCGGTGTTCCATTCTTCTGGTATTTCTTCCCGGTTCGAAATTTTTTCAAACATGGGTACAGTGAATCTACTGTTGTTGTTAGATCTTCTTTCAAGAGCTCTGGTGGGATGTTGTCTTTTCCCAGCACTTTGCCACTTTTTGTTTGCTTTAGAGCAGCTCTGATCTCTTCTCTACTAGGTGCTTCACTCTTGATTCTACCAAGAGCCTCGTATTCATTTTGGTATCCATCTTCCTCTGCATTATCATCTATACCTCCCTGTTCTTCTCCAGTTTGTTGTTCTTCTTCCTCTGATCTTACCTCTCTATTCATCACTTCTGCAAAATGTTCACGCCATCTTTCCAATTGCTCATCTTCAGTAGTCAGCAACGCTCCAGTTTTACTTCTTCACTGGACGATCTATAGGTCCCTTTCTCTTTCCTAGTAGTCTTGTGGTCTGGTAAAGTTCCTTCATGTATCCTTCTCTTGCAGCCCTCTCCGCCCTTGTGGCGAGATCACTTGCCCATTTCCTTTGGTCTGATCTTGCACTCCTTTTCACCTTTCGGTCTACTCTCGTGTACTCTGCATGAAGCTCCATCTTTTGTCTCCTAGTTTTTATGGTATTCATCTTTGCTTTCAGTTTCTTCCTCTCTCCCACCTTTTCCCAGCTGTGTCCTGACTCATCCAATCCTTCCTTTTGTTATCTCTGAATCCCACTACTCTCTGCTGCAGTTTCTAGGATTGCTCCTTTGATTTTCTGCCATTCTTCTACTCCATCTTCCCTTGTATTTAGTATTTGTATCTATTCCGCAGTTCTAATCTAAATTCTTGTTTGACGCTGGGGTCCTTCAATTTTTGAACATCAAACTACTTTTTTGGAACATCAAATTTCTTCTTTGCTGCTAAGATTTGCAGACGCACCTTGGCTAACATCAAATGGTGATCACTGCCTATATCGGCTCCCCTTTTGTTTCTGACATCTAACAATGATTTCTTCCATTTCCCACTTATGGCAGGAGCCTCCGTGGCTTAGGCGGCAGCACGCCGGCCTCTCACCGCTGGGTCCGTGGTTCAAATCCCGGTCACTCCATGTGAGATCTGTGCTGGACAGAACGGAGGCAGACAGGTTTTTCTCCGGGTACTCCGGTTTTCCCTGTCAAAATTTCATTCCAGCAACACTCTCCACTATCATTTCATTTCATTTCATCTGTCATTCATTTGATCATTGTCCCAGAGGAGTGTGTCAGGCCTCGGCAGCCGGCACAGTTCATATCCTCGCCGCTAGATGGGGGCTTCATTCATTCCATTCCTGACCCGGTCGGAGACTGGAAGCAGGCTGTGGATTTTCATTTTCCCACTTATGGCAAAGTGGTCAACCTGATTCTGCGCCCTGTGATCAGGTGATACCCATGTGATTTTATGACATTTTCTATGTGGGAACACCGTTCCTCCTATAGTTAGCTCATTGCTCGCACAGAACTCCTTAAATAGTACTCCGTTTTCATTCTCCTCTCCAACTCCATGTTTCCCCATTATATTTTCTATCCCAAGGTTTTCTGTGCCCACTTTTGCATTTAAGTCTCCCATAACAATGACAATATCTCGTTTCACTCCATTCAATGTTGTCTGCAACTCTGATTAGAAGTTAGTTTTGGTGTCCATGTCTGCTTGTTCAGTTGGGGCGTAACATTGGGTGATAGTTACATTTCGTATCCGCCTTTTGAACCGCGCTGTTATGATTCTGTCTGATATTGGTCTCCATTCCAGCAGACTCTTCTCTGCCGTTTTATTTAGAATTAGGCCTACACCATTCACATGGTTGTCCTCGGCATTTGGTTTGCCTGAATACAGAAAAGGCATCCCCTCTGATAGTCTATTTTCTCGAAATTCATTCCAGCGTACCTCGCTCATTCCCATTATGTCTAGTTTATAGTTGATAAATTCTGCTACATCTTGGGTAACTTTCCATTCTTGTAAAGTGTTCGTACATTCCAAAATCCAATCCTTGTGGTCCATTTCAAGCCAAAGGTTGTCAACTTGTTGTCTGTCCGACTTTTTCTTCTTGAAGTTTCTTTAACAATATATTTTAAGAGATGCAGATTGTTAGCGGTCATGTAGCCCCGTGTACTTTGGGTGTGTGTAGAATCTGTCTGATAACCAGTCTTAACTTAATTGTGATGGCTGTATTAGTGTGTGTATCTGTTTTAATTCAAGTACGGACTGCGACTTTGAATTTTTCAAATAGTTCCTACTTTTGCCGCCAAATGCCACCGTCAATGACTACTAGGCCTAGTTCAGAACTTAGCTACTAGACGCCATCGCAGTCGGCTCTTGGCAACGAACGTAGGAACCCAAGAGCGTTGTTTACATTTTTAACCTATACAATTTAGCTTCACACAGGTGTAATTAGTGGAAGGTTCTTTAACATGCCATAAATATATGATATGGGACCGCCGGTTTTACTTCCCCTCCGACGGCTTCGGCCGGGTTTGAACCCGCTATCTTGGGCATAGAAGCTCAGCATGCTACCGACTACGCCACCGAAGGCCTACGTATTGTCCGTTACTCGACATGGTAGGTATGTAGTGATTGCAGATAAGAATATTGACACCTATAATTTGTCCTTGATTTGTTGCAGCTTACATGAAGGCAATACTCTGTGTTCAGTCTCCAGCCAGAATATTGTTGCCTTTAGTACCAGAACTGAGTTGGAGGATGTTAGTGGCAAGACGTGGGGATCTCACGTGTATGTCGCAGATCTCAACACACCATGGCATAGTCACAAGTATGTTTAGTTATTCATGTATCTAGATTTGTCTGTTCGTATTCTTCTTATTCTGAGATACATTACATTTGTATTAATGGTTGATGGGTTAGTTGGTTAATTTCAAATTTCTAGGGCTGTGGTCAGGGGGTTCTAAAAAAAAGACTTCCAATGACCATACTCTTTGAAACGCTTATGGATATGAAATTCATATCGTATAATAAAATGATCTGTATTGATTTTCAATCAACTAAACCTGAAAAAGATATGAAAACGATTTTATTTGTCCAACTTAGCCAATTCGTCTTCTTCTTTTTCTTCATTTCCCAGTTTAAGTGATCTAGGCTGGGGTGTGAATCAATGACCTCAATACTTTTCTGTCACCCCACCACTCTCATCCTTCTTCCAGTATATATGTCAATTCTTGATTGAAACAAATACCTTAATTTGATCAGAACATGTTTTGACTAGGCAGTGTAGTCTTCATCAACCGGGAAATACAATTGCGAGCATATAACACTGTATGTAGGCAACCATATACGGTTATCCTATTTCTACCTTAAAGCTACCTGTATGTTCAAAATAGAAATAAAATGATAATGGCTCTAACAATAAATGTGATATACAGCTAATGTGATCGACTTGTTTTGAAAAAATCTATCAACATTTTTCGGGTCATTACTCCATATTAAAATATTTAAAATGTAAAAACATTTTCTATCTATATCTATCAAAATTTTTTGACTAAGGGCGTGTTTTTCAATCGCTGAGTAAAGTTCGGAGTAGCGTACTCCCCACATAAAACGCCATATTGTGTTTTTCAATCGTTAGGCAACGCTGCCAACGGAATAAATGTGGTGGGCAAGTAGGTCGTATTTACTCGGTGCTATTTGTGTTGGATAAATCTATTCTGCAGAGTAGTCAGTTTTTTTTCTGCTCCAGCTGATCAATATCATGGATTCGGACGACGATCTTGAAATTTTCGAGTATATGCATTTTTTAAGACGACCTCATATTTATAGGGAAAGACCGGCACACTTCGACAATTACGACGAAACTGATTTTATGGCTCGTTTTAGATTATCAAAAGATGCTGTGATGGAAGTGCTCGGATTGATAGAAGACAGGCTGCTGACACCAACAGACAGGTTTGTTATTTTGTGTTATATACAATAGTTGTTTGTGTTTGTCGATACCGCTTTATTTTCGTAAGAACATAAACTACAGACAGTTTGGGAATGAACATGGCTGGATGGTGGTTTTGGAGGTTCTGGTGCTAAGTTCAGATTATACGGAAAGTTCTTCGAGCTTTTATAGTCGCAATGTAGACTTTTCTTGTGAATTCAGAGGCTATCTAAGCTTTATTATTCGTATTTTCTTCATCTACTTACAAATACAGATTAAAATCCCGTGTGAGTGAAATTAAACAAACTTTCAGAATGTTACAAGGGACCTCTGTTCATGACCAATACATGTTTATAATTTTAATTATTCTTCCGGTAGAATTGAATGACAGTGTTATTGTCGTTATCAAGCAATATATTCTATTTTAATTTGTTTATAGTGCTTCTTTAATGGGCGGAACCACTTTGGATTGTAGGCCTATATAGTGAAAGTTTGCATACCGGTACTAGTTGTTAATTAGCCTTCTTGTCTAGCCTATGTCTTTCGATGAAATATACTGGAGCATTGCATTATTAGTGTTTAGATATTTGGAGCAGTACAGTACTTAAAATGCTGTAAGATTGTGATATGATAAGTTGCATGTTAATGTAGTATATGACATTACTTCCAAGACAAGAACTGTATGTAATAGGCCTACCTGTTCTTTAATATAGGAATGAAGCAGTGACACCATTAACACAGCTGTTGATGACTCTGAGATATTATGCTCTTGGGACCTGGCTGACTGCAGTAGGAGATTATTGTGGCGTCTCCAAGTCGACTGCCTGCAAGATAATTAAAAGAGTATCTCGAGCTATTGCTTCCTTGCGGCCACTCTACATATCGATGCCGGGCAATGAAATTGAACGGCAAGCAATTGCCCAGAAATTTTATTCAGTTGCTCGCTTTCCTAGAGTGATAGGAGCTATGGACTGTACTCATATAAAAATTATTTCTCCAGGTAAGGACTAACTTATTTTTGTTCACAATTTCGTGACGGTGCTTACGATGAAATTGTTGGTTCAAGTTTATACCATGATTCCTGTGTGTTTAGGGGAACGTGTTAGTGTAGTCGATGTTGTAACGAATGATGCATGCTACAGACGTTGATGTCACGAATGTTCATACACTACTTTTTGACCAGTACTGGGTTAGACCTCTGTCTGGACGAAAATTACTCTTTGTACTACAAGCGCAGGGGGGGGGGGGGGTCTGGCGTGTAAGCCCCAGGTTAAGTCTATGTTTGCATGTAAAGCCTTATTAACGCATATAATTCAAAATGCCTGCGTCGTTTAAACCTTCAGTGTTGTCCACGACATCATGGGAGCTGCCATTTTCTGCAAGGAATCCCAACCTATACTACTCCCAAATTGGTTATACAGGTAGTTGGTATCAGGTTCATGTAAGTCCATAGTCTGTTCAGTAATCCAGTTTACTTTTGCACGGCAGGGAGCACCGTGCCAGCTTTACCGTAAGGAAAGGAACGCAGCAAAACTAGTAATTGTTCAGGAGTGGTGAACCCGGATTCTACCCTTGTACTTGGATAATATGTCATGTTAATGATTTTCATACCTTATTTCATATTCTGTGAGTCATTACCAATTGAATTTACTGTCCATTATCACGACTGCATCGTAAATACGTGGTAAATTATGTAAATATGCGTTTTGCTTTCTTGCTCATTCAATGACTATTTCCATGTTTGTTTGGCGCATCAGGTCTCTTCAACTGTTACCGATGGCACCTTGGTGTCACATTACTGTTACCAACATAACTGATAGAAAATACACCTTGTAATTATATGATAAAGCATTCATGTGCAATAACCTCGATGTTAGGCCCCTTAAAACAACAATTATCATCATCATCATTCATGTGCAAAACTATTGGTCTGGATAAGGGCTATTGATGTGCGATTACTCCCAAGGTGTGTAACAAATATCAGGGGTGTATATATTATGTAACGCAGGCCACGTCACCTAGCATTTATTGGTCTAGGCAAAACCTATTGTTCCCAGAATTCATGCGTATTATAGCAGATACAACTGGAGTTTTACTATATAAGTCGTGATCTAAAAAGGGGATGGCGAGTGTGTTATAGACAGCGGTTGAGAATACATCTTTCACGGCTTTTCCTCATTTATTACTGATCATTAAAATAGGTATTTCAGCTAATTTAGGTAGTTTTGTTGAAGGTTCACCACTCCTCTGCCTATTTTCTTGATGGTGAGACTTTCGTTGATAATAATTTTTGAAAATTAACTTGATGAAGGAAAAATAGCTCCAGAAGTACTAAGCGAAGAAATCGTCTCATTTTATCTGGTACGAGTAGGTTCACATTAGGCCATTGTTTATATTTTGTAAAATCTTATATGGCTGGCTGCGTGGCTCAGCGGGAACGTTCTTGCTTGCTGGGCCCAAGGTTGCAGGTTCATATCCTGGCGCAGTCAGCTGGGATTTGAGGGTGCGCAAATGCGAGGGAGCCGTGTCGGTAGATTTACTGGCACGTTAAATATCCCCTTCGGGGCAAAATTCCGGCACCCCGGCGTCTCTAAAAGTCAGTGTAGTTAAAAGGGACGTAAAACCAATAGCATTATTATTAATAAAAATCTTATATTACCATTGCCGGCCCCTCGGTATTTGTAGCAATCATGACTCGAACTCTGAGGCCCTGGATTCAATTCCTGTCATTTTAGAAAATGGCATGAGAGCTAGAACGGGGTGCACTCTGCCCCGTGATGACAATTGAGTAGCTCTCTGACAGTGAGGTCACGGAGACCAAGATTAACGGCCGAGGAGACTGGGCAGCGGTCGCTTGGTAGGTTAGGCTATTCATGGGCTGTAGCTCCAAGGATTTTTATTTTACATTACCATTACACGTATTGTATTATTGACTCCACACAATGTAATCTTAATCATCTGCAAGAAGTAGACACCAGCCAAGACCTTCCAAAATGTTTTGTTTATTCCTGAAGTTGCTTAAAAAAAATATTTTCCATAATTTACATTGCACACATTATTGTTAGCTCTTCTGTTTGTCGTACTTTCGAATGTAAATGTCATGCCTGTAATGTTTGTTTTTGTTTTAGGGGGTGCAAATGCTGAATATTTTCGGAACCGCAAAGGTTTTATGTCCGTAAATGTACAGACAGTCAGCGATGCAGACCTGAAGATAAGGGACATCGTTGCAAGATGGCCTGGTTCTACACACGACCAGACCATATTTAATAACTCACTTTTAAGGGCATATTTTGAAAGAGGAGATTTTGGGACAGGGCTCCTCATAGCTGATAGTGGGTATGAAAATACGCCATTCCTGGTGACCCCACTTCACATTACCAACAATAGAGGTGAAAATCTATATAATGAATCTTTGGTGAGGACCAGAAACTGTGTGGAGCGGCAGTATGGGGTATGGAAGAATCGTTTCCCCATCTTGAGCCAACGGATTCAACTCAAGAATATGGCCACATGATTGGCAGTGATTGTAGCCACAGCTGTTCTACACAATGTGTGTAGAGACAGGAATTTGCCTCAACCCCCTGAAGATCCAGAGTTGGACTTGCCTCCAGTGATCGAAGAGCAGGATGAAGAAAATGTGCCAAGGAGGGGAAATGATCACACTAGAAGGAGATTGATAAATGACTATTTTGCAAATTTGTAAGACAAATCATCTTTATTTCAATTGTTTCTCGAGAATCTTTGTTTCCAGTTCCAATTTTTTGCATTTTAAATTTATCATCTTCATGTAAGCCATGTGTTCCCGTCTCTTCAGTTGATATTCCCTCTCTTGTATGGTCTTCTGGCGGCGGGTAAGAGCGAGTTTTTCATCTGCTAAAGATGAAAACTTGGTATGAGTTTCCAGAGACTTGGATGGCCGGGTATTTAAATTGTACCGTTTGCGTTCTGTAACAAAAAGAAAATGTTCATTAAATTATTGGTTATAGCACTAAACATTTTTCTAACGACTAGTCCTTACCATCCTTTCCTAAAATTACCGTTTCTTTATATTTAAGGTCAATAGTTGTCAATGAATATCATGGCATGATTGCAGCAGCATAGCATGACTCCACATAATTGTGTACCCTTGCCAATTTTCGTCACAATTATTGACGAGCCATGTGATCAGCAGCACCCTAGCGGACTACTACTGTACTAGATTACTTGACTCGCAGAGATTGGAGTAAACTAGGCAACATGCACCCTATATACTTGAGCCTCCCCTTCTTCCTAGGCGCGTGATAGTCAATTTGTCTGCCTCTCTTTGTTGATAGGGTTCGATTCCTGGTGAATACACACAAGATTTCTGAAGTGAAATATCATGTTCCACATAAAAATGGGGGCTGGCACGGTCAAGCTTCCTTGCCTTCTTCCTGATCCCTCAAATGTGTTCTTGCATAACAAGTAAACCACCAACTCCTATCCTCGCTGATGAGCCACGGAACGACCATTTTATGTACAATATGGACATGGCATTTCACTTCAAATGCAGTGTGCATTAACCAGGAATTGGGCCTGGTTAGAGGCAAGCAACTTAACTACTGCGACATCACACCCCTCATCTGCTCAACATTCTAGTACGAGGCAACATGCGCCCGCCCTATAAACTTGAGCCTCACCTCCTTTTTAGACGCGTGATAGTCAAGTTGTTTGCAGGGTTCGGTATCCGGTCAATACACACGAGAGGCTAGAGACTACTGTAAAATTCTGTTGCTGACTAACTTTCGCCAGTCATCAACCAGACATAACCAATTACAGACAAAGGGTAAATGCCCTGACCTATAATTTAGAACTCACGAGAACCTAACCATCATAGGTCTATGGTGATACTGTATTTAGATGGCTATACGTGCGATGAAAAAATAAATCATTACAAGAATTATGAGGTTAGCGTTGGAAAGGCAACAGAGTTCAACCTTAAGTCTGTTCGCCGAGTCGAGAGAGTGGAAGTAAACACAGTTGTACAAGCGATTGCAGGGCTGCCCGTAAGGGGTGCATAGGGCTGTGCCTGTTGAACGTACGCCAACTTCAGTGCTGTGTATAGCCTACATGCTACAGCGCGGTTTATTTGTTGTTCGTTTATGTTTGTATTTATTTAATTACAGTAGTTCTTAACTGCTTATGACAAGCAACAGTATACAGTGCAGCAAGTCTTGTCTTTTCTAGGGCCTCTTTGCTACCCCTGTCCGGCAGAGCCGATGACATGAACTGGGTGTTCTTACCTGTCCAGTGACCACGTGCTAGTATTTATGCACGCTATCTCGACTCGGCGAACAGACTTTATCGTTAGTCAAGATGGCGCCGAATATGCAACAGCAAATTACAGTTGATGCATGGGCAATAACAGAGAAAATATGATCGTGAGGCCACAAGACGTGAGTTTAATATACGCCTGATAAAGTAATAAGTACAGTATTGCCAACCCCAAGCATTCGGTACTATTTCATATCCAGTATCGTAAACAAAAATGTTCCGTTCTAGCCCAATGATTTTTGCCTAGACCAATAACTGTTAGGCAGTGCGGCCTACGTTAAATATAAACACCTTTGGGTTTTGTCACTCACAGTGGGCTCGACATGCATAAATTTTCATCCAGGGCAATGGTTATGCCAATTATTTCTTTTTTCACATGTGTCGTATGGTGTATTTTGTATCGGACATGTTGGCAACGGTGGTATGACTTTAATGTGCATACCTGCCAACTCTCCCGATTTAGGCGGGAGACTCCCGATTTCAGACCATTTCTCCCGCCCTCCCGCTTAACGTATTAAATCTCCCGATTTTTCAAAAAACCCACGCGTAATTTCGGATTTAATATGTCGTCTATCGAACGGATCGACTTTACGTGTTTTGAAGTTATATCTCGATACCGCAGTTTCGCTTTGTATCGATAATCGACAACTGCGTACTAACTCCCGCGTCGCGTCCTGCTGTTATAAAAAGTTGGCTTCGAATAAGTCTTCGTTTGAAATCGGCTTCGAATAAGTCTTCGTTTGAAATCGTCGAAGGTTAATTCAGCGCTTGTTCCTAGATGTGTTGCATAATGACCAGTGGGTGATAGGTAGTTGTACGCTGCGGAATATTGTATCTGTTTCACACGTGAAATTATATGATTTGTGTATAACTTAGTTTGATGTTGTTGGCGTTAATATGCCGGTAGGTTATTGTGATTTTTCGAACTGAGTGATTGCGTCGGTTCGTCGGTAATAAGGCGAAATGATATGTGACATTTAAAAGTGTGTACAAAGATCACATTCCCAGGGTGTCTACCGGTAACGGAAGTAACGAATTTTACAAATGGGTAACGGAAAAGTAACGAATTTTACATACGGGTAACGAAAATTTTCCGAAGGCGGATTGAATCATTTAAACTTGCGCCTCTAAGCTCAGAGATTGCGATGGAGCGAGTTTCACGCAAGCGGCGCCAATTGCATAAGCTATATTTCCCCGTTCCCGACCTCGAGGAAATGCATACTGAGGATACCCTTAGTGGTATACATCGTTCAGCGTATATCGTCGGCATCAAGATGACTTTTAGTTTTGTGTGAAATAATTATGTGTTATATTAGGAAGCCTGACTTTTCGCGAGACGTTTATTCGTGAAAACTTCTGAAATTATTCAGAAACCTCGCATTTTTCGCATTTATTTGGAGACTATTAAATTGAAGTCCAGAAATAACGCTAAATAATTTAATGTCGCGATCTTGCGAAATGTTACCGTTTTGAAAAAGATTCGAAATACGTAGGCTGTAACTTATTTTAAAAATCTGTCTCGTAAATTTGCGACATCCAGTATGGTTAATTCGAAATTCCGTTATATGTCGATTTTTCCTTCTAACTTGGGTTCCATCGGATATATTATAATCTAACCGGTTATTTCGAAAACTTGTATAACTTTTATAATTCGTGATTCGGATTTGAAAGAAAACGTGTCCTCTAGTCGTATTATTCGTGTAATCCTCTCCGAATAATTCTTAATATTTGATACCTACTTCGAACATTCATACTCAAGACGGCCGGCTGACCGCACGACTTGCCTGCGGGAATCTCGTCAAATGGACCGAGATCGACGTCAGTAGCGTAAAATCAAAAAACCCGTCCCCTATCGTGAACTTGTGACCACGAGGTCTGCGGGAATCCCGTCAAAGATGATTGGGCACCAATCACGAAACATTCCGAAACCTACTCGCTACTTTTCCCATGACCGTATACTTAAAAGCGTACGGGGAGCGAGAAGTGCATCTACCCACTTAGAAATGACAGCCTACGTAGCGTCGCGATACTAATTTCTCCTCGTGATCTACCCTGAACTGATGAGCTCCCAACCACAGCATAGGGACAGCGGGAATCACGGCGCCGGCCATACAACTTGTCCATAACTACTCGTGAATTTTAACCATGCCCAACCCTGAGCTTGCATCCACCAATCTGTGAGGACGAATAAACAATCGTTCAACGGCCGGGTGCGGCGCGGTATGCATAATATCGCGAGGACAACTTGAATCTCGTAAAACGGCTGAGAGCGGCAGCGATTGCGATACATCGCGATATTTCTCCGCATTCAATGACGAGAACAACTGTATTTTTGTCAAACGGACAGCAAGTGGCGCCGATTGCATAATAATGCTATATTTCCTCGCGCCCGACCTCAAAGACAATGGAAATCTCGTCGAACGACTAAAAGTGACACCGATTATTAAATCGCGATATTTATCAGTGTTCTATCGCGAAAACAACGGGAATCTTGACAAACGGGTGAGACCAGCGCCGATCGTGTAACATCTTGAAATTTCGCCGTACTTGACTGTGAAGACAGAATTCGGTTACAATCATGTAACGTCCCATAAATTTCGTCGTGATCTACCGCGGGGACAAAGGAAATCTCGCCACGGTCAAGAGAAGAGCAGAGCAACCTCTTGGCAATTATAAAAACGCCTTGTGCACAAGACGACATATTAGCTGAAACAACTCATTTGATAATAAATTTCTAGTATTTATTTATTATTTTTGAAATTGTTGTAACTCCCTAAGTGAATTGTATTTACCGCTTTAAACACAGTTCATTGCTCTCTTTCTCCACCGCGTGATGAGCCCATTTGCTTGCAGACCGCAGACGTATCTTGAATTCAAAGGTAACTAAAATTAACTAAAAGGTAGCTAAAAAGTAACTAGTTTTTACTTCATCCTTAACAGTAGACACCCTGATTCCGCATATAACCGAGTCAGGAAGAGGCGCAACATTTGCATTTTGTAGTGTCTGTAGGTGTGATTTCAGTATCTCGCATATTGGAAAGGGGGACATTTCATTTTCCAAAATTAAGTTTTTTGTAAATACATTTCCTAGCATGTTAACAGACACTCAAGTCAATTTTAATGAGGAAATGGATGCTTTACATTCCCAATTTTGTAACTTCCAACTTGAGGATGTGACATCTATTGAAGAAGAAGAGAGAATTGATGTGAAGTGGGCACTGGTAGGCCAAATGATATGTAGTGGTGGGGTACTCAAGTTATGCTTTCCATTCTGACCATTCCGCATAGTAATGCAGAGTGTGAGAGGATGTTCAGGTCATCTCTCTCTGACAAGACTTTGGACAAACTTACAACTCTGAAGTCGATTCAGAAAGAGAAGTGTTTTGAGCAAGAATATAGCAAGACCTTTTTGAAGAGGGCAAAATCAGCCTCAGTCACCTGCAACAACGACCAATAATATGATCTTCGATACATATTTGCTGCAATGTCTTAGCCTATGTATGTATTATGTAGCGTCCTCGCCCCCCCCCCCCCCCCCTCCCCGTCGCCGCGTCGAATCTCCCGATTTTTCACTTTGAGAGGTTGGCAGGTATGATTATGTGTGCCCCTAAAACATGGCTGCCGTCGTTGTGTGAGCAAGAAATAGTCATTTACATAATATAACAAATATTAATTGTGGAGTTTACCAGACCGGAACAAAACCAGCACGCGGTAGATTATTGCACATATATCATTCACATACTTTCTGGGAGTCATTAGGAATTGAAAATACTGTCAAATACCACTGTTGCACATCGAAAATAGTGTCAAATGTCACTAATATTGCTTAAATGAAGGTTTTTATTTGTAGCTTGTTCAACGACGGCAGATGTTTGTGGCCGATACATTGACGTCATATTGCGTTGCCAACATGTCTGATACAAAATACACCACTTGACACACGTAACTTTGTAATTATTTGAAAAAAGAAGTGGCAAAACCATTGGCCTGGATAAAGATTATTGATACGTGACAAAAACCTGGGGCGCTACCTAATAATTATTGGTCTAGGCAAAAAAACACTGGTCTGCCAGATGTGATATAGTCCCGATTGCGTGGGGTTGGCTAAAAATGGCGGAGTCAGCTGGAATTTTATCTATACAACTCATAATCCTATTTGGAATGGCTGGGTGGGTTATAGTAATAGATGTTTACTCCTATGCTGTATGTATAATCTCCAAACCATTACTACCGATATTTTGGCTAACTTCAGTAGTTTAAAAACTTTTTACTCAGGTTCAGGTAAACTCCACTGTTACCACAAATATTTCTGGCGCAGCAGTGATAATTGACAGTATTGTCAATTCCTAGTGACCCAAGAAGGTATGTGAATCATATATTTTCAATAATCTGCCAGGTACAAGTGTAGGAGCCAGGAGTAGGTACCGGCAAGTATTAATGAGGTGGGTTCGATTTTCACCTCAGCCATCTTAACTACGTGGGCTTTCCATGGTTTCCCATAATACGTCAGGATGGTTCCTAACTTAAAGCCACGGCCACCTCCATCCCCTTCTGAATTGCAAATACACATGCAATTGCGGTCATCACAATTACACAGGTTATCAGATAAAGTCCCCCACACCACACACATAGCTAATTATACAGGGCTGAAAGACAATATCCTAGCCCCATAAATGAAACAACAGTAATTTAAAAAATATACCCGTCATTAATGACAACGCATATTTTGTCGCCATAGCTTCCAAGGCAGATCCATGCCATTTTCCTAATCTCCATTATACTTGGATACAGTATAATTTGTTAATACAACCACAAGACAACACTATAATATGCTATACATTTTTATAATATCTGTATCTTCCTGAACCAAAATTTATGAATAATCAGAATACAACATATTTTAAAAGTAAAATTCTCACATACCTGATGAATTAGTCCTAGGAGTTGCGACGGCAGAGCTCTTCGGGCGTCGCAAAGATTGCGGAGTCCACGAAGACCAGTCTGGTGCTGATATCTCCTGAGAAAAAAAATCACATAGTATGTTCTTCGAAACGGAAGGAATGATTGGCAATAGTTTACAACACTAGCCCATCACACAATTTCTGACCCCTGCCCCTAGCTACAGCCATCACCCTACAGTTCCACAAGTCTGTTGCTAAGCAACTGCAACCCTCCTGTAATAAAAGCTGGAAATGATCTAGTATTGAGGCTGAAGAAAATGCTTCTGAACCATTAACTACTGTCTCAAATATATATTGCCTGCTTGGTTGTTGATTCAATTACAAGCTTTGACATGGCCATTTAGCCCTGTACTTGGATGTGTGTGTTTGTGGAATATGTCAAGTAACCAGTGGAATTTGTAATTGGGTCTAGGATAGCCTCGTATGAGTCAGTGCAGATTATTTCTGCAAAGGTAACGGAAGTGAGATACCAAGTTTTCCACACTTCCTCCAGTGGGATAGTACCTTACTTCATGTCCCGAGGCACCTACTTCATCCCTGGCCTCAATACAGTTACACACACTACTAAAAAATAAAAAAATAAAAATACAGGTTATGTGACAAGTTCAACACACAGCCAACACAGGGTGATGATGGAGATGTCCCAGGCCCCTAAAACGATTTAATAATATCCTTACGGATGATAATGTCCATATAGAAAAATGTTTTTAACATTTGAATTTATAAATATATGAAATGAAACTTTGAGTTACATAATTCGTACTCTTCAAAAATTAACAAGTTTTCTCAAAAGGAGTGTTCTAACTACCACACAATCAGAGCACTGTTTTTTCCATATACTGTATTAGTAAACACCAGTCAAACAAATATCTTGTATTGAATAATGCATCAAGGGTTGCTCTTACACAGATATGGTTAATTTCAATTCATGCAATGATGGGCCAGTGTTGTAAACTAAAAATCAGAAGGTTAGGTTATTGCAGCTCGACACACACATATGCTTCTGACCCTTAGGCCTACGGTTTGGCTCAACAGACCATATTAGCCTACAGCAATTTCTATTTTACCCCAGTCTGTATCGTTATAGCACACCTGTATCATGAAACTTTATGGAAAAAAAAAAACTTATAATGGATGCTTAGAAGAATGTCAACAAGTTGCAAACCCAGGATTCAACACCTAGGTTACTTTCTCAATGTTTTTGCACAAATTATGAGAATGTAATCATGTGATTGGCTCTACCTTGATTTTATGGAGATAGTAGGCTACCACGCAGCACTTTCTATTCGGCACTTGTGTAGTTTAGGTGTCAGGGATTGCAAATATTTGTTTTCATCAATACTAATAAATCTCAATTCGTGTTGCCATCTGATTTATCATAAACAGTAATTTCCGGCAAATCCTAACCTAACATGTCAAATTCTTGTTTACATAAAGATCTAATAGGCCTAGCAATCGCATTCTGGAAGGCAACGTGTGGCATCTGTGATGGGAGTCCATATTATTTGTACACGTTAAAACACAAACAATAGGTCAGTTATTAGCTACATATGCATAGGCCTATTACAATTTTGATATAAGTTTCATTCCATAAAGTTCAAAGATAACGGTGTCTATAATGATACCGGTCCCTTCACGGTCCATTATAGTATGCCATGTTGAAACAAGACATACCTCTATCAAAATGGTTTCAGGCCTAGCTGGTTCATCCTGTACGATGCAAACTTCTGATGTCACAGTCTCTGGAAAGACCTATTAAAAATAAGAAAACTCGACATTAGAATACTAAAGGAACTGCTTCTTCTAAACAGTAGTCAAAAGGTTATAAATTTAAATATTCAGTTATACTGCTTACTAATAATTTACCTGCGCTTCATCGACCACATCCATTACGATCTGCGAATCAAACACATCCTCCTCGGCATCGGCTGAAATAAAAATGTTACAAATCAGATTATGGTTTTCCAGAATCCATAAAATAATAGTAATAGAAAGCATCTGTCGAAATTTCCTTTTATATTTAAAAAATATAGTTACCTCTCTGATTGGCGTCCGAATCAAATTCGGAAGGCATGCCGGTAACGCTCAAGGCAATCATCCGTTTGAGCCTCTCCTCAGCTTCATTTTTTGGAGGTTCTTGCGGAGGTGAACCTCCACCTGTCTTTGTTATTTCCCTGCGAAGATGTGCAGCATCCTTCCTAACCTTTTTCTTCATGCAATCGTACTTACATCGCAGCACTACGGCGGTACGATGTGGCCCCGATGTACCGGCGTTGAATTCAGCTGCAGTTCTATTCCAGCCGGTTTCTTTTTCCTTCCACGTTACCGCATCGGACCACTTGTTTTCAATTACGTCTTTATGCTTTTCCGCCAAACGCACCAATTCACTAATTTCGAAGTTGCTGAAATTGGTCGACCTAACGCGTTTATTCGCCGCCATGATGAATACAAAAGTACTCCACCACGTGCGAGATGTTTTTATTTGTGTAGTTCTTTCTCTTAACGCCAGAGTTCTGTTATTGTTTTGACCAATCACATAACCCGTACCAAATATTTCAGCATGCAGTGTTGCCGCTCCGTAATAAATGTGGTGAGCAGTAACTCGGCGAGTAAACTGCATTGAAAAACAGGTTCAAGCTGCCGTGGGAATAAAAGTGGTAGGCAAAGTTACTCGAGGAGTAGTTGCCCTACACTTTTATCCAGAGATTGAAAAACAGGCCCTTACTGTAGTAATGTGTTAGAATGTAAATAAAATAATAATTCAATCTCTAAAAACCACCTTAAAAAAATTAGCTCTTTTAAATGCCTATTATGGCTATTTTCATTCCATCTTGAAGTATGGAATAATTTTTTGGGGTTGTTCAAACTTCCAGCATAACAGCCTTTAGAATGCAGAGAAAGGTTGTTCGAGTTATGAAAGAAGTGAATCAAACTGAATTTTGTAAACCTGTTTTTTAATATTTCTCAATTCATTTATTATCTATGCTTTCAGGATGGAGCCATGTTATGTGTCTGTAATTATTTCCCGACAATTCAGCTGTCATTGCAACAGCCTCAATCATGGGTACGTGTTCACGTCTGCATTCAAACTGAGTACTATGCTGTACTCAGTACCAATGATTAAGGCTAATGCAATGACAGCTGAACTGTCGGGAAACAATCACTGACACACGGCATGGATCTATCCTGAAAGCCTAGATAATAAACTAGACACTGGAGCCGATGATCTTGCTGTTCCGCCCCTTAAAACAACAATAACTATCTAACCATTCTTCTTAAAATGAAAGGGTACCCCACCCGTCTCATAAATTTGACATATGCGGGGCTGATGACCAAGATGTCCCAAGCTCCCAAAATGAAATTTTAACAACAAATCTTTCATACTAAGTGAAATCGCTTAATCAGACCTTTATCCCCTATGCAATGCAACAACTCAGTTGGTATATCCTGATGTTTTGTTCAATATTACATCTCTTTTCTCATCCTCGCAATTTCCTCCTTTTCCAACACATACAGTTTCCTCAATCTCCTTACATGTATACCAGTGGTTCTTAACCGGTGGTCCGCGAGTGACTCGGGAGAAAAGAGTCCACCAGCACGTATAAAAAAAGTGGCCAATAAATGGGGATTTCGAAAACGGTGTGCGTTGAACGAGAATCGTCCGAATGTATTCACGGTGATGACTATCAGATTTTGAATTGAAATATCTTTAGAATAAGTGTTATTGAGGAAGGGTTAAAACTGATTAGGTGTCTTGAGGACGAGGGGGAGGGGCGGTGGTGGTCCGTACATGATTCAATTTCAGGCTGTGTGGTCCGCAGACCTCTACGGGTTCAGAACCACTGATCTATACAAACACACTACAGTTGTATTATCCAGAGTTGAAATCTGACAGTTCAGCGCCACTAGCACTGATCTCTATACATGGATGGCTGGTAGCTAAGGCAGCAGTAAGCCGAATAGACGATGACAGGTGTAGCAAGATGGCAGCGAGCGCATGGTGCAATATTGCGAATCCGGCTCTGTGATTGGTTAATGGTAGTTTGATGTTATACATGTATTTATACTGGCAGTAAATATTTTGTGTTTCTTGTAGTTGTAAAATGGGCTGAATTTCGTTATTTAAAGCGTAAAATCTTAGTTTTAAGTACCGGTTTGGTGACCCATCATCCCAGGCAAGCCGGTAATACCTTTACTTCTCAGGCAGATAGGTCGCTTAGCCGTAATCTTGAAGTTATTGTGAAGTTAAGTATACATATGCGGTGGTGCTGAAGCAGACGTGATCGGGCTAGGCTATTGCGTGTTTAAATTTGATCCCTTTTCAGGGTTTTTCGGTTCTGGGTGCGAATAGTTCGCTTAATAGTTGTAAAACGGTGGGGAGAGTATATTTTGAGTAGGTTTTTAGTTGTGTTAAGTTTTATGTGGAACTGAGGAGTGAAATTGGTTTGGCTTCAAGTGCATTTTTGGCTTTGATCTACTTCCCGTTATTATTAAGTTTATTGTGCTGCTAGCGTGACTAAAAGCTGTAGTATTTGATGTAGAGTGCTGGGATTACTTGGAGGAAGTGTTGGTTATTTCATGGAAACAGGAATTCATTACGGTACCAATTACCGATTACGATGTCGAATCTAGGCCTGTATAGTGAGCTACGTTTAGGCCTATAGGTACATCATTTGAAGAATGCATAATTTTGTGGCATATATACATGTGTACCGTAGCCTATATACAATTTACAAGAATGTTTCCAGGAATTGTTTTTCACTCGTTACTCTGTTGATCGCTAATTGCGTGTACTCAGCACCTAAGTTGATATTTGTCAGCCGTTATTATACATTCATTTTTATTGATATTCCGGAGATTTACTGACCTCGGAATGACGTGTCAGTGATCCCAATGCTCTTATGCTAAGAGAGAACATATCTCTATATTTTTATGTGCTACAAAGCACCATTAATTACGATTTAAAATTGACTTGATTATCATTGCTTGCCCATAAGGAGGACTCGAGAATGGGTAGACCAACATGGCGGACCGCGCGCTCAACCTGGCGTACTTTCTCGTGCAGCGGAGCGCTGCCATCGGCGATCCATGTATAGAGATCAGTGGCCACTAGGCAAAAACAGTTGACGACTAGATCGCACGCAAGGCTTGTTGCCATGGAAACCATACAGCACTGCCAATTTGAATGATGCTATTTGGCCACGTGCTTGTCGCTTGACGAGTCGCTTGTTTGGTTGCCTCCAGAGTGCACACTGACCTTGCTGCGTTATAATTGTTTTGAATTAATTAGTTAATTACTTTTTCGTGTAGGATTTATACTTATTTATACTTATACTTATATTTATAATTCATTAGTGTCCGTTACTTATTTATATAGTGTTAGTGTCAGTTTAAGCTTAGGTTCGTGTGAATTAGATTAAGGTTAGCTTTCTTTTTGTTTGCGAGTGGTAACGTTTATAAGGATGACTTCTCTTGGAGGAAAACCGAGGATACATCCAGTTCAGGAATCGACAAGAACTGGTCGAGGTGTACCTATTCGAAGCCATGGGAGGAAGATGACTATCGCCGCGCGGGAGTTTTTTGAAAGGGAGGGAGAAAATATCCGAGCATCAGGTGAACCATTAATTCCATTCAATAGCATGCAGGAGCGTACTGCTTCTGCTCTTGGAATTAGTAAGACTACGGTCTGGAGGGTAACTATGGAGAACTTCTCTTCGCCCGAGGACTCTACTCAAAACTCAGCACGCCGGGGAAATCGAGACCTAGGAGTGCCACGGTCACTGAACTCTATACCTATCAAGAGGATGCTATACGGCGCCACATATATGGCTATTATTTTAGAAAAGAACACCCGACTGTGAGGAAGTTACTGATTTCTCTCAGACAGTGTGATTTGTTCACAGGAAGCTATAGTTCCCTTAGGAAGGTTTTACATCGTCTGGGGTTCGAGTACAAGAGACTAAATGCGAGGAAATTGCTACTCGAGAGAGGCGATATTGTGGCACTTCGCTATGAATTTTTGAATAAAATTAGAAGCGTTAATTTAAGTGAAGTAATGTGGCTAGACGAGACCTATGTGAATGCCGGCTACACCAAACCTAAAGGTTGGACTGATGACACTGACCAGGGCACAATGCCTTGCTTAATTGGGAAGGGGGGCCCTTTCATCGTTGGCCACGCAGGAACTTCTCAAGGCTTCATAAATGGGGCGCTACTTTTGTTTCGATCGAGGAAGACTGGTGATTACCACGAAGAGATGGATCACCCCAGATTTTATCGATGGTTCGAGGAGCAGCTTCTCCCTAATATCAAACCGAACAGTGTCATAGTAATAGACAATGCTCCTTATCACACTGTGCAGGTGGATAAGGCGCCAACGAATGCTTGCAGGAAGGATATGATGATTGACTGGCTTGATAGGCATGAGGTCGAGGTTGACCCTTCGCTAACAAAGGGAGCGCTGCTTCGTATAATTAACAACATCAAACCAAGAACTCCTAAGTATCACGTTGACGAACTGGCAAAAAAACATGGACATGAGATAATCTGGCTTCCACCTTACCACTGCCATTTCAATCCCATTGAAATGATCTGGGCTCAAGTTAAACAATATATTGCGGCAAATAATAAAGTATTCAATTTGACAGAGGTTGAAAAGCTTATTGTCGAAGGGGTTGGACATGTGACAGCTGAAAACTGGGCGAAGGTGGTGTCGCTTGTGGAAAGAGTATTAAGCGAAGCGGGGGAACGTGAAGGTGTTATTGACACAGCTGTGGATGACCTCATAATTTCCCTCAGCGATTCCACATCCACCAGTGCAGGAAACAGTGACGGAGAGGACCGGGATGATGATGATGATGATGATATGGATGGGATAGAGCCTCTTCCCAGTGATTAGCTTCTGTCTTCTAAAGGGTGAGTTAATAGCCTATACAATGAACGTATATTTTGTAATAAATTTATGTGTTTCTTGTGCCTTGAAACTTATTCTACAGGAGATATAAATAAATTGCTAAATAACACGGAAACAATCACGTGTTGTCATTTCGCTTTGAACATTTTTGCTCTATGATAGTAGGCTATTCGTAATATTGCTGTTGCTATTCATTACCGTACAATATTTAAGCACATTCCCAGAGGATTTAGGAAAGAGTATATAGCTGGATGGAGTGCAAAGTGTAATGAGCTATATGAAGAATATCAACTCAGCAATCCGACGGAGATCGCTGATGAGTTATTACACTGCATAGACTCTGCCAGGAAGGAGAAATGGGTTACTTTGACATCTCGCATGAACTTCCAACATTCCAGCAGGAAAGCATGGTCCCTACTTAGGAAGCTGGGCAGTAGTATTCCAACCTACTGTAGCAAGACCTCAAAAATAAAGCCCGAACAGGTAGCAAGGAGAATTGTTGGCTTAGCCAAAACATCAAAAGACAGAAACAAGAATGAATCAAGACAAATCCTAAAAGAGTTGAAGATCAACCTATGTAGAGCAGAAACAAACACTCGGTTTTCAGAAGACTTCTCTGTCTTGGAGGTGTCTCATGCTCTGAAGGAAACAAAATTAGGAAAAGCACCAGGCTTGGATTGCATTTACCCGGAATTTCTAAAACACTGTGGCCTTAGAACTCTGAAATGGCTTGTTAAATTCTTTAGTGACATCCTAAGGAAAGGAAGACTTCCACCTCTTTTTAAAAGAACTAAAATTGTAGCCATAGTAAAATCTGGTAAATGCGGATGCAATGCGGAAGATTACCGACCTATTGCTCTACTGAGTATCTGTCATAAACTGCTAGAGAGACTGGTTTATAACAGAATCTCAGCTACTGTACTACAGTACATCCCGGTCGATCAGGCAGGTTTTAGACCCGAAGGAAACTGCTGTGATCAGGTTTTAGCACTAGCCAGTCTTATTGAACAAGGCTTTGAAGGAAAAAATAAAACCATTGCAGTGTTTGTGGACCTATCCTCAGCGTACGATACAGTATGGCGAAAAGGAATGATCCTGAAGTTTCTGAAAATCATTCCTTGCAAGACATTAGCTTCACTGCTTAACAACATGCTCAGCAACCGACTAATTGAAGTACACCCAAATGGAAATATAAGCAGGCCCTATAGATTAAATGATGGATTACCACAGGGCGCAGTCCTTGCTCCACTTCTCTTCAATCTTTACACTGCAGATCTTCCACCTACTACTTGCAGAACGTTCATATATGCTGATGATATAGCCCTGACAGCCCTGTCCACAGATTTTGAGACTACTGAAACAATTCTCACCCAATATCTCCTAAAATTGGACAGCTACTTTGACACTTGGCGACTGAAGCCCAACATCAGCAAAACAGAGGTCAGTGCCTTTCATCTGGATAATGGGAGGACCCATTACATTCCCCGTGTACAATTCAGAGGTCAACAGCTAAAATATTGCACCCAACAAAGATATTTGGGTGATGTGCTGGATCGCTCTTTGACATACAAAGAACATCTCTGCAGAACAGCAGCTAAAATCAGAACTTGTAACAACATTCTTCACAAACTCTGTGGTACAAGTTGGGGAGCAAATGCGACTATTCTTCGCACAACAGCTCTTGCCTTAATATACTCGGTTGCTGAATATTGTAGCCCCGTATGGATCAATAGTGCACATGTAGGAAAGGTTGATGTCCAGTTTACAATGAGAACAATATCGGGCACCCCCAAATCCACACCACTCAAATGGCTACCAGTATTATCCAACATTCACCCTCCTCCCCTGCGAAGGCTAACAGCTCTAAAAAGGGAATAGTCAAAATGCGCTGCAAATGATCTCTTACCCATACATCAGGTCTGTAATTCACAGAAGCAAGGGAGATTAAAATCTCGACATCCGTCATGGCAATTGAATCTAAGTTCAATATGGACGAAACTTGGCGAGAAGAATGGACTACATCAAACCCTGATGAGCTAGGATTGATCACCGACCCCTGCAATAAAGCTCCTGGTTTCCATCTTCCAAGAAGGATATGGACATCACTGAACAGAGTGCGGGCCGGTCACGGAAGATGTAACTTTTGACTCCACAAATGGGGAAAAATTTCTAGTCCTCAGTGTGATTGTGGAGATTCAGTGCAGACAATCCATCACATTGTGTCGGAATGCCCTTCGTGGTCCTTCAAGGGAGGATATGACGACCTGCAGAACGCAACTGATGATGCAGTGGAGTGGATTACTGCTACGGACATCCAACTGTGACTTTTAGTTTCGTTAGTGGATGTTACTAGATATTTATTAGTTAGTTAGTTATTGTTGTTTTAAGGGGCGGAACTACGAGGTCATCTGCCCCTAGATATTTATTACTTGTATATGCCACATCCACTCTAGGTGTCACCAAACCAAATCAATGCCTTATTGACAAGCAGACCTGGTGGTGGAATGATGATGTGCAGCAGGTAACCAGGGAGAAGAAAGCTGCTTACAAGATGTGGCACCAGACATGCAGCTTGGAGGATTTAGATAGGTACCGGGCTCTCAAGTCCAGTACAAAACGAGCTGTAGCAACTGCAAAAGCAGCACATTACAAAAACATCTACGACGAGCTGGATAAGCCTGGTAGCACGAATAGAATCTACAAACTTGCCCGCGCTCGCGAGCGTGCCTTACACGATCTCGGTCATGTTATCAACACCAAAGACAGAAATGGGCTCCTCCTTCAAAAGAGACATGACATACTACGTTGCTGGAATCAGTATTTTGACGATATATGCAATACGGAGTTCCCTCGTCCGCCTCTACCGACAGTTGACCCTATCCACGGCCCTGTGCCCATTATCACTACAGAGGAAGTGTCCACTGCCATCAACAAAATGAAGTCGGGGAAAGCGCCTGGTGCAGATGATATACCAGCCGAAGTATGGAATCTCCTGGAGGAACAAGGTGTAGTATGGCTTACTGACTTCTTCAACAAAATTATTATGGAAGACACAGTACCAGTGGCCTGGATAACCAGTATCACAATTCCTATTTGGAAAGGAAAAGGAGATATACTGGAATGCTCAAATTATAGGCCAATCCGCCTCCTATGCCATACTATGAAAATTTTTGAACGTGTTCTTGATGCGAGGTTACGAAACATCATCACTGTTTCATCTAACCAGTGTGGCTTTGTTGAAAACAGCGGGACAACAGACCCTCTCCATGCACTTCGTCTATTGATGGAATGACACCATGAGAAAAGGAAGACAGTTCACTTAGCTTTTCTTTATTTGGAAAAGGCGTTCGATAGAGTACCACATGATCCCATGTGGCTGGCACTGAGGCTACACAGTGTACCTGAAGCCTATGTAAACTGGGTGAAACTTCTGTACCGAAAGACAATAAGCTCAGTGCGGTGCGCAGCAGGAATGTCCGATACCTTCCAAATCACTGTTGGTGTCCATCAAGGATCAGTCTTGTCCCCCTTGCTCTTCATACTCTGCATGAACGCCATCACTAATTACATCCAAACCGGGCATCCATGGATATTATTATATGCGGATGATGTCATGTTAGCTAACGAGACCCGTGGGCGCCTCGAACAGCAAGTACAAGAGTGGAAGATACGTCTTGAAGAATTTGGGATGAAATTGAATCTGAAGAAGACGGAATACCTGGAATGCGGTGACCAAACTGATGGCATGATCGTTGTTGGTGATGTTCAACTTAATAAAGTGACCCAATTCAAATACCTTGGGGCATGCATCACCTCAGACTGCAGCACGATTCCTGATGTCAAAACAAGAGTCACTGCCGCATGGATGAAATGGCGCCAAGTTACTGGAGTCCTATGTGATCAGAAAATTCCATTGCATTTAATATCTAAAGTATACCTCACAGTGATTAGACCGGTGGCCCTTTATGGATCTGAATGCTGGCCTACAACATCGAAGCACGAACAGGTGCTTCATATAATGGAAATGAAGATGTTGCGGTGGTTCAATGGTTTGACTCGACTGGACCATATTAGGAATGATGCCGTGCGGAAGGATTTCAATGTTGCCCAATCACAGATTTATTTAATCGTGTCAGAAGCTACGTCAGTCTCAAGAAAAAGTACATCATACATTGTATTTAGCTGGTACTATATACAATCTCATCAAAACAGAGAAAATGCGTGAATCACGTCTGCGGTGGTATGGATATGTGTTCCGTAGCAGTGAAACCTCAGTTGCTAAGACTGCCCTTCAACTAAATGTGGAGGGTCATCGACCTTGAGGGCGACCTCAAACACGCTGGTTGGATAGGGTAAGAGATGACACGCGGCTCGCTCAACTCCGCCCCCGGGACTCTATGGATCGATTGAAGTGGAGGAAACATTGCAGGAAGGCAGACCCCACATAAGTGGGAAAATGCAAAGAAGATGATGATATATTGTGTATACTGTAGTATCACTGTATCCTCTGTAATGTCATACGAAATATATTTACATATATATATATTACAATATTTTAGGCCTCTCCTCAATTTGACGTGCTATTATTTTATTTTACAGTGTGAACCGAACAGTTTTAAGCATTGCTTTGTTTAAGATTTTTGAAAACCTTCTGAGTAAAAATGTAATAAATGTAATAACGGTGCTAATGATATTATGAGCATGATGAAAAGAACGGGAGGGTGGAAGTACGCACGTGGTGGCTAATAGCATATGTGGCAACGCTGCCTTTAGTTCAACGGTTCTCCACCGAACTGTCAGATTCCAACTCTGGAAAATACACCTATATGTATGCTTTCCATTTTTCTTCCTTTTCTTTTTCACTTATTATTTGAGTCCCAATTTTATACAGCACTTAACCTTATTTTCACCAAAAGTACTCTGAATCTTCGATAAGCTACATCTAGTTTTCCTTCTTTAAACTTGCACATTTCTCCTTTAATCATTCGTCTTTTGTTTCTATGCATCTTTTGAATACCCCATTTTTCAGACCTGTATTCTGCTTTCCCCAGGGTGTCGAGCGATACGGGAAATACGGGAATTATACGGGAATTTTAGTGACCCGAGAAAAATACGGGAATTATACGGGAAATTCGCTCGTGATACGGGAAATCTTAAAAAGTCTCATAATGCCTGACTTCTTAGTCCCCGAACGCTCGGTAGTGTCCTCCCGCTCAGTCTTCTATTTCGCCTGCACACCGCGGTGCCACCCGCAATTTGCGCCACCGGTAGAGCGCTAAGCGGTATGAGAACCCAGCCAACGTCGAATGCATGCTTTGCCTGGCCGACCGCCGGCCGTACCCTCTCCGCGCGCCGCGCTCGTTGCTGACAATGACATACAGGAATCAGTCCGCGTTGTTATTCACAGAGGAGACGTGGGTTTCTCGACAACAGCAGCCCTTAGAGAAGCTAACAACTCAAGATCTCAGAAAATTCCAGGCGCGGATGTGCTGCAATTTCGCACCAACTGCCGAGAATTGTACATGTGTATCCTATGGCTGAAAAAATCAAAGAGAGGTCAACTCTTGCTCACAAGAGACCCGTGCTATTTCCTGCCTAGACCCTATAGGGGTCGCTGAGACTCCTAAGTTGGAAGAAGTTAGGATCGTCATTGCCCTGGAAATTCTTTGTGATCAGAAGAATTTGCTTTCTGGCGCAATGGCTGACCGCATCAAGAGCAGCTACTCCGCACTTCTGAGACTGCCCTCCGTCACTGCGCGTTTGAAGCAGTTCGACGGAAAAGAGCCACGGCTCGACGTGTTGTGGTCTGAATTAGTGGCTTCAGCACCTTCCTCAGTTCCTGCCAAAAACGATCTCACAAGCTTCGTTAAAATGATACTGACTTCTTATCACAACAGTGCAGCTCTAGAGAGAAGTTTCTCCCTGAACAAGGAGTACATGATCGTCAATCACGAAGAAGCAAGTCTGATTGGCATGCATACTGTTCAGGACGCTGTGATGGCAGCTGGTGGAGTAGAAAAGATAACCGTGAGCAAGAGTCCATACTGCACGAAACTCCTACGCCGTGTTCAAGGAAGCAACGGCTAAGGTGGCAGTCGAAAGAAAAGCCACCAAAGATCTCCAGGAATTGAAAAAAAGTACTGTCTAAAGAACTTAATTTTGTGCTGTGTATAACTGAAGTTCCTAGTAACAATCTTGTATTTGTCAAAGTGCCCTATTTAATTTCGTTTTGGATTATTTTATTTTCTATTATCTACTTTGATAAAATAAATCTGAATTAAAAAGTATTCGTGGCGTGTCGCGTGTGAAATTTTACTGTTTTTAGCCTTTCCATGGTCTTCTTTCGCAGGGAAGATGCACATACCAAATTGTTTTCAAGTCCGTTCAAACACTCAATGCAAATGCGTCACACATGCATAAATTTCAAAAACTACAAACAATATCTCACACCTCGCGACATTTTACTATCGAACACCCGTCACCAACATGTGGCTACAAAATACACCACACAAGTAACAGAATTCTTCTCGTATGGGCAGGCATCGTTTCAGTCGCTTGTTAACTACTGTCTGTGTCGGATTTCCTTTCATTGTCATTGTTTGGTTACTTTTACTTCGCCGAAGTTCGACCCGAGGACTGGACACATCCCGTACAGCATGTACAGAAAGAAATACTGAAGGCGGTCTGGATATCGCGGTGGATGAAATGATTATTAACCTTGGCAGTTCATCAAGCTCTGACGAAGACAATGATGGTGGTGATGATGATAGGGACAGTGAAGGGATGGAGGGTGTAAAAAAAACCTTGCCAAGTGACTGAGGATAATTTATTTCTTGGTGTCAGTTCGCTTGCGTCAATCGATAATAGAGCACAGGCTATTGTTTCCCGTCATAGTGTTCAAAATACCGTCCGTCATTCGATAGCCTACAATTTGACAATATAAAACCACGGCAATAACATCGCCACAGAGGGGCTTGTTTGAGTACTCAGTGTTAAATATGTCTTTACCTTAACTTTACTTTTGCTTTGTCACGAAAGCTAATATTAACCTTAGAGAGTCGCGATTCAGTGAGTGTGCATGGTGTTATCTGTCAACTACTGTAGTAAGCTGTGAACGACCTCCACTCAGACTCTTGTTTCATGTTAAAGGATAATCATTGCATGGTGAGGTTTTTTATATTCATTAGCTGTAGCGTGTTTGCCCTCTTTGTCGCATTTATTGAATTGAATACCTATGATAAAGGTGGTTAGGATCTGTCAATGCGAGACCTCCTTTTTCGGGAAGGACTAGAAGTGAAGCTTCTAGTCTAATAAGAAAATGAACTTTACTAAGTAGGAACAGATTGAACATTGATGAGTAAATAGGAATGGAAACAGTTTGCCAATAACAGTGGTATTTTATTCAAAAACCAACTTTAAAAAGATTAACAATAAATAAATATATAAACATGTAATGGAAAGGTGACCTTTGACAGGCCCACAACAAGCGAACAAGATTTCATAAGCTTGAAAAAGATTAACATTAAATGAATATATAAACGTGTAATAGAAATGTGACCTTTGACAGGCCTACAACAAGCGAACAAGATTTCATAAGTTTGAAAAATACTAACAATAAATATATAAATATGTAAGGGAAATGTGACCTTTGACAGGCCAACAACAAGCGAACAAGAGTTCATAAGTTTGAAATGCCAAGAACCCTGAGAATAAGTAACCACTTTGTGGCCAGTTAGTCTGAAGTAGAACTATGCAGGGTAAAATAGTGAGTAACTATAGTGCTCAAATGAAGGCTTAAAATTTAGCCTAGGACTGCACACAGAGAGTAAGCTAGTTTATTTACAGAAAAATCAATATTTACATGCCAGTAGGGATAGCATCCCACTAGTTGCCTGATAGTTACAAGGCGAGGTTGTTTACAATTGAAATGGGAGCATTCCCAAGAACACTTTGATAGATTAAATGAAGAACAAGCCATTCACTTCGTCAGATAGGTGAACTGGTGTTAAGCCCAATAGTTTGTACAAAAATAGAGAAAAGAATGATTTGTTTTGAAGGAAAGTTAACATGCGAAAGAGAGAGAACAGCCGTTTTCTCATAGCCTACAATTTAAAGGCATAATACATGCTTAAACCACTTAATAGAAAGAAATAAGTTGAGTTTGGCATAGTTTGACAAGTTGTTTAAGTCGGGTAACATAACCCTAAAAAGAAAGATACATTTTTAAGATTTAGAAATTTTTGAGGTTATAATAAACACTTAGCTTGTTGGCGTTGGTGTAGAGGAATTTCCACATAATATAAATAGAGGAAGAGCGTGATGATCACTTTTTTCCGTCTTGGAAATGTTGAAGACTTCGTGCCCAGCACAAAACTGACGTAGGCCAATCATCGATGTAAACTTATATAGACTTTGTAGAACTCGGTTTTGATCACTTTTTTCCGTCATGGAAATGTTGAAGACTTCGTGCCCAGCACAGAAGAAAATTTGTTTATCGTTTTTTGCTCACGACAAACTGACGTAGGCCAAGTATCGATGTAAACTTATATAGACTTCGTAGATTTTAGAATGCACTGCTGGTTTGACTAGAAGCATTTTGCGATGTATTAGCACACAGCGTTGAGACACATTCAAGCGTTGTGCAAACAGCGTGAAGACAGCTGACGACGAGTGATTGGCCTTGTGACTTGCTGGAGACAGACGAGACAGACAGTTGATGTAGGCCAGGGCAGGCTATATACCGGAGATCACGCGGAATGCGTGACGCGGACAGGTGGCGTCGGCCAATCCGAGAGCATGGAAGATTCTCGAAAACTGCTGAGGCCAATCAGAGCAAGGGGCCAACTGAAAATGAACCTCGTGACCAACATTAGTTCCGGAAATCATTACAGTGCCATGGAACACGTGCTAGCAAGAACAGATTGAAGAAAAATGGAATGACATGACAGGTGAGAGGTTATGTTATAATAAAAATAAGTGAACTTTGTAAATTTCACTGAAAAGTGAACATACTGCCAGAGGGGCAACAGAGAAAAAAAAACAAAACAAAAATAACATGAGAGAGAAGAGCTAGAGTGGCAGAGGGCAAATGACTGAAATAGGACGAACACAGTGTCCTGATGAAGTTTTAAGTTTGACCACTCGAACTCTAGCATCTCTGCCATGATAGCATTTTATAACACGACCAGTTTTCCATACAAGAGGAGGACTTGGGTCTTTGAGAAGAACCAAATCACCCTCCTGAAGGTTAGGCTGAGAGAGCTGCCACTTGTTCCTCCTTTGGAGCGAGTGAAAATACTCAAGTCTCCACCTCTTCCAAAATTGAGCTTTAAGGGATTCTATCTTTCTCCACAAGATAGGCAAAGACAGATCAAGTTTACGATCAAGCAACGGAGGAGACGCAGCTAAGGAACTGCCCACCAGAAAATGACCTGGAGTCAAAGGAAGGAAATCACAAGGATCGTTGGAAAGAGGAGAAAGAGGTCGTGAGTTGACAATTCCCTCAATGAGTATAATTAAAGAATTGAATTCTTCGTAAGTTACAATATTAGAGCCTAGAGTTTTCTTTAAATGATTTTTTTATGAGTTTCACACAAGATTCCCATCGTCCGCCAAGATGGGGAGCGTAAGGAGGGATGAAATGCCATTTGAATTGGTTTAAGTGCGAGTAATTGGAGATTTGTTCTTTCGCACGAGGGGAACAAAGGGCTTTATACCATTGCTGCGAAGCTCCAAGGAAGGTTTTGGCATTATCAGAGAAGACTTCTGAAGGAATGCCTCTTCGTGAAATGAATCTAGAGAAAGCGGAAAGAAAGTATGAGGTGGAGGCACTAGTTACGAGCTCAAGATGAATAGAGCCAGTGACCATACAGACAAATAGAGAAACGTACAGTTTTCCAAGGAGTTTCCTTTTAGCACGGGGGTGATTTTGTTGATACACAAACGGTCCGGCGTAATCAATGCCGGTGAAGGAAAAATGCCTGCAGGGAGCTGAACGAAATGGGGGAAGGTCAGCCATGAGTTGCTGATTAGGTTTAGGCTTAGCTTTGAAACAAGTAATACATTTATGTATAACAGAAGTGACTTCGTGTAAACCATTAATAGGCCAGTATTTTTCCCGTATCAAGCATAGAAGGGTTCTAGGACCAACATGCAAGTTTTGATAATGAAACTGACGAATGATTATCCGAGTGACATGATGTTTAGACGGAAGGATAATAGGGTGCTTTCTTTCATCGGAGAAGTCAGAAAGAGAAAGTCTGCCGCCCACTCTTAACAAACCATCGTCATCTAGAAAAGGGCATAAGGCAAAAAGCCTGCTGTGTTTCTTGAGAGTTTTACCTTTAGCCAATATGTTTATTTCGACTGAGAATGCCTCTCTCTGGGTGAGCCAAAGAACTTTGATGGTGGCAATTTGCAGTTCAACAGCCGAAAGAAAAGGCTGAGGGAATAGAGGTTGATCTAGTACTAAAAATTTCCATCTGAGCACATAAGCAGTGACGCGCACTAGTTTTTGAAAAGAAGAGTAACGTTCCAACAAGGAAGGAGTGTTGGCAGTTACAAAGGCAGAAGCTTTTTTGCTGATTTCAGGAATATCCTCTAAAGGGAAATTAGAGTTGGAAGGTCGGTTTTGAATTCTTTCAGAAAGCCATGAAGGGCCGTGCCAGCACAAACAGGATTGAGATAGTGACTTAGGTGAACAACCACGAGAAATGAGGTCGGCGGGGTTGTCTTTGCTAGAAACATGGTTCCATTGTTCTGGTTTAGAAACAGTTTGAATTTTCTCAACTCTGTTAGCTACAAAAGTTTGCCAATTAGAAGAAGGTTTAGAAATCCATGCCAAAGCAATAGAGGAATCTGTCCAAAAATATGTGTGCGAGAACTTACAGTTGAGTGTTTGTTTGAGTTTGTTAGCTAATTCGGCAGCAAGTAGTGCGGCACAGAGTTCAAGACGAGGTAATGAAACAGGTTTCAAAGGCGCAACCTTAGATTTAGCACATATCAAATTGGAGAAAAAGGGGGAGCGGCTTACAATGTAAGCACAACATCCGTATGCTTTGGTCGAACTGTCAGCAAAAAGGTGCAAATCCAGGACAAGAGAGCAAGAGAACGGAACTAGCACTCTAGGAATGTCTATTAATGAGAGATCACAAAGACTGTGCCGAAAGGTAAGCCACTTTTGTAAAAGCGAAGGAGGAATGGGATCATCCCAATCCGAGTTCAATGACCATAGCTCTTGCATAAAGATTTTAGCTAGAACAATTACGGGTGCAATGAACTGAAGCGGGTCATATATCTTAGCTATTTCTGATAGCACTTGTCTTTTGGTTTGTGGAGGTGAGGAAGACAAATTTACTTCGTAAAAGAATGAGTCAGCTTTAGGATACCAGTGTATTCCCAAAACTTTAGTAGCATCCTCCAATTTACAAAGCTCTACTGGAGTATCAACAGGACAATGTGGCAAGAGATTGGATAGAAGTTCCTCAGAGTTTGAGTTCCAACGATGAAGTAAGAATCCTCCTCTGCTAAGTAAAGTTTTTAAACTTTGAGAGCGTTCGATAGCCTCAGATACATTCTTGAAAGAAAAAAGAAAGTCATCAACGTAGAAGGAATTTTTCAACAAAATAGGAGTTTCAGAAGTAAACAAGTGACCATCTTGGTCGGCAAGATGTTTCAAAGTACGAATGGCAAGAAAAGCCGATGGTTTGAGCCCATACGTTACGGTTTTTAGTTTAAAGATCTTGATGGTTTTGGTAGGAGCATCACGCCAGAGAATTCGTTGAAGATTTTGTTGTTCGGAATTAATCAGAATTTGTCTATACATTTGTTGTATGTCGGCTATGATTCCAATTGGAAATAGACGGAAATTTAAAAGAATAGACGGGCGATCAGACTGAATGGCAGGTCCAGATAGGAGAGTGTCATTTAAGGAAATGCCATTGGCATCAGGGGCAGAACCATTAAAAACAACTCTTATCTTTTCTTTGGTGGAGGGATTCTTCCAAACGGGATGGTGATTTAAATACACTGAATCTAAAGAAGGGTCGAAATCTTGAACAGTCTCCATATGGTTTGAAGCTTCATAATCCTCCATGAATTCAAGGTATTGTTTGCGAGTGGAAGGATCTTGCTTGAGTTGATTCTCAACTGCAAATAAAGCTTTAAGAGCTTTCGGATAGGAATCACATAAAGAAGGAGGAGAAGGAATGCGTGGCATTGTGACAATAAATCTGCCATCTGGGTTACGAACAGTGGTTTCTAAAAAATGTTGTTCACAAAATTCATCTTCTGATGAAAGAGAAGGAGTAGATTCAATGGACTCGATTTGCCAAAATTTTTCCAGACGCTGATGAAGATCTGCATTAGTGAAATGGCATTGAGAGGAACCTTGAACAGTTTCAAGAGGAATATAACCTGTGATAAGCCAGCCAAATTTAGTATGGTGGGCGTAGATACCAGATGAAATATTAACCCTTGACGGAAGAAGATTTTGCCAAAATGTGTTAGCGCCAAAAAGAATGTCAACGTGAGAGCTTTTATAGAATTGAGGGTCAGCCAGTTTTAGATCCGAGGGAAATTTCCATTCGTCAATGGAAAAAGAGCGACTGGGAGTAGGACTGCCAATACTCGGAATGGACAGACAGTTTAGATGAAAGTTAGTGCCATATTGGACTGAATCTTTCACCTGCAGCTTGACATAATTTAAGGAAGTAGACTTGCTGTTGTTGATACCAGATATTTCAATATTGGTGGAGAGTGGTTTGAGACCTAACCTTTCAACTAATGATGAGGTTATGAAGTCATGAGTTGCCGCATTGTCGAGCAAGGCTCGTACTAAGTGCCAATTGCCGGAAGAATCTTTAACTTGGACCTGGATCGTAGATAACAAAACTTGAGCACTACGCCATGAGGGGGTTGTTTGATTGTAGGATTGGGCAACGGTATTTACAGTAGAAACAGAAGAGCTTGGTGGAGAAGCATCACTAGTGAGGCTCAGCGCAGGTTGGGCATTAGGATTTGAAACTGTTCCAGGAATAGACCGTGGCTTTTCGAAGCGGTGCAAGGTAGAATGATGTCTTAGCTTGCAATGCATGCAAACTCCTTTTGAAGGGCAGTCCGCTAAGATATGCTTTGAAGAGAGGCAGTTGAAACAAGATTTGGTTTGCGACACAGCTTTTCTACGATCGTCAACTGAAAGGCCTTTGAAGGTATTGCAGAAATATAAAGGGTGCAAATTATTGCAAAGAATGCATGAGGTTTTATTACCTTGTATAGAGAAAACATGAGAATGTGAAGACTTTTCCGAGAAATGCTTGGTGGGTTTACTTTTGCTGACATCGGTGGAACCTTCAGCTTTATTGATTAAAGCAGAAAGAATTTGACAACGTTTCTTTATGAAAGAGATCAAAACTTTAAATGTGGGTTCAGGTTTGTCCACTAAATCGGATTCCCATGCTTTACGAGTATTAAGGTCAAATTTGGAGGTAGTGAGATGTATAAGAAAAAGATCCCAATGTTCAACAGGTTGTTTAAGATGTTCTAGGGCTCTTACATGAAGTTCAACGGTGTCGCCCAGACTTCTAAGGGATGATAAATTATCAGGGCGTGAGGCTGGTAAATTAAACAAGGCGTTCATATGGCGTTGAATCCTAAGTTTGGCATTGCCATATCGCTGTTGGATGAGGTCAATAGCTACCGAGTAATTTTCGGTTGTGAGAGGTAAAGCTTCAATTAACTTTAAAGGAGGACCCTGAAGAACAGACTTTAAATAATAAAATTTTTGAATCTCAGGGAATGATCTATTATCATGTATTAGAGAAGAAAAAAGTTCAAAAAAGGAATCCCACTGTTTTTCCTCCCCTGAAAAGGTAGGAAGTTGGATTTTAGGAAGAAACGGTTTGCTAACTTCGGTGTTTTGATGGGTTGCTAATTGCTTAATTAAATCCTTAGCTTCGCCATACATATTGTAATACAGTTCTTCAACAGAACTACGATCCTGTTCTTGATCAGGTTCGATTGTTTCAATTTCGGTTTGCAACACATCATACTCTTGAAAATGTTGCTGATAAACGTTAAAACGTTGAACTAGAATGTCATAATTGTGATCATCAAAAGATTTGGAACCTAAAAACTGCTGAAAACGAGTAAGTTTGTTTTTACAGGCGGTTCTTTTGGCTACAAGCTCTTTAGGAAGAGACATGGCGGAACTTTGAGTACTTTCACTCACCGATCTGCTAGACTGCCGAGCGTCTGAAGTGGTAGTAGTAGTATTGGTACTGGTAGAGGTGGTAACAAGGGACATCTCCGCTCACCCCAACACAGCTTTCATAGCGATAGCTGAAAAATACAATTAGCATTAGTGACAGAAGTGAAAAGCTGCAATAGCTTATCGAATGGCTTGGCAACCTGTTTCATACAATAAACAATTATGAAGGTTATTTAAAGGTCCCGGGTTTCGGCACCAACTTGGTTAGGATCTGTCAATGCGAGACCTCCTTTTTCGGGAAGGACTAGAAGTGAAGCTTCTAGTCTAATAAGAAAATGAACTTTACTAAGTAGGAACAGATTGAACATTGATGAGTAAATAGGAATGGAAACAGTTTGCCAATAACAGTGGTATTTTATTCAAAAACCAACTTTAAAAAGATTAACAATAAATAAATATATAAACATGTAATGGAAAGGTGACCTTTGACAGGCCTACAACAAGCGAACAAGATTTCATAAGCTTGAAAAAGATTAACAATAAATGAATATATAAACGTGTAATAGAAATGTGACCTTTGACAGGCCTACAACAAGCGAACAAGATTTCATAAGTTTGAAAAATACTAACAATAAATATATAAATATGTAAGGGAAATGTGACCTTTGACAGGCCAACAACAAGCGAACAAGAGTTCATAAGTTTGAAATGCCAAGAACCCTGAGAATAAGTAACCACTTTGTGGCCAGTTAGTCTGAAGTAGAACTATGCAGGGTAAAATAGTGAGTAACTATAGTGCTCAAATGAAGGCTTAAAATTTAGCCTAGGACTGCACACAGAGAGTAAGCTAGTTTATTTACAGAAAAATCAATATTTACATGCCAGTAGGGATAGCATCCCACTAGTTGCCTGATAGTTACAAGGCGAGGTTGTTTACAATTGAAATGGGAGCATTCCCAAGAACACTTTGATAGATTAAATGAAGAACAAGCCATTCACTTCGTCAGATAGGTGAACTGGTGTTAAGCCCAATAGTTTGTACAAAAATAGAGAAAAGAATGATTTGTTTTGAAGGAAAGTTAACATGCGAAAGAGAGAGAACAGCCGTTTTCTCATAGCCTACAATTTAAAGGCATAATACATGCTTAAACCACTTAATAGAAAGAAATAAGTTGAGTTTGGCATAGTTTGACAAGTTGTTTAAGTCGGGTAACATAACCCTAAAAAGAAAGATACATTTTTAAGATTTAGAAATTTTTGAGGTTATAATAAACACTTAGCTTGTTGGCGTTGGTGTAGAGGAATTTCCACATAATATAAATAGAGGAAGAGCGTGATGATCACTTTTTTCCGTCTTGGAAATGTTGAAGACTTCGTGCCCAGCACAAAACTGACGTAGGCCAATCATCGATGTAAACTTATATAGACTTTGTAGAACTCGGTTTTGATCACTTTTTTCCGTCATGGAAATGTTGAAGACTTCGTGCCCAGCACAGAAGAAAATTTGTTTATCGTTTTTTGCTCACGACAAACTGACGTAGGCCAAGTATCGATGTAAACTTATATAGACTTCGTAGATTTTAGAATGCACTGCTGGTTTGACTAGAAGCATTTTGCGATGTATTAGCACACAGCGTTGAGACACATTCAAGCGTTGTGCAAACAGCGTGAAGACAGCTGACGACGAGTGATTGGCCTTGTGACTTGCTGGAGACAGACGAGACAGACAGTTGATGTAGGCCAGGGCAGGCTATATACCGGAGATCACGCGGAATGCGTGACGCGGACAGGTGGCGTCGGCCAATCCGAGAGCATGGAAGATTCTCGAAAACTGCTGAGGCCAATCAGAGCAAGGGGCCAACTGAAAATGAACCTCGTGACCAACATTAGTTCCGGAAATCATTACAGTGCCATGGAACACGTGCTAGCAAGAACAGATTGAAGAAAAATGGAATGACATGACAGGTGAGAGGTTATGTTATAATAAAAATAAGTGAACTTTGTAAATTTCACTGAAAAGTGAACAAAAGGTATCATAGCTTCGGTGTGTAATTTATTTATTCATCTAAAAGTATTGTATTTCTCTCTTTAAATGTCCTCGGCGTTGACTCAGGATCGTTTTTTTAATATATATATTACGTATAATTGTACCGAAATAATGTCTGGAGTGTAGCGCTGTGTATTATTCGAATCAGCTGATTTACAACACTAAAAACTTAGCAACACAGCTCAGCTGTTCCAAGCTCCCGACATATCCTTCGCGTAGTTTCCTTCGAAATACAGGGTGTAGGTGAGAAGCATGCTCAGAATTCTTGCCGTGTGGCGGTTGGGCGTAGGGTCTTGTTATGTGGCGACCGTGGGTTGCGGAGAGGAAAAGCGGGGCAAAGTGACAGGAAGGCTGTTAGTACCGAATGTGCGGGGTGGGCAATACTGTATTTGTCCCATAATTTACGCGTGTAATAGCGGACATACCCAGTGGCGTACGCAGGATTTCCTTCTGGGGGTGGGGGTTCGTTAATAAAATAGGGTAATTAAGCACATTATTAAAGGGACAGATGACCTTGCTGTTCCGCCCCTGAAAACAACAGTTACCATCATAATTAAAATGGCATTTCGATTAATATTCATAAAAAACTAATTAAATAACGGTTCTCTATGCATGAAAACTATTTTAGGCCTTATTATTTTTTCGACACAATGAAAAAATGAAAATTATGGAAAACAGTAACTAAATATTAAAAGTGAAACGATGGAGTGGTATAATCATGACCATAGTTACGTTGTTGCTTATAATATTATGCGAGAGAAAGATAATGTTTTGCTCTCCGTGTTCCCACAGCCATTTCTATTGACTCTCAAAATCTGCCTAACTTGATGACTTTATCCGTATCATTAATTGGAATAAATTGCAGAAACTCCTCATGTACTGCATTATCTTTAACGAAATGGACACACGATTAAAGCAACCCGAAGCGACGTGAAAAAGGTTACCGATCGCACAACAGTAAAACTGATCCATGGCTAGCTCCATCGCTGAAGGAGGAGTCTCGCTGGGAGTTGATTGCAGGACATTTACCAAGTGAGGAACGTGATCACATTTAAAATATATACAGGAGTAATAAATGTTGCACATTTTCCCGTAAATTACAGCTGTTTATGTTTGAATTGCGTATAAGATCGTGACAAAGAAAGTATTTCTCAAATTGGATGATTGTATTTAACTGTATGCACGTCGTATAATCTTGGCGAGGTGCATTTTTTTCACGGAGCAACTTTACACCGTAGTAGGCACGCAGCTTTGTGTACTTCGTTTTCTGGCATCTTGTTTTAAATTATTGACTAACATATTTCCAAATGCAGACAATCCATACCTCCATTAGGATTCGGGTTCCATAATTCATGCAAAATGAGGTTCGTTCGTTTGTGAAATTGAGGTCATGACCCCCCTACCCTTTCAGTGATTACCGTTATTTCAGTGATTTACGTAGACTAGGGTGAAAATGTAAATGAGCATTTCAAAAAAAAATTGTCGCCAGTTGTTTAGTTTATTAACTTAAGGTAATATTTTCCATAGGTACTGAAAACTGGGCACGGTTGGATTTTAAGGTGGAACCGCATGTGCTATCAAATATCGCTTTCTTGCAATGCCTGGAATATGTATAGAATTATAAAATGATTATTGGCTAATAGATAGGCTATTATAATTATAATGATTAAATAAATATTACAGGAGAAACGATGCGTTGTTAGTGAATATTAGGCCTACCGGTACGGCGAATAGCCTATAACTCGCAGCATCCGTCACAATTTAGCATTTAAACGGATGACGTTAATGTATAATATACTAATATAACAACCGGATAGCAAATTATAATAATATTCTCACATATAACATATTTAATTTGCACCAACTTAATTATTGTATTCTAAGATATGTTTGTCCACTGCCGTTTGAAATGTGCAAATCGCACACTTTGTAGGCAAGCTGTTTGTTAAGGTCGTCTCTGATGCGAAGTTTTACTAATTACTCTTTTAGGAGACACTTGTCTTTTGGAATATTCATGAAAGGCCAACCCTCTAGTTCTTATTTCATAAGTTGAACGCCTAAAAACAAAACCACAATCCGAAATAATAAAGAAGATAATCACGAACGAACGATTCACTGCCAATGAAAATCAAATGGAGATTCGCGGACCGGAAGTTCGCTATGCATAAGCTTCGGTGCCATTTTAACTCGTGGAAGCTCTATACGGTTACAGTACCATACAATTCAGTCACTTCCCGTAACCATTTATGTGACACTCCTATTCTCTACTCTCTCAACATTTCCCAGTAAAACAGTCATTCATATCAGCTCTCCTCAGGTAAACGGTATTTTATTTGTGTTCGTGGCATCTCATCCCTTCTGCGTGGGAGTTCGCTCGCGCGCGCTTTGCTCACGCTACGGATTAAGCCTAAATCTCCCCATCACCCGTGGGCTGCGGAAGTATCTCCAAAAATGCAGTTACACTTACGCCAGAAAATCTTGATTCGCACTTTAAGATTCATATTTCAGCCATTCGGTATGCGAACTCGAGTCTTAGAGGATTCTAAAATATACGGGAATTTGGTGGATTTTCGTACGGGAAATACGGGAATTATACGGGAATTTGAAGGAAGATCATCGCTCGACTCCCTGTTTCCCACCTTTCATTTCTAGCATTATTGTGCCTCCCCGTTTCATCCATGAATTCTTGTACATCCTGGGTGTTCCAAGGTTTTCTATTTATTTATGTATTTATTTTCGATTCTATGCATGCCTCCCTTTGCTATTTTATTCTTCTGAAGTGCCCACTCCTCTGCATTGGAAATTCGTTCAGGCTTCTTCACTGGTCCTTCCCTTATTCTCCTTGAATCTTTTATTCACATCTCTTTCTTTCAGTTTCTCCACTGCCCACCTTTCTTTTTAGCTCTGACTTTTCTTGTGGACTGTGTTCTTATGAAGTGCACTTCAAAATTAGGGGAACAAATTCCTATTGAGTTCTATTACTGTGTTATTCCAAATGCAGAGTTGGAGGGTGAAATTGCAGAATTTGTACAGTGCAGACATGAATGTTGTTATTTTCCAGGGTAGTATCAAGCCGTGCTTGTATCACAGCATTGGAATGGGATCTTCCTGGAGAGTTGCTCCTTGTTGCCGACACCGCTGGCAGTGTGCAGATGTGGAGTTTCAAGGACCATGTGCTCAATGACTGGATATGCTTGGGGACTGCAACCTTCCCTGGTGAACACATCCTGGGAGCTGCTTTCTTCCACAATGGAAAGAAAGTGAGTGACTTTGTGCAATTTCAGTGCAACTTGTGCAAGATGGAATCAACTGGGTCATAAACAAATGTCCATTTTGGCTAGGTTTCTGTATTATTCAGGTAAAATTCAGGGGGCTAAACTGTCTTTTTACATGCTATAGCCAAAAATGTTCAAATCATGCAACAAATTAAACCATTTCTACTGTAAGAGTTTCAACCAACAATGTGAAAATTTTAATTTTTCAAGTTCTATTCAACAGATAAGGCCACTGTGAGAGGCCAGGAACTTCCGAGGTCTAATTGATCAAAACCTAACATTGGATTATTTAGAATCATATCAGACTCTGACAGTGGCACATGGGGAGCTATGGTGTCACTTATTGAGTTGACTGATATCTTGTCGATATCCAGTAAGTCACTCTGCAGTGCTCTCTTTATCTAAGACATAGAAATGAGTGTTGTTGGCATAGACAAGAAAAGCCCCTGTCCCGACACTGGTCTCATTTTTTGAGTCGTATTCAATAGATATGGCCACTGAAAGAGGAGTTAAATTTAAAGTATTTGAATTTTGAACAATGGCAGAGAATTTCTGTCTCAATCTTGGAACTGCTTTCATCTTATTCAAGATAAATATCACATAATTCATATGGTTTTTGATGGACTGAAAAGGAATTTCCAATTTATTCAGGTTCCAATTTCGGTAGGTTTCATATTGCCGGTTTTTCAGTGTTGCCTTATTAAGATTTGTTATTGCAACTTTTCAGTTGGTCAACATGAGTACAACCCCAATTGTTGGGAAATGTGATACAACCCGAAAGAAACTGCATGCAATTAACAGTTATTGCACAAATTACAAGAAGAGGGGGATTAAAAGGATGACAAATTTTGCTTGTCAAGTGAGCATCGTCAGATGCTAAAAGTTCAAATCTACAAGTCAAAATAGCTGTACAAAACATTACCAAAGCCCACAATGCCAACCATTGAATGGATACAGTCCTCAAACATCAACCCTCCAAAGAGCAACAGAATCTTAATAAAGTGCAGCTGTGAAAAAACTAATGTGTAAAGCTCCCTAAAAGGAAAAATATAATAATTTAATATCGTTCACAGAGTGAATTGAAATATTGGAAAACATTCTGATAACATTAACTTTTCAACACGTACATTCGTAGACATTTACTTCTTTTTAGTGTTTATATTTATAATCTGGGGGCTTATTGCTTCGAGGGATTCTCAGCAGTAATAGCCAAATAGCCAATCCTGTGTGGATTAGTTGGAAAGAAAGGAAGGAAGCTTTTAGTTTTACGTGACTGTTAATCTCGCGATCATGAGTCACAGGATCGCCTCTATACATGGAATCCGAACCATAGGACATGGCATTTCACTTCGAAAATCTCACATGCATTAATTGGGAATCGAACTTGGTCCACCTTGGTGAGAGGCCAACAGCTTGACCGCTGTGCCTGCGACTGTTTTGTCTTGAACTTTTGAGATCTGATGATGCTCGCTTGACAATACTTTTAATCCGCCTCTTTTTGTAATCCGTGCAATAACTTTTAATTGCATGACAATATTTTCAGATTGTATCACATGACCTATCCCAATAATTGGGATTGCACTTGTGTTGACTAACTGAAAAGGTGCCATAACTATTGCTGGTTATTTGAGCAATGGACACAAAAAGGATTTGACAAATAAAAATACAGCACCAGAGATCTCTACAAAAGGGGGCAGATGACCTCACTGTTCCACCCCTTAAAATGACAATAACTAACTAATCTCTGAAATATTAAGCACTATATGTTTTCTTTGTTTGTGACTGTTGTAGATAAGTATTGTAGCTGAGAAAAAGGATAACTTCTTCTACAATGAGAAGTTTAGTCATTTGCGGTTTGCACCATCGGTACGTCATTTCGGCGGCCGTCCAGACGAAGGCTGTTTGGTGATTAGCACTACGGGTATGGTTGGTGTGGTGGTGGCTCCAGAGGAAACACAAGGGTCTCAACAGCTCATCACCACTAGTGACAGTCTTGGATCAACACGCCACAGGATCATGGCTGTTGACATCTGCTATGGCAAGAGTAAGTTGGCTTCTCTCCTACATAGCTGGCATGGCCAGCTCAAAAGTACAATGTGGATCCAAGTTTCTGTAGTATGGTGTTTGTGCATATTCTTTGGTAAGCTAGACTTTTCTTCTTGCTCTTGTCTTCATGTTTCTGCATTGTCCTCATCTGATTCACATTGTCTCTGTTATTCAGCTCTCTTTTGTAAATCTTAGCCCTTTCTAGGCAACATTACCAAGTCATAAAGAGAAAAATAGAATCCCCAGGGGCTCACAACTTGTGGGACGTGGGTCGGCGACCACAGGACCCCAGCTGAGTCCGACATTGCTCCCACTTACTTGTGCCGGGCTCCTTTCAGTTATCTTTCCTGTTGGCCTCCCTTGGTCACCACTTGTTCTCTTCCGACTCTGCAGGTAGTAGGGTATCCGAGGCCTAGGGAGTCTTTCAATTTCCCGCCTTAATTTCCCTTGTCTACCTTTGGGTGTGGTGAACCCATCGTTCAAATAGCCCAAATATGATAGTGTGCGAGTCGAGGCCTCGGATGGAGGTCCTTGATTCACGCCCCGACCCAGATCACTGGAACCGGGAAACGAAGGAGAAGAAAGAAAAAAATAGAGAGGGAGGGTGACTCGCACATTGTGGGGCAGGACAGCACAAAAAGCAACTTTTTTTAAAATGTGATGGCTTTGTCAAAATATTTGTTCCTTCCAACACTTTGAAGTAACATTCAGAATATTGCAAAATTTTAAATTATCTGTTTGAATAAACATAGGATCGGAGTAACAAGGAGAGACAGGGTGAGGAATGAAAAGGTCAGGGAAATGGTGAAAGAGGAGCCCTTGCAAGGTAGGATTGAGACATCAAGACTGAGGTGGTATGGACACTTAAAGAGAATGGATGAGAAGAAGATTCCCAAGAAGATACATGAGATGCAGATGCAGAAGAAACGACCAAGGGGAAGACCAAGAGATAGATGGCTGAAAGGAGTGGAGGAATGTGTCAAGAAGAGAGGCGAGGACTGGACCAGAGTGACAGCGGAGAGGTGGTGGGAAGAAAGAACTAAGTGGCGAGGCTTATGTTCCAAACAGACCCAGCCTGGGGCTGGAAACTGTACAAGATGATGATGATGATGTTTGAATAAACCACCCACCATAGGGGCAGATAACCTTGCTGTTCCGCCCTTTAAACAACATAACAATATGACATTACCACCACATGTAAATTAGCCGTTTTCCCAAAATTTCATAAAATTTCTTAAAATGTAAACAATACAAATAAAAATATTTAGGATTTTGTTTAAAGGAACTGTGTGCTGAAACATTTCATGTAATGGTAATGCATTAGAAAAACAAGGAATTTTGCTTTGATGTTTGTATTGGTGTTGTATCTTTTTCTTTCTTCATAAATTCATCATTTTAGCATATTTTTCAGGTACTTGACCAGGATTTGATATTTTAATTGGTGGCAGCCCTGCTCTACTGTAGGCTATGTATTTTTGCGACATCCTGACTATGATGTGTGTTGCATGTACTTGCCGTTAAAAATCTTCCTCTCTATTTCTCCCATTTGTGGTTGATAATGTTGTACTATATATGCTGATTTAACTACCATGATGTCACCGTGGTCACTGATCTAAAGTCTAAATGAGTCAGAAATGACCACTATAGTTCTCTCACTTTCCTCATTAATGAGCAGCGACTCATACGTAAGGCAGAAGCACACGCCTGCATTTTAACCATTATTTGCTACTGATGGTTTCTCTATCTCTCCATGTGGACTCCAAAGTATGGTCCTGGCGGCTTGCTCGCATGTCAGGCAGGGGTCAGGTTTCGAGTGTTGCACAGCTGCACGTAGTTCTGACCAATCTTGCTGCTTGCTCTCAGTGGCTACGGTGGAGAGTTGACAACACTCTGCCTTGTGCTGAGAAAACCTTGGCTCACCGCAGACATGGAATGTAAACATATCCATCCAGCTAGGTTTCAAAGGTGAGGAAAGTGTGAGAACTATAACCACTGCCATCTGTGTCCCACATTCACAAACCCTGCAGTATGTCAGCGTAGACCATGTATTAGAGGTGCACATGCAAGCATACTGTACCTTAGTTGGCCACAAATGGAATACTTACTAGGGAATAAATGTTCTAATGGAGGAATAACAACACTTTCAAATCATTATGATATTGATCCATGTGTTCTGTTTATTAATGTAAGGTCCTCATGCTTTGTTTTAGATGGCCATTTCCTGGTTGCTGTGAGCAGTGGAAGTGTGAGCCTTCCCATTCAGTGCTACCGTGTGTCGGTCAACCAGAGCGAGGATAAATGTGTCATCATGTCACAAGCTCTGCCCAGCTTCTTCCTTCAGTCCAGTCCAGCAAACGACAATAAGTGTAAGTTGCTTTAAACACAGTGTGAAAGCTTTTGCTTTGTGGGTTCAGAGTGGCCACTTTCTGGGAAATTGGGTAGAACCAATCCTCCTGACCAGGCAAAGCCCGTAAATTTGTTTGGAGGATTGCTTAGGATCCTCTAAACATGTAGATTTTTAAGAAATCCCCAAAGGTTTTCTAAATCAAAACAGATATTCCAAACAAATTTAAAAAATTGAAAAATTAGCTGGTGTTCTCTCAGAGAAACTCATTTCTTGCAATGTCTCTAAAGAGTTGCTGGTATTAATCAGATAAACAGCACTTTCATATGCAACATTCATTTGTGTTTCCACTCAACATTATTAGATGAATATAAATATTTGATCATAGTATCAAGAAATCCCTCTTCTCAAGTACCCCACTCCTTGTGTAAGATGTACCTTTTGTGTTTGAGAGTAAAAATCAGAGAAAAATTAGGATAAGGATATTAATTTATGACAAGCAATATCTTAACTGAATGAAACATATGAGTATTCAAAATATTTTGTCTACTTAGTGTATGATCAGTGAAGATTATTTTCAATACGTGATGCTTTCCTGTCAGTGTAAGCTATTCTCAATGCAGTAGGGCTTTAGAAGATCTGCAGTCCAGAGGTTTGATAACTATTGAAGAATAGCCATGTCATTGTTTCAAAAGATGTAGAGTGTGGTCGGGAAATGAATGTGTATTTAATGCTGTATCTGTTTTCTGTCACTTGTCACTTGTCACTGGAAATTAATTTTTCTAGCCTGTTATACGTTTTATCTGGAAGTTATGTGATTTTTTTGTTTATATGCAGTTCGTCAGGTGGCCCAGCTGAAGTTTGTTGTGCGTGAAGATGCTGACTCTTTGGTGGTTGCTGCTAATGGTGATAGCGGCTGCCTGGTGGAGATTTGGGAGTTGCGGGAAAAGCCTCTTCCTATTCACAAGTTGTTTCAGTCCAAGTCTCTTGCTTCTCAGAGTGAACCCTTTAAGACTGTGGTGAGATAGATTCTATTTGTAACATGAAAGAAAGTTTAATAGAAAGGCTTCATTGTCATGCAAACATGAGGTATCCTTGCCTAGTAGTGAGAGTTCACTCTGCAGTGTAGCTGTGCACACACCTCGACTGCAGTTCAGAATTCTGGGATATGAATCCTGGCACTGATTGTGGCCATCTTAAGTCATGTGCACATCAGGTTATCAGCCATGTATAATATAGAAAAGAAGTACAGTAAAGCTTCACTTATAGGTTTTTCAGCAGCTTGGAAAAAAACAGAAAAAAATGTTTTTGGTGGTGACAAAACCTGGAAATGTCAGGGAATTTCGCAAAGATGTTGAAAAAATCAGGGAAATTTGAAGAAGAAAAAAAATTAATCTAAAATACAACAAATTTTGCGTTGAGGGAGTGAGAATTATTTTGTAGCCGCTAAATTAATATCAGGGAATTTTGTGGCAACATCAGGGAAATATCAGGGAAATTTGTCAGGTAAAGTCTATCGCCACCATGAGTATGAAAGTTGTATAATGGTAACAGAAAAAAGCGTATATATTGTATAAAAAGTACAGATTAGCTGTTTTGTTGAAAATTGTTTAATATTTGCAATAACTTAGTAGAGAAGCATATATACTGTAAACAACAAACTTACCTTAACTAGAAACAATAAAGGCGATCATAACACACTTCCTCTTTCTTCTGTCCATCTTAACATATGCACGATACCACAGATAGTGTCTAAGTATTGTAACGTTCCCTGTCCTTCTAAGTGACCAAAGGTTACGTTCCTGGCGGGGCTCCAATATTGCGTTCTCCCGGAGTACAGTAGAAGAATCGCAACAAGAACAAGCACCGCTTTACTCACACCACCAATAGCATACTTACCTCTTACCTGTTCATTAGCAATGATTATAATCAGCTCTTGTGGGCGCCAGGACACCTAACACTTACTTTAGATGTGCCAAAGTATTTAATTAAAATAGTGATAGAGCACTCGAAACGTCTTTCTCTCAAGCCGTGGTATAGCTGAGCCATTAACCAATTGTCTTATCGCTACTGGGAGAAGGTATGCATTATGTCTAAAGCTAGCTACTGGAAATGAAAGTCCTACCATTACTTAAGAACAAAATTTAATTGATCAAAATTTAAAGCAGCAAAAGACGTAAAAAGAGAAACAAATGAATTTTAAAAAAATCTGGAAGTTATATTAAATTGGCGAGAGTTACAAAATGGAATATGAATTAAATTTAAACAAAAGCTGGATTCTAATTTGCCATAAACAGAATTACAGAGACTTGATTGGATTTAGTAAAGGAACTCACGGCCGTCTTCTTCATAGTGGTAGTCTGGTTTTCCCTCTGATCTTGCTGGCGGATGTTGTTTGGTTCTGCCTCAATATTGTATAGATCCTTATCTTGATACGGGCAGGGAACCAATTTGTCCCGTCTCCCGACTGACATATGTGAATGGCTTTGCTCCAAAATTCACTTTTGTGAATATGATCAAGGACACGATCATATTCACGTCAGTAGTATTAATTTTAAAACTTCTTGAACTGATAAGTTGCGATCTCGCAGCGAAGATGTCTGATAGACGTGAAGATTCAGAAAATCTGAGAAGATTGGGGCCTGAGAGTAGATGACCATTGGTTTTTATGGAAGAAGAACTTCCCCACTCTGCAGTATTTCTCGACCAATCAATTAGGTATCCTGATGACGTAGCTCCCCACTCCAGATCCCTAAGTTCTGATCATGCCTCTTCATTAGTTGGGTTAACCACGTGGGGTTGCTTCTGAAGTAATTTTAAATCAGCGTCCTGATGCGATGTTCTTCCGAGAATTCGTGACGTCAGCGCTAACTGACCAACTTGCTTTGTCTAGAAGCCTCGCGTCCCCGGAATGTTTGTACATATATCTCGAAAGTCAAGTCTATTTTTGGCGGACTACCCGTGGCGAAACTGACGACACGTTGAACGACATATTTCCCAATCAAGTCTTGTACAAAATATAACCTATAACGAATCTAACTAAAATCTCCATTTTATAACTTCCGCCAAACAATAATTAAACCCCTTCCATATATATATAAAGAAATTATGGACTAAATCTAGAATCGATATGATAATTAAAATATACATAATAATAATAATAATAATAATAATAATAATAATAAATTTTGCTGCTTATAAAACATATAAATTAAGGGGAAGTATTCGGACTATTACATCACACCACCAATAGCATACTTACCTCTTACCTGTTCATTAGCAATGATTATAATCAGCTCTTGTGGGCGCCAGGACACCTAACACTTACTTTAGATGTGCCAAAGTATTTAATTAAAATAGTGATAGAGCACTCGAAACGTCTTTCTCTCAAGCCGTGGTATAGCTGAGCCATTAACCAATTGTCTTATCGCTACTGGGAGAAGGTATGCATTATGTCTAAAGCTAGCTACTGGAAATGAAAGTCCTACCATTACTTAAGAACAAAATTTAATTGATCAAAATTTAAAGCAGCAAAAGACGTAAAAAGAGAAACAAATGAATTTTAAAAAAATCTGGAAGTTATATTAAATTGGCGAGAGTTACAAAATGGAATATGAATTAAATTTAAACAAAAGCTGGATTCTAATTTGCCATAAACAGAATTACAGAGACTTGATTGGATTTAGTAAAGGAACTCACGGCCGTCTTCTACATAGTGGTAGTCTGGTTTTCCCTCTGATCTTGCTGGCGGATGTTGTTTGGTTCTGCCTCAATATTGTATAGATCCTTATCTTGATACGGGCAGGGAACCAATTTGTCCCGTCTCCCGACTGACATATGTGAATGGCTTTGCTCCAAAATTCACTTTTGTGAATATGATCAAGGACACGATCATATTCACGTCAGTAGTATTAATTTTAAAACTTCTTGAACTGATAAGTTGCGATCTCGCAGCGAAGATGTCTGATAGACGTGAAGATTCAGAAAATCTGAGAAGATTGGGGCTTGAGAGAAAGACGTTTCGAGTGCTCTATCACTATTTTAATTAAATACTTTGGCACATCTAAAGTAAGTGTTAGGTGTCCTGGCGCCCACAAGAGCTGATTATAATCATTGCTAATGAACAGGTAAGAGGTAAGTATGCTATTGGTGGTGTGAGTAAAGCGGTGCTTGTTCTTGTTGCGATTCTTCTACTGTACTCCGGGAGAACGCAATATTGGAGCCCCGCCAGGAACGTAACCTTTGGTCACTTAGAAGGACAGGGAACGTTACAGTATGTTACTTAGTTCGTTGCTTGTATATTGGGAGATTGAGGTCATCATAACACAAATGGAGCTTGCTACCTGTTTTCTTCACACAGCTGTGAGGGAAATACAGTCTGTACCAATTGTTTGCATTCTAACTTGAGAACACACAACATATAAATGATGTTTAATATGTTTGTGTAAGTGTGAAGAACGAATAAACCTTAAACATATATCTGAAATAAATTAACATGGAATGTACAGGGATTTTGCCGGTATCAGGAAAATGCAAGTAAGCATAAAAAAACGCCTAATTGTGAATCGTTAGAAATGTTTCACTGTACAAGGCAACCTCAGGGAAGATGAAATAATTTGAAAGGAATGGTGAAAATATTGGCAACTCAAACTAACACTTGGGGCACTGCGGTCGGTCTGAATAAGTAGGGTTTAAAATACTCAATAACACGTGTTTGATATGGAACACTTTTTATTTTTCAGTTATAATCAGTAAATATGGTCTCTAAAGTAATGACAGTGTTATTTTTAATTGTATATATGTATAACTGTGCGATACACGTGATCTAATGTGTGTGTTCCACTGGATTTTTGGTGTCATTTGCATATTATCAAGCATCAGTTTTTATGGGTGATGTAGATCAGCTGATTCAAATTTACACAGGGCTACACTTCGGACATTATTTCGGTACTATTATGCGCAATATAATGTAAATGTCGATCCTGAGTCAACGCCGAGGACATTCAAATAGAGAAATACGGTACATAAACAAATAAATAACACACCGAAGCTGTGCTACTTTTATCATTCCGAAACTAGCATCCACGCAAACCAGACGCCACTCTTCCAAGCTCCGACTTATATCGTGAATTGATGTCAAACTGATGATCCGCCAGCCTTTCCGCAAAGCCTACACCTCGTAATCGCTAAGTTCTTCGATATTCGAGCTATACCACTACGAGTCATATAGGCCTAATTTGCCTCCCCGTGGGCACTGTAGAATGAGTGATTCCGCTACCATTCAAATATTCAACACCAAACCCACCTTTTAACCATCCAAATCAAGCAATTCCTGTCCCCCCCCCCCGAGTTTTAATACAAGTTAAACTCATCCCTTCTCCCTACCAAGCAGCCAATAATTAATTATTCAAGTAACTTCAATCTTACCAGCGCGCCCATCGTAACAGCTGTTTTTAAACTGAATAACCTTCGCTGGCTTTACGTCGCAGGTCTTCTGTCTGTCTACCTCGACAAGTGTTAGATCCTTCCCGGGGTGGAAAGGTATTATTATTAGGTATTAGGTATTATTAGGTATCATCACATTTCGGCTATTGCTATTTGCATCTTTTGGAAAGTGATGAAAACGTATGTCCGCAGCCCTCTTATACATCGACTTACAGCCGTAAACTGAGCAATACACTTTGCTTTTACTCATTTTTCACTCTATCAACGAGTAAAACTTATTACTTATGTATAAAGACACGAACAATTTACCACGATCTGTTTACCAATACAAGAAACCATATACAACAGTCACCACGTGACAAATGTACCCTACTTGGTAAGTTTCTCATTTTTACCGCTAGATGTCATATCAGATAGCTGGAGTTGCCAATAGCTTGGAATATAGTCTATAAATTCTGGGAATATGATAACAAGGTTTTATTGTGAATGTTGAATGTGGTATGTTCCAGCTGTGGCAGCACCAGTCACACTTCCTCTCCACATCTAATGTGGTATGCATCACTACTTCCAAGATTCCACCACCGTGCTATGTGATGGTGGCATTGGCGGATGGCACTATCCACTGCCTCTACAGAGACTCACTCAAGCAGGTGAGGGATGTTTGTTACTTGAAATTTAAAAATGAGGAAATGTGATAAATAAGTGATAAAGACATTGACAGAGTTGATACGCGACCGGGAAAACCTGGAAAACCGGGAAAAGTCAGGGATTTTTGTTGCGGTCAGGGAAAACCGGGAAAAGTCCGGGAATTTTGTAAAAAAAAAAAGAGAGAGAGAGAAAGAAGAAGAAAAAGAATTAAGGTTTGATTTTTTGGTTGGTATACCAGGGTGTCTACCGGTAACGAAAAGTAACGAAAGTAACGAAAAAGTAGCTAATTTTAGAAATGGGTAACGAAAAGTAGCTAATTTTTATGTCTGGATATTTGAAGGTAACAAAAATTCGCTGAGGTCGGTTTAAATCATTTAAACCCGCGCCGCTAGGCTCACAAATTGTGATGAAGCGAGTTTCACGCAAGCGGCGCCGATTGCGTAGGCTTCCCCGTGCACGACCTCAAGGAAATGCATACTGAGGATACCTTCAGTGGTACTGTATACATCGGTTCAACGTATATTTTCGACATCAAGAAGAGAGTTTAATTTTGTGTGAAATGTTTTTTCGGTATTATTCAGAAACCTGACTTTTTGCGAGACATTCATTCGCGTTAACTTCCGAAATCAACAGAAACCTCTCATTTCTGATATTGACTTCTAAATTTGGATATCTCAAATTGAAGTCCAGAAATAATGCGATATAATTTATTGTCACGATCTTGCGAAATGATACACTACAGTTTAGAAAAAAAAACGCAAAAATGCTCCGAAATACATAGATGACGGTATATTTTAAAAATCTATCCATCTCGTAAATTTGCGACATCCCGTTTGGTTAATTCGAAACTTCGTTATATGTCTTATTTCCCTTCGAACTTTGGTTCCATTGGATATATAATCTAACCGGTTATCTCGAAAACTTGGATAATTTGAATTCGCAAGAAAATGTACCTCTTGTCGTATTATTCGTGCAATCCTCTTTGAATAATTCGTAATATCCGATACCTACTTCGAACGTTCATCCTCCAATATCACATCCTCAAGACGGCCGGCTGACCGCACGAGTTGCCTGCGGGAATCTCGTCAAATGGACCGAGATCGACTCCAGTTGCGTAAAAGTCATAAAACGCATGCCCGGTCGCAAACTTGTGTCCACAAGGACTGCGGGAATCCTGTCAAACGTGGCTGGGCACCCATCACGAAACATACCGAACCCTACTCACCACTTTTCCCATTTCCGTATACTGAAAAGTGTACGGGGAGCGTGAAGTGCATCAACGCACTTAGAAATAACAGACTAGCCTACGTAGCATCGCGATACTCATTTCTTCTCGTGATCCACCGTGAACTTCCAACCACAGCATAGGGACAGCAGGAATCACGGCGCCGACCATACAACATGTCCTTACCTGCTCGTGAATTTTAACCATGCATAACCTCGAGCTTGCCTCCGCCATTCTACCAGGGCAGACAATCGTTGAACGGCCGGATGTGGTGCCGATTGCATAATATCGCGTTCTCAGTGTCCAACCGCGAGGACAACGTGAATCTCGTAAAACGACCGAGAGCGGCAGCGATTGCGATACATCGCGATATTTCTCCGTATTCGATGACGAGTACAACTGGATTCTTGTGAAACGGAGAGGAAGCGGCGCCGATCGAGTAAATAATACTATATTTTTCCGTGTCCGATCTCAAGGACAATAGAAATCTCGTCGAACGACTAAAAGTGACACCGATTATGTAAATCGGGATTTTTCTCCGTGATAGATCGTGAAAACCACAAATCGCGTCAAACGGCTGAGACCAGCACCGATCGCGTAACGTCTCTATATTTCTCCGTACTTGACTGCGAAGACATGATTCGGTGACGATCACGTAACGTCGCATGTATTTCGTGATCTTCCGCGGGGACAGAGCAAATCTCCCCAAACGGCCAAGATCAGAGCAACTTCTTGGTAATCATAACTTCTTGTACCCAAGGCGGCATATTAACTGAAACAACTCAATTGATATTAAATATCTAATGTTAGAATAAAATGTATCAGTTGACAGTTTCTAGATACTTTTATGGTGATTGACTAGAAAGTAAGAATTGGTGATTGATTGCTTTCTTCAGTTATTTTTCTAAAATTGATGTTAGCAAACTAACATTTAATGTAAAAATGTGTTCCTGTTCTTATTGTAATAAACGTTATTTATTACAGTAAGGAACTGTTGTTTTTGTTATTTGTTTTTATACTTTTAAGAAACACGTTAACTTATACATAGAGCTACATATAAGTTCGGTTTCTATAATGAAACATTGCTCGGATATTTTTTTATCCCTATTATTTTCATATACTACAACATAGCCTTGCACAAATAATTTGTCTAAAATCAGTTTTTCTAACTTAATCTTAATCGATCATACAGAAGAACGTTTCCTAAAGGTAAATGCACTTTTGCTAGGATTGGAAAACCTAAGGAAAAGCGAGGTACAGTGGAATCTCGTTAGCACGTTCTCGGTTACGACGTTTTCCCGCTTAGCGCGATAATTTTTTCAAGTCCCAGTCCCAATTCTACAAAATACATGTTGATATATCCCCTTAATACGTTCTCTATTCCCGCTTACGACGATCAAATTTCCGTTGTACTATTTGTTAGTGAACCGTATTTTATTCTTATTTCATTTTAAAATTCGGCTTCTGGAAAACACGACGCGACATTGCCTCATATTCTCTGATAGTTATTGACAGTGTAGATGATTTCATTGTGTTTGACAGCGTAGAAGTGGCTATAGCAATGACGCAACACAGGTGACGTGTGTCTCTCCCGCTGCCCTTTCTTTCCTTTCTCAAGTCCCTATCCTACTAAATTCATGTTGATATATCCCCTTAATAAGTTCTCTATTCCCGCTTACAACGATCAAATCTCCGTTGAACTATTTGTTAGTGAACCGTATTTTATTCTTATTTCATTTTAAAATTCGGCTTCTGGAAAACACGACGCGATATTGCCTCATATTCTCTGATAGTTATTGACAGTGTAGATGATTTTATTGTGTTTGACGGCGTAGAAGTGGCTATAGCTATGACGCAACACAGGTGACGTGTCTCTCTCCCGCTGCCCTTCAGCCCCTTCCCTTTGTTTATTTCTCACGTAGGCACATCATTGTCTTCCTGTTCCGCACTATTGTCTTCTAGTTCTTAAGTGTTCACATCCAGTTATGACCTATTTTATTGCGTGTTTCATAATGGATAAGAAGAAAGTACGGCAGATAACTAATGACGAGAAGATTAAATACATTCGAGACGTAGACTGCAATCCTCACATGAAGCGTGTGGATATAGCGCGTAAGTGGAACATTCCTCCGTCTACACTGAACACGATTCTCGGCAAAAGGAAGGAAATTGAACGTGCATTTGAAGAAGGGGCGAGTGGCAAAAGGAAACGTGTGCGAGAGGGACAGTTTCCTGAACTAGAAAGCTCTTTATTGAAGTGGTTCAAGCAAGCCCGTGCTTCAAACATATGCGTGCGCGGTCGCCGGCGATAGAGCCGTCACTGGCGGAGCGCGAGTGTGAGAATGTCCTTGCTGATCAAGTATAAAGAAAGACCCTGTATTATATGTGTTTGGAAGCGGATGGGGAACATTTTCAGCATCTACTGTAAATCATGGCCAGTAAAACTGCATGGTAGGCTACTGATTTTAAGCACCATATTCTGCCGTAGGCCTACATATGCGTGCGCGATCGCCGGCGATAGAGCCGTCACTGGCGGAGCGCGAGAATGTCCTTGCTGATCAAATATAAAGCAAGACCCTGTATTATATGTGTTTGGAAGCGGATGGGGAACATTTTCAGCATCTACTGTAAATTATGGCCAGTAAAACTGCATGGTAGGCTACTGATTTTAAGCACCGTATTCTGCCGTAGGCCTCCATATGCATGCGCGGTCGCCGACAACTGAGCCGTCACTGGCGGAGCGCGAGAGCGAGAATGTCCTTGCTTTGTAAGCAAAAATAAAGACCCTGTATTATACTGTAGTGTAGAGGTACAGTAATTATTTTTTATGTTATTTATTGCGTGTAAGTTACTGATAACCTATATTTATGTCGTGACTGTAGTAGTGCATACAATCACTTACTAAGGTCGGCAATTTGACGTCCATATATACGCCGCGTTCTTTCTTGTACGTTGTAAATGCAGTATGGCGTTTTTCGGTAGTACGTTTTCCCGCATATGACGTCCAAATTTTTCAGTCCCTTGAAAAACGTACTAACGAGGTTCCACTGTAAATGTCGTCTCTGAGGTTAATGAATTTGCTATACTTTGCTCTGGAAAATCGGGAAAAGTCAAGGAAATAAACGATACTGTGGTCAGGGAATTTCTTAAATTTTGGTCTGGAAATCCGGGAAAAGTCAGGGAAATTTGAAATTCTGAAAGCGTATCAACCCTGATTGAGAAACTCTGCTTAGTCATGGAGGAAGACAAAGTTTTGATTAAAGTACGTAAGGGTCATATTCATCAACTCTTTATTAATGATTAGTTAGTGTACATGGAAGACTCAAGTGGTCCAATGTGGCCAATAAAGTTAATAATAATAATATCATATGGCCTCGGGTGCCAGGTGCAAGCTTTGTTATTTGACGCCCAAAGGGCAGCTTGCATGTCGAATGTTGTTGTTCCTTGGAGCGCTATGAACGTCAAGGAGGTTAGATATCTAAGCTCCTTGACACTATAGCGCCTTTTAGTAGAGAATGGAGGAACTTTTTATGTTGGCGGGAAATCCCGAGATTAATTTTGACATTATGAACACGGCCCACTGAATATAAATGGGTTCTTTAACATGCCAACAACATATGACATGCATGTCATGATTTTTGTCACCTTTAAAAAAAATCACATACCTTGGCCAGGAGCGAACCTGCAAGCTTGGGGTTGGTAGCCTGACACGATGCTATCGATGATGCATTTCACAAGGTCATTCAGGTTCATAATTACTTAAATATGCTTTATGACTCTCGCACAGGGGCAGGCTAGTGATGTGGGCCGGGTAAATACCCAGTGGGAAGGTAAATACAAATTGGGTATTTATGCGGGTATATATCCAGTGGTCATTTAAATACCCAAAATGAGGGTATTTTCAGTTTTTTTTTTTAGTTTTGTACAACACTTAAAGATGTGTTGATGAAGTGTTGGACAAACAAGGACTGAAACACAGGTATTTCATGCCTTAAATTGAAATCCGGAATAATATTGATCCTCCAAAACTAAAAGAAAAGGAAATTGGAAGTCTGGGTATTTTTGGGTATTTATGTACCCCAAAAGATTAAGGCGATACACCTTTAAAAGGATTTGCAAGACAATGCTCGTTGAGTGGCGGGAAGGCCGACTTTCCAGAGCCGTGTCTTGTGGTCGCTTGCCTATTAACGTAGCTCAAACTCGTTTTAAAAACATATATTGAAAATCAACTTAACAATGAATACATATTATTTGATTGTTGTACATAAATACAAGAAACACACTCCTGAGAAAATGGTGGGGGAGCCCATGAATTATTTGAAAATGGCAAGGCCAAAAACACGCGGAAACTCCACGAAAATGGGTTGAGAAAATAAATTAAGTAAACTAGAAATAAATCAAATGACCATCAGAGTCACAAGGTTACATGAGATCGTACCGAGTTACCAAACGTGGCTTCTAACCACGAGAACCCACTTCGCATATTGCAAGGTCAAAATCCAAAAGAAATATCACCAAACATCAAGTGAAAAATTATTTCACATAACACCGAAAACACGCGCACTCATTAGGAAAGGATTCAGTTAGCATAAGGCGCAAACAGTAATATTAGAATGAATTGAAAAATAAAATTTCCAAATTTCTCAAGATGGCGTCAGCCTGACGCTATCAAGCATGCTGAGAGCATGCATCACAAAACATTGAAAATATTAACGAAATCTGCGTTTCGTATGCAAATCATATGTTCCACAACAAGGTAACACTTTAAGGAACGCGTAGCACTAAATTAATGATATTCAGGTCTCACCAGACCACAATTTGCCAAACATTAATCAGAGCGATTATCTAGTACCTCTGAACGTACGGCCATCTTGCCAACAACTTCTTCAAAATAATAATGGTTAAAATAATAATGGAAAACAAAACTAGTGACCAAACAAAGGACAGTCACCAGTAATTTAAACACATAACTCCCACCAAAAAGAAACAGGTTCTTCATACGAATTTAGGAAAACAGTGTTACATATTAAACCTTAAGCTAAAAACCTAATTTATGTTGACACCAGTAAATGAATTGGTAGCAAGCATTAAAAGGGAAGAAAAATAATTAAACAAATCGGAACCTATAAAATCTGCGCAAATTTCAGGCCGTTAAGAAATAAAAATATTAGATCATAGAAATAACACCAAGAAAATTATCAAGGCTTGCTTGCAATACCAGAAAGCTAAAGTCTTTCGTTTCCCTAAGTGGATCAAATGAATCACCATGACACAATGATTCAAGAAAATCTAAGTATTTGAAGTATAATTCATAAAAAATAAGTTCAAAATAAATAATGTTAAATTTCAAAATTAATCAGTCAATTCCAAGTTCCTCCCATACTTTCCGAGCTCGGCCAGGGCTGGGGCCCCGGCCACCACGTCCACTTTCTTTTCAAGTCATGTTGAGAGTGACTGAGCATCACTTTTCCAACAAGCATTTAGCCCGCCAGAGCGGCCTAGCGCATGCGCGCAACTCACGTCGTGCTGCCGAAGGTAGGTAGTGGCAGATTTCGAACTAAATTAACAAGTGAAGACATAGAATGTTTCCGCAGGTTGGCCAACACAATTTCCCACATAAGTCGCCTTTTAAATGTCCGAAAACACTCCAGTTCGTATTTTATGTTGGTATTTTAAAGAGCGGGAAAGTTCCTTGTGCTGATTGGTCACACGGCCATTTCTCAGGTTTAAATTTGAATAGAGCGGCAAATTCAGGACATGAATGTTCATAAAAATTGCCTCAGGAGACAATAATGTCAAAAGGAAGTTCTATTGTCAGCAACAGATATTATTGAGACAATGCAGTTTATAGGAAGATTTCACTTTTGGACCATTTGGGAATGTTCTACTTGTTCTTTGGGTCCATAATTACTTTATTGACCACTGGGTCAGAAGCTGGGTTTTGGGTTTAAGCGACCCCAGGGTTTAGAACTGGGTCCAGTGTTTATTTTCCTCAAGTAGGGTTGGCGAGAGTTTGGGCAGGGGTAAAGTGTGCGGATGCAATCGGCACAGCCTCCCACCACGAGACGTCTACCAGGGGTGACGAGAGAGGGCAGACGAGCATTTGGAAGATCCATGCATAGTTTGGCTTGGGCTCACCAACTGACAGTAACACAACCTGTCGCAGCTACTCCATCTCCAGAGCGTGGTACCAGATACCTCCAACATCGACCAGCAAGGCTGCAGATCCAGACACCAGACGACAGTGGCTCGAACGTGGCGACAGTAACCCGTGCACTGGCTACTATCACAAATGTTTGAGGAGAATTCCCCTCATCATGGGCAGACTGCAACAAAATCAAGAACAGCAGAAGAGGGCACAAACACTTAAGACCCTACCAACGGGATTCTTCTTCTCAGTCGACCTCGTCACCATTTACTTTTCAATACTTTCTTTACGATGCACACGGCTTATTACTTGTTTTTCCTCTCATGACTTGAATGGTAGTTGAAGCCATGGCTAAAAATACTAGAATTATGAATTTTATTGGGTTGGTGTTAGAAAATTTTGTGCCTTCAAGATCGATTGGTCCGATTGAACACCAGTATTTCTATCGTCTCCAGTGTGTTGGAGAGTCGATGACTTCTTACGTGCAGGATATTCTTAAGTTTGCGAAGGTATTTTCTGTCAATTTCACTGAAGGGGAAATTGTTTCTCACATATTAGATGGTATAACTCCCGAGTATAGGTCCGTTCTGAGAGTAGGATACCGTGCTCGAACTGTGTCAGAGTTGAATGCAGTTGTTGTTCATGCAGAGTCTGTAATACAAAATGAACCGCAGAGAGGTCATGTGAGCCAGTTGAATCGTAATAGGTCGAAGGAGATGCAACATCGTTGGAGTAATAATAATAATAACAGATTTCAAGGTAGAAATGATCGTTGGGTGGATCGAAGACCTCAAGGTAATCCGAATCGTTGGGGAAATGCTCGTCCTCAAGCTGGGCAGGATAGGAATCGTGAAGTGAGAGCTCCTCAGAATCAGGGTCGTGATGGAATTGCTCGTGTGCAGAATGGTCAAGATCGGAGAGGAAAGATTGTTGGACAAGGTGCCACTGTGCGTGAAGGAGTTAATGTTGTAAATTGTGGTCGTTGTAGTGGAAGTGGTCATTCTGATCGGGAGTGTAACTATAGGCAAGATTGACAGAAGGAGAGCTGTCATTGTGACAATGCTGATGAGGTTTTATTGATGTCAGGTACTATTTGTGAAGCAAAGGTTGGTCAGGAAAGCTGTTCCAGAATTTCTTTAAATTCGTTATTACCTTCTCCTGTGATTGGGATTCTTATAAATGATGCTAACGTGAGCGCTTGACTTGATTCGGGCAGTGCAGCATCGTTAATGAGTGAAGGTTGGTATCAGGCCATGAAAGGAATTTGTAAGTTCCCAGCGTTGTCCCAGGTGGACGTTAAACTTGTGTCAGCAAATAATTCATCATTAGAAATTCTTAGTTCGGTTAAATTGAAGATTCGCATCCACAATTTCACGTGGAAGTTTCCATTTTGGATTATTGCGAAGTTGTCTTGTCCGGTTATTTTAGGGGCAAATTTCATGTCTCATTCAGGAGTGACTTTAGACGTGGGGAGAAACGTTTTGGTTTAACTTTTGTTCTGATCTTAAATTGAAATTCTCGCCTTCCGAAAGATATGAAGTTGGAACCGGTCATGTGGACGTTGAAGAGAAAGCTGAGCAAGAGGCAAGTTTTGGGGTTGATGACCTCGATTTAGGCAACCTTTCTGACGGTCAAGCTTGTGTTATTCGAGATTTGTGTTCCGAGTATCCTGAGGTATTTACTGATAAGTTGGGTGTTACTAATTTGATGTCATATAAAATAATTGTCGAGGATGACATTCCTGTTCGTCATCCCCCTTACCGATTGAGTCCGCCCAAGATTGCAGAATTGAAAAAGATCATTGATAAGATGCTGGCTGATGGTGTTATTCGACCGTCTATTTCCGCATACTCATCGCCGATATTTTTGGTCCCGAAACCTGACGGTTTTCGACCGGTGGTCAAATATCCGAGACTTAACAAGAAAATTGTTCAAGAGTCGATACCTTTGCCGGATCTACACAACTGTTTCTGTTGGTTTAAAGGCGCTCGTTTCTTCTCGCTGCTTGATTTGACGCAAGCATATAATCAGGTGCCGTTGGCTGAAGAGTCAAAGCATTTAACTGCATTCGCCACGGACTGGAATTTGTTTGAGTACAATCGTCTCCCGTTTGGTTTGAGCACTGGAGGAGCTGTTCTGAGCAGGTTATTGGATCGTGTCTTCTCAGGCATAAAATTTAAATTTTTTACCACTAATTAGACGATGTGGTGGTGTTCAGTAACAATTTCGAGGATCATGTCCGCCACTTAAGAGAAGTGTTCGAGAGACTCAAAACAGCTGGTTTAGCTGTGAAAATGTCTAAGACTTCCTTTGCTAAGTCGCAGATCTCGTTCTTGGGACACATTATGTCAACTAAAGGGGTTTCTTTCGATCCCTCTCGTACGCAGAGTATAAGAGAATACAAGGTGCCGGTCAATGTCAAGGGAGTAGCTCGGTTTGTCGGCATGATAAATTTTTTCTGAAAGTTCATCCCGGATTTTGCTCGTCGAGCCATTCCGTTGAATCAGTTGAGACAGAAGAATGTTCCTTTCATGTGGGGTGAGTCGCAGCAAGCTGCATTTGACGATCTTAAAGATGCTTTATGCAACGCACCAGTACTGGCTGTCCCAGATTTCAACAAAACGTTTATTATTCAGACCGATGCTTCATTGGGAGCTGTAGCCGCAGTTTTACTTCAAGAAGGAGATGATGGTAGGAGGGTGATTGCGTTTGCTTCTCGAACATTAACTAAACCTGAATCTTCATATTCTGTCTACGAACTGGAAGGACTCGCAGTGATGTTCGCGTTGGAAAAATTTAAGTTGTACATCGAACATGTTGAATTTGAATTGGAAGTTGATAATCAGGCATTGAGTTGGGTGTTGGCCAGGCCGAGGAAGACCGGGCGCATTGCCAGGTGGGCAACACGCATATCTTTGTTTAAGTTTAAGGTGCGCCACATCAGGGGTTCTGAGAATGTGGTGGCCGACTCTCTGAGTATGATGTATGAAGAAGTTCCGTTGGGCAAGAAGGGAGCTGAGCCGGTAACTATGAGTAATGTTGTGGTTGGAGCCAGTTCTGCTCAGCACATGTTGAATAATTCACCCTTACTTTTCAAAGATATTGCTATTCACTAGAAAAAAGGAAGCTTGTAGTTTAACGTGACCGTTAATCTCGCGATCATAAGCCACGGGACCTCCGTTTTACGTGGAATCCGAACCACAGGACATGGCATTTCACATCGAAAATCTCACATGCATTGACCGGGAATCGAACCCGGTCCGCCTTGGTGAGAGGCATACAGCTTGACCGCTGCGCCACCACGCCCCTAGAGGGAGGATCCTAACTTACAGGGTATCATCAGTAATTTAACTAATGGAGAGGCTGTTCATCCTTATTTTCTGCGTTCTGGAGTGTTGTGTTGTGTTGCTCGTCATGACAAGAGACCTAAGGCCGTGTTACCTATTCAGTTGGTAGATGGTATGCTTCGGTATTTCCACGAGTCTCCAGTGGGAGGTCGTCTGGGGATATTTAAGACTAGGCAAAAGATCCGTAAATCTTTCACTTGGAAACAAATGGATCGTGATATTCGAAAGTTTGTGCTAGGATGTTGTTCATGCAATGTCAGTAAACCCGCAGTCTCGAGCAAGGTGGGATTTCTATCATCTGAGCCCGCATCAAGACCCATGGAGCGTTTGTACGTGGATTTCGTCGGGCCTTTCCCGAGGTCCAAGATTGCAAATAGATTTGCGTTGGTTTGCGTCGACGAATTTTCTAGATTCTGTTGGATTTTTCGTACTAAAGTCAGTAACTCAACTTCTGTAATTAAATGTTTGCAGAGTATTTTCACATCTTTTGGTCTGTGTCAGTATCTTATTTCGGACAATGGTAAGACTTTCACATCTATTCAAATGAGGAATTTTTGTTTCGAATACTCGATATTGCATGTCACTACGACACCGTATTACCCAAACCCCAGTTTGGCGGAAAGGGTAAATAGAAATTTCAGAGCTGCACTCATTGCTTACCATAGGGACAACCATGCAAAGTGGGATTCATCGCTGCATTGGTTAGCTTATGCATTCAACACGGTGGATCATGAATCGCATGGAAAGACACCGTTTTCCTTAATGTGTGCTTTCGCGCCTAACTCGTCGTAGACTAATCTGTGGTCGTTAAATGATTTGTTGCCTGATCAACCGACGCCTGAAAGAGTAAAAGAGATATGGAAGGAGGCTCAGGAAGCTATTAAGGTTTCTCACGACAAGCTTGCTGTTCGTTATAACAAGGGTCGAATTCAGGGGAAGTTTAAGGTTAATGATCTTGTGTTTGTCAAGAATTTCTGGAAGAAAACTCCTGGAAATAAAGTCTCAGGAAAGTTGATTCCGAAATATACAGGTCCGTATAAAGTGTTGTCATTTCCTACAGAAGTAACTGTTTTATTGGAAGATGCAGAGAGGAGACGCATATTCCGAACTCACCTGTCGTACTGTAAAGCTGCAGGAGAACCTGAGCCTGATGATCTTGATGTTGCGGAGAGTGATTAAGTTGTAAGTTGAAGTCCTTGTTGGGTTTCATTTCAGGAGCTAGTAAATGGTAAATTGTGACGGATGTTGTCCACTGTTGTTGGAACTGTGGGAGTACGGAAAAGTGTTGTCGAAGGGAGTTACCAGTGAAGACAGGAGTTGTGATTTTCTTGTGGAACTTGAGCACCATGGTACCGTGGAGATGTTGAGTTGTAAGAGATGAAGAGGAGTTGCTAGTGGAAGCGTGCTGGGCCCATAACCCAGAGGTCCGCGGATCGTAACCACGCTCTACTACCAAAAACTGTACCCCAAAAGATTGAGGCGATACACCTTTAAAAGGATTTGCAAGACAATGCTCGTTGAGTGGCGGGAAAGCCGACTTTCCAGAGCTGTGTCTTGTGGTCACTTGCCGCATAACGTAGCTCAAACTCGTTTTAAAAACATATATTGAAAATCAACATAACAATGAATACACATTATTTTATTGTTGTACATAAATACAAGAAACACACTCCTGAGAAAATGGTGGGGGAGCCTATGAATTGTTTGAAAATGTCAAGGCCAAAAACACGCGGAAACTCCACGAAAATAGGTTGAGAAAATAAATTAAGTAAACTAGAAATAAATCAAATGACCATCAGAGTCACAAGGTTACATGAGATCGTACCGAGTTACCAAACGTGGCTTCTAACCACGAGAACCCACTTCGCATATTGCAAGGTCAAAATCCAAAAGAAATATCACCAAACATCAAGTGAAAAATTATTTCACATAACACCGAAAACACGCGCACTCATTAGGCAAGGATTCAGTTAGCATAAGGCACAAACAATAAAATTAGAATGAATTGAAAAATAAAATTTCCAAATTTCTCAAGACTGCGTCAGCCTGACGCTATCAAGCATGCTGAGAGCATACATCACAAAACATCGAAAATATTAACGAAATCTGCGTTTCGTATGCAAATCATATGTTCCACAACAAGGTAACACTTTAAGGAACGCGTAGCACTAAAATAATGATATTCAGGTCTCACCAGACCACAATTTGCCAAACATTAATCAGAGCGATTATCTAGTACCTCTGAACGTACGGCCATCTTGCCAACAACTTCTTCAAAATAATAATAGAAAACAAAACTAGTCACGAAACAAAGGACAGTCACCAGTAATTTAAACACATAACTCCCACCTAAAAGAAACAGGTTCTTCATACGAATTTAGGAAAACAGTGTTACATATTAAACCTTAAGCTAAAAACCTAATTTATGTTGACACCACTAAATGAATTGGTAGCAAGCATTAAAAGGGAAGAAAAATAATTAAACAAATCGGAACCTTTAAAATCTGCGCAAATTTCAGGCCCTTAAGAAATAAAAATATTAGATTATAGAAATAACACCAAGAAAATTATCAAGGCTTGCTTGCAATACCAGAAAGCTAAAGTCTTTAGTTTCCCTAAGTGGATCAAATGAATCACCACGACACAATGATTCAAGAAAATCTAAGTTTTTGAAGTATAATTCATAAAAAATAAGTTCAAAATAAATAATGTTAAATTTCAAAATTAATCAGTCAATTCCAAGTTCCTCTCATACCTTTCGAGCTCAGCCACGGCCAGAGTCCAGACCACCATGTCCACTTTCTTTTCAAGTCATGTTGAGAGTGACTGAGCATCACTTTTCCAACAATCAGTTAGCCCGCCAGAGCGGCCTAGCGCATGCGCGCAACTCACGTCGTGCTGCCGAAGGTAGGTAGCGGCAGATTTCGAACTAAATTAAAAAGTTAAGACATAGAATGTTTCCGCAGGTTGGCCAACACAATTTCCCACATAAGTCGCCTTTTAAATGTCCGAAAACACTCCAGTTCGTATTTTATGTTGGTATTTTAAAGAGCGGGAAAGTTCCTTGTGCTGATTGGTCACACGGCCACTTCTCAGGTTTAAATTTGAATAGAGCGGCAAATTCAGGACATGAATGTTCATAAAAATTGCCTCAGGAGACAATAATGTCAAAAGGAAGTTCTATTGTCAGGAACAGACATTATTGAGACAATGCAGTTTATAGGAAGATTTCACTTTTGGACCATTTGGGAATGTTTTACTTCTTCTTGGGGTCCATAATCACTTTAGTGACCACTGGGTCAGAAGCTGGGTTTTGGGTTTAAGCGACCCCAGGGTTTAGAACTGGGTCCAGAGTTTATTTTCCACAAGTAGGGTTGGCGAGCGTTCGGGCAGGGGTAAAGTGTGCAGATGAAATCGGCATAATTTATATGTTTTGTCTTTAAGTGTGGTTTTATCTTAAACTAAAGTAAAATATTGAATAAAACCTTTTGGTTGTTTTGTGTTTTAAATTTTTAATAAATACCAAGATATTGAGAAGGTCGAGTTTAATTACGGTACCGAAAATGGGCAACAAAGATTTTTAGTAATAAGTGTAGGCTATATGCATATTAATTGAAATGTGTATGCCAAAACTCAAAAGGTAATAGAATATATTCAATAGAAAAAAAAAAAAAAAAAAAAAAAAAAAGGAAGAAAGAAAGAAAGAAAGCTTAGTAAAAGTGCTTTAAGTTATTTTTCATTCAATTTTAAATATTAAAAAAATATAAATTTTTTAAATTATACTCTAAATAATATAAATGCATGTCAGGAGGTTTTTGTAGTATGTGGGCTCTATAATGGGTGAAGATGTATGCCAGCAAGCATATGGGTTGGCAACACTGCTCAGCTGATCCTACCCAAAATTCAAACGGACACTGTACTTCCCTCCCATTTTCTATTCTTTGTTTGATTCCCACTGTACTTAACCTAACTTTTTCAGTGTAGTGGAGTTGTTAGTTTATATCTCCTGAGCTAATTCCCAATTCTAATTCTGTTTTTAAGTCCCAATTCTAATGAAATTAAATTTTATTAACTATCTGATATTGTTACATTTCAAAAAAGTTAATGAAGAATAGTTTGCATACCGGTGTCCTTTTTTAAGGTTCAACTTACCACGACACAGGATTTTTAATGAAAAATCTAAAATACTCGATTTATAAATACCTGGGTATTTTACATCACTAGGGCAGACTCGGTTTCCCTCTGGAGAAACATGGTGGTCAGATCAAGAAACATGTAGCAGTGGTCGTTGTTTGCGATGCTTCCTTCAGATTTTCTGGAACATAATTATATAGGAAGGGAAATACTGAAGACCTTATTGTGACAAAAGCTTAAAATGACATGAACAAATCATTTAGGAGAACTGGCAGTTGTTTATCATCATCATCATCATCATCATTTAACCGTCTCCAGTTTCCCGGGTGCGGTGTAAGAGCGCTCTCCATTTCAGTCTATGCAAGTACAATTCTTCTTCTTCTCCTTCAACTTGAAACAATTCCACTCCTCTATCTTCCAGATCATCTTTTATTTGGGAGATCCATCGTGTCCTTGGTCTTCCCCTAGGCCGCTTTCATTTTATGTCCTTATGAAACCATTTCTGTGCTGCTCTCTTTAGATCCATCCTCTTCAAGTGACCGAACCATCTCAACCTTGATGTTGCTATAGTTTCCTTAAGTGGTTTCCTTGTATGTCTTCACGGATCATTTTATTCCTGATCTTATCATGTCTCGTTTCTGAAGCAATTGTTTAGTATAGCAACATCAAGGTTGAGATGGTTCGGTCACTTGAAGTGGATAAACCGGATGTAGTTTTATGGGTAGGTCTTAAGTACTATTGAAATTTAGCCCTTAAAACGGCTATGGATACACCAAGACAACACAAATTCCTTTTCGCGCTTTTATGGCTGGAAGGTATTTGGCTCGTATTTGTGGCATTTCCCCAATTCTTAATTTAAATGCATTTACCTTCGATTCGTAGCAAAGTAAAGGAAATGTGTTGGGGAAAACAACATTGTCGACCTCAAATATGAGTCAAAACATCTGCTGCTGTGCCGTGACTGCATGCCTAAACACCTGTTTCCCTCATCCTTAAGTGAGTTGAGTGGCCAGAAATGACCAGTTGATGGATTTGTCGAAAGTTAATGAGAAATTTGCTCTTGTGAAATGCACATGCTGAATTAACACCAATTTAATTATGGATTAAGAGTTAATATATGTTGGTGAAAATAGCCCTAAAAGTGGTAAAATAGTAAACCTGTAAGGCTCTATTAGCATCTAATTTCTTTATTTAAAGTTTTGTTTGTGAGGCCACATTAGATCCACAGAAGTGAGAGACACTGTGAAAACATTTGTTGAATTTTGGCATAAGTTATTGCTTCTGGTTATAGGTTGCTTCAACATCTCTAAATTTATCCTCAAGGCAGGATGAACCACCGAGTTCTAAGCAGCAGAAGGTGACCATCCAAATCTCACACATGGATATGAGCTGGCTGGGATGTGTGCTGTTAGCTACCGATACCCTGGGACAGCTCTACCTGTACAGACTGCTGCCTCTCTCCGAATCAGGTTGGGGAGGTTAATGCTTTCTTACTCTTTCATGTTGTAGTTGTTAGGTGCTTTCAACTTCCAGCCTTACCAAAGGAAATTTAAAAGATGTAGAAAATGTGAAAATGCTCTTTCTTAAAAGGCTTTTATGCCTGTTGAAATATATTCTGTCTCACCTTGCTTACGAACTAGCTGGCGAATCTTTCTTCATACAGGACCTAAGAACAGAGTACCAACTCCCATCTACTACATCCCCCTCTTGGTTAACCTCCCAGCCCTCCGCTCAATGGTCATTCTGATCAAGCCCCCTCTTCCCTTGGTCTTCCAGGTAGCCTAAACAAATCTAGACCTTGGGGCACTAGGGGGGGGAGCTGTCCTGTCATCCTTTCGGGGGAGGTCCGGGACAGTAAGTGGTAGCAGAGCGTGGTTTTCAGTTATGCTGCCCTAAAGGAAATAGTCATGTAAGCAAATTAGAAAACAAATATAATCGGATATATTTAAAATAAAAGGGATTACATCAGGAGGCAGGGGCACACATAAATAAAGCACTGATCCTAAGAAAAGGTTGGAGGTCCCCATGAAATGAACTGGTCAATCCAGGGCAACACGAGGCCCGAGGGTTAAATAAACCAAGACAGAACTAAATGGCTCAGGGGAGCGGAGCAAAACTATTAAATCAAATGCCCAAAAGAGGGGCTGGCAAGCGGCAGAACGTGGCGTCTGAAACTACAGAAGTTATTTAAAAATCTCAAGCTAGTGATACAATCGAAGGGGTGAATTAAATACCAAATTACCTAGAAAGGTTTACTGAGCCAAAGGCTCGGAACGAAACATTGCAAGCAAAGCAATGCGGGGAGGAAAATTAGGCCTAGCAAGGCCTGCGTGAAACAACACGCCAACAATGGAATGACCGTAGCCGACGGCAATTGAAGGGAATGCCGCCGTAAAATTAACTAAATTCCCCACCAAAATTACATGTTTGTTTATATTTCAAATAAGTATATAGTGTCCTTTTGAAGTTAAAAGATTAAAATTGAATTTAGTGCAAAAGTTTAGTTTGGTGTCCTTTGTGATCAGATTTTACACGCGGATGCCCATGCACTAGGGAATATGCGTAGCGATATGTAGACGAACGAGAAGGAATGAATTTCAGAATATTTGCCATAATAACTTCTCGTATATCGAAGAATGAATAATTTAGAACGCAACGTATTTGATCATTTTAGTTGATCCACATAAAAGTTACAAGTCCAGGACACACGGCTTCACCCCGCACTGAAGCAGAAATGTAACTTAAAATAAACTCCGACGGGAGTGAAAATTAAAAGCAAACAAGCCAAAGTAGAGAGTATAATAAATAATTACAGTACCTTAGGTTTGGCATAATTTTTACCAAAACTTCACTGTTTGGCCGGCCTCTGAAAAGCTGGCCAGACACATCTTCTCGTCACATTTTCCCAAACAGAACTGATAGCGTCTGATGCGAAGAATGGCTTCTCTAGCTCTTAACAACTATGTAACAGTGTCAGAACAGGCAGGGCCGATAGGAAGCCCACTGGGTGTAGCACAGCGTACACACGGCCACAGCAGCCATTTCCTCGCTGGAAGACGAGCCTGGCAAGGGGAGGGGGAAGCGGGAAATTCAAAGTACAGATAAGTTCCAAAGTTTTTGAGCTCTCTCCCCGGGGACAGCAGATCCGGGGGAGAGGGGGTGGGGGCGAAATAAGTGGCAGTCGATAAACTGCCACACAGGACCTAAGAACAGAGTACCAACTCCCATCTACTACATCCCTTCTTTTCTAGTTACATTCAAAGAAGAAACATTCCACTGGATTTCTACACCACAGCAGCAATGATGAACGCAGATTGAAGAGGACCCTGTTATGAGCTATGCCATATCGTGATGCGCTTTGCGGTGCACGGCTTCCACTTTAAGATTATTTGGAAAATTTTCCATATACAACTATCGATAGTTCCACTTTAAGATCTGCATGACCAAAACGTACCACTCGCCTTGTCTAGAGAGCATCTGTGAATTGTGCAAGTCACATTGTGATAAATATCACGCCTCCGTCTGCTCGAAGAGAAGAGATTCTTTTACAGTCTCTGTGAATGACAAAGACATACTAATGACTTACATTTCATACCAACTATGTACCTTGTACGCCTATTAAATTCAAGTGTTGGGTAGGCCGTGCACACCATTTTTGTAAGGTAAAGCTCTGAGCAGATTATGAGGTAGAGAAGAAAAAAATGAGAAATATTTTTTATCTGATCGAAGCATGTTCATGTTGACTGATCAAAACACATGTTAGTATTCACATGCAAGGTTGTTGCATTTAACAAATATTTGAGTGTAATTCCCCCCCTTCCCCCCCCCCCCCCCCCCCCCCCAAAAAAAAAAAAAAAAAATGCAATGAAATTAATCATGGCACAATTTTCGGCAAGTAACTCCCAGCAGTTAATTGTACTTCAGTCTAAGGATTGGTTCATTTTCAAGATGTGGGCAGTTTCAGAAAGAGAAACCCAGCAACTGGTCTGAGATCAACTTTTGCAATCCTCATAAAAGAAAAGCAAGAAAACCATGCCAGTAAAAATCCACAAATGTATTTGTAATCCCTCCAGACTAGGTTGCCTGCCCCATGGCTTAATACCCTGAAATCCATGTGCTGGATCACACTTAGGCCATTTTTCACACAAAAGTACTTGCGTATCGCTCTGCGTTGCATGCTCTACCAAGATTCTTCTTTTTTGGTATGTTTTTGGACCTCTGGCTGCTTGTAACCAAGGTTACTTGCTATATTACAAATATACAGGGTCTAAATATGTGGGAAAGCTCTGGGGATTCGATAGAGGACCCGACAACAAGCAAAACATGTCCTTGTAAACATAGGGTGTATGTGCATTCGTTGCCATGTTGCAAGCATTGTTTGTGGTATGCATAACACAGACGGCGGTACTATGCTAGTTGGTCATTTGTGGAGGACACACAGGCCACTTTTACGTTTCGTCGCATTTGAGTCTGTGTGCATTTGTTTTGCATTCAGGGACTGACACCGTGGCGTGCTCGTACTCCCGATCTCAACCCATTAGACTTTTACTTACCATTCATTGTATGCCATTGTGTATGCCACACCTATTCATAACGTGACATGCTGCGTCAGCGAATAGAGCATGGATGTCAGCAGATATGACAGACGCTGGGAATATGGGAGCGTGTGAGACAGATGTGGTGCATAGATGTCTGCATTACAGCTCGTATCCATTTTGAGCAACTTCTGTAGAGAACTGTAAATAGTAACGTACAATTTATCAACACAAATGACCTACCTTCATAGAGAAGCGGTCTGTGTTATCTACACTACAAACAATGCTTGTAACACGGAAACGAAAGCAAATACACCATATGTTTACAGGACATGTTTTGGTTGTTGTCAGGTCCTCTATCGAATCCCCGGAGCTTTCCCACATATTTAGTTATACCCTGTATATGCAGTTGAAGACTGGAAGCAGGCTGTGGATTTTCATTTCATATGCAGTTGAGAGTTCAAAGAGCCTGAAGTAAATCGGTTTGAGCACAACTCAGATTGAACTGATTGTCCAAGGAGCATACCCACTTTGGAAATTAAGATGTGTTTGAAACATCAAGAAATACATTCCCATATTAGCTGCTCTATTAGGAGGTAGTTTAAACAGGAGTGACCTGCTGAACCAGGATGATGCAATATTACACAATACAGAGTTCGCAGCGGTCGGACGGCCGAGTTTGCGCGGTCAGCCCGCTTCCTGTTTGACTGAGCCTTTACTAATGCCATGCTATCACTCAACTAACGAAACTGACGTTTGTATTTGGCTTGCGCGACAGGTCAAGCCATTAGACGAAATAAACATATACACTCGAACAAGCACCATAATAGCGGATACTCGCGCGTGGCGGGCAATTTAAAGCTTTAAAATTTGGATGACTCATTAACCCCTCAAGCGTGATATTGTGAAACTCTGGGCTGCACCCACAACGTGCATTATTTCTAGCCTACTCCCAATGGTAAGCGCGGTGTCATATGCATTTCGCTATAATTTCCAAACGCACTGGCAAAAGTTTTCAAAAAACACACACAATAAGAACAACATATAACATAATATTATAAACTATTTATAACCTGGTTATCCCTGGTCAGCGGCACGTCAATACTGGGACAATATCACAGCCGCCTAATGTGTTCGTATTTCTTGGCGTTCTATCACGAATTACATCGTCAGCATCACTATCTTCACTGGAAGTTATAGCGAACGCATCCTCTATATCGCTGTCACACTCTGATTCACTTTCGTTTGCACTAATATCGAGCAAATTAGCTATTTCTTTGTCATCAATAACTGTGCCACGACCTGCCATGTTTACAAGCAAACTCACGGTCCGCAAAAGCGGAAACACGTGTTCAGAGATCTGAAAAATAAATGACTGTGAAGATATGCGACACCTCCTGGCAATAATAAGTAGCTCGAAGTGTAGCCAAAAGTTGCCTCTTCCTGCCATCTTACGACCAAATAAATAACTATTACGAAGTCCACGTAGCGGGCGTTTCAAATTCGACGGCGCACCATTGCGCCGTACACGCTGTGAACGTAGCAGGCTAGTGGGCGCACCGTTGCGCCGTACACGCTAAGGGGGTTAATACCCGCACCCCAATTTTTCACGTCCGATTTTGTATAAAAATGTACGGGTGGTATTCGGGTATATACGGTAGTTCTCATGGTCCCACTAGTACAAATGGAATGTTATCTCGATTCCCATTTAGTGTTTCATCAGTTTCATTTGGTCCTCGGTCAAACAATAAATAGGGAAGTTCACAATTTATTATTGCTAGTATTGTGATTACAGGTGGATCCATGACCGTCCCTCACATCACTACATTGCTGGAGTACTGCCTCGTAACAGGTCTGGACTGGTGGGATTTGTTGGTCTCCTTACGACCTGGGATGATCGACACTGTATGCGAAAGGTTTACTGACAACTTCAATCACCAAATGCCTGCTGTTCAACAGTTTCATTATGTGCAGTTTCTCAACATTAAAACTTCACTCTACAGGTAATACTGCCACTTCATATTGCCAGGGGCGTAGCTACAATGGGCCAAGCGGGGCACCGCCCCGGGGCCCCCAAACCCTAAAAGCAAAAATATAAATAAATAATAAATAAAAGTAGTACTAGAAAACATATTTGAGAATTCAATTTAGATCGGGGGCCCCAATTGTACAGAACTACACGTCTAAACTTGTGTTTAGAAACTAGTCATGTTCAGTGCAATCTGTATGTAAGATATATCCATCCATTTGTGTGGTATTCTCTGAGTATTTTTTGATAGCCGGGCGCCCGACCCAGCCACCGGACAGACAATGCATTGTTCCCCATTCAGCCCATGACCATGACTCATCGTTCCACCCCTTCCCCCTCCACTGCGACATCACACCACAGCAATGCACAGTGGCAGAGTAGTAGCAGTAGTGTAGTTGGTACGTCGCCACAGCGGTTCCCGGTTAAGTGGCTGAACTTAAGTTGTGGCTTGCATTGTGCTATTTTTTTAACGACGCTATGAAACGTACTTATGAAAGTGGAGCTAAAGTAGGAAGGATAAAAGAAAAATACGAGGAGACGGTTCGTTCTTGAACTAAATCGTTAACTGCATGGTTGCACCCTCAAACTCAATCAGGTTTAGAGTACGTTTCGGTGCAGAAACAGGATCAAAACGAAGAAAATGAAAATAATGAAGGTAAGAAGAAACCAAAGTTAACTTTATTGTAAAATTGTCATAAGTTGTTAAGCAAAGTAAAATTATTGTGATTAAGAGTTCCATTAACAATATGGTCAGGACGTAATATTTTATAACAAACTAATATCATATTACGTTAATATTATAAAAAGCATAGAGTGTTTGATAGAAAACAAACAATGAAGCGGTTTGCGAATTGTGACGGTTGATTCACTTCACTTGGACTGAGCACATTAGTTTGTATTTCATTTCACATTAAAAATCACACTGTATCGGGTATACAGTATGCATCGTTTCAATGGACGACTATCTTTGGTGACATAGTCTTTTTGTCCCGTTAAACAACCAATAATCAGTTCAACAGTTAGTTGAATCTGTTTCTACAAATAAAACACTGCAATGAACTGTAAACCACTACACTACATTTCATTGATCAATATTATTCACTATGTATTTTTTTCAGATGTTGACGCTCATCAACAGTCTGAAGTAGCCTACATAAAATCGATGTTCCGACCACTCATAGTGGCCTTTCATGTCTGGATCAGCCAGTCGATAATAACAAGGGTGCAGTAAGCTTGACTGAAACTGGACACGCTGAAAATTATATTTTGCCAGACAAAATTGAATTTCCCAGCCCCGTCAATAATCCAGAAATGAAAAGGTTAATCATAGCATCAGGACCTTATCAACTTCGTGGTTCCTTTCCAAAACAGCCTGATGGACGAGGAAGTAAAATATCATTTTCAACTAATTAAATTACTACAGTTTTATATCAGGTTCTGGGATGAAATGTAACAGACTCTGGCATTGCTATTCGTAAAAGTTACACCGTGTCTACTGTCAACCATGTTGGCTATTCCCACAACATTCAGAGAACACTTTCGGTAGTACGGGACTAAACGACTGGGAACATCTTTATGATAGAATTAAAACTCATGAACAATCGAATGACCACATATTTTCTGGTGTTATATTTTAGAAATGGAGGAGTGATGAAACAATGAGTGATGCTTTAGAAAAACAGTTAAAAAAAGGGAAAAATTACTGGCCACCTGTAACCTTGCTTTCTGCGGAAGAAGTAGTAAAATGGAAGATCCAAATAAAGGAAATTTCTTGTCTATAATAGAACTTCTGTCTGACGATGACCCATTACTAAAAACCCTTTTGCAAAAGCCAGCAGGTAGGGTAAACTAATTAAGCCCTAGCATCCAAAATGAAGTTATTTCTTTGATGGCAAATGAAGTTCTGAAAGAAATCAAATATGAAATACTGAGCTCTCCTTTTTCTCTGTTATTATGAATACAACTCAGGATATAAGTAAAGTTGATCAGTTAAGTAAAGTTTTTAGGTACGACAAAGTGGTAAATGATGAAAAAAAATAAGCCCAAAGAAATAAAGATTTGCGAGATGTTTACTTCTTTTACAAAAGTTGAAGATCAAAGTGCATTTGGTTTGATAAGTCGAATAGTGGAATCTATTAAAGATCTTGAATTGAAAAAATGTCGTGGCCAAGGTTGTGATGGCGTAAGCGTAATGAGTGAAGTATACAGTGTAGTGCAGAAAAAGATTCAAGAAGTTGTGCCACATGCATATTTTGTACATTGTGCTTAGTCACAATTTAAATCTGGTATTGAAAGATGCGGTAGAAGCCAATCGTGATATATCACCGTTTTTTGAGGATATACAAAATGTCTACAACGTTTTTGGACACCGTATAAAACACTGGCTGGGACTGCAAGATGCATCTGAAAATGCAAACATAACGATAAAAACGCTCAACCCATCAAGATGGTCAGGAAGGTATGAAGCAGTTTTTTCTTTTAAGTAGAGGATTGGCGATGTATTTAGAGAGCTATCCAAACTTATTTTGACATGCAATAAGGCAAAAGAAAGGATTGAAAAAGAAAATCGAAAGTTTTGAATTTGTGCTTCTGTTAGTTGTACAAACAAAGATTTTGCAGCAACTGAACATCGTATCTAAATGTCTCCAAACTGAAAATATGGATATTGTTTCTGCTTTTGATCTATTAGTTGTTACAGAACTAAGAAATTCATTTTAGGACCTTGTAAAAGAATCTTCAACTATGGGCTCCAAGTGCGGAATACCCTGTGAGTTTTCTGAGGAAAGACTAAAGCAAGTTAAAAAGCATTTTGATGAACTGAGTGTAGACCACCGATTTCTCAATCCTGAAGCTAGATTTCGGGTAACTGTGTTTTACCCCATGATTGATACAATTATGGCTCAGTTAAACAGTCGATTTGAAGGCATGAAGTCAGTTTATTAATGCCTACAACGTTGTTCAGCTTTATTTCTTGAACAGTGCTTCAGATGACGAACTGATTAAAGAGGCAAAATGTTTCGGCGAGACTTTTTCGGATGATGTGTCGCCAACATTTCCTGCTCGAATTTCCAGCGTACGTGCATCTTTTCCATCTAAAATTAAGAAAATGTCGAGTGTTAAGCAACTAATAGACCTCTACATTGAAAATCACATTCTGGTTGCAAGTTATCCTGACGTGTGTACTGCTTGTTTTATGTTCTTGACTGTAGCCTACCGGTACCTATCACAGCGGCTAAAGCAGCAAGATCTTATTCCAAGCTGAAAATTTTCAAGTCCTACCTAAGAAGCACAATGAGCCAAGAGCATTTAAGTGGGTTGGCGCTTGTTTCGATTGAAAATGAATGAGCTCGAAAACTTAACTTCTCACATGTAATTAACATGTTTGCAGATGCAGAGAGTAGGAAAAAAAGTTTTGTGTAAATTTGGTTAGTTGATAATTTTATTTGTTTTAAATAGTTTGTGTATTGGCCAACGCGGGAAGTCAACAACCCACCAAGAGTATTCTGGTAATAGCGGACATGTATAAGGGTTTGTTGGCCAAAGCATTAGATAAAGATGTAATGATAAAAAGGGTTGACTTTATAAAAGGTTGCATAACAATTTAGCAAACATGTGGAGGACCAGACAATATCATTGTCACCAAGTAAGGAGGTCCAGGAAGGCATAAAGGGCACAACACAAACAATTACTAATAATAAGATATATTATCAAATAGGTGGCATATAAAATAAATATTCAAAGGTGGCACACAAATATATGAGAAACACTGGCACAAATTTACACAATTGAAGAAACACTCGCATGGAATTAACACACGTAAGGCTTGAGCCTAAAACACATAAATTGTCTTGAACGTAGCTGCAGATCAATACATCAAGGAACGGCATGCTATACAAGGCGGTTCCAAAGAATGGTATAGTTTAAACATGCAACGCAAGTGGAGTTGCAACAAATAGTGAAAACAGGTCGCGTGGAACGAGAATGTGTCGTCGAACCAGGACTAACTTACAGTGATGCGCCGATACCGTAAGCCCAAAAAATGAATTGTTAATAAAACAAATTATGTGGGAAACGCAGGAAGTCAAAGTAGTTGCTGTCATACAAATACCGGGATATGCCAATCGCACGGTATTGTCACAATAGTAAAGTAGTTGAGCCCAGTGTCAACCTCCATTTCAGTGATGGTGCAGGAAGATAGTGCATGGCCTTGTAGCATATGCTTCAAGACAAACGATGAATTACTTATCACACGAAACAAAATCATATTCATACGCGTGATGACAAATTGTTAGGCAATAGGTGAAGATCAGAATTAAACATGTTACAACAAACTATCCGACGCCGCGGATTGAAGGATTCGTCAACATGGCGCGTAGCGATAACAACAAGCATGGTCTGATGAGACCGAAATTCACCAAAATGTCACTGCTCTAACAAAAATATGAATCATATGCAGGATATGATCACTAAGCACGGTTACTATGAAGATAGCACCAATTACAGAAGTGATTAACTGGATATTCGTTGATAGATCACAACCAGTATCAAAGCACAACATTCTGTCATGGCTACAAGCTTAAAGACGAAGAAGAAAAACTTGATTGGTCGCTACAAACAGCAAGGAGGCCTCTGATAGGCTGAAAGCAGCCAATCACAGCAGAGAGTTCAAAGACAAGTCAAAGAGAATACAAAGAGAAAGAAGAAGAATCAAAGTGGCCAACTTAGAATACCAAAATATCTTCTAAGCAAAAATATCTCACTGGAAACACCGGCAGTGGGAATACAACATGTAATCAAAACAAATGAATCATGACAACTAACCAACATAAACAAAACAAACTTGACAATGAATAAATACAATGAAGACAAATAATAAAGATATGTACAACCACACAGAGTGGAAACAAATAGGGAAACACTAAACTGGTTTGCCAAGACAGTGGCCGAACCATATTGCCCGCACAGAAACAACAGGCAGGTTGTTTATGAAATACAAGAGGGTTTAGTTCTGCGGCAACAAGGGAGACACCTTGACGATGGGACGTTTCAAGAGTCCAGAGGTGGTGTGTAGAGAGACCACACGAGCTAGGCCGTCCTTATCACAATGAACCTCAAGAATACGTCCAAGTCGCCAGTAAGTAGGAGAAACATTGTCATCCATAATAAGCACAAGCGTGCCAACCTTGAGGTTAGGAGACACACGGTTCCACTTGTGACGTTGTTGAAGGGAGAGTAAATGATCTGTGGACCATTTACGCCACAATGAAGTCATAATCTGTTGAAGTAATTGCCATCTAGACAATCTATTGATGGGCACTTCAGAAACGTCAGGAATGGGCAAGGCATTCAAATGTCGTCCATCCAGAAAGTGACCTGGCGAGAGATAGCACAAGTCAGTAGGATCCTCAGTCATAGGCGAAATGGGTCTGAAATTTAGAATGGCTTCAATTTACACCACGAGAGTGGTCAATTCTTCATACGTAATTACTTGAGCCTTCATGATTCTTATTAAATGAGATTTCAAAGATTTGATGTTTGCCTCCCAAATTCCACCAAAATGCGGAGAACTAGGAGGAATGAAGTGCCACTGAATTTGTAGCGATGAGGTAGAATCTTGAACAACAGATTGAAAATCTGCAGAGGAGAGCAACGAACCAAGATCAGCAAGGTCAGACTGTGCGCCTTGAAAGTTGGTACCATTGTCGGAATACACTTGAGCGGGAACACCCCTTCTACTGCAGATGCGAGTAAAAGCTACAACGAAAGCATGACTGGAGAGGGAAGTGACGACTTCAGTGTGCACAGCCTTCGTAACCATACAAACGAACATTGCGATGTAGGCCTTAGTAGAGACCTTAGACCTGGGGCCACCGTACCTGATAGTAAATGGACCACAGTAATCAACACCAACGTGATTAAAGGGAAAAGTTTGATGGAGGCGAACAGCTGGGAGTTGACCCATTAACTGTTCAGACGGACGTGCAGCGTAGCGCACACAAGTAACACAAGAGCGAGATAGGCCACGAACAAGTTTTCGTAGTGAAGTTATCCAGAAGCGTTGTCGGATAGTCGCAATCACAACCTGGACCCCGCCATGAAGCAACTTGAAATGGGTATGTCTGACCAGGACTTTAGTGAAATGATGGTCATTGGGCAAAAGTATCTGGTGTTTTGTATCAAATGGAAGGTCGGCCAATTCCAAACGGCCTCCCACACGAATAGTGCCATCAGAGTGAAGCAAAGGGTGCAAATTGCTGATGGTGGAAGTGGATGGCACTTGCTCATTCTTCATTAGAGCAGCAAGTTCAGTAGAGTAGCACTGAGCTTGAACCATTTTCACACATGTAAGTAGTGCAACATCAATTTCAATGGCAGTGAGTGGACCACTGATCCTAGTGGTATTTCTACAATTAGAGACAAACCTAATACAGTAGGCTATGACCCTCAACAATCTCGTGTAGGAAGAAATTTTTTTAAAAAAATCAATGTCAACAGGTTTAGATACATTTGCACACGACATTCTACACTCAGGCAATTCGGACACAGGAGTGTCAAAGATATCTAAAGTACTGGAGCTTGTAAAGGCCTTCAACCATGCTGGACCATACCACCATAGCTGATTATTTTTCAATTCCGAGGGCATACAGCCTCGGGAAATTATGTCGGCTGGATTGTCACGGGAAGAGACATGTTTCCAGGCGCAGTGAACAGTAAGCCTTTGTATTTCAGCAACTCTATTGGCTACAAAGGTTTTCCATTTTGAGGGGGGCGAAGCCAACCAAGACAAAACAATAGTGGAATCTGTCCAATAATAGACGGATTCAATAGGCAAGTTCAAAGCGGGTTGCACCTTTGCAAGCAATTTGGAAAGCAAAAGTGCACCACATAACTCAAGTCTGGGCAAAGACAACTGTTTAAGAGGAGCAACCTTCGACTTAGCGCACACAAGTGCAACAGTGACGATGCCGTTGGTATCAATTGACAGTAAATAGAGACAAGCTCCATTGGCCTGCCGACTGCTGTCGCAGAAGCCATGAAGTTGCATAGATTTGATTTCTGAAGCAGGCTTAATCAAACGTGGAGTAGAAATCTCAGAAATCGCAGGTAAATTGCTATAAACATTCAGCCAAGCTTGCGCGATTTCCATTGGAAGGGGGTCATCCCAACCGAGTTTGTGAATCCACAAATCTTGGAAGAGAATCTTACAAGCAACCACAATAGGTGACACTAAACCCAAGGGGTCAAAGATAGAGGCAACAATGGACAAAAATGAACGCTTAGTAAAGGTAATTGAAGTGTCACAGTTCACGATAGGTGACTGAATCCGCAACAAGTCATCGATAGGTTGCCAATAAAGTCCTAGCGTTCTGGCGACTGTTTCTTCACCATCGCCGAAACTACGTAGTTGTTGTTTCTCTTGATGATCAAGAGGAATGTTATCTAATAGAGTCATGGAGTTTGAACTCCACTTACACAGTTCAAAACCACCTAATCTCAAAAGAAGGGTCAATTCATCATACAGAATGAGTGCGTCATGCTCGGAATCACATCCCGAGATACGATCATCAACATAGAAGTCGTTTAAAACAATCTGAGTGGCAGCTGGAAAAGCTGTGCCATCAGTGAGGGCGAGCTCCTTTAGCACACGAGTGGCTAAGAAGGAAGCTGGGGCAGTACCATATGTAACGGTGTTTAATTGATATTCTACTATTGGGTCTGAAGGAGAGTCTCTCCAAAATATTCTCTGTAAGTCACGATCTTTGTGATCTACAAGAATCTGTCTGTACATTTTACTCAGATCAGCTGCAAACGCTATCAAGTGAGTACGGAACCGAAGCAAAATAGAGAACAAATCTTGCTGAATTACAGGGCCCACCAACAAGGTATCATTAAGGGAGCACCCAGACGTAGTAACCATTGAAGCATCAAATACCACTCTGAGCTTTGTAGAAGTACTGTGCGGCTTGAAAACAGGATGATGGGGAATGTAGTAAACTTCACCATCAATCGGGTGGGAAGCGACTTGCATATGGCTTAAGGCTAGATATTCATGCATGAATTCAGTGTATTCTAACCTTAACTCAGAGTTACGAGCCAAACGTCTTTCGAGAGAGTGAAAACGATTTAGTGTAGCGTAGCGAGAGGCACCTAGAGGCTCCGAGTCTACCTTGCGAGGGAGTCTAACCACAAATCTACCATCGTCTTGGCGAGTGGTAGTAGCAACAAAGTGTTCTTCACATATGGATTCGTCAACAGACAACACTGGGGTTTCAACTTCTTCAACGTTCCAAAACGCTTCCAGCTGTTGCTCTACGTGAAGGCGTGAGAGTGTAAGTGCTGATACCACGTGCGATGGTTGCGAGGTGCTTGCACTGGGCAGCCTCCCAGAAAACACCCAACCCACAGAGGTATTTTGAATGATGGGCAAATCACCAACTGGTATGATTTTACCAGGACATAACAGGTCAAAGAAATATTCTGCACCAAGAACAAGATCGATAGATTTAGTGCAATTGAAATCAGGATCAGCTAAATCAATATGTGATGGAATGTTCCATTCAGAGGTGTCGAAACCAACAGCGGGTAGCTCAAGTGCAATATCGGGAACCACGAGACATTCAAGCTTAGCAGACCAATTAGTAGCACAGGCAAAAACGTTCACATCAGCAACAACAGTAGCAGTGTTTTGATTTTGACCAACACCGCGAATGTGTACCTTCATAGGTTTGGTGTGGAGTCTTAATTTCTTAGTTAAGTGTGACGAAATTAAGTTACAATCTGATGCAGAGTCAAGTAGTGCAGTGACAGGTACACGTAAGCCATTGCCAGCTAATATATTCAACTTGGCAGTGGGTAATAGCGTCCTTGAAGATTGATTGTCACGAGCGACGTTACTGCAACTCATGTTTACCACGTTAGCATGAGCTTGAGAAGCATCATTACCAGTGCCACTGGAGGGCTCATAGTGAAGAAGAGTGTGGTGTTTTCGGGAACAAGTGTTACAAGAGTACTTCGAACATTGATGATTAGGCTCGAAATTACGCAAACAATTGTAACATAATTTTCGAGACCTGACAAAATCCCATTTGGCTGTGGACGAAAGTTTAATAAAGGTACCACATTTCGACAATTGGTGATCAATGCTCCTGCAATATGTACAACGAAATTTGGTTGTAGTTAACATGGGTTTCTGAGGCGAATGACCTTCAGCTTTAAGTTTGGTTACAGCAGTATGTAATGCAGGCCTGGACCCATTCCTTTCAGTTATTTCCAGTACCTTGCATTTTTCTCTAAGAAGCTAACCAAGTCCTGGAGAGTGGGAATTCTCTCAGAATCAACATGATTCTCCCATTCACGGATGCTATCATTATCTAGTAGCTCCAATATAAAATGTGACAATAACAGGTCTTGAAGGGTGACCCCGTTAAAGTCCAAAGCTTCTAACGCATTGACATGAGAAACAAAGTGGTCGATGATGGCTCGCAAGGACACTGAATCATTACCGTATGCGGGGGGCTTGAAAAGCTTGGTGACATGGTTGTGCGCTATGAGCCTAATGTTATTGTATCGAGTTGTCAGCAAGTTCCATGCGACCATAAAGTTATCATCTGACACAGTAATGTTCTTTAGGAGGAGCTTGGCCTCGCCACTAATACTAGAATAAAGATAGTAGAACTTAACAACATCAGAAAGAGCATGGTTATCAATTACTATGGCCTTGAAGCTATCTCTGAAATTCAGCCAGTCTGTGAAGTCGCCACTGAACTGCGGAATTTGAATTTCAGGCAACTTTATATGCGCTGCAGCTACGTTAGCATTAGGAAATTGTGCACTCTGCAAATTATTCAAAGGGTTATCACTCTCTGTAGTGTTGGATTTTTTGAAATTGTCACAATGTAGTTTAATTTTAACCATCAACTCAAAATACTTATCTTCGAAGTCACAACGTTCGGCTGTTTCTTCGTCGATATTGTCTGTAATATCCTCTAAAGCGACTTGCGCTTCGTTATATTGTTTATAAATTTCCTCGCATTTGTGTTTGCGTAACACTAACATTTGATATTGCTCTTCTGTAATGTCCTGAAAGTTGCTAATTACTTTTTCTTGTGAGGTGAGCATGCCCTTAGCGACTGCACGCTTCCTAACTAAAGCTCGCTTTTGGGCATCCTCCATAATAACTTTAGGATTGCCCGCCTAGATGTAATTACCAGAGTTGCACACCTAACTAACACAACCAACTAACTAACACACAAAATAAACACTGAGACAATGGTCTCAATTAAGTTGTAAACAAACATCTGAACATATAATGCTGTATTGTGTCCTTGGGAAGTTAATGGGAACGTATACAATGTTAAATTTATGGCCTTCCTGGTGAAATAGCAAGAAACAAGGGCCCAACATGGCCAAAACAATGCTTAATTCAAAGTAGTAAACAGCTCAATATCCGGCCCGGAGAGGACCAAATAATGTATTGGCCAACGCGGGAAGTCAACAACCCACCAAGAGTATTCTGGTAATAGCGGACATGTATAAGGGTTTGTTGGCCAAAGCATTAGATAAAGATGTAATGATAAAAAGGGTTGACTTTATAAAAGGTTGCATAACAATTTAGCAAACATGTGGAGGACCAGACAATATCATTGTCACCAAGTAAGGAGGTCCAGGAAGGCATAAAGGGCACAACACAAACAATTACTAATAATAAGATATATTATCAAATAGGTGGCACATAAAATAAATATTCAAAGGTGGCACACAAATATATGAGAAACACTGGCACAAATTTACACAATTGAAGAAACACTCGCATGGAATTAACACACGTAAGGCTTGAGCCTAAAACACATAAATTGTCTTGAACGTAGCTGCAAATCAATACATCAAGGAACGCCATGCTATACAAGGCGGTTCCAAAGAATGGTATAGTTTAAACATGCAACGCAAGTGGAGTTGCAACAAATAGTGAAAACAGGTCGCATGGAACGAGAATGTGTCGTCGAACCAGGACTAACTTACAGTGATGCGCCGATACCGTAAGCCCAAAAAATGAATTGTTAATAAAACAAATTATGTGGGAAACGCAGGAAGTCAAAGTAGTTGCTGTCATACAAATACCGGGATATGCCAATCGCACGGTATTGTCACAATAGTAAAGTAGTTGAGCCCAGTGTCAACCTCCATTTCAGTGATGGTGCAGGAAGATAGTGCATGGCCTTGTAGCACATGCTTCAAGACAAACGATGAATTACTTATCACACGAAACAAAATCATATTCATACGCGTGATGACAAATTGTTAGGCAATAGGTGAAGATCAGAATTAAACATGTTACAACAAACTATCTGACGCCGCGGATTGAAGGATTCGTCAACATGGCGCGTAGCGATAACAACAAGCATGGTCTGATGAGACCGAAATTCACCAAAATGTCACTGCCCTAACAAAAATATGAATCATATGCAGGATATGATCACTAAGCACGGTTACTATGAAGATAGCACCAATTACAGAAGTGATTAACTGGATATTCGTCGATAGATCACAACCAGTATCAAAGCACAACATTCTGTCATGGCTACAAGCTTAAAGACGAAGAAGAGAAACGTAATTGGTCGCTACAAACAGCAAGGAGGCCTCTGATAGGCTGAAAGCAGCCAATCACAGCAGAGAGTTCAAAGACAAGTCAAAGAGAATACAAAGAGAAAGAAGAAGAATCAAAGTGGCCAACTTAGAATACCAAAATATCTTCTAAGCAAAAATATCCCACTGGAAACACTGGCAGTGGGAATACAACTTGTAATCAAAACAAATGAATCATGACAACTAACCAACATAAACAAAACAAACTTGACAATGAATAAATACAATGAAGACAAATAATAAAGATATGTACAACCACACAGAGTGGAAACAAATAGGGAAACACAAAACTGGTTTGCCAAGACAGTAGCCGAACCAGTTTGTTTAATAAAAATAACTCAACAAAAAGTGTTTTTAACAATGAGTATAAATTTATAGATTTATTTTATTTCAAGCTATTTATATAATACATTCATAATTTTGAGCTTTCGATCTGGCGTGTGTTTTATTTTTAAAGCCTAGTACTTCATAGACGATCCTATCTGTTCCATTTTGTTTTCTACTCTAGTTTCATTATTGTCAGTAATAAAAGAACAAATATGTGTACTTATATATTTACATGCAGTTTTCTTCTCTTTCTAATTGATATTTCTGTAGACGTAGTTTACTTATTACGATATCACAATTTCACAAATTGAAAAGCTATAGCTATTATTTATCATAATTATTTAGCACATTTTATGGAGCCAACAGCCAAAGTATAAATTAAATATTTCTAGAAAATGGGAAGTGGCAAGGGGGAGGAATTCGAAAAGTGCATAAAGTCACTTTGATAAGTTCTTATCATCAAACAGTATTACGTTAATATTAAAGGCTTGCAGTTAGGTCAGGTATTCAAAAGATAGTGAGGGGGCCCCATTTCAACGTCTTGCCCCGGGGCCTCTTCAGGTCTAGCTACGCCACTGCATATTGCTTTGTATTTACCATATACACTGAAGTTCTGTTGTTAATTTTTAAGTATTAGACTTAAAGTTCATTAAATCTTTTGCCTACTTTTTATATATATATCTGTTTTATGCCTTCATTATAGTCAGCTTCACCTCCCTTTAACCACTAAAAAGTAAGTTATTTATTCCTTGAAGAAAATTTCTTGTCTGAAACAATGCTGCCAACATAGATATTTACTTTTATAACCATCGTAAAATTACGCTGCAATAATATAAAAATTATGGCGAAGTGGGCTAAGTTGGTATGGTCATGTACAGTGGATGGAAGGAACAAGAATTGCTAAAAAGCACACCAAAATGGTTGTGAATGGGAAAAGACCTGTTGGAAGACCAACAAAGAGTTGGATTGATGTGGTTAAGAAGGACATCTCCGTAAGTGGTCTTCAGTGGGATAGAATCCAAGAGGAGGAGCTGTTATAAGGATAGAAGAAGGTGGAGGAGGCTCGTCACCAGCACCCGGGAAACAGAACTGGAGCTGTTACTTGATGATGATGAATAACATAAAAGAACACCTTGTCTCAAATAATTTTATACTCGATTTAAACACACAATATCAACAAAAAGAGCTGTTACAGGCACTGAAAACGATACTTCCGTTTAAATTTACCAATTCTTTTCTTAATTTCCCGGTTCCAGTGATCTGGGTCGGGGCGTGAATCAAAGACCTTCATCCGAGGCCTCGACTCACACATTATCATATTTAGGCTATTTGTACGATGGGTTCGCCACACCCAAAGGTTTAAATTTACCAACAGTGTCTCAATTGTAAATGAGCTTTTTCTCCATGTCAGTATGTCAATATGGCAACTGTATAGCGTTTTGGTTTATTTTCATTCACTCATAGCTTTAAAAATACCTTTGGTTTCATTTTAATGTGATGTCCGCACTTCATCTCGTCAAGTGAGCGGGAAAATCTAATTAATGAGAAGAGCGAATGATGTGATGTTTGCACTTCATCTTGTCAAGTGAGGGGGAAAATCTAACCATGAGAAGAGCGGATGATGTGATGACAAGTCACTATATGAGTCACTATAATATTAACAAAATGACAAAATTACTGAAAATATTCCGTCTGATCAATACAATTATATTCTTGGACGTCGATTACATAATCCTAGAAAGGTACTTGTTTTGGGCTATTCATTGACCCTTCCTCAGCCTTATCTATCATACAGCAGACAAACACCATTCCATCGAATACATAAAAACATCCAGGCTTGCAAATACACAATACAATTATGAACACTCTTAAACATGTTAAAATCTAAAAAGGCATTAAAATATTTGTAGAGGCGTACCATTATTACGCCTTCGGGAGAGCAAATCCATAAAAACATTACAATCGAAAAACCTAGATTATCTTAAACTTGAACAAACTTTTGAACAAAAATTTGCAGGATGCAGTACCAATATTCTCAATATTTAAAATACACTGATTGGTTCATGTAATATACTGACCTAATATGGATTCGAGCAATCTCACGAATATTAGTCCCACGTATCAATGTTCTTCTTATAGATTATGTTATGTGATTAATGTTGTGAAGATTGGTGAATATGGAATGATGTCACAGCGACAGACGACGATCAGCACATGGCACCCAACATTCATTGTACATTATAAATGACAGTTCCAGTGTCTACAAATGGTTTCCAAACAGGGTGACTTTGAAACATGTTTGGCATAATGAATGGAGCCCTCATTCAACCCAACAGGACAAATTTATACTATTAATCACCATTTTGTGGTGATGGGGTTACATTCATAGTAACTTATTTAAGATGACTGACTATAGTGGCTCATGACCCTCTCATACACAGGATCTTTATAATGTTGCTGGTGTTAGTTGTTGTGTTAGAGCAGGGCCATCCAGACAGCGCTCTAAGCCTGTGCTCCGAACGCTTTGGTGGGAGGAGCTTGGCTGGCTGAGCACGCTGAAGTGTGCAGCCGATCCATCATTCGCTAGTTTAGTCCAATGCGCTTTGTTGACAGCGTGTAAGTAAATTAGTTTCGCAGTGGTCATGACTGAAGAGCATACCAAAAAAAAGGGTGGTGGTGAAGCAGCATCTTTAAAGCAGAATGGGAAATTTCATTCCTTTGTACAGCTTATAAAGGGCATGCCAAATGTTTAGTGTGCAACAGAGATGTAATGTGTTAAAAAGAACACAATTTGTTGTTGAATTTTCCCCTCTTAATATGTTCACATTTCAGTTTGGAATAAATCACAATATTCTTCACTTAGGTTGGTTGGTTCCTTAGTTTAGGGGCTGCGACAACGCGGTCATGTAGCCCCGTGTACTTTGGGTGTGTGTAGAATTTGTCTGATAACCGGTGTTAATTGTGATGACTGTATTAGTGTGTGTATCTGTTTTTTTAATTCAAGTAGGGACTGCAACTTTGAATTTTCAAATAGTTCCTACTTTTGCCGCCAAACGCCACCGTCAACGACTACTAGGCCTAGTTCAGAACTAGCTACTAGACGCCACCGCAGTCGGCTCTTGGCAACGAACGTAGCAACCTAAGAGCGTTGTTTACATTCTTAACCTATCCAATTTAGTTTCACACAGGTGTAATTAGTGGAAAGATCTTTAACATGCCATAAATCTATGACATGGGACCGCCGGCTTTACTTCCCCTCCGAAGGAAGGCATACTGAGGGATTTTTAACGCTCTTAAAAAATCCGACGGCTTCGGCCGGGTTTGAACCCGCTATCTTGGGCATAGAAGCTCAGCATGCTACCAACTACGCCACCGAAGCCGCTAGATTCTTCACTTAACACTTGTGTTCGTTCCCTGCACATTCTATACATCGGAGTACCATTCGATTTGTATATGCGGTATATTTGTTATGGCAAAACAGCCCTATTAATATGTCAACAATTCCACAAGAGCCGTCGGCCGCACGACTGTACGTACGAATCCAGTCAGCGTGGTCCGAACATCATCCGTCTCCTCGCTGCCACAGTGTAGTGGTGGCAGGAGAAGGAGCGCTAGTCTGACTGCCTAGTGCTCCCCGAGCGCGGCCGTGCTCCCCGAGCGCAATGACTGGATGGCCCTGTGTTAGAGTATCCTGTATTATTGTAAATCAGTGCCTTGGAAAGGAAAAATTGACACTGTGTCAAAAGGGTTGAGGACAAGAACTGTAGTGGTAGACTAAGGTTAGAATATGTTAAACAGATTGCCTAGGATATAAGGTATGCTAGCTATGTAGATATGAAATGATTAGCAGGCATTAGGGAGGCATGGAAGGCTGCATCAAACCAGTCAAAAGGCTGAAGACTCAACACACAATTAACTTATATCCTTGCTTCTGAATATATACAGGGTGTTACTAAATTCCCATTACAGACTTTGACGGCTGTAGTGGGGACCAAGACGGTCAAGTTTAGCATATGAACTTGTGTCCGGAATCATACCGTGTTCCCGCTACCCGCACAACACCACGCGTTCAAATCTCCTGCATTTTTGGCACCACTGACTAGAGTATGTACGTCATTGGACGATCACCTGATGTCCCATATCCCCTACAGGTTTGTTGACATACCATGCTGTTCAGTTGAGTGTGTGATTTGCACACAGACGTGCTGTACCTGCTGTTGTGCTTGTGACTTTCATTCATACTACAGTACAGCAGTAATTCTTAACTACACAGCAGTAAGCTGTATGTACTTAGTTAATTGGTAGTGTGTTGCTGTTGACCCTGGCGTACACATTTGCAGAATACCCCGTCATGTTGATATTATACAGCGAAGCGCAGTGCAATGGGAGAGCTGCTAGTCAGTTGTATGGGGAGCGTTTTCCACACCGCCAGACACCTTCGTGCGCCCTCTTTGCTAAGGTGTATCAGCGAGCCTTGGAAACAGGTAGATTCACCGCCAACAGAGACGATTGTGGTGTTCCACGGAGGCGCCGTGCACCTGAGTTTGAAGAGGCTGTACTCTACGCAGTGGAAGAGGAGGAGACTACAAGTACCAGAAACATAGCAAGGACACTGAATGTGGATCACACAACTGTCTGGCATGTTCTGCATGAGGAGCAACTACGCCTGTACCATACACAGAGGGTACAGGCAATGCATCCATGGGATTTTGCGTCAAGAGGGGTTCTGCAGGGGGTTCTTGCACCATTGTATGGATGATCTCTTCCCACGGCAGATCTTTTTCGCTGATGAAGCAAAGTTCCCCAGGGATGATGTTTTCAATACCCGCAACAGTCATGTGTTGGCTGATGAAAACTCGCATACTGCACGCTACCATGGGTTTCAGCAACAATACGGTGTGAACATTTGGGCAGGGTTCCTGAATGGATATATGATTGGGCCATACCTTCTTCCTTGAAGACATACTGCATGAGTTCTTATATGATGTGCGTCAAAACATGTAGTTTCAGCATGATGGCGCACCACCTCATTTTTCACTTACGGTCCGAGATCATCTGCACCCCAGATTTGGGCAACAATGGATAGGTCTTGGTGGCCCGATTGCTTGGCCTGCTCATTCACCCGACTTGACACCGCTAGACTACTACCTGTGGGATCACATGAAACACTTGATTTACGAGACCCCTGTGGAATCCGAGGAAGACCTACTGGCGCGGGTTATGGCTGTGGCCGATGTTGGAGGACCAGGGATTGGTGATCGTGTGTACGAGAACATGGTACGGAGGTACTTTGTTTGTGTTAACGTCGGTGGTTGTCACATTGGGCCCCACCTGTAATTGGACCCAGACAACAAGCAGCAGGAGACGGACAGAGCACCGAAAATGCGGGAGCTGTGAACGAGTGCCGTGGTGGATTTTTGCGGGTAGCGGGAAGACGGTACGTTTCCAGACACATATTCCTATGCTAAACTTAACCGTCTTGGTCCCGACTACAAGCTCTCAAAGTCTAATGGTAATTTAGAACCACCCTGTATAACTGTTGAAATATAATTATACCTATATTGGTGTATAATTTTATTTTTGCCAACATGAAATGTACAATATAAGGAAACAGCAAAGACATTATTTTTCTTGGAATATAGTCTAGATTATTTGTAATCCTTTCATTGCAGGTTGACAGTAAATGGGCAGTCAAAAGCAGCAGATCTATCTTCATTACTCATGTTACATTCTGTGGCGACAGCCTTCAAATCTTTGCTGCGTCCATCAGACTTGACAAGTCACGACAAGGGTCCTGCTGAAAGTCTGGCAGGTAAGTTTTGGGTTGATTATTTCCAGAAAAAGGAAGATTATGCAATGACTTATTGGTATATAATACAGGATGGGAACAAATTCCCTTTATGCAATGATGATAGCTATCCTTCTGGCTGTTAATTCCGGAAGCCACTATTGTTTAAATTTAAATACTTTTGTTTTGCATGACCAGTTGTGGCTTAACAGCTGCTAGGTCGTGTTGTGTACAAGTCGAATCAAGTTAACTACTCATTGATTATTTGCAGGTGTGCTCATTGACATGGCTATAAAAAAATACTAACCAAGCAGTTGGTTGGCTGTCAGCCCTGCTCAAAATATGAAGAAAATGCCCTTTTCCTCTGATCTTCCAAAACTTATGTTAGAGTTTAATGTCTACACATTACCGTCAATAGTTTTTATCATTTCAAATGATCTTGTCGACTTCATTGTTATGCTTTAGTCTACCGTTATGCATTACGTCATGTTGTTCAGTGCATTTGCACCGAGTCTGAGTTTACTCCTGGGGTCTGGCGTTATGCGATACGGTTACGGGGAGTGCGTGACATCATGCAGCAGAGTGCACCTCCCGCTCTCTGTTCCCCGCGCGGGAAGCCTAAGTTAAAGGGTAATGGAGTCTGTTGACATTGGCCTAACAACAGAAGATGCTACAAATAAGAAAAGTTTAACTACAGCACTTAAAAATATGACTGTTCATTTTCCACTCATAAAAAAGAAAATTCCAACAAGAATATTTTTCACCCAAGAAAGGGCAAGAAGATCAATACAAATGAAGAAGTACTGGGAAGACCGTAAGGCTCGTACAGTTCCTACAAGTCGAACTGATGGTTGGTTGAAGTGATCCTTTGTGGTCTCAAAAGGCGAAGAAGAAGAAAGGGATAGTTTGCCCACCCTGTAGGTATATCTTGAGATAGGGTGAAACAGAAAAATTTTCATTATTTTATTTTGCACCAACTTCTGTGCTCGGCGTTGCTTGAGTGGCGTCTTAATATGTTGTAGGAAGATATGTGATTTTGTAGAACAAGATGAGAAGCACATCTCTATATACACACATCAAAAAAAGTTTTGCATCACCTCGGTTCCCAGATCTCCGGCATATAGACGTTGACTGTGTATATTGTATCAAAGATACAGTCCCTTTGACTGTTCATAGATGTCACTAAAACTGCTCAAAGATGTAAACAACCATGCATGAGCAGGGCCTATTAGACGGAGGGGGTACGACAGCCGATCAGTTCCAGTCATTCCACCAGGACGAAGGTACGCTGCTCATGTTGTCTGTAGTTCTACCATGCCTAGAAGGTCAATACCGCAGTTCGATCGCGTCCGCATTGTTACTTTGTGTCAAGAAGGGCTCTCAACAAGGGAAGTTTCCAGGCGTCTCAGAGTGAACCAAAGCGATGTTGTTCGGACATGGAGGAGGTACAGAGATACAGGAACTGTCGATGACAGGCCTCGCTCAGGCCGCCCAAGGGCTACTACTGTAGTGGATGACCGCTACTTACGGATTGCCGCTCGGAGGAACCCTGACAGCAATGCCACCATGTTGAATAATGCGTTTCGTTCAGCCACAGGACGTCGTGTTTCAACTCAAACTGTGCGCAATTGACGTCCGAAACGGGGGAGGAGCTTACGGTCAGCTGTTTCCAATATGGCGGCGAGATAGTGACGAGAAGTAAACAAGACAGTGATTGGGTGTGCGTTTGTTATGGCTTCTAATTTATGATGGCAAAATACTACATATTTTCTTTCATTGATATAAATATTTTATAATCAATTTAAATGCAGTGTTTAATTACTACCAGCATGACGAATAGAAGGACCTAGTGTGAGGACTCCGCCTTTATAGCATGGTAGTTTGTGGTCCCGCCGCTACAAGCACTGCAAGCTATAATGTCCAACAACGTGTCCTGTTGTTGGGTCGAGCCGGTTCTTAGAAAAGTGTGGGAGAAGTTACTGTGTGAGATATTTGTGTGAATTAAATTGAATTGTCCTTGCTTTCAGTTCTTAAATTCAATTCATTGAGTCTTGTGTACATCAGCGTTTTGTGTTTTGTGAACTTCAAACATATTTCTTATGCGGCGTTGTTAATTTAATAGTTCAACATGCCGTACTATTTAGTGCCTGGCTGTAAGTCAGGGTATGGTAGAGTAGTTGTCGATATACGATTTTTTTCACCACCGAAGGATACAAATCAATTTGAAAAATGGGCCAGAGCTATTCCACGAAAGGATACGGAGTTAACGCGAAGTAGTAGAATTTGTCAAATTCATTTCTCTGATGATTTGATAGTATAATCAGATAATTGTATAGTGAATGGTGAAGAAGTGGAAATCTCTTGTGTGAGGTGGAAGTTACTTCCTGGAGCAGTGCCTCATTTCCCCCCTAATTTACCGAAGTAACTGACATGTGAGAATAAGTCCCGTAAAGCTCCCAACAGGAAAAAGAATCTCGACACCACCAGAAAAAGAAGAAAGAAGATGGGAGTGGAGCAACGAATGAGGCATTAAAAGGTCAGTCTAATGTTGATAAGAATTTGGGTCATTCTAGTGTACTTACTGATGCTGAAAAGACTATAATATTGCTCAAAAGGCGCCTAAAGAATGCTAACCGTAATTTAATTCGCGTTAGATCCTGCCTCAACTCAGCAAAATCGAGAATTAATTTCCTGGATAAGCAGGTTCGAAATTCACAAGCATTTAATTACAAAGATAACGAACACCTCAGCAAGAAGGAAAAGATGATAATAGACACTATGCTCAAGAAATGCCAGGTAAAATCTCCCAATGGAATGAGGTACAGCAACGAATTCATTTTAGAGAGTTTATTGTTGAGAATAAAATCACCGAAAGGATTCCGTCATTGTCGGCGACATAATCTCTTGCCTCTGCCCTCAGAAAGTCACTTGAGAAAATTTTGTCATCATCATCATCATCATCTTGTACAGTTTCCAGCCCCAGGCTGGGTCTGTTTGGAACATAAGCCTCGCCACTTAGTTCTTTCTTCCCACCACCTCTCCGCTGTCACTCTGGTCCAGTCCTCGCCTCTCTTCTTGACACATTCCTCCACTCCTTTCAGCCATCTATCTCTTGGTCTTCCCCTTGGTCGTTTCTTCTGCATGTGCATCTCATGTATCCTCTTGGGAATCTTCTTCTCATCCATTCTCTTTAAGTGTCCATACCACCTCAGTCTTGATGTCTCAATCCTACCTTGCAAGGGCTCCTCTTTCACCATTTCCCTGACCTTTTCATTCCTCACCCTGTCTCTTCTTGTTACTCCGATCCTACTTCGCAGGAACTTCATTTCACCTGCCTGTATTCTGCTTATGTCTCTTTTCTTCATTGTCCACGTTTCTGAAGCATAGGTCAGTATCGGGATATAGTAGCTTCTGTATAACACTTCCTTGCTTTTTTGTGGGACATCTTTATTCCACACTAAGCTCCTAATGCTTCTCAGAAATGCTTCTGCCTGTCTGCCACGTTCCGTAATCTCTTTGTCATTTCTCCCATTTTCCTCCACTATACTTCCCAAGTACTTGAGACTTTCCACCTTCTTCAGCTGTCCACCTCCAAGTGTTATCCCACTCATTGGTCTGTCCTTTTTCCTGGTCGTTAACAGGATCTCACATTTACTGATGTTGAACTTCCATCCGTACTCTCCCACTGTTTCTTCCCAAGCCTTCAGTTGCTCCTGAATTTCCTCCTCCTTGTTTCCCCAGACCATGAGATCATCTGCAAACACCATTGCTTTCATCTTATCTTCTCCTATCTTTCCTGCTACCCGTATCATTACCTCGTCCATAACCACAATAAAGAGAAGGGGTGACAGCGCACTACCCTGTTTCAGGCCACTCATTTGTCTGAACCAGTCTGTTCTTTCCCCTCCAACTTTCACACAACTCACACTTCCACAATACATCTCCTTCACTCTGCCTACAGTCTCTTTTTCCACTCCCATGTTTTCCATTGCTTTCCAAACCTTCTCCCTACACACACTATCATAGGCCTTTTCGATGTCCAGGAAGGCCATCAGCAGATCCTCTCCAAATTCGTAGTGGTGTTCCTGGAGCTGTCTCACTGAAAATATGAGATCCACTGTTGATCTCCCAGGTCTGAATCCATACTGCTCCTCTCTCAATTTTCTCTCCACTTTGGCTCGTATTCTACTTTCTAATATCTTTTCATATATCTTGGCACAGTGAGGTATGAGTGTAACTCCCCTGTAATTTCTGCACTCCTTTCTGCTTCCTTTCTTAAATATTGGGACAATTAATCCTTTCTTCCAATCTTCTGGGGTCTTTTTCTCCTTCCATATCACCCTCATCACACGGTACAGCCACTGTTTCCCAACCTCCCCTGCTGCCTTCACCATTTCAACACTCACTTCATCCACACCTGGTGCCCTTCCTCCTTTCATCTTGTCTATAGCCATTTCCAGATCTCTCCAAGTCAGGTCCTTTTCCATTCCTGTGTTGTCTTCTCCATCTTCCAATACATTGTCTTCCTCCCTATGACCATTTGGATTCAGCAAATCCTCAAAGTACTCTTTCCACACTGTCTTGAGTGCCTCTGTTGTGTACCTCATTTCCGTTCTTGTCCATCATTACCACATCCTCTCGCAGACCTCTTCTCTTACTTTTGACCATCCCATAAAGTACTTTCTTATTTCCTCTGCTGTCTTCCTCCATCATCTCTGTCCACTTTACCATCCACTTCTTCCTCTCCTCTGCGACAATCTTGTTTGCTTCTTTCTTCTTTATCTTATAATCTTCCCTTGTCAGATCAGTTCTTTCCTGGAACCACACTCTGAAAGCCTTGTTCTTCCTTCCCACAGCTTCTTTTACTCTCTCATTCCACCATGGTGTCTCTTTACACCGCTTCCTGTTGCTTGTTCTTCCACACACTGCCACTGCAGCTTCCACCATTGTGTTTTTGAATTCCTTCCATTCCTCTTCCCCTGTTTTAGGATTGTCTGTTGGCATCCTTTCCCTTATTATCTTCTGGAATTCTTCCTTGACTTCCTTTTCGTTGAGTTTCCATACTTTGATTCTCCTTTCCTGGTACTCTGTCCTCTTGCTATCCTTAACAACTCCCAGGTTCATTACAAGTATTCTGTGGTCGCTATCTAAGGCCTCTGATGGTATTACCTTTATATCTCTGACACTTCTCTTCATTTCCCAGTCGTACAGCATGTAATCTACCAAAGATTTCTTTGTTAAATCACTGCTGTACCACGTTACTTTGTGGCTTTCTTTCTTCCGGAACCAGGAGTTGCCTACCACTAAACCGTTTCTCTTGCAAAAATCCAGCAACTTTCTCCCTTCTTCATTCCTGCTACCCCATCCTTCTGCTCCCAATACATTTTCATATCCTTGCCTTTCACTTCCTACATGTGCATTGAAATCTCCCATGACAATGATGCTCTGCCCATTCAACTGCTGTTGTAGCTCCTCCTCAAAGTCTTCCTTCTCTTGAGCTGTACATCCAACTTGAGGGGCATATACCTGGGCTATCTCCAGGCTTCTTCCCTTTACAGTTACTCTGATCTTCATGATCCTGTCACTTATTCCCTTTACCTCTTCCTTCATTCCATCTCTCACAACTACTCCTACTCCGCTGCTCCTTCCTTCACTGTTCCCACTCCAGTACAACCGGTACCCTTTCCTCAGTTCTCTGCGACCTTCTCCTTTCCATCTTGTTTCTGCCAAGCCCAGTACATCCAGTTTTCTTCTCTCCATCACATCTACAATCTCCTCCACTTTTCCTGTCAGTGTCTGTATGTTTAATGTTCCAACTCGTAGTCCATTAGCATATCCGGGTCGTCGTCGTTTGCATCCGTCCTTTCCGAGGCCTGTTCCTGGTTTGAAAGCAAATATGATATCCACTACTGGCTTGCTAGGCCTATCGTAGCTTCACCAGAGCCCCGTCAGCCGTCACTTTTCAGGGTTCCTATAGGGCCTTCACAGCTACCGTAGCGGTCCCGGGGCACACGAAGTCCCCACTGTACTTCACCCCTACAGGCAATCCCCTACTTCATGCCGTTGCCCGTCTCCCACCACGTGGAGGAGGGGTTGGACTTGTGGGAGACATAAAGGACATAAGTGCCCTTATGGAGTTAATACGCATAGTATAAATGCTATTTCAGACTATTTTAAGGAAGAATGATAATTCACGTTACGGTGTTGTAATTTTCGATGAAGTGAAGCTAAGAGAAGAAATCCAGTTTAATAGTTTTTCTCATCAAGTAGATGGATTAGTAGATTTAGGTGAACACACACCTGACCTCCAGAAGAACGTACTAGCAAATCACGCTCTAGTGTTCATGTTCGTACCATTCATGCATAATTGGGTGCAGCCAGTTGCTGTTTATGCAAGCAGAAATGCTACTTCAGGGGACATTCTCGCAAAAATTCTAATACAGGTGATTTTGCAGTTAGAAGAGGCTGGGGAGAGGGTGGTTGGGTTTACTTGTGATGGTAGTCAATCAAATAAAAAGGCCTTGAATTCGTTAGGAGTAGGTGGCAAGACAACCTCTCTACAACCTCACATCCTGCAGATGTTACGAGAAAGATCTGGGCTTTCTCCGACTTCGTTCATGTATTGAAATGCTTAAGCAACCACTTTCATGATAAAGTAGAACTTCACTATAATGAAAAAATTATTGATTTCAATCTTTATAGGGAACTGTTCAAATAAGATCTCTCAGGGTATGCTGGGCTTAGAGCCTGCCCTAAACTGACAGTTGCTCATTTAGACCCATAATCTTCCCAGAGAATGAATGCTAGGTTTGCATTCCAACTTTTCAGTGACAGTGTTGCCAATGGTATTACATTTTATCGAGAAATGGGACGGGCGGGATTTCAAGGTAGTGAGGACACTGAGACATTTACCAGTAATATATAAATGTTGTTGCTGATGGACTAAATGCATTCATTCCGTCTCAGGCTTTTCGTAAAGGTTCACCTTCTCATACAGCTGTTGTTAATTTTCTTCAGACCGTGAGATCTACCAATAACACCTTTGCCTCCAACAGAACCTTGGAATCACTAGTAGTAACCCTACAGAGTACTTTGGAGATGTGTGAATGGCTTTGGGAGAAAGGTTATAAGTATATGTTGACAGGAAAGCTCACCCAGGATCCCTAGGAACGGCACTTCGGAATTATGCGATCTTTCAGTTCAGATGATCATCCATCAACAATAGATTTCCTTCATTTCAATGTATATACGTCCCTATAAAACAGGCTTTAAATGTTAGTGGAAATAGTGAACCTAAACGGGAGCAGATCTTGACCTCGTATGTTAATCAGATGCGTATATTAGCCCGGAATATGGAGGTGCATAACAAGACAGTGAAGGAATCAGTGGAAACTTCCATTAAGAAAAACATATGTGGTTCAAGATGCAGTAAATATCGAAGACTGGGGAAGCTCGGTACCTAAATTTGACAGCGCAGTTCGAAACTCTTCGATTGATAAGGGTCTAGTGTACTATTTGGCTGGCTATGTTGTTAAGCACTCTTCTAAATTTATTAAGTGTTCGCCCGGTGCTCATTCTCTACGTGAGAATAATCTAAGTAAATGTTCAGTTCTTGCCGAAATAAAGGACTACGGTTCAATGAACAATGAAGTGTTTCTAACACGTCCTTCGAGAAGTGTATGTGACATTCTTTTCCAGGCCGAGAAAGTAATTACCGGAAAATTGACCTCAAAATCGATGTGGAGCGAAATATTTTTTTTGATTGTATCGATTCCACTGAAACAATTTCAGTTGATCCTTCAGGAGCCAGCTGCTGTCTTCAACATGTCATGGATATTATCCCCAGACTTGTTTATAATTATATGAAGTGCCGATTTTTCTTCAGAACGAAGGAAATCCGCCAAGATTTGCAATATAACAAAGGAGATTTGCAATCTCGAACACCCGCCAAGTCTTCACGCAAGCTTTCGAAAGTCCAGTAGCCAACAAAATGAATTCGTAAGTAGAGTGTTACTTTAAATAGTTTATATGTGCTTGTTTAATATGCTGGGGATTATGTTGTTTTTTTTATCTGTGTCTGCATACTCCAGGAATCGGAGCGATCCGTAACATGTAATGAAGACCGTAGTTATTATTTCCGTGAATTATATTTTCCATTGTGCCCTGCCATGCTATTTTAATTGTAACCGCTAATTGCTTTTTAAAAGAGTATTACTCGTAGTTACAAAGTAATTCGTTTCCCTTAGCACCATCCCTAAGACCAGCTGACCCCGGCAGTGTGGAACTTGCCCACTCTAGCGCTGCCTGGCGGGGCGCGTTTGAACTTCAGGAGTCTCCTCACTTTCTCCTTCTATTCGTCATGCTACCAGTTAAAAATATTACCCGCATGTAGATAGTTAATTTACTGTCTGCTGTTACATATATGAAGCCTGTACTTGGGAGCCTAGCGGTATCGATGTTTTTATTAATTTCACAATATATAATACCTCACATAACACAAAGGATGACTCCCTGATAATAAATTGAATCCAGCAACCCTGAATTTGCATGAATGTTTTGTGTTCAAAGAAGCGTTACTTGGGATCCTCAAATCATACTTCAATATTGCAAATAACCTACATACTTGCTGTTCAAAGGCAAGAATATACATTTATTAATCTCTTGCCACAGGCAAGTTAATATGGAGGCATCCTCTTTATCAATATATTGAATTAAATATTTAAAATAAAGATATTTAATAAAGCTGGAGTCTCCATTTGAACTTATTATAAGCAAACGGAACAGATCAAAAACTACACTTTAAGCCAAATCAAATTCACTCCTCAGCTCGACATAAACCATAATACCAATTAAAACCTATACAAAACATACTCTCCTTACTGTTGTACAACTTTCAAACCAACTATTCGCACTCAAAATTGAAAAACCCTGAAATGGGAACTAATTAAAGTTAGAATAGCCTAGGCCGATCAGGTCTCCTGCTACATTACCGCATATGTATACTTAACATCACTATATCTTCCAAATTACGGCTAAGTGACCTATCTGCCTGAGTAGTATAGGTGTTACCGGCCTGCCTGGAATGATGGGTCACCAAACTGGTACTTAAAACTAAGATTTTACACATTAATTAACTAAATTCCACAGTAAGGCGATCATAGCCAAAAACACAATTTAAGCCAAATCATACTTCAATATTGCAAATATTGACCTACATACTTGCTGTTCAAAGGCAAGAATATAAATTCTCTGGCAAATTAAGGCTAGGAACGGCATTTTTCTTAAGTTTTCTAACCATTCGGCTATTGTCAATCGGATGAACCCCTAAAATAAGTTTACGAAGAGCGGATTACATTCTATGTACGGCACAGAAGTATTAGGCTACAGGTTTATCAGTATTTTTGATGTAGCTAAATCCTTGTGAATTCAAATTAGAGACAATAACTATCAATAATCAACAGTACCGGTGCTTACGCTGTGGAAAGAAGTCGTCTTCACAAAAATGCAGACTGCACACTGTCAAGTAACGTGTAACACGTTTTCCAATTGACAGCGCCGAAGCCCATCATTCTCTCTGAACTTTTTGTACAGGAAAGTAGTGAAGAGATTTCGTACCCGTTTTATACGATTTGCAACCGTATACAAAGCAGTACCTCCTCGAATTTGACAAATTCCTTTCTGTTTCCATCACGACGTCAATGCTTCACCATGTAAATAAACCTCACCAGTCACAATGTTACAGCTTCAATATTCTACCGCGTGGCTGCGCCATCCAACTTTTCTGACGTCAATAGGCTGCATGATGCGCAACTTCACTCCCGACGTCCATGGCGAGGTCCAGCTTTGCAACCCCGACACCATGCAGCGCGGTACAGATGGGCCCAACAACATGCTGAATGGACCCCACAGAATTGGCATCACGTTCTCTTCACCGATGAGTGTCGCATATGCCTTCAACCAGACAATCGTCGGAGACGTGTTTGGAGGCACTCTGGTCAGGCTGAACGTCTTAGACACACTGTCCAGCGAGTGCAGCAAGGTGGTGGTTCCCTGATGTTTTGGGGTGGCATTATGTGGGGCCGACGTACGCCACTGGTGGTCATGGAAGGCTCCGAAACGGCTTTACGATACCTGAATGACATCCTCCGACCCATAGTGCACCCATATCGGCAGAATATTGGAGAGGCATTTGTCTTCATGGACGACAATTCTCGACCTCATCGTGCACATCTTGTGAATGCGTTCCTTCAAGATAACGACATCGCTCGACTACAGTGGCCAGCATGTTCGCCAGACATGAACCCTATCGAACATGCCTGGGATATGTTGAAAAGGGCTGTTTATGGACGTCTTGACCCACCAACCACTCTGAGAGATTTACGCCGAATTGTCGTTGAGGAGTGGGACAATTTGGACCAACAGTGTCTTGATGAACTTGTGGATAGTATGCCACGACGAATACAGGCATGCATCAATGCAAGAGGACGTGCTACTGGGTATTAGAGGTAGTGGTGTGTACTGCAATCTGGACCACAAATGCTGAAAGTCTAGCTGTATGATGGTACAACATGCAATGTGTGGGTCTCATGAGCAATAAAACGAGCTGAAATGTTGTTTGTGTTGATCTCTATTCCCTTTGTATTTAAAGGTTCCGGAACTCTTGGAACCGAGGTGATGCAAAACTTTTTTTGATGTGTGTATATAAAAATGAAAGTTTGTCTTTTTTTTTCTGAATTTTCACGGAAATTTGAGTTATTAATGCATTTCAGACTGGTCTATGACGGTTGCGCGCAAAAACAATATTTTTGTCTGTCTGTTTGTCTGTGTACAACTTTGCACGCACATCACTCGAGAACGGCTGAGTGGATAAACGTAAAATTTGGTACAGATGTACATCAGAGGCACGAAAGTAATCATTGATGTAACTCTTCTACATACCTCCCATAAAAGAGGGCCTACCCCCTTAAAATGCATGATGAAATGGGCGTAGAAAGACCAGACAAAGCTCATTTTCAGCATCTCGATGTGAGAAACAAAACTCGGGAGCCCTACGGACCCCGAAAACCACATTTTAAGGTCCTAAAACCAACAGTTTTTGAGATATACCCAGAAAACTAATTTCATTTATTAAGCTATTGAAAGTATGCGAGCCGGTAACCATGGCAACACAATCTCAGAAGTCCATCTATTTCTGTAAGACGCAATTCTATTACTGTGAACGTTCGCAAACGGCCTATAAGGTTATCGCGGAACCAACTTAAGCTGTAAAATTCATCAATACGTTATAATGCGCTTAAGGGGGTCAAGGGGTACTCTTGATTTTTTCACATGATTTACACGGGCGGGTGTGGTACTAAAGGTCTATTATATCCCTATCCCTATATTATTAAATTATTATTAAGATTATGATTATATTATGGCGTACAAGGACGAGACAAAACTCATTTTCAGCGCCTCGGTGGCTACTATATTTTAAGGCTCAAAAACCACGTTTGTGAGATATTCCCAGAAAACTAATTTCATTTAATAAACTAATAAATAGATGACGAGTACAGAAGAAGACCAAATCAGGAGCTATATAGATATACTGAGAAAATCACATATGTGACCAGGAAGAGACGTCTGGCTTTCTACGGACATGTCTCATTGATGAACCCAACAAGACTAACCAACCGGCTTCTCGACTACTGGGGGAATAGAAAGAGCTTGACACCATCGCTAACAGTAGTTAACAAGGATATCCAAGAACTGAAGATAATTAAAAATGATATTAGAAGCCGATCACATCTCAGAAAGATACTTAAACAGAAGAGTATTCAGGACAGACCACCCTGTAAGAAAACCGGCATCATCTGGACAAAAGACAGAAAGGAGCAACATAGCCAGAGCATGCACGAATATTGGGCAAACATCAAGTCCCTCGCCAAGCTGAAAAGTTGAACGTCGTGGTCCTTAGCTGGCCCATCCGAAAAAAGAAGAACAAGAAGAAACTAATGAAGTAATGCAAGCCGGTAACCATGACAACAGTAGGCCTATCACAAGAGGTGACATCCAACTTTCCATCTATTTCTGTCAGAACCAATGCCACTCAATGTATTACATTTCTGTGAAAGTTTGCAGATGGCTATGAGGTTATCGTGGATTCAAACATAGACTGTAAAATTCAATAATGCGATTAAGGGGGTCAAGGGATACCCTACAATTTTTACACGTGACTTACACGTGTGATATGCGATATGTTGTACAGAAGGTCTATTATATCTCCAAACAGCAACATTATTTTCAAAAATTCCTGGATTGGAATAGTGTTTTTTGCAGCTTTTGGGAATTTGGGCCATTTGAGGCTAAAAATCCCGAATTTCCATGCACCACAAGCCTTTATAATTTATTAAAGGGGTCTTCCTGGGGATGGGGACTTGCCACAACGGTGAGGGTCAGTTTTAATTTGACATATATTGCGTTTCGTCTACGAGGTATACAATAATATTTTCACGTCAGGAAGTAAACGTTAGGTGAATTTAGTTTGAGAGCACATTTTAACTAATCATATTTTTGTCGACAAACAGGAGCATCGTAAAGATGATTTTGTTTAATTCTGTGTGGTTGATATATCTTTATGTTTATGTACGCCTATAATTCATGTTCGGGTGCTTAGAGCATCGTAAAATTAGGTATTTTAACAATGAGTCAATACACCAATCATTTATTAAATTCTTCACCGTACTTCTCGTAGAAGGGTGGGTTTAAGGAACAACTTTTCAAAGTGCATGGTAAAATAGGCGAAAAATAAAAATAATCCTAGAAGGACGACCAAAGCATATGTTCCGCTTCTCATTGTGTGACACAAAACAGTGTCTGCGAGATACCCAGAAAACTAACTTCGTTCTGATAAACATATGAAGGAATGACACACCCCTAACCATTGCAACAGGAGCTCAATTGATAGCGTCTGGTTATTAATACCAAAGACCGTTCGAAGAGCGGGTACTTCTGCTAGTCTAAGCATATAAGTTAACAGATATCTATCATTCACTTTGTCCATATGCATACAGCATCACTAGAGATACGGAAAAATCACAATTGCGATAAATGCGAATTTTACTTTTTTCTCGTTTTTTCAACTACCTGGTAATTAATATGACTATGTATACCCAAAATTTGCGAAACTGAATGTGCGACAAAGTGCGATAACGAAGGGTTCTTGCGAATTATTCCCATAAATGCGATACATGCGAAAAGTGCCGAATTTACCGATTAATGTTGAACATTATGTTTTATTACATTTTCGCGCCGCAACTTTGAAATTTGCAAGTTCTCAGCAATGAAAATATCGGCTAAATAATCGATATTTACGAGTAATAATCGATATGTACGAACATCGATTAATGTCGTGAAAACAATCGATTACGGTAAAAAATCAATTAGAAAATTTCAGCTGTTATTGCCGCATGATATCCACTGTTTATCACCAGTAAAACGATGTTTTTGGAGAAATTATTTCTAGTTTCATTTGGTTGTGCTAATAAACGGAATATTCCAATCGTTTGTGCCGATTCTTTTTAAAAATTAGAGCAATAAGGTTATGCTTATATAGGTTTATATCGCGCCGGCCCTCATTTCTTGTATTTGACCATTATAATAAAAACTGTAAAGTACGTATCATGATATGAATAGACAATGTTTGTTAAGCGTTCTCTTTGCTTTGGGGAATGTTGTATAATATGATGAAAGTATTCTCTACTATGTGTGAGTTATAGGTTATGTTACATGTCGTCCGGCGATTTCTATTTGAATTCGGATACTGTTTTACAGATTGTCAGTCAAGAGTCGCAAAAAGGTGTATCAGTAATTGCGTGTTTGCATATTCTGTTTAACTTAAGAAAACCTTTGAGATTGTATGTGATCATTTAAATCTTTGGAGTAGTGCGCCGATACAGGTCTAGTAATAATAATAATAATAATGCGCGTCAGAGTAGCAGAGGAAGATAAAATCAACAAGGTCGCAAAATGGACAGGGGAAAAGACGTCTTGCTCGACCCGGTGCTGGGCCCAAGGTTTTCGGAGCGAGCAAAAGATGATTTCCAAAAAACCAAATGCAAACAAATAATTGCTTAATGGAATAATAAAAAGTGCAAAAACGAGATTCCCATAAAATTAATTGAAGAAATCCCAGAGGCGTGTTAATCGTGCCTTTGTTATATCACAAAGACAAGATTGACGAAATCGAGATAAAGGTAAGGAAGGGGAACTTAAATATAAGAAATGAAAAGACAAGGGAGCTATATTACTTAAAATATAAAAATGTATTAATGATAAAAGAAAGAGCGTGTACATGAAATAAACAAGTTACTTAAAACAAAGAAAAAAGGTAAGCTAAGGTAAAATTGATAATACAAAATAAACCCAATACCAAGAATAAAGACTTAAAAACTAAAAAGCACGACAGAACCTGAGTAACAGCTCAACAATATGAATCTAACGAAACGATACGAGCATGAAAGAAAATAAAATGAAACTTACGAAAGCCAGAGAGAAACGCCAAACTTGTAAAAGTCAAAATTCGAACGTTAACGAGACGCGAAGCTTTTCATGATGTTATGTAAACATACCGGAGGGAAGGGGGGGAGGAGTGAGGGGGAGTAAAACAAAGGGGAGAGAGATCTCACGGAGATAGGGGGAAGGAGAAGACAAGGGGAATTATAATTAAGTTATGTAATACGGCGAAAATCGAAAGAGAAAAACAAACAAAAGGAAAATGAAATACACGGAAATACATTACATTACAATTGACTTGGGACGAAAGAGACCGGTAAAAATCGAAAGCACGCTATAAAAATTAGGCTTATACTCCAACATAATGCCGCAACAACGCGACATATAAAAAAAAGAATAATAATATGACATCGGAGCTGGAGAAAATCCCAGTTAACCACCGTCACATATATTCTGTAAACAAAGGGGACACGTATTAGTGGGACGTTGGACATCAGTCCCGTTACCTCACACATACTGTCCACAAACAAAGGTCCAATTGCTACCAATCAAATGAAACATTTGTGGTACAAAGAGACACCGACGCAAAAGACGAGCACTAAGGCCCGCCAGGAAATATATATAAGCCAAGACGCAGAAACGCAATACTTTCGAATCTTACAGGTATTAACCAAAATAATAAAACTGTGAGAAGGGCACATAACAAAAGCAACAAAAAGAACTCCGCCGTATGACATTACGCAAGGTCCCGGAGATCTGGTTCAAGGATTAAAATACCAACAGTAACATCTTAAAAAGGAAAGAGAATTAAGCAAAAGAAGGAACGTTTAACAAAAACAATTACATTGCGTTAGATAGAAATACATTGAGCCGTACTCACATTCCGCTGCGCCATGAGGGTGGGCCTCTGCCCGAATACACACGTTCGCCTTACATCTCGGCGTGTCTAAGACTGACTAAGCTTCTGTCCCCCAGAGGGGAGAGAAGCCTCTCAGAAAAATCAAATGCGTAGTTTGGGAGTGGCCCCAAACTCGCGTCAAATATTGTCAGAGCCAATGGCAGAACAAATTGCACAACAAAATGCAAGGTAGCAACAACACTAGCCAATACGAGAGAACAAGGCAGTATGTAGCCAGGGGTTGCACAACGTTAGACAGAGAGATACATACAGACAAACTGCGCACTTTTAAACTCTCGAGGCGTAATATAGAGATGTCACAACACATGACAATAATAATAATAATAATCATGATGATAATAATAATAATTACAATAAATTCTGAAAAGTGGTTCAAATTCCACCGCTTTCTCCAAAAAAAATTCTTTTACATAACAAAGGCATAAAAGATTTTTTTTTCTTTTCATAACAAAATTATATAAAATAACATTCTTCGATTAGATACATTTGAACAGGGTGAAGGAAAGAAAATTACATCATGTACACTAGATACATACATGAAAATAAAGACATAATAAAATGTTCTCACATTTCTCTTATTCATATGACGCAGCTTAATTAAAAGTTCTTTAAACGTCATAACTTCCATAAAAGGCTTGACGAAACGCAAGTCTCTTTTCTCAAACACACATATATTTTCATACACACGTATTCACGAAGATGTTCACTGATGAGGAAAATTATTCCTTTTTGGTACGAAAGAAAAAAAAAGACTTTAAAATGAAATTAAAACAACAAAAATTCAAATTATATAAAGGATCAGTACAGGCGTGAAATAAAGGCGGATCCTACCTCTACTGCACGTCAATACGTCACACATATTAAAAATGGATGTACCAAAAAGAAAATAATGATAATAAAACGGTCAATCTTGAGCTAGACTCTGCCAGATGACGTGGAGAAAGCGAAGTCTTCTTAATGGCGACCTTCTGGAAATCAGCCAATTTTCTAATAATAAAAGAAAGAAAAAGGTTAAATCATGATCACAAAAAAATATAAAGGGGAGCACCCTGTATACAAAATGAGGCTTGCGTCGGGGAAATATTTGGGGTTACATAAGCTGCGTAAGAGGGAAAGTGGATTCATTCTGCCAGCTGGAAAGTAAAAGTATGAATAGGCAGGGTCGTCAGACCAAATGAAAGAAGAGAAAACGAGCCGTGAACGGGGTCTAAAGGATACACCGGCCACTTCTCAGGTACTTGGAGACTAGCTATCGCTACCGGAAACACTCTCCAAATATATGACAGATACAGGAAAATAATACACATTATCTTAGAGAAAACATTAGATTGTAATGATTTATAAAAACATGATATCACAAAAACGTAAAACAGAAGTTACGATAAATAGTAAACAACTATATCAATAAACAAATCACTGTCACTACAAGAAAAGAATGTAAGTCAACAGACCATCTCAGGCGCTGTCGAACAATAGCAAGTCGTGTCTGCAGCTCGGACAATGGGCCGGGCCGGCTCCCTACAACAAAAGCAGGCAGGTACCGGAAATTGCCTTAGGCAGAAGTATAGTTCAACACATCTTTCGAAATCCTCCGTGTAACTCAGGCGGCCACGGGTGTCTCCTGCCTAACTAGATACATAGTAGGAGTAAAGGGGAAAAATGTACTAATAACCTTCATCAAAAGACATTAGATACTAACAAATGAAAAGGAATAATAACTCAAAGTAGCTGTCGAAACAAAAAATACCATTCCGGACAGAGAACGAAAATCCAAATAATTACGTTACAAAATACCTTCCAAATAAAAGGAACAGACTGGAACCTCGCATAAAACCAATCAAGACCAGACATACAATCAATCAAACTCGAAACCCAATAATAAATATTACCAACCCACAAAAATAAAATGGTTACTGCGTCAATATACGGGCCGTAGACCTCAGAGGTACCGCATAAAAAAAATTAAAGACAGAGAGGGTATGGCCTATCCCATACTAATATAAGAATATTGGGTAATGCACGCCAGAGTAGTTCACACGAACATCAATGTCCCATACCACGGAAGCCGTAGACCTAAAATGGTTGGTATCTCTGAGTAATACTTATTGTATATTTGGTTTGCCAATAAAAACGAATAAATAGTTCGTACGTAATATATATATAGTTTAAATTGAATAGGGTATAAAATCAAAATTGAACTAAATTTGAAACCACCCACAAATACCTATTGATAAAAATTCATTAAACTCATAGACACACACATTCATCTCAAAATACAACCAACAACAACAACACTACATACATACTCCTTCCCATAAACAAATCAAAATTTCCCCATTACACCAGAATGCGAATGTGGGTCGTTGGAACACCATGGAAACGCAAACAATGGACTACAGGTCATCGTGACAAACTTCATCCCATACTAAAGATTGACGACTCGTGTAGAATCTATGTACACCCTAAGTGGGCGTCGAAGCCGTGGGACAGGTCCCATACCCTAATCCCGACGGAGACCTCACCTAGCAGGTTTCCCAACGAAATACACACTACCATACTGAACATAAGTAACATCAAGCTTATATAAACAATTTTAAATGAAAACCAAAATTGAAAATCCCCTGACAAAAATAAAACAATCACCCTCCCTAATTATGAAACAAACTTAACTCCCAATCATAACACACATAATAGCTCAACAGACCATTCATTCATAACTGAGACAACAAACACTTTACTAACATCAAACGTTAGTATAATTACGCGAGGCTCAAGGTGGGTCGGGGCGACCGTAGGATTTAAAGAGACGGTTCCCATAAGTGGGCCCACCTTCATTGGGGAAAACTTCGGAGAAAGAGGGGCGGGGGGTTTTAGGCTGTACGGTAATGACAAGAAACCTGTCAGCAGCTGTTCCAGACTGAGACGTATGAAGGGGTGAGGCGAGTTCTGAGAAATATCACAGTTAACAAAGCGACTATTTACAACAAAGGTAAGGACTCAAACCCTTGAGAGAAATGCATTTTCTACTTCACAGAAAGTAAAATAAAAACGTCTACAACACTGACGAAATGAAAAGGAAGAGAAAGCAAACAAAATTTCCTGTCGCCTTAAAATCACCGTTAACTAAATAAATGTCTACTAGAGGAAGCAAATACATAAAAGTAGGTTACAATACCGTGACGTGTCGTGTTCCAGCGATGCGATGTACTCACTGATATGTTGCCACTGTTCACCTCGAAGCTGGGTCTTTTGGATGTCTTGTTTACTTGAGGGACAAAACCACCTTTCCTTGGAGATGGGTTTCCTGGATGCCCGTAGTTCACACAGAAAGTAACTTCACCCTTTCTTCAGGGGTGGGGGAAAACAATTCACTGAATTCCTTAAACTCAAAGAAAAACAAATTTTAATACAATGTAAATGAAGAGAAAAATAATAAGTGGTTAATTACTTGAGAGAGGAGGGGGGAACGATTTCGCACGCAACCACGCGATGTGATACCATTGCGCCGATACAGGTCTAGTAATAATAATAATAATAATGCGCGTCAGAGTAGCAGAGGAAGATAAAATCAACAAGGTCGCAAAATGGACAGGGGAAAAGACGTCTTGCTCGACCCGGTGCTGGGCCCAAGGTTTTCGGAGCGAGCAAAAGATGATTTCCAAAAAACCAAATGCAAACAAATAATTGCTTAATGGAATAATAAAAAGTGCAAAAACGAGATTCCCATAAAATTAATTGAAGAAATCCCAGAGGCGTGTTAATCGTGCCTTTGTTATATCACAAAGACAAGATTGACGAAATCGAGATAAAGGTAAGGAAGGGGAACTTAAATATAAGAAATGAAAAGACAAGGGAGCTATATTACTTAAAATATAAAAATGTATTAATGATAAAAGAAAGAGCGTGTACATGAAATAAACAAGTTACTTAAAACAAAGAAAAAAGGTAAGCTAAGGTAAAATTGATAATACAAAATAAACCCAATACCAAGAATAAAGACTTAAAAACTAAAAAGCACGACAGAACCTGAGTAACAGCTCAACAATATGAATCTAACGAAACGATACGAGCATGAAAGAAAATAAAATGAAACTTACGAAAGCCAGAGAGAAACGCCAAACTTGTAAAAGTCAAAATTCGAACGTTAACGAGACGCGAAGCTTTTCATGATGTTATGTAAACATACCGGAGGGAAGGGGGGGAGGAGTGAGGGGGAGTAAAACAAAGGGGAGAGAGATCTCACGGAGATAGGAGGAAGGAGAAGACAAGGGGAATTATAATTAAGTTATGTAATACGGCGAAAATCGAAAGAGAAAAACAAACAAAAGGAAAATGAAATACACGGAAATACATTACATTACAATTGACTTGGGACGAAAGAGACCGGTAAAAATCGAAAGCACGCTATAAAAATTAGGCTTATACTCCAACATAATGCCGCAACAACGCGACATATAAAAAAAAGAATAATAATATGACATCGGAGCTGGAGAAAATCCCAGATAACCACCGTCACATATATTCTGTAAACAAAGGGGACACGTATTAGTGGGACGTTGGACATCAGTCCCGTTACCTCACACATACTGTCCACAAACAAAGGTCCAATTGCTACCAATCAAATGAAACATTTGTGGTACAAAGAGACACCGACGCAAAAGACGAGCACTAAGGCCCGCCAGGAAATATATATAAGCCAAGACGCAGAAACGCAATACTTTCGAATCTTACAGGTATTAACCAAAATAATAAAACTGTGAGAAGGGCACATAACAAAAGCAACAAAAAGAACTCCGCCGTATGACATTACGCAAGGTCCCGGAGATCTGGTTCAAGGATTAAAATACCAACAGTAACATCTTAAAAAGGAAAGAGAATTAAGCAAAAGAAGGAACGTTTAACAAAAACAATTACATTGCGTTAGATAGAAATACATTGAGCCGTACTCACATTCCGCTGCGCCATGAGGGTGGGCCTCTGCCCGAATACACACGTTCGCCTTACATCTCGGCGTGTCTAAGACTGACTAAGCTTCTGTCCCCCAGAGGGGAGAGAAGCCTCTCAGAAAAATCAAATGCGTAGTTTGGGAGTGGCCCCAAACTCGCGTCAAATATTGTCAGAGCCAATGGCAGAACAAATTGCACAACAAAATGCAAGGTAGCAACAACACTAGCCAATACGAGAGAACAAGGCAGTATGTAGCCAGGGGTTGCACAACGTTAGACAGAGAGATACATACAGACAAACTGCGCACTTTTAAACTCTCGAGGCGTAATATAGAGATGTCACAACACATGACAATAATAATAATAATAATCATGATGATAATAATAATAATTACAATAAATTCTGAAAAGTGGTTCAGTAGATATGAAAGGTGCACAATGAAGTTCAGTTCGTCTATACAAGTTCCATTGGCAGCAGTGTTAAGTCTCCTGTTGTGTGTGTGGTTTTTATTTTTACTAAGGGAGTGTTAGAAGTATTAAAATCCTAATATCAGTATTAAAGACATGTAGAAACTTGACATCATACATTTGGCAAGATTGAGTTCAAGTGCTGTCGGTTGGTTGTATGACGTGAGACGAGGGTACCTGAGCTATGCTCAAAAGATCCAAAAGTCATGTTCTCATTATGCAATCAACAATATCAGGTGTTTTGCAGCAACTCAAATATTGAGGGCTGGCAGAGAGTTGTATTAGTTCACAGGCACCAAGGTGCCAATTGTTAGAATAAAGCGAGCTGTGGTCAGGCGACAATGCTTGTCTTATGAAGTTTACTGTGTGGCAGGTGGAATGACGACAATACCTTGCTCTCCTGGACTCTGTGGACGAATTGGTTCAAATTCTGTGGATGTCTATGAAATCCTTTTGTGTGGTTTACCTACTAACTCTTTGCCAAGATCCATTCATTTCTTTTAATAACTTACCGTATTTACTCGAATACGACCCGCCCCCGAATAAGACCCGCACCCTGATTTTGAAGAACAAAATTTAAAAAAAATAATTTTTTACTCAAAATTATTTACTATCTTAACTAAATAAACAGAATTGCATTTATCCAAAATAGTTTCCAACAGTTTTGAAGTCGTCCTAAAATAACACACATCAAACTATTAAAAATACAAATAAAAGTACACAAACACGTAATTCATCGTCATTAGAAGTACCAGCTTCGGAACTTTTATCACCATTACTTTCCCACTAAATGTCGTCATCACTGCCGCCATAGCATTCGAAATACTACATTTCTTGAAGCTCTTCCGTATGAGATCTCCAGAGATACGATTCCATGCCGTCAAAATTCACGAACACAGCAGCTAAACTTTCGGGCGCTGAATACGACCAGTTGGAGTCAGTGTGTGCTTATCGGCCGCCATCCGCTCCGTATACAGCTGTTTCAAGGCTGCTTTGAACGGGTGGTTCACGCAAACATCCAGTGGTTGTAGCATAGACGTCATCCCGCTCAATCACGAATACATGACTCGTCAATATCATATTTCCTACCGGGCACGATTTCCAATAACTTCAGCTTCCCTCACATCTTTCAATTTCTCACTCACAGTAAAGCCCGGTTCACAATAGCCCGGGAACGAGAACCAGAACGAGAACGGGAATGAGAAGGAAGTTGAAATGCACATGGTCAAGTTTCATGTTTGACGTTCTCGGAGCTTCCCGGAGCCAATCAGAAACGTCGTACCTGCACATGCGCAGTACGGAAGGAGTAGCCAGCGATGTAAACATGCGCTCTCTAAACTTGCTTCTCTAAAGCACACAATTTATGTTTAATAAAGTTATTATAACACTCTTGAAGCATTTCAGTTGTGTAATTAGTAGTTTTCAGTGGGTGCTTGCTGATTGTTTTAATATTATTACGCTATAGCTGATCGCGCGCGAATGTACAAGTTCACGTTCCCGGGCCAATTGTGAACCGGAGCCCCGGGAAGCTTCGCGTTCTCGTTTCCGTTCTCGTTCTGGTTCTCGTTCCCGGGCCAATTGTGAACCAGCCTTAAATGACCGCAAACGTTTCGTAGCATTCATGTTTACACTCGGAGAACGTGCGCGGGACCTGCGCGGGACTGTATGACGCCGCGTGCGTACGGTAAAACAAAGTTATAGCCGGAAGAAGGCTAGCACCATCTAGCGGATACTCGCAACACCCGATATCGTGCGCGGCGGGCAATTTAGATCTTTCAAATTTGGATAACTCAAATAAGACCCGCACCCCATTTTTTCACGTCCGAATTTGTTTAAAAATGTGCGGGTGGTATTCGAGTATATACGGTATCTTATGAGGTTGGATTCAAGAAGTGCCATTTGACCATTAACCACCGGCAAATAGAAATTCAATGCCGCTCATCCATGGCCCACATTGAAAAGGAAATAATGAGGGAGTAAACTTACATTTTATTATTTTGTTAATTATTGATTGTATGGTATTTACCTAAAGTTAAGTAAATATATGATTCACATTATTATATTAAATGCTTATGACGTTTATCAGAAACACCCATATTTCCAATCCTGCACATGTTTGAATTAGTTTCCGTGCATATTATTTTGAACCTGTTAACTTAAAGTTTTATTGTACCTGGTGACGAACTTTCAAATGCTACAAAATGCTAATTTTTAAATTTCAAAATGCTCCAAAATTTTTTTTTTTCAAAATGAAAGTGCTACAAAATCAATTTCAAAATGCTATTTTCTCGTATCTTTAAGCATCACATATTATTACACAATGCATATTCACTTTGCTACACATTGAATTTAGAACATAGTTCTTCTTTCTTCTATTGCTGATCATGTGGGTGATTATGTATCTTTCTTCTTCTTCTTCATTTCCTGTTTCCAGTTCCCTGGGTCGGGTTGCGAATCAAGGACCTCCACAGTTGTCTATCCCTCCACCATTCATTTCCTTCTTTCAATACTTCTTTTTCTTTTACTCTTTTCTCTATGCTTTCCTTCACAGTATCTATCCACCTCTTTCTGGGCCTTCCTCGTGGTCTTCTTCCTGGTATTTTCTCCATAAATATTCTTTTTGGTACTCTATATTCTTCCATTCTCATCATATGTCCTTACCACTTCAGCTTACTGGTCTCTATCTTGTCTTGCAGTTTTGGGAACCCAGTTCTCTCCCTAATGTCCACATTTCTGATTTTATCCCTCCGTGTCTTCCCAATTATTCCTCTAAGGAACTTCATCTTGGCTGCTTGGTGATTATGTATATGATGGTAAAATAGCTACTCCTGATACGATACAGAGTTGATGCTGCAACACTATTACCATTAAAAATCAGGTAGCACAGTGCCTGGCCTTCTAAATCAGGGTGACCGCTTCCTGGAAAACTCAGGGAATGCAGGGAAAACACAGGGAATTTATATTACATAGAATGAACAGGGGGGCCCTAGGAATCAACCTGGGGAGGTCTATAAATATGTAGACCTGGACAAAGGGAGTGTGATGTGATGATACTAACCAACAAAATCAGTAATACAAGGATTCAGCAGAAGAGAATCCTCATAACCTCTCCACTCCAACTCCCAACACTGACCTGCACGTGGTGTCCCCTGCTAAGCTGAGCAACCCAGTGGAAGGTTGGGTAATCAATCCCAGCGGGAAACTGGGTCAGTGAACAGACTAGTGTTGGGGGGGACTGAGAATTCTTTTCTCAGTTCTTTCACCTTTCTGAATAACATTCAGGATTGTAATTCGAGGATTTATCCTCCCCTCAAGGTGAAACCTTAGATAGTCGACCATGAAAAGTCATTTGAAGAATAATTCCGCCGTCTGTAATGATAGATTACAGAAAAGACAGCATTCGGATACGGTGGGCTGTCATGCGGGAGATAATGACGAATCGGAGCGTCTGAAAACTCATCAAGTAGCAAACAAACAAATACTACGGAAAATCAAACCTAAACAAGTCTCATTCTTTTCTACACATAATGTTAACTCTCTGGTTCAAACTGGAAAATTGAAGATCATCACGGATATCATGAGAAGTCATAAAATTCTAATTATGGCCCTTCAGGAAATTAGAAATAGTGATCAAGACCATCTGGAATTACAAGGATACATACTATATAAAGGAATTCCAGGAAAACGAGTTATGAAAAATTGTCCTCAATTTGGTAACGGATTCTTAATAGATCTCAGAATCATTGACTCGATAACAGAATTTAAATCTCAATCCTCCAGACTTACGACCCTAACTTTGAAATCGGCAAATAAAACATATACAATTGTTAATGCACATGCTCCTACTAATCAAAAAAAACACCACCATTAAGGACAGAGAAGAAGTACAAAAATTCTGGGATCTTTTGGATCAAACTTTAATAAACATCCCTTCATCAAACATCAAAATTCTCCTTGGTGATTTCAATGCACAACTTGGACAAGAAAGAAGATATAGAGATATCATTGGAAAATGGACAGCACATAAACGAACCAATAAAAATGGTCAAAGATTAGTCGAAATTTGTAGAAACCACAAATTAATCTCTAAATCAACATGTTTTAAAAGACAGCCCCATAAATTGAAAACTTAGAAACATCCTGACTTCAGAAGGGGTGAATGGCAGTTGGATCATGTCTGCATGGATAAATTTCACCATCGCGAAATTCACAATGTCAAGGTTCTAAGGGGAGTTGACTCAGGATCAGGCCACTATGTGGTAAAGATAAAAATAAAATTAACTCCAATGGCCAAGGAAAAACCTAATAATAACAATAGGAGGAAATTTGATCCATCTACCTTAATAAAAAATATAGAGTACTGTGAAAGAACAGGAGAAGAATCTCTCAACACTAAAACATTGGACGAATTAATCACTAAATTAAAATCAATAGCAGAGGATACGATAGGCCTAGCAAGCCAGTAGTGGATGAAACCAAATGCTTTCAAAAATGGAACGAGCCTCGGACATGATGGATTTAATAGACGACGACACGGCTGTACACATAGACTAAGATTTGGAACTTTAAACCTAAGAACGCTGACGGGGAAGGTGAAGGAGATAGTGGATATGATGGAAAGAAGGAAGTTGGATTTATTGGGATTGGCAGAAACAAAGTGGAAAGGGGAAGGAAGGAGAGAACTGAGAAAAGGCTATAGACTGTACTGGAGTGGGAACGAAGAGGGAAAGAGGAATGGAGTGGGAGTAGTAGTACGAGATGGTTTAAAAGAAGAAGTGAGGAGAATAAGTGATAGGATGATGAAAGTGAAAGTAGCACTGAGGGGAGAGACCGTAGAAATAGTACAAGTGTATGCTCCACAAGTAGGCTGCGCCTCTGAAGAGAAGGAGGAGTTTGAAGAGGAATTGCAGAAGCAGCTGGTAGGAAGAAATATGATTGTTATGGGGGATCTGAATGCCCATGTAAGAAGAGAAAGACAAGGTTATGAGAGTGTTCTAGGACCTGAGGGTTGAGGCGGAAGAAATGAGGAAGGAAAGAGACTGTTGGACTTCTGCCAGAGGAACAGCCTGCTAGTTGGGAACTCCTGGTTTAAGAAAAGAGAGAGCCACACAATCACATGGTACAGTGATGACTTGACCAGGAAGTAGGTGATCGACTATATACTGTATGAGAAAGAACTAAATAAGAACATCACGGACATCAAGGTTATACCATCGGAGAACCTGGATAGCGACCATCGATTGCTGGTAATGAACCTGAGAGGGAGTAAGGAGAAGAAAGGGACTGAGAACCAGGAAAGACGTATAAGGATATGGAAACTGAAAGAAGGGGATAGAAGGGTCGAAACGAGTTTATTTAATGTTAATCAAGTTTGGATTAACCTATAATGTAATTTGGATTAGAATTAGTTTAGTATACCTCAAAATGGTAAAGGAAGGAATTCCAACAGATGAAGAAAGAGGGGTGGAAGAGGAATGGGCTAGATTTAAGAAGACACTAGTAGGTGCAGCAGAAGCAGTATATGGGAGGACAAGTAGTAAGAAGAGGTGGAAGGAAACACCATGGTGGAATGAGAAGACAAAAGATATAGTAAGGGAAAAGAATAGAGCCTTTAGGAGGTGGTATCAAAATAGGATGGTAGAGACAAGGGATGAGTACCAGGAAAGAAAGAAGGAGGCGAAGAGAGTAGTGGCTGAGGAGAGAAGAAAGTGGATGGAAGAGTGGACAAAGATGATGAAGGAGGATAGTGAAGGTACAAAAAAGGTCCTGTATGGGATGGTAATAAATAAGAGGCGGAAGGATCCTACGGATTATGTTAGAATGGTGAACAAAAGGGGACAAGAAATAGAAAATAGGGAAGAACTGAAGAAAATGTGGAAAGAATATTTTGAAGAACTTCTGAACCCAAATGGAAAAGATGGTGAGGAGGAAGAAATCGGGGAAGAGGAAGATGAACTGCAAACAGATAAGGACTTAACATGGAAAGAAGTGGAAGATGCAGTGAACAAGATGAAAGGAGGGAAGGCACCGGGTGTGGATGAGTTGAGTGTGGAGATGGTGAGAGCAGCAGGAGAGGTGGGGATACAGTGGTTGTACCGAGTGATGAGGACAGCATGGAAGGAAAGGAAGACCCCAGAGGACTGGAAAAAAGGAATAATTGTCCCGATCTTCAAGAAAGGTAGTAGAACAGATTGCAGAAACTATCGGGGAATAACACTGATGAGTCATTGTGCAAAGATCTTCGAGAAAGTTTTGGAAAAGAGAATTAGGACAAGGATAGAAGGAGGGATGAGGGAAGAACAACATGGCTTCAGAGCAGGAAGGTCCACAGTGGATTTGATTTTTGACGTAAGGCAGTTACAAGAACAGCACTATGAGTATGGAACAGATCTACTGATGGCCTTCCTGGACATTCAGAAAGCATGACAGTGTATGCAGAAACAAAGTATGGAAGTCCCTGGAGGATAGAGGAGTAGAGAAATGGACTATAAAGAGGATAAAGGAGATGTACAAGGGAAGCGTGAGCTGTGTGAAAGTGGGAGGAGAGAGATCTGACTGGTTGGAACAGAGAAACGGCCTGAAACAAGGAAGTGCACTGTCACCGTTACTTTTCATTGTGGTGATGGATGACATAATGACCCGAGTGGCACAAGTAATTGGGGAAGGAAAGATGAAAGCAATGGTGTTTGCGGATGATTTGGGGAAACAAGGAGGAGGAGGTACAGGAACAGTTGGACGCGTGGGAAGGAATAATACAAGGATATGGGATGAAATTTAGCATAAATAAGAGTGAGATGGTGATCACAACAAGGAAGAAGGAAAGAACCACAACGGGAATAACAATTGGTGGGGAACAGCTGAAGAAAGTGGAGAGTTTCAAGTATCTGGGAAGCCTGATACAAGATAATGGAAGAAACGATAGAGAAATAAATGAGCGGGGGAGGCAGGCAGAAGCATTTCGGAGGAGTGTGAGAAGCATGTTATGGAGCAAGGATGTCCCTCAGAACAGCAAAAAGATGATATATCGGACGTACTATGTCCCTATCCTGACGTATGCCTCGGAGACCTGGGTTATGAAAGGAAGGGAGAAAAGCAAAATACAGGCCAGTGAGATGAGGTTCTTGAGAAGCAGTATTGGAGCTACAAAGATGGACAGAATAAGAAATGAGAGGACCAGAGAATTAATGAAGGAGGAACCATTACAGGATGGTATAGAGTAATCTAGACTTAGATGGTATTGACATGTGAAACGAATGGAGGAGAAGAGGATACCCAGGAGAGTACACGAAACGAAGTGGGAAGGAAAGAGACCGAGAGGAAGACCGAGAGACAGGTGGCTGAGGGGGGTGGAGGAAAGCGTGAAGAAGAGAGGAGAAGACTGGACAAGGGTGGAGGCTGAGAGATGGTGGGAAGACAGAAGACGTTGGAGAGGCTTGTGTTCCAAACAGACCCTGCCAGTGGCTGGAAACTGTGCAAGATGATGAGCAGAGGAGTTAGCACCAATAAATCCAAGGAAAAAACATGAATGGTGGAATGTAGATTGTGATCAAGCAATAGAGAAAAGACACCAAGCATGGATAAAACATCAAGCTCTAAAGTCAGAAGAATCAAATTTAGAACTAACTATACAAAGAAAATTAACCCATAAAATCATCAGACAAACGAAACGTAATCATCTTAAAAATACACTGGGAAAGATAGAAGACGATTTCAAGAAAAAGCAATCTCGAGTTTATTACAAAACATTTGGTAAATATCTAAAAAAAATTGAAGCTCCAACATTAATGTTGAAAAATCAAACAGGAAAGTTAGCACATTCTAACCAAGAAAATACAGAGATCCTTGCAGAAGCATTCGAGAAACTGTTAAATTGTGATGATCCACTGGAAACCCTGCAAGTAAACACTGATACACCTATTTTAACTTCACCTGATTTAATAAATCCTCCAAACATTAATGAAGTAGAACTCGCAATTAAAGAACAAAAAAATTACAAAACTTGTGGCGAAGACATAGTCTTTGCTGAAATCTGGAAAAATGCTAGTAAACCTGCGATTATAAATCTTCATCAACATTTAGTTAAAATGTGGATTACTGAAGAAATTCCTGCACACTGGACCATAGGAATAATCCATCCATTATTTAAGAAAGGAGACAAAACGAACCCAGATAACTACAGAGGAATTACCCTTCTGGACTGCACATATAAAATTTTCTCTCGCATAATTTACAACCAAATGCTTTCAAAAATGGAACGAGCCTCGGACAGGATGGATTTAATAGACGACGACACGGCTGTACACACGGACTAAGATTTGGAACTTTAAACCTAAGAACGCTGACGGGGAAGGTAGAGGAGATAGTGGATATGATGGAAAGAAGGAAGTTGGATTTATTGGGATTGGCAGAAACAAAGTGGAAAGGGGAAGGAAGGAGAGTACTGAGAAAAGGCTATAGACTGTACTGGAGTGGGAACGAAGAGGGAAAGAGGAATGGAGTGGGAGTAGTAGTACGAGATGGTTTGAAAGAAGAAGTGAGGAGAATAAGTGATAGGATGATGAAAGTGAAAGTAGCACTGAGGGGAGAGACCGTAGAAATAGTGCAAGTATATGCTAATAGTGCAAGTATATGCTCCACAAGTAGGCTGCGCTTCTGAAGAGAAGGAGGAGTTTGAAGAGGAATTGCAGAAGCAGCTGGTAGGAAGAAATATGATTGTTATGGGGGACCTCAATGCCCATGTAGGAAGAGAAAGACAAGGTTATGAGAGTGTTCTAGGACCAGAGGGTTGGGGTGGAAGAAATGAGGAAGGAAAGAGACTGTTGGACTTCTGCCAGAGGAACAGCCTGCTAGTTGGGAACTCCTGGTTTAAGAAAAGAGAGAGCCACACAATCACATGGTACAGTGATGACTTGACCAGGAAGTCGGTGGTCGACTATATACTGTATGAGAAAGAACTAAATAAGAACATCACGGACATCAAGGTTATACCATCGGAGAACCTGGATAGCGACCATCGATTACTGGTAATGAACCTGAGAGGGAGTAAGGAGAAGAAAGGGACTGAGAACCAGGAAAGACGTATAAGGATATGGAAACTGAAAGAAGGGGATAGAAGGGTCGAGTACCTCAAAATGGTAAAGGAAGGAATTCCAACAGATGAAGAAAGAGGGGTGGAAGAGGAATGGGCTAGATTTAAGAAGACACTAGTGGGTGCAGCAGAAGCAGTATGTGGGAGGACAAGTAGTAAGAAGAGGTGGAAGGAAACACCATGGTGGAATGAGAAGACAAAAGATATAGTAAGGGAAAAGAATAGAGCCTTTAGGAGGTGGTATCAAAATAGGACGGTAGAGACAAGGGAAGAGTACCAGGAAAGAAAGAAGGAGGCGAAGAGAGTGGTGGCTGAGGAGAGAAGGAAGTGGATGGAAGAGTGGACAAAGATGATGGAGGAGGATAGTGAAGGTACAAAAAAGGTCCTGTATGGGATGGTGAAAGATAAGAGGCGGAAGGATCCTACGGATTATGTTAGAATGGTGAACAAAAGGGGACAAGAGATAGAAAATAGGGAAGAACTGAAGAAAATGTGGAAAGAATATTTTGAAGAACTTCTGAACCCAAATGGAAAAGATGGTGAGGAGGAAGAAATCGGGGAAGAGGAAGATGAACTGCAAACAGAAAAGGACTTAACATGGAAAGAAGTGGAAGATGCAGTGAACAAGATGAAAGGAGGGAAGGCACCGGGTGTGGATGAGTTGAGTGTGGAGATGGTGAGAGCAGCAGGAGAGGTGGGGATACAGTGGCTGTACCGAGTGATGAGGACAGCATGGAAGGAAAGGAAGACCCCAGAGGACTGGAAAAAAGGAATCATTGTCCCGATCTTCAAGAAAGGTAGTAGAACAGATTGCAGAAACTATCGGGGAATAACACTGATGAGTCATTGTGCAAAGATCTTCGAGAAAGTTTTGGAAAAGAGAATTAGGACAAGGATAGAAGGAGGGATGAGGGAAGAACAACATGGCTTCAGAGCAGGAAGGTCCACAGTGGATTTGATTTTTGCTGTAAGGCAGTTGCAAGAACAGCACTATGAATATGGAACAGATCTACTGATGGCCTTCCTGGACATTGAGAAAGCATATGACAGTGTATGCAGAAACAAAGTATGGAAGTCCCTGGAGGATAGAGGAGTAGAGAAATGGACTATAAAGAGGATAAAGGAGATGTACAAGGGAAGCGTGAGCTGTGTGAAAGTGGGAGGAGAGAGATCTGACTGGTTGGAACAAAGAAACGGCCTGAAACAAGGAAGTGCACTGTCACCGTTACTTTTCATTGTGGTGATGGATGACATAATGACCCGAGTGGCACAAGTAATTGGGGACGGAAAGATGAAAGCAATGGTGTTTGCAGATGATTTGATGATTTGGGGAAACAAGGAGGAGGAGGTACAGGAACAGTTGGACGTGTGGGAAGGAGTAATACAAGGATATGGGATGAAATTTAGCATAAATAAGAGTGAGATGGTGATCACAACAAGGAAGAAGGAAAGAACCACAACGGGAATAACAATTGGTGGGGAACAGCTGAAGAAAGTGGAGAGTTTTAAGTATCTGGGAAGCCTGATACAAGATAATGGAAGAAACGATAGAGAAATAAATGAGCGGGGGAGGCAGGCAGAAGCATTTCGGAGGAGTGTGAGAAGCATGTTATGGAGCAAGGATGTCCCTCAGAACAGCAAAAAGATCATATATCGGACGTACTATGTCCCTATCCTGACGTATGCCTCGGAGACCTGGGTTATGAAAGGAAGGGAGAGGAGCAAAATACAGGCCAGTGAGATGAGGTTCTTGAGAAGCAGTATTGGAGCTACAAAGATGGACAGAATAAGAAATGAGAGGACCAGAGAATTAATGAAGGAGGAACCATTACAGGATGGTATAGAGAAATCTAGACTTAGATGGTATGGACATGTAAAACGAATGGAGGAGAAGAGGATACCCAGGAGAGTACATGAGACGAAGTGGGAAGGAAAGAGACCGAGGGGAAGACCGAGAGACAGGTGGCTGAAGGGGGTGGAAGAAAGCGTGAAGAAGAGAGGAGAAGACTGGACAAGGGTGGAGGCTGAGAGATGGTGGGAAGACAGAAGACGTTGGAGAGGCTTGTGTTCCAAACAGACCCGGCCAGTGGCTGGAAACTGTGCAAGATGATGATGATCAAAAACATTCTGGAACCACAACTTGGAGAATATGAAGGAGGATTTCGCCCTTACAGAAGTTGTCCAGACCAAACCCTTAGCCTGAAATTAATAATGGAATATTACAAAAACAGAAATGAGCAACTCTTTATCTCTTTTATAGATTTCAAGAAAGCCTATGATAGTATTCATAGACTGACACTGCTAAAAATCCTCAGATCATATGGTCTCCATCCTAAATTGATAAAAATCATTCGATTAACATTAACAAACACAAATTCGAAAGTTAAATTTAGGGGAGAAATATCAACAGCTTTCACAGTAAAAACTGGTCTCAGACAAGGTGATGGATTATCCCCTCTGCTTTTCAATGTGGCTCTTGATTATATCATGAAGGTTTGGCAAAAGGAAAACCTTCCTAAGATCAAAATTGGAACAAAACCATCAATAAAAAATAAACTGCTTAGGATTTGCAGATGACTTGGCTCTTTTAGCACTAGTCAAGGAAGAGGTTTGTACTCAGATCACTAGTCTCCAAGAAATTGCTCACGGGATAGGATTACAGATATCCTTTGAAAAAACTGAGTTCATGCCTATGAAACCCTTAGATATAAATGAAGTCTATATAAATGATCATAAAATTAACCTAGTTCCTCAATTTAAGTATCTTGGAGAAATTATAACACATAACTTAAACGAAAAAGTAACTTGGATAAATAGAACAAATAAAATGAAAAAGGCACAATCTCTAACCTGGTCAACATATAATAAAAAATGCCTATCAATAGCTACTAAGATCCAACATTATAAAACTGTAACTCTCCCAGAAGCCACTTATGCTTGTGAAACACTGTTCCAAATTAACCCCCTTAGCGTGTACGGCGCAACGGTGCGCCCACTAGCCTGCTACCTTCACAGCGTGTACGGCGCTAGGGTGCGCCGTCGAATTTGAATCGCCCGTTGCGTGGACTTCGTAATAGTTATTTATTTGGTCGTAAGATGGCAGGAAGAGGCAACTTATGGCTACACTTCGAGCTACTTATTATTGCCAGGAGGTGTCGCATATCTTCACAGTCATTTATTTTTCAGATCTCTGCACACGTGTTCCCGCTTTTGCGGACCGTGAGTTTGCTTGTAAACATGGCAGGTCCTGGCACAGTTATTGATGACAAAGAAATAGCTAATTTGCTCGATAATAGTGCCAACGAATGTGATTCAGAGTGTGACAGTGATATCGAGGATGCGTTCGCTATAACTTCCAGTGAAGATAGTGACGCTGACGATGTAATTCGTGATAGAACGCCAAAAAATACGAACACATTGCGCGACTGTGATATTGTCCCAGTATTGACGTGCCGCTGACAAGGGATAATCAGGTTATTGAACGTTTATAATATTATGTTATATGTTGTTGTTATTGTGAGTGTTTTTTGAAAACTTTTGCCAGTGCGTTTGGAAAGTATAGCGAAATTCATATGATTCCGCGCTTACCATTGGGAGTAGGCTAGAAATAATGCACGTTGTGGGTGCAGCCCAGAGTTTCACAATATCACGCTTGAGGGGTTAAAAATGAACAAAGAACTGATCAGCTCCTCAAAACGGAAAGAAGAATCATTAGAACGTGCATAAATAAAAAGTATCAAGTTGAGGGAGTCTGGAGGATTCTCCCAAATGAAACTGTCTATCGTGAGATTGATCCAATCACTACCACAATGAAGAAGAAAAGAATTTCATATTTTTTTCACATCTTCGGCTTCCAGAAAACAGAATTGTACGCCAACTGGTGATGAGAAATCTAGGAAAGAAAACTGGAGGAAAATGGATCCAAGAAATCCAACAAGATCTCTAAGCAGTTGGACTCAAGATAACAGATGCCGAGGAGAAAAATAAAATTAACTCCATTCTTAAAACTCACAAATTTTCTGCAGAAATGACACATAGAAAGCCTATGGAGATTTCAGACGAGTTGAGAAAATCCCGATCTGAAAGAATGAAAAAGTACTGGAAAGAGCGCAAGAACCAAGCAGTACTACCTTCAAAGAAGAAGTGATTGTGGAACGACTCAAGTGGTCCAATGTGACCAATCAAGATTAATAATAATAATAGAATAAACAGGGAAAATACATGGAAAAAATTTAGCACGAAAAAAATGCCTTGACGTACACACATCAAAAAAAGTTTTGCATCACCTCGGTTCCCAGATCTCCGGCATATAGACGTTGACTGTGTATATTGTATCCAAGATACAGTCCCTTTGACTGTTCATAGATGTCACTAAAACTGCTCAAAGATGTAAACAACCATGCATGAGCAGGGCCTATTAGACGGAGGGGGTACGACAGCCGATCAGTTCCAGTCATTCCACCAGGACGAAGGTACGCTGCTCATGTTGTCTGTAGTTCTACCATGCCTAGAAGGTCAATACCGCAGTTCGATCGCGTCCGCATTGTTACTTTGTGTCAAGAAGGGCTCTCAACAAGGGAAGTTTCCAGGCGTCTCAGAGTGAACCAAAGCGATGTTGTTCGGACATGGAGGAGGTACAGAGATACAGGAACTGTCGATGACAGGCCTCGCTCAGGCCGCCCAAGGGCTACTACTGATATCGCGTTAGGAGATGGCAGTCCAACACGCTGTGACGGGGTGCGGGGGGTCTTGCAGTACGCATGCGCGGCCCTCATATTCCAAACTTAAATATATCGGCTCCGCGCATGCCAATCGCTGTTATTGCAACACACGACACGCAGCCAGTGAAAGAAGGAATGTGATGAGTGAGTGAAACAAGTAGTGACTAACTGAATGTTTTTGGAATGCGCGATACGCAGTGAGCGGGAAGACATCTGCAGTTCAAACCCAACTGCCAACTCCTGGCGCGATATCAGTACTGTAGTGGATGACCGCTACTTACGGATTGCCGCTCGGAGGAACCCTGACAGCAATGCCACCATGTTGAATAATGCGTTTCGTTCAGCCACAGGACGTCGTGTTTCAACTCAAACTGTGCGCAATAGGCTGCATGATGCGCAACTTCACTCCCGACGTCCATGGCGAGGTCCAGCTTTGCAACCCCGACACCATGCAGCGCGGTACAGATGGGCCCAACAACATGCTGAATGGACCCCACGGAATTGGCATCACGTTCTCTTCACCGATGAGTGTCGCATATGCCTTCAACCAGACAATCGTCGGAGACGTGTTTGGAGGCACCCTGGTCAGGCTGAACGTCTTAGACACACTGTCCAGCGAGTGCAGCAAGGTGGTGGTTCCCTGATGTTTTGGGGTGGCATTATGTGGGGCCGACGTACGCCACTGGTGGTCATGGAAGGCTCCGAAACGGCTTTACGATACCTGAATGACATCCTCCGACCCATAGTGCAACCATATCGGCAGAATATTGGAGAGGCATTTGTCTTCATGGACGACAATTCTCGACCTCATCGTGCACATCTTGTGAATGCGTTCCTTCAAGATAACGGCATCGCTCGACTACAGTGGCCAGCATGTTCGCCAGACATGAACCCTATCGAACATGCCTGGGATATGTTGAAAAGGGCTGTTTATGGACGTCTTGACCCACCAACCACTCTGAGAGATTTACGCCGAATTGTCGTTGAGGAGTGGGACAATTTGGACCAACAGTGTCTTGATGAACTTGTGGATAGTATGCCACGGCGAATACAGGCATGCATCAATGCAAGAGGACGTGCTACTGGGTATTAGAGGTAGTGGTGTGTACTGCAATCTGGACCACAAATGCTGAAAGTCTAGCTGTATGATGGTACAACATGCAATGTGTGGGTCTCATGAGCAATAAAACGAGCTGAAATGTTGTTTGTGTTGATCTCTATTCCCTTTGTATTTAACGGTTCCGGAACTCTTGGAACCGAGGTGATGCAAAACTTTTTTTGATGTGTGTATGATTGGGCTTAATAATATGCATCGTTGGCGGTATTAATTAATCTTGCATACAAGACTCTCAACTTATATGGAATAAGGTATAGTTGTGATGTAACGTTATACGTAGAGGTATTAGAAAGTGTTGTTATTTTTTTGAAGATTTGTTGATTTAAAATTCAAAAGGTGGTGTTTTGTGTTTTTATTATTTTTTCGGGGGATGACATGTTAAAATTTGGAAAGCGATAAGGTTTGTACAATAAGTGCATTTAAAAATATAAACAATTAATAAAACAAAGTAAAAAACAAAACAGCAGGGTAAAATGTTAAACATGGCTATGGAAGAATGAGATAATACTTATATGGAAGTCACATTTTTATTTTACATTCACCATCTCGAAACACATTTCAGTGAATACCTTTTTCAGTTTTATCCAAATACTGCGGTGAAATCACTGGAAGTAGATCATGGTTAAAGTCTCAGCATTTGCAGCTGTCAATTTTCGCCTCCTATCACTTACTATGAGACTGTATTTCGAAAATGACCTTTCCGAATCCACATTTGAACAAGGATACCACACACACTTTAATGCAGCTGTTGCATAGTCTCGGTGAGCAGGCCTTAATCCCATGAGGATCTCTGGAACATTCACATTATCTTCATGACGCAGTTGGTTCTTGATTGCAGTCAGGTAAATGCTGTGAGCCTCTAAAAACTGTTGAGACTCCATCTTCGTAAGAAATGGGGCATTCTTCTTAAATTGGAGCAGTTCTGTGGGAGATACGTTCTTAGGTGCATGCCGAGGATCAAACAATGACCCGATGGCTTCTACAGTCTTCCTGGCTGGATCCGTGGTCCTTAAAGTCCTGACTTTCACTAGAGCTGACTGGGCAACACACGTAAGCTTGGACTTAACCTTTATCTGCATCTTTTGAGGAAGCTGTTCCAAGTTCTGGAGGATCATATGATTGAACATTCCACCATCGCCTAATAGCTTGAGCTTTACCTCAAGGTCATCTAGCTTCCCAGCCAGTAAGTGAATTGTTGGGTCCTTAGATCCCTCCAAGAAATTAAGCAAGTCCATAAGAGAGGCACCATCAACAGAAACATACAATGCTTGTAATTGTATAAATTGTATTGTTGAAGTCGATGCTTGTTGGAAAAATTTGACCCCAGAATTTGAATCTTCCAATGTTTTGAAAAATTCTACCAGATCTTCCACATGCGTGGCCATATACATTGCAGCCTTAAACCATGAATTCCATCTTGTACATACAGGCATTGGGAAAGCTAGAATTTCATTCTCTTTTTCTGTGTTTTCATATTTCTCCCTTAGAAATGCAACGTAATTGCTTTTTCTTTTTCGCGTATTTAAAAAGGCATTCTTTGTCTTTACTATAGACATGTTCAATTCGTCCAGCTCGTTTTCAAATACGCAGCCGATAAGATTGACTTTATGAGCCCAGCACTGGACATGACTTAATTCTTCAATCAATCCTTGAAGAGTAGTTACACATTTTGTCATATAGCGTGCTGAGTCCGTAACTACTGCCACTACACGCTCCCGTTCAATTTCATAGGAATTCAAGGTGTCTAATATCGCATTGGAGCAATTTACGCTATTGGCAGAATCTAGAACAACAGAGGCAGCCAGATGGGTGTTCATTTCAGTTGATGGTACTGATGGACGAAAAGGAATGTTGAAAACACACCTACCATTCTTGTCAGTTGTTTCGTCACATAGCAGAAACACGTCTTTGTTTTTTATATCTTCCCTAATTTCTTCCCTCCTTCTTTCGCCAATCATGGGGATGTATTTCTGACGAATCTGATTTGCTGATGGTAAATCTCCACTTCCGCGAACGTACTTATTAAACCAAGTACGGATAGCAGGATTGTCTAGTTTCTCTACTGGTATATTAGCTTTCACAAACGCAGTAGTAGTGTCCAAAATAAACTCTTCTTTCATATCCTTCAAACGACTAGCATTTGATAATGTTTCTTTCAAGGTGGCCACTCTAGGAACACTAACTTCAAGACGCGAATTTTCTCGGCGTTTTGAATGCTTCTCCGATTTGCAATGTTTGTCTAATGCATCTTTCCTGCGATAATCTAACCGACAATCACAATATTTGCACATAAGAATGCCACAAGAAATTATAAATCCTTCATTCTTATATTCTTTAAGTCTGTCTGTGGCAGAAACAGCTACCTTCGGCATTTTTAAACTCAACTGAGCGATGCCCAGTAATAAACAGTGTTATCACACGGTTGACTGTAGTCACACGCCAGTATACATTCGTAACCACACGCAAAATTTATTTCTGAATTCGTGTCATAATATTTAAATTACGTCGCGTCTCATCTTCCTGTACTGCTAAGTTCGGAACTAATACGACGAACACATGGTCGCCAACTGATTCACGCAAATAACACACTAGCTTCGATGATAACGCACAATTTGCACACTTTTTATTAAATTATATCGAATTCTCTACTATAATTTACACTCGCTACCGATGTAACAGGAGGCAAACGTAGTTTACATTATGAACAACTATCACATAACCTTTTGGAGGTAGTCGGCCAAACTATTCACGCCGCGATATAACAGCTGTTTACCACAGCGCTAAAATCCAACGAGTAACGAGAATATCGACAGTATATCGTAATATGACGTATATCGTAGTATTACCCCTCGCGAAACTATACAATCGATCATTCTCTCGAATTGAACACCAACCAAATTCGATTATCGGCTTGTGGACAAAAATGTTCGGATTGGTGTGGGGAAAAAATATGAAAATTTGTTTTTATTTCGCAGCTTGCGGTATTTGTGGTGTTATTCACAAAATTCGCGTTATTTCGCGATTTAATTTCACTCCTGGGCGGCACGAAATATGTAAATACGTGAAAATAAAACATCCTAACCTCTAAATATGACTTTTCGTTTTATCGCGAATTAACAAAAACTAACACCTCTAGTTATACGTAATGTTATACAGTGTTGGTATTGCTACTAGTGGAGTGACACAGTGTGGTGCAATAGCACATAGTGTAGTGTTATACAGTGTAGGTATTGCTACTAGTGGAGTGACACAGTGTGGTGCAATAGCACCTAGTGTAGTGTTATACAGTGTTACCGTATATATATATATACCGTATATACTCGAATACCACCCGCACATTTTTAAACAAAATCGGACGTGAAAAATTGGGGTGCGGGTCTTATTTGAGTCATCCTGATTTTAAAGATTTAAATTGCCCGCCACGCGCGATATCGGGTGTTGCGAGTATCCGCTAGATGGTGCTAGCCTTCTTCCGGCTATCACTTTGTTTTACCGTAAGCAGGCGGCGTCATAGTCTCGCGCACGTGTTGCGCACGTTTTCGAGTGTAAACATGAGTTGTACGAAGGGTTTGCGGTCGTTTAATGTGAGTGAGAAGCTGAAGTTATTGGAAATTGTGCCCGGTAGGAAATATGATATTGACGAGTCATGTATTCGTGATTGAGCGGGATGACATCTATGCTACAACCACTGGATATTTGCGAGAACCGCCAGTTCAATGCAGCCTTGAAACAGCTGTATACGGAGCAGATGGCGGCCGATATGCACACACTGACTCCAACTGGTCGTAATCAGCGCCCGGAAGTTCAGCTGCTATGTTCGTGCATTTTGACGGCATGGAGTCGTATCTCGGGAGATCTCATACGGAAGAGTTTCAAGAAATGTAGTATTTCGAATGCTATGGATGTCAGTGATGACGACATTTAGTGGGATGGTGATAAAAGTTCCGAAGTTGGTACTTCTGATGACGATGAATGAAGTGTTTGTGTACTTTTATTTGTATTTTTAATCGTTTGATGTGTGTTATTTTAGGACGACTTCAATACTGTTGGAAACTATTTTGGATAAATGCTATTCTGTTTATTTAGTTAAGATTGTACATCATTTTGAGTTTTTTTTTTTTTTTTGAATTTCGTTCTTCAAAATCAGGGTGCGGATCTTATTCGAGGGCGGGTCGTATTCGAGTAAATACAGTATATAGTATGATCAAGTAGGGAGTGATAGAGGAGTAACACCCCTTTAAAAAACCCTGGTCCAGCTCTCCCGGCTGGTAGTACCTTGTTAGGGTCCCTTGCCAGGGTTACGGTGAAGTCCTCAACGGTACCTGCAGTGAAAGAGGTGAACTCTGGCACAGTGTGGTTGGCGGAAGGGGCTGCCTATTGCTCAGGTTTAATAGGGCAAACTATTGTCGATAGTTATGATGGGCAGGTTTTGGCCCAACGGCAAAATGATTGGACGAGGAGCCAATCACTCTCTTGGCTCCCAACGGTCATAGAGGCGGAAGAGGCCACGCCAGACGGACTGGCTGTAAAGGCGCACCTCAGTAGTACTTGAGTATGCGGCAGTTCGTTGCAGTCTCTGTGTTCGGTCCTGCATGTCTCATTCTTCGTGAGCCGCAGAATAAGGCTCAGAGATCATAGTGTGTGGGTCTCGTCCTGGCAAGCTGAGATCCACCCTAAACAAATTCACGCCAGTGACACTTCTTCCGAACGTCACTTTTCAAAGTCCAACGGCGATGGGATATGGACGGTAGGGGCAGGTTATGGGTGTAACTGGAAGCCCCTAGTTCGGACCTGCACGTTGGCAGCAGATGTGTGATGGTCGTCTTCTGGAGACTCTGTGACTACTCAGGAATTCGGTCCTGCATCTGTGTTTGGGCAGGCCTATTTAGGATCACCGCTGCCCACCCCACATGGGGAAGGCCCTAGAAAAGGTGGGCTAAACATCGGAAGTCACAATCTTGGTCCGGCTGGGCAACCGCACTCAGCAGGTCACCCCTCATGCGGTCGAAACTCAAAAACAGTAAAGAATCACAAATTGATTATTGGATCATGGAACATCAGAACCTTGCTTGATTTTGACAATAACATTAGACCTGAGAGAAGGTCAACTCTCGTAACCCATGAGTTATCAAGACTCAACGTTGACATTGCTGCTCTCAGTGAAACTAGGCTGTCTTCTGAAGGCAAGATTACTGAATCTGGAACAGGATATACCATCTTCTGGAAAGGAAAGGAGGAGGGTGAATGTCGTATTCATGGTGTGGGCTTCGCTGTGAAGACCAAACTGGTAAATTATCACCAACTTACGCCCATTGCAATCAGCGAAAGGTTCATGACTCTCCGCATACCACTCTCAGGAGGTTCCTTTAAGACACTCAAATCTGCCTATGCTCCTACCTTAGATTCTGATGATGAAGTAAAGACTCAGTTCTATAATCAGCTAAGTGAAATCATCTCCAAGGTACCATCTGCAGATAAACTCTTGCTCCTCGGCGACTTCAATGCCAGAGTTGGGAAAGATCACAGGCTATGGAATAATGTGATGGGCAAACAGGGACTTGGAAAATGTAATCCCAATGGACTGTTGCTTCTTGGTCTTTGTGCAGAACACGAACTTTTCATTACCAACACGCAGTTCCGGCTACCTGACCGCTTCAAAACCACGTGGATGCATCCTCGTTCCAAACATTGGCACATTCTTGATTATATCATTACCCGGCAATGTGATAAGAAGGACACTCTTATTACCAGAACAGCAAGGAATATAGACGATTGTTGGACAGATCATAAACTTCTTATATGTAAGTTCAGGATATCCATCAGACCTAAACCACCTAGGAACATCAAAAATTTGCCAAGAAAGAAGTTTAATACATCCAAACTTCAGGATGAATCCATGTACAAACATTTTGGAAACAGGATCGTCACCCAGTTATCAGAAAACCCAGTAACAAATGATATTCAGCAAGAATGGGCCACATTACAGAAGATTATCACACAGTCAGCTGAGGAAACCATTGGTTTTATAGTGCGGAAAAGACAAGACTGGTTTGATGACAACAATGAGGAAATTCTGTCTCTCATCAATGCCAAAAGGAATGCCTATCTTGCCCATCTTCAAGACCCAACTTCCAATACAAAGAGAGATAAACTACTGGAACTCAAGGGTAAATGCCAGACGCAGATAAGGCAGATTAAAAATACTTGGTGGCAACAGAAGGCTCAGGAACTGCAGAGACAATCGGATGCTCGAGACTTGAGAAACTTCTATGCCGTACTCAAGGAAATATATGGACCATCTCGCTCATCATCAGGTACACTGAAAAGCGCTGATAATTCTACTACCTTTACTGATAGTCAAGAAATCTTGGAATGCTGGAAGGAGCACTTCTCCAATCTCCTAAATCGTCCATCAGAAGCTGCTGAAGACTTCCTCTGTGATGTGCCGCAACAACCTGAACAACTGTGGTTGGCAGTACCTCCTACTTATCATGAATTCAGTGCAGCTCTCACCCAATTGAAACCCAGAAAAGCACCTGGCCCAGATAACATCCCTCTGGAACTAATTCAAGCCGGAGGTCATTCCCTCAAAACAAGAATTTTCATCCTTATCCTCAGAATATGGGAATCAAGAAAGGTACCTGGAGACCTAAAGAATGCCACTATCGTCACTATCTTTAAAAAGGGTGATCGCAGTGTTTGTGGCAACTACCGTGGTATATCACTGTTATCAATTGTGGGGAAGATTCTTGCAAGAATTCTACTTAACCGCCTCAAGGTTATCTCTGAGAGGATCCTCCCAGAGTCACAATGCGGATTTAGAACTTCCAGAAGCACAATTGACTTGATTTTCTGTGTGAGACAGCTACAAGAAAAATGTAGAGAACAACAGAATCCACTCTTCTTAGTCTTTTATGACTTGGAAAAGGCATTTGATTCAGTTCCAAGACCAGCCATGTGGGCAGTGCTGAAGCGGTTTGGTTGCCCTCAGCGTTTTGTAGATCTAATCAAGGCTCTCCATGATGGCATGACAGGTCAGATTTGCCATCAGAATAAGATGTCCGATGAATTTCCCATTACCCATGGACTGAAACAAGGATGTGTACTGGCTCCAACGCTTTTTGCGCTGTACTTGGCTGCAATGCTTTATGATTCACCCACAAACATCCCAGGTGTGGAGGTCAAGTATCGTTTTGATGGAGGGCTTTTCAAACTAACTCGTCTCCGCTCCTTGAGGAAAACTCAGGTTACTAAGCTTACTAACATGTTGTATGTAGATGATGCTGCGTCACCAACTCTCACACCAGAAGAGCTGCAAGAGTCAGTTAACTGTTACAAAAGTGCATGTGATCGCTTTGGTCTTACCATAAATGTCAATAAGACTAAAGTCTTGGCACAACCTTCACCAGGCACACCTCTTCCTCAGTTCAATATCTCCATCTCAAATTTGCCATTAGAACAGGTTGACCACTTCTCGTACCTGGGCAGTACCATTTCTGTGAGCTGTACCTGTGAGCAGGATGTGGATAAGGGAATTGGCGCAGCCCATGTAGCATATGGACGATTCGCGCACCGGGTCTTCATGAATAAAGATCTGTCCATGAGTACAAAGCTTATGGTGTACAAAGCAGTAGTCATTTCTACATTGTTGTATGGCTGTGAAACGTGGACCCTTTACCGACGTGATCTTAGGAAGCTTGAGCGTTTCCACCTACAAAAACTTCGATCAATCCTGAGAATTAAATGGGAAGACCGCATTACCAATATTGCTGTTCTGGAAAAGGCTCAAATCAACAGCATAGAATCATTCATAATAGGTCACCAATTTAGATGGATTGGTCATGTCCATCGGATGGATGATGTGAGATTACCTCGTCAAATGCTATATGGTGAGTTATGCTATGGCACCAGACCTCATGGTGGTCCTAAGAGGCGCTACAAGGACCAATTTAAGCAGACCCTGAAATTGACAGGTCTTGATTCACTAACCTGGGACATGCTGGCTGAAGACCGCTGAACTTGGCGCCGTACCATCTCTGATACTGTAAAGACGTTTGAAAGGGATCGACGCGTACATGAAGAGGCCAAGCGTCAAGCTAGGAAACTTCGAGCAGCCCAACCACATCCTCCTCCAGCAATACTATGTGACTTGTGTGGTCGCTTGTTCCATGCCAGGATTGGACTCTTTAGTCACCGTAAACACATCCACAAACTGGACTGAAGGAAGAAGATTTATACTCGAATTCGAGTTAAAGCCGATGATGAACGTGATTCATTGAACAGATGGCGCAAACTCTGAATCGAGTTTACTTATGTCCCAGGCATCCTTCCTGTACTGTCGACTTGTGTATGTAAATGATTTGCAGACTGTCAAAGCGTTTTTTAATAAGAAGCGATGAGCTAATAGACATACAGGTAAATGGGATTTCTTTGTCTATAATGAGTAATAAAACAAATACTGCAACGACGATGGTTTACATAACCTAAAATTCACTCATCAACAATAACACTTTTGTATTTAGTATTTTTCGAAAATCAGGGAGGGATCATCGAAATTCAATCCAGAATAGCTGCAACCGTCAAAGTACCCAGATTTTTAGCCTTGGTTAGAAGAAGTTCCAAAATGCAAAACATGCTTTTTGTTACGTGTGCAAAAGACAGATTGCTTTGAGCAACATGGGCAAGAGAGCTATCACTAGCCACATGACAGGAAAAATTCACAAAGCAAGGAGCACCAGCCAGCATGTGACTGTGCTTTTGTCAGATCGGGCCATAATTCAGTTGTCGTTTTATATTGCGTGTCAACAAGGACCGAGCTTGAACAATTTGATAGGAGTAAATCTCGCCTGGATCATTTTTATACTAAACAGTTCAAGGGCTTGGAAGAATATAAAGGTGGGTGCCAGGTCATAAAAATCATCCCCATATTTTCTTATGGTAATGCCTTTGTGGAGGTTTATTTTTCTATTAACAAGGAAATGTTAGTGGAAAGCATTCACGAGGAAACTCACAGCAATGAGAAGAGCAAGGGATGGATTTCAGGATGCAAGTGGAGATATGTACATTGATGATGAAATGGTTCGTTACGATTGTGGGGGTATGGCTAAGGAACAGATCTCTATTGAAGAACGAAAACTATGGGAAATGGAAATAGAACAGTTGAGTCGGTACAAGAGAGGGAAGAAAAGAGAGGATGAAGTGTTAATGGCATTAAATAAAGAAAAGGAAGAATTGTGCACAAAGCAACACGAGCTGGAAATGAAAATAAAGACATTGAAGAGAGAGAACGTCAAACGTATTCAGTCACCTAAATATCTGTGATTAAATATTATACATGTACCTAAATAATTGTGATTATTTTGAAATGTGATCAATGAAACGTGCAAGTTATTTAATTTGTGAAAGATATACATTGTCGTAAGATACTATATGTGCTATGTATTTTACGTTCGGTAATAAATAAAAGTATTTACCGTACATAAATTTTGTTTTATTTTCAGAAAATAAACACAAATAGTATCCTTATAAAAGTATGTGTGTTAATAAAAGGTTAAATTTACCACAGGGAAAAATTATAATAGAACAGGGGAAACGCAGGGGAAACAAAGGGAAAATAATTTTAGGTAACCAGCGGTCACCCTGTAAATGCATTCATCACCTGCGACAATATTAATTTATTTTACAGTTATGACCACTAGGCATGCCGTCCCAAGGTATTGTTTACTTGTGTCTCACGTCAGCCTGCTTCGTTGACAGGTACAGTTGAGCGAGTCGGATATGACTCAGTTCCAATAGCCTCAGTCATCCTTTAAGAGGGCGCTAAAGTCAGCCGGCCGGCCGCTCGTGGCAGGCTCTACTTATAGCATTGAGAGAGAGTTAAAATCGACGTTTTAAATAAGTCAATGGCTGAAATTAAACAAAACTTCACTTTCAAATCACGTAAATACCTTCAATAGCACTTATTAAACTTTTCAAATGAGATTTCATTGATAATAACATATTGTATCATTGAAACTGAGAAGCAATTTTCCCATTATGCAAGGCCTATTTTTCACAGATTTTACTTCAGAAATTAAAAATCAATGTGACTGTCAAAAGTGATGAAAAGTTGCATGGCTGTAAAGGGTATTTGTTTAAGAATGCTTCTATAGAGATGAATCTTGCTTTCCTCCTGCGTGTTTCTATGAAAGAAGCAGTTTTTAATGCCCTACACTTTCAGTCGTAGTGCCGCTGCCGTAGAAGTTTGCTACTTAGCCGCAAGAGCGCAGGCGTAATGGGTCGGTAATGCAGAGTGACAAGTTATTTCTAGCGCTGAGAACAAGACTTACAGCTGATGTATTGTATTCGTTGAATAGGATTCTACTGTGTTTACTTTCGTTTCTTAAACGAACTGTTAGTAGGTTCATTTTCTGTGTACAGTGTTATTAATTCAACGAGTTAAAGTGTAATTTATTGTGATGGGCAAAACTCGGATGCCTCTTTCTGCTTGGCGGAAGAAAAGAAGATTAAATCCAGTGCTACAACGATACAACGATGAAAGAAGGTAAGCAATATTGAATAATACCCTATATTATTCTTAAATAATTTTGTCCCATACACTACTTATTGGAAAATAAAGTACTGAATTTTTTAAACTATAATTTTGAACATATTGATAAAACAGTGTTGTCATCTCATAATTATCAGGGCAGATGACCCCGCTATTCCGTCCTTGGAATTAATAATAACTAACTAAATAATTACATAATTATGAATTCATTTATTCGAGTTATCTTTTCAAGAATCCAGTAAAAATAAATCGAAGGTCATAAGTATTCTATAAATTGTCATTCTAATAAATAATAAAATAATAATAATAACCCCTGGCACTACAGCCCATGAAGGGCCTAGGCCGACCAAGCGACCGCTGCCTGGCCATTTGGCCTGCAGATATTGGGGTCACGCGTGATCAGCGCATCGTGTCCTCTCAGCCGTTAATCTTGGTTTCCGTGATCGGGGCGCTGTCTCACTGTCAAAGAGCTACTCAATTGTCCTTACGAGGCTGAGTGCACCCCGTTCCTGCCCTCAAGTCAGTTTCTAAAATCCCTGACGGAGCCAGGAATCGAACCCGGGGCCTCCGGGTGAGAGGCAGCCGCGCTATACCCCAACACCATGGGGCCACCGTCATTCTAATAAATACAGTATTTATTGTTAAGTTTGTTTTCATTAATGAATATTAAGTTATAGTAAAAAATTGTGTAGTAACTGATGAAAACTGAGAAATTTAATGTTTGCCTTTCGTTTTGTAATAGTTTTTTGTGGTTTAATATTAACAGCAACAATTATTGCAAGTATAGGTAGAAAAAAATACTGTAGTTTTAGAAACAATTAGCTTAATGTAAATTACGGCCAAAATCGAGCTTAAAATACCTTATATAGGCTACACCGCTTTTCTTATAATATTTTACTTTTTCTGAAAATTTACTATCAATAAAATTTTAAATGCCTCAGACTAACTGGCTGCATGGCTCAGCGAAGTGTTCGCCTGCTGTGCCCAAGGTTGCAGGATCGAATCCTGGCGTAGTCAGTTGGCATGCGAGGGCGCCATGTCAGCGGATTTACTGGCACGTTAAAGATCCCCTTCGGGGTAAACTTCCGGCACCTAGGCGTCTTTTAAAAGCCGCAGTAGTTAAAAGGGATGTAACACCCATAACATAATTCAAATGCCTCAGAATGCACCATTTTGCTAATAATGTTTCAAATGTTATGGAAAGAGGGCTAAGCTACTTAACCGCGGGTATTCCTATGTCGTTTATTCTGGACCAGCTATTGACTGTCAGTTAGTTGATATGCTAATTATACCATTCATATTGGCAGTAAAACTTTTAGTATAAAAATGCTGATTTTGTGTTTTTAATCTTTGCTTGATTTTCTTTACTGAGCCTTAGGCAATATGTAAAAAATATATTTTTTTATTGTGGAGAATTCCCTGAACACATCTATCTGACATGATCTAGGTCCGATATGCGTGTCATTATTGAGAGACAAATAATGATCAACAAATAACCCTAAATATACTTTGTAAAAACGACTTTTTCAGTACCAGTACTGGATGCTTAATTTCATTTTTATTTTTTTATTATTTTAGCAAGAAGAAGGCTGATTTGATAGAGACACATGAGCCGGAAGCTGTACAAGAAAAACAAGAACAACCAGTATTGGGAAAGCCACAATGCGTCTCACTGAAACTTAGCGGGAGAAGAGTTGTAAATATTGTTGACTTTTTAGACCAGATCAAAGATTTAGACAAACACAGCCCGTTTAATTGCACTTTCGCCAATATGGAAGTGGTTTCTGAAAAACGTCAAGGCTTAAAAAGTATTTTCGTTTTCATGTGTAACATGTGTGGTTTAAGAAAAACAGTTCATTCTGAAAAATCACATGACAACCTGATGGACGTCAACACTGCCAGTGTTTGTGGTACAGTTACTACAGGCGGTGGGCACGCACAAATGGAGGAGTTCTTGAGCGTACTTGACATCCCTCCTATGAGTCATGTCACATTCAAGAAGTACGAAGAGAAAGTGTCGGAGGGTTGGGCAGCTACTGCGGCGGCGGAGATGGAGTAAGCAGCGGTGGAGGAGGCACGGCTGGCGCTGGAGCTCGGCGAGGTAGATAAGGATGGCGTCCCGCTTATCACTGTGGTCGCTGACGGTTTCTGGTGCAAGAGGTCGTATCACACCAACTACTCAGCTTTATCTGGCGTGGTAAGTTATTAGTTACCGTACTGTATATGGCAAGAGACATAGGCAAATCCTGAACCGAAGCATTTTAGTGGCGCTACATAGTTTGCTCTGTTCACTTTGTGTATCAACGGCCTAAGTAAGTAGCTTTTGATAAAAGTAGTATTTCTGTGATAGCAGAAATTCAAGAGTAGCCTTACCTTGTCGGCGCGCAACTCAAACTTCGTCAGCGAGTTTCACAGCTAAAATTTACCAAAGTACGAGCTGGATTCCGCCAATTCGTACAACATTTATAATTTTAAATTTAAGTTCTTACTTTTCATTAGTGTTCGTATGTGATTTTACAAGAATTCCAAAAATAATGCTTCAACGGGAATAATAAGATTTCATTATGAAATAAGTAAAAATAAGAATTTTAGTGTGACTGTGTAACGGGTTAGCGGCTACACGAGAGGATCGATTTTGACGAAATTCAGCAAGTATGTCAGAAAAACGTCCAACTGTATCTCCAGACTTCTTCCCGTATCTTAGTTTTAGGGGTTTCTTCTGCCCAGATAACATTACGTTCATAAAAAAAGTTTTTAGATGATTTTGATCTGAGTTGGACTGAAATAATCCTTATAGGCCTAATTCACTTTTATTTAATTTCTACCTAATTTGAAATATTAACTTACTGTGTATCATAATAACTATGCAGGTTATACTGTATTTATTTTTGTTTTTGTAGGCAGCTATCGTCGGTCACCGCACTCGGAAGGTGCTCTTCATCGGCGTAAAGAACAAGTATTGTACAACTTGCACCTGCGCTGAGACAAAAGGAGAGGCGGCCAAGACACACACCTGCTATAAGAATTGGAACATGGCTCAGAGCTCTGCAAGTATGGAAGCTGCGATCATTTGCGAGGGCTTCCAGAGAAGTGAGGAAATGTACAACGTTAGGTATGCTAAGCTTATCGCAGATGGTGATAGCAGCGTGTACAAAAGAATTTTAGAGACTAGGCCGTATAAATGTTTGACTGTAGAAAAGGTAGAGTGTAAGAACCATTTGCTAAGAAATATGTGCACTCGTTTGAGGAATATTGCCAATTCCAAAACTGAGAAACCTTCAGTCATGCTTCGCAAAAAGATTGGGAACAATTTGTTACGCTGCAGGGTTGCATTGACCAAAGCCACTGAGCACAGAATAAGAGAAGACTGGCTCATAAATGAAAAAATTGAAAACCTGAGGAAAGACATACTCAATATCCCTAGCCACGTGTTTGGTGAACACAAGGGGTGTGCAGAGAGGGGCTACTTCTGTGAGCTAGACACAACAACTGCTCCAGTCGATTCTAACCTTGTGCCTCAACTCGCTTCTGTTGGTCTGTACGCATTGATTTCGGATGTTTTCAGGGATGTTAGCCGTCACAGCCGCAGCTTGCTCGCCGATGTAAACAGCAACTATGTTGAGCATTACAACTCCATAGTTGCTAAGTTCATTGGCGGGAAAAGAATAAATTTTGCATCGACCGGGTCATACCAGGGGCGCTGTTCTGCTGCTGTTGTTCAGCACAACTCCGGCATGGTCAATTACAAGCTTCACAAAACACTGTATAGTTCAAGTCCAGGATCGTTTGCGAAAGGCACTGAGGTAAAAAGAAAGAAGAAGGCTGATAGTCGGAAGAACCAAAAGAGATGTCGCAAGTCATTATTTAGTTCAATAATCAATGAAGAGAAGGATTATGGCCCGGTGGCACAAAGACCCGATATCGACGAAGAGGTGATGAAAAAGGAATCGGATGAGTTCCTGAAAAGTCTACACATATCAAAGGAAGAATTTGAAAGAATTGAACGAGAAGTAATTCAGCAAAGTGACTGTAACGAATGGCTAGAACTCCGCAGAAACATACTCACTACGTCGAACTTTGGGCGAGTTTGTAAAATGAGAGCAACAACGGGGTGCGAGCCATTAGTGAAGCAAATCCTCTACACTGCATTTGATTGCGAGGCAATGGAGTATGGCCGAAGGAACGAGGAGTCAGCTTGCAACGAACTCGCTTTTTTGATTGACGAAAAAATAGAAAAATGTGTTCTCTTTATCGATAGAGAGTTTCCTTTATTCGGAGCCAGTCCCGACGGGCTACTCAATGATGATACAGTCATAGAAATAAAGTGCCCTTCGTCGGCTAAGGACTTTACTCCAGACGAAGCTGTTAAGAAACGCAAGGTCACTTTTTGGGCAGTAAACAAGAAGGGAGACATCGGGGAAGTACAAAAAAATCACATATTCTATTTCCAAATACAAGGTCAACTTCAAGTGACAAAAAGGAAGTACTGCATTTTTGCCTTGTGGACCCCAAAAGGAATCAAAACAGCAAAAATAGAACGAGATGAGACCTTTTGGAAAAATGAAATGTTCCCCAAGTTACATAGGTTTTATATGGACAGCCTACTTCCAGAAATAGTTGACCCTAGACACAGCCGCTCCATGCCTATAAGAAACCCTGCTTACATAGTGGGAGCCCAAAGGATGGCTGAGGAGAAGAAGGCTAACAAAACTGTAAATAAAATGTAATTGTGTATGTAATTCACAACTATTTGTATATAAAAGTTTGTAACCGATTTTCGGCCTCTTGTCTAAGATCGGAGTGTTTTTTTAAATGTAAATTATGAGTACAAACTACTTTTTAAGTTCTTTATGTTAGTTTTATATAGTTTTTTTAAGTGATTTAAATCATAGAATATGTTAGTTTTGTCACAATTATTGCATTATTATAATTGAACTTGAGGATGTCATTGAATCTTTGCGTTTTGTAAGATATTGTTTCATGCAATTTGTAACGATCAGTGTAAAAGTGTTTGTAACATCTTTGTAAATTACGAGTATAAGTTACTTTCCAAATTAATTATGTTTATTTTGTCACGACAACGATTGCAATTACTATAAATTGATTTGGATTAATGTGTCATTGTTTTGTTCAATATTATTTTGTGTAATTTGTAACTATTTGTATGTAAGTGTTAGTGATATTTTTGTAAATTGTGATTATGTGTTACATTCAACATTACTTATCCTATTTAAATTTTGTCAGCTAACAGTCACCATTGTCATACTGTTCTTGATGTTTACTTTTTGTAGTGCTATATTTTTATTTGTAATATTACGTCTTTTATTACGATATGTAAGACATTGCTTCATGTAATTTACAGTTTTTTGTGTGTTTGTAGTCCCAACAGACCTTCGTTTGGTCATTGTGTACTAATGTTAGATTTTAGTAACGGTAAAGTCTATATATAGTTTTATTAATAAACCTTTTTTATCATACACTTATTAATGAAAAGTACAGGGTCCTTCTTTTTTTTCCGTCTGCAACATAGCAGCGCAGCAATAAATCTCTCGGCAATGAGTCACCCGGCTACGCATGCATTTTTCCGCTGCGATGCTATCTCGCTAGACTGATAAAAGGAAGGTCCCGGTACAGAAATCTGATCTATTGTGATTTAGCATTTGTCCTACAATAATACTCAGGTAGTTTCATATACTTTAACTAATTCTAAACATACGGTATAAGATACGCGTAGCACTAGAAAATATCAGAAAACGCATGACGAGAAAGAATCACTTATTGTAAGGAGTGACATAATAGCGGCGAGAACTGTATTTTTAAGGATACCGGTACCGCAATGTACAAGATCGGCAAATCAGGGACATACTGTATTTATTACCTTGATGAAGCGTAATGTAAATCAAAACTATACAGGTCACAGCGACGTCTCCGGAGGACTGAAAGTTCCATTGGTTAGGACGGTCAGCTCGAAAATGCAACGTCAGTAGTCGCGTGGATTACAATCGTAGGCCAATTTTTAATGGGTATTTCATTAGTTCTTTTTTTGTTTCGTATTTTAATTTTCATTTTCGATTTTATAAGAAGGATGGAGTGTGATAAATATACTAATGATAGACAAATACCATAGAGGAAAGAACCGGAAGGAGATGCCTTCGCTGCGCTGGCTAGTGCAATATAATATAATATTAATAAACTCAACCTGCAATAGAATTGTATGGATGCAACTTGCAAAGGTTCAGCTTCAATTGATATTGTAACTTTCAAGTATGGTAAATACTGTAATAGGCCTCTATTTTTATGCTTTCTGGTATGTTCTGTTTTGTCGATTCGTACCGCCATAGGCACTACACGCCATTATTAAGAAAAACTCCGAAATAACCATGCACAATTCTTTGCCGCATACAACTCACAGAACACTAGGTTACGCCCACTTTGGACTCAGCACTTGGCTTCACTGACACGAGCTCTAGGCAACTTCTCTCTTTCTTTCAACCAAATATTTTGACACATCATGAAAAACTTATCTTCTTCTTCTTTTCGTTTGGGCCTACTGAGGACCACGGGGCTCGTTTTGGCTTCTTGTAAGGAATTTATGTTTCTTCTTAGCCCAGGCAGCTTTCATCTTCTGGCTGTGTGTCTGCTTATCTAATTTTAACTTTTGAAAGAAATTTGGCAGTTTCCCGTATTGAGTAAAAACATGAAATATTTGCGAACAGATGAGTATCTTTCAACGATTAAGTGTTCCTTAATATATTCAGTTTCCCAATTCTAAACAATGCTATACCTATACAAGTAAACCCACGCTGTTCAAGCATGGGCACCCGCAGGATTTCTTTCCGGGAGGGGAAGAAGGGGGGGGGGGGGGGGGGCAAGTTATATTTTTCGTTTCTTTACCTGTCACTAGCTGATGATGATACGTACCTCCCCCCCCAATTTCGTTTCATTTCTTACATGCTTCGTGTTATTCATTATTTGGCTGCTCTAAAACCGTTGGGTACATATTATCTTTATGGAATGAATGGGAGGAGTTTTTTTTTTTTTTTGTGAATCATCGTCATAATGTTCATTTCTTAGGAACAAGTAAAATAAGAATCAAGCAGTTCATTAAAATGGTAATATTAATCCAGTTCGCCGATTTTCTAAATAACTGGAGATATTTTCAAAGTATCCGTAATTACTAAGTTAAATAAAACTGTGGAATTATCCCTACACTAAATCAGTTAACTATCAGTAGCTTTAATTGATGAAATCACTGGTGTGGCAATGAACAGTAGAAATATTCTCGGGATTTCAGGAGGGCCCCACGGCCCCTTCTTGGCCCCTCCCCCCACTGCGGGCGCCCATGAGTTCAAGCGTAGTTCCGCAAATAGTCGAGTGAAGTACAGTTGACTATTTGGTACACCACTGACACACTATATAGTGGCCATTGACGTAATATTTCTCGGTGATTGTAATGGGAAGAACATCTAGGAAAGGTACTGAACAGTATGTACCAAAATCTAGTGTATTATGTTCGCAGATATAAAACAATTGAACCTGGATTACAATAGTAATCTACGCGACCAAAGGAGGGTTAGTATCGAACTCTGGGAAATCTGACGATTGCCGTTAAGATAAGACACGCTCGTTTTAAACAATGGTTTACTGAACAATTACTACCAGACCTCCGTCCACATTCGGTTATTATGGACAATGCGAGCATTCTCTCAGAGCAAATTAACAAAGCTCCGACCTCGAATAACAGAAAGGCTTACATTATCGAGTGGTTGTCTTATTACTTCATAAATCCGCGCATTGTACGTACGAAATTGATGAAATAGCAAGGCAACGCGGACACAGGTCGGACGAGAAGGAGGGGCAAATGGTGCTACAGCCCTGGGGACCGAGCGTACTGAAAGGCCCGAAAGAGAAAATCACGGCTTCTTAATTGCTATATCAATCTTTTAAATAAGTCCAAATACAAATCTTGTATAATATTGAAATACGCATTTGACTGAATTTTGAAAATAAGCAATACGTTTGAATTCTCACCAAGCAAATTCTTGAAAGGTAAAGTGAGTAAACTTTAAAACAATGGTGATTCTTGAGCCGTTGTGGAACGAAAACGTTGGGACCAATTTCAGTTATTTCTAAAGAACTGCTATTTACCTAGGTACATGGTCTATTGGCAGCAGGTGAAATTTCAAGCGTTACAATGCTAAAGGCAACTTGGAAAATGTAAGCACGCTACGAAAGTTAAAAGTACAAAATTCACGAATGAATGTAAAATGAGATTATGTCCCGGCAAAATGCCTGGTTGGTGGAAAATCAATATATTGAATAGCTTTCCTTTCCCACATAATTTCACATAACCAAATATTGAAATTTTAATTTATTAAAAAAAAAATCATGAATATTATTAGGATTTCACGGAAAGAACTCAAATGTGGGGCGGCAGTCATTACCGTGGGCCCCATGATCGCTCTCTACCGTCACGGCCCTGCGTGGACATTGTGTAGTTTTGGTACAACCCAATTGTGGGCGCATGTGAAATCTTATGTTGCAAGAAAAAAACAATACGTTCCGAATAGCAGAAGTTGAGAGAATTACGGACGAGGCGACGATTGACAGCATCATAACATCCGCTTGGGCAGGTTGCGTTAGTCCTACAGAAAGACTGAGGGAAGAAAATTGAGAAGTTGGCTGAGTGGAGGTTGAATGCTTACCGACTTGCTTCATAGCAATTAGCAACACTGTGGGAAGAGCAGTCTGGCGACATCGCAATGAGTGTCTCTGTCTCTTTAAGTGCAAAACGCTCTCTCTCTCACCTGCCACCTCACGCGTTCTCCTCTGTAGCATGGTCGGTAATGCAGGTTATGGGACAATAGCGCTCACCTTTCAGGTGGCCATTTCTGGAATTAAAAGTCGATTCGCGACCCGAGTTTCGCTCCCTCTTATCTGTCCATGGTGACATGAGCTCCTGTGACATGCAATGCTGCTTTACTTATGTGTAGAATGCATCCTGTCATCGCTGTGTTCCCCGCTTCACTGTGCGGGGCAGCTGCTACAATAAACATCAAACACTGGCGCTGCAACGCTCAGCGGCAATCAAATCTTAAACGGGTAATACAAGCCTCTGCCCTGCTTATAAACTAAATTTTCTGCACATCAGTATACATTTTTGTTAGAATGATCTACCTCTGGAAGACCGTTTCAGCTGTGAATTTCTACCACATTTTCTAATTCTAAATATTTTCTAGTCTAGCCACTAGTGTGTGGTTTAATAGACATCTCATCTATGGTAATTGAGCCAAATCTCTTTATTCCACTGGTGTATTTAATTCTACGTGCAGTCTCTTGACTGTTAAACTTGACACCATTACATTGGCAGCGCTTCTAACACATCTGGATGAGATTGTTCCACATTTTTTTCTGTTACCTTATCTCGAAACATATGATACACACTTTATTTGTTATTTGTTAAATATAGTATAAGATAATTTTTACATTAGTTTATAACATATAACTGAATTATTCTAATTTTTTTTTTTTCAGTATCGAGTATCAATTTCAACACAATTGGAACACAAATAAACTCAGAAAACTAACCCAGGGTGTCAAGCAATAAGGGAAATACGGTTATGCGGGAAATGTATGGGCGAATTTTAGTGACCCTGGAAAAGTGCGGGAAATATACGGGAGTTTCACATTTGATCCAGGAAAGCTTGAAGAGTCTCATAACGCTTTACTTCTTAACTTTTGAACACTCAGTAGAGTCCAGACCTTCAGTCTTCTATTTCACCTGCAAACCGCGCCGCCACCCGCATTTTGTGCTACCGCCGCTTAGAGCGCTAAGCGGGGTGAGAGCCCAGCCAACATCACGAAGCGATAGCGTCGCCGCGTCAAATGCGATTGCTTTGCCTCGCCGACAGCTGGCCGTAAACGGTATTTTATTTGGGTTTGTAGCTTCTCATCCCATCTGCGAGAGATATCAACTTTCTGACGCACGCGCATTGCTTACAATACGGACTTGGCCTAAATCTCGCCATCACCCCTGCAGAAGTATAAAACATGCAGTTACATTTACACTTACAAAACTTGATTCGCGCTTTTAAGATTCATTTTTCTGCCATTTGGTATACGAACTCTAGTCTTAGAGAGTTCAAGAATATATGGGAATTTGGTTGATTTTTGTTCATAATATTATTAGGTTCAGTCATGGTTCCGTATTGATTGACAGTTAAATACAATAAGAAAAGGAGATGCTCCGCCTAATCAATACATCAATACATTTGTTCGTCAAATACAGGAATTTAAAAGCAGGTCACCACTCGACACCATGCTAACCAATCATGTCTCGTTTAATGATATAATTATTCTCTCTTTACTTTTGTTTATTCTTGCATATTTTGAACAATGTTTCTGCATTAACTTGCTAGGTCTAATTATTTTACAGCATTACCTTTCATTCTATTGTGAAGTTACAGGGTTTCTGTGATGCCAGTAAAATGTCTGTCATGTTTCAGCTGTGATGACGGAGAACCTGGCTGATGTAGACAAGGTACTCCTCCATCTGGAAGCCAAGGAGTTCACTGTTGAGCCCAGCACACTGCAGTCATTACAACAGTTAATACAGTGGGTGGCTGATCTTGCTCTTAATTTACTGGTACGACTTCCAGAACAGAGACAGACTCCACAGAAGAGTGTAGGGGTATGTAAAGTCTTATTCATTCTGTCATTTTATATTGCCTAATCCATCATCATCATCATCATCATCTTTATCTTTGTATTCTTTTGTGAACAATGTGGTATGAGAAGTAGGTTACCTCAGGCAAGGAATGACATCAAGAAGTATAGATTTAGGAAGAAGAAAGTGATTTTTGAAAGCCATTGTCTGGAGCATGGCCTTCTATGGATGTGAAACTTAGACGGTTGGTGTGCAGAGAATGGGAGATTAAAAGCATTTGAAATGTAGTGTTACAGGAAAATGATGAAGATTAGCTTGGTAAGACACTGAAGAGCTTTTGTGACAAGTAGGGGAGGGATAATAATTGGTTTTAATGAAAAAGAGAAATAGGGGTAGGACTCTCAGTAAGGCTTCCAAGAATAGCTAACTTGGTTAGGGGAGGAAAGATGAAGGAATGAGAACTGTTGAGGAAGGCCAAGGTTAGAATATGTTTGACAGATTGCCTTCGATTTTAGGTGTAGCTTTGTAAATATGGAACAATTAGCTGAGGAGGGCTACACCAAACTAGTCTGTGGGCTTATGCTCTCACAGCTGTAGCAGCTGTCCATGTATGTTTGCTCTCTCACCTTAACCCTCTATGTCTCTCTTTCATTCATAATAATTTTTTTTACTATGGTCAAACTACTTCCTTCTATGACTGGTCTTCTTCCATTCACATTCCTATCTCAACACCACCTTGGAATTCAGCTCTTGTTTTACATAACCAAAACCAAGCCATATCTCACTGAATCCACTGATCTTTCATGTGTTTCTTGCTTTGTATTCACTCAGTACGAGTTATTGCGAGATCACAAGGCACTCAACACGTTGAGGGAACTGCTGGTGATCATCCGGATATGGGGCCTGCTCCGTCAAAGCTGCCTCCCTGTGTTTATACGCAGTGCTGAGAACCTGGATGTACTGGCATTGCTTTTCAAACTTCTGTCGCGACTGGTGCAGAGCGGTACCGAGCCGGACGAGAACCTCCTGGGTATGTCACACGTCTTGTCTTGAGCATGACTAGTGCTAGAGCGGTGGCTGTGAAAACCTTTGAGATCACAGGAGCTACTTTCCAAATCGATAAGTAGCAGTACTTGCAAAATGCTCAACAGCTTCCTTCCTGTTTCCACTTATGCCCGATTCTGTAATGCCGCTTTTGATTGTCTTACAGTGAAATTCATTCCCTCTCGGCTTCTTCTCTGTTCTCAGAGACTCGGAGATTCAATACGAGTTTATTCTAAATTCTAAACTGACTTAGGGCTCAAAATTGGATAGCTGTCTCATTCAACTCCTCTGATGCAACCTTTTTCCTTTCCCAGCACCTGATTGAGCTTCCCCAGGTAGGGTTAACTCTTTTATCTTCTCTCCATCACTGATGAAAGTAAATTATTGATTATCCAAGTTGATGCGGACTTGAGATAAAACACATAACCATACCTGAAAATCACACTTTTATTTACTAAGCATGCGACATTTAAAATACAAAACCCATTGTGTGACAAATTGCTTTCAGTTTGCTTTCAGAAAAAAATCTTTTTTTTTTCTTCTTTCTTTTCTCAATGTAACAAATACCGTATATACCCAAATGTAAGACGAGGTTTTTTCCCACTTTTTGTGTTATAAAAACTTGGGGTCGTCTTATATTCAGGGTATTTTTTTTTATCAAGGTTTTTAAAAATTGTTATTATTTGCAAAGTAGTATGTGGTGTTGGCATCTTGTAACTCGCAACGAATCAATGCGTTAATGAAGATTAAAATATGGTTTGTTATGTTTAATTACCATGCATATACGAATAGCGTACGTTTTGAGGTTAGGATTTACGCATACACGTCATTTCAAGCGGATAAATTATATGTTCGAAAGCATACGGAAATATGTTTTAAAACAATCTTTACAAGAACAACCAGTCAGTTTTACGAGCAGTAATTTTGTGATTAACGTATCTTAATTTAATAACGTCTCCCATTCTTGAACAAAGAAATTATAGAGTATGTCTTGGAAAAGTGGGCAGAGGGTTTTCCGATAACACGAGATGTTATAAAAATGAAAGCACGACCTTAAGGGCATATATTGTGCAAGTTATGAGTTAGCGAGTATTTTTTTGAAAAAATCTGTAAGAGGCAGTTGATAACTGGGGCTCGTCTTATATTCGGGGTCGTCTTACATTCGGGTATATTGGTACTTTCTTTCTTATAACAGCCCTCATTTTCTAGGCCATCAAAAGATCAGTGCAGTCAATAGAGTTTTGTGGTCGCACACTCTATTAATAAATCTATATATTTCGATAACTCGGTGTGAGTAATGGGCAAGTCGTTGATCGTCTCGTCTTTTTTCTTAATCGCCATTTTTCCGGTGCTCACTCTGTTAACTATGTCTGCATGCGCGTCACTCAGCTGTTCGAATCTTAGTTCATAAGCATCACTGCTTAATCACTTGCGAATGTATTTGTCAGTTTTGGCATTGATTCACCTTTTTGTTACTTGTCTGTCTATTTTAATTTTTTCCGTATAGATAGAACAATACGTTTATGTTTTTCTTCATTGTCTTGTGACTAGTAACTTGAGTCATAATAAAGAGTGCGATACTGAAGAGTGTTCATGACAACGACTAGCCTGATAATTGGTCAGACTGCCTTCGGTGTGGTAACGTTCAACAGTGCATTGCCCTTTAACTATAAGTTTTTTAATTAGTATAGAACAGGAGGTTGTTTTTGGTTGGTTCCTCAGTTTAGGGACTGCGGCAACATGGTTATGCAGCCCCGTGTACTTTGGGTGTGTGTAGAATCTGTATGATAACCGGTGTTAATTGTGATGACTGTATTAGTGTGTGTTATCTGTTTTTTTAATTTAAGTACTGCAACTTAGAATTTTTCAAATAGTTCCTACTTTTGCCGCCAAGCACCACCGTCAACGACTACTAGGCTAACTTCAGAACTCAGCTACTAGACGCCACCACAGTCGGCTCTTGGCAACGAACCTAGAAACCTAAGAGCGTTGTTTACATTCTTAACCTATCCAATTTAGCTTCACACAGGTGCAATTAGTGGAAGGTTCTTTAACATGCCATAAATCTATGACATGGGACCGCCGGCTTTACTTCCCCTCCGAAGGAAGGCATACTGAGGGATTTTTAACGCTCTTAAAAAATCCGACGGCTTCGGCCGGGTTTGAACCCGCTATCTTGGGCATAGAAGCTCAGCATGCTACTGACTACGCCACCGAAGCCGCCTGAACACATATTAATAACCGATTAAGACGCCAGCATGACCAGACCCTTGACAGGTATGATGGCTTGCAGCTTGATGATAGTGTTGTGCGTTCATGCATCAACACGGGAGGAAACAAGGTAACAAAACACGAATTGGAACCATCAACATACTCATCCTTACAGGAAAGTGCAAAGAATTGGTGGATCTCATGGAGAGAAGGAAAATAGCAATCCTGGGACTAAGTGAGACTAAGTGGAAGGGAAATGGAAAGAAAACATTAAGGAAACAATATACCGTATTTGCTCGCGTATATCTCGCACTTTTTTGACCGAAAATATGTGTGAAAATTTTCTGTGCGAGATATACGCGGGGAATGACCGTATTCCCGAAAAAACACAAAATTTGCATTATTGAAACAAGGCAACTGGCATACGGTATTCGCCCTATTCATTGTCACTGCTGCCAATCTCCGAGGTACTCTCGCGTGCATCATTCTGGTCATCATCCATACTGCTTCATCCTGACTTCCGTCCAATGCATTTGCGATGCACGTCTTCAAGAAGCTCTTCACAACAATGTCCGTCGACACCATTTATTTCTATTCGTTATGGTTATGCGACATTTAGAACCTATGAAAAAGACGTCATACGTCATACACAGAAAAGGAATTTAGAGCGCAGACGCTTAGCCAGGCTTAGCGATTGATACCATCGATCATTGTCCATATCGATTCCTCGCTACATGCAGGAGCGAGCTTGAATTTGCCAATTGCGTCCGAAGACTAACGATGTACCGCGTGCTATATCACTCACGCCGCGCCGCATGTTTGCACGTTCTTGCACGCGGCCGAGATCTGTTGCGACACAATGCGTAAAAGACGAAATCATTGAGATTTGAGAAGACTGAACTGCGTTTCTCTGCGATGTAACAGTAGGCCTACTTGCGCATACGAGCATGTTGGCGCGAGTGGTATAGCACAGATTTCCTTTATCTTCGAAGCCAGAGTACCAGTAGGTCTACTTATGCCTACAAGGCAACTGACGGACAACAATAAAGGAAACCTCTGCCGCCAAAACGAACGATAACATTGCGTATCGATGATTGTTGTGGCGCGCTATCGCTCTAAGGTATCGCTTCGAGTGAGTTCATGGACAATTTCAATGACGACTGTTGTGGCACTCTAAAATCGAACGTGTTTCTACCTCAAGGTTTTTACGGTCATTTATATGACGGCATCAGAGAATGCGAGATATATGCAAGTACTTTTTTCCCCTGAAATTTCAAATAAAAAAATGGGGTGCGAGATATACGCGGGGGCGAGATATATGTGAGCAAATACGGTACCCTCCACTAGCATGGTCACAACAAAGAGATGAGAAATGGAGTTGGATTCATTGTGTCAAATGACCTGGAAGTTATCACCGACACTCGGTATGTGAATGAAAGGATTATAAAAGCAACTGTGAAGCTAGATAAGAGGAAGCTAATACTGATACAGGTGTACGCACCACAGACTGGTTGCAGTCAGGAAGATAAACACTAATTCCTGGAGGACCTAGAAGAGGCCATTAATGAAGACAGCTCCATAATCGTGGGGGGATCTAAATGCACAGATTGGAACAGTAAGAACTGGCTACGAAAAGATAATGGGGCCACATGGCTTTGGTAAGAGAAATATAGAAGGGGAATACCTTCTTGATTTCTGTATGAGGAATAATTTGGTGGTGAAAAACAGTTGGTTCAAGAAAAGAGTCAGTCAGAAGATCACAAGATACAGTTGGGATGGACAACATAAGTCCATAATAGGCCAACTCCAGGCGTCATGTGTTTACATTTGCACATTTCTATTTAACATATATATATATATATATATATATATATATATACAGTATATATGAAACTTACCATCTGAACAAATTGAGGTTTATGCATAATAATGTCTAGATAATACTTAATAACCTCCACAAATTTCTTTGTTGTAGGCTTGATGTATGCAATTATATAAAAATTTAAATGTTACATTCGTGTTTACATGGGAAGGACTTTTAATTTCACATATCTTTACGTTTTTTCAAACTTCTGCGAATTGTGATAACTCTTATTGGTAATGTTAAGATATTGTTTACAAGAAAGACAAAGGTACGTTTTTACGGGAAAAAAAAAACAAATGTGTAAGTTGCGTAATATCTGCGTAATATAGTTGAATGACAGCGGCGCGTGATTACCCGTACGAATTAGTGCTATCGCGACATGGCTCGAGGAGCCAACTCGTCATCAAATATGATCACTGAATGATAAAATGTAGATTTAATATCGTAGTAAGTAATTATAAGTAACGGGCGTGATGGCGCAGCAGTCAAGCTGACACTTGCAACCATCAAGACGGACTGGGTTCGAGTCCCGATTAATGCATGTGCGATTTTCGAGATGAAGTCACATGTTGTGCTTCGGATTTCGCGTAAAAAGTGAGGTCCCGTGGCTTATGATCGCGAGATTGTCGGTCGCGTAAAACTAGGCACAGGTAATTTTCTTGTAATTTCACTTTCATTTAAAAAGCATTCGTCTTTCCTCGGTGGCTCACAAAACAGTTTAGCTTCATCGTTGTACTTGCGAAAATTGGTTACGAAATAAACATTACTTTCAGTTATGGTATAAACATAATATTTGGATTGTTTCTTTCCGCTGTATTTTCCAAGTACGAAGTCGCCCACTTCAAAAGCTGTATCACGGGGTGCATTTCTGTCATCTGCTTCGATCTTGTAGACTGGATGTAGAGAAGGAAAGGAAGGAAGCTTGTAGTTTAACGTGACCGTTAATCGAGAGATCATGAGCCACGGGACCTCCGTTTTACGTGGAATCCGAACCACAGGACATGGCATTTCACTTCGAAAATCTCACATGCATTGACCGGGAATCGAACCCGGACCGCCTTGGTGAGAGGCACACAGCTAGACCGCTGAGCCACCACGCCCCTTGGATGTAGAGAGTGTGTGGTAGTTGTTTCTGAATAATAATGTTTTCTTGCCTGAACTATGTATTTTTTTTTTTTTTTTTAACGGCTCGACATAATTAATATCATGTGTGTTCCTGGTAGAGCACAGACATCGACGAAGCGGATTTCCAGAAGGGGTTTACTCTTTTCAACGTCTTCAGAAGGAACAAATATAACATTTGTGCTTGCTGAATTTCTTTTCGCCACTTCCAGAACATCGTGGACGTTTATAAGGTCTCTCTTTGCAAGTAGAGCAACAGTCAAATTACGTTTTAGTGTGCCGAGTTCGTATGAGACATGTGGATTTTCTGTTCCCCAAATGATGCAGTTATGCATGTTGACTCGGCCACTCGCATGGAATGTGGCTTCGTCCGGGAACATCCATCGTTTTAACCACCTTCCTGCCGCTCACACATCGTCATAACAAAACTGAGTCGAGCTCCGTAATTCAGCTGTGTCAATGCTTGTAGGTGCTGCATATGGTATGGACTCGTGTGAAGATAACGCCTAGCAATCCTGTGACATGCTGTGTATGGTGTATTCTGCTCTGCTGATAAGCGGCTGAGTGACTTTCGTGGACTCTGCGTCATGACTTGTCGAATATCTTCCTCCTTGTTGCTATCACGCCGCCTTCACCTGTGTGAGGCAACTGCAATCCATTTTCCAAAAACATGTTGTACCATTTAACAATGTCCCGATGTGATGGGACATCCCTAACGTTGTACTGACGTCTGAAAGCTCGCGGCTCCATATGACGGAAAACTCCCCGGCCGCCTACTCGCGAGAACGTCGTAAACACGCGACATATTTTACTACCAGCTTTGTATGAATCCATTTGAAATTTTAAACAAATGATATAGCAGTTTGAAAGGGTGTACAAAATTGGCTTTTCATACGAAATTTTATTCAAATTGAGCCACACACTTTTCGTCTACAGAAACTTTTATACCTTTTACGTCGCGTGTTTACATGGCGTGCAGCTATAAATTCGTCGCCTTATTACACCTTATCTGTAAACTGTTAATAACCTAAATAAGTACTTTACGTTGAAGAGAAAGAACATTAGAATTAACATTTACCATAATTATTTTCATACCTTTTCATCATTTAATAAACTAATTCCTAAAACCATGGAGAAATTTCAAATGAATTTAGACTGACATAAAGGTTCAATTAACCACTCAATTAAGAACTGAAAGACATCAGCAAATGAATACATATCATAAAATTAATAAAATTTCATGTTTTATCTATCATGAAAACTTATTGCAGAGTTTTTATATTCCATTTTACTTTTTCCTAATTGGGTGGACTATTCTCTGGAATCAGCCAATAGATTATTTCATCATAGACGAGGAAAGTAGCAGGCTTGTGACAGATGTCAATCTAATACCTTGTGAGAGCCTCGATAGTGACCGCCGATTATTAGTTTCTGACCAGGAAGTTGACGAAGATCAAAGTGTGGGAGCTCCAACAAACAGAAAAGAAAGAAGAATATTAGGACAGGATAAGGCAGCAATTGCCCCGAGATGAAGTGAAGTCTGGAGATGAAGAATGGGACAGACTAAGGAACATTATTGTAAAGGAAGCAATTGAAGTATGTGGAAAAACAAGCGTGAAAGTGAGGGAAAAGGAAACTTCGTGGTAGAATGAAAGGGTGAGAGCGGCCATCAAGGGAAATAAAGCATCTCGGAAAGCAAGGGATCGAGAGATTACATTGCGAATGAAACTAAATGAAACTCTCACTTTTTTTTACAAAACTGGTCACATTCTGCGTTAAAAATGGTCTCGTGCACAATCAAATTGCTAGAAACGACCCAAAATATACCCATTAATGGGTAGTTCATTTTTCTGCCACCAGTGCCTGAGCGCGCTGCCGGCAGCGAGCCAGAAAGCATAAAAAGCTTCCATAGTGCAATACCACAGCCGGAGCCATGCAGCACTCGCCGAAAATTTTAACAAAGCATTTTTTAACAAAAGTTTACATTTATATTTTTGTTTTACGATTTAAATTTCTTGAGTGTTGCATTGATTTTCCTATCCATTATTTCCAAGTGTCCTCTCTAACTATATGAAAAATTACAAACAGTACTCAGAGATATTAACATAGGCGCAATTTGGTTGACATTTTTGGGAGGCTAATTTGTTTTTCAGATACGCATTCCTAAATTTTTTGTGTATTTCAATACAGTTTTGTCACATTTTTTTTTGGGGGGGGGGGGGGGGGCGATGGTTGGTTTTGGGCAGCATAGCCACCCAACCCCCTCCCCCCTAATTGCGTCTACAGATATCAACAAACGTCAAAATTATGAACAAGATATACGGCCATAAATGCGAATAATGCTATGAATTTACTCACTATTTTTGGGGCAGATGACCTCGTAGTTCCGCCCCTTAAAACAACAATAACTAACTACTTACTCACTATTTACTCGCTTTTTCATACAAAAACTCACCAGTTTTTCACTTTTTTGAAGAAAAAACACTCACTATTTCACAATTTCTGGACGAATGAGTGGATGGAAGCCCTGCTGTGACATGTCATATTGACAATGAAAATGGTTTCTTGCCCATGTGATTTCAGACGGAGGTATTCCAATATGGAGTTAAGTACTGAAAAGAACATTGCGAATCGGGAGGGATGAGGCAACGATTGAAGACCTTGAACAGACATACCGAGAGAAGAAACTGGAAGTCAAAAGGATAGTTCAAGAAGAGAAAGCCAAGAGTTGGGAGACATTCGCTCAGAAATTGGAGGAGGTTAGCAGAGGCAACATGAAACTGTTACACAGAGTAGTCAAAGGTAAAAGGAATCGAGAAGATAAGATCAAAGCACTAGAAGATGACAATGGGAACCTTGTCAGGAAGGACAGTGACATCAGAGAGATCCTGAAGAAACATTTTGATTACCTGTTAAATAAATCAGAGGAAGGGCAGGAAAACATAGAACCAGATGTGGAAGCCTGTGTAGAGGAACCTCCCCATCACCAGGACTGAAACAGAGACAGCATTAAAAGCCATGCCATAGGGGAAATCACCAGGAATGGACTAAGTAAATGCTGACATGATCAAAGTAGCAGGTCCACAAGGTTTCCAATGGTTGCACCGAGTGCTGAATGCAGTATGGAGGGATAACAAGATACCTCCCGACTGGAGCAAAGGTGTTATCATTCCTCTATTCAAGAAAGGGAGTAGGCGGAAACCCTCCATTTACAGAGGGATTACTCTCCTATTAGGGGTTATGATTTTGAAAGCTAGGAATTGCTTAGGCTATTTAAGGAGTCAGATAACTTTGTCGTTCATTTTCCCAGAACTGTATTTTTCAAATCCGTTTCTCATGTAACTCCCAAAGTATAAGGGCCATTCTACACGAGCGGGTAATCTGCCGCGTTTGTCCCGCCTCCTACCGCGCCGAAATGTTTCAATCTACACGTGACCGTCAAAACGTGGTGTGTGACCCGTCTAGAGCAGACCGCGCCTTCTATTCTATTCTTTCTACTGAGACAATAAGTCTGCTCGCATCTATTGAGTGCTGCGTTGGACATGGATACAGTGCAAGTCGGTTGCGTTGCAGGAATGTTATTGTTAAATGATATGTTTAATAATGAACATAATGGGACAAAAAGACGCTGGTGGATTCATCCCACATTAGCGAATCGTTTGTAAAGACAGAAGCGCCACGTTTTGACCGCCACGTGTATATAGCACAATTTTGGCGTGGTTTGTCTAGTGGAATGTTTCACATTATGTTCAACAAACACAGAAAGTACCCTGATAAGTTTTTTCAGTACTATCGAATGTCGGTATCTTCATTTGATGAGTTGCTGGGAATTGTGGGTGAAACTCGTGCAATACATGACACTGTAATGAGGAAGAGAATTGATCCTGGTGGTGACATTGAGGTAAGTAGTAAGTAAACAAAAACATAATAACAATGTAAAGATTTTTGAAAAATAAATTTTTTACAGAATTTGCACGAGTGTTACATAACTCAAAGGAGGTTTTGAATCGGTATGGAGAGCGCAGCTGCTTGCAAAACGCCTCGTGTAGTTTCGCACGCGGGTCTCCTGCTAGCGGGCAGGACGCCTCCAGAGGCGTGCTTCCCGCCCGACGCGTCTTGAACGCCTCCTTCCGCGACCGGCAAAACACCCGTGTAGACAGACCAATTCATTACTGTAGGTTCTGTCCGATGGCGCGGTAGGAGGCGGGCAAAACGTGGCAGTTTACCCGCTCGTGTAGAAGATGTATTACATACATTCTCACGTATTCTTAGTGATAGGGTCTACTAAACTGACCAAAATCTTGAGCCTTGGTTGGATGGTTGTTTATAAAAAAAAATATTTCCACGTAAGAAAATGCAAATTTATGTTATGTTAATATATCACTTGATAAATATTAACTGAGTGTTTGATTCCCGGTCAATGCATGTGAGATTTTTAAAGTGAAATGCCATGTCCTGTGGTTCGGATTCCACGTACCGTATTTGCTCGCATATATCTCACACTTCTTTGACCGAAAATATGTGTGAAGATTTTCGGTGCTAGATATACGCGGGGAATGACCGTATTCCCGAAAAAATAAAAATTTGCATTATTGAAACAAGGCAACTGGCATACGGTACTCGCCCTATTCATTGTCACTGCCGTCACTACTGCCAATCTCCGAGATACTCTCGCTTGCATCATTCTGGTCATCATCCCATACTGCTTCATCCTGACTTCCGTCCAATGCATTTGCGATGCCCGTCGCTCTTCACAACAATGTCCGTCGACACCATTTATGTCTATTTGTTATGGTTATGCGACATAAAGAACCTAGGAAAAAGACGTCATACGCTCGTTAAGGATGATTCAAGGCAGAAAAGGAATTTAGAGCGCAAACGCTTAGCGATCGATCATCTTCCATATCGATTCCTGGCTACATGCATGCGGCCGAAGACGCGGCGAACGATGTACAAAATGCTATCACTCACGCTGCGCCGTATGCTTGCACGCGGCCGAGCTCTGATGCTATGCAATGCGTAAAGACGAAATCATTATTGAGATTCGAGATGACTGAACTGCGTTTCTCTGCGATGTAACAGTAGGCCTACTTGCGCAACTGTTGTGGCGCGCTAATCGCTAATTCGAATGTGTCTCAAGGCGGCGAATTTAGCCAACCGCGGCCGAAGACTAACGATGTACAGTGTGCTAACACTCACGCAGCGCCGTATGCTTGCACGCGGTGCCTCGACCTCTAATCGGCTCCTATCGAAGTTCGGATCAACTCTTTGTTGCTCGCTCTTGCTGTTAGTATCGCTTCGCCTGGACAATGACGACTGTTGTGGCGCGCTAAATCGAACGTGTTTCTACCTCAAGGTTATTACGGTCATTTATAAGACGGCGTCAGTAATGAATGCGAGATATATGCGAGTACTTTTTATCATTTCAAATGATCTTGTCGACTTTGTCGTTATGCTTGGGTCCAACGTTATGCGTTACGGAGACGGAGACGGAAGTGACGTCATGCAGCCGCGCGGGAAGTGACGTCATGCAGCCGCGCGGGAACTGAGTGTGTGACGTCATGCAGCCACGCGGGAAGCAGAAGCTAATGGTTATTGGAGTCTGTTGAAAGAGTCCTGCGGCGTCGAGCGACCTGGGGCTTTGAGCGAAGCGAACACAAGAATACAGGGTGACTTCTCAAGAGATATACAAGATGCCAGATAAGAATACAAGGTGACTCTTAAAGAGGTGTACAAAATGGCAGAGAAGAATACAGTGTGACTCCTAAAGAGGTGCACAAGATGTCAGACAAGAATACAGGGTGCCTCCTAAAGAGGTGTGCAGGATGTCAGAGCAAAATACAGTACAAGATGCCAGATAAGAATACAGGGTGACTCATAAAGAGATATACAAGATGCCAGATAAGAATACAAGGTGACTTTTAAATAGGTGTACAAGATGGCAGAGAAGAATACAGGGTGACCCATAAAGAGATGCACAAGATGTCAGACAAGATTACAGGGTGACTCCTAAAGAGGTGTACAAGATGTCACACAAGAATACAGGGTGACTCCTAAAGAGATATACAAGATGCCATATAAGAATACAAGGTGACTCTTAAACAGGTGTACAAGATGGCAGAGAAGAATACAGGGTGCCTCCTAAAGAGGTGTGCAGGATGTCAGAGCAAATTACAGGGTGACACTTAACGAGGTGCCCGCGCAGGAAGCCTAAGTTAATGGGTAATGGAGTCTGTTGAAAGAGTCCTGGTCCTGAGCCTTTCTAACATGTGTAGCATTTGTAGCATGCATCATTTGAAATGATATAACATCTAGTCTTTCAGACTGACTGTAATTTTTTCCCCTGAAATTTCAAATAAAAAAATGGGGTGCGAGATATACGCGAGCAAATACGGTAAATAGGAGGTCCTGTGGCCCATGATCGCGAGATTTTCGGTCATGTTAAACTTCAATCTTCCTTCCTTATTAACAGAGTTCCGAAAGAGTTTAGTATTGTAGCTGTTACCTGCAACAGACAGAGCAAAAATACGTTAATAAATGTTTGAGTTACCAGGGAAATGGTGAAAAGCAACAACTTAGTTGGTTGGTTGATTCCTCAGTATAGGGGCTGCGACAACGCGGTCATGTAGCCCCGTGTGTGTAGAATTTGTCTGATAGCCGGTGTTAATCGTGGTGACTGTATTAGTATGTGTGTCTGTGATTCAGGTGGTACGAACAATTTCAGGTAGTAGTTTCTACTTTTGCTACCAAATGCTACCATCCGTGACACCTAGCTGTGAACTTGGCTACTAGATGCCATCGTAACTAGCACCTGGCGGCGACGTTGAACTAATATAGCGTTATCAAATCTAACCTGCCAATTTTAGCTTCACACAATTGCAGTTAGTGGAAGGTTCTTTTACATGCCATAAATCTATGACATGGGCCCGCCGGCTTTACTTCCCATCCGAAGAAAGGCATACTGAGGGATTTTTGAACGCTCTTAAAAAATCCGATGACTTCGGCCAGGTTTGAAACGCGATCTTGGGCAGAGAAGCTCAGCATGCTACCAACTACGGCACCAAAACCGCTTAACACTTACTATTTAGAATTTCTTATTTTTTATGTTTAATTGTGCCGATGACAGTTTTAAAAATTGCCCATGTACTCTACACACGAGGTAGTTTACATGTTAAACGTTTCATTGGTTTATATATGGTAGAATTGAAGATAGAAATTGGTTAAAATTGTTAACTTTTGAAGATGTTAAGCTATACCGACCCCCTTACATTGAATGATCAAGATTGACCTAGATGAGAAATACAATGATCGAAGCTGAAGGATGAGCTTTGCTGTTGGTCTCCATTCTCTGCATGTGTCCCCTTCCTCTAAGTCTGGATGACTTTTCTTTTAAGGTTATGGGTTCTATGAACTTGGTTGCTGGCTCAGTGGTAGTGTGTCTGCCTCATGATCAACCCACCGTACCAGTGTTTCCTGTGTTCCCCTCAGGCCACGTCCTACACGTGGATCCCTCCTCAGATTTGGTCCCCGTGCTTCTCTTTGGACCATCGTTTTTTTCGCCCAAGCTAACTTGGCCACGGTTATGAGATCCATTTTTCGTCCGTTTCGACTACACATCTTCACAACTTGACACTTCAAGTGTCCATATTAAGGAATATCCAAAAGACTTCCCTCTAGCCACATTAATATCAAGAAATTGAACAGTGATTGGCTGACTCCACACAGTGCAAATATTTATGTGACCTTACTCACTTCTACGAACTCATGGGCCGGAGAGCCATTTTAGTGTTATTTTAGCGATGTGCACATATATTTTATTTCCATGTTTGTTGACCTGTTTTTAATCAAGTTTTATGCATGTTTTTAATGTGGTCACAATGTCTTTGATGTTATGTTGATTGTTTCTTTGTATTCTACAAGATGTGGCTGATGAAGGGCTATATGATTGCTCGAAACATGTACCACTTTTAAATTATGTGTAACCTAAAGTATTGATCGACGGAATAACATTTTTTGCTATAAATTCCTGTGATAATGACCTGTTAATTTAGTTAGCTGCATAAGGGGAAATTAGGAGTCTCTTGTGAAATGTCACCATTGCATGTTCCACAAACAGGATGTGCGGTGAGTAGAGAATGTTTATCAAGAAACCACTGGTTCCCTCCATGTGAGATAACACGTTAGCGTATACTTCCTGTTGTGGAATGAGGCTGATGCAGACCATCAAGTTCCAGCAGACTCATTCAAACTGTGTTTATCAGTGATGAATGGATTTCTCGCAGGCAGAGCTACTATCACTCTTAGAAGAAATGAAGATGTGAAGTGATGTTTATTTTATTTGAATTGTAAAAAATTCAATACAAACCCTGCTGGCTTGTTTCTAAAATATGCTGTGGTGAGCTGTCCGTGAAATGTCTAATTCTGTGCTAAAATCTGGTGTACAGTTCATCCAGTGACTGTGAATGTTTGGAAGTACATTTTACTATTATTGCTACTTTATTTTCATGAAAGTACTGATTTTGTTGAGAAAACATTGATATTTCTCTGCTTCCATTTATGATAGAGTGAACGTGATACTTCATTTTGAATTTGTGGAAAACGTCGGTGATTGAATTGTTCTAAAACATTTTGTGAATAATCTGAATGGAAAATATCAGTTTGGAAAGCTTGGATTTGAGGAACAATAAGGCTAATTTCTGTGAGAAGCCAGATCTGTCGGCCAAAATGCCTCCTAATGAGAAACGCCGGTACCGCAATAAGATGTTCTTTGTATGGGGGATACCCGTGTCTTGTGGGATCTTCTCCTTCATATACTGGTTTGTGTTTGTTCCCTTGCTGTGGTCTGCACTGCCTCATAAGAACTGGCCCCTGCTCTGGTTCTGTCTTTATGGACTTGTAGCATTTGCTGTGTGGCTTGCCATAATGGCACCATGTCTTTTATGGTGGAGGCACAAGCATGGTACCATTGTCAAGTGTCCAGGCAATAATGATAAGCCATATTCAAAAGCAAACAGTTCTAAATCATCAAGTAATGACAGTGGTTTCAAAGACAGTCCTCCTTTCCCTACCAAAGTGTCAGCTGTCCAGCCCCTGACTGATGAACCCAATTCTTCACTTAAAGATCTTAGAGGTAGTTCAGTCTGCATTCCAGTCCAGTCTAACAACACACCATCCCTGTACAATTCGAGGACAGGTCGGGAGAGTTATGAAGCTGGTTACCAGTTGGACTCGGAGCCTACATCTTCGAGTGTGTCAGTGCAAAGTGTTATTCCAAAACATCAAGAAGCTGGCAAACAGAATTCAGGAGTGTTACTTCTTAAGAAGATGGATTCTCTAAAGCTAGAAGAGAGCAAGAAGAAACGCATCTCTTCATCAGATTCAGAATTAAGTAGTCCCGATTTAAAAACAGGATTTCGTGACTCAGGTGATGGTCTGGAAAGTTATGTTGCTGAGGACAATGACATGTCACCAGATATTGATACAGAAATCTTCCAGACGAGCAGTTTCCTGAGTCAAGTATCAGTGGAAAAATCTCCCAGTAAGATTGAAACAGAAGGAAACTCACATGAACCACTTACCAGGGAGGAATCTTTCAAAGGGTTACCAGAGATGAATTCATTTGGAGAATACTTGCAGCTTGTTACGATAGAAACACCAATGTCACCTCGAGAGGTATTTTTCAGTGATCTTGCTGTCAATAAAACTCCAGAAATCCACGGAGTTCAAATGAGAGCCCCAAGAGACAGAAAAAGTTACTGTGTTGGAGATTTATCTGCAGCTCAACAACGAATCACTGATGCACGTAAGAGCATGCCCCTCTTTATGTATGCTTCTGATATTGAGAGTGGACCGACTGAGTCATCTCCTCCTCTCACCTCATCTCCACCTCCTACCATCCTCGAGATAGTTGACGAGGGTCCAAAACATTCACCAACTGTTAAAGAGCAGATAGACATGGAAGTAAACTATGATGAGGCAGCACATGGGTTGATCTCACCAGTCAAAGCTAGCATCAGCTCAGCTGGTAGAAAGGGTAGTGGGAAGTATTTCATTGCCAATGTTCTCCGAACTGAAAGCATCACTTCTGAAGTGCACCTAAGCATTGAGGGAGAATCTCCGACAGAATGCGGTACCGTGACATGGGAGACCAAATTAAGTGGAAGTCCGATACCAGAAGAGAACTTAGAAGGGAAATGGGTGGTGCTAGCCAGAGATTATGCAGCCAATAACTTAGAAGCATTCATTCGTTTGGAAAATGAGGCTATGGCTCGAGAAAGAGCTGAAGGCATTTTCCCTCAATCTGATGATGCAGATGACGATTCTGTATTTCTAGAACATAACACATTTTAACATTGCTGTGATTGTGTGTGTGGCTGGTTTATTAAAATCGAAACCAGGACATCAGGAAAGACTACTGTGCTATTTCTTTGAAGATTCATGGTAACCATGAAGGTTTCTTTGGAAAGACAATTAGTATTATGTGGCTGTAGTTACCAAAACTTGGTAACCATTGCGTGTGTGTTTTTTTTTTGTATGTGACATTTTGAGACTCACCGTGGGGCTATTACCTTCTGGTACAATGAACTTTTCACGTGAAATATGGTACTCGCAGTTTGATATAGTTAAGTGAGATCCTTGTGCATACATCATTTTTATGTCTTCTAGATAAAGATTCAGTGAAATAGTGAAAATAAAACTCAAACTACAGTATTATCAAAGTGTGTTCCGTTCTTTGTCAGTATACCTTTCTCTAAAATTCAACTTAAATGATAGTAGTGATGTGACTGAAAACAGTGGGTTATTGTGAGAGAACTGTATGAAAATAGTAATTGACTATCCAACTTCATCTTTTCTACTGGAAAAGCTCCAGGTAAGTTGTAATATATTGTTTAACTTGTGATTTCAGAATTCAGTGCAATATTATTTTAAAATGGCTTCAGAGGGAGCACTGCACTGTGCACATACCGTCCGTCTTCCTGCGCCTACCCGCTTGCCATTATTGCAAACGGTGCACGACATAAATAAACTGTGTAATTGAAAAGAACAATCCAAATGTGCACTTGGAGTGTTTGCCATGGTGTCCTGGTTGCACTGTTGTATGGCATCTCCTTGTAATTCTAGCATTTGTAAAGCTCTGTTTTAAAATGACACTTTGAAAAAGAAATCATTCACTTGTTTTACTGTCCATCTGTTGTTCTTTTTTCATTTCCTAATACAGTAGAAGCTGCTTATGAGAGACACATAGGGCGGAAGCTACTCCGTCTCTATTAACTGGATGTTTCACTAAAGCATAATTCATAGAATTTTGTATCGAGGACAGTAGGTGCCGAAATAATGTGATAAATGTGATACATGTGAATAATGTAATTACTAGGGCTCGGATTTGTAGGTAAATAAATATTTTTTAATGTAAATACATATTTTATGCATTTTCTCTATAAATACATAAATTCCTGCTTTTCACTTATTAGCACACAAAAAGACATAATATTTACATTTAAAAAAATCAGTATGCTAGATAATTCTGTGTTTTTGTATTTTTGTTCTGTGTTACTTAAACGCCTGCCTCTCGCCCGGAGGCCCCGGGTTCGATCCCCGGCTCCGTCAGGAATTTTAAAACTGACGTGAGGGTTGGAACGGGGTGCACTCAGCCTCGTGAGGACAATTGAGTAGCTGTCTGACAGTGAGACAGCGCCCCGATCACGAATACCAAGATTAACGGCCGAGGGGACCCGACGCGCTGATCACGCGTCACCCCAATATCTGCAGGCCAAATGGCTGGGCAGCGGTCGCTTGGTCGGCCTTAGCCCGTCATGGGCTGGATAGTGCCAGGGGTTGACTTTGTTGTTGTTGTTGTTGTTACTTAAACGGGGAAGAACCTGGGAGCTATCTAATCTTCATGCAGAGCTTATGTCAGCTTGCAACTTGTCACCCCGTGCCACTCACTGTGGAAGCCGGGATTTCCTTGTCCATAGCCACATTGCACCACGTGCTTGACTTCCCCCTCCCCCAGCTACCTGGAGCCAGTGTCACTCACATGCAGTTAATTTCTGGTACTGGGATGTGTAAGGCAGTTCTACGATGCCTAAAGTAAAAACAACTACAAGTTACCGTCTGTTGCAGAATTTAAAGATAATTTTGCTTCTGTTGGGAGCGTTCTATTCTGTCAACCATGTGGGAAAGCAATCAAGCCTGAACAGCGGTCTCAATACACACAACACCCCAAGGGCAAGAAACACATTCCCGCAGTTTCGCGCCTTCAGAATAAGTGTTTCGCGATAATCGTCGGTCATTTGTGATGGACAACCTGAAGATGTATCTCGTTGTGTATTGTAATGCTTCAGCAGTCAGTGAGACATAGCATAAATTGCATTCATAAGTACTGCATTTTGTTTATATTCACATTAATAAACTAAATTATAATTCAATATTTTTACTCTTTTGTCACATATTTCAGGTATTTTTAATACATAAATATAAATATTTTCCCGATTTTTATCACCTAAAAATCCGAGCCCTAGTAATTACTGTATACCACATACATGTCAACTGAAATGAAAGGAAAAGAACTACAGTATGTACAGGTTCGGTATGTACTGTACTGCATACACTACAATAAATTAAAAATTACAGTACGTACTCTACTGTACAACTGATTTTTACCTTCACTTTTCTGTTTCCTTCCCACCAAATGACTGCCCTTCCCTGTACGACTCTATTCTTCATGCAAGTTCACTTAATTTGTTTTCAAACGCAAAATCATATCTTTGGAGACGCCTGTGATTTTTGCAAGTTCTCGCACTGGTGTGTTGGCCGTCAGGGGTAGCCCTAGGGCGGTGCAAATGATGCGACTGCACCAGGCGCTGTCATATGGGGGGCGCAGAATAGGCAATGACAGATTGTATGCGCAAGAAAAAAAACACAATCACCTTATTACTATTTAACCCTACCCGCACAGATTAATTCTATATATCAGTGAGCTGGGGTGTGCGCATTTCAAAGGTATAAACATTTAGAGTGAAATTCGCACTTAACGTATTAGAAATATTAACGAGTTGAAACCAATATCTACAGAAAATAATATTGCCGAAGACTTTAATTATTCAGAATTAATTTAAAAAATTGCAAATGCAAAAGCGAGGAAGGCGGTAATCTAGACATTTCTTTTCTTAATTTGTTTTAATTTTAAATTAATTTACGATTTAAATTTGACGTATACATGATGTGAGCGTTGTCTGCAACATAGCAGTTGAATTTAAAAAATATTTATTTTTACTGTTATTGTTTCTCATCCACACTACTTCTATACTAATATTTCGGAGGTCTGAGTTACAAATAATGTAAGAAATGTATGTTATCATCAGTCTCTATGTGCAGATTAGTCTCCACATGGAAGGGAGGGGGGAGGGGCGCAATGAGATCTCACACCACCTATAAACCTTGCTAGGGCCGCCTCGGTTGGCTGGGTTTTGATTTTGTCCAAAACACAAATATTTTTGCACAGCGACAAACCTTTACGTGGCATTTTACTCGCGATGTGACACAGAGACACTCAAAGTTAAACTGACGATGGTGACATGAAGACAAAGCCAAGTGTTGAACTCAGGAACCATGCTTAGCTGTTTATAAGCTACTGTACATATCTGACTTGGACTTTGTTATGAAGAGCAGAAAACTTTTATTGTCTCTGTAACCCGACGTGCTGTATCACTTAAGCATACTGAAACAACCTTGTTTTGGTACATTTTTTTTTGTTTTTCAGTATTTGTTTCCATTAAACGGCTGTCTCCCTTATCAGGCGTTTCTCATAAGCGGCTTCTACTGTACTTTATTTTCCCCGCATGATGAGTTACATGGCTTCCAAAGCTAATTGTGTGTTCGAGAATAATGACGATTTAGCAGCGGATGCATTCAGCAAAACAAATCAGGACTAATCGATGAACCTTTGTCTATAAAAACAAACAAAAAAACCCCTGGCACTATCCAGCCCATGACGGGCTAAGGCCGACCAAGCGACCGCTGCCCAGCCATTCGGCCTGCAGATATTGGGGTGACGCGTGATCAGCGCGTCGGGTCCCCTCGGCCGTTAATCTTGGTTTTCGTGATCGGGGCGCTGTCTCACTGTCAGACAGCTACTCAATTGTCCTCACGAGGCTGAGTGCACCCCGTTCCAACCCTCACGTCAGTTTTAAAATCCCTGACGGAGCTGGGGATCGAACCCGGGGCCTCCGGGTGAGAGGCAGGCGCGCTACCCCTACACCACGGGGCCGGCAACCTTTGTCTATAGATAAGAGAAATGGAGAATAATAATCAAAAGATAAAGAAATGGATGCCTCCACTCTTAAAGCTCGATTAGTTATCACAATTTATGATTTGTGTACATCTGTTGATGGTTGATTTGGTAAAGATAAGTAAAGAAATATCACATGACTGCAATACTATAATTTATAGAGCACATGGAGTCCATAAATAATGTTTTAAATATTTTTTTTAAAGATATAAACAGCTTATTGATATCATTGTATTTGCACATTAATGGTGCTAACTAAATGTCGGGAGATAATGTTTCAGGGCAGTAATTTTAACCATCAAAATAGTAACAACTGGCCCTGTTGGAATCACATAATTGCATAATCCTCTCTGCACGTGAGGAATCCAACCCTGAAAATTTGCCATTTATTTTTTCACTCTGTATCCAGTGTGTACTTCTACTTAATAATACCATATTTAAAATTTAATTCTTATCATAGTAGTAATTTCTCATGACAATGCCGAAAGACAAAATCAATCAAAATCAAATTTGAAATCTTATTTAATTGAAGTACAAACTGTATTTATTAATGATGTGTGGCCTTCATAGAGACCTGTGTAAGTTTTTTTGAGTTTATGCTCGTGGGTAATGTCACAAACACCCAGTTCTTGAACAAAGTTAAAATCGCACAACCCAGCCAGGAATTGAACCCAGGATCATTGAGATCAAAAGCAAGCATCCTATCAACTTTGCCACAAAGTTAGACACTATTTATTTTGTATCAATACAAAATTAATCATATCTAATTGAAATAGGACCTTCTTGACAAATAATCTAATGAAATACCTAATGGTAAAAGTAAATTTATTAATCCACCATTAGTCAGTAAGTTGGCCTGTTCGCCATCTCTTGATGAATACAGTACTTTTGCATTTGTCAGTTGGCACAGGTTAGAGTAAAAGGTGGCTTTTCACCGATGTCTCAGTCTCACTCATGGCTGTGATTATATGGAAGCTACTGAGGTATGGGTGGTGCTTACTAATGGCATTCGGGGCACAGTCAGTGCCTGTGAATGCTGTGAAAGGTTCAACTCATAGGGTTAGGACTACTGTTCTGACTCAGTGAGGAAAGCAATGGCAAACTACCTCACTCCTCTTCTTGCCTAGAACGCCTCAGAATAGTGCTGCCTTGGGTTTTTGTGGGTATCTACTCACATAACGTAACGGCGGTACTTTTTGAGGATCCAACCAGCCTTCGGGCTGACTACCTAACAGACAGACAGTCAGTAAGTGAAGTCACTATAAATTCTCATTGGACTAGTTTGAAGCACATTGTGGTCTTCACTTACTAAGTTTTCTGATGGGTTTTCATGTACAGTATATTGCTTTTGGAGGGCAGAGACTGTCTGTGTGTGGGTGTCACTGTAGGTTTGGTAGTGTTTTGTAGAGATATTTGTCTTGCATAATTGGATCTGATATCGATTTCTTGACGAGCGTCACATGTCATCCCTTAGTTTTCTCCTAATTCAATAGTACGTAACAATATATGTAAATCCTAATCACATGTAGTTTTTTTCAGGTTATTTTCACATATTCCAGTAATTGGAATGATTTTTGTGTTGGCCGACTAGAAGCTACAATATTAATTGTCAATATGGCAACACTGAAAAATGGTTTCAAAGCTAGTCCAATAATAGTTTTATACTAGCTTCATTCATTGGCTATTGGTGGATTAATACATGTATTAATACCATTAACTATTTGATTAGATTATTTATTTTATTGTTTTATTTTATTTTGGTCTACATGCTCCCAGATGTAATTTTTCTTCAACATCATATCCCTTAAGTTATTGCTGCTATTTGTACTTTGTTCATAATCTATTTTTAAATATTAAATAGGTATTGTTGTTTCATTTGGAGGCCTGGAACATCATGTATACATGTGTATGTTAACGTGGTGTCAGTACGACTGTGCATATTTGTAATTGGTGTTAAGATGGAGAAGGAAGCAGCCATGGCCTTAAGTTAGATTCTATCCCGACATTGATTTGGCTGAGATGGGAACTGAACCCACTTCTCATTTGTCCTCACAAGGCTGAGCATATTCTGTTCTAGCCCTCAGATGAGAATTTAAATTTCTTAGCCAAACGAAGAATCAAATTCAGGATCAGAATTTCTAGACTGTCAAGGTGGCAGTTGTTAGTATTGTTATTTCATATACAGGCTAACTACCTCTTTGTCATCGTTAGATGGTAGTGTGTCACCATTCACATTCTTTTCCATTGTTAAAAGAGAGGAGTGTTTAGTATTGTCTATATGGGGTCATCATCATCTTGAGCAGTTTCCGACCGCTGAGGTATTTGTCTCTATTCATCGGTCTGCTCTATTTGTCAATACGGTGCAGGGATTTTACTCCCATTGGTCCCTTTTAAAGTTGAATTACTTCTAGAATGGAGAATTCTGATTGTAGTTGTGTAACGATGATTATGATTGTTTTAAGGTGCCAGGCTTCTTGGTTATCAGCCTTTAATTCTGTATTCATCCTGGAAGTTTGAGGTTAGGAAATATTGCAAACTTTATTACATGCTTGTACTTCTATAGGAAAGGTCTTCTCAACCGCATGATTTTTTAGTAACAATGAATAAGTGGGAAATTGCCCTCTCCCTCTCTGTATGCCTGTCAGAGACACTATTTGTGACGCTCTCCAGGAAACCATACCGTAAGTCTCGTGACAAAATTTTATGCTACGCCGCAAAGAGCCGAGAAGGGTGAGAAATATTCATTTTTCGATTTCATCACCATCTTTTAGCTGGATCTTTGAACTGCCTTCTTGGGCTAAAATAACTAAATTACCAGCTCGTGATTCATACTTACTTTCTTCGGCTTTTCCCAAATAATTGGGGTCGCCGGAGCCAACCAGGCTCATTTTGGTTTTGGCCGGGGATTTAAGGCTGGATGTCCTTCCCGACGCCACGTGATTTTTCAGTTGAAAATTCCACCCCGCTGTCACCGAGATTCGAACCCCGGCAGTCCGGGTGAAAGACGAGCAGCTAAGCCACTGCTCCATTACGCTCCCCGCTTCAGGATAATGTATAGTTACAATAATTTATTATAGAATACATGTACTGGGCTGCATATTTTGTAAATGGTAATTTTAATGTGTGTGGACCGCCTGCGCAGGAATCTGGTCAGGGAATCCCCGGTGTCTTTCTAGCTTGTCTGATGTTATGCACTAAAGCTGGCGGAGATATGGATAATGCAGTTAATCTCCCTCCAAACCTACCGAAGAAGTTGCAAGTAAAAGGCATGACTGCCGAAAGGACGAAAAACCTGTTCGACAATATTCGAGAGTACTGCACAGCGGGAACAAGGGATCTATTGTGCCCATGGCAAGACAACATTGAAGCCGCTGAACCTGGCCCAAGTAGTGCGAAAGGGTGTGTGCGCAAAATGAAAAGACATACGTAAGCATTCCACTAAAATGAGCAACAGTTCAGTTTGCTACCACTGTAACGTGTTTTTTGAGGGATTTTTATGCAACTGGCATAAGTCAGTAGGAAGCCATTCTATATTTATTTACGCGGCAAATTGTTCAGCAAAGAGAATTTTTCATGTTAATTTATTATTATTATTAATTTATTATACAGTAATTATTATTAAGGTATTTTCGGAGCATTTTATAAAAATTATTAGCATTCAGATAGGTTTTCTATGTATTAGAAAACGCTATCAAGCAAATTATTACGAACGACAATATCATAGAAAATTATGTGATTGCGGAATTTTACGGAGTTTTCGTCAGTTAGGGTATATCGAGAGACATGACTCACTGGGAATTCAAGTACACGCTTAATCTTGTCAGAAAGCATGACGCAATCCTGGGTCGCAGCGTCAAGGAAAGGCGAATGTATGGAACGGAAAACGACTTCTCCCTCCCGCCGAGTGTAATGAGCCAGAGTGGGGATCTAGCGCGTAGGGAGCAGCCAATCAGTGGAGACCACGCAAGCTAGAAGTCGGATGAAGAGTGGGGATGCGACGGGTGCATATATCGTTCAGTGTTCCGTGGAACGAGGACAATCTGTGTAGAACTTGCCGAGTATGTTTGCACGCGGGAGTCGCTCCGATGTTCCGTGGAACGAGGACAATCTGTGAAAGACTTGACTAGTTCGGTTGCAAGTGTGTGTCGCTCCGATATTCCATGGAGTGGAGAACTATCTGTTTACAACTTAACCAGTGTGGTTATACGTGTTGGTTCCGAGGTTCGGACCATAAATCTTCAAATCTACCAGTATATCATCAAACATCGACGAAGATGACGACATCCAGGAGACTGTGGGAAGCTCACAGCATCATCCAGTACGAGGGAAATGCTTTGGCAATTTCCAGTGGTAAGCGCGAATGATGCAGAAATACGCAATCTCTCGTTTCTCTTTGTTTTATATTTCATATTTCAGTAACTTCATAGCTTGGGTATAAGAGTAAAATCATTAATTTATCAGACTCCGTTTTCACGTAATTTTCTATCGGTAATATTAAAATCGCAACGCTCCAATTTAAATTTTAAACTTATTATTATTATTAATTTTGCTATTCTTGTTTTATATAATAAATTCATTTCTTTTACAATGCAATCTTTGCTTTCAGTAGGTAGCATTAGATATAGACCAATTCCTTCTCCTGATACAATTGTTTGTTGGGTTAATGATCAAATCATACCACGATCTGAGTGAATTAGATTCTTGAAGGTGTTCTACCAGAGCTAGACGTTGTTAAATACAAATTTAGATTTCAACATTGCGTTGAGGTCTTGGCGCCCATTAAAACAACATAGCTTAGGCAAAGGTAAACAGTTACATTTATTACCCAACAGTTAGGGCCAGTCAAACTGCTACACTTGTCGCTATCAACATGGGGCGTTAATTAACATTACACTTGTACGCTCAACGTGGAGCAAAGTGAAAACGTTACAATTGTCGCTCAACGTGTGGGCTAGGAAAACTGTTACGTTTGTCGCCGACAACTTGGGGCTGAAAACCTAATAACATTTGTGGAAGGAGAAGGGTATATATTTCTGTGCCTGTATTTTGGGGGTTATTTGTCTTTATCAGTGTATATCATTATGGGGGATGAGAAAGAAAGACAGATGAGGTTACGTAGTGGTCATCAACTGGAGAGTGATGATACGAGCAGTATGTCGAGTGATGGTAGTACCGGGGTAGCGGAGGTAAATCCCGATACTGAAACAGGGAGTGTAGGCGGCCAACCAGAATTAAAAACTTCACTTCTCGAGTTCATGTATCAGAACAAAGTTAGTAGTGATGCCTTAAATGCAAAATTAGAACAGAATAATGCAAAATTAGAACAAAACAGTAGGGAAAATAAAGAAAGTACAGAAGCTTTAAATGCAAAATTAGAACAGAATAATGCAAAATTAGAACAGAATAATGCAAAATTAGAACAAAACAGTAGGGAAAATAAAGAAAGTACAGAAGCTTTAAATAAAAAATTAGAACAGAATAATGCAAAATTAGATAAGAACAACAAGGAAATTAGTGTGAAAATGGAGCAGATTAGAGGAGAAATCAGAGGAGTAATGGAAGAGAAGGTTAAAGAGATCATTGCAGATGTAGACAAGAAATTAGGAAAAGTACAGGAGGAGTTAGAAATTAGAATCAGTACACAGGCTGAAAATTTAAAAGAACTAGTGCAACTGGAAACACAGCCGGTCAAAAAGCAATTGGGGGGAGAAATTGACAAAATTCAGGTAGCAACTAAAGAGGTTAAGGAACAGCTGGGGGGTAGAATTGAGAAAGTCCACTCGCAAATAGTTGCAGAAGTAAATGATTTAAGAGAGAGTAATAGAGAGAGCATTAGCAAGATTGAGGAGAAACAAGCAAAGCTATATAATAAAGTAGAAGAATCAGAAGGAAACATTAAATTAACAGTAAACAGTATTGAGAGGAAGGCTGAGGAGGAAATCGCAGAATTAGAATTAAAATTAAAAGCTAGGATCAGGCAAGAAAATAGTCAGAATAGACCAGTTTTTGTGAATAGCACACACAGGGAGGTAGAACTGGGTAAGTTCAGCAATCGACAGGGGTGCCCAATGGAGTTCATGAACACTATAGAAAATAAATTCGGGGAGAGGTTGCAAAATGGTAGTATTGAGTGGTGCCAGGTAGTTGAAATTTTAGAACAAGTGTTTGTGGGGGGAAACGAGGAATTGGTTTGCTGTCTACAGAGACAAGTTTACTGATATGAATGATTTTAAAATGAAATTCTGTGAAAAGTTCTGGAATGAGGTTATTCAGTCGCAGCATCGTGAGGGAGTAGTGTGTGGTAAATATAACCCTAAAGGAAGCTCCACCATGACCGAATACTTTTTAGGGCAGGTATTAGTGTGTAAATATCTGGATGGCTTGAAGGAGGTAAGTGATGTGGTAAGGTTGCTACTTAGGCACTTTCCCTATAGGATCAAGGAGGCTGCTTGTATCCAGAATGTAAAGACAATATCACAAGTAGAAAATTTGTTAAGCACATTTGATGCACTAGGGAGAGGGGGTTATGAGGACAATTTCAATCGGAACCAGGGTAATAATAATAATAGACCTAATGAAGCCAGGCATCAAGAAGTTCAAGGGAACGGTGGCGAAGGAGCCAACGCTCAAAATAGAAATAATAATAATCAGCTAAATTAGAACAGAGGAAATGGCTATGGTAATCAGTATCAAGGGAGGAACAATGATTTCAGGGGAAATCAAGGGAGGAACAATGATTACAGGGGAAATCAAGGGAGAAACAATGATTTCAGGGGAAATCAAGGGAGAAATTATAATGACAATAATTACAACCAGAATAGGGGTCAAGGAAGAGGACAGCCTAGTGGTAGTAATATACAGCCAAACAATGACAACACAGCCCAGAACAACCAGACCAGTTCAGTAGTTAGTAGTACTACGGCCAGCTGTAGCGGTTCTTTAAACGCGAACCAGGCTGCGAAGTAAGGTCAGAATCTCAGTCTGTAGCATGCCCTGTCCATACAATTATACAGGAACCCTATGACCTAAATGTAAGAAATGAATTATTACATGAACTAAATGATGAAGGTATTATTCAGGAAGTGGTTAGTAAGAGCCCCATAGTTAAATTTAACGTGTCTGAGGCGTACACAGATGTTTTAATTGATAGTGGTTGTATGAAGAGTTGCATAAGTAGTGCATTTTATGATAAAATGAAAGGAACTGGAGTAAATTTTGAGGAGATGCCAATTAAAAGCACTTTTATTATCACAGCTGTTGGGAAGAGGTCTAAAGTAATTTCTAAGCAAGTTTTAGTAGACATTAAAATTAATAATCATGTAGAGAAGCAGATTTGCCTTGTAATTCCAAATTTAGTATTCAGTGTTATCTTGGGTTCAGAGTGGCTAAGTAGAGTGTCTGGTAACTTATGTTATGATGTAGGGAGTTTGAAATTTAAATGGGGAGATTCTGAAGTAGAAGTAGCGTTCAATGACCATATTCAGAGGAGTAGTATTGTAGGTGTGATTTGTACTTTAAATGAGATATCGCCAGCCGTAGAGCGGGGTTCTCCAGGTTTTGTGGGCAGTGTGATTACGAACGGCAGTCTAAAGGACTCGTTACGTGATGCTGCATTTCAGGGAAATATAGAGGATGAACAGTGTGTTCGGCTCTATGATGTGTTATTGTGTAATAGGAGAGTTTTTGAGGATCGCATTGGTATGGCCAATTGCTATACACATTCATTGAACGTTATTGATAGGTCAGTATTCACAGGACATAGATATCCTGTACCTTTCGCTTATCAGAGTGCAGTTGAGGCACAAATTAATCAGATGCTTGAAGATGGGATTATTGAGCACTCTAACAGTCCGTATGTTAATTCTTTGATCACGGTACCCAAAACCGACGGCACGGTTTTTATTTGTTTAGACGCTCGTTTGGTTAACAGTAGAATTAGTTCAGATCAGCTGAAATCTATGTCAATAGAGGAATTAATGCAAACATTTGAGGGGAAGAAGTATTTCACTTGTGTAGATTTGAGTTCCAGTTTTTGGCAAGTGCCACTTATGTACGAAGATAGACCATTTACAGCTTTTAGTCATAAATATAACCTTTATCAATTTTGTAGAGTAGTTCAGCAGCTTTAATTAGGGCTTTAAACATCGCATTATGGGATGACACAGGAGAGTTTGTAACCATTTACATAGATGATATGGTAATTAGTTCACGCAGTTTTGAGGTGCATCTAGGTCATTTAGATATAGTTTTTCAGAAGTTAGATCAGGCAGGGTTCACTTTGAAGCTGTCTAAGTCGTCATTCTGTCAGTCAGAAGTGACATTTTTAGGTCATAGAGTGTCGAGTAGAGGTGTAACACCAGAAGAAAGTAGGGTTAATAAGATACTCAACGCAGAGGTGCCACAGAATGTTAAACAGTTAAAAACTTACCTGGGAATTTGCAACTTTTTCAGGAGGTTCGTTCTTAAATACTCTGGGTTGGTAGAACCATTCAGGGAATTGCTTAAAAGTGGGACTCGGTGGAGATGGGAGTCCAAGCATGATCAGGCTTTTAGAGCGCTGAAGGAAGGTTTTGAGAAAGCTGTAGTGCTGAAATATCCGTTAAAAGATAAGGAATATGTGGTTATGACAGATGCTTCACATATAGGCATTGCTGGAGTATTATGTCAGAGAGATGATGAGGGTAATCTGTGCATTGTATCTTTAGCCTCGCGAGGACTGACAGCAGCAGAGAAAAGATACACGATTACTGAGTTAGAGCTTTTAGGTATTGTTTTCAGTTTAGGGAAATTTAGAATGTATTTAGTAGGGGGGAAATTTGAGATCCACACAGATCACCATGCATTACTGTATATGAGAACTTGTAAACTCAGTTCTAACAGAGTTAGTAGGTGGATTCTTGCTCTGCAGGAATACGAATTCACAGTAAAATATATTAAAGGTAAAGATAACATTCTTGCAGACATGCTATCGAGGGACACTAATTTATGTAGGGATTATCCTGTGGTTAAAGCAGAGGACGGTATTTTAATATGTGCATGTGTGGACAGTAGCAACAGGGCATCGTTACAGACACTGAGAAATATGCTAGGTAGAGCAACGTGATGACGTTCATTTAAGGGAGCCACTTGCAAGGTTGGAAGCAGGTGACGCAGAAACATTTATAGTTTCCAAACGTATTGGGAAAACAGCATATGTGCTGGAGAATAGTGAGGGAAACAGATTATACGGGACGTATAATATACATAGTCTCCGAAAGTATGTGTCATAAAGTGAGGATGTTTAGCCTATTAAATGAGTAAGTGTGGTATTTGGTGCGTGGGAGGAGATGGTCTTCCAGGCAGGCGTATCAGAAGTCACACAGGGGGGTAGTATGTAAGTAAATGAGAGTTTTTAAGGTACAGGGAAATATGACGGGATTGTCGGATGCTCTTGAGCACTAAAATGTCTCGATACACCAAGGCCAGAATTTGGTAGCGCTGGTGAATTCCCATTTGCCTCCTAGAGATGGGTGAGCGCTTGGACAGGGTATTTTTGCTTAAGGCGTCCACGAGGCAAAAGATGGGCCGTCAGAATGCGAGACAGTCCTTCAGGAAACTCATACATATCAGCACACGTGATTTCTGTTTACGGCCTCGCCATGTAAGATTTGTAAGTGTGTAATTTAAGGTAATTTGTACAAAGGATTATTTGTGTCAGGAGAACTGGTCTGTGTTGAGAACTAGTATTAAGTAGAATATTGTCTACGGGAACTTAACAAGACAGGGCGATTACGGCACAGAAATATTTGGTGTTATATGTAATGCGCATTTACTGTTTTTTTTTTTCAGAAGTCAATATTAATTTAATCTACTTTAAAGAGAGATTAAGTATTATGGTCACGAGGCGCTGCCACAATAGTGTGATCGTGTGCTCAGTGATAAGTGAGATTAAATTTCACCATAAGGAAGGGACCTCCAGTGAAATTAGGAAGTTCTATGGAGATATAAATATATCAGAACACCTTCAATGCGTGTGATATGACATCATAAATACATAGTGCTCACACATTGTTTATGTCTATTTCTCCAACAAAGAGAAATTTGAGAGGCGGAAATATCCGTGGAACACTATTCTATATGTAAAACATTGGACTGGTTGCAAAGTGCAATCCATAGTGACAACAAACTTTGACGCAAAGTGCGTGAAGAAAAATTATGAGTGTATATATCTGTAATTTAGGTTGATTTCATTTATGTAATATGTATTTTGGATGGGGATTATTAACGTGTCTGGGATAATCGGATAATGGACCGTCGTCACGGTAAATCATCCGATGATCCGAGGCGAATATGTAACGTGTTTTTCGAGTTTTTTTTATGCAACTGGCATAAGTCAGTAGGAAGCCATTCTATATTTATTTACGCGGCAAATTGTTCAGCCAAGAGAATTTTTCATGTTAATTTATTATTATTATTATTAATTTATTATAATTATTATTGAGGTATTTTCGGAGCATTTTATAAAAATTATTAGCATTCAGATAGGTTTTCTATGTCTTAGAAAATGCTATCAAGCAAATTATTACGAACGACAATATCATAGAAAATTATGTGATTGCGGAATTTTACGGAGTTTTCGTCAGTTAGGGTATATCGAGAGACGTGACTCACTGGGAATTCAAGTACACGCTTAATCTTGTCGGAAAGCATGACACAATCCTGGGTCGCAGCGTCAAGGAAAGGCGAATGTATGGAACGGAAAACGACTTCTCCCTCCCGCCGAGTGTAATGAGCCAGAGTGGGGATCTAGCGCGTAGGGAGCAGCCAATCAGTGGAGACCACGCAAGCTAGAAGTCGGATGATGAGTGGGGATGCGACGGGTGCATATATCGTTCAGTGTTCCGTGGAACGAGGACAATCTGTGTAGAACTTGTCGAGTATGTTTGCACGCGGGAGTCGCTCCGATGTTCCGTGGAACGAGGTCAATCTGTGAAAGACTTGACTAGTTCGGTTGCAAGTGTGTGTCGCTCCGATGTTCCATGGAGTGGAGAACTATCTGTTTACAACTTAACCAGTGTGGTTATACGTGTTGGTTCCGAGGTTCAGACCATAAATCTTCAAATCTACCAGTATATCATCAAACATCGACGAAGATGACGACATCCAGGAGACTGTGGGAAGCTCACAGCATCATCCAGTACGAGGGAAATGCTTTGGCAATTTCCAGTGGTAAGCGCGAATGCCGCAGAAATACTCAATCTCTCGTTTCTCTTTGTTTTATATTTCATATTTCAGTAACTTCATAGCTTGGGAATAAGAGTAAAATCAATAATTTATCAGACTCCGTTTTCACGTAATTTTCTATCGGTAATATTAAAATCGCAACGCTCCAATTTAAATTTTAAACTTATTATTATTATTAATTTTGCTATTCTTGTTTTATATAATAAATTCATTTCTTTTACAATGCAATCTTTGCTTTCAGTAGGTAGCATTAGATATAGACCAATTCCTTCTCCTGATACAATTGTTTGTTGGGTTAATGATCAAATCATACCACGATCTGAGTGAATTAGATTCTTGAAGGTGTTCTACCAGAGCTAGACGTTGTTAAATACAAATTTAGATTTCAACATTGCGTTGAGGTCTTGGCGCCCATTAAAACAACATAGCTTAGGCAAAGGTAAACAGTTACATTTATTACCCAACAGTTAGGGCCAGTCAAACTGCTACACTTGTCGCTATCAACATGGGGCGTTAATTAACATTACACTTGTACGCTCAACGTGGAGCAAAGTGAAAACGTTACAATTGTCGCTCAACGTGTGGGCTAGGAAAACTGTTACGTTTGTCGCCGACAACTTGGGGCTGAAAACCTAATAACATTTGTGGAAGGAGAAGGGTATATATTTCTGTGCCTGTATTTTGGGGGTTATTTGTCTTTATCAGTGTATATCATTATGGGGGATGAGAAAGAAAGACAGATGAGGTTACGTAGTGGTCATCAACTGGAGAGTGATGATACGAGCAGTATGTCGAGTGATGGTAGTACCGGGGTAGCGGAGGTAAATCCCGATACTGAAACAGGGAGTGTAGGCGGCCAACCAGAATTAAAAACTTTACTTCTCGAGTTCATGTATCAGAACAAAGTTAGTAGTGATGCCTTAAATGCAAAATTAGAACAGAATAATGCAAAATTAGAACAAAACAGTAGGGAAAATAAAGAAAGTACAGAAGCTTTAAATGCAAAATTAGAACAGAATAATGCAAAATTAGAACAGAATAATGCAAAATTAGAACAAAACAGTAGGGAAAATAAAGAAAGTACAGAAGCTTTAAATAAAAAATTAGAACAGAATAATGCAACATTAGATAAGAACAACAAGGAAATTAGTGTGAAAATGGAGCAGATTAGAGGAGAAATCAGAGGAGTAATGGAAGAGAAGGTTAAAGAGATCATTGCAGATGTAGACAAGAAATTAGGAAAAGTACAGGAGGAGTTAGAAATTAGAATCAGTACACAGGCTGAAAATTTAAAAGAACTAGTGCAACTGGAAACACAGCCGGTCAAAAAGCAATTGGGGGGAGAAATTGACAAAATTCAGGTAGCAACTAAAGAGGTTAAGGAACAGCTGGGGGGTAGAATTGAGAAAGTCCACTCGCAAATAGTTGCAGAAGTAAATGATTTAAGAGAGAGTAATAGAGAGAGCATTAGCAAGATTGAGGAGAAACAAGCAAAGCTATATAATAAAGTAGAAGAATCAGAAGGAAACATTAAATTAACAGTAAACAGTATTGAGAGGAAGGCTGAGGAGGAAATCGCAGAATTAGAATTAAAATTAAAAGCTAGGATCAGGCAAGAAAATAGTCAGAATAGGCCAGTTTTTGTGAATAGCACACACAGGGAGGTAGAACTGGGTAAGTTCAGCAATCGACAGGGGTGCCCAATGGAGTTCATGAACACTATAGAAAATAAATTCGGGGAGAGGTTGGAAAATGGTAGTATTGAGTGGTGCCAGGTAGTTGAAATTTTAGAACAAGTGTTTGTGGGGGGAAACGAGGAATTGGTTTGCTGTCTACAGAGACAAGTTTACTGATATGAATGATTTTAAAATGAAATTCTGTGAAAAGTTCTGGAATGAGGTTATTCAGTCGCAGCATCGTGAGGGAGTAGTGTGTGGTAAATATAACCCTAAAGGAAGCTCCACCATGACCGAATACTTTTTAGGGCAGGTATTAGTGTGTAAATATCTGGATGGCTTGAAGGAGGAAAGTGATGTGGTAAGGTTGCTACTTAGGCACTTTCCCTATAGGATCAAGGAGGCTGCTTGTATCCAGAATGTAAAGACAATATCACAAGTAGAAAATTTGTTAAGCACATTTGATGCACTAGGGAGAGGGGGTTATGAGGACAATTTCAATCGGAACCAGGGTAGTAATAATAATAGACCTAATGAAGCCAGGCATCAAGAAGTTCAAGGGAACGGTGGCGAAGGAGCCAACGCTCAAAATAGAAATAATAATAATCAGCTAAATTAGAACAGAGGAAATGGCTATGGTAATCAGTATCAAGGGAGGAACAATGATTTCAGGGGAAATCAAGGGAGGAACAATGATTACAGGGGAAATCAAGGGAGAAACAATGATTTCAGGGGAAATCAAGGGAGAAATTATAATGACAATAATTACAACCAGAATAGGGGTCACGGAAGAGGACAGCCTAGTGGTAGTAATATACAGCCAAACAATGACAACACAGCCCAGAACAACCAGACCAGTTCAGTAGTTAGTAGTACTACGGCCAGCTGTAGCGGTTCTTTAAACGCGAACCAGGCTGCGAAGTAAGGTCAGAATCTCAGTCTGTAGCATGCCCTGTCCATACAATTATACAGGAACCCTATGACCTAAATGTAAGAAATGAATTATTACATGAACTAAATGATGAAGGTATTATTCAGGAAGTGGTTAGTAAGAGCCCCATAGTTAAATTTAACGTGTCTGAGGCGTACACAGATGTTTTAATTGATAGTGGTTGTATGAAGAGTTGCATAAGTAGTGCATTTTATGATAAAATGAAAGGAACTGGAGTAAATTTTGAGGAGATGCCAATTAAAAGCACTTTTATTATCACAGCTGTTGGGAAGAGGTCTAAAGTAATTTCTAAGCAAGTTTTAGTAGACATTAAAATTAATAATCATGTAGAGAAGCAGATTTGCCTTGTAATTCCAAATTTAGTATTCAGTGTTATCTTGGGTTCAGAGTGGCTAAGTAGAGTGTCTGGTAACTTATGTTATGATGTAGGGAGTTTGAAATTTAAATGGGGAGATTCTGAAGTAGAAGTAGCGTTCAATGACCATATTCAGAGGAGTAGTATTGTAGGTGTGATTTGTACTTTAAATGAGATATCGCCAGCCGTAGAGCGGGGTTCTCCAGGTTTTGTGGGCAGTGTGATTACGAACGGCAGTCTAAAGGACTCGTTACGTGATGCTGCATTTCAGGGAAATATAGAGGATGAACAGTGTGTTCGGCTCTATGATGTGTTATTGTGTAATAGGAGAGTTTTTGAGGATCGCATTGGTATGGCCAATTGCTATACACATTCATTGAACGTTATTGATAGGTCAGTATTCACAGGACATAGATATCCTGTACCTTTCGCTTATCAGAGTGCAGTTGAGGCACAAATTAATCAGATGCTTGAAGATGGGATTATTGAGCACTCTAACAGTCCGTATGTTAATTCTTTGATCACGGTACCCAAAACCGAAGGCACGGTTTTTATTTGTTTAGACGCTCGTTTGGTTAACAGTAGAATTAGTTCAGATCAGCTGAAATCTATGTCAATAGAGGAATTAATGCAAACATTTGAGGGGAAGAAGTATTTCACTTGTGTAGATTTGAGTTCCAGTTTTTGGCAAGTGCCACTTATGTACGAAGATAGACCATTTACAGCTTTTAGTCATAAATATAACCTTTATCAATTTTGTAGAGTAGTTCAGCAGCTTTAATTAGGGCTTTAAACATCGCATTATGGGATGACACAGGAGAGTTTGTAACCATTTACATAGATGATATGGTAATTAGTTCACGCAGTTTTGAGGTGCATCTAGGTCATTTAGATATAGTTTTTCAGAAGTTAGATCAGGCAGGGTTCACTTTGAAGCTGTCTAAGTCGTCATTCTGTCAGTCAGAAGTGACATTTTTAGGTCATAGAGTGTCGAGTAGAGGTGTAACACCAGAAGAAAGTAGGGTTAATAAGATACTCAACGCAGAGGTGCCACAGAATGTTAAACAGTTAAAAACTTACCTGGGAATTTGCAACTTTTTCAGGAGGTTCGTTCTTAAATACTCTGGGTTGGTAGAACCATTCAGGGAATTGCTTAAAAGTGGGACTCGGTGGAGATGGGAGTCCAAGCATGATCAGGCTTTTAGAGCGCTGAAGGAAGGTTTTGAGAAAGCTGTAGTGCTGAAATATCCGTTAAAAGATAAGGAATATGTGGTTATGACAGATGCTTCACATATAGGCATTGCTGGAGTATTATGTCAGAGAGATGATGAGGGTAATCTGTGCATTGTATCTTTAGCCTCGCGAGGACTGACAGCAGCAGAGAAAAGATACACGATTACTGAGTTAGAGCTTTTAGGTATTGTTTTCAGTTTAGGGAAATTTAGAATGTATTTAGTAGGGGGGAAATTTGAGATCCACACAGATCACCATGCATTACTGTATATGAGAACTTGTAAACTCAGTTCTAACAGAGTTAGTAGGTGGATTCTTGCTCTGCAGGAATACGAATTCACAGTAAAATATATTAAAGGTAAAGATAACATTCTTGCAGACATGCTATCGAGGGACACTAATTTATGTAGGGATTATCCTGTGGTTAAAGCAGAGGACGGTATTTTAATATGTGCATGTGTGGACAGTAGCAACAGGGCATCGTTACAGACACTGAGAAATATGCTAGGTAGAGCAACGTGATGACGTTCATTTAAGGGAGCCACTTGCAAGGTTGGAAGCAGGTGACGCAGAAACATTTATAGTTTCCAAACGTATTGGGAAAACAGCATATGTGCTGGAGAATAGTGAGGGAAACAGATTATACGGGACGTATAATATACATAGTCTCCGAAAGTATGTGTCATAAAGTGAGGATGTTTAGCCTATCAAATGAGTAAGTGTGGTATTTGGTGCGTGGGAGGAGATGGTCTTCCAGGCAGGCGTATCAGAAGTCACACAGGGGGGTAGTATGTAAGTAAATGAGAGTTTTTAAGGTACAGGGAAATATGACGGGATTGTCGGATGCTCTTGAGCACTAAAATGTCTCGATACACCAAGGCCAGAATTTGGTAGCGCTGGTGAATTCCCATTTGCCTCCTAGAGATGGGTGAGCGCTTGGACAGGGTATTTTTGCTTAAGGCGTCCACGAGGCAAAAGATGGGCCGTCAGAATGCGAGACAGTCCTTCAGGAAACTCATACATATCAGCACACGTGATTTCTGTTTACGGCCTCGCCATGTAAGATTTGTAAGTGTGTAATTTAAGGTAATTTGTACAAAGGATTATTTGTGTCAGGAGAACTGGTCTGTGTTGAGAACTAGTATTAAGTAGAATATGGTCTACGGGAACTTAACAAGACAGGGCGATTTCGGCACAGAAATATTTGGTGTTATATGTAATGCGCATTTACTGTTTTTTTTTCAGAAGTCAATATTAATTTAATCTACTTTAAAGAGAGATTAAGTATTATGGTCACGAGGCGCTGCCACAATAGTGTGATCGTGTGCTCAGTGATAAGTGAGATTAAATTTCACCATAAGGAAGGGACCTCCAGTGAAATTAGGAAGTTCTATGGAGATATAAATATATCAGAACACCTTCAATGCGTGTGATATGACATCATAAATACATAGTGCTCACACATTGTTTATGTCTATTTCTCCAACAAAGAGAAATTTGAGAGGCGGAAATATCCGTGGAACACTATTCTATATGTAAAACATTGGACTGGTTGCAAAGTGCAATCCATAGTGACAACAAACTTTGACGCAAAGTGCGTGAAGAAAAATTATGAGTGTATATATCTGTAATTTAGGGTGATTTCATTTATGTAATATGTATTTTGGATGGGGATTATTAACGTGTCTGGGATAATCGGATAATGGACCGTCGTCACGGTAAATCATCCGATGATCCGAGGCGAATATGTAACGTGTTTTTCGAGGGTTTTTTATGCAACTGGCATAAGTCAGTAGGAAGCCATTCTATATTTATTTACGCGGCAAATTGTTCAGCCAAGAGAATTTTTCATGTTAATTTATTATTATTATTAATTTATTATAATTATTATTGAGGTATTTTCGGAGCATTTTATAAAAATTATTAGCATTCAGATAGGTTTTCTATGTCTTAGAAAATGCTATCAAGCAAATTAATACGAACGACAATATCATAGAAAATTATGTGATTGCGGAATTTTACGGAGTTTTCGTCAGTTAGGGTATATCGAGAGACGTGACTCACTGGGAATTCAAGTACACGCTTAATCTTGTCGGAAAGCATGACGCAATCCTGGGTCGCAGCGTCAAGGAAAGGCGAATGTATGGAACGGAAAACGACTTCTCCCTCCCGCCGAGTGTAATGAGCCAGAGTGGGGATCTAGCGCGTAGGGAGCAGCCAATCAGTGGAGACCACGCAAGCTAGAAGTCGGATGATGAGTGGGGATGCGACGGGTGCATATATCGTTCAGTGTTCCGTGGAACGAGGACAATCTGTGTAGAACTTGTCGAGTATGTTTGCACGCGGGAGTCGCTCCGATGTTCCGTGGAACGAGGTCAATCTGTGAAAGACTTGACTAGTTCGGTTGCAAGTGTGTGTCGCTCCGATGTTCCATGGAGTGGAGAACTATCTGTTTACAACTTAACCAGTGTGGTTATACGTGTTGGTTCCGAGGTTCAGACCATAAATCTTCAAATCTACCAGTATATCATCAAACATCGACGAAGATGACGACATCCAGGAGACTGTGGGAAGCTCACAGCATCATCCAGTACGAGGGAAATGCTTTGGCAATTTCCAGTGGTAAGCGCGAATGCCGCAGAAATACTCAATCTCTCGTTTCTCTTTGTTTTATATTTCATATTTCAGTAACTTCATAGCTTGGGAATAAGAGTAAAATCAATAATTTATCAGACTCCGTTTTCACGTAATTTTCTATCGGTAATATTAAAATCGCAACGCTCCAATTTAAATTTTAAACTTATTATTATTATTAATTTTGCTATTCTTGTTTTATATAATAAATTCATTTCTTTTACAATGCAATCTTTGCTTTCAGTAGGTAGCATTAGATATAGACCAATTCCTTCTCCTGATACAATTGTTTGTTGGGTTAATGATCAAATCATACCACGATCTGAGTGAATTAGATTCTTGAAGGTGTTCTACCAGAGCTAGACGTTGTTAAATACAAATTTAGATTTCAACATTGCGTTGAGGTCTTGGCGCCCATTAAAACAACATAGCTTAGGCAAAGGTAAACAGTTACATTTATTACCCAACAGTTAGGGCCAGTCAAACTGCTACACTTGTCGCTATCAACATGGGGCGTTAATTAACATTACACTTGTACGCTCAACGTGGAGCAAAGTGAAAACGTTACAATTGTCGCTCAACGTGTGGGCTAGGAAAACTGTTACGTTTGTCGCCGACAACTTGGGGCTGAAAACCTAATAACATTTGTGGAAGGAGAAGGGTATATATTTCTGTGCCTGTATTTTGGGGGTTATTTGTCTTTATCAGTGTATATCATTATGGGGGATGAGAAAGAAAGACAGATGAGGTTACGTAGTGGTCATCAACTGGAGAGTGATGATACGAGCAGTATGTCGAGTGATGGTAGTACCGGGGTAGCGGAGGTAAATCCCGATACTGAAACAGGGAGTGTAGGCGGCCAACCAGAATTAAAAACTTTACTTCTCGAGTTCATGTATCAGAACAAAGTTAGTAGTGATGCCTTAAATGCAAAATTAGAACAGAATAATGCAAAATTAGAACAAAACAGTAGGGAAAATAAAGAAAGTACAGAAGCTTTAAATGCAAAATTAGAACAGAATAATGCAAAATTAGAACAGAATAATGCAAAATTAGAACAAAACAGTAGGGAAAATAAAGAAAGTACAGAAGCTTTAAATAAAAAATTAGAACAGAATAATGCAACATTAGATAAGAACAACAAGGAAATTAGTGTGAAAATGGAGCAGATTAGAGGAGAAATCAGAGGAGTAATGGAAGAGAAGGTTAAAGAGATCATTGCAGATGTAGACAAGAAATTAGGAAAAGTACAGGAGGAGTTAGAAATTAGAATCAGTACACAGGCTGAAAATTTAAAAGAACTAGTGCAACTGGAAACACAGCCGGTCAAAAAGCAATTGGGGGGAGAAATTGACAAAATTCAGGTAGCAACTAAAGAGGTTAAGGAACAGCTGGGGGGTAGAATTGAGAAAGTCCACTCGCAAATAGTTGCAGAAGTAAATGATTTAAGAGAGAGTAATAGAGAGAGCATTAGCAAGATTGAGGAGAAACAAGCAAAGCTATATAATAAAGTAGAAGAATCAGAAGGAAACATTAAATTAACAGTAAACAGTATTGAGAGGAAGGCTGAGGAGGAAATCGCAGAATTAGAATTAAAATTAAAAGCTAGGATCAGGCAAGAAAATAGTCAGAATAGGCCAGTTTTTGTGAATAGCACACACAGGGAGGTAGAACTGGGTAAGTTCAGCAATCGACAGGGGTGCCCAATGGAGTTCATGAACACTATAGAAAATAAATTCGGGGAGAGGTTGGAAAATGGTAGTATTGAGTGGTGCCAGGTAGTTGAAATTTTAGAACAAGTGTTTGTGGGGGGAAACGAGGAATTGGTTTGCTGTCTACAGAGACAAGTTTACTGATATGAATGATTTTAAAATGAAATTCTGTGAAAAGTTCTGGAATGAGGTTATTCAGTCGCAGCATCGTGAGGGAGTAGTGTGTGGTAAATATAACCCTAAAGGAAGCTCCACCATGACCGAATACTTTTTAGGGCAGGTATTAGTGTGTAAATATCTGGATGGCTTGAAGGAGGAAAGTGATGTGGTAAGGTTGCTACTTAGGCACTTTCCCTATAGGATCAAGGAGGCTGCTTGTATCCAGAATGTAAAGACAATATCACAAGTAGAAAATTTGTTAAGCACATTTGATGCACTAGGGAGAGGGGGTTATGAGGACAATTTCAATCGGAACCAGGGTAGTAATAATAATAGACCTAATGAAGCCAGGCATCAAGAAGTTCAAGGGAACGGTGGCGAAGGAGCCAACGCTCAAAATAGAAATAATAATAATCAGCTAAATTAGAACAGAGGAAATGGCTATGGTAATCAGTATCAAGGGAGGAACAATGATTTCAGGGGAAATCAAGGGAGGAACAATGATTACAGGGGAAATCAAGGGAGAAACAATGATTTCAGGGGAAATCAAGGGAGAAATTATAATGACAATAATTACAACCAGAATAGGGGTCACGGAAGAGGACAGCCTAGTGGTAGTAATATACAGCCAAACAATGACAACACAGCCCAGAACAACCAGACCAGTTCAGTAGTTAGTAGTACTACGGCCAGCTGTAGCGGTTCTTTAAACGCGAACCAGGCTGCGAAGTAAGGTCAGAATCTCAGTCTGTAGCATGCCCTGTCCATACAATTATACAGGAACCCTATGACCTAAATGTAAGAAATGAATTATTACATGAACTAAATGATGAAGGTATTATTCAGGAAGTGGTTAGTAAGAGCCCCATAGTTAAATTTAACGTGTCTGAGGCGTACACAGATGTTTTAATTGATAGTGGTTGTATGAAGAGTTGCATAAGTAGTGCATTTTATGATAAAATGAAAGGAACTGGAGTAAATTTTGAGGAGATGCCAATTAAAAGCACTTTTATTATCACAGCTGTTGGGAAGAGGTCTAAAGTAATTTCTAAGCAAGTTTTAGTAGACATTAAAATTAATAATCATGTAGAGAAGCAGATTTGCCTTGTAATTCCAAATTTAGTATTCAGTGTTATCTTGGGTTCAGAGTGGCTAAGTAGAGTGTCTGGTAACTTATGTTATGATGTAGGGAGTTTGAAATTTAAATGGGGAGATTCTGAAGTAGAAGTAGCGTTCAATGACCATATTCAGAGGAGTAGTATTGTAGGTGTGATTTGTACTTTAAATGAGATATCGCCAGCCGTAGAGCGGGGTTCTCCAGGTTTTGTGGGCAGTGTGATTACGAACGGCAGTCTAAAGGACTCGTTACGTGATGCTGCATTTCAGGGAAATATAGAGGATGAACAGTGTGTTCGGCTCTATGATGTGTTATTGTGTAATAGGAGAGTTTTTGAGGATCGCATTGGTATGGCCAATTGCTATACACATTCATTGAACGTTATTGATAGGTCAGTATTCACAGGACATAGATATCCTGTACCTTTCGCTTATCAGAGTGCAGTTGAGGCACAAATTAATCAGATGCTTGAAGATGGGATTATTGAGCACTCTAACAGTCCGTATGTTAATTCTTTGATCACGGTACCCAAAACCGAAGGCACGGTTTTTATTTGTTTAGACGCTCGTTTGGTTAACAGTAGAATTAGTTCAGATCAGCTGAAATCTATGTCAATAGAGGAATTAATGCAAACATTTGAGGGGAAGAAGTATTTCACTTGTGTAGATTTGAGTTCCAGTTTTTGGCAAGTGCCACTTATGTACGAAGATAGACCATTTACAGCTTTTAGTCATAAATATAACCTTTATCAATTTTGTAGAGTAGTTCAGCAGCTTTAATTAGGGCTTTAAACATCGCATTATGGGATGACACAGGAGAGTTTGTAACCATTTACATAGATGATATGGTAATTAGTTCACGCAGTTTTGAGGTGCATCTAGGTCATTTAGATATAGTTTTTCAGAAGTTAGATCAGGCAGGGTTCACTTTGAAGCTGTCTAAGTCGTCATTCTGTCAGTCAGAAGTGACATTTTTAGGTCATAGAGTGTCGAGTAGAGGTGTAACACCAGAAGAAAGTAGGGTTAATAAGATACTCAACGCAGAGGTGCCACAGAATGTTAAACAGTTAAAAACTTACCTGGGAATTTGCAACTTTTTCAGGAGGTTCGTTCTTAAATACTCTGGGTTGGTAGAACCATTCAGGGAATTGCTTAAAAGTGGGACTCGGTGGAGATGGGAGTCCAAGCATGATCAGGCTTTTAGAGCGCTGAAGGAAGGTTTTGAGAAAGCTGTAGTGCTGAAATATCCGTTAAAAGATAAGGAATATGTGGTTATGACAGATGCTTCACATATAGGCATTGCTGGAGTATTATGTCAGAGAGATGATGAGGGTAATCTGTGCATTGTATCTTTAGCCTCGCGAGGACTGACAGCAGCAGAGAAAAGATACACGATTACTGAGTTAGAGCTTTTAGGTATTGTTTTCAGTTTAGGGAAATTTAGAATGTATTTAGTAGGGGGGAAATTTGAGATCCACACAGATCACCATGCATTACTGTATATGAGAACTTGTAAACTCAGTTCTAACAGAGTTAGTAGGTGGATTCTTGCTCTGCAGGAATACGAATTCACAGTAAAATATATTAAAGGTAAAGATAACATTCTTGCAGACATGCTATCGAGGGACACTAATTTATGTAGGGATTATCCTGTGGTTAAAGCAGAGGACGGTATTTTAATATGTGCATGTGTGGACAGTAGCAACAGGGCATCGTTACAGACACTGAGAAATATGCTAGGTAGAGCAACGTGATGACGTTCATTTAAGGGAGCCACTTGCAAGGTTGGAAGCAGGTGACGCAGAAACATTTATAGTTTCCAAACGTATTGGGAAAACAGCATATGTGCTGGAGAATAGTGAGGGAAACAGATTATACGGGACGTATAATATACATAGTCTCCGAAAGTATGTGTCATAAAGTGAGGATGTTTAGCCTATCAAATGAGTAAGTGTGGTATTTGGTGCGTGGGAGGAGATGGTCTTCCAGGCAGGCGTATCAGAAGTCACACAGGGGGGTAGTATGTAAGTAAATGAGAGTTTTTAAGGTACAGGGAAATATGACGGGATTGTCGGATGCTCTTGAGCACTAAAATGTCTCGATACACCAAGGCCAGAATTTGGTAGCGCTGGTGAATTCCCATTTGCCTCCTAGAGATGGGTGAGCGCTTGGACAGGGTATTTTTGCTTAAGGCGTCCACGAGGCAAAAGATGGGCCGTCAGAATGCGAGACAGTCCTTCAGGAAACTCATACATATCAGCACACGTGATTTCTGTTTACGGCCTCGCCATGTAAGATTTGTAAGTGTGTAATTTAAGGTAATTTGTACAAAGGATTATTTGTGTCAGGAGAACTGGTCTGTGTTGAGAACTAGTATTAAGTAGAATATGGTCTACGGGAACTTAACAAGACAGGGCGATTTCGGCACAGAAATATTTGGTGTTATATGTAATGCGCATTTACTGTTTTTTTTTCAGAAGTCAATATTAATTTAATCTACTTTAAAGAGAGATTAAGTATTATGGTCACGAGGCGCTGCCACAATAGTGTGATCGTGTGCTCAGTGATAAGTGAGATTAAATTTCACCATAAGGAAGGGACCTCCAGTGAAATTAGGAAGTTCTATGGAGATATAAATATATCAGAACACCTTCAATGCGTGTGATATGACATCATAAATACATAGTGCTCACACATTGTTTATGTCTATTTCTCCAACAAAGAGAAATTTGAGAGGCGGAAATATCCGTGGAACACTATTCTATATGTAAAACATTGGACTGGTTGCAAAGTGCAATCCATAGTGACAACAAACTTTGACGCAAAGTGCGTGAAGAAAAATTATGAGTGTATATATCTGTAATTTAGGGTGATTTCATTTATGTAATATGTATTTTGGATGGGGATTATTAACGTGTCTGGGATAATCGGATAATGGACCGTCGTCACGGTAAATCATCCGATGATCCGAGGCGAATATGTAACGTGTTTTTCGAGGGTTTTTTATGCAACTGGCATAAGTCAGTAGGAAGCCATTCTATATTTATTTACGCGGCAAATTGTTCAGCCAAGAGAATTTTTCATGTTAATTTATTATTATTATTAATTTATTATAATTATTATTGAGGTATTTTCGGAGCATTTTATAAAAATTATTAGCATTCAGATAGGTTTTCTATGTCTTAGAAAATGCTATCAAGCAAATTAATACGAACGACAATATCATAGAAAATTATGTGATTGCGGAATTTTACGGAGTTTTCGTCAGTTAGGGTATATCGAGAGACGTGACTCACTGGGAATTCAAGTACACGCTTAATCTTGTCGGAAAGCATGACGCAATCCTGGGTCGCAGCGTCAAGGAAAGGCGAATGTATGGAACGGAAAACGACTTCTCCCTCCCGCCGAGTGTAATGAGCCAGAGTGGGGATCTAGCGCGTAGGGAGCAGCCAATCAGTGGAGACCACGCAAGCTAGAAGTCGGATGATGAGTGGGGATGCGACGGGTGCATATATCGTTCAGTGTTCCGTGGAACGAGGACAATCTGTGTAGAACTTGTCGAGTATGTTTGCACGCGGGATTCGCTCCGATGTTCCGTGGAACGAGGACAATCTGTGAAAGACTTGACTAGTTCGGTTGCAAGTGTGTGTCGCTCCGATGTTCCATGGAGTGGAGAACTATCTGTTTACGACTTAACCAGTGTGGTTATACGTGTTGGTTCCGAGGTTCGGACCATAAATCTTCAAATCTACCAGTATATCATCAAACATCGACGAAGATGACGACATCCAGGAGACTGTGGGAAGCTCACAGCATCATCCAGTACGAGGGAAATGCTTTGGCAATTTCCAGTGGTAAGCGCGAATGCCGCAGAAATACGCAATCTCTTGTTTCTCTTTGTTTTATATTTCATATTTCAGTAACTTCATAGCTTGGGAATAAGAGTAAAATCAATAATTTATCAGACTCCGTTTTCACGTAATTTTCTATCGGTAATATTAAAATCGCAACGCTCCAATTTAAATTTTAAACTTATTATTATTATTAATTTTGCTATTCTTGTTTTATATAATAAATTCATTTCTTTTACAATGCAATCTTTGCTTTCAGTAGGTAGCATTAGATATAGACCAATTCCTTCTCCTGATACAATTGTTTGTTGGGTTAATGATCAAATCATACCACGATCTGAGTGAATTAGATTCTTGAAGGTGTTCTACCAGAGCTAGACGTTGTTAAATACAAATTTAGATTTCAACATTGCGTTGAGGTCTTGGCGCCCATTAAAACAACATAGCTTAGGCAAAGGTAAACAGTTACATTTATTACCCAACAGTTAGGGCCAGTCAAACTGCTACACTTGTCGCTATCAACATGGGGCGTTAATTAACATTACACTTGTACGCTCAACGTGGAGCAAAGTGAAAACGTTACAATTGTCGCTCAACGTGTGGGCTAGGAAAACTGTTACGTTTGTCGCCGACAACTTGGGGCTGAAAACCTAATAACATTTGTGGAAGGAGAAGGGTATATATTTCTGTGCCTGTATTTTGGGGGTTATTTGTCTTTATCAGTGTATATCATTATGGGGGATGAGAAAGAAAGACAGATGAGGTTACGTAGTGGTCATCAACTGGAGAGTGATGATACGAGCAGTATGTCGAGTGATGGTAGTACCGGGGTAGCGGAGGTAAATCCCGATACTGAAACAGGGAGTGTAGGCGGCCAACCAGAATTAAAAACTTTACTTCTCGAGTTCATGTATCAGAACAAAGTTAGTAGTGATGCCTTAAATGCAAAATTAGAACAGAATAATGCAAAATTAGAACAAAACAGTAGGGAAAATAAAGAAAGTACAGAAGCTTTAAATGCAAAATTAGAACAGAATAATGCAAAATTAGAACAGAATAATGCAAAATTAGAACAAAACAGTAGGGAAAATAAAGAAAGTACAGAAGTTTTAATTAAAAATTAGAACAGAATAATGCAACATTAGATAAGAACAACAAGGAAATTAGTGTGAAAATGGAGCAGATTAGAGGAGAAATCAGAGGAGTAATGGAAGAGAAGGTTAAAGAGATCATTGCAGATGTAGACAAGAAATTAGGAAAAGTACAGGAGGAGTTAGAAATTAGAATCAGTACACAGGCTGAAAATTTAAAAGAACTAGTGCAACTGGAAACACAGCCGGTCAAAAAGCAATTGGGGGGAGAAATTGACAAAATTCAGGTAGCAACTAAAGAGGTTAAGGAACAGCTGGGGGGTAGAATTGAGAAAGTCCACTCGCAAATAGTTGCAGAAGTAAATGATTTAAGAGAGAGTAATAGAGAGAGCATTAGCAAGATTGAGGAGAAACAAGCAAAGCTATATAATAAAGTAGAAGAATCAGAAGGAAACATTAAATTAACAGTAAACAGTATTGAGAGGAAGGCTGAGGAGGAAATCGCAGAATTAGAATTAAAATTAAAAGCTAGGATCAGGCAAGAAAATAGTCAGAATAGGCCAGTTTTTGTGAATAGCACACACAGGGAGGTAGAACTGGGTAAGTTCAGCAATCGACAGGGGTGCCCAATGGAGTTCATGAACACTATAGAAAATAAATTCGGGGAGAGGTTGGAAAATGGTAGTATTGAGTGGTGCCAGGTAGTTGAAATTTTAGAACAAGTGTTTGCGGGGGGAAACGAGGAATTGGTTTGCTGTCTACAGAGACAAGTTTACTGATATGAATGATTTTAAAATGAAATTCTGTGAAAAGTTCTGGAATGAGGTTATTCAGTCGCAGCATCGTGAGGGAGTAGTGTGTGGTAAATATAACCCTAAAGGAAGCTCCACCATGACCGAATACTTTTTAGGGCAGGTATTAGTGTGTAAATATCTGGATGGCTTGAAGGAGGAAAGTGATGTGGTAAGGTTGCTACTTAGGCACTTTCCCTATAGGATCAAGGAGGCTGCTTGTATCCAGAATGTAAAGACAATATCACAAGTAGAAAATTTGTTAAGCACATTTGATGCACTAGGGAGAGGGGGTTATGAGGACAATTTCAATCGGAACCAGGGTAATAATAATAATAGACCTAATGAAGCCAGGCATCAAGAAGTTCAAGGGAACGGTGGCGAAGGAGCCAACGCTCAAAATAGAAATAATAATAATCAGCTAAATTAGAACAGAGGAAATGGCTATGGTAATCAGTATCAAGGGAGGAACAATGATTTCAGGGGAAATCAAGGGAGGAACAATGATTACAGGGGAAATCAAGGGAGAAACAATGATTTCAGGGGAAATCAAGGGAGAAATTATAATGACAATAATTACAACCAGAATAGGGGTCAAGGAAGAGGACAGCCTAGTGGTAGTAATATACAGCCAAACAATGACAACACAGCCCAGAACAACCAGACCAGTTCAGTAGTTAGTAGTACTACGGCCAGCTGTAGCGGTTCTTTAAACGCGAACCAGGCTGCGAAGTAAGGTCAGAATCTCAGTCTGTAGCATGCCCTGTCCATACAATTATACAGGAACCCTATGACCTAAATGTAAGAAATGAATTATTACATGAACTAAATGATGAAGGTATTATTCAGGAAGTGGTTAGTAAGAGCCCCATAGTTAAATTTAACGTGTCCGAGGCATACACAGATGTTTTAATTGATAGTGGTTGTATGAAGAGTTGCATAAGTAGTGCATTTTATGATAAAATGAAAGGAACTGGAGTAAATTTTGAGGAGATGCCAATTAAAAGCACTTTTATTATCACAGCTGTTGGGAAGAGGTCTAAAGTAATTTCTAAGCAAGTTTTAGTAGACATTAAAATTAATAATCATGTAGAGAAGCAGATTTGCCTTGTAATTCCAAATTTAGTATTCAGTGTTATCTTGGGTTCAGAGTGGCTAAGTAGAGTGTCTGGTAACTTATGTTATGATGTAGGGAGTTTGAAATTTAAATGGGGAGATTCTGAAGTAGAAGTAGCGTTCAATGACCATATTCAGAGGAGTAGTATTGTAGGTGTGATTTGTACTTTAAATGAGATATCGCCAGCCGTAGAGCGGGGTTCTCCATGTTTTGTGGGCAGTGTGATTACGAACGGCAGTCTAAAGGACTCGTTACGTGATGCTGCATTTCAGGGAAATATAGAGGATGAACAGTGTGTTCGGCTCTATGATGTGTTATTGTGTAATAGGAGAGTTTTTGAGGATCGCATTGGTATGGCCAATTGCTATACACATTCATTGAACGTTATTGATAGGTCAGTATTCACAGGACATAGATATCCTGTACCTTTCGCTTATCAGAGTGCAGTTGAGGCACAAATTAATCAGATGCTTGAAGATGGGAATATTGAGCACTCTAACAGTCCGTATGTTAATTCTTTGATCACGGTACCCAAAACCGACGGCACGGTTCGTATTTGTTTAGATGCTCGTTTGGTTAACTGTAGAATTAGTTCAGATCAGCTGAAATCTATGTCAATAGAGGAATTAATGCAAACATTTGAGGGGAAGAAGTATTTCACTTGTGTAGATTTGAGTTCCAGTTTTTGGCAAGTGCCACTTATGTACGAAGATAGACCATTTACAGCTTTTTGTCATAAATATAACCTTTATCAATTTTGTAGAGTAGTTCAGCAGCTTTAATTAGGGCTTTAAACATCGCATTATGGGATGACACAGGAGAGTTTGTAACCATTTACATAGATGATATGGTAATTAGTTCACGCAGTTTTGAGGTGCATCTAGGTCATTTAGATATAGTTTTTCAGAAGTTAGATCAGGCAGGGTTCACTTTGAAGCTGTCTAAGTCGTCATTCTGTCAGTCAGAAGTGACATTTTTAGGTCATAGAGTGTCGAGTAGAGGTGTAACACCAGAAGAAAGTAGGGTTAATAAGATACTCAACGCAGAGGTGCCACAGAATGTTAAACAGTTAAAAACTTACCTGGGAATTTGCAACTTTTTCAGGAGGTTCGTTCTTAAATACTCTGGGTTGGTAGAACCATTCAGGGAATTGCTTAAAAGTGGGACTCGGTGGAGATGGGAGTCCAAGCATGATCAGGCTTTTAGAGCGCTGAAGGAAGGTTTTGAGAAAGCTGTAGTGCTGAAATATCCGTTAAAAGATAAGGAATATGTGGTTATGACAGATGCTTCACATATAGGCATTGCTGGAGTATTATGTCAGAGAGATGATGAGGGTAATCTGTGCATTGTATCTTTAGCCTCGCGAGGACTGACAGCAGCAGAGAAAAGATACACGATTACTGAGTTAGAGCTTTTAGGTATTGTTTTCAGTTTAGGGAAATTTAGAATGTATTTAGTAGGGGGGAAATTTGAGATCCACACAGATCACCATGCATTACTGTATATGAGAACTTGTAAACTCAGTTCTAACAGAGTTAGTAGGTGGATTCTTGCTCTGCAGGAATACGAATTCACAGTAAAATATATTAAAGGTAAAGATAACATTCTTGCAGACATGCTATCGAGGGACACTAATTTATGTAGGGATTATCCTGTGGTTAAAGCAGAGGACGGTATTTTAATATGTGCATGTGTGGACAGTAGCAACAGGGCATCGTTACAGACACTGAGAAATATGCTAGGTAGAGCAACGTGATGACGTTCATTTAAGGGAGCCACTTGCAAGGTTGGAAGCAGGTGACGCAGAAACATTTATAGTTTCCAAACGTATTGGGAAAACAGCATATGTGCTGGAGAATAGTGAGGGAAACAGATTATACGGGACGTATAATATACATAGTCTCCGAAAGTATGTGTCATAAAGTGAGGATGTTTAGCCTATCAAATGAGTAAGTGTGGTATTTGGTGCGTGGGAGGAGATGGTCTTCCAGGCAGGCGTATCAGAAGTCACACAGGGGGGTAGTATGTAAGTAAATGAGAGTTTTTAAGGTACAGGGAAATATGACGGGATTGTCGGATGCTCTTGAGCACTAAAATGTCTCGATACACCAAGGCCAGAATTTGGTAGCGCTGGTGAATTCCCATTTGCCTCCTAGAGATGGGTGAGCGCTTGGACAGGGTATTTTTGCTTAAGGCGTCCACGAGGCAAAAGATGGGCCGTCAGAATGCGAGACAGTCCTTCAGGAAACTCATACATATCAGCACACGTGATTTCTGTTTACGGCCTCGCCATGTAAGATTTGTAAGTGTGTAATTTAAGGTAATTTGTACAAAGGTATTATTTGTGTCAGGAGAACTGGTCTGTGTTGAGAACTAGTATTAAGTAGAATATGGTCTACGGGAACTTAACAAGACAGGGCGATTACGGCACAGAAATATTTGGTGTTATATGTAATGCGCATTTACTGTTTTTTTTTTTTCAGAAGTCAATATTAATTTAATCTACTTTAAAGAGAGATTAAGTATTATGGTCACGAGGCGCTGCCACAATAGTGTGATCGTGTGCTCAGTGATAAGTGAGATTAAATTTCACCATAAGGAAGGGACCTCCAGTGAAATTAGGAAGTTCTATGGAGATATAAATATATCAGAACACCTTCAATGCGTGTGATATGACATCATAAATACATAGTGCTCACACATTGATTATGTCTATTTCTCCAACAAAGAGAAATTTGAGAGGCGGAAATATCCGTGGAACACTATTCTATATGTAAAACATTGGACTGGTTGCAAAGTGCAATCCATAGTGACAACAAAATTTGACGCAAAGTGCGTGAAGAAAAATTATGAGTGTATATATCTGTAATTTAGGGTGATTTCATTTATGTAATATGTATTTTGGATGGGGATTATTAACGTGTCTGGGATAATCGGATAATGGACCGTCGTCACGGTAAATCATCTGATGATCCGAGGCGAATATGTAACGTGTTTTTCGAGGGTTTTTTATGCAACTGGCATAAGTCAGTAGGAAGCCATTCTATATTTATTTACGCGGCAAATTGTTCAGCCAAGAGAATTTTTCATGTTAATTTATTATTATTATTAATTTATTATAATTATTATTGAGGTATTTTCGGAGCATTTTATAAAAATTATTAGCATTCAGATAGGTTTTCTATGTCTTAGAAAATGCTATCAAGCAAATTATTACGAACTACAATATCATAGAAAATTATATGATTGCGGAATTTTACGGAGTTTTCGTCAGTTAGGGTATATCGAGAGACGTGACTCACTGGGAATTCAAGTACACGCTTAATCTTGTCGGAAAGCATGACGCAATCCTGGGTCGCAGCGTCAAGGAAAGGCGAATGTATGGAACGGAAAACGACTTCTCCCTCCCACCGAGTGTAATGAGCCAGAGTGGGGATCTAGCGCGTAGGGAGAAGCCAATCAGTGGAGAGCACGCAAGCTAGAAGTCGGATGAAGAGTGGGGATGCGACGGGTGCATATATCGTTCAGTGTTCCGTGGAACGAGGACAATCTGTGTAGAACTTGCCGAGTATGTTTGCACGCGGGAGTCGCTCCGATGTTCCGTGGAACGAGGACAATCTGTGAAAGACTTGACTAGTTCGGTTGCAAGTGTGTGTTGCTCCGATGTTCCATGGAGTGGAGAACTATCTGTTTACAACTTAACCAGTGTGGTTATACGTGTTGGTTCCGAGGTCCGGACCATAAATCTTCAAATCTACCAGTATATCATCAAACATCGACGAAGATGACGACATCCACGCGACTGTGGGAAGCTCACAGCATCATCCAGTACGAGGGAAATGCTTTGGCAATTTCCAGTGGTAAGCGCGAATGCCGCAGAAATACTCAATCTCTCGTTTCTCTTTGTTTTATATTTCATATTTCAGTAACTTCATAGCTTGGGAATAAGAGTAAAATCAATAATTTATCAGACTCCGTTTTCACGTAATTTTCTATCGGTAATATTAAAATCGCAACGCTCCAATTTAAATTTTAAACTTATTATTATTATTAATTTTGCTATTCTTGTTTTATATAATAAATTCATTTCTTTTACAATGCAATCTTTGCTTTCAGTAGGTAGCATTAGATATAGACCAATTCCTTCTCCTGATACAATTGTTTGTTGGGTTAATGATCAAATCATACCACGATCTGAGTGAATTAGATTCTTGAAGGTGTTCTACCAGAGCTAGACGTTGTTAAATACAAATTTAGATTTCAACATTGCGTTGAGGTCTTGGCGCCCATTAAAACAACATAGCTTAGGCAAAGGTAAACAGTTACATTTATTACCCAACAGTTAGGGCCAGTCAAACTGCTACACTTGTCGCTATCAACATGGGGCGTTAATTAACATTACACTTGTACGCTCAACGTGGAGCAAAGTGAAAACGTTACAATTGTCGCTCAACGTGTGGGCTAGGAATACTGTTACACCACAGGATACAAGACAGATTCCTGTAGTACTGGATATTAACTAACTTTGTGTAGTTGCAGAAAGATTTTAATATTCAACATTAATATGTTCTGAATTCTTCTTCTTCTTATTATTATTAACATTATCACAGATACTATTAATGTCTCCTGATTTTTTTCCACTTCTTAACACAGAACATTAAATAAATGAAATTAATAAAACAATAGTAATAAAAACGAAATTTTGAAATGTGTAGTTATGCCCTTTGGCAAAATCTAAATGAATTATTATTATTATCATCATCATTATTAACATTATCACAGATACGATTATTGTTTCCTGATATTGTTTGTACTTCTTAAGACCGAACATCTGTGTAGGCCTACTTGAGTCTTGCCAGACTAAAATTTTCTGTTTCACTTTCATTATCTTGAACATTTTTACATATTTACAATACTTTCTAGAGAATAAAACTCCAATATATTTATGAAATATTATTTTAATACACAATGCTGATCTTCCTTCATCCAGTGAAACAGTCATATTTTCTCAAATATTTAATATATTGTCCAAGCACTATACTAAATTTTCAAATTGATTTCCTCGACTTTCAATAAATTCTGTACTATAACTTCAATGTTTCATAAAATAATCAGTTTTTAAGATAAATACTTATAGTTTTCTTGAAAATGATCGCAACTTTACCTACTATAAAAATATAAAATAAACATAAAATGAGATTTTCCGACTTAAGGAATGGATTCCTGGAGAACATCACATTTACTGAAGGCTATATTCTCACCGTGTTGAGCTAAAGCAGATGAAGTAACTTTGCAAACCCACCTGTATTTGCAACATCAATAGTTGTGTTCAACTTCTCCCTTCCCACCCTACTTCCTCTCTAATTCACACACAGCCTGCTTGCTAGGGAACTGAAATAAAGAACAGAGAACTGGGGTAATAGAGAGTATGACTCTAGCTGGTCCTGATCTAGCCTACTGAATATAGTTTAAGTAAATTGCGATTCCGACAGGCGTACAGTCAGGGAGGGGGCAATTTCCCGCCTATTCATTGTTACCAACAAATCATGAGGCCTTTCCTATAGAAGTAGAAACATGTAATACATTTTGCAATATTTCCTAACCTCAAACTTACAGAATGGATACAGAATTAAAGGTCTTAGCTACAAAACTGTTACAGTATATTGCTGGGGCTGATAACCAAGAGGCCTAGCACCTTAAAACAACCACAATCATCATAATCATCATGATACTCAACTACAATCAGAATTCTTCATGCTAGCCGTTCGGAAATTCGGAAAAAAAAAAAAGACTGATAGCTGCAAACACCCTATATAGTCAATTCTGAACCCTAAAATGTGAACGGTGACACACTACCATCTGGTGGATGGGAAGAATAGCTGCAGCTGAACTCTCCACCAGTAGTGACAAATAACCACCATGGCAGAGAAAATCCACAGACCTATAGAAAGGACCAAAGTGGTGCACTGAGTTGGCTGTGCACAATCTAATTGCTCATAAGTATTCTAACCTAGGGCTGCCATTTTAATAGTTTTGGGATGTTGAAACAGATGGATTTGCAAATTTGTGGAATTTAAAAAATGTACTTCTTCTTCTTACATTACGGCATTCTAAGGACCACGTTACAATTTCAATTCGTCCTCCTTAGTTGTTCTTTCCTTTTCTTCCAGTATTCCTTCATTGTTGACTATGCTTCTTTTTCCTGTCTTCAGCCTACTTAAAAATGTATTTATTCATTGAATCATTTATTCTATGGATAACTACGTATAGAATATACTCACAACATTACAGCGATAAGTTCATATATACATCGCAAGGACACATATATATTTAAAATGTATCCATGGGAAATGTTCTAGCTGACAGCCAAGTTAGGAACGATGAGTATGTGCTGTTTACAGCTGGCACTACATCTTGCAATGATTCAGTGGTCCCTCACTTACCCAAGTAGCCTACAAGATTTACAGGGTGTCGAGCGATACAGGAAATACGGGAATTATACGGCAATTTTAGTGACCCGGGAAAAATACGGGAATTATACGGGAAATTCGCACTTGATACGGGAAATCTTGAAAAGTCTCATAATGCTTGACTTCTTAGCCCCCGAACGCTTGGTGGAGTCCTCCTGCTCAGTCTTTTATTTCGCCTGCAGACCGTGCTGCCAGACGCAATTTGCGCTATCGATAGAGCGCTAAGCGGGATGAGAATCCAGCCAACGTCAAATGCCTGCTTTGCCTGGCCGACCGCCTGCCGTACCCTCTCCGCGCTCGTTGCTGACAATGACATACAGGAATCAGTCCGCATTGTTATTCACAGAGGAGACCTGGGTTTCTCGACAAGAGCAGCCCTTAAAGAAGCTAACAGCTCAAGATCTCAGAAAATTCCAGTCGCGGATATGCTGCAATTTCGCACCAACTGCCGAAAATTGTACATTCGTATCCTATAGCTGAAAAATCAAAAAGAGGTCAACTCTTGCTCACAAGAGACCCGTGCTATTTCCTGCCTAGACCCTATAGGGGTCGCTGAGACTCCTAAGTTGGAAGAAGTTAGAATCGTCATTGCCCTGGAAATTCTTTGTAACCAGAAGAATTTGCTTTCTGGCGCAATGGCTGACCGCATCAAGAGCAGCTACTCCGCACCTCTGTGACTGCCCTCTGTCACTGCGCGTTTGAAGCAGTTCGACGGAAAAGAGCCATGGCTCGACGTGCTATTGTCTGAATTAGTGGCTTCAACATCTTCCTCAGTTCCTGCCAAAAAAGATCTCACAAGCATCGTTAAAATGATACTGATTTTGTATCACAACAATGCAGCTCTAGACAGAGGTTTCTCCCTGAACAAGGAGTGCATGATCGTCAATCACAAAGAAGCAAGTCTGATTGGCATGTATACTCTTCAGGACGCTGTGATGGCAGCTGGTGGAGTAGTAAAGATAACCGTGAGCAAGAGTCCATACTGCACGAAACTCCTACTCCGTGTTCAAGGAAGCAAAACAGGTGCGAAGCGACGGCTAAGGTGGCAGTCGAAAGAAAAGCCACGAAAGATCTCCAGGAATTGGAAAAAAAAAATTATAGTACTGTCAAAAGAACTTAATTTTGTGCTGTGTAACAATCTTGTATTTGTCAAAGTTACTTATTTAATTTCGTTTTGCATTATTTTATTTTCTATTATCTACTTGGATAAAATAAATCTAAATGAGGAAGTATTCGGGGCATGTCGCGTGTGGAATTTTACTGATTTTAGCCTTTCTATGGTCTTCTTTCGCAGGGGAGATGCACATACCAAATTGTTTTCAAGTCCGTGGAAACACTCAATGCAAATGCGTCACACATGCATAAATTTCAAAAACTACAAACAATACCTCACAGCTCTCGACATTTTACTATCAAACACCCGTCACCAACATGTGGCTACAAAATACACCACACAAGTGACAGAATTCTTCTCGTATGGGCAGGCATTGTTTCAGTCGCTTATTAACCACTGTCTGTGTCGGATTTCCTTTCATTGTAATTGTTTCGTTACTTTTACTTCGCCGAAGTTCGACCCAAGGACTGGACACATCCCGTACAGCATGTACAGGAATAAATACTGAAGGCGGTCTGGATATCGCGGTGGATGAAATGATTATTAACCTTAAAATTCATCAAGCTCTGATGAAGACAATGATGGTGGTGATGATGATAGGGACAGCGAAGGGATGGAGAGTGTCAAAGAAATCCTTGCCAAGTGACTGCGTCAATCGATAATAGAGCACAGGCTATTGTTTCCCGTCATAGTGTTCAAAATACCGTCCGCCATTCAGTAGCCTACAACTCGACAATATAAAACCATGGCAGTAATATCGCCACAGAGGGGCTTGTTTGAGTGCTCAGTGCTAAATATGTCTTTACCTTGACTTTACTTTTGTATTATCACGAAAGCTAATATTAACCGTAGAGAGTCGCGATTCAGTGAGTGTGCATGGTGTTATCTGTCAACTACTGTAGTAAGCTGTGAACGACCTCCACTCAGACTCTTGTTCATGTTAAAAGGATAATCATTGCATAGTGAGTGTTTTTATATTCATTAGCTGTAGAGTGTTTGCCCTCTTTGTCGTATTTATTGAATTGAATACCGATGATAAAGGTATCATAGCTAGAGCCGGGCAAATTTGCTCTAGTTCCGATCGGGATCGTAAGTTTCCGCATGGCTAGTATCGCCCCCCACCAAGCGCACTCAAGGCCAGGTCTCTCCGCTGAACGAGAATCTTCAGTTTCGATAATACCGGTACTGAGTGGGAGTCTCGATAATACCGGAACTCCTTTTTTTCTCGGCGTTATCGACAGTATCTATTTAAAGGAAAAAGCAGACTCACTCACGCCGCTGTACGTGTCACTCAAGCCGCTGCACGTGTAAAGTCAAAGCCTTCTGTAATAACTCCGGAGTGTAAACCATTCCTCGTTCTTACATTTGACAAATTTAAAGCAGTATGAAGTGATACACCCCAGGAAGATCACATTGAATTGAGTTCGCATCTGCCACCTCCCTACCACTCCTACCCTCAGTTACAAATATACACACACTACTACAGATACCATAATAACACAGGTTATTAGACAAAGTTGACACACAAGAACACAAAAATGATCACGATGTTGTAGCCCCTAAAGTAAAATAAACTCAAATAATTGGCGTAGCAGAGAAGAGCTACAAGAAAGTCTCTCGTGTATGACTCATGAATTTTTAGCCCTACTGACTAGCAATTTGCTTTAAAGAATACTTTCAATCTTCTTCTCCACCTTGTAACTGGTTGTTATTAGAGGCAACTATAGTGCAAAAATTGGCTGCGATGGTGAAAATACACTTGGAAAATATTACGCTGAAAAGTTTCAACTAATTTCATCTACTAAAGACTCTGATTTTTTGCTTGAAAACAATACCAGTTTGTGGCATGCGGTGTATTAATCATGTCAGTGCAAACACTTCACTGATTTGTCCATAAATGCCAATGATATGACAGTTTGAGTGAGAATAGTGCGACGGGAGTTGCACTGAGAACAACTCATTACCGCGGGAATGTCACTTCGTCCGATACTCCCAAGTCTCGTCGATCACAAGGTAATATCGTTGCTCTCTCTACCCATGATGCAACGTGTGAGCACGTGCGTAGGAACGCGATTGTAATGGCGGTGGTTTATGCATATGGCAAAGCCATTATGACGAAAGATAAAATCAATCTTATTCTTGAAAGTGAACATTATTTTTTCGTATGCCACACGACTAGAGAATATTATTCAAACTGGTAGGAGCATTTGAGATAAAGAGAGTCAGGTATCCAACGCAAAAGTTTTCACTGTGTATGTTTGTACCATTTTCCCTCAGTCTGTAATAGTCCCAGTGGCTGAATTGGTTGCGCGCTGGACTCATGAATAGGAGGGTCGGGGTTCGATACTCGGTAGGGGAAGTAATTTTAATTTTTGTTTCGTTACGTTTTATTATTTATGACGACCACTTTACCAGTATCTTACTACAAAAATCATACGACAGAACACAGTTGCATCACAGGGGCTTTAGTAATATAGCGAGTGCATGAATTTTCAGGTTTTATTACGAGAAAGTTTCATATGGTAGTGCTTGAATGTGGCACTACACGAAAAGATCTTAATATGTAGCCTACACGTCAAATAGAATTTTCTTTTGCTGAAATTTAATGACCAAAAAATACCGACTGACGATCAAAATCTCCTTCCATATGTTATTAGGATGATATGCTCAATATACCTTGGGTAGTCTGTTAATATGATATCGTTGAAGTTGAGTGGATTCTTTCAATTCGCAGACTCCAGTCAACGGAATGAACAATTTCCATTGAATCCTTACACAAACAAGCCTCAGTGCCTTCAGGCAGCGCCATATTGCCCATGCGAGAACGAGCGATAATGTCGAGAATAATCGTTATCGAGCCCACATTATCGGTAATACCAGTTCCGGAACCATTATTTCCGTTTTTTATTCTCGTCCAACGAGACCGATCGGAACTCAAGAGCTTTTTGCCCGGCACTAATCATAGCTTCTGTGTGTAATTTATTTATTCATCTAAAAATATCGTATTTCTCTGTATGAATGTCCTCGGCGTTGACTCAGGATCTTTTTTAAAAATATATTACGTATAATTGTACAGAAATAATGTCTGAAGTGTAGCGCTGTGTATTATTCGAATCAGTTGATTTACAACAACGCTAAAAACTTAGCAACACAGCTCAGCTGTTCCAAGCTCCCGACATATCCTTCGCATTGTTTCCTTCGAAATACAGGGTGTAGGTGAGAAGCATACTCAGAATTCTTGCCGTGTGGCGGTTGGACGTAGGGTCTTGTTATGTGGCGACCGTGGGTTGCGGAGAGGAAAAGCGGGGCACAGGAAGGCTGTCAGTACCGAATGCGTGGGGTTAGCAATAAATACTATATTTGTCCCATAATTTACGCGTGTAATAGCGGACACACCTCCAATTTTACTATAAAAGTCGTGATCTAAAAGGGATAGTGGGTGGGTAACATCTATTACTACATGACCCCCAAAATTATTATTCATTATTACAAAGGGTATTTTGTCTATTTTCAGTAGTGTCGAAAATTGTATCGCCTTGTTCCGGGCTCCAATAGAGCTTACATTTTCTTTCGATTTTTTATTTGCCATAGGACGTGCATTACCAGCTTCTGATTTAGTAGTCAGATAATGGAAACAATGGGAACTGTGTACTACAATTTTCCTTGCATGTAACTAAGCAAATTATTGTTGTTAAGAGATCGTAAAATGCACCAAGAATGATACGATCTTCAGCTGTGTGCAGTGAGAAAGCTCTGCATGGGTTCATTCCTTATGTATTAATGATGCGAAATGTCAGCTAACGTTGTGCCACATGCAACACTCGTAGTCTCTAAATGTTGCAAATTTTGCCGTAAATAAGATCAGTTTATGTTTGAATTGCTTATAAGATCGTGACAAAGAAAGTGTTTCTCCAATTGGATGATTGCATTTAACTGTATGCACATCGTATAATCTTGGCGAGGTGTATTTTATTTTCACAGAGCAACTTTACACCGTAGTAGGCACGCAGCTTTTTGTATTTAGTTTTCTGGCATCTTGTTTTAAATTATTGACTAACATATTTTCTAAATGCAGACAATGTATACCTCCATTAGGATTCGGGTTCCATAATTCATGCAAAATGAGATTCGTTCGTTTGAGAAATTGAGGTCATAACCCCCCTACCCTTTCAGTGATTACCGTATGGTACTTTACGTAGACTAGGGTGAAGATGTAAATGAGCATTTCAAAAATATTTGTCGCCAGTTGTTTGGTTTATTAACTTACGGTAATATTTTTCATAGGTACTGAAAACTGGGCACGGTTGGATTTTAAGGTGGAACCCAATGTGCTATCAAATATCGCTTTCTTGCAATACCTGGAATATGTATAGAATTATAAAATGATTATTGGTTAAATAAGTGTTAATAGATAGGCCATTATAATTATATTGATTAAATAAATATTAAAGAAGAAACGATGCGTTGTTAGTAAATATTAGTCCTATCGGTACGGCGAATAGCCTATAACTCGTAGCATCCGTCACAATTTAGCATTTAAACGGGCCACGTTAATGCATAATATACTAATATAACAACCGGATAGCAAATTATAATAATATTCTCACATATAACATATTTAATTTGCACCAACCTAATTATTGTAGTCTAAGATATGTTAGACCACTGCCGTTTGAAATGTGCAAATCGCACACTTTGTAGGCCAGCTGTTTGTTATGGTCATCTCTGATGCAAAGTTTTACTAATTACTCTTTTAGGAGACACTTGTCTTTGGAATATTAATGAAAGGCCAACCCTCTAGATCTTATTTCATAAGTTAACGCCTAATAACAAAACCACTATCCGAAATAATAAAGAAGATAATCACGAACAAACGATTCACTGCCAATGGAAATCAAATAGAGATTCGCGGACCGGAAGTTCGCTATGCATAAGCTTCGGTGCCATTTTAACTCGTGGAAGCTCTATACAGTTACGGTACCATACAATTCAGTCACTTTCCGTAAACATTTATTATGCGACACTCCTATTCTGGCGGCTTCGGTGGCGTAGACGGTAGCATGCTGAGCTTCTATGCCCAAGATAGTGGGCTCAAACCCGGCCGAAGCCGTCGGATTTTTTAAGAGCGTTAAAAATCCCTCAGTATGCCTTCCTTCGGAGGGGAAGTAAAGCCAGCGGTCCCATGTCATAGATTTATGGCAAGTTAAAGAACCTTCCACTAATTGCACCTGTGTGAAGCTAAATTGGATAGGATAAGAATGTAAACAACGCTCTTAGGTTTCTACGTTCGTTGCCAAGAGCCGACTGCGGTGGCGTCTAGTAGCTAAGTTCTGAACTTGGCCTAGTAGTCGTTGACGGTGGCGCTTGGCGGCAAAAGTAGGAACTATTTGAAAAATTCTAAGTTGCAGTACTTAAATTAAAAAACAGATAACACACACTAATGCAGTCATCACAATTAACACCGGTTATCAGACAGATTCTACCCCCACCCAAAGTACACGGGGCTACATGCCCGCGTTGTCGCAGCCCCTAAACTTAAGAACAACCAACACTCCTAGTCTCTACTCTCTCAACCCTCCTCAGTAAAACAGTCATATCAGCTCTTCCCAGGTAAACGGTATTTTATTTGTGTTCGTAGCATCTCATCCCATCTGCGAGAGAGTTCATTCACGTGCGTGCGCTTTGCTTACGCTACGGATTAGGCCTAAATCTCGCCATCACCCATGGGCTGCGAAAGTGTCTCCAAAAATGCAGTTACACTTACGCCAGAAAATCTTGATTCGCGCTTTAAGATTCATTTTTCAGCCATTCGGTATACGAACTCTAGTCTTAGAGGATTCTAAAATATACGGGAATTTGGTGGATATTCGTACGGGAAATACGGGAATTTGAAAAAAAGGTCATCGCTCGACACCCTGATTTAGAATAAACAGTGGTGTGCCATTAAATGTGTTATAGCGTATCCAACTTATACTGTAATAGGAAGGTAGTGTCAAGTCCTTTTCCAGCTCATTGTGTTTAGAAATCCAAACTTGATGAGAAGGCATCTCAAAGCCTCTTTCTATGTGAAATTTCTTTTGAAATGATATTGCCATTATTTCTAATAGCTGACTGTGACTTAACTTACTGTACAAGCTTCAAATGTCGTCTTTATCATTTCTTGTGATTGATTCAGAAACTGGAAATTGTGTTAAATTTTGATAATCATGTTACATTGGGTTTTGTTGTCTTTCCGTACAGATTTGTTAAAATTGTGCAGAGTGAAGATTATTATTATTATTGCTGAGATTTAGAAAACCTGGTGCAGTTTATAATAAACTGATTATTGTGACTTTTATCAGATGAATGCTGTTTGTTGCCGAGTCAGGTGATGATCCCGCAACTCAACCCTCCTGCAAAAATCACTGCTGTTGCTTCACCTGCTGTCTTCTATCAAAACTTGCCAATACAGGTAAATTAGTTGTACATAGTTTTATGTAGAGTACTATTATACTTAAGGTATGATTTGGAAGCGCGTTGCCAATGCTGCACGCTGCCATGGTGGTGGAAGCTCCCTACCACTCCACGAGTATTTAGATGGGATACATTTTGAACTCCGCCGTCGCTGCTTTGCAGTGGGCCCCTTGAGCAGTCTGACAGCTATGACACGCCGCACAGGCCTTGTCAGTAATGTCTTTTTCGCTGTCAGTCGATGAAAAACCCTGTGTTTGTATAAAATTATCCATTGTGGGGTTTGAAAGACATTTTTCAGTGTTGCCTAAGTGAACAAAAGCACCAAACTTTTGTAAAATTATCCACTTCTATATGATGCAAAAGTAGCAGTTTATAAAGTTGCAGAAGAGCAGACGATGATAATGTGAACCTACATAATGACATAGTAATTATCACTAACCATAGTGTTATGAAACGTTTTTGGTGAGTACTGATTCATTTCCACGTTATAGATGACATTAAATCCTCAGCAACCACTCTTAAAACTATATTGAATGGGTCAGCTGAGTCTGTTATATTGTCTAAACAGATCTTGGTTTCTTTTTAGATGTCTTCAATAAATAATTTAAAGCAACCTTCTTTCTTTCGTTTTTGTAGATATATTGCGTGGCTTTCCTTTTTCTATCTCGCACCAACAAAGCTAGGATCAAGTTGTCGATTAGTTCTTTTATCGCTTTGGTAGTGGCAACCTCTATATGAAGAGCCTACTGAACCTCTAATGCGCTGCCCAGGCAGTGAGGAAAGAAAACACCACAGCTGCCCAGGCAGCGTTGCCTTAGCGGCGAGGTTCGAAACTGTACCTTTTCAGTGAGTTTGCATCTTTCAGCCTTTGAGTTAGGGAGGGTACAAGAAGTAAATTACTTAGCAGGTTCTTTAGTTATGGATACCTCTACAGAACTGTTAATCCAGCACTGAAAAATAAAATAAAACCTGACTACCTACACACAAAAACAATAAATATTCTTGACTTAGCTAAGGATCCCATTTATCCCGATTTTTATTTTTGTTCTGATTAATTTCACTTGGGACATGAATAATCATGTTTTTTCATGATTGGAATTCTAGTTTTTATTCAGTTATGCTCTGAATTTCAATTTCATGCACTAATTGAGCATAGAGAACATCTCATACAGGGTGTTTCAAGATTGTGGTACCTCCTTATCAAGGTGTGTCTGTCCAAATCTGAAATAGCAAAGTTCATCGCAGCATTGTTGTGGAGACCTGCATGGACTTAGCTTTCAGGAGTCTTGTAGAGATGTTAACAACATTAATAATGCCTTTTGTAGCACTGAAAGAAGTCCTCTTGGTACAAGAAATGTTAGCTCAAACGTTGACTATTTTTGTTTCTGAACTGCTGCTCCATGTATCAGAGCGCTCGTCTTGTTAGCAGTACAGAAAGCTTTAAAACAATTTTTTCAGTGTTACCTTATTTTATTTATTTATTTATTTATTTCATAAACTGTATTACGGCCAACATAGGACCATTGAAGGATGAAGCAAAGAGGATATAAAAAGTAGGTTGGCTCGGGCAAGGACAGCATTTCTACCGAAAGGAAACATGTTGACATCGAATATAGATTTAGTTATTAGGAAGTCATTTTTGAAAGCCTTTATCTGGAGCATGGCACTCTATGGAAGTGAAACTTGGACTGTTGGTGCAGCAGAAAACAGGAGAATAGAAGCATTTGAAATGTGGTGTTACAGGAGAATGATTGAAGATCAAATGGGTAGATAGAGTAGCAAATGAAGAGGTATTAGCACAAGTGGGAGGGGAGAAATGCTTCTGGCGACTGATAATGAAGAGAAGAGATAGGTTGGTAGGACACATACTAAGACACCCAGGAATAGCAAACTTAGTTATGGAAGGAAGGGTCGAGGGCTAGAACTGCAAGGGTAGACCTAGGTTGGAATATGTGTACAGATTGCCTCGAATGTAGGGTCTGGCAGCTATCTAAAGCTCTGGGCAGGGTGGCATGGAGTGCTGCATCAAACCAGTCAAAATACTGAAGATGCAAACAACAACAGGACCATTACAATCAATAAGTATACAAAGATAATTTGGCTTTGCTATGCTTCCAATATTTCTTCATTCTCTCAGATGTCAATAGGGTGACCACCCGTCCCGCATTTTAAGGTATTTTGTAAATGTCCCGCGCGGGACGACATTTGTCCCGCAAATGTTTTGTTTTATATCTGAACGAATTTTCGTCTTACTGTCATCGATACGAATTTTCACAATAGGCAACCGTCCTGCCACCTAGCTCCAACTAAACATAGCGTAACCGTTGCCAACAGTATAATCTTTGAAAGTGCAAAGAAGCAGGTTATAATGATAGTATCTTTGGAGAAACGTTCCAGATGAGCCTTCTAACTTCCAAGTTATCATTAGTCCATGGCGAGTCCATGGCGTGGCGTGTGTGGCCATTCCGTAGCACGAAGCGCATCAGCATAAACGTGTTGTATTAACTGGTATTTTACTTTTTTAAGTTTTTATGATTTATGCAATGGATTCGACGTCGGATAGTGATTTATTTTATTATTTTAGAATTTGTTGGCTTTTGTATGTTTTCAGTTAGATTAAGGGTCTTCAACCCATGGACTGAAAAATAAATAAATGAATCATATGATAAAGATGAGTGAACTGTATTTTTGTATGTTATTACTTCAGAGGCACCTATCCGGCTCCAGCTGGATACAGGGAAATGATGATGATGATAATTACTTCAGTAAGAGCACTCTTGGTCAAAAAAGAAGGAAACTGGCAACACAATGCTTTTGAAAATGATAAATTGTTGTCGTTCTAAAATTACAGCTAAAAATGTAGCTGTCCCCCAAAATTGTGGAATGTCCCTCATTTTTGACTGTCTTGTCCCTCATTCCTCCCTTCAACAGGTGGTCACCCTAGATGTCAACATCCTTCTTTCAGTGGAGAACACCCTTCCTTTTGCCATATTTATGAAATTTTGCTTCAGAATTAAAAGGAAACTTTCTGGGTGTGACCTGACTGAATAATTTCTTTCCTTTTGTGATCTTTTATGTTTCAGTTAGAATTTGGTGTGGAACCAGAATCCCTTTTCTTTGTGCCCGACTTGAGCCCTGTGGAGGGAACTATGCAGACTGAACAAACTGTGGACAGTATCCGACACATCTACCTCGGCAAGCAGCCCTTGGTTGTGAAACAGTGCTGTCGGTAAGTTGGATACATTTATCAGCCTTTCAAATTAATCTTGCTGTGTGAGCAAATCTTACTTAGTTTTTTTTTAAAATATTTTCCATGAATTTCCAATACATATTCAGTTTGCAAAGGTAACTTTTTACCCCTATTAATAATTTTATTAATGCAGCCAATGGCCATTTATTTTATTTTTAGGATGGGTCAAGGGAGGGAAGGAGATCGGCTGTGGACCTGTTGAAAGGAACAGACCTGGCATTTGCCTGGTGGTGAAAATGGGAAACCACGAAAATCATTTTTAGGATGGCCGAGGTGGCTCTCCCGATGCCAGCGAGGCACGAGGCAGTACGTTAGCGCTCTTGGCCACCACAACCGTCCTCTCCCCCCCCCCTCTTTTGTTTTCAGTATTTATTCACATCCGTATCCCAACACTTCTGTTTAAAATATTTGGAATCGTATGGGACTCTCTGTTTGTACAATAATCTTGAGAATTTAATTGCCTAATGTTGCTGCTCTATTTTTATAAGAGAGCTCGTAACTGTGTTCGTTGGAGTGGTCTTTGGAGATCATATCGTTGCTCTCTCTACCCATGATGCAATGTGTGAGCACATGTGTAGGGATGCGATTGTAATGGCGGTGGCTTAAACATATGGCAAAGCCATTATGACGAAAGATAAAATCAATCTTATTCTTGAAGGTGAACATTATTTTTTCGTATGCCCGACGACTAGAGAATATTATTCAAACTGGTAGGAGCATTTGAGATACAGAGAGTCAGGTATCCAACGCAAAAGTTTTCACTGTGTAGGCCTATATTTGTAACATTTTTCCTCGGTGTATAAGAGTCTCAGTGGCTGAATTGGTTACGCGCTGGACTCATGAATGAAAGGGCCGGGGCTCGATACTCGGTAGGGGAAGTGACTTTAATTTTTGTTTCGCCACGTTTTATTGTTTATGTCGACCACTTTACCAGTTTCTTACTACAAAAATGATACGACAGAACACAGTTGCATCACAGGAGCTTTAGTAATATAGCGAGTGCATGAATTTTCAGGTTTTATTACGAGAAAGTTACATACGGTAGTGCTTGAATGTGGCACTACACGAAAAAATCTTAATATGTAGCCTACACATCAAATAGAATTTTCTTTTGCTGAAATTTAATGACCAAAAAATACTGACTGACGATCAAAATCTCCTTCCATGTGTTATTAGGATGATATGCTCAATATACCTTAGGTAGTCTGTTAATATGATATCGTTGAAATTGAGTGGATTCTTCCAATTCGCAGACTCCAGTCAACGGAATGAACAATTTCCATTGAATCCTTACACAACAAGCCTCAGTGCCTTCAGGCAGCGCCATATTGCCCAAGCGAGAACGAGCGATAATGTCGAGAATTATTGTTATCGAGCCCACATTATCGGTAATACCAGTTCCGGAACCAGCATTTCCGTTTTTTTATTCTCGTCCAACGTGACCGATTGGAACTCAAGAGATTTTGCCCGGCTCTAATGGCAATACATTACTGATTAGAAGGACAGTCCGGTACATGCACATTGATGGTCGATCTTCAGTACGGCGTCGCGCCACCACGTGCTGCACTCAGAGCCGCTAGACGTCGTGGCATGAAATCATACAGCTCTTGAATATGCTGCTGGGTAATACCGTCCCACGCGGTTTGTAGGCGCGTCCACAAAGCATCAACAGTGGCGGCAGGTGGACCTGAACGAACAAGTTGCCGATTGACCATATCCCAGACATGTTCGTTGGGTGACATGTCATGCGAACGGGCAGGCCAGGGAAGCAGAGGTATCCGTCGTTCTGCGAAGAAGGCTTTCACATTCCTCGCCAAATGCGCGCTGGCATTGTCCTGCTGAAATATGGCCTGAGGAACAGCTTGCAAGAGGGGCAGTGCCGCGGGCTGTAAAACTTCCCTGATGTAGCAGTCACTGTTCAGATTGCCTGCAAGACGTACGAGGCGCGATCGCCTGTTATAGGCAATTGCGCCCCAAGCCATTACACCTGGTGTTTGTACGCTATGCCTCTCAACAATGCAGTCTGCTTGATTGCGTTCTCCACCGCGGCGTCGAACGCGTATGAGGCCATCACTGTAGGACAGGTTGAAGCGGGACTCGTCCGAAAACACTACATTTTGCCACTCAGCCTGCCAGTGTCGGCGTGCACGTACCTATTGCAGTCGGAGGCGTCGGTGGTTCCCAGTCAATGGAAGACGACGCAGTGGCGTGCTTACCAGTCCAGCCCTCAAAAGACGGCGCCGCACCATCGATGCAGACATGTCCACCCCCGTTGCAGTACTCCAACGTCGAGCCAAGACTGAGGACAACACTGTTCTGTCCGATATGGCCATGCGGAGAAGATGGCGGTCGTCTCGCGCTGTGGTCACATTGCGTCGTCCTGTACCCTGTCGTCGTTGTGTACGGCCCTCCTCTCTCCACTGGATCCACATACGCCTTACTGTTGACGCAGCGTGCCCTTTACGAGTCGCAATGTCGTGGAATGACAGACCCGCCTCCCGGAGCCCAAGCATTCTGCCCCGTTCAACCACACTCACATGCTGATAGTCCACCCTGTGATGTCGGCGAGGCATCGTTGCATTTGCTTACACGTTTCCACTTGGTATGACGGCCCCACGCCGACAGAGCTGTGAGGAATACTGACCTGTCCGGTCCTACGACAGAGGGCACTGGTGGGCCAATCTCACTGTGATTTCAATCACTTAGTATGGTACCGCAGGCCTACACAACCCCTGTTCTGGGAGTGTCGCTGACCATTTCTTCTGGGTGTTTCACTTTCTACAAACAGTACTGTATTTACAATGTCTCTTGCTAGAGCTGATAGATTATAACATATGAAAATCCAATATCTAAAATGTGAAATTAGGCTATTTATTGCATAGAATGGCAGTGTAGGGCAAGACTGTGAGAAACGCACACACATCGTTAGCCTGGAAGAACAGGGATACAATTCAAAGAAAAGTTATATTGTTGCAGAACCAAAACAAATCATGGGAATGTTTTTATTCTTCTGTTCAGCTTCGGTGGTGTAGTTGTTAGCATGCTGAACTGCTATGCCCAAGATGGCGGGTTCAATCCCGGCCGAAGTAGTCAGATTTTTAAGAGAATTCAGTATGCCTTCCTTCGGAGGGGAAGTTAGTAATGCCGGCGGACCCATGTCATAGATCTATTGCATATAAAAGAACCTATCACTGCAATTGGTAGTGTGTAGAAAAATTTGTAGGTTATATTTGGCTAGTTAAAGGCTCTATCAAGTTCCAACGTTCGCCGCTAGGTGTTAGTGACAGTAGCATCTGGTAGCCAAAGTTGGAACTACTTGAAATTGAACTTGTTGTGAGCCCTCAGGCGTTCAATCAAAAATACCCAGCTATGGCCATTGGCAGCAATTTATATACTGTATCATATAAATACTGCCTTTGACTAGTGTATGGCGATCATTAGTGCTTGGATTTTTATGTAAATACATATTCTTTCTCTTTGCTTATACCTAACTAAAAATTATAAATGCCCATGAATTAGAACCTTAACTATCATATAATTACATTTTATTGTTACATATTTTAAATATTTGATCATGATTACATTGTGTTTACATGTTTTTACTTTGTTTCTCTGTAAAAATACATATTTTGTCCCTTTATTTTACATATTTGATCATAATGAAATTTTGTTTACATACTTTTAATCTAAAATTGCATAATTTGTCTCTTCCTGTAAAAAAAAGTATTTTTTCGCAAGTGAAATACACGGTAATTCAAAACAGTGTGTATGACAATATTTGTTCACTAGAAACTCAGGTACATGAAACGGATTTTCCAAGCAATTCATAAGCTGCTGAGAAAGGGCCATGGAAGAATAACAAGAAAAATATTAGTGGAGATAAGGGAATGGGAATTCACATCACACCCTGCCGGAGACTCAGCAGCTGGACTTAAGTTTATTTCAGTTGTCCAGTGAGTGTCTGAGATTCTACTTTTCAACCTATTGTTCTTCCCACCCAGCAAACAAAAGAGCCCCTCACAATACTTATTCTTGAGTTTGTACGTATTTTCTCAGAGATATTGGAATTTATTTAAATTGGCTATAATTTGGATGGACATGCTAATTAATTAATTATTGTACCACACTTTATTAAAACACTTTAGAACAAGTACATCAGTTCTGTTACCTTGACAGTATAGTGTCGACAGATAACCAACCATCTGCAGAAATCACTAGTCGAGTTCAACATGGAGCACAATTTTATCATTTCGTGAGAGGGCTTCTTTGGGATAAGCAAGTTCCTTGAAGATCAAAACTAATACTCTACAAGGGCTTCTTTGTACCTGTTACTACATATAGCTTAGAAACCTGTACCCAATCCAAGAGATACCAGCAAACTACAGGCAGTGGAGATGAAGTTTTTAAGAACTATGATTCAAAAGACAAGGAGGAACAAAATAAAAAATGATAAGATATGCCATCTTATTCAAGTAGAACAATCTCTTAATGATATCTGTGTTGAAGCCAGGCTGAAATGGTTCGGTCATCTCAAAAGAATGGACACACAAAGAACAGCTAGAGTGTGGTTTGAGAAAGAACTGAAAGGCAAGGGACCAAGAGGTCGACCGAGGAAGAGATCGATCGACCAGGTTAGAAATGATCTTGCAGGATGAGGTCTGGATTTGCAGCAGGTCGTGGAGGGGGAGACATTCTTGGAGAGAAAGAAATGGATAGCGCTCATTCACCGTACCCGGGAAACTGGAGCTGGTTCATGATTATGATGATGACTTTATTAAAATGTTAAAATGAGGAATCTTCAAGTGATATCATGTGTAATACCATATTTGCTCGCGTATATCTCGCATTTTTTTGACCGAAAACATGTGCGAAAATTTTCGGTGCGAGATATACGCGGAGAATGACCGTAGTCCCGAAAAAACACAAAATTTGCATTATTGAAACAAGGCAACTAGCGTACGGTACTCGCCCTATTCATTGTCACTGCTGCCAATCTCCGAGGTACTCTCGCGTGCATCATTCTGGTCATCATCCCATACTGCTTCATCCTGACTCCGTCCAATGCATTTGCGATGCACGTCTTCAAGAAGCTCTTCACAACAATGTCCGTCGACACCATTTATTTCTATTCGTTATGGTTATGCGTCATTAAGAACCTATGAAAAAGATGTCATACGCTCGTTGAAGATGATTCAAGGCAGAAAAGGAATTTAGAGCGCAGACGCTTAGCAATCGATACGTTCGATCATCTTCCATATCGATTCCTTGCTACATCAATGAGTGAGCTCGAACTTAGCCGACCGCAGCCAAAGACTGACGATGTACCGCGTGCTATAACACCCGCGCCGCATGTTTGCACGTGGCCGAGCTCTATTGCGACGAATGCGTAAAGACGAAATCATTGAGATTCGAGAAGACTGAACTGCGTTTCTCTGCGATGTAACAGTAGGCCTACTTGCGCAATCTTCGAAACATACGAGCATGTTGGCGCGAGTGGTATAGCACAGATTTCCTTTATCTTCGAAGCCAGAGTACCGGTACTGATGTCAACAAGGCAACTAATGGACAACAATAAAGGAAACCTCTGCCGAAAAACAAACGATAACATTGCGTCTTGATGACTGTTGTGACGCGCTAATCGCGCTATGTTCCTGGACAATGACGACTGTTGTGGCGCGCTAAATCGAACGTGTTTCTACCTCAAGGTTATTACGGTCATTTATATAACGGCGTCAGAAATGAATGCGAGATATATGCAAGTACTTTTTCCCCCTGAAATTTCAAATAAAAAAATGGGGTGCGAGATATACACGAGCAAATACGGTATATAATTTATATAAAAATTACATTAATATTATATATTTTAATTCTTTCAAGGTAATATTACATATTTCACCTAATGTTATTACATAAATATGTACATACTGTATTTTGCATGTTGATATTACATAAAAATCCTAGCCCTAAACTGATCATGCACGCTTCAACGAGTGGGAACTATGGGCTATGCACGTCTTGAAATTGTAACTAGGTGTCGGAAATTTGTCGGTAAAAATGTCAACGCTAATCTCAGATAGTTATTGTTATTTAAGTTGTGGAACAGCGAGATCATCTGCCCCTAATCTCAGATCGCCAGTTTATTCTACATTCTAGAATTGACTGGGTTCAACAGTAGCTTTCACATGCCACAGCTCTGATGCAACTCTTTATCTTGATTGAAATGAAACTGTTTCCCAAAATATCAGGATGTTTGTACTTAATGACAGCGCATCTAATTTCAAAGAAAGTTGAATAACTTGGAAAATTGAGCCAATTAGTTCGAACATCGAAACCTACTTAATTCCATTGTTAAATGCATTAATTTAGGAAGATCAATCATTGGTATAAATCTTACATTTTAAGAAAAGTAGGATCTTTAGTTTATCACGAAACTACTTGTTTGTTCTTGACTTCTATGAGGACATGTTTTCAGTTCAATCCCAATTGAACGATCTCCGATCCGTAATGATCGGTTTTATGAAGAAATTGCATATGACAGAAAATGTGAAATCTATTTGAATGGATTTGACAGCTCAGTGACCTTGCTAGCTTGTTCCGAAATGATCTGGAGTCTATGCAAGTGAGAATTTAGAAATTTAAACAATATTTTTGGTGTTAGATTTCGCATAAAACTACACACTTGATTTTAAAATCTGTCTGATAACCTACTGCATGTTGTTGCGTCTGATTGAAAACCTTGTCTGTGCTTATTTTTAAGGTGTGGAGCCAAGGCACAGGTCCACAGTATGATCCGGACAGCTGCTATTCGAGCTTGGGACCAGCGCTGGGCTCGAGCTTGTCGGTGTGGTGGACATTGGCGGATACACCGAAGCATGTGAAAATATACGATTGATAAATGTGGCATTTGTGATGTTTTGTAAATTTGGTGCAATTTTGAACGAATACATTAATATTGATCGAGCATAGTTCACCCTTCTCCTTTATTCTTCTCCATTCGGTGTCACACCACTGGTATTCCTTTACTCCAGCAGTATTCACACAGTTGTATATTACTGATTGTGTTGAATATAGAGATGGGCTGATTTATGATGGAATATTGTTGGTTACCATTCTCACATGCAATTGACAAGTATTCCTTGCCATGTGTTCTATTAATAAATTAGCACAACTTGTTAGGGAGGAACCTTATATACACAGTTCATTAAATGGTAGTATTAGTGTAAAAGTTGGCATTCATCACGGCTCAGCTCTGTCTCCGCTGCTCTTTGTTATCGTCATGGATTCTGTAACGCGCGACGTTGATGTAATGCTTGCGGTGGACTCCAGAAAGGATTTTAATACCCAAGTACAAACATGGTATGATCGTCTGCAAAGATTTGGTCTTCGCTTGGACACCCATAAAACTGGATACCTCGAGGTGATTCCATCTCCTGGAACTATAGAAATTGACGGAGCTCCTCTTCACAAGGTGGATACATTCCGATACCTAGGTTCTCGATTAAATAGTGATGGCTGTGTGAGCAAGAATAAAAGCGATTTGGTGTTTTTGTTATAAGATGCCTATCCGCCTAAAATCAAAGATGTACCGCACAATGGTGAGACCAGTTGCATTATATGGTACCGAGTGTTGGCCATCACCTAGAAGTGCTGAGCATGTCATGGAAATGCAGATGCTGAGAAGATCGTTAGACATTTCTCTGCCTGACGATATTCACAACACAACGCTCCGACAACTAGCTAGTGTGGCTCCAATCAATGAAAAAATGCAGGAATGGAGACTACGCTGGTATGGACACATCATCCGAACACCACCAAGTTTAGTCATCAGCTCTGCCTATCATCTAACAGTCGACGGCCAGAGACAGTGTGGGACACCTAAATTACAGTGCCTGGACACTATAAATGCAGATCTACTATCAAGAAACTTATACCTACAGGAAGTGTTAAATCTCAAGATATGCTGTGTATTGATCCAAAAAGCAGTCCCCGTTCTATTGGGAAGACGTTAGGAAGAATAAGAAGATAGTGTAAAAGTTACAGCGTTACAGCACCAAAGCATAGAATCATAGATATATTTTTATTTGTGTATTATAAGTACTTTGCTGGCCCCGTGGTGTTGGGTTAGCGCGCCTGCCTCTCACCCAGAGGCCCCGGGTTCGATTCCCGGCTCCGTCAGGGATTTTAGAAACTGATGTGAGGGCTGGAACTGGGTGCACTCAGCCTCGTGAGGACAATTGAGTAGCTGTCTGACAGTGAGGCACGAAAACCAAGATTAACGGCCGAGGGGACCCGATGCGCTGATCACGTGTCACCCCGATATCTGCAGGCCAATTGGAGGGGCAGCGGTCGCTTGGTAGGCCTAGGCCCTTCATGGGCTGTAGTGCCAGGGGTTATTATTTATAAGTACTCTGACTTGACTTTGGCTTGTGTATGGTGATCGTGCATACTTCACCATTTGCGCTTACACTTGTTGCCATGGTAACTAGGAGCTGGAAATCTCTCGATGCACAACTGTCCACTCAAATCCCAGGTAAACCCTCAACCCAAAAACATATCTATGTTAAAAGAGAAATGAGTATTGTTTTGTATAATTATGCCTGATTCCTAGTTTAGAGCCATGTTTGGTAAACCCTCTTTCTACTTTTACAAGCTAACGTCACTATATCATTTCACCAGGATGTGTGCTTTTTCCTGTCTTTACTCACTGTTAATCCAAGGCAGCTTGCCATGGTGGGTGAGTGGTTATCGTGCCGGACTACCAACCCCATGCTTGCAGGTTCGCTCCTGGCCGTGGTAAGTGATTTTTGAAAGGCGACAAAACTCTTGGCACGCATGTCATACGTTGTTGGCATGTTAAAGAACCCATTTGAATGCAGTAGGCCATGTTCATAATGGCAAAATTAATCTCGGGATTTTCCTCCAACACAAAGTTTTTCCTTTCTCTATTAGAAAGCTCTATAATGTCAAGGAGCTCAGATATCTAACCTCCTTGACTTTCATAGCAATCCAAGGAACGACAAAATTCGACATACAAGCTTCCCTCTGGGCCTCAAATAATAAAACTTGCACCCCGGCACCCTAGGCCATACTATATAAAAAATTAAAAAATCCAAGGCATGCATCTGCTACCTTTAATACTACATCTCTGTATCCTGACCATTCCGTTTCGATGTCTTGGAATTCTTTACCATCTACTCTGTGTAATTTCTCTATTATTTCCATGTATTTCCAACCCAAATCTATCACCAAACAGACCTCACTTTCTGCACGTTAGGTCTAAATATTCTCAATTCACAGCATATAAGTTTGTGGTCTATTTCATTAAAAAAACCCTGAATACCTTACAATTCCTTGTCAATTTCCTAAATTGAATGTCAGTGATGATGTACAGTATGTCTACTCCTTATTATTACCGTTTTCCAACGGGGTCGGAATGAGATGCGATGAGAGTCTTTGTGGCAGATGTTTTTTACGATCGGATACCCTTCCTGATGCCAACCTCATGAGAGGAGTTAATGAGAGGTGATATGAATGATGGTGGATGAAATTGGGCAGGATGTGAAAGGAAGCGGGTATGGCCCGTCAGAAGGTACCGTGCCAGCATTTGCATGGAGTTGAAAATATCGGTGGTGATATAGTCAATTATTGACCCTGATTCTCTATTTTCATATTTTACTATTTACAGTACACCAGTTAAAAGAAGAATAATTACTGACATACAATATGTATTACGTTCTGTTATTTTAGAGCCATATTTGCGCGTCAGGAAAGTCAATATTTCTCTGCTTGCACCCCGTATGGTACTATGCACTGCAAGCATATCCTGCATACGAGATTGAACACTATTATTTATCCCTCGTATTAGTCTGTAGTCGGATCGGGATGCAAGCAGAGAAATATCGACCTTCCTGACAACAACGCTAGTTGGGCTGCATAAAACAATATTATTAAGGGCACCTGATTCACCCGGTATAATTTTATGTAACATGTAATTTTCTGGTATATTGGCTTTCACGGCCGGTGAATTAAAACTCAGCAATTCTTCTAGGTTTGTGCCGTGTCTTGTGTGGGGTTTCGCCTAGGACACCAAGCTAGGCTCATCGGCGGGCTCTTGGTGTCCCCGCCCGGACCCCCACAGGAGTGACGAACTGCGCGCCACCTCCCTTTATATAAGGTGCAACTGCACCACTTGACTACGAGAACTAAAAGTTCAAGCAGCCTTAACCTCCCTATGAAGGCTTCCAAAAAGATGGTATATTGGCTTTCACGGCCGGTGAATTAAAACTCAGCAATTCTTCTAGGTTTGTTAAGGCTGCTTGAACTTTTAGTTCTCGTAGTCAAGTGGTGCAGTTGCACCTTATATAAAGGGAGGTGGCGCGCAGTTCGTCACTCCTGTGGGGGTCCGGGCGGGGACACCAAGAGCCCGCCGATGAGCCTAGCTTGGTGTCCTAGGCGAAACCCCACACAAGACACGGCACAAACCTAGAAGAATTGCTGAGTTTTAATGTAATTTTCTGTTTAGTTGAACTTTGTCTAGATGGAAATAAAGCCAATTTAAGACGAATTTCTGTTAGTCGGGTAGATTTTCTGATTCGATGCTACGTTACTGTGACAGGACCGATTACGACGGGAAGCGAAGTTGTAAGAATAGCAACATGAACAAGCAAGTTGAAGCGAGAAAACCGATACAGGCGGTATTCTCAAAGACCTACAATTTAGTGATGGGCAAAAAAGATCTATACAAGGTAAAATTGCATTTTTCAAAATTAGAACTCTTCAGGATTGCACAGGATAAGAAGGTGTTAGCCATGGTGGTAGCCAACGTCCGTCGGATAAGGCAGAAGAAGAAGAAGAATGACCGGCTGTGGAATTAAGGACCTTAGATGCCAAATTATTAGAAATGCTTCTGAACCACAGTGACAACATGGAATACAAAACTGGATATGATGCAGTACAGGAATATCGTGATCAACTGGATGAGGCTTGTCAGAGTGTATTATAACTGGAGATGGAAAATGATGATGATGATGACAAGTTATAAATATGTAAGCACTTCTGGAAAAAAATACATATATTAGTTAATTATCAAACTTAAATGGGCAAATTTAGGATTACACGTTTCGACCCCCAAGTGGCCATCATAGCGTGCAGGATGACAAGCGAACTAGGATAGATGCAAACCTCACCATGCCAGTGGCGGTGTGGAGGTCTATAAGTGAGCATGGCTGTGAGGAGAATAATACCAAGTTAAGTGTATATTGTAATTAGTTTTTTCTAGTGCATGCTAAGATTTGTTAATTGATTTATTATTATTACAGTGTGATATTCTAAATTATATACACATGCATACACACCGTTACTCACGCAATTCACAAAACCTTGTAACACAAAACAAACCTAATGTATAACGGGATTCAAATAAATCAAATAAGTTAAAGCACGCCGGTCATTGGTTTATTGCACCACTTAGTTGCCACTGCAACATACATATCATGGAAGAATAATACTACTGTCATGCCCATACATCTTGTTGATCCCCATGGTAACTGACTCCAAAGAAACACTAGACTAGTTTCTCCCTTCACAATGCAGGGCTCTATGACTAATATAGCCTATCTCTGCATCGACCTCTCAACAACCATTGATCAAGAATAAAAGAAATAAAACTGTTAATGCTGTATGTGCATTAACATACCGGCCCACTTAAAATGTGCTCGCATATTTTACCAAGAAATACAATTAAACAATGTAAATAAGTCCCCTGAAAATAAAGATCACTAGTATCGAGTTCCCTCTTAAAACTGTCAATGCATATAAGTACACAAATACATTGACGAAGCATACACTAGTCACTGGTCAATTGGGAGTGGGCACAACTTGTGCAGAGGCCTCCTATAAACTCCCGAAGGCGTGCGGACATCAACGACTCTTACCAAGCCGTCCTTGCCTGGGAATGTTTGCTCAACGACGCCCAATCTCCAGTCCAATGGTGGAATATGATCATCTTTAATAAGGACCACCGTTCCTGTAGGCACACTGGCTGTGCCGACCTCCACTTCATGCGCTGCTGCAAGCTGCCCAGATAGATGACCACCTATTCCAAAAACGTCCCTTCATTTTTTGAAGATGGTGCCATCTGTAAAGTCTGAAAGTGGTTGACAAGGTTAAATCTGGTTCTGGAATGGCCATCATGGGTACTCCCATCAGGAAGTGTCCTGGTGACAGATAGGAGGTGTCATTCGGTTCATTGTTCAGGAGAGTGATTGGTCGTGAATTTAAAATGGCTTCTATCTGACAGAGGAGAGTAGTCATTTCTTCAAATGTCAAGTGAGCGTGCATGGTAACTCTAGTAAGATGAAATTTCATAGATTTTACCCCAGCTTCCCAAAGCCCTCCAAAATGTGGTGCTCGTGGAGGAATGAATATCCAGGTAAATCCTTCTTGAATTCCAACCCTTTCAATGTGTTGTTGGTGTTGCTCTGACAGGAACAACTCGTGAAGTTCTCGAAGTTGATTTCTGGCTCCGATGAATGACGAACCGTTGTCACTGTGAATTTGAAGTACTTTCCCTCTCCGGGTTATCATTCTTCTTAAAGCAGCAATGAAGGCTCAGGTAGTTAGATTGCTTACAAGTTCCAAATGAATGAATGGCCTTGGTGTCTAAGCAGACAAAAAGTGCAACATAACACTTAATTTTTGTGTTACTCCGTGGAGAATCTTGTTTTATAAAGAATGGCCCCGCGAAATCCACTCCAGTATATAGGAAAGGACGAGTAGGCTTTACTCTTTCAGTAGGTAGCTGACCCATTAATTGCGAAGAGCTATTAGCCTTGAACCTGTAACATGTCACGCATTTGCGAATGACACCTTTGACAGTTGTCCTAGCGTGAGGAATCCAATATTTCCTTCTTAATGAAGCAACCAGCAGCTGTGTGCTAGCATCTAGTCGTCTTAAGTGTTTGTCACGGATAATTAATTTTGCGACATGGTGATGCGCTGGTAACATAAACTGATGATTCTGGTCGTATGCTGCATCTGCATTGCGTAATCGCCCGCCCACTCTGAGACATCTGTCTTTATTGAGAAATGGAGTGAGTGATTTTAACTTTCTCTTGTCAACTTCCTTCTTCACTTGGAGGTTTTGAATTTCCCCTTGAAATTCCTGGTGTTGAATATATCGTACACAGCAAAGTAGTGCATTGTTGAATTCTTCAATACTTAATTCTCCTGTAATCTTCGTACGAGGGTGCTGTAGATTGTAGATAAATCGCTTACAGTAAGCTAAGACACGTTTAATTTTTAACCGTGAAGTGATATCTTCATTGTTGCAGCTGGTGACTGCACATGCTGTGGGTTTAGCTTCGAGTGCTTCTGAGGTAGATTCCACGGTAGTAATTGGCCATGATTCTTCAGGCTGGCACAACCAGGACGCCCCGTGCCACCAAAGATCGTTTAATTTTAATGCTTTGGGTCTGCTTCCTTGTGACAATACGTCAGCTGGATTCTGTTGTGTAGATACATGATGCCATGTACATGTCTCTGCCGTGTCCTGGATTTCAGAGACCCGATTGGCGACAAATGTTTTCCACTTTGACGACGGTGAAGAAATCCATTGTAAGACAATTGTTGAGTCCGTCCACGCATGAATAGAACTAATATCCAAAGTGAGACTCTTGAATGTTCGCTTCAGTAACCTTGCTAATAGGAGAGCGCCGCACAATTCTAAACGTGGAATTGACAATTGTTTAAGTGGCGTGACTCTTGATTTAAATTGCATGGAATAATCCCTTATTCATCTGTAGTACGAATGTATACGCAAGCTCCGTAAGCACATTCAGAGGCATCACAAAAACCATGTAATTGACAATTCATAATCTTTTTCTCACTTAAAATGTACCTGTCAATTTCAATATCGTTAAGTTCTGGCAGTTGTGAGTAAAGTGCATTCCTATTTTTAAAAAGCTGACTTGGTAGTTCTTGGCCCCATTATAATTGAAGAGACCAGAGTTGTTGCGTAAATACCTTACAAGAGAGGATAACTTGACCCAGTAAACCCAAAGGGTCAAAAATTGCAGCAATAGACGAGAGTACACTTCTCTTGTTTACGTGAACAACCTTTTTGACAGTTATGTCGAATTGAAATTGGTCCGTTGATGGGTGCCAGATTATTCCCAATGTCCTTATCGTGTCTGCACTGTCGAGTTGAAGTGGCGATTTGGTTTCTCTATTTCCTTCTGGTATTGTTGACATGACCTTACTGCTGTTAGAACACCATTTCTTAAGTTCAAATCCTCCTCTTAACAGTAGTGCATCTAATTCTTGCTGTAAGTGAATAGCTTCTAATTCAGTATTAGCTCCGCTTAGAAGGTCATCAGCATAAAAATCCTTGCTGAGGACTGCTGCTGCTTGTGGAAATTCCTTCATCTCTTCATCAGCTAACTGTTGTAAGCATCTCGTAGCTAGAAACGGAGCGCTTGCCGTTCTATAAGTCACTGACGTGAGTTCATAACACTGCAGTGGTTCTGTACTATTGTTCCTCCATAGTATTCGTTGTAGCTTCGTGTCTTTGACAACTTGAATCTGGCGGTACATTTTTGTAATATCTGCAAAACGAGCAAACTTGTGTGACCTGAAACGTAGTACAATAGCATGCAGGTCGTCATGCATTGTAGGGCCTACGAGTAAATTAGCATTTAAAGATACGCCACTGTCAGTTTTTGCGGACGCATCTGTGCCAATTGAAATTGACACAATCTTCAAACCCTGCTGTCGGCCCTCTCCGTGGCCCGTCGGGAGCCCTCGTGTCCCGTCGGTCGTCGTCGTATCTCGTCAAAAAGCTTCGTTGGTTACTTCAAGATTTTAATTTTCAAACCCCGTTTTAGGAAAAAGAAGAAATAAATAATTATTAGCTTCCCCTTAAAAGAATTTAAAAATGCATGCTAGTAGACACAATTGCTACTGCATGCCACTGAAAATATTTGGAAATGTAATTGTGCATGTCAATACCTTGAATATTGCATGTAATTGAAAATTATTGTATATTCACTATGATGGTGCTGTACCACTTCTGTTGCATGTTTTATGTGTCTTGTACTTCTGATTGTGCATTGTAGTCGAAGAACCAATGGCCATGTGACATCTCATAATGTCATGCAAATGCCAACTTAAATTTCTGTAACTTGAGTTGAAGCTCATTTGGTAAGATGCTTGTGTGTTTTGGTAACGGTTGGCAACACGTAATATGCGTACGACTTTTCATTTGTTTCTGTTACAACTTATGTTCGCTGCGCATGAGCAAGCAGCAACAGAGGTGCTGGTAGAGACAAAAGGTGAGTCACGAGCATTCAACTATGGGGACCTGAATTGGTTAGAAGTGTTCCGTAGGCCAGGCCTCGGTGGCCATAACACATCGTTGGAGATATACAAGGTAACGAAGAATATTAAGATTAATCTATTCGCAGCGGTTTCGGAGTGTTTCCGGACCATATAATAATTATATTATTTCGAATTATTGAATTCATAGTCAGGTGTCGTCTGGCAAATATGCTTTAACGAAGTTTTTCTGCATTATGTTTTAACTACGAGGCTAGTATAGCCAGAATACCTTTCATTCTTGTGGCGATTTGTTTTATTTTAATATGGGCCCATTACCTTATATTTGGCCTAAGATTTGGTTATATCTTGCCTATTTTCTCGCCGACAAAATAATTATGTTATCTATGGCTGATTGTCATTTGTTTGGATTGGTCAGAATTGAAATATTAACTGGCCGAGTGAATAGTGGATCTAACGTCTATGTGAGACGCGAGTTTGTAACAACCTTAAAATAATTATTTGGTGAAATGTAATTATCACGCGATTTCCTGAAGGTTCAGATTCCCATTTTAGTGCTTGGATGCAAGGTTGCCAAACGGCGTATCATTATTAGCCGCCATTGGAGAATATTATTTGACTAGAGCATATTTTAATGATTGGTTCTTCCTCTAGCCTGTCTGGCATTTGTATTTGTTCTGTTTAAAAGAGTATATTTTTGGCGATTGTTGTTTTATATGAAATCGGCTTTCATTTAATTAAATTATATATATAACACATTGATTGAATAGTAAGAGAATTGATTGAGCAAGTTGAATTATTGATAGAAGCAGCATCGTAGTACCATACTTGGTCAGAAGTAAGAATATACATTTCTTCACGAATAATACTACAGGGACGTAGGATTGGTTGGTCAGCACTCAACAGAGCTGAAATACTTCCCTAAGGAAAGACAGGTTATGTTAACTTCAAAACATACGTAGCAGAGCAAGCAAGGTCTGTCAGGTTGTAGACCACATTGGCCGATGAGTACCAAACCCACACGTCCACATAACGGGTAATCCGGCATTAGTCCTAAGTACGGGGCAGTAATGATGATCCACAGACCTCTGGGTTATGGGCCCATATTAAAATAAAACAAATCGCCACAAGAATGAAAGGTATTCTGGCTATACTAGCCTCGTAGTTAAAACATAATGCAGCAAAACTTCGTTAAAGCATATTGGCCAGACGACACCTGACTATGAATTCCATAATTCGAAATAATATAATTATTATATGGTCCGGAAACACTCCGAAACTGCTGCGAATAGATTAATCTTAATATTCTTCGTTACCTTGAATATCTCCAACGATGCGTTATGGCCACCGAGGCCTGGCCTACGGAACACTTCTGACCAATTCAGGTCCCCATAGTTGAATGCTCGTGACTCACCTTTTGTCTCTACCAGCACCTCTGTTGCTGCTTGCTCATGCGCAGTGAACAGAAGTTGTAACAGAAACAAATGAAAAGTCGTACGCATATTACGCGTTGCCAACCGTTACCAAAACACACAAGCACCTTACCAAATGAGCTTCAACTCAAGTTACAGAAATTTAAGTTGGCATTTGCATGACATTATGAGATGTCACTTGGTCATTGGTTCTTCGACTACAATGCACAATCAGAAGTACAAGACACATAAAACATGCAACAGATGGTATTCACCATCATAGTGAATATACAATAATTTTCAATTACATGCAACATTCAAGGTATTGACATGCACAATTACATTTCCAAATATTTTCAGTGGCATGCAGTAGCAATTGTGTCTACTAGCATGCATTTTTAAATTCTTTTAAGGGGAAGCTAATAATGATTTATTTCTTCTTTTTCCTAAAACGGGGTTTGAAAATTAAAATCTTGAAGTAACCAACGAAGCTTTTTGACGAGATACGACGACGGCCGACGGGACACGAGCGCTCCCGACGGGCCACGGAGAGGGCCGACAGCAGGGTTTGAAGATTGTGTCAATTTCAATTGGCACAGTTCTCCCTCTGCGAAAGCTCAACCAGGGGTTCAGCAGTTGATTCCGCAGGGTGCATGCTAGGCATGGGTAGGGCTCGCCGACTGACAGACTGTCATGTCTGTCACAGCATCAAAGACAACACGAGGTTTAGTGCTGGTACTTGTCGGTTTGAATACTGCATTGTGTGGCATGAAGTATCCTCCATCTTCGGTGTACGTGGGTACTGGTTTCATGTGATGAAGTTGTAAATACTCATTCATGAATGTTGAATATTCTTGCTTTAACCTAAGATCACGATTAAGTTTTTTCTCAATGGCGTGGAATCTCACTACTGTCTGTGGATATGAATTCCCTAGCTGCGATGAATTCTGTTTAAGGGGTAGTCGAACTCGGAACCTTCCCGTATCATCACGCGCTGTATTCTTCGTAAAGTGCTCTTCGCAATCTCTTTCTTCCTTCGTGATTGGTGACGTATGCAATTCTTCAATTTCCCAGAACCTTTTAAGCTGTTTGTCTAGTTGGTATATTTGAATGAATAGCGACGTTGCATTTTCCCTTTGTTGTTGTTGCAGGGGTCCCTGACCAGCTACTACCCATCCCAGTTGCGTATTCTGCAAGGTTGGATACCCATCACGAGTTTTCTTATCTTCTATTATGACCTTAAAGAATATGTCTGCACAGAGTAGCAAATCGATCTTGCCTGGAATGTTGAAATTTCTGTCAGCATAATGTATATTGGCGGGTAAATTCCATCTTGAAATGTCATTTTTTCTACTTGGCAGGTTGTTGGTAATCTTCGATAGCACTAGGCAGGTAGCATCTATATTGAACGAGCTGACCGCAGACTGTAAATGAATTGTAACGCAATGTGAGGTTTGAACCCCTGCTCCGTTTATTCCAGTTATTGGTGTATTAGGTTTTTGTTTCCTAAGATGCAATACTTGAGATAATTCTTCGCTCACGAAATTAGTTTGAGAACCTGAGTCCAGCAAACATCTGGCCTTATGCATATTGCCATGACTGTCTTTTACTTTTACTATTGCTGTTGATAAAACGACTGTTGACAGATTGGATTCCTTTACAGCGCAGTGAGTGGCATCTGCTGCTTGGCGAGAGATGTGTTCGCTCTCATTCCTACGTGACCTTGCCATTGGCCTGGTGCGATGATGTCTCGTCTCATCTTGCAAAAGTGTATTGTGATATTTACCACAGATCTTGCGCGATCTTGATTGACACTGATCGACATTATGATTGTTGCCCAAACAATTAAAACATAGTTTATTCTCTCTTACAACATTGTGTCGGTCATGGACATTAAGTTTTTTGAAGGAATCACATTTATATATGTAATGTGAACCCTTACAAAATACACATTGGTAATCAACACTTGCATGCACATTGCTAACAGTATGTTTGGGTGTAATTCTACTTGGCTGTTTACTCTGTTGAAAACCTTGAACATGTGTACCTGGCTTGATTGCCTCAAGTGCTAAACATCTCTTCTCTAAAAATGCCCATAGAGCCTCCAGGGATTCTAACTCAGAACCTGAAGTATGTATTTCCCATGCCTTCCTAGTTGCTTGATCTAATTTGCTGATTAACAATTGTGACAATAACAAATCTTCAATTGAAACATTTAATTCAAGGGCCTGTAATGCCTTCACATTGGCCTGACTTGTGTTTATAGCCTCTCTGAGAGAATTGGCATTCTCCTACTGGATTGAGTCCTGCTCTAATAACCGCTTTATGTGAATTGAAGAAATTAATTTGTTGTTTTGGAATCTATCTATTAACCTCTGCCAAACTATGCTGTAGTTTTCAGCAGATAGTGGAAGACTCTGTGCAATTGAAAGAGATTCGTTTCTTAAACTGCTAATTAAGTAGTGGAATTTCTGAATGTCATGCAGATCTTGATTGTTATGGATCATAGATTTAAAGGAATCATGAAATCCTCTCCAGTTTTCATATTCGCCTCCAAATGATTACAGTGTAATGGTAGGTAATTTGATGTCGGCCCCAATGTAGTTACTTCTAACTGAGATATCCCCTTCACTGGAGTGTCTTGAAAGATTTAGTATTTCATGCTGGGTGATTATTCTGTCTATGACGACCTTTATTTGATGATATGTGTCTTCAAACAATTCCCTATCAGCATCGTACGTTTCGCCCTCTGGTGTATTCTTTGGAATACACGGTAAGACAGAGTAAGCTTTTGCTTCTCTTTGTTTTATTTCTTTCCTTCCTTTTTTTTCTTCTTTTCGCAAACACCAACAGTGATCTCCTGGTTTCTCTTTGTTGGCGTACTTTTCTTATATTACCTGTGAATCTGTTCTAGATATATATCTTCCATGACCCACCTAGCGTCATCTAGCAGTGAATCTCTGAAGTTCCTCAATTTTTCCATGCACAAGAGGACTTCCTTACCAATCTAGCCACCAGGTCTCGTCGCTATCGCCCGCTATCATCTCCGTGATCAAGAGGACTTCGTCTACTTTTTCATCCACCAGGCTTTGCTAGTGACGCCTGCTATCAACTCTTTGAAGACCATTTCATCAAGACAATTAATTTTTGTTAAGTTGGTTATTCTTATGTATGTTCCTTTGTCTCCTACCCCAACTCTTTTCCCTTCTCAGGTCTCTCCGAGCTTCGTTGAGCTGGCTTCACTTGTGCTACAGTCGTCAAGACTTCCAGTCGGGGCTTACCTAGAGCTCGTCTCCTCTCCTCGAGAGACAAACTTTTAAATTGGACGCCATGTCCAGATCGTAACTAAAGGTCAACTAGAAGAATCGCCGTTCATCAAAAATGAGCCAAGTACTACTTCAATGTTCTTCACCTCATTTTAATTGCTTTTAAATAGCTACATGCTTTTTAACCATCATTTTACAGACAGTGTGAAATTGCTAAATGTGGGGCAATAACCATCTTCGCGGGATTTTCGATGTTGGGCTTTGTCTAGCTAAGCTAATCTTAACATGACGCAGCATTTCTTATGCATATTAACTGAGATAATTTCTCACAACGTGGGACATCATTAAATTACCCACTGTCTGTAGAAAACTTAGCTCGTTTCACCGCTGGACTTTTTCTGCTAATTTCAACAGTTATGATTGTTCTGGAATTTTCCACGCCAAACAATTCATCTATAAGTTAAATCTTCTAGTATTTTCCACTCACATATGGGAATACTTTTTCGAACCAAGGAATTTTCCTTATGAACAGCTAATCAACACCTAATTTTTCTTCCTCCGTTGGAATTTTTCTGCTGCATTCAACTATAACCTACAAATATTTCAACGCAATAGACTCTCGCAAATCTAGTGCAACTAGTTATTTTTCACCATCGCAATAACTTTCCTTGCTATAAACTTTCTGTACTACAATAGTGAACTTTTCAACCACGTTAATAGACTATAGTGAAACAGTGCTCGTTCGACTTCTCATCCACGTCGCGCTCGTCCGAAATAAATAAAATAGGCCAAGAACTTTCTCCACAAAGTTCCCATTTCCTCTTTCTCAACCCCTCTTTACTAACAAATTAGGTTAATCTTTAAATTTATGTATTTTGCAACGAGGCCTCGCCAAACCATAGGCGCCCTCCCAACTTTCTCCACTTACAACTTATTCCCTCTGTATAAATATCAGCAGTTAGAAACTGCTTATTAATCTATTTTCTTTTCTTGCTAGCACAAGAATTGGTTATTGTCTAAGTACTAAACCTTTCATTAATCTCTTTAATCCAAGTTTCACGAAAGGGTAACTGGCTCCATTTTTTCCTCGTGATCCTGTTTAAATATAGAAGTTCTAGAAACTTCCTTTTAATTTTTCTCTTCAGGTTTCACAATAAGTGACCTGCCCTATTTGTATAAACTCTAAAAGTAATTCTGTATCAATATAAGAAGTTATAGAAACTTCTATTTCATTTCTCTCTGTTTTTGTTGTTGTTACTTTCGAAGTTGTTATTTGTTCATATTTCTAAGATGCCCATCTAGAAATCCTTAAAGTACACTTCTTGTACTTGATTTATTATTTAACTTTGATTACGTTATCTTCTATTTATTAATCTTAGCACCATTTCAAAATCTCAATTTTAGTGCTTATAAAAGGTTCCAAACCAAAAAAATGTCAATTGCCTGGTGCAAGCTTTAAATGATTTTAGGAGGTCTGCGACCCCAATGGTTTATAAAATCAAATTAAATATGTGTCAAATTGTTTACACTTTTTGCATTGTTAAATAAATCCAAATTTATCTTTTTGATTTATCATTTTCTATAAAATAACGAGTAGGCAAGATCCTGTCTTCCCCTACTCTTCCTATGGGCTTAACTTTAAAAACCTCACAAATAAAATTAATAACGGTTCCACTTTTTGTTGCATTTGAGCAAGAACTCTTAGTCACAAACTTATTAAAGCCTCTCTTAGCTTTGATAGCTAATTCTAACCGGCCAGTAAGGCAAGCATAGCTCGCTCCGCCAGCTTCCTACTTGTTGAGATTTTCTCTACAACTTATGGTTGGTTTTCCAAATTTGAGTTTTTCTCATTGTCTAAACTTTTAGTCGGCGCTTTGCTGGGTAAAAGCTTAGCCATTCCTAAATGCAACTATTGGTGCTCTTACCAAAATTATTCCCAAGGGTATAATTGCTTCATCCCTATCCTTCTTGGAAACATTCGGCAGCTTTTTAGAAATTCTACAATTTCAAGAATTAAAACATCACGGCCAATTCAAACTATTTGTATTCTTCAAAATATTTGTTTAAAACAAACTCTTTTGAAAAGATACATAGGAAACTCATCATTTCTTTCTTTGCCAGACCACCACCCTTCCTCATAGTAGCCGAATCTTGGCTTGGAAGGGAAGGTACCACCTCCTCTCGCCCGCAATTAGCCCAAGCTCTAGCTGCGTTTCCTGTTAGCTGTGTTCGGGTCCCCACTCACTTTAGTGATTTCACGGGCTTTGCGGTGACACTCTTCTCTAAAATTTATTTGTATCTGATGTTGGACTTTCGTCCTATTATCCACACTTGTCCCTCTGTCCGAAACCCACTTCCCTTTACTTCTCTCTTCATCTTCCCTTGTGGGTAAGGTTAATTCTTAGCAAAAACATACCCACTCTCCTTACTGATTTCTAATTGACTTTGAACCTCCTCATATTTTTGTTTCAGTTCCTCTAAACTTTCTCTACGTGATGTGATAGCAGTAATTCCTTGCTCACTGTTAAACCCTTTTATAAAGTTTTTAATACGTGTCGCGCTGCCCTTTATCATACCGGTACCTCGTTTGCGTGTTAATATTTTAATACACTCCTCTGCCATAGTGAAAGGATAGAAATTAAAATAAGAATAAATTGGATCTGACCTTGTATGGTGTGGGAAGAATTTGTTGTCATCAAAGAACCATCTGATTCAATGACTCAGCACTCAGGGTTGCCATTGCAAAATGTCCACAGGTTGTACGTTCCATAGCGCGTTAGTCATGACCGGAGCGGTTGGTAGGCCCGATTTGGCGTCGTAAGATCGTAGTAATATTGTCATAAAACTGTAGTTATTATAAATGCACTGTATATACTGTCACTGTAAAATGTAAATTGGAATATCCGGCCCGGAGGACCAAAAATGTTTGATCGCGAATAGAGTGCGTGCTCACGACCGAACCTTACCTCTGGTGGTCGCATATAAACATCAGGTTTATTAAAAGTAATTTGCGGAGGACCACTTAATTGTTATTAAGAAAATAATGAAATGTAATATATTCAAAATCAAATAAGTTAAAGCACACCGGTCATTGGTTTATTGCACCACTTAGTTGCCACTGCAACATACATATGAATTATTAACACAGTTACTAATTTCCTATGGACTGAAACCTACAGTAAATACACCAACAAGAATAACAAAATTTAGTAAAACCACTCCTGATCAAATTTTTAAAAATACAGATAAATATCACCATTCAATAGAATTCTATTGTCCGGGTTCTAGTGACCACCATGGACAAATACTGAGTTTTGAAGTACCTGAAACAATCAATAATAATGATAATGGAGTAAAATCCAAGTGCAGGTCATTCACTGAAACAAATGTTACACATTTCAATGACTTATTAAAAAAGGAAACATGGTCAGAAATGTATAAACTAGAAAATGTAAATGATAAAGTTAATGCATTTAACAGTACCCTAAAACACTATTTTGAAACAGCATTCCCCTTTAGACAAAGAACTGTTCAAAATAACAAAACTAACAATTGGATAACAACAGGAATTATAAATTCATGTCAAAGAAAGGAATTTCTACACAAATTATATAAACAATACCACACAACACCTGAATTCAATTTATACTACAAAAAATACACTAGCATATTAAATAAGGTAATAAGACTAGCAAAGAAAATACATAATGATAATTTTATTTCCCAATCATCTAATAAAAACAGGGCTATGTGGTCCGTGATAAAGAAAGAAACTGGAAAATCTGCTAAAATACAAAGGTACATTACACTGACCAGAAATAATAAAGTGATTAATAGTCCAGAGGAAATAGTAAACACGTTTATTGACTATTTTCTGGAAATTCCACAAAAAATATTGAATAAATCACAGGTAAATACACTAAATTCTAATAATAAAATAAATATATGTAGTGATTCTTTATTTATAAATCATGTCACAAGTGAAGAGGTAAGAATAGTTACAAAAGAGCTAAAAAGTAAATTCTGTGCTGGCGTTGATGGCATCCCTGATGCAATTTTAAAGAAATGTGCAGAAAATATAATAAATCCACTTACACACCTAATAAACAGTTCAATTCTCTCAGGAACTTACCCGGATATTTTGAAGTTATCAAAAGTAATTCCAGTGCACAAAAACGGTTCAAAAGATGAATTAGATAACTATCATCCTATTACCTTACCAACTGGTATTGCAAAAATTGTGGAAAAAATCATGTATAAGAGACTGATAAGTTTTATAGAAAAAAATAAAATATTATCAAACTCACAACATGGATTCAGAATGGAAAAATCTACACAGACAGCAATTTATGAATGTATTAATAGTATACTGAAATTAATTGACAATAAGGAACATGTAACTGACCTATTCTTGGATTTATCGAAAGCATTTGATGTTTTTGACCATAAAATCCTCCTCACAAAACTAAATCAATATGGTATTAGAGGTCTAGCTAATAAATGGATAGAGTCTTACTTAACAAGGCGTAAACAATAGTAAGCTTGAGACACAGGGATGATGGAACCAAATTACTTAATGAAACATTGTCCAATGAGGGAATTATTAAATTTGGAGTACCCCAGGGATCGGTTTTGGGCCCACTACTCTTTCTTCTATATATCAATGATATAACACAGAACGTTCTTTCACATAAGGACATTTTGTTTGCGGACGATACAACACTCGTAATAAAAGGTGAAACTAAACAGGTCATACAGCATTCTGCTGACTCCGTTACAGGAGAGTTAACCCTCCGGCGGGCGCGCGGAGCGTGGAGGGAATGCGCACCATCATGTTGTTCGCCCGCCTATTCCTTCAGTGGAATGTCTTCTGTCGTGTGACGAAAACGTGATTGTTGTAGCTGTGTTTGTTACCACATTAGAAACACATTTCCTGTACAACACACCTCTGGCGCACCTTATCATGTAAGTAAAACTATCCAAGTAGCGTTGTTTCATTTTTATTCTCTATGATTATTTTAACGCTGATTAAGTTTGTAGCAACAATATTTGATTAATATTTAACGTTTCTGCCTATTTATAATGACGTATTTGTCGCATAACAAGCTCTAAGGCACGCCCATGTACAGTTGACATTCTTAGCATTTCTATTAATGTATTCCAAATTTATTCTGTTTTGCTCGGTGTTAAATTGGGGAAAATTGGTAAGTTTCATGCTCATATTAGCAATCATATTTTCAGGACGGCGTTCCTTGATGACGGGGCTATCCGTGAACTTGTAAACAACTTGCAAGATGATCAGCCCGTTGAATCAAGCAAGGAAGACAGTGAGAGTGAAGTTTCAGATACAGAGAATGAAGTAGTTAATTTCAGCGACCACCAGACTGACTCTGAACAGAGTTGTGACGATGACGATGTTAGTGAGCCTATAGCTAGTGCATATTTCGTGGGGGAAGGACAAAGAAACAAAATGGAGAAAAACTGATTTTGCAACCACATCCAAGACCAAACGCAAAAATATTTTGGGAAAGAAATTGCCCATGCCAATACTAAGGTACAGAGATGTAAAAAAGGAAATTGATGCGTTCTTGCTGTTTATAGACACTGATATGGTAGACGAAATTGTTAGGTGCACTAACTTATTCATTGCGCTTCAACGAGAAGAAATTCAATACTCTAGAGAAAGGGATGGAAAGGACACAACGAGATGTGAAATGATGGCCGTCTTTGGTGTCTTGTACTTACTGGGAATGAAGAAGCTAAGCCACACTAATGTCAATGAACTCTGGACCACAGATGGTACTGGACTTAAAATTCTACGTGCTTGCGTGAGTGCTAAAAGGTTCCTCTTTGTTCTGCGTTGTATGCGCTTTGATGACAAGGCGACAAGAGTTGAGAGGTTGAAGACAGACAAGCTTGCTCCAGTCAGGTATGTGCTTGACAGATTTATTGATAAGTGTAAAACAAGTTACTGGTTGAGTGAGTACGTTACTGTCGACGAGAAATTGGAACCATTTAGAGGACGATGTGCATTCATCCAGTATATTCCAAATAAACCGGCAAAATACGGAATAACATTTTTTGCCCTCTGTGATGCTAAAACATTTTACACCGGTAACCTCGAAGTTTACTGCGGGAAGCAGCCAGATGGCCCTCTTTCTGTAAAAAATTCGCCATCTGCAATTGTCCATAGATTAGTGGACCCAATCAAAGGCTCTAACCGAAACCTGACCATGGACAACTGGTATACAAGTGTACCATTGGCAAGGGAGCTACTTGAAAAGAAAATAACTTGTACTGGAACTCTAAGAAGAAACAAGAGAGAACTACCAGCTGAGTTTCTACCCAAAAAAGGTAGCGAGGTAGGATCATCAACATTTTGGGTATCAAAAAGATTTAACTCTAGTATCTCAAGTTACAAAGAAAAACAAAGTTGTTATTTTACTCTCTACCATGCATGGCACTGGGACAATAGATGCATCCTCAAACAAGTCTCACATAATTCTGGACTATAATGCAACTTAAGGGGGAGTAGATACGGTGGATCAGATGTGTTCATCATACACAGTGGCTAGGATTACGAAGAGATGGCCTTTGGTGCTCTTTTATGCTGTGATGAATATGGCCGGGATAAATGCTCAAATTGTTTTTCAGTTCAATGAGGGCAACCCTAAAGACAGGAGGAGGGTCTTCCTCCGAAATTTAGCTCTTCAAGTGATGAAAGAGCAGATGAGTAGTCGCGCTATGATGCCAAGCATACCTGATGATATAAAGAAATTTCTCATCAAGTACCGTACGGAAGCTGCAGAGGAACCTGTGCAATATATCCAGAAAAAGCGAGGAAGATGTCAAACATGTGGATGATCCAAGAATGTCAATAGGACCATCATGTGTGATCAGTGCAGGAAGTTTGTTTGTAAGAAGCATGCTAAGATAAACTATCTCTGTAAAAGTTGTGTTCTCCCGAGTAACGATGTCTAAAAACTGAAAGAAATTCCGTTCCTTAATGTATATTATTATTCTGTAAATAATACATTCGCCTAGTTACCCTAGCATTTTACTAGCATAATTGAAGCGTTTTTATAACTCAATCACATTATAACCTACTTTAGAACGTCCCTAAATAAGTATGCAGGTATAAATCCACAGAAAGTCAACATTTAAATGAAAGAACCGCATGGCGCACAAAGTGCGCCACGCGCCTGCTCATATTACAAAAATGGGCGCGCGCCTGCCGGAGGGTTAACCAAATGGTCACAAGATAATCGCCTCATAATAAACTATACAAAAACAGTATGTCTAAATTTCCACACTATACAGAATAGGAATCCTGCGAAGCCCAATATAACATTAAATGGTCATCAAATAGAAAATAAATCAGAAACAAAGTTTTTAGGACTATGGATACAACATGACTTGAAATGGAATAAACATATACAATATCTGAATACTAAACTGAACTCGATGTGCTTTGCGTTACGTATTTTGAAAACCTGCACTAGCATGCACACATTAAGAAATACTTATTTTGCTTATTTCCATTCATACTTAAGATATGGGGTCATATTTTGGCGTATGTCACCAGATGTACTAAGCACGTTTAGGATACAAAAGAGGGCGATTAGAATTATGGCAAATGTAAACACTAGAGAATCACGTAGACCTCTGTTTAAAGATTTAAACATTCTCCCACTGCCCTGCATATATATCTTTGAAAGTATTATGTTTTTTAAAAAGAATTTGATGAATAAGGATGTTTTTCTTAAAACAAACAATGATGTTCATAGGCATAACACAAGACAAAATCAAAACATTCATATTTCACACACACACACAAGCATATATCAAAAAGGAACTTTTCACACAGGAGTTAAATTATACAATAAACTACCCCAGTATATAAAACTTGCCCCAAAAATAAAAACCTTTGATAGAATGTTGAAAGCTTATCTGCAGTGCCATTGTTTACTCCGTAGTTGAATATCTTAGTGTATAGGAGCGATGAAATCTATAATTATATTTTACTTTTCTACTTTAATTGTAATAGGCTACCTAGCTGAAAGTTGTTGTATTTATAGAATTAAGTTTTCATATTATGATAATAGAGTAAGGTGTAGGCTAAATAGTTGTCCAATAAGATTGTATCTCTTAAGATCTGTTATTATAATAAGTTATAAATAGTTATAGTATTAGTATTATATACCTATTAGTACTTTTATTTTATAGATGTAAATTCTGATGTGTCCTATATCAAAAATGTATTGTATACATGTATTTGATCAAATGGAATTAATAAAATCTATCTATCTCTCATGGAAGAATAATACTACTGACATGCCCATGCCCATACATCTGACATCTGACTCCAAAGAAACACTAAACTAGACTAGTTTCTCCCTTCACAATGCAGGGCTCCATGATTAATATAGCCTATCTCTGCATCCGACCTCTCAACAACCATTGATCAAGAATAAAAGAAATATGACTGTTACTGCTGTATGTGCATTAACACTAACGACATGCTATTGAACCACAGTAGAGAAAATTAACCTTAACACAGTGATCTGGATCTGATGATGGCCACTTGAAGGTCAAAACGTGTAATCCTAAATTTTCCCATTTAAGTGTGATAATTAACTAATACATGTAATTTTTTCCAGGAGTGTGTTTACAAATGTATAACTTGTACCCCGCTCAATTCATTGGGCACAATCGTGTTGACCGACTGAAAACCTACAAAAGATAATTTGTATGGACAACACTGAAAAAGAATGGCTTCAAATCTCTACAATTCATTAGTATGAATCTTAAATTTTAATAAAAGTGGGCTCTTTAGTCACTTGTTAAGTACTGCAGTTTTGTGGAGTAATTGTAGGCTAATTGTGATTTTACAGATTACTTTTTGAAGAGTAATTTGTAATTATAATCAAGTAAAATGTTTCTCAGATAATGGTAATTCATCCCAATTACTTTTTTTTGTGGTACTTTTCCCATCACTGGAAGTAGGGTACCTGGAGTGTGAAAATCTTGGCATGTGGGGACTACACTCGGTCTCTGTACGCTCATCTATCTAGTTCAGTTTTGGAGCAAGCCCAGACCACTCAGTTACATTAGTGGATTTACTTGAAACTCAATACGATCTGAGTCCCGTTTACATGACCGTATTCAATGCGGTAAATGTAAACGCAGTAAAGGGCCTCGTCTCAAGTTTTCAACTTGCCGCTGCCTTATTAACATGATTGCCCTTCTTCTCTTCTTCCTGAACAGAATTCGCTTAATCAGCCAAACACTAACCATAATTATGTCTCGGCTAAAGAGAGATGCCAGGTGCATCCATGATTGATTTAATCCAAAGAATTGTATCGTTATTTTAAAACAGCTGATATCTTAAATTTGAACCTTCGATCAAGATTTGAACACTCCTCACTCGTCATGACAGCGCAAAGAGCTTACAAGGAGTAGCAGATCACCGCCATTTTGAGTGTTGGTTTGGTACCAGCATGTAAGCCCAGTGTGTTTCAGAACACAAGTCTATGAAGGAGGCTGTGATCAAGCACACATGTCCCAAAGCTCCGTAGTGCGTAGTACCTAGTGAGTAGTTGCTAGCAGTTAGTCAATAGCAGACAACTTGAGCTTTGGGACACAGCCTTTTAATCATCATCATTAATAGAGCTCGGATATTTAGGTGCTAAAAATCTGGAAAATATTTATTTTTTATGTATTAAAAATACCTGAAATATGTGACAAAAAAGTAAAAATATTTAATTATAATTTAATTTATTAATGTGATTATAAACAATATGCAGTACTACCGAATGTAATTTATTCTATGTCTCACTGACTGCTGAAGCATTACAATACACAACGAGATACATCTTCAGGTTGTCCATCACAAATGACTGACGATTATCGCGAAACACTTCTGACGGCGCGAAACTGCGGCAATATGTTTCTTGCCCTTGAGGTGTTGTGTAACTTGAGATCGCTGTTTAGCCTTGATTGCTTTCCCACATGGTTGGCAGAACAGAACGCCCCCATCAGAAGTAAAATTATCAATGAATTCTGCAACATACTGTGGCAGACGATAACTTGTAGTTCCTTTTACTTTAGGCATCGTAGAACTCCCTTACACTTCACAGTGCCAGAAATTAACTGCATGTGAGTGACACTGGTTCCAGGGTAGCTGGGGGGACTACCACGTGGTGCAATATGGCTATGGGCAAGAAAATCCCCGGCTTCCACAGTAAGTGGCACGGGGCGACAAGTTAAGAATTACACAGCTGCAAGCTGACATGCGCTCTGCATGGAGAATAGATAGCTCACAGGTTCTTCCCCGGTGAAGTAACACAGAACAAAAAATGCAATAAACTGAAATATCTAGCATACTGATTTTTAAAATGTAAATATTATGTCTTTTTATGTGCTAATACGTGAAAAGCAGGAATTTATGTATTTATAGAAAAATGCTTAAAATATGTATTTACATAAAAATATTTATTTACCTAAAAATCCGAGCCCTAATCATTAATTTCTGTTTTCCAACTTGGGCCGGGTTGGAGCAAATATGATGCCAATCCACTTGACTCTGTCTGTCCACCATCCTTCCTCTACGGCTGAACTCCACTCCAGGTTTCGTTCTCTCACACTGTCCTTCACCAAATCCATCCACTGTACTCGAGGTCTTCCTTGTCCTCTTTTTCAGTTGTCTGTCTCTCGATAACTTGTTTTGGTAATCTTTCATCATTCATCCTTTTCACAAGTCCATACCATCACAATTTGTTCTGCTCCAACTTATCTTTAAGCTTCTGTGCATTCACTTCCTTTCGAATGTCTTCATTTCTCACTCTATCTCTCCTAGTCCTCTGTACCATACTCCTCAGGAATTTCATTTTGGTTGCCTGTATTCTACACTGGTACGGTATGACTTAATCCCAAATTAAACTCCAAACCTGATGATAGAAAATACTCCCAGATTGTATTCTCTTGCTAATCCCCATATCCAATCTTGCATTTTCCATCAATTCACTTCCTAAATATTTGAAGTGTTCTACTACTTCCAATCTACATCTCCAATTTTACCAATCCATTTTCCTTCTTTCTTAGTGGGTTACTAATATTCATAGCAATATTTGATATGCTACAATCAAAGGATGAAACAAAAATGTCTTTCAAAAGATCTGATGATGATCACTTGTCGATCGAAACTGGTCATCCAAGTGTATTTATTAATCCCATGTAATTTTTTTTCAGGATTAGGGTACCGCCCTTTACAATTGGGTACAATTGTGTTGACCGACTGAAAAACATTAAATTTCGATTACCGTACTAAGGCAACACTGAAAATGACTTCAATCATTACCGCATGGTTTAATAAAGCCAAAAGTTATCTCCGTTGATAAAATATATTTCTAGAAATTTCGGGAGTATTTCTGAGTGGACTGCAGCCCTATCAGCACCCTTTCCCTCTAAATATGCCCCTGCAGAAAACAAAAAATGTCACCCCCATCGACCGGCCGATCACCATTGTCTTGTTGGGCATGCCTGTTCTTTTGATATTTGGCGCGAAACTCTAAGGTCAGGTAAACTAATCAGTAGGCCTCTCCACTGATCACAGTTTTACAAGCAAACTAATTTCGTGTCATCTCCTTACTCTGTGTAAACACACCTAACAGGATTTGATAACGAAAGCTTCCTTCTGTGACCGAACAAGGTTGGAGCAGATGTGGAAGCACAAAGGGCGGCAGATAACGCCAATAAAGGTGGTCGTGAACGCTGCTGATAAAGTATTTAAAACAATATTGTCCAATAACTAGTTACGACAAGCACGGTTTAGGGGCTGGTATTGTAACAAACGTTCCTGCTGGTAGATATCCCAAGGACGTCTGCCAGGTAACGGAGGCGTTTCTGGACCGGAGTTCTCCAATTCAAATTGATTCTTATGTCCCTCGCCAGCATCTCTCAAAAGTCTGTATCATTATGGAAACACCTTGCATCAGTTGCCGACGGATAATTGTTATGGGCGTTGCACGATTTTCTCTAGGAGGGGAAGGTTATAGTAAAAGGCTGCTTGTTATCGCAGGAGACGTTATACACGTGCGCGGTAAAACTGATGTACAGTAGCTCATTTGTCACGAATATCGCAGTCCAGAGATATCACATTGAACTCATGATTAAATGAATTAGGCTATTAGCAGGCTGCAGGGTCTTAGTACGTGTGTGCAATGAAATTAGAACGCACTGTACTATAGGGCACGCGGAGCTCCTCCTGTGACCTTTGGGTGTACCGATGAACACATGTGACGTACCGGTACTGCGGATAAATGGACTGATCGCATGGTTCGTCGTCTGCTGTGGATGGATTGGCAGTTCATAGGGCGTGCGTCATCTCAACTCCATGCGATACTAATCTGATAGCACTGTTTACGTTACTAAGACCCCGCAGCCTGATTATTAGTTAACTTATTTATAAAAATCTCGAGGACTAAACAGCGTAAGCTATAAACGAGAGCGAGAAAGAACCGCAAGTGTCGCACTAATTACATTTCAGGACAGTGATATCGGCAGTACACGGAGCATATCGGATGTTTTCGTCCACCCCTCCCCACCCTTGTTGCAATCAGCGAGCAACGACCAGCCGAGTTCACTGTTGGGATAGGACTTAACTCTACCATACCCTCCACTATCGAGATCTGGTCGGTGCTCGAGCCTGGCAACGACTACTTAGCGCACTTTGCTTTTTCAAACAAAGACATATTAAATAACAAAACTATGAATTCCTGTAGGCCTACATCTAAGAGGAAACGCATAACTTTTCATTACTAAAAGATTATTATTAGACTACGAAATTGTTATTATCATTTTAAGTGATCTTGTCATCTTCGTCGTTACGCTGAGGTCTGGCGTTACGTTACGGTATAGGGACGAAATGTCCCGAGAATGCACTGAGGTGTGTGACGTCATAGTACGATGTAGCAGCCGAGTACCAAGAAGGCAGTGCGAGAACAGAGTTTCAAGAAGGCAGTGCGAAAACAATCAAGTAGGCAGTGAAGAAACAAAATAGAATCTTGAAACTCTGTTCTCGCACTGCCTTCTTGGTACTCGGCTGCTAGCATTTAAAATGATATAAAGTCCAGTCTTTCAGACTGACTATCCGTGTCTTTTATTATTATAATTATAATTATTATACAGAAGATAATGTTATTGTTATTGGTTTTACGCCCCTTTAAACTACAGAGGCTTTTAGAGACGCCGTGGCGCCGGAATTTTGCCCTGAAATGGAATCTTTAACCTGCCAGTAAATCTACTGACATGGCTCCCTCGCATTTGCGCACCCTTAAATGCCAACTGGTTGTGCCGGGGTTCAATCCTGCAACCTTGGGACCAGAAGGCGAGAACGCATACAGAAGAAAGTTTGTCGATGAATTGCAGGTTCCGCAATTTAAGTCTGTAATTAAAGGCTTCAAGCCCAAATATAATTTCACTGAAGTATTATATCGAGTTTCCTGATTACTTATACTGTAGAAGTAGAACTAGTGTCAAGGTATCGAGAATAGAAGATATATTGGTAACGTTGTATCCCTACCACCTTAAAATTAAAAAATGGGAACACATTTTAGAAGTGCCTAAATTTGGGAAGGCTGCATTACAAATTTTCTTCTCTATGGCGACTCAATAAGCTCCGTGTAAATTACGCTGGCTGTTCTATATCTCTTATAGCCAAACCTGTTATGCACTGCACAATTAAGTTTTATTATTGTTTCCGTATTTCTTTCATAGGTTTTCTCCTGGAAGCTTTTAATTTTTCATGACCGTTACATCGCGATCACGTGGAATCAGAACCATAGGACGTGACATTTCACCTCGAAAATACCAAATGTACGGTATCGCCTTGCTGGGAGAAAAGAAGTTTAATCGCTGCGTCATTACGTCCCTAGGTTTTCTCCTGTATTCGTACAGTTGTCAAGACTGATTTAAACTTTCCATGTTTTCTCTGGGCCCATCTATACGTCCATTTCCCCCTCTCCGCACACCGTTAGTCGTGACTGCATAGCCTACTTTTCTTCAAAATCACTTTCTGAACACACCCTCACGAATCTCTGAACCATACCTACTTTAGAGCCTGGAATGTTTCACTCGCGACGCGAAGCACAGCATTTCAAACCTGACGCGAACATAGGCTAGATTGGCGCTCAAAGTACAGTAGTCACGTGCAAATGGAAGTTTCCGGAAATACATTATCGCTCTGGGTATTTCCTTTTCCCTTTGCAGTTTTGTGAGTGATAGGGACGGCCATTATAACCACCAATACTTACGATAGCAAAATTATCTCAGGCTTCTGTAATGTGGAGTGCTATGAACTCAAATAGCAGACTGCGAGAATGGTGACGGTGTAGTCATTCATCAGGTTCAGAAATAATAATAGGCTAATACAGGGCCGGATTTAAGAGTATGCCGCCTATAGGCTAAAGTCCATTTGCCGCCTCCTCTATAGCTCATATTTGCTTAATACATTTGTTTTATACAACAAAATGATCGAGTTCATTGGCGTTTTCATCTTTTTAAACATAAAGTTCATTTAGTTTAGATAAAACTACAAATTTAATGGCTTACATAATAAATGTTATAATGAAATTAGTTATCTACTTGTTTTCTTTTACTTCTTTTAAGATTCGTTAAAACATGAGATGGGTTTCGAACTTAATTTATTAATTTGTTCTTGGAGATCAGTGATCACTATTTTACACATATTTTTATATTTTAATGCTAATGACTATCTTTTGCGTAATTGAAGAACACTGTGTTCAATTTGAATTAAGTTGTGCTACATGGTGAAATGAAATTACACAAAATGTAGTTAATTACTGGTTTATTTGTTGAAAAATATACAAACTTCTCTAAAGCTACTCACCCCACGTAATCTTCGTGTTCAAATTTACATAGCTTTCTTACGAGATTTCTTGATGGCAAACTCCTTAATAATGTCCTCATATGAAAGTGATTTTGTTGTATTTGCCTCAATACAAAGTAATGAAAGTGAGTTTAACCGTATTTCTGAAATACTATTTCGCAGATAGTTCTTAACTCTTCTAAGGCAGGAAGAACTGTATAAGGATTAAAACATATTTTTAAGTAACTTAAATTCTTAAATTCGTACGAAAAATATTATTAACGTCTGAAATACTTCATTTTAGCTTTTGAATGAATTGCCAAACTACCGCCCCTGAAAATTTGCCGCTTTAGTCTGCAGCCTACTTAGCCGATTTAGAAATACGGCCCTGGGCTAATAACTAGAGGACCTGCGCGAGAACTCTCGCGTGTGTTTAACCACGGCCGACTGGATGCGAGCTGTACTCTCTACTCTAGAGAGCGCAGCTCGCATCCAGTCGGCCGTGGTTTAATTACCCACTTGGCTTTGCATTTATGCTGGCTCGGCGCGACACAGTTCTGGAAGGGGCTATCGTCGTTTTTGTTTAAACGCACCTTTTAAACAAATTGTCGATATTTATGAAACCAGAGTGCAATACGTCACTGCCGAGGGTAATTATCTTTCTTTTGAATGCTCATTTGTTACGACCGGTTACTTGTGTGCACCTCACTTGAATATCTCAAATTATAAAAGCCGCCTTGTCAAATACTAGAAGGTAGTTCACTAATTAAATTACACGTAGCCTACATGTTTCGTTAAACCAATGATAACTTCTTCAGCGTAGAAGAAATCTTAGAAACTATATTGACAAAAACCAAAAAGAAAATGGATACCGTATCCTTACAAAAGGTCATTAATTTAAATAAATGAAAGGTCACAAAAAATAATACATACTCGATATAACCAATAAGCCTCCGTGGCTTAGGCAGCAGCACGCCGGCCTCTCACCGCTGGGTTCGTGGCTCAAATCCCGGTCACTCCATGTGAGATCTGTGCTGGACAAAACGGAGGCAGACAGGTTTTTCTCCGGGTACTCCGGTTTTCCCTGTCAAAAATTTCATTCCAGCAACACTCTCCACTATCATTTCATTTCATCTGTCATTCATTTAATCATTGCCCCAGAGGAGTGCGTCAGGCCTCGGCTGCCGGCACAGTTCATATGCTCGCCGCTAGTTGGGGGCTTCATTCATTCCATTCCTGACCCGGTCGGAGACTGGAAGCAGGATGTGGATTTTCATTTTCATATAACCAATTAACCTTGACTAAACCAAAGGATTCTTACTTGTTGGTTACCTCTGTATAACTTAGATGTCCTAATGGTTACGGTAATGTATTTCGTATCATAGCTCAATTATCCAAGTACCGTATATTATATACTCATAGGTTGTACGAAATAAACATATATTGAACGCTGCTGAAAGTCATGGGTTGCTGCTCCCAGCCAGCTACAAAGATATGGTACAATGCGTAAAAATTCCCCCCAAAGATAAAGTTATTTAACCTTGAATAGTCCTGCTTAAATTCAACTATTGTTCATATATACGTATCAATCAGAAAGTTGAACAACGTAACAATTTTTGAATGGTAAAACCAACTAACCTCGAATAAACAGAGGACTCCTGTTTGTGGGTTATCTTCGTAGAATCAGCTGTTCAAAATAGTTAATGTATATTATACCATAATAATCTATTAGCTAAGTATATTATATAATAACTATTTTTATTAATACGAACTTACTTAGCCAGCCGGGTAAAATAAGAAATGCAACAAGGAAAGAATTGCAAAATTACAAAAGCATATGAAATTACCTGGAACAGGTATAATAATAAAAAAAATACATTGCCTACACTCTACAGCCTATAACTTTCCACAAAACACAAAAATTACGACACTACAATATTGTCGTCAAGCCAGAAGTACTTCATGCAACTGAAACTTTGATAAATGGGGCAGATCACAAATTTGAAAATAATAATAATAATAATGATAATAAAAAAAAACAACAACATCGAGAAATAAGACAGAAAAATACCCAGAAAAAGGATCAAATTTATATAAACCGGGGTTTGGCTGAAAATGAATCCACATGAAGTCTATCAAAATATTAAAAAATAAAAAAAATAAAAAATAAATAGAAAACACATATTCCATCAGAAAAAGAAGACTGAAATTTGATTGTCACATACAGGTATACAGAATGGATGACAATAGGCTAGCAAGGAAATGTTTAGTTAGTTAGTTAGTTAGTTAGTTAGTTGTTGTTTTAAGGGGCGGAACTACGAGGTCATCTGCCCCTAAGGAAAAGTTTAATCCTAGCACTATCTCTGAAAAGGTGGCTTCAGTGGCGTAGTTAGTAGCATGCTGAGTTTCTATGCCCAAGATAGCGGATTCAAACCCGGCTGAAGTCGTCGGATTTTTTAAGAGCGTTAAAAATCCCTCAGTATGCCCTCCTTTGGAGGGGAAGTAAAGCCGGCGGTCCCATGTCATAGATTTATGGCATGTAAAAGATCCTTTCACAGACTAAACTTGTGTAAAGCAAAATTTGTTAGGTTAGATTTCGTCAGAATGCTCTATCAAAGTTCCAACGTTTACCACTACGTATCATTGATATCTGGTGGCGAAAGTTGGAACTACTTGAAATTGAACGGAACTTGTAGCTCACCCTTTAGGGTGTCCTCTGGAAGTAGCTACAGACTCAGGCGAGCCGAACATGTCCTCGGACACTCCCGGCATAAAAGCCATACGATAATTAATTAATTAAATTACTAACTACAATTGCGTGAAGCTAATTTTGTTGGATTGATTTGATTAACGCTCTATGAAGTTCCAACGTTCGCGGCCAGGTGTGGTAGTGGTGGCATCTAGTAGCCAAGTTTGCAGCTAGGTATCGTTGACGGTAGCATTTGGCAGCAAAAGAAGGAACTACTTGAAATTGATCGTCTGCAGTCCTGACCTTAATTACAGATAACACACACTAATGCAGCCATTACAATTAACACCGTTTATCAGACAGATTCTACATACACCCAAAGTACACGGGGCTACATGACCACGTTGACGCAGCCCCTAAACCAACCAACCAACCTACCTACCAACCAACCAAATCTACTACAGACACCACAATAACACATATTATCAGACAAAATCCTACACACACCCAAGTACACGGGGCTGAGAAACTACTAAATTAATCAAACACAACAACACTTTTTACTTTTTCATCCAGTGAAGGATCTCGATATGATTTTGTAATTTTAAGTAGCCAAGAAATGCCCAAAAGACGACAATATAGATACTATTCAAAAGCATTACTTCCTTTTATTTTTATTTTTATATTTGAGTACATAGTCCAGCATTTACATCCGTGAAGGATAACAGACAGAACACAACAACTACGATCTGATATTAGGCCTACAATATCTTGAATTGTTTTCTAGACTTAACCTCCGTACTGGAATCACGGTGCCCAAATATTTCGTTGTCTCATAAATTCATTCGCTCTTCGTTACTTTCTAACCATGAATAACGCCTGAGAATACTGCTCACCCGTTGCACAGACTCGTCAGGGAAGTTGCCGAGGCATCTACTCGTAAGGTGGGATGTAAGGTTTCAAAATACAGTAGAACCGCTCTACTATAAAGCGCTGTAGTGTTCAAGGAGCTTAGAAATCTAACCTCCTTGACTTTCATAGTGCTTCAAAGAACAACGAAATTCGACATGCAAGCTGTCCTCTGGGTGTCAAATAACAAAGCTTGCACCCGGCATCCGAGGCCATACGATATATTATTATTATTATTATTATTATTCTAAATTGTATACACGTACATATACACCTTTTCTCACGTAATTCAGAAAACCTTCAGGACAAAACAAACCTAACGTATAACGAGATTCAAATTGCGAATCGTATTAAAAACACCAAAGACAAGCCAGTACAATAGTGTAATTCTTCTTTCTTTCTTTCTTTCTTTCTTTCTTTCTTTCTTCTCAGGGAGCGCGTTTGAACTTGTTGACTCGGGTTGATGGTGTTTTCCTCTTCTTCGCCTCCCAAAATCTCCTCATGAACTCGCTATGCCCCTTCTAACGTTCCTCCGTCCATTTTTTTTCTAGTGGTCTTTTTAGCTTTTTCGGCAAAAGAGTGATATGTAACTAGAGTTCCAAAAGTCTTGCGATTCATGATGATATCTTCTGTAATGTTTATTTCTTTTAAGTCCTGTTTGATTTCTTCTAACCAACTGATTTTGACCTTCTTTGAATTAATTATATCAAGCATTTTTTTTTGTGGCATATCTGGTGTTGTCCATTCTGCAGATGTGACCATAAAATTTCAATCGTCTCTTACGCACGGTATCAATAGTGTAATTATATTAATGCAAATTAAAACCTCAACACAGTGATCAGGATCTGATGATGACCACTTGATGGTCGAAAAGCGTAATCCTAAATTGCCCCATTAATTGTGATAATCAACTAATAGCCTACATGTAATTTTTCCAGGAGTGTATTTACGTATTTATACTTTGTACCCAGCCCATTCATTGGGCATATTCTTGTTGACCGACTGAAGAGCTACACATGACAAATATGTATGTATTCACTTCAACTTTTTTTTTCACCGGAATTGAATCCGGATTATCGACGTCCGGATTTTTGACGTCCGGATTATCGACGCTTTACTGTATTCAACACAAAGTCATTCATAGGATAGAACGTAAATATAACTACGACAAATGACAACACTTTATTTATTGTTATCTACAACATATTGCCACTTTTCTGGAGGTTTATAAATTACATTACTCCAAAATATTGGGGTTTTCTGGTTGATAAACTGTTCAATATTGAGCCATAAGTTCTCGAAGTAAGTGAGATGATTATAGTTATAAAGGATAATGTCTGGGGAATAAGGTGGATGGGGTAATAATCCCAGTCGAATTCCAGCAACTTATGACGGGTCGTCATTAATGTAGGCCTATGTGACCTGGCTTTGTTGTGATGAACCCCAGCACCCTAAGGTTCGAACTATCAGTAATCCTAGGGTCCTTCGGCCGTGGTGTGGGAAAACTGCGTCCGCCTATCCGGTATTACCTGGTGGCCTTGGAGGAGTTACCCCGTACCGTGTGACTGTACTGCGCATTGGTAACGATATCACGATCGTGAAAACACTGTGAAATCAGCTCGGGACCATAGTAGCACTATGGCATATCGCATATCATATCGCATATCATATTTCATCGCAAAGGAACGCCTGAAATAGGCTAGGGACCATAGGATCCCTAGGACGCATCCGCAAGGCAATACAAATATGTCCCCCCCCCTAGGGTAGGATCAAAGAGACCATCGGTGATCGTTACCTCGGCCAGGGGGGTGAATCGTGATCATTTCGCCAGGATTTTATCTGCGTGACGTGTGTAATGGTTACCCAAGCCCTCACGACCCGAAATGTCGACAGGAAAAAAAAAAAAAAAAACCTCGAGGTCCGTTGACCAACATGTAAGTGGGCGTCGTCGAATGCACTGCCCTACATTCATTATTTAATTCAAGTTCAGCGGGCGTGGGATTCAACATGGGTGTGTGCGTCACGCAGTGTGTGGGTGTCCTCTTCACCGCACGTCCGGGTGCGGGCTGTGTGGCTTCACTCCCTTCGAACGGAAGACTTGTCCCCCGCCATAAGGACACTACTTAACCTATAAATGAACTAAAAGTCTAGTAAATTTAGTTGTCCCTGGGTGGATGTTCTATCCCGTCCAACGCTGAGTGGGCTATTTCTCCCGTCGGACCGTCAAGGTTCCACCTGCAAGTCGGGCTTTGCTGACAGTAGTGCATAATGGGTGTAACTCTCCGTCGCGTCGGGGGACAGGCTAGGTACACCCGTCAGCTTCGGCGTTTGCCCGCACTACGCCATCGCCGCGTCGACCTTTCGTCGTTCGTCAAAGTCCACGTCATGGGCTATGATGGCCCTCTGTCCAGGTCAACACTTACCAATATCCTATTTTCCCAAGGAAAACAGCGTCATATTTTCCAAAGTGCACCTCTGTGCACAAACCTTATGATTATAGTGTCAAGCGAGTGTATGTGTGTGTGGGGGTGGTATTTATTCTGGGTAGGGGGGGGGGGGGGAGGGACTGTTTCGGCACAGTGCACCTCGTTGCGCCTGGCTTTCAGATGGCTAGTTAATTTCAACTGCGTTTATTCCCTGACATGTTAGTCGGTAAAGTTGAGGATGTGGAAGGGTGTTCTCCTGTTAGTGGGAGAATGTATACATGTTAAAGTTTTTAGTAGTTGGGTGATCAGATGGTTAATTAGGACCAAGGAATTGTGGTCCTGAGTGGATGTGGGACAACCGTTAATTGTGAGGAACGCTCTACTGGTGAGGGTTAGGATTGTAATTGGCCAGGAACTGGGTTTACAGTGCGGTTGTTAGAGTCCGTACTGAAGTAGGTATGGGTACGTACGAGCTATAGCTGACCTCCTGTCGCATGCAACGTTAAAGATCCCTATTTGGGGAACAAAATGGCATGTGGGAGAAAAATACAATATCTGATACAATCATGTTAGCAGGTAATTATTTTACGCTAAGCTGTTAGCTTTATAGTTCCGAAATGTTGAATAACATGTAGCCAAGAGCGAAAAAGCTTGGGGTGCACCTTGGGGGTTGCATGACCACCAAGTGCCTCGCATTAATAGGGGACGGGGGGAATTATGTGTAAGATGTAGAGTGTAAATGCTGTGTCATGGGGGGATATTGTTGAGCTTGGATCAACTTGCTGCAATCTGTGGCATCTGCGGCCGTACAACGTAGTATACTGCTGTCTGCACTGTATAATACACAACCTGTACTTATACTCTAGATACCTTATAGACTAAGACTGGTCAGTTGAATAGAAAGAACCTCTGAACATAGTAACACTGTACTATACATTCCTGGAAGGGTCACGGGGATATGTCAGGATACCCTGTGATCGATATTCCCCTCCTGTGGCATATTGTCTTTAGTATGCCCTCAAAAGATATGCAGTATTGGGTAAAAGCTTGTCATATATCTGGGTTAAATCCCGATACAAAAGTATAACGGACGCTGTCTGAAAATGTGCGTCTGCGAGTGGGGGAAAGCCCGTGCCTATCTATAGCGGAGGGCGGTGTCTATACGAGGGTGTATTAAAGGGCAAGTGTTTTGTGAGGAAGGACAAAAGATAGAACGGTGTGTATGTATGTATGTGTGTAGGACTGATAATAATGGCATTTCGCCGAGAAATATGCGCTCTCTGTGTTAGGTAGGTAGTGTGAGAGGGGGTGAATGCAAATAAAAATATGGGACTACCCTGGTAGGCAGTGTGTACTTCGGGAAGTAGATGTTCCGGTCGCAATGGCATTTGAATGACGCGCGCGTGTGATGATTCGCCGTGCGAAAATAATGGCTGCTCTGGGTCACGTGTAGTAGAGGATGAGTGACGTCAGAACCGAGATAAGAGGTATGTATGTGGAGTGTCAGATAGCGGTTACCGCTGGGCTGAATACGCTGTGCTAATTGGCTACGGCGCTCTGTGGGAGTATTGTCTACTTGCGTGCTATGCTGATTGGACAGGAGCTCTGTGAGCTACTGGAGAAAATGGCGGTGTGTGTTGACATTTCACGAGCTGAATGTCAAGCGCACGTGTCGTCTGGTGACACGAGTATGTGACGGGTACGCAAAGTTGGCATGCGAGATAGCCTGTATATGACAGAGTGTGGTTGTGACTGAAGTGTGTCATTGTATATGCAATGCGAAATCGAAGTATTTATCTCTAAGGTGGGGAACGTTTGAGGGAATTCGCTGTCATAAAAGCGTGATAAAATGGGGCAAAAGATAGGAAAACAAAAAAAAACCTGGGGCTCCTGTGCCTGCTGTATATAGAGTATTGGTAATGTAAGTAGGCCTGTTGCGACCCTATTCGCGTGTAAGGCCCTGTGAGTCTTCCCGTAGAAAAATTCTTTCCGTGGTCTAGTCCCACTTACTCCGGGAAAAATGCAGAAATGCTATGGGGATCAATAATAGTTCCCTCGGGGTGTATAAACTAGGGATATTTATGTGTAGTCAGTACTATTTCTACTGTATTCCGCAAATGCTTGAATGTCCGTGTGGTAGCGTAATGGGCTATGTCTACCGGACAACCTGCTGTATGGAAGTGACAGCTGTATGTTGTAGCACTGTAATGCAATGTGTTAACAGGGGGAGTATGTTCTCTTAACGTGAATAAAATGTTTGTGTACACAAGTGCATATTTAGTGTTTTAAGGAAGCAAATCATTGGGCCTTCGTTCACTATTTTCTACAAAACTTGGCATCCCTATGCCCATGGCTGATATTTACCTTATATTGTGACCCTAGGAGGGTGTGTTTTAATGTACACTGTACAGTACTCTCCTAAGAAAACGTAAGGTACTTATGGACCATGGACGTACTGGCTGCCTGTATATATATATATATATATATATATATATATATATATATATATATATATATATCTCTTAAGGCTGGATATTTATCTTATATTATTTTTGGGAAGAGATTCTTTGATGTGTCTCACAATACTCCTCCACAAAAAATAACATAATTATGAGCCTTGTCGGTAATGATACCCGTGTATACATGTGGTGATATGTACATTGGTTTAAGTCGGCGCCTGAGTGAAAATATAGATGTCTATTTTGGCCAACTAATGATTGTGGTACTAAACGTGTAACTAATGGGTATATAGATATAATGATCGAAATAAGGACTTTTGGGTCCTGTGGAAGCCTTGTGGCTCTTGATAAGGTATGTAGTGACTTCATTATTGAATGATATGTCGGCATATGGCAGACTATGACGAAAAGTTCATAACTTGGCGTAGGGATGAAAAAATGGTGCCCTATGTGGACCGTTAGAGGAATCGCCCCCAACCCCACAGACTAGCTGTGAGTCCGATCCTTCGGGGGCTAAAAAAATGGATGAAATAATTAAATTTTGAGTGCATGTCCCTAATCGTTGGCTAAGAATGATGACGCCTCGTTGGAGAACTGTTTGTTATGCATGTCCCTATGACGTTATTGTGTGGTCAATGCCACCGTTGAACAAAAAGAAAAATGAAAGATCCCATGTTAGGAAAAACAAGTAGTTCCGTGAAGAACTATACAGCCTATTTTCAGATATCCTACTTATGTTAACTTCCACTATGAATATACAAAATTTCAGTTTGATTGCTGTAATAGATTCGTAGATATTGAGAACCGACTAAATATTTCGGATGGTCGCCTATATATGTAGGTCCTAGAGTTATGTACTGTTACATGAAGATTATTGTGCACGTGTAGCATTCAAATTTCAATCGCATGATTAGGACACAAGAAGTAACAAGGAGATTTTAAAATTTCGCACAGCTGCCATCTTGTGGTTATGGAAACAATTGAAATAAATTAGATGCCAGTGGATTAACATTCGTATAAGGATTTACTGTACCAAGTTTCACTGCACTAGGATGGTTAAATTGCGAGAAACGTCCATGTGAATATTTATAGTTCGCGTCGCCGCCATGTTGGATTTGTGATCACCAGATTATTGCAAGTCCTATAGGTGAACTTAAGTTCATAGCCCCTATGAACATAAAGAAATTCAGTTGGATTGTTATAATAGATTCGTAGATATTCAGAGCCGTCAAAATATTTCGGATGGTCGCATGTAGGATTGTTAAATGTATAGGCCACAGAGTCATGTACCATTAAAGGAAAATTATTGCGTAGGTTCATTATTCAAACTTTCACTTCTGTCGCATGATTACGACACAAGAAATAAAAACTTAATTTTAAAATTCACACAGCCGCCATTTTGAGGTTATGTAAACAATTGAACTAAATTGGGTACCAGTGCATTACAATGTGTATAAAATTTTTCTGTACCAGATTTCATTGCGTTTGGAACATTAAATCGCGAGAAAGGTCTATTAAAATTTTTAATTCGCTTGGCCGCCATGTTCGTTTTGTAGTTCACCGGTTTTTGAAAGTCATATAGACGAACTTCCGGTAGTGCCCTTTATCTCCGTACAAAATTTCAGGGTGATACCGCTAATAGTTTCAGAGATATAGAATGCCGGTGAAATATTTCGCACATTCGCCATCTTGTGGTTATGTAAACAATTGAACGAAGTTTGATATCGGTGCGGATAGTTTTTAGAATACAATCCGAATTTGTTGAATACCATTACTAGGACCCGGATGTTTATGACATATCATATTTTTCGTTATGTTTCTTATTTTTTTTCATGACAAATGTAAGATGATGATTTACGCTCATTCAAACTATGTCATTAAGCAAATTTTACTCCAAACATTATCCACAGATCATTCGCTATCCGCACAGCCATGCAAACTATAACCACATGGCGAAAATATTTGCGGATATCCGCGGGTTTATCCGCAGTTATCCTCATCCACGCAGGACTTTAGTTGTTGATAACATGGCGGCTCCGCGTGCTTAAAACACGTTACGATAACTGTTCATTATCCTGATTTTGAGAGATATTTAAGTCACGTACACGTTCAAATTACTCGCAATAGCATATATTGTTTCTGTATAACACGATACTGTCGTATTTCTTCAGCTTATAATCGTGATCCATACTTTTCATTCATGAACCGTATTTGTCAATTGCGAGTGTTGCTCACGCCAAAGAATATGGGTCATACGACGTCAGCGTGACCAGTTCTGAATAAAACCATCCAGTCCATGGTATCAAGTTGGTGCGATTTTTTAACATGGAAATGTGTCCTTAAATAAAATACGGATTGGAGTGACCCGGTTAAATAAACAAGTAGTTCCGTGAAGAACTATACAGCCTATTTTCATATATCCTACTTATGTTAATTGCCACTATCAACATACACAATTTCTGTTTGATTGCTGTAATAGATTCGTAGATATTGAGAACCGACTAAATATTTCGGATGGTCGCCATGTTGGATTTTATATATGTAGGTCCTAGAGTTATGTACTGTTACATGCAGATTATTGTGAACGTGTAGTATTCAAACTTCAATCGCATAATTAGGACACAAGAAAAAACAAGGAGATTTTAAAATTTTGCACAGCTGCCATCTTGAGGTTATGGAAACAATTGAAATAAATTAGATGCCAGTGGATTAACATTCGTATAAGGATTTACTGTACCAAGTTTCACTGCTCGCGGATGGTTAAATTGCGAGAAACGTCCATGTGAATATTTATAATTCGCGTCACCGCCATGTTGGATTTATGATCACCAGGTTATTTTAAGTCCTATAGGTGAACTTAAGTTCATAGCCCCTATGAACATAAAGAAATTCAGTTGGATTGTTATAATAGATTCGTAGATATTCAGAGCCGTCAAAATATTTCGGATGGTCGCATGTAGGATTGTTAAATGTATAGGCCACAGAGTCATGTACCATTAAAGGAAAATTATTGCGTAGGTTCATTATTCAAACTTTCACTTCTGTCGCATGATTACGACACAAGAAATAAAAACTTAATTTTAAAATTCACACAGCCGCCATTTTGAGGTTATGTAAACAATTGAACTAAATTGGGTACCAGTGCATTACAATGTGTATAAAATTTTTCTGTACCAGATTTCATTGCGTTTGGAACATTAAATCGCGAGAAAGGTCTATTAAAATTTTTAATTCGCTTGGCCGCCATGTTCGTTTTGTAGTTCACCGGTTTTTGAAAGTCATATAGACGAACTTCCGGTAGTGCCCTTTATCTCCGTACAAAATTTCAGGGTGATACCGCTAATAGTTTCAGAGATATAGAATGCCGGTGAAATATTTCGCACATTCGCCATCTTGTGGTTATGTAAACAATTGAACGAAGTTTGATATCGGTGCGGATAGTTTTTAGAATACAATCCGAATTTGTTGAATACCATTACTAGGACCCGGATGTTTATGACATATCATATTTTTCGTTATGTTTCTTATTTTTTTTCATGACAAATGTAAGATGATGATTTACGCTCATTCAAACTATGTCATTAAGCAAATTTTACTCCAAACATTATCCACAGATCATTCGCTATCCGCACAGCCATGCAAACTATAACCACATGGCGAAAATATTTGCGGATATCCGCGGGTTTATCCGCAGTTATCCTCATCCACGCAGGACTTTAGTTGTTGATAACATGGCGGCTCCGCGTGCTTAAAACACGTTACGATAACTGTTCATTATCCTGATTTTGAGAGATATTTAAGTCACGTACACGTTCAAATTACTCGCAATAGCATATATTGTTTCTGTATAACACGATACTGTCGTATTTCTTCAGCTTATAATCGTGATCCATACTTTTCATTCATGAACCGTATTTGTCAATTGCGAGTGTTGCTCACGCCAAAGAATATGGGTCATACGACGTCAGCGTGACCAGTTCTGAATAAAACCATCCAGTCCATGGTATCAAGTTGGTGCGATTTTTTAACATGGAAATGTGTCCTTAAATAAAATACGGATTGGAGTGACCCGGTTAAATAAACAAGTAGTTCCGTGAAGAACTATACAGCCTATTTTCATATATCCTACTTATGTTAATTGCCACTATCAACATACACAATTTCTGTTTGATTGCTGTAATAGATTCGTAGATATTGAGAACCGACTAAATATTTCGGATGGTCGCCATGTTGGATTTTATATATGTAGGTCCTAGAGTTATGTACTGTTACATGCAGATTATTGTGAACGTGTAGTATTCAAACTTCAATCGCATAATTAGGACACAAGAAAAAACAAGGAGATTTTAAAATTTTGCACAGCTGCCATCTTGAGGTTATGGAAACAATTGAAATAAATTAGATGCCAGTGGATTAACATTCGTATAAGGATTTACTGTACCAAGTTTCACTGCTCGCGGATGGTTAAATTGCGAGAAACGTCCATGTGAATATTTATAATTCGCGTCACCGCCATGTTGGATTTATGATCACCAGGTTATTTTAAGTCCTATAGGTGAACTTAAGTTCATAGCCCCTATGAACATTAAAAAATGCAGTTTGATTGCTAAAGTAGATTCGTAGATATTCAGTATCGTCTAAATATTTCGGATGGTCGCCATGTTGGATTGTTAAATGTATAGGCCATAGAGTCATGTACCATTAAAGGAAAATTATTGCGTAGGTTCATTATTCAAACTTTCACTTCGATCGCATGACTACATCACAAGAAATAAAAACTTAATTTTAAAATTCGCACTGCCACCATCTTGAGGTTATGTAAACAATTGAACTAAATTAGATACCAGTGGATTACAATGTGTATAAATATTTCCTGTACCAGGTTTCAGTGCGCTTGGAACATTAAATCGCGAGAAAGGTCTATTTAAAATTTTCAAATTCGCTTGGCCGCCATGTTCGTTTTGTAGTTAACCGGTTTTTGAAAGTCTTATAGATGGACTTCCAGTAGTGCCCTTTATCTCCGTACAAAATTTAAGGGAGATGCCGCTAATAGTTTCAGAGATATAGAATGCCGGTGAAATATTTCGCACATCCGCCATCTTGTGATTATGTGAACAATTGAACGAAGTTAGATGTCGGTGCATTACAATGTATATAAACATATACTGTACCAAGTTTCATTGCGTTTGGTTGGTCAAATCGCGAGAAACGTCTGTTTAAAAGTCGCAAATTCGCTTGGCCTCCATGTTGGTTTTGTAGTTACCAGGTTTTCAAAAGTCACATAAGTGAACTTATAGTAGTTCCCTCTATCACATTAGAAAATGTCAGGGTAATATCGGTAATAGTTTCGGAGATATTGAATGCTGGTGAAATATTTCGCACAGCCGCCATGTTGGATTGGTGAGTCGTAACAAAATTTGAAGGGCACGATCGAGGTCGCCGGGATAAGTGCTATGAACTTTCCGAGTTTCATTGAAATCGCTCCTGCAGTTTAGATTTTATTAGGGGGGGACACACACACGAATCACACACACACACACACACACACACACACGCACACACACACGGACAAAAGGTGATCTCATAAGCCTATTTTTTCAAAATTGAAAATAGGCTAAAAATAAATTAAATAACCAACATATTTGGGAGGTAATATTTCCATACTGGTAGTTGACTGCCACACCACTAGGTGTGCTGCATTAGTTTCTTGTTTCCATGCTTTACCATGCGTCATTCACTTCTATTGTATTTGGTGTTCTGTGAGAGACTGACCATTTGACGAGACATGATCGCTTCACTATACACGGTCTGTAGGCGTTCATGGATAACTTACACACCAGTCCCACGTGCCCATTCATATCGGATAACAGCACACACTTCAATTGGCGTCAATGTTGTCAGTACACGTCTGTCTGCCATCTTGAGCTGTACTCGAATGATATCCGCGACGCCAGTCTGCTGCTCCTCTCTCTTTGTCGGCGCCGCGCTCTGCGCATGCGTCATTCCCCCACCACTGGCGCTCCTTCCGTCGTTGAACCAACCACGGGTATGGATTCTTATGGCGATTGTTTGTGTCACCTGGTGTACCATCTGCTCGTGCAATAAAATGACGAAATTTACTTTCAGAACTTCCCTCGTAGTAACGAGGGTTCAATGTCGACTTCCTTTCTCTCGACAACATATGTCCCTCACAGTTTAAAGGTATTTATGTTCGACCCTGGCGAAATGTAAATATTATATGTCAGAATGAGGGTTTCTCCCACCAATCAGAGCTCAAGAAACAGTTGTGTGACCAATTAGGCGAGGATAGCAACGCACCTGCGTTCACTTCCATGGCCCCCTATTTTAAATTTCACTGCGTGGCAAGTGTAATAGTGAGGTATTCCATGAGGCCATGGTCAAATACAAGGTATTCTCTGCGTCCTATGCGCTCTGTTCAGTACATAAAACTGGTGAAATCTCGACAGATATTTATGAATATTTATGTTCGAACATAAAATAGTTATAATTATCGTCGAACATGAACAGTCATAATTTACTATTAAGGACATCATGTACTCTTGGGTATACGAATTGTGCACATTAGCTGGCATCAGTATACCGGTACCATTCATTTTCTGGGTTTATGGTAAAGGTATAGCTATGATTCTTATAACATGTAAAAAGCAGTATATTCTGAACTGATTATGGCCATGAAATGCTACTTTGCTTTTATAGAATGTGTGAAATGACTATCAGTTTTGACATAGAAATTTTCAAAAAAAAAGTATTAGTTACTTCAGGTACACCTTCCTCAATTGTTTACCGATCAAATACTCTCAAATTTTGTTCACAAACTGGGAATGGATGATGACAGATAAGTAACCGCTTTAAAAAAAAATTATTAATGGGTTAGAATGTAAGAAAGAAATTCCCAACAAACATTTTTTTAAAACTTATAAAACATAAATATCAAAAACATGTTTGTTGCGATATTTTCTAACCCAATAGTTCAACTGTAGAGCAGGTAGATTAACTTCAGGCGTTTGGTGATAGAATGAAAGCTAACACCGAACGAACGTGTGACACAACTAGATATTTGAATGACGTTACTTGCTCAATTCGATTTTTTAAAAATCGAAAGTGTTTTTGGCCCCGTGGCTAAGAAGTCGTGCTGAACTTTGGCCCGAAGGGTCCCGGGTCAATTCCCGGCTGGGCCATGGGGGATTATAATCTCCTGGGGTTGATTCACCTGGCTCGGGGTCTGGGTGTATGTGCAGTATACTGTACATCACATCATCCTCATTAGGATGCGCATGCCGCCCACGGATGTAGAAAGACCTCTATTCAGCATCCTAGGAGGTCTAGGTCTTTGAAGCATTTATAGATAGGCCGAGCCCTTCACTGCGCTAAAATACTGATCATGTTTTAATCCAGCCCATCTATCGTTTTAACCTAATTCTCGTATTTTTCAGATTTCGCTTTCATACGCTTTTCATTATGCATATTTTACATTCGATGCTTGAGCCAGTCCAATGTTCGTGAGCAATGTGCCGTGAATATCATATTTTCCCTTTAAATATTCATAACTTTCATCCGCCCTCTATGACAGTACTCCAAAATGATTATACACTAACTACAAACAAAATCAATTCTCTGCTTGTTTTCTGACGCAAGTGCGGGATATTACTCCTCTTGTTGCTGTTGTTTCATTTGAGGGTCCTGGACACCGTGGTCATTTCCCCCCGTGTATTTGATAGTGTGTAATTTTGTCTGATACCCTGTATTATTGTGATGGGTGTATTCGTTTGTGTATTTGTAATTCAGCTGAGGATTGGGAAGGAAGCGGTCGTGGCCTTATGTTAGGAAGCATCCTGGCATTTGCCTGGCGTAGAACCTACCCACCTCTTCTCAATTTTGCCTCACGAGGCTGAGTATACCACGTTCCAGCCCTCAGACCAGAGTTAAATTTCTTGGCACAGCCGGGAATCGAACCAGAACCTCCGGGGCGTCAGCCAAGAATGCTAGCCGCTATACCATGAGGTGGTCTTTCTCCTCTTGTAGCTATCGGGGAGGTTATAAATAGGATGAGGGATTTGCCTCAATGCCTATGTTAAGAAATCGAGGCCTTTTACTTACATAGTGCTAACGCGATAGCTCGTACCTCGCTGGCATCGGGAAAGCGTCGGTTTGAATCCCACCTCGGGCATCCTGAAAATGGTTTTTAGTTTTCTCATTTTAGGGATTTTTCATGTCCATTTTTCAAGGGATTTTGTTTGTTTTGAATTGTACTTGTGTAGTAAATAAACTTTTATTGTCTTTATCTTGCAACTTCATCCGTGTCATATACTGTCTGCTGAAGAAGGTTATAATATAACCGAAACCGGTACAGTGTACTCAAATATTGGATTGTATTGACCTAAGGTATTTTTAGCCTATTTTCATTTTATGAAAAAAAAAAGGCTTATGAGATAACCTTTTGTCCGTGTATCTGTGTGTGCGTGTGTGTGTAATTCGTGTGTATGCTCCCCTAATACCTTCTAAACGGCTGGAGCGATTTCAATGAAACTCGGTAAGATCATAGCACCATTTCAGCTGACCCCGACCGTGCCCATCCAATTTTATTGTGTCACACCAATCCAACATGGCGGCTGTACGAAATATTTCACCAGCATTCAGTATCTCCGAAAGTATTACCGGTATCACCATGAAATTTTGTACGGTGATAAAGGGCACAACTAGAAGGTCACCTATGAGACATTCAAAAACCTGGTAACTACAAAACCAACATGGCGGCCTAGCGAAGTTGAGACATTTAAATAGACTTTTCTCGCGATTTAACTATCCAAACGTAATGAAACTTGGTACAGCAAATGTTTATACACATTGTAATGCACTGGCATCTAATTTTGTTCAATTGTTTACATAACCTCAAAATGGCGGATGTGCGAAATATTTCACAGGCATTCTATATCTCCGAAACTATTACAGATATTACCCTGAAATTTTGTACGGTGATAAAGGGTACTGATACAAGTTTACCTATGTATATTTCATAAACCTGTAAAGTACAAAACGAACATGGCGACCAAGCGAATTTGAAATATTTTAATAGACTTTTCTCGTGATTTAACTCTCTGAGCGCAGTGAAATGTGGTACAGTAAATGATTTTGCACATTGTAATGCACTGCCATCTAATTTAATTCAATTGTTTACATAACCTCAAGAGGCGGCTGTGCGAAATTTAAAATTAAGTTTTTAATTCTTGTGTCGTAATCATGCGATCGAAGTGAAAGTATGAATAATTAAGCTACGCAATAATTTTCCTTTAATGGTACATATCTCTATGGCCTATACATATAACAATCCAAAATGGCGAGCATCCGAAATATTTTTACGGTTCTAATCTTTTACAGCAATCAAACTGATTTTTTTTTTATGTTCATAGAGGCTATGAACATAAGTTCACCTATAGGACTTTCAGTAACCTGATGAGCACAAATCCAACATGGCGGCGACGCGATATATAAATATTTAAATGGACGTTTCTCGCGATTTAACCATCCGAGGGCAGTGAAATTTTGAACGTTAAATGCTTATAGAAATGTTAATCAACTGGCATCTAATTTATTTCAGTTGTTTTCATAACCACAAGATGGCAGCTGTGCGAAATTTTAAAATCTTATTTTTACTTCGTGTCCTTATCATGCGATTGAAGTTCGAATACCACACGTACACAATAATCTTCATGTAATAGTACATAAATAAAAATCCAACCTGGCGACCATCTGAAATATTTAGACGTTTCTCAATATCTACGAATCTATCACAACAATCAAACTGAAATTGTGTGTGTTGATAGAGGCAATTAATATGAGTAGGATATATGAAAATAGGATTTAGTTCTTCACGGAACTACTTGTTTCCTATTCCATTAAACTCTGTCAATAAGGATTTGGGCAGACATGGTCTTTTTCATGTCACTAAGTATTTACTGTTCATTAATATTGGGGGTCACGAAAGAAGCCTCCCAGAAGAATGCACTAATTACATGCGTTCGGGCGTCCCCTGGGCAACGGTAAAAACATTGTAAAATTTACCGGCTGAATCTTTCAATACAAAAGCATCATCTGAAAAAGAAAGTAGATCTTTCAGCTAAACTTCAGCCCTTGTCAGGGCCAAAGATGACAATAATCTCTATCAACATAGAAGGCTTATCTCCAACTAAAACGGATCTACTGAAGCAGCTATGCATCGATCACAATAATGTGATGTCCTATGTATTCAGGAAACTCACTGAGACAGTTGACAACCACGCCCCAGGATCCCTGGTATGTCTCTTGTTGCTGAGGGGCCTCATGGACAGTATGGGAGTTCAGTGTTTGTAAAACCAGATATTAAGATCATATTCACTGATGTTAGAGACAGAAACAACTTATAAATTATTACCGTTGAGTGTGTTATTTCATCTGTATACAAACCTCCAGGTAACAAGTTCGAATTTGAAGAGCCTAAGAATTTCCACAAAGGAAAAGTTAAGTTTGTTATTGGAGATTTCAACAGCCACAGTACAGCATGGGGGTATAACAACGATGATGAAAATGGTGATGAGGTTCTCCAGTGTGCAGACTCTTATCAACTAACACTAATTCATGACAACAAACAACCTGCATCTTTCAACAGCGGCCGATGGAGGCGTGGCTACAATCCAGACCTTTTGTTTGTTGATGTTAACATCGCTGAACAGTCTGCAAAGTCCATAGGTACGCCAATCCCAAACACCCAACACCGACCAATAATATGGCAAGTCATGCCGGCAATAAGGCCACTGGTAGTGCCATTCCGTCGAAGATTAACTTTGGAAAAGCAAACTGGGAGATATTCAAAGACATATTGGATCAGAAAATAACTGAAATAGTCCCTACACCTGAGTCCTACGATCAGTTTGTTGAAACAGTAAAGAAATGCTCACGAAAGACTATTCCTCGAGGTTGCAGAACGACTTACATACAGGGACTTACTCCGAGCACTAGACAACAACTGAAGGAATACCTTCAACTTTTCGAGGAAGACCCATGGAGTGAGGAAACAACTCTAGCTGGCAAACATCTTAACAATTTAATCCTTGAAGTGAAGAGAGAGAAGTGGACAAAACTTATGGAAGAACTAGACATGTCCAGAAGTAGCCAGAAAGCATGGAGATTGCTGAGGAGATTAAATAACGATCTGACTAAGAGACCTGTACATGCCAACGTTTCAGCCGACCAAATAGCTAGTATCCTGCTTAAGAATGGTAAACCGGAATGTCGCATCCATAAGTCTTTAACTAAAATATACAGATCTCCGGAAGAGGAAACGAGTGATCTTTCTAAACCGTTTATTCAAGAAGAACTGGAGAGGGCAATATCAGATGCTAAGGTTGGTAAAGCTTCTAGCTTAGATGACATAACAGTCGAACAAATATTACACTTTGGTCCAAAAACGAATGAATGGCTCCTATGCTTTTTCAATAAATGTTTCAGTAGTCGCCAGATACCAAAATTATGGAGGAAGTCTCGAATAGTTGCAATTCTTAAACTGGGAAAGCAAGCAGATGACCCAAGGGGTTATAGACCAATCTCTCTTCTCTGACATCTCTACAATATCTTCGAAAGATTGATCCATAATAGACTCTTAGAAGTAGTTGAACCCCTCTTAATCCCGCAGCAAGCCGGTTTTCGACCGGGCAAGGACTGTACAGCACAGATACTAAATCTAACTCAACATATCGAGGATGGTTTTGAGACAAGAAAGGTCACTGGGGTAGCATTTATTGATCTAACGGCAGCTTACGACACCATCAACCATCAAATGCTCCTACGTAAACTGTATGAAATAACTAAAGATTACCATCTCACACGAATGATTCAAGATCTCCTTCAAAATAGACAGTTTTTCGTAGAATTTCAAGGTCATCGCAGTCGATGGAGGGTCCAAAAGAACGGATTACCACAGGGCAGTGTTCTAGCTCCCTTATTATTCAACATTTATACCAATGATCAACCCCTGCCAAATAACACACGAAGTTTCATCTATGCTGATGATCTCGCCCTTTCCTGCCAGAGTGAGGCATTTGAACAGGTGGAGTCTAATCTCAACGCTGTTTTGGAAGAGCTGGACATATACTATCGTAAGAACCAGTTAAAACCAAATCCTAGCAAAACACAAGCGTGTGCATTCCACCTAAAGCACAAACAGGCTTCCAGGAAACTTCAAGTGACCTGGAGAGGAGTGCAGTTAGAACAGAATTTCATGCCTGAATATCTTGGCGTTACTCTTGACCGCACGCTGACCTTTAAGCGGCACTGTCTAAACGTGAAACAAAAAGTATCTGCAAGGAACAACATTTTGCGCAAAGTCACTGGATCATCCTGGGGTGCAGCAGCAAAAACAGTCAAAACTACAGCTTTATCTTTGTGTTACGCGGCAGGTGAATATGCTAGCCCAGCGTGGCATAATTCTGCACATGCTAAACAAGTTGATATCGCCCTAAATGAGTCTTGCAGGCTCATCACCGGATGCCTGAAACCTACACCGTGGGATAAGCTCCACTACTTAGCTGGAATTGCCCCTCCAGACATCAGGCGCGAAGTAGCTGTACAGGGAGAAAGGTATATGGCATCTACCTCCGATAAACATCCCCTACATAATAATCATCCTCCTCCTCCAAGACTGAAGTCCAGGGAAAGTTTCATGAGGACAACAGTTAACATTGCCAACGGATACATTCCCGGTTATCTGTGTGGAAGTTGAGATCTGAACACCATTGCATGACACCATCGGAACATCTAGCTGCTGGTTTCACTGAAGAATGGTCAGTGTGGAAAACTCTGAACAGGCTCAGAACAGGGGTTGCAAGGTCAAAAGACAACTTGAGGAAATGGGGCTATTCCACATCATCAACCCTCTGCGAATGCGGGGCTCAACAAACTACGGACCACCTATACCAGTGCAAATTATGTCCTGCAAGATGCACCATCGGTGATCTGATGTCCGCAAGATCTGAATCCATAGAAATTGCCAAATACTGGGCTTAAGTTGCTTAGTCTGTCATCTTTGTTTTGTTTTCCTACTTCATTTAACATTCCTTAACGTAATAATACTTTCAATTTCAAATAGTTTGTGTTATTCTTATTATGTATATGTACATATCTATGTATTTTTTGTATGTTAAATAGTCTGATGCTTTTGACTCGAGTAAATAATAAATAACATTAATTAATATCCAACTCACTGACTCTCTGATGGAATTCTATTTTACCATTCTAGGCCTCTTCTCTAATAAATAAAACAATTTGTAATTATCATTGTGGGATCAATCATGGGGAGGAGTATGTGTGTGTTTGTTAGTCTGCTTCCCCACTCCTATAAACTTAACAGTTACCATGAAAGACTCGTAATGGGCTGACTCATTTGTAATTAAGGCTAGGACAAGAAGCGGCCGTGGCCTTAATTTAGGTACTGAACCCGTATTTACATGCTTGAATATATAGAAATGAAAGGTATGTTTTTATTAAGCATTGAAGAAGCAGCATTTGAACCTAGGATGTTGACTGAGCGGCATGTCTCGAAGCCAGCTTGTTGTTATACATCCATAGCAGGCCGTGAAAACGATCAGATTTTCGTGATATCTAAGCTAGCTTGCAACGCAAGGCAAGGCAGAGCAGTGAAGACGGACTACTCCAGCCAAGGTCAAGCGAAGAAAGGAGGGGTTGATCTCATGATACGAGTGACCGAACAATGCCGGCAATTTAACGAAGTCTGTAATAAGGGTTTTTATATAGTTACATAAGAAACAGAAGGGTTATGAGTACCCTAGGAATAGCAGAATATCTTAAGAAAAATTACCATCAATTTAGAACTATATTTATATGAATCCACGCGAAATGAAGAATTAAAATACTAAGCGAGAGCGCTACCAATTTTCGCATGTGGAAGGGATGACGTTTGAGGCAAGAGAGGTGGAGTCAGCACTTGTCTGAGAGAGAAAAGTTACGAGTTGACACTTGACGAGTTCGGAGGTGTCGCGATCGGTATTATTATCGAGTGTAGTGTGGACGTGATAATTTCGCCGGCGATCGAAGCTGTGTCTTCGGCAGATAGACTGTATGGAAACGTGCTACGTTTGACAGTGAGCCCTAGTGCAGATTATTATACAGGGAAGTTCACGTCAGTATTCAAGCGATTTTGTGATCAGTTTAATGACAGTGCAGGATGGCTAAACAGTAGTATTAAAATGAACGTGTACGAGCAGTTCTAATCGTGAGATACAATGTGGTACATTATGTAATCTTTCTACACTTGAGAAATAGTTGACCTTGAACATTATACGAGGGATTCTCAGTAACATATTCCCTAAAAGCAAATTACTACGAACATTCGGTAATCTATGGACTAATATGGTGAATGACATGCCACACGACATACACTGTTGCCGAGGAGCTAGGCGAGGTAAGTTCATAAAGATATTTCTGAAACTTCAAATGAGAATGGAATCTACAACTACATTTTGGGGAAACGTGTTTGAATTGAACATGAGTGAACAGATGGAAGAGTAGAAACTGAGTAGGGAACACTGCAATGAGAACGTGGAAAATCCAAACTAATAATATATTTATTACCCAACTTATTTGGAAAAATGCCGAAGCTACTTAAAGTCACTCTACAAAATTATGAGAATAAGAAAGAAGTTTCTACAACGTAGGAACAGGTCTTAGTGACCAAGAAGAAGAAACATAGGAGGAGCAATGGTGGACCCAGCTCAAAGCTTGAAGAACCCAGTTCAAGACTGGACGAGGATGGAATTGAAGACCGGACCACGCAGTTTTAGCATTGGAAGGAGATATGGAGATCCAGTTGCTGTCAACATCAAGGCCATGGGTGGTAGTATCTACGACGAAAAGTAGAAGTCATCTCAGATTATGTAGATTTGCAGTAGAACTTTGGAAAAAATCTTGGGAACCATTTTTCGAAGTTTTTTTTTCTTTTTGGAAGACTTATTAGAATTTTTGTATTTAGATTTGCAGTAGTAGTTGTTGACGCGATGATTGCTATTTCAGCGAGTATTATTACGGTTAGCATTATGTTTTAAAAATTAATTGTTTTCTTGTTGATTTAATGTTTTTCTTCGATCTAGCTTATTTCAGTTCAGAGATTTTTATGACTCGAGGTTTAGGAAACGCCTAGGAAGCGTTAATTTTGACAGTGTAGATTACATTACATTGGTCAATTTTGGATTGTGAATATGTTTATTTGGTATTATTCGAGAACTGCTGATCTCTAGAATGGTATTCAGGACTGTTCACGATTTGCGACAGATGCGATAAAGGTTTTGTTACTTTCATTGCAGAAAGGAATTATGAAATGATTGTATGAATTATATTGTAACGAGATTATGTATTTTAAAAGCAACGAATTAATAAATGCATTGGAGCATTCACGAATGATAAGGAGGGAATTAGGAGGTATTTTTTTATTAACTCATGATGTTATAGTTGTAAAGATTAAAACGCTTTGGAGTACTGCCAAGTACAGGAAATGCATCTTACGAGAAATAGTACGCATAGTATTAAATGAGATGAGAACGCACTGTAAATTGTAATATAGCACAAATAAGTTGAATGTGAATGAAGTTTGGATTCTAATCAGTCAAGGTGACGGTGGGAATATTGGTAATTGAAGTAATTATTGGAAATTGTTAAAAAGTGGAAGTATTTGTGGAATTTGGAATAAGAGGCCATTTGAGAACTGAATCCTGCCAAGATCAGTCATGTTGTAGATTTATGTGATGTATTATTCCACATGTCGTATAATGAGAACATTGAATTAATCGAAAATGCTGTGAGGTATTATTCCACATGTCGTATATTAAGAAAATTGAATTAATTGAAGGTGCGTTGATTTATGAAAAGCTGCTACGTAAGATTGGTGTAGATGTAAGAGCGCAGGATTGGGGCAACTTTTAATAAGAACGACGGTTTCCAACATTAATATTAATTTATTGAACATGATATTGTAATGTCACAAATACATTACACATACATGAACTAGACTTAACTGTACGGCTCTATGTGTCACGATTTTGACGTAAGTGAGCAGAGTCGTTTGGAAGATAGTTGTTGCTTTGAAAATCGAAAGTTGCTAGTTGAATTATGGAAATGAAGCTTATGTTCACGATTGATGAGGTTATGATCGTTATGTAACGTGTATATAGCCTATGTATTGTGCCCGTTTAGACCGAAGTCCGCACGACCACATATGCATTTTACCAAGAATCAGTTAGCACGAGAGTCAAAATATCCCGGGGCGCCAGATGGGTTAAAGCTAATCGCAAAAAAACGACATCAAAATAAAAAAAATGCTTTACTGATTTTTGGCTCAATGCAACAATAAGGATAGAAGGAGATTCAACTGGGCATAACACAACATGTAAAATTATCTCATTTTATTCTAAATTTTAAAATTGACTGCAAAATGATGCTCAAGGTAACATCATTCCAGTGCGACGGCACACACTACTATTTACACAATGTACAGAAATTTTCCAACACATTGAACAATTGTCTTTGGAGACACAAGTCTGATTATCAGTCCTGTAGACTGTGTTCCAAAAGTATATCAATTATTTACGATGAAATCCAGTTCAAATTAAATTGTCTTTACTGGAAATATTGTAGTTCACTGGTTGAATTTCTAACATGATATTAACACTCGTAGAAATTCTCACTGTTTATAATTGTTTATAGAATTTTTTAACTTCCACTTATTTTTCCAGTTTCAAAAATATTGTCAAAAATATTATCTTTGACCCAACACTAATTATGTACACATATTAATAACAACATCTGAAAAGTATTTGACCCTTGAGCATAGCATCGAAGAACTGTGCGAAGCACAACAAAATTTATTATTCTTCCAAAATTAAACATTTCGAGAAGTGACTCGATTATGAACTTCAAATTCCAAAGAAATATGATTTCTGAATCATCAGCTTGATCAAAAAAATTGTTGAACCATTCAACTATTCAATTTTCCACTTGGAATTATTATTAAGAAAAATATTTATATTTGTTGCTATTTTAGTAACTTTCACAACTTGCAATTCTTGAACAGAATGCGGAAATAAGAATTGTAGCTTTATAATAAATTCATTTAGTTCATGACAATAGGATTGAAAGCATCCTTTAAGTAATTCGTGGATACAGATTTTTTTTTAAATTGGCAGTGGCCTATTCAATTATTTGTGAAAGAACACAATATCCCAACAACAACGGCAAAGGTCTTCCTCTGTAGAAGAATAAAATTTTATCATGACAAAACCGGGTTCTAGCAAATCCAATGTATTAATGGAATACGTAAACAAGTTTGAAATAATTACTGATGGTTTGGTCATTCATTCGACGAAATGTGTGGTTTCAATACTCCTCCTATAAACCTGAGCCATCGAACCTGCTATTTGATTGATGCTCAAAAAAAACCTCCTCATTCCTGCGACTTAAACATGCGCACCTGGGAATGGCATTTCAACTACTCCACACACATAAATTTTCTTCCCAAAATGTATACAATAAATCAAGCCTCTGCTTGTTATCAAAACTGGAAGATCTATAAACTTACAAGTTTATTTTATTTTACCATTCAGTTCAAACCGTGAAGTTACCACACTTGTGATATTCTCTATTTCACTTTCGAATGTGTGCCTACGTCATGATTTTATATAAACACAAAAAAAATCCTAATTGATACAAATATCATTGGCTTCCTGTTTCATGCCTTTCCGTGTTATCTGAAAAATATACTTTGCTCAATGCAAATATTAACTGTTCAACCAGAACTATAATGTTGGTGGAATACGGGCTTGCGCTATCCACTAGCTTTCGGAAAATCACCTGTTCCAAACTAGGAATGATTAAACTAATCCTTAAGCTCTCTCTCAACGAATGTGATTATTAGAAAATGTAAGATCCAATAATTATTTAGAAAAATTATGAAAATTATTATTATTATTATTGGATTATTATTGTTATTATTTCCTTAAATATGTTTAATTATTATTTCCTTATGTGAAAAAAACCACATGCTCGACTCTTCGAATATGGACAAAATATCCATTTCTCAACAAAATAAATATTAACTTCTACAGTTATATCGGCTGATTACCGTGATTCTCAAACAAAATGAACATTCAAATAAATGCTCGGTGTGCTCGGTCATCGATCCTAAACTGTTATGAGTGCTGAAAATACTCAGAATAACCCTAATGTGTCTTGCGTAAATCAATGCAAGATTTAAATACGAAGAAAAATAAATGTGTTGGTCATCTGCAGAAAATGAGTTTGTTCCAATTAGCTAGGCATAATATAAAAGTCAAATGTGGCTTACATTTCTCGTTGGTCTTGAAGCGTAGTGAACCTGGTCTGTACCAGATTTATCCAGATACATGCCCTATTGGACACGCACGTCTAATCCTTGTATCGGCCGCCATTATATACCCACACTCTGTCTAGCACGACGTAGTGGAAATATTTCTTGAAGTTTGAAGTAACTGCTGATCCATTTTAATATTGACTTCAATTAAATCCATAGCAGTTTGCTTAAATGGGGTCAGATCCAAATGATCTCTTCTCAAAAGCGTCAGTTGTAACATAACACACGGTAATCTTTTCAGTACAGGAAAACACTGATAGTCTAAAACAATCAACGGCTGTTCTGATGATCGTTCCCTGGGCATGGCTTCACACCATCTATCATGCGCGAAGCAACATATAGTTTCCCTTTGTCGGCTAATGAACAACACCGTGATAGACTGGCCTTCAATATACTGAAAGATCTGAGTGGTTATTTAGTTACAATTTGTGAAACTGACAAGTAGGATTAAAATATCCAAGTATTGAATTATTGTTACTGGACTGTGACAGAATAATATCTAGACAAGGTCTAGCATATGTCCATATAGAAACAAAGTGTTTCACCAATGTCCGTAGAAAATAACAATCACCTTAGTGATTCCCTCTACCGGAAACTTACTACGTTCCCCACGTATCGTAGCACTTTTGTGACTATCACAATTCAAAGATATCTTCTGCGTAGATTCGGCAACCATGTGCCTTGGCTCGACGTAGCAGCAGCACCTTGTCCTACAAGAGCTTTGTTTGAAGTGAGCTGCTTATGCTTGGGCCGAGCGGCTTTTATACAAAACGGTCGGCTCCACGCTGGATCACGCTGAAATCTGTAAATCCTCATATCTCCGGTGTCTCTGGTCTGATTCACTTGAGACTAAGTACATCCTCTTTCATTTGGCCGTGCCAGTAATCTGATCCAAGTATCAAGTCTCTACTCCATGGCTAAGTATTTAATCACCAAATAGTCTCGACCTCTGCTACTATTTGCCACGTCACTTAACATCTTCTTGGCTGCATAAAGTTTCCATTTCAATCTAGAGGGAAAGGAGCGCGATATTCAAATATCTCAACTTTCAAAAGCGGCTGTAGCCTTTCCCTTGATACCTAGGTGTCTGAATCTTGGAATACCCATTCCTAGAATTGGGCACAGTATATTATGTAGAAGGGTTGACGATATTGCCCGATAAGGGTTGTGTGCTAGATCTTGGTGTACATAAATTGGATAGGAAGAGATCTGAGATTATTCTGTGTATCAATTAACTAGAGCTATGTTCAGCTTTGCATTATTGGATTTAAGTTCATCATTTTCATACAGGGTTTTTCTTTGCTTTATAATCTCCGATATCGACGTTTCAATGCAGGAGATTTATATAATGCACTTGGCATTACATGAAGACAGTTTTGGTCTATCGGAGTTGATTTTATTTTATTTTATTTTATTTTCTAAAATCTTTTGTCGTTAACATACTACAACAGTAGGAGAGTTGTTTCTATCATATTTGTCAGGCATTCCATTCAGTGGTTCATCTAGCCGGGGCCATTTGCTTGAATTAATGAAGTTCAACACGAGTTAATTTTAAATAGCCAAGGAAAGCCCATGCAATTCCGAGCGAGACGCGGCATGTCGCGTGATGTTGTTCCATCTCGGCAACGCTGTACAGCTTTCCCCGTATCGGCGAGCTGCTCAATCATGTCGTATATCCTGTACAAATACAAACCGATATAAAATAAGTGAATTCATTTACGTATTTCACAGGCATACAGCATAACCTTTTAATATATAAGGATTACAACGCGATAAAGAACGCAATTTTCCAGCCACCCAGAACCGAGAAAAATTTACCTTACAAAAATGATAACAACTTTGTTTCTTGGGCAAACAACATTTTGAAATTCATAAAACAGTTATAGAATATTCCAATGTACAGTACATTATGTTAAAATTGGGATTCAATCTGATGACGGGTGTTTGAGAAACTAATTCTTAAATGTGACGCATGGTTGAAACGCGCTTAAAAACGGGCGCTTTTTGTGTTACAACTGCGCTAAAAAAAATATTAAAATATAAATGAAAAATTCCAAACTTACATGACCTAACGTAAAATAGAACGACAAATATGATATGTTATTAGATTTTATGTAGGTTTATTGGTTACTTCACAAACAACTTTCAAACACGAGTACCAATAATATTTTGGTCGACAGCAAGTCTTAGGCCGATTTTGGAAGGTAGAATTAGGAAAGATAAGAGAACGTTCATGGCATTCGTAGACTTAGAAAAGGTTTTTGATAACGTTGATTGGAGTAAGTTGTTTGACATTTTGAAAACTATTGGAATAAAGTACAGGGATAGGAGGGTGTTCTACAATCTGTACAAAAACCAGACAGCAGTCATTCGAGCAGAAGGACATGGGAGAGAAGTTGGTATTCAGAACGATGTAAGATCATCCATACTTTTCAATCTTTACATTGGACAAGCAAAGAAGGAAATTGGAGAAAAATTTAAAGTGGCAGTGAAGATTCAAGGAGAAATAATTTCAACTCGGAAATTTGCTGATGACATGTCATCTTGACCGACACGCCAGAGGAATTGAATGAGTTTTTGAATGGTATGGACTCCGTCTTGAGGAAATAATTCATGATTTGAATTAATAAAAGTGGATCAAAATTATTGGAATGCAGCCGAAGTAAATCAGAAACCTTGGCAGGTGAAAAGCTAAAGGAAGTAGGAGACTTCTGTTACTTAAGAAGCAAAATAACCAGTGATGGACGAAGCAAAGAGGATATAAAAAGTAAGTTGGCTCAGGCAAGGAAAGCATTTCTACTGAAAAGGAATCTGTTGAGGTCGAATAGAGATTTAGGTATTAGGAAGTCATTTTTGAAAGCCTTTGTCTGGAGGGTGGCGCTCAATGGAAGTGAAACTTGGACTGTTGGAGCAGCAGAAATGTGGAGAATTTAAGTGTTTGAAATGTGGTGTTACAGGAGAATGATGAAGATCAGATGGGTAGATAGGGTTACAAATGAAGATGTATTAGGACGAGTGGGAGAGGAGAGATGTTTGTGGCGACTGCTAATGAAGAGAAGAGATAGGTTGGTGGGACACATACTAAGACACCCAGGAATAGCAAGCTTAGTTATGGAAGGAAGGGTCGAGGACAAGAAAAGGAAGGAAGATTGTAGTTTTACGTGACCGTGAATCTTGTGATTATGAGCCACGGGACCTCCTTTTTACGTGGAATCCGAACCACAGGACATGGCATTTTACTTCGAAAATCTCACATGCACTGACCAGGAATCGAATCCGGACCGCCTTGGTGAGAGGCGTACAGCTAGACCGCTGAGCCACCACGCCCCCCACCGAGGACAAGAACTGTAGGGGTAGACCAAGGTTAGAATATGTTAAACAGAATGCCTCGGGTGTTCGAGTAGGGTGTGGTAGCTATGTAGAGACGAAACGATTAGCTCAAGACAGGGAGGTGTTGAGAGCTGCATCAAACCAGCCAAAAGACTGAAGACTCAAACACCCTCACCCACAGAAGCTTTTACCCATGAGCGTTTATCAGCATTAGCTTCAATTTGTTTTGTTATTTACAAAGAGTACTAAAAAGCACTACCAAATGGCAAGAATATTATTCGGATTTTTTGATGCACCAAAACATTTGAATGCCTTCTAAAAACGTGATTGATTTAGTGTCCACATTTTAATCTGTGGTTAGACATGACGATTGTGTTAACATAATTGAAGCTCAAAAAACTGAAAATCATATCAAAATAATTTTAATACAGGGTGGATATCAAAATGACTTAATTATTTTTATAAAATGCTAGAAGACCCGTGTTGTTCCACAGCATTCATTACAACAATTCTCTAGCACATATTTTCATACTTCATATTGTGCCCAATTAGACACGGTTGACTGGCATCGAACTGGGGTCTTTATCACAAAGAAGACCAGGCCCATGATTCTGCGCAGAATCGAATCATTGATCTCTGAGGGGGAACAGCCACAGTGAACCCGAGGAACAATGAGTTATAACTGCATATAATTATAACAGCATGATTTCAAGGCCAGAACGGGAATATTATAGCTTTAAAGGTGGATTATTGCAGAAAATACAAGCCTATGTACGTTTAAGATGCTAAGAGCTCGAGAAAGCGAGCCAGCTTGACATTTTGACAAAGCGAAGTTGAAAATGGGTGGAGTAGACGAGGCGCCTATGCACTACTTTCGGCGTGGCTGGAGGGTGAAGGCCGTGATTAACGACTAAGAAAATCCCCCTTCAACAAGGCGAAACAGTGGAGTGGGTGTGGTCGCCCACAGAAATTAATTAATTATGGCCAAATGGAGCAATGAATTGAGATGAAACTTACACCCAGATGCATGTATTCTAGGAAAGATAGTTTAGGAGTGTTCTCACGCCTAAATTAAAGCCTGCATCTATAAAGGAACCTATGCACAGACATAATCCGCGGCAGAGTCAGGATTTGTAAAGGAGCCAGAGGGGAAGAACCGGGGTAGCATCATGACGCCGTGGAAGAAAGCAATTAATTATAATTAATTGGCCGAAGAGATTGCCTGCACGCTAGTGAATTTGGAACCTCCACGAATATACGAATAAGGATCATACTTCACTTTGTCTGAAAATGTATTATTTTAAGAAGAGAGTCGCTCCTGGAAATCCAGTGAACTATTTTTCATCAGGAAGCTTTAAATGGGAGAAGCTGGAGCAGGGAAGTCAGTTCGTCTTGACTCAACTCGTGTGATAACACGCTGTCGGATCATGCAAGAAAGTGCGCGGAATTTATAAAGTATTGACGCTCAAATGTACTAGCAGTGAACAACGAAGGGCGCATCATGCAGCTTAATAACAGTAATTCTGCTTCATATAATAATTAGTCTACAGCAGACGTATAAGCAAGAGTATACGCGAGTATAGAATCAGTACAGCGTAGAGATAATTTAGGATGAGTTTTACAGACAATGAACATAACCAGGAAGTGTTATCATGGGTAAAATAAAACATACTATTGTAATTGAACACTACAGTTACGGGAGCCTGGGAGGCATCACAAGTAGTTGTGACCTAGGATTGAACAACTTTGCAGTAGAGGAGACATAAACTGTAGGAGACGGGAGACGAACACACACACGCAAGATAGACTTTCAAGGAGACCAGCGGTTGTCAGGAGTTAGCTGCATCGCATCTCTGAGGTCAGGCGGTAGTGGGAATCCGATCAAGGATCCGTGTGCGAAAATTATGTATAAAAGTTATATTACAGTGATCTTTTAAAGTGTTTATGTTTATATGGTAAAAGAATGTGTATTGTGTTAAAGTGAAAATGCCAGTAGTGAAAAATATAATTACCATGTGTAAAGTATATGCAATGTGTCGTGTGAAAAATATCATGATGGCTTAAAATAAGCATTATGACAGCTGGACTAACCCAGCTAGGATTTAATATGTTGATATGATTTAATAGCTCACCATACAACGAAGCATTCCCTCAACGATTAAGAATTAACAGTCATTTGTGTACGAGATCACACCCCTCGTATTTTGGTAAAATATGGCTTTGAGGATGACTTGCTTACGGCCATTTAGGCGTAAGACATTGATGAAAGTAACGGTAACGTTAAATAATAATAATAATAATAATCTGGGGTCGGTAACAATAATAAATATATAAATAGCTTATAGTACGTGCAAAGTGTGTCATATCTAGCGTAAGAATGCTGTGTTATTGTGAAAAGTAAGAATGAAACATAAAATATCGAGATAAAGAGAGCTTTTCAGTGTCATTGGAATGTTAAATAAATGTTTTATTATGGTATATTCTACAGGGTTGTATTTGAGAGCCATTAAGATAGTCAAATGTATGCCAGTAAATTTATAGGCCTACTTGTTTTAGAGATACGTAGAACTTTGGCTTATGAGTAAATGTATAGAGGACGTGAGTGCTTTAAGAATTGAGTCATCTGTAAGAAATATTGTTTGAGCCACGATCAGCGAGCATGTAACGTAGACTCAAGAGATTTACGTCAATAAGTTGCGGGGATCATCCGAAAATAGTTCGCGCGTTGTCGAATCTAGTAGGCAAAATCTTCGAAGCTACGATATAGTATTACCTTAGAGCATACATGTGTATTCACAACAGAGTTGGGACAGAGTCTGTCTGTATCCACTGTTCGCAGAGTTTTCGCCACCAGGGATAACTGCTAGAGACCCTAGGTAGGCCGATATATTAATTGATCTGCCCTTAGAGGTAAGACAAATGGTTCTTCGTGTAGGAAACGTCGATTTCCTCTTGTTATATGCATGCCGTCCAGTGAGATAACAGTGAAACTCACCTGAGACGCGCATAAAGCCACTGATGTCGACCACAGAACGGAAAAGCTATTTCGTGATCCATCCCTTGCCTTGAATAGTAATTAGGAGCCGAGATGAGTCCATTAAATACTCTAAATGTAGGTATTAAATAATTAGATTGACTCAATTCGTAAGGACACGACCCATTCAGGGTACCTCTAGCACGGCTGCACCATTGAGTGAACATGACCGTGCGGGGAGTCAGGCGGGTTAGCAGGTATAGTCCACTAACCCGGCAGCCATCTTGCCGAGGACGGCCCATGACTAATCCATTGTTCGCACGAAAGGAAGTCAATAGACCTGATCCTTTTATTTTTAGATTGTAGTGGGACACTGAAGAATCTTGATATTTCGAAAGGTAATTAAGATGTGCTTGATATGATGGTATCAATTGAATTAGATGCACTGTTTCCATACACATGCAATGTTGGAATAAAGTAATCGGATAACATTTGGCCCAGTTATTCTCTGAGGAGGAATTAACTGCACCAAATAAATAGAAGCATTTTTGTAAAGAGTATTTACCCAGTTCACACTAATTTGTTCATACGGGTAGCGTAATTTGATGATATGACGCGTTTGTAACGATAATGTTATGACCAGACCCAGAAAATCGTTGTATGGTGAAGCTATAAAATATCTACCTATGTGTATTTTGGAGGGAAAAGTGTACCACTTCAGCGTTTGAAACTTATGGGAAAAGAATACGATTCGCACGGGACAACACTTGTTAAACAAGGCATAAGCTAATGAATTAATGTTATTTAAAGTAAATGTTCCGTGTAAAACGGATAAATGTTTAATAATTGCAGATTTAATGTCATTTAAATACAATGTGTGTTTGTTGTGTTGTGATATTCCAATTTGTGTTAAATTGTGCCACGTGAAGAACAATATGGACACTCGCAAATGTCAAAGAGTATCAACAATAGGATGTTTAGGATAGACTTGAGTGCGGTGGAGCACCAATCTTGAGGAGAAGAGACTCACAGATAATTTTGATTTTTGTTGTTGGAAATAAATGTAAAGTATTTTTTTGTGTTTGTATTGTTTTGCCATGAATTACTACCATTAAATGTTATACTTAGGAATATGTTGTTTCTTTCAAGTAGAGTAGTCACCTGACAGACTCAAATCTTGAATATGTGCTCGTATAGTGGGTTGAACGCTCCATGCCTCGAAAGGCCGTGAGTTAGCTGGGATACGAACACATGTTCCATATGATGACGAATGGGTACATGGAGGACATGTTATTTTACTAGGATTGAGTCACAGGTACTACTAAAAGTCGGCCAAGGTATTACATGGTAGAGACAAGAATAGCGGCAAAGCTAGGGTATGTTAGGAAAAGGCCGCGTCCCAGAGTTAATAAGCTTTCACGTTTGAAATAAATGTTGATAATCCTCCATAAGACATGCTTAAATGTAAATGTAAACGCATGATCTACCTCCTTCTTTTATTTATCATGTCGCCCGTGAGTGGGGCCAGTTGAAAATACAGGTCACCATAGGCGCATGATCTCTTTTTTTTATCATGGCGCCCAGAATAACGTGAGGCTTATGGGATTCAGAAAACCCCATAATAATAGTATGGTTTCCATGGGGGAAAACCATAATAGTATATTTTTCCTCAAACTGTGTTTGAGCGATTGTGAGTCTTTTTAGGTGATACTCAGACAATAGATATTTTTGTTAGACGAGTGAATGTACAAACGGGTACGTTGGTCTAAACCCATTCCATAGGTGGTCACTGCACTGTGCTAAAATGAATGTTGTTGTTTTCGCGACATCGGAATTCTTTTCCCAATATAACGCACCAGCATGCACAGCAAAGGCCTGCCTATATCTCAAAGATAAGAAATACAGGATGGCCAGTACTGAGGGGATACTAAAATGTATCGCAGAGTTGAAGGAACATTTTGATACTACTCATGCCAAGAGTAGGGAAGATGCTAAGGCATTTCAAGATGAAATACCGGGTAGATTGGATACAGTAAAGAATCAGTTAGATGCTAATCAAACTGAAATGAACAATAAGTTGGAGGCTAATCAAAATGAAATGAGCCAGATGTTGGCTACGGTAAATACTCAGTTAGAGACTAACCAGTTGGAGGTCAGTCAAAGATTAGATTCAAACTTATTAGAGGTCAATAACAAAATTGATGATATTAAAGAATCTATTAAACAAGAGGTATCTAAGAAGATTGTTAGCGTGGTTTCAGAGATGCAAGCAAATAATGACAAACGCTTTGAGTCAATAGAAGTAAAGCTCGAGAATAATCTGCAAGCGTGCAGAGAATCACAACGTGAGGTCAATGATAGACTAAACAATATGTCCGTAGAGCTTAAAGATATTCAGAAACAGAACGAAGCGAACACTAAGCGGCAGCAAGAACAGTTTAATACGTTCACTCAGACCGTTGATCAAAGGCTTGAAGATAGCGACGAGAAATGGAGTAAACGTATGGCGGGCTACGCAAAAGCTGTAGATGAAGCATTAAGGAAGCAGGATCAGAATATCCTTGACCAGTGCAAGGAGATCAGTGAAATAAAAACTTCCGCTAAAGAAAATAAGGGAATAATCGTAAATATGAAGACGCAGGTTGGAAAAGTTCAAAAAGAGTTAGAACAAACTCAAAACGATCTAGCAGTCATTCATAAAAGGCAATATGAGGACCAGGGAGAAATTACCAAAATAAGGACCGAAATCTCCAATATGCACGGTCACATCCAGAAAGAGGTTACAGGTTTACGAGAAGAGTTGGAACTTCGAGAGGGCTTAAAAAATGAAGCCAGTGATAAAACGCTTGCCGAGGTAAGACAAGGTTTAGCGGGGGAAATTTCTCATATAAAAGAGAGCCTTAAAGATCTTTTCTATGGCAGAGGAAAACCGTGATCGCCTGAAAAACTAGAACGAGAAGTATTAGCTCGCTTATAAAGAGCGGAAAACAGGCACAGCCAAATGGAAACCAGAATGATCGCACATGAGGAGTCCATATTGCGAAATCCTAGATCTAATGAAGGAAGCATAGATGAAAATAGGAGAAATAGATGGGCAGATATAGAGGTACAGCCCACTCCGAAAAATACAGCCATGCCAAGTGACAGCCCGTATACCACACCTGGTATACCTATTGCTATGTCCACACCGCATGAAAATGCTGTACAAAATCAGATAGTCACTGTTGTAAGGGATAATGACGAGAAACCGAGAAAGTATTCTGGGAGTAACTCAAATATGACACCCAAATACTGGCTCAAAGAGGTTTCCGAATACTTAAATGACGCAAAGGTACCGCCAAAGCGAAGATTAAGAGCTATCGAAAAACTGACTGAAGGTGAATGCGCCTTATGGTTCAGAAGTTTTCGTTACACGTTTGACACCGTAGAAGAATTCCGCCAGGCATTTTTAAGAAGGTACTGGGATGCAAACATCCAGCAGAATCTAAGATTGGACTTGTACTCCAGACGCTATAGTACAAATAATCCAACGAAATATGCTGAATTTTTTATAGCACAATTATGCCGTTTTAAAGAGCTTGACGAGGCCCCTAGAGAACTAGACCTTTGTATAGCGATAGCCAAGCAATTACCATACGAAGTGCAACGACTATTAATCTCGGCAAACGCCAAGACAGCGATTGAAATGGAGGAAGTACTCAGACAGCTCGATCTCACAACAACGCAGCATACGAGGCAGAGTCGGAACACGGAACAAGTCCACATGACTAGTGCACCAACCGAACCGACTAGGGTGCAGACCAAAAGTAAATCTACTAGCACAGAAACTGAGAAGTCAGACTGGCAACGAGAAGAAAGGGAAACCCAGAATTGGAGGCGAGCGTACAGAGGGAGATCGAACCGCGGACTCCGAGGAAGGAAAACCTGGAATCAGCGCGATACAAGAAATCAACAGCCTGATAACAGGAGAAATTACGGCCGAGATGGGAATAATCGAGACTAGAGATCCCAAGAACAGAGTCGCGGGTTCGACGAAGAAGCAGAAGAACGTTATCACGCATCATAAAGATATATGGAGGAGCGTGGAGATGATAACAGAAAATCGCAAGTGCATTGGGATGAAGCAATTAAAAATAGAAGGTCACCCGACATCAATAAGAATGACGACGGAGCCAAGAGTCTGGAACTTCAACAGCACGAAGACAGACAGAAGAACTCCACAAGAAATGGAACAATAGAAAAGAAACACCCAAATTAAATGACCAAATAGGAGAGATAAATGCAGGGTGGAATACAGTGAATGTGGTTAACTGGATTGCTAAACCTGAGGAACTCATTGAAGACCGAGAGGAAGGGCCGGTCACTGTAAGAAGGGAACTACCCATTATAATATTAAACATCGCAGGCATGAAGATAAGGAGTATTCTAGACACTGGCTCGACTGTATGTTTAATTACCCAGGCGCTATATAATGAAATCCAAGGTAAAATCCACGTATTGAAAATACCAATTTCAAGCGTGAAGATAAAAGGCGTGATACCAGATAAAGTAATGATATGCAAATACCAAGTATTTTTAGATTTACAGATAGGGAACTCTATATTTTCACAGAGCTTCCTACTTGTGAATAAGCTGCCTTTTTAACATTATCGTTGGCATGGATTTCATAAGAGAATATAAGGTCATAATAGATCTCTCACAAGACATTGTTATGTTTCGCGTAAGTGAGGAAAAGGAGAATTTAGAGGTCTCATTAAAACATAGTGAAACGAGACCAGAAGAGTACGTATGGCATACATACGGAGATATGACTGGGGATGCAGTATTGACAACAGAAGACATCGAGGGAGAGTTGGCAACACTGGCCGCAGACATTGAAAAGGACCTCGAACGACAATTCGGAGAATGCCTTGAAGAAAAGCTAGAGGAAGCTAAAATTGGTCCAGAGCATAAGCAGATGTTAAGGGAACTGTTATTTGAATATAAAGGAGTCTTCGATTCGAGACCTGGCCGAATCAAGAATTTCCAATATGCGTTCCAAGTTAGTGACTGGACACTATTCAGACAAAAGCCTTACCCAGTAACCGAGAAACATTATTTAAAGGTCAAGGAAGCAATACATGAGATGCTGGAGGCGGGCGTCATTGTAAAGACTGCCACACCTTATGTCAGCCCACTGGTAGTTGTACCTAAACAGGACGGAAGTGTAAGGATATGCCTGGACTTGCGGAATTTGAATTCCAAGGTTATACCGGAATTTGACCAAGTGCCACCCATAAAGGAGATCCTCAGAAGATTCAAAGGAAAGACTGTCTTCACAAATCTTGGCATTACTGCAAGCTTTCACCATCTTGCACTGGAGGAGAAAACAAGCTTATTAACCGGTTTCTTATTCGATCAGCATACATACTCGTTTTTGCGTCTCCCATTTGGTTTGAAAACAGCGGGTTCAGCCTTGATACGAGCGCTTGATCGAAACCTGTCTGAAGAAGTAAAAGCAACAACCATAAGCTCTGTAGATGATATCCTGCTGACATCAGAAACAGTCGAAGAACACATCAGAGATCTTCGCAAGCTATTGGATGACCTAAATCAGGCTAACTTTAAGGTCAATCTGAAGAAATCTAACTTTGGTCAGAGATAAGTTAAATTCCTAGGCCATGTAATAGATGCGCAAGTAGTTAGGCCAAATCCGGGAAAATTGGAGGTCATTAAACATTTCCCGAAACCAACGAAGGTGAAGAACGTCAGGCAATACCTAGGCGTTATTGGATTCTTTTCGAGCCATTGCCCGAAATATACCGAGACCGTGGCACCACTCCAAGATTTACTGAAGAAAGGGGAGAAGGTGGCGATGGACCGAGAAATGCGAAGAAACCTTCGTGAAATATAAACAGATGCTTTTAGATTATGTTAAATTGGGATATCCAGACTACACCCAGAAATTTATTATTCAGACTGACGCATCACGTATAGGCATTAGGACGATGCTCTATCAGGAAAATGTGGACAGGCCAGAAGAGAAAACTTATATTGCATTCATAAGCAGAAGATTGAAACCTAATGAAAAGAATTATACGGTCACGGAGTTTGAATTATTCGAATACTATATGCTTTATAGTATTGGCGAAAGGTGATTTATGGGTTCAGAATCGTATTGAGAACGGGCCATAAAGCCCTAACATTCCTGTTGAAAACTGACTTGTCGAGCCAAAGATTGACGAGGTGGTCTTTGTATATACAGCAATTTCAAGTGGAAATCGAGTATTGCCCGGGGAAGGACAACATTATACCTGACTTGCTAAGCAGATACCCGACAGCTGATGAAGAGGAAGCTCTAGTTATCGACATTGAAGATAGAGACCAGAAGACATTAGATGATCTAAGGAACATCACCGTTTTCCAACGTGAAGATCCCTGGATACGGTTAATGATTAATTACTTCGAGGGAAAGCTTGTCAGAGGAACTCCGATGTATGTAGAAGCCGAGGCACTATCAACGGAATATTTATGCTTTAACCAGATGCTACACAAATGGAGCGATGCAGATCACACTCGACCCAGGATTGTTATACCGCCAGTATTGCAGAGAAGACTAGTATGGTTGGCACACAGAGCTTTTGGCCACCCTGGCGTAGACAAGTCCATTGCCCTGCTGAAAGAAGCATTTATTTGGCCAATACTTAGAGATACAGTCAGAAATACAATCAGGACATGCGATATTTGCCAGCGAGTAAAGCCTAACTCGTATTTAATGATGCAAAAACCAATACAACTCCTGCCAGAGAAGCCATGTCAGCTTCTTGCATTGGATAATTTCGGTCCGCTTCCGAGAGCTAGAAGGGGAAATAGACACATCCTAGTTGCACTAGAAGTGTTTTCTAAAATGGTAGTCCTATGTCCACTTCAGAAAACCAGTACGAAACAGGTACTTAAAAGACTGAAGGAAAGAGTCATTCCTACACTAGGGCAGCTGGAGAACATATTGTCTGACCATGCTAGCTGTTTTACCAGCGTAGAATTTCGCAGGGAGCTGGAAAATCTGGGAATACTACAGATTTTGTCCACAGTTCGACACCCAGAGTCCAACAGCGCGGAAAGAGTGATGAGAGAACTGCAAAAATACATGAAAATATACTGCCCTACAGAGAACTGGAAGTGGATAGACGTACTAGAAATTATCGAGTATTGTATTAACAATACAGTGCACGAAGCGACAGGGGAAGTGCCCGTGAGCCTACACCTTGATAGAAGACCGGAGAGGCCATGGAACAACGTCATTCGGACACCTGTAGACGCGCAGCCTGGACGCGAGTTGAGGATCCAGAGAACATTCGAATATCTCAAGAAACAAGCGGACAGACGGCAGCGGAGGAATAGAAGGAAACGCTACCACAGGCCACTACTCGTGGGAGAGTACGTTCTATTGAAAAAACCAGCTAGTTCAGACCCAGAGAACAGGAAATACAAAAAGTTTCAACATAATTATCACGGGCCCTATCTGATTATAAGGGACCTGCAAAATAATGCCTACAGAATTAAAATTGAAGAAACAGGCAGATAAGTAGTGGTAAATTCTGCCAACCTCAAATTGTGTAGTCCACCGGAAAAGTATGAAACCACAGGAGAGCAAGCCATGCACACCTAAATGTACGGGGAGTCATTATATATGCACGCAGAGAGTCCTTAGAAAAGCCTACACCAGGGTGAAAGGAAACAAGACAGCCAGCTCGTAGACCCAAGGGGGACGAGGGAAGAATGCAGCTGTCAGTTGGAAGAGTTTTACAACCAGTTGCGGGAAGGAGCGAGAGAGCTCCAAGCGATGAATGAACTGCTAAGGAAACAGAACAACGAAATACGAGACGGCAGACATAGAGGAGTGGGGGAACGAGACGACCCACTGCCCGGGAGCACTGACCGCCTAACGTAAACACTGTCTACAGAGTCGATGCAGTCTGGAGGCTCGAAAGAATTCACTTGTAAAATGAATTTTTCGAACTTAGCAGGGGAAAGGTGTTCTCAATTAGACACGGCTGACTGGCATCGAACCGGGGTCTTTATCACAAAGAAGACCAGGCCCATGATTCTGCGCAGAATCGAATCATTGATCTCTGAGGGGGAACAGCCACAGTGAACCCGAGCAACAATGAGTTATAACTGCATATAATTATAACAGCATGATTTCACGGCCAGAACGGGAATATTATAGCTTTAAAGGTGGATAATTGCAGAAAATACAAGCCTATGTACGTTTAAGATGCTAAGAGTTCGAGAAAGCGAGCCAGCTTGACATTTTGACAAAGCGAAGTTGAAAATGGGTGGAGTAGGCCACGCCTATGCACTACTTTCGGCGTGGCTGGAGGGCGAAGGCCGTGATTAACGACTAAGAAAATCCCCCTTCAACAAGGCGAAACAGTGGAGTGGGGGTGGTCGCCCACAGAAATTAATTAATTACGGCCAAATGGAGCAATGAATTGTGATGAAACTTACACCCAGATGCATGTATTCTAGGAAAGATAATTTAGGAGTGTCCTCACGCCTAAACTAAAGCCTGCATCTATAAAGGAACCTATGCACAGACATAATCCGCGGCAGAGTCAGGATTTGTAAAGGAGCCAGAGGGAAAGAACCGGGGTAGCATCATGACGCCGTGGAAGAAAGCAATTAATTATAATTAATTGGCCGAAGCGATTGCCTGCACGCGAGTGAATTTGGAATCTCCATGAATAGACGAATAAGGATCATACTTCACTTTGTCTGAAAATGTATTATTTTAAGAAGAGAGTCGCTCCTGGAAATCCAGTGAACTATTTTTCATCAGGAAGCTTTAAATGGGAGAAGCTGGAGCAGGGAAGTCAGTTCGTCTTGACTCAACTCGTGTGGTAACACGCTGTCGTATCATGCAAGAAAGTGCGCGGAATTTATAAAGTATTGACGCTCAAATGTACTAGCAGTGAACAACGAAGGGCGCATCATGCAGCTTAATAATAGTAATTCTGCTTCATATAATAATTAGTCTACAGCAGACGTATAAGCAAGAGTATACGCGAGTATAGAATCAGTACAGCGTAGAGATAATTTAGGATGAGTTTTACAGACAATGAACATAACCAGGAAGTGTTATCATGGGTAAAATAAAACATACTATTGTAATTGAACACTACAGTTACGGGAGCCTGGGAGGCATCACAAGTAGTTGTGACCTAGGATTGAACAACTTTGCAGTAGAGGAGACATAAACTGTAGGTGACGGGAGACGAACACACACACGCAAGATAGACTTTCAAGGAGACCAGCGGTTGTCAGGAGTTAGCTGCATCGCATCTCTGAGGTCAGGCGGTAGTGGGAATCCAATCAAGGATCCGTGTGCAAAAATTATGTAAAAGTTATATTACAGTGATCTTTAAAAGTGTTCATGTTTATATGGTAAAAGAATGTGTATTGTGTTAAAGTGAAAATGCCAGTAGTGAAAAATATAATTACCATGTGTAAAGTATATGCAATGTGTCGTGTGAAAAATATCATGATGGCTTAAAACAAGCATTATGGCAGGCGAAGGGCTGGCATGCTGGACTATCCCAGCTAGGATGAAAGTGTGTACAAATTTTATATGTTGATATGATTTAATAGCTCACCATACAACGAAGCATTCCCTCAACGATTAAGAATTAACAGTCATTTGTGTACGAGATCACATCCCTCGTATTATGGTAAAATACGGCTTTGAGGATGATTTGCTTACGGCCATTTAGGCGTAAGACATTGATGAAAGTAACGGTAACGTTAAATAATAATAATAATAATAATAATAATAATAATAATAATAATATGGGGTCGGTAACAATAATAAATATATAAATCGGCATGTCAGGCCTATAGTACGTGCAAAGTGTGTCATATCTAGCGTAAGAACGCTGTGTTATTGTGAAAAGTAAGAAAGAAACATAAAATAACGAGATAAAGAGAGCTTTTCAGTGTCATTGGAATGTTAAATAAATGTTTTATTATGGTATATTCTACAGGGTTGTATTTGAGAGCCATTAAGATAGTCAAATGTATGCCAGTAAATTTATAGGCCTACTTGTTTTGGAGATACGTAGAACTTTGGCTTATGAGTAAATGTATAGAGGACGTGAGTGCTTTAAGAATTGAGTCATCTGTAAGGAATATTTTTTGAGCCGCGATCAGCGAGCATGTAACGTAGACTCAAGAGATTTACGTCAATAAGTTGCGGGGATCATCCGAAAATAGTTCGCGCGTTGTCGAATCTAGTAGGCAAAATCTTCGAAGCTACGATATAGTATTACCTTAGAGCATACATGTGTATTCGCAACAGAGTTGGGACAAAGTCTGTCTGTATCCACTGTTCGCAGAGTTTTCGCCACCAGGTATAACTGCTAGAGACCCTAGGTAGGCCGATATATTAATTGATCTGCCCTTAGAGGTAAGACAAATGGTTCTTCGTGTAGGAAACGTCGATTTCCTCTTGTTATATGCATGCCGTCCAGTGAGATAACAGTGAAACTCACCTGAGACGCGCGTAAAGCCACTGATGTCGACCACAGAACGGAAAAGCTCTTTCGTGATCCATCCCTTGCCTTGAATAGTAATTAGGAGCCGAGATGAGTCCATTAAATACTCTAAATGTAGGTATTAAATAATTAGATTGACTCAATTCGTAAGGACACGACCCATTCAGGGTACCTCTAGCACGGCTGCACCATTGAGTGAACATGACCGTGCGGGGAGTCAGGCGGGTTAGCAGGTATAGTCCACTAACCCGGCAGCCATCTTGCCGAGGACGGCCTATGACTAATCCATTGTTCGCACGAAAGGAAGTCAATAGACCTGATCCTTTTATTTTTAGATTGTAGTGGGACACTGAAGAATCTCGATATTTCGAAAGGTAATTAAGATGTGCTTGATATGATGGTATCAATTGAATTAGATGCACTGTTTCCATACACATGCAATGTTGGAATGAAGTAATCGGATAACATTTGGCCCAGTTATTCTCTGAGGAGGAATTAACTGCACCAAATAAATAGAAGCATTTTTGTAAAGAGTATTTACCCAGTTCACACTAATTTGCTCATACGGGTAGCGTAATTTGATGATATGACGCGTTTGTAACGATAATGTTATGACCAGACCCAGAAAATCGTTGTATGGTGAAGCTATAAAATATCTACCTATGTGTATTTTGGTTGGGAAAGTGTACCACTTCAGCGTTTGAAACTTATGGGAAAAGAATACGATTCGCACGGGACAACACTTGTTAAACAAGGCATAAGCTAATGAATTAATATTATTTATAGTAAATGTTCCGTGTGAAACGGATAAATGTTTAATAATTGCAGATTTAATGTCATTTAAATACAATGTGTGTTTGTTGTGTTGTGATATTCCAATTTGTGTTAAATTGTGCCACGAAGAACAATATGGACACTCGCAAATGTCAAAGAGTATCAACAATAGGATGTTTAGGATAGACTTGAGTGCGATGGAGCACCAATCTTGAGGAGAAGAGACTCACAGATAATTTTGATTTTTGTTGTGGGAAATAAATGTAAAGTAGTTTTTTTGTGTTTTATATTGTTTTGCCATGAATTACTACCATTAAATGTTATACTTAGGAATATGTTGTTTCTGTCAAGTAGAGTAGTCACCTGACAGACTCAAATCCTGAATATGTGCTCGTGTAGTGGGTTGAACGCCCCATGCCTAGAAAGACCGTGAGTTAGCTGGGATACGAACACATGTTCCATATGATGACGAATGGGTACAATATTTTGTTCGCATGCCTTTATGCTAACAACCCAAACAGACAGTTACCGCCCACTTTCATTTTTATAATATCTGTAATTGATACAGTTTAAAAAAGGTTTATATTTCCGCCTGAATCAGTACTTTTAGTGAAAAAAAATGTTCCTGGAAACGGTAAATGTTTCAAAGACTAACGAACAATTTTGTCCCCTTCATTAGCCACAAATCAAGCATTAAATGAACTACATTATTAAGCGTAGCACTAAACTATCAATGGTCACTTAACCTGATATGGAGCACCATATAGGTTGTTGAATTAATTGAGGTACAGATCAAATTAATATGGTTATTGACGGTGTGACATATGCGAAGATAGTATGCGGAAATTCTATATATTTAGCTGATGAAGGGGACGAAAAGTTTTCATTAGTCCCTGAAACAACTTTGTTAAAAAAATTTCATTAAAAGTACTGATTCAGGCGGAAATATAAACCTTTCTTTAAACTGTATAAGCACATCAATACGGAACCATTATGAGTGATTTACATCATAGAATCAGTAATTGAGTTCGCCTCAGACTCGTCATTTGAATCATTGTGTTGAGAGGACACCTAAGAACGAATCCTGAAGCAAAATGATAGCCAGCCAACGCTTGCATGTTGCTGCTGGGCGCATGCATGTTACAAAACACTGCAGTCACTCATCCCCCCACTATGGCCGACACACAGCTTGGCCAGAAGAATGATCTTGGTGAAATGAATATCCGCAATTATTTTAAAGCATGGGTGACAGAATCAAGTAGGTTGTGGCTCAATGGATAATGCGTAACGTGCATAGTGTCTCAAGCCAACAAATGTGGTCGTAGCAGAATTACTGTATGTCAATATATTTCAGTTTTAGTAAAATGTGAAATTTAATCCCAATTATACTTGATAACATCTGTAACAAAACTATATGACCAGTAAGCGTCTAGTGCTCTTCAAATATTGTATGCCGAGGAACGTGAGTCACAATTGAAACTACTGTCACGTATTTATAAAAGACTAGTGGGTCCGTGCGAGCTTTCGCAACGTGAATGTAGGTTTATGGGGTAGTAAGGAAGAATGTGGGAGAACGAAGTTTTAAATATTGAAGAAATGTAGCCTATTTATTGTTGTTAATCGGCATACGTACATGAGAAGAACACAAAGAATTATGTAGAACAGTGTTTTGTACTTGTCACAGCACCTCTTTGTAGACAATATTCGATGTTACAACGAATTCATCGGTTATTGTTTGCTCGGGAGTTTCTTCTACAGCAATTTTTACATTTGCAAAGGTTTGAACCCTAGAGAAAGTCTTGGCGAGACCACGCCGGAGCCATCTTCTGAGAGACTTCTCAGCTAGCAGTACGCCGCGCTCCCGCCAGATGGCTGCCGCCACCGCACTGCCCTGCGCTCTAGTGGCAGGCTCGCCAGGTTACGGTGCTCCCATTGTAAATGCACATTTTTTAAGGAATTTATTTAATTGTGAGGCATTTAAAGAGGAAGTGAGTGAGTTTCGGGCAAACATGAGGTTATGCGGAAGCTGTAGGTACCCCATATGTGTAGGTTGGTGTTAACAAGACCTTAATTTCGGTACAAAACCGGAATGGGACCTTAACAGAATAATATAGGGAGGATGAGCTTGGTAGTAGTTATGTCACTAATTTACTTCCAGTGCGTGTATGTTATTCTACATTATTTGGGATATATCAAGAGTATATGTCAGCTCTTGTCCTCACCCACGTGTGGCCCTTGCCTATGGTCTGCACGTCCGGGCATGTAGCCAACAGTGATCTCTGCGGGCTGCATGTGGGCATGTATCGTTAGTCAAAAACAGCTCTAGCAACGTAGGATGTATATTAAAACATATCTTAAATCACAATGCTGAAAATGAGGGTTGCAAAAATCGTAAGTTGGCTAAAATGAAATTGATCCAAAATAAGATGTGATATTACAAAACTGACACCATTTTCGTATTCAGAACCTTAATCTCTATCAACATGGCCTATTTTGTAATTTACCGTAAAATTATACGTTCCTGTGTAACCTATGTTTGTCTGTAATAGTGTGTTTATTTGTAATTCAGGTAAGAATCGGGAAGGAAGCGGCCGTGGTCTTAAGTTGGGAACAATCTCGGAATTTGCCAGGTTTTCACACTCCAGTTACCCTACTTCAAGTAGCATAATTATGCCAGAGAATAACATTATAAGTACTTGTAAGAGTATGGAATTTGTCAGATAACATGACTGTGCTATCTGGGCCTAGAACTGGGGCAGGTGCCTCGGGACTAACTTAAATGAAATAGGTTACCTGGAGTGTGAAAAACGCGGGAGAAACCACATTTGGGACGGATGCTGTCAGCGTGTTATTTATTGATAAATATCTCATGTATTACAGGGTCGTTGTTGTTTGAGTCTTCAGTCTTTTGACTGGTTTGATGCAGCTTTCCATGCCTCCCTGTCCTGAACTAATCGTTTCATCTCTACCTAGCTACCACACCCTACATCCGAGGCAATCTGTTTAACATATTCTAACCTTGGTCTACCCCTACAATTCTGGTCCTCGACCCTTCCTTCCATAACTAAGCTTGCTATTCCTGGGTGTCTTAGTATGTGTCCTAGCAACCTATCTCTTCTCTTCACTAGCATTCGTCAGAAACATCTCTCCTCTCCCACTCGTCTTAATACCTCTTCGTTTATAACACTATCTACCAATCTGATCTTCATAATTTTCCTGTAATACCACATTTCAAACGCTTCAATTCTCCTCTTTTTTTGCTGCACCAATAGTCCAAGTTTCACTTCCATAGAGCGCCAGTGTCCAGACAAAGGCTTTCAAAAATGTCTTCCTAATACCTAAACCTATATTCGATGTCAACAGATTCCTTTTCTGTAGAAATGCTTTCCTTGCCTGAGCCAACCTACATTTTATATCCTCTTTGCTTCGTCCATCACTGGTTATTTTGCTTCCTAAGTAACAGAAGTCTCCTACTTCCTTTAGTTTCTCCCCTACCAATTTGATGTCCATAGAGGTTTCTGATTTATTTACAGGGTCATCGAAAAAAATGCCCAAATTTTAAATAATTGCTATGGAAAACTAGTACAGATAATGTAATGGTTTTAGCCTTACAATGCGTGGAAAAGATAACATTCTTCTTTCATACCTTAGTAACAATGCGAGCTCCTTTTGTTACTCTGTGTCAATGTGTGTGCGGGTTACTTAATGACCAAGTTATTGGATCTTTCTTTTTCGCTGAAGAAACAATTACAAGCCTAATTTACCTCGACATGCTTGAAAATTTTGTTTTCGCTCAAATATAATTATTTATTAATCGTATGGCTTTTAGTGCCGGGAGTGTCCAAGTACATGTTCGGCTCGCCTGTGTTTAGCTGCTTCCAGCGGACACCCTTAGGGTGAGCTACAAGTTCCGTTCAATTTCAAGTAGTTCCAACTTTCGCTACCAGATATCAGTGACACCTAGTGGTGAACGTTGGAACTTTGATAGATCGTTCCGACGAAATCTAACCTAACAATTTAGCTTTTCACAAGTTTAGTCTGTGGAAGGATCTTTAACATGACATGGGACCACCGGCTTTACTTCTCCTCCGAAGGAAGGCATAATGATGGATTCTAACGCTCTTAAAAATCCGACGTTTTTGGCCAGGTTTGAACCCGCTATCTTGGGCACAGCAGTTCAGCATGCTACCAACTACGCCACCGAAGCCGCTGCTCAAATAGAAGATATCGGACAACAGACAGGTGGGGTTCCGTCGCATGTCTGCAGAGCAACAAACGGAGCTCACATTGAAACTTACTAAGGTATGAAAAAAAAAATGTTAGTCTATCTCTTCCACGCATTGTAAGGTTACATCCATTACATTGCCTCTAATATCTTTTTGATGTGCAACATCTTTCCACTCGGTATCTGGATATTTTTGTGGCACTCGGTAGCTGGACATTTTTGTGGGAGTGATTTTGTAAAAGGGTCGGAAGTGGATGGGACGGAAGTGCATGGGACGGAAACAATGAGCGCGTGGTGGCGGAGATCGGTACAACGACGCAGGCCCGACGAGAGGGGGGGGGGGGGGGGGGGTCAGGCAGGGCTGGTGCCCCGGGGCCCGACCCTACTAGGGGGGCCCGGCGTCCTAGGAGGATGGGCCCGATTAGGCATTGATTTATTATTGCCTTTATGTGACTTGAATTTTCTACTGGCAATGAACTCTCTGTGGACAAAGTTACAAGGATTGAAAAACTTATTCTGTCAAGTGGACAATATTTTCCGTTACAAAGCGCTTGTGGGAAGAACAACTGTCTCAAAGCGGTCAACTTAGGCGACGGGGATTCTAAATTTAGCTTATTCCGCTTATGCACCAATCCTTCAAATAACTTTCTCATCCCTTCACTTATTTCGCCAAGGCCACGATAGCCTGGGCTGCCCTGGTGTGTTTGGTCAGCTAGCTCAAGAGTTTCAAGTTTGGTGCGTCACATCGAGCTTAGATATTTAGAGGTGTTAGTGTCTGAAATGTATGTATTGTCTAGCTTGACATATCGTATGCCGTGCAGGCAGTTGCTGTAAGTGAAATAAATTTTAAAGTAGCGTCCACACAGTAATTCATTTTATAGTTATTGTTGATTTAAGGGGCGGAACAGCGAGGTCATCGTTCCCTAGTAATTCACTTTCGCATTATGTGAAAAATTATCATTGTTGGCTAAATATCTTGCGAAAGGGTGGGATGATTCTGTTGTCAGACGTAGATAGAAGAAATTCATGCGAAATTGTTCATCTTCTCGTATATTGAATTGAGGAAACCAATGCTAACATTTAAATAATCTGTATGTTTAGGTGCTGTATAATTATTATTATTACTGGTTCATTCAATACGATCAACAATCCTAGGTACTTGGGTTCGTGTGCAAATCATTTCTAAATAAGGGATTTATTGAAAACCTATTACTATTGGTACTAAAGTTGGGAAATGTATCCAAAGGCTGAAACTAAGGTAACATTCCAGTATTTTTCTGGTCTGAGTGTTTGATTAACCAGGAGAAAAATGACAATTAAGCTAGAGCACTGAACTTTGTTTTCCAATTCCTCTCATGGAACGTCAGTGGTACGGGCAGATGACCTAGCTGTTCCGCCCCTTAAAACAATAATAAGTAACGTCAGTGGTGTGTATGGCGATGGAGAAATTAATATATTGCATGTAGGCAAGCGCGCAGATTTTCCTAAGACCAAATATTCGAACTCTGCTTAATTTAGAAGAAAATTAAGCTGAAGTATTGCCACGGTGGGTGAGTGGTTAACGTGTCGGACTACCAACCCCAAGCTTGCAGGTTCGCTCATGGCCATGATAAGTGATTTGTAAAGGCGACAAAAACCACGACACGCATGTCATACGTTGTTGGCATGTTAAAGAACCCATTTGAATTCAATAGGCCGTGTTCTTAATGGCAAAATTAATCTCGGGATTTTCCGCCAACACGAAGTTCCTCCATTCTCTACTAGAAAGCGCTATAGTGACAAGGAGCTTAGATATCTAACCTCCTTGACTTTCATAGCGTTCCAAGGAGCGACAAAATTCGACATGCAAGCTGCTCTCTGGGTGTCTAATAACAAAGCTTGCACCCGGCACCCGAGGCCACACGATATTATTATAATATAAATAATTTTTTTTTGTGCTGGTGCAGTGGCTATTATTATTATTGGACATGTCTACGCCGTTTAATCCAAAGAGCAGCGTCGATCTGCAAAGCACTTATATTTCAGGACGCGAACAGATACTTTCCCTTGCGAATCAAGCCCTTCCGTGATACGCTTTAACGTCTCAATACTGTTAAACATAAAATGAGTTGCTCTCTTTATCTACGACTTAGAAATGGCTCCGTGTCCTGACGAAGCCGCGGCAGAAATTCAGGATTCGGCTTCCCGTCTGCGGTGTCATTCGTAGTCTTACTCAACAGTTAGTAATAGGCCTATTTGTCGTTACAGTTGTTAATTCATTTAGGGGTTTACGGCATTTAACCCGTGCACTTAGTAACTAGTGGGTCTAGTATCACTGGCGGGTAATGAACTATTGTCGCTCCGTTGGGAATCGTTTGTATCAACTAGTAGTCTACTGTAGATATAATTCCGTATTTGCTGACGCATTAATTTTCTGGTTTGTTTCGGAAGGCCTCCACGTTATTGAATGAAGTTGACTGTAAAGCAGTAGTTTTCACAATTATTATTGAAGTAAATTACAAGATTCTCAAACAACGAACAGAATCGCAAACAAAAACAAAAAAAAGTTCGAATTGTGTAGACTGAAGAGGAGGCTAGTGGTTGTTGTATAACAAGAGAGGTGTATTGGCAACATTGTTGTAACTATTTGTCTTGGAGAGTAGAAACTTAGACCCTCTTAAAACCACCCACTGCTGGACGAAAAGCAGGGTATATACTGTGCTGTGCTATGGCCTCTGTGACATGATCAATCGCACGCCGTATTCTTAGTTGCCGACTGGGAAAGTGTTAGCCGTTGCGACTATTACTGTAATTATTAGGGTGTCCCTGGACATGAAATAAGCTAGCCTACTATCCCGGCATTTATCTGGAGGGAGTGTGATAAACCACACTCAGGATAACTTCTGTCAGCATCGGGATTCAAACCTCTAATCATGTTTTCATTATGAAAAGAGATTGCGTCATATGTCACAGAGGCCGTAGTACTGCACATTGTACAGTATAAACTTTCCACCTCTTTTAACATGCAGGTCAGTGAACTGAACGTCCTGTTGATTAAGTTTTGGGTCTGAGGACGTCGTGGTCAACAGTCCTTTCTACTTACTGTGCGTGTAGAACTCTGTCCGACAATCTATATCTGAAGTTAATAATATATTTTTAATTAATTTGGGATAGAATTGGGGAGAAAATGAACGTACGATGGTGCAACTGCAGCCTTTGGCTATAGGTTTAAAACGATGATTCATGGAAAATATGCTTAGAATCACTGACGGTGTAATTCGAACCCATCTGTTTCCGAGTTCATGGACAACAGCTTTTTTCATTGTGAATTTTTATTCCAAGTTAAATACTGTAAAAGCCATGAAATTACGGTCCGGTAAATGCATTTTCTTTTCATATTTGTGTACTACTAACGAGCATATTGCTTTTACGAGTATCACTGAAGTTCTAAAATTATTGATATCAAAGAGGATCTGCAGAACTTTTAATCTGAACTCTGTGCATGCTTACAGTGTTACATCATCGGGGCAAATTTAGATCTGTCAAATGCCAAAACTAAATAGAATAGTGAACTAATGAAAATTATTATCTAGTTTTCGATGGCTTTACTCTGATATTTATTTTTGTTAATTCAAAATAATGCATTGGTACGCGCTTGTCAGGTATAAACATTTATTTTTTATTATTTACATAGTTTACACCCACATTGGAGCACTTAAATCAATACACTACAGTCTTTACAATATTAGTTGTAATGGCTTCTCAACTTCCTCTTCTCCTTCTAGAGCTTCTTTAATCTCTCCGACCTGGCCGCCCTCTCTTCATTTGTAATGGTGTACTGTTTTCGTTTGACTGTTTTTAATTTCAATCTAGTATCCCTACTTCTCAGAATCCTCTTCTCTTTTCTCTCTACAATTTGTTTCATAGTAATATTTAGCTCATCTAAATCACTCTGGACCTCAACGAACCAATTGTTCTTGGTTTTACTTTTCCAAAAGAAATTGAATAATTGTTTCAGTAGTCTGGTGTCCGGTAGTCTTACTATGTGGCTGAAAAAGGCAATTCCCCTTTTTCGCCTTTTTCCGCCTTTTAATACAATTTAATACAATAATTATTATTATTATTGCTTGCTGGTTTTTATGTTCTTGAAATTGATTTCGTGATGAACAATTTGTGCAAAAAATGCGCAAAATCAGTTTGTGCAAATTTACGAGGATTATAATTTAAATTTACAGAATTTGGTTAAAGAGGGGGCCCCGGGAGATTCCATCCCCAGGGCCCGTCGCCGCTCTCCACGGCCCTGCAACGACGTACTGTAAGCCATGTGGCTATGGGGAATGTATATCGCACACAGTTTAGTTCAAGGTTTGGAGACCCCATTTAAGATATTCCTACAATAAATCATCTTCAAGTTGTCGCTCTTTGGTGTAAAAATATTCATTGTATCATATTTGCTGAAAACAATAATTTTCAATTTATTAAATATTCATACTTTTGCTGTATTCTTATTTAATGTAAGCACTCGATGCACTGTCGGCCATGTGGCTATGTGGAATCTATATCGCATCAACAAACACTCCAAACAACGTAGGCATATTATATTAACACCGACTATGAACAATAATTGAAACTTCGTTGGTCTAAACGTATCACTGGGAGAAACACATTTAATATACCATCTGCACACCTAATTTTTTAATCGCGCCTATACTTGGCAGTGCGCTCTATCGGCAAAAAGAGGCCATTTTCAATTACATCGCTGGCATGGGTTCACTAACTGGCCGGTAGAGAGCGCAGCTCGCATCAAGTAGGCAGTTGATTGTTTCCGCCACGGCCGACTGGATGCGAGCGCAGTCGGCCGTGCTCCCGCATACCGTAGATACTGCAGATCCATTGGAGAACTTTGTTTTAATTAAATATATATTTTCCATTGAAAAATGCACAATTTAATGCCTCAGTTATATAACAGTTGAGAGACCAACGCTGTAACCACAGGCCTAATTATGTCCTCCCAAAAAGAATATTACCAATCGATTAAGATACAACGTCTTAGCCAATAATGATTTTGACTAAACGATTTCTTCACTGGAGTAGCCTATATTTCAAACAAAGTTCATTTCATACAAAGTTCCTATTGTTTTTATATATGTAGGCTATATTGTATGCAATATACTCAAATTAGTGAAATATAGTTCAGTACGTGAGATCAGCTGTCATCTTGTCTGTAACCAAGACGGCTTAGCTTTTTAAAGCCACTTCTTCACTATAATATTACAATATACACTTTTAATTTTCCATTGCAAAATGCACAATATGTTACCAATCGATTAAGATACAATGTCTTAGCAAATAATAATTATGATTTATTACGGTCAGGATTTGGCACTGGTGTTTTACAAGTAGTTATTTCAATGACCAACAGAGTTCACTGTTAACAAGGGATTTGTTCTCCCGGCACACACATAGCAGGATAACATGTCACATGTTACACATCATATGCGACTACTGTAAAGCTCGTATAAATTTTTATAGCAATTATTTAAAATCTAGGCATTATTTCTCGATGACCTGTATTTCTCTCTGTGCATTGCCATACAAGTTAGTAAAAGGAAAGGAATTATTGCACATGGCTATAACTGTTGCTACTTACTGGCAAAATCTAATTTGATTCGGACACGGAAAAATAAAAATAAAAATATTTATTAAGGAAAGGAAGTATTGTAATTGATGATAAATTAGGTCTCATGAATGTATGTAAATAAAGCAGGACATCGGGAAGTTCCTGGCGGAAAGAGTTGGTATTGGCCGCCCACCCTCTTGGGACTGACCACCTGTGGGTAGCCCTACGCACCCCCACCACCACACGGCGTGCTTATATAAAGCGACGCCTGGCGCCGGGCCCAGTGAACCAGACCGCGATAGCTGACGAGGGCACACGCAGCTTTCGATCCTTCCCGCCACATCTCACGTACGACACAGGTAAGGCAGAACAACCGTCCTTCTTTGGAAGAAATTATTATACATTTCCACATGCATCTTTATAAAATTCTGATGAAATTATCGATGGAATACACTATTTATGTTTTGAGGAGGTTGACAAAATTATGAAACGAATAATGACTGATTTTCAAAATTAAAGTTGAGACAGTCAACTTCAGGGTGACTAATAAGTCATACTTTTGTCATTAGCGAAATTAATTGATGAATTTCAGCTGTTGAGTCGTGTGTTGTACAAGGAGTACAAGCCAAACAACATAGTTAAGATATCTGACGCATGTGGGTGTCGAACGCCACCGTTATTCTTGAAAAAAGAAAATGTTAATAACTTACACATATACATGCTGCTCCTACTTGGGCGTAAATCATTAGCGAGATAGCCAAAATTCCCGGCTTACAAATTCGCGAAAAAATGAAAATTGTATAGAATATTAAACGATACTATTTACATCATTCTGTTACTGTTCGCGTCAATTTTTACTTTCGAATGACTCGCAAACATTTATCAATTTATTTACAGTTAAAGTTTTTTTATGGTGAAGCCAAATATACAGTAACCGTGAATTGTATCGTTTAGGCAAGTATATCAATCGACAACATGCAATTTTTCTCGTCGGGTTACGATGAGCACAATTGACTTCCTCTGCCTGTCTTTTCGTTTCATTCGTGGATTGTTATCTTAAAGCGATTTAGATGCCAATAACCAATGCATATTACGTGAATTTGCATTTTTACCCAATTATGAAGAGGTTGGCGGATTGCAAACGATTCTACCATCGAATAAGCGTAAGCTATCTTCGTACGGTTCCAAGGAATATAGCCTAATGTTTATATGAAAAATATCTTCTTCTCCCGGAATTTATTGGAATATTTATTTTACATTCTTCTTTACAAGAGTGCACAAGTATCTATAAAGAGCAGCAACATTCAATTCAGTCAAGAATCTCGCCTCTTTACTCGAGAATGTTCTGGTATTTGATACGAAAAGTCTTGATGGTATTATCCAATAATTCTGCTGTGCTTAGCCATCAGAGTGGTAGTAACATAACTGGGACGTATTAGCCTCCGAACTGGAAGGAACGGGATCGATTTACTGTAGTGGCAGGGTTTTTAGAACTGTCACTCACCTTCTATGCGACTACTGGTTTACTTCACCTGGTGTAAAATGAGTACAGGAAGGTTTTCCTCCACTAGTGGACTCTGTTATGGAGGTTAAAGGGAGCGTGTAACCTTAACCTTCACGTCTCCCATTGGTCAATACTTGACTAGTCATCAGTTATAAAATATTATATTGTAATATTAGCCTATGTCTAGTCTGCTTGGTGTTAGAGGTATAATTATATATTTATTAGAACTAAATGATTGGTGAAATGATTACCTTTTCCCTCTAAATATTGTAAAAATATACACTTTGAAGATCTTCACTGTCTTGCTATGAATGAACGTGTGGCCACCGGAGAGGCCGAGTGCATGTCTTTCTAGTTGTCGCCCGTGGGCGACCTGCGCGTCGTAATGAGGTTGAAGTGATGAAGAAGACGTCACATACACCCAGTCCCGAGCCACGGGAATTAACTCCAGGAGATTAACATCCCTGATGGCTCAGCCGGGAATCGAATCCGGGGCACTTCGGGCCAAAGTCTAGCCCGCTAACCAATTAGCCACGGAGCCGGACGACTGTATTGCTAGAAAGCCTAGATGAATCCTACTAACGAGTCGAGTGCTCTGTTACGGATACTGCTATTGCATAGCCGGAGAAGCCTATGCTGCCAATGTAAAAATAATACTTGAGGAACACTTATGAGGATACGATTAAGTAGGCTATACTAATTTGAAACTTTTTCAACATAGGATATTTGAATATCTTCTCTAGTTTGGTTGGTTGGTTCCTTAGTTTAGGGGCTGCGACAACGCGGTCATGTAGCCCCGTGCACTTTGGGTGTGTGTAGAATCTGTCTGATAACCGTTGTTAATTGTGATGACTGTATTAGTGTGTGTATCTGTTTTTTTTTAATTCAACTTTGAATTTTTCAAATAGTTCCTACTTTTGCCGCCAAACGCCACCGTCAACGACTACTAGGCCTAGTTCAGAACTTAGCTACTAGACGCCACCGCAGTCGGCTCTTGGCAACGAACGTAGCAACCTAAGAGCTTTGTTTACATTCTTAACCAATACAATTTAGTTTCACACAGGTGTAATTAGTAGAATGTTCTTTAACATGCCATAAATCTATGACATGGGACACCCGGCTTTACTTCCCCTCCGAAGGAAGGCATACTGAGGAATTTTTAACGCTCTTAAAAAATGCAACAGCTTCGGCCGGGTTTGAACCCGCTATCTTGGGCATAGAAGCTCAGCATGCTACCGACTACGCCACCGGAGCCGCCCCTTCTCTAGTTTCCTTTAATTGTTTTTGTATACAACCCATTTTCTTCAAAAACAAATTGCTAACTTATATTATATTAAATTGCATATAAACTACAGAACATATTGCCAAATAGCTGCGTTAAAATGTAGTTTTGACCTCCAAGAGTGCTATATACAGTATAATATCCCTACCTTGAGTGTTGTTTTGTTTTGCGAAAATTCTCCCTCAATTTGATACACTCTCTTATTATTTATTAAATTTTATTAAATTTATTGCAGTCGAATGGCCAAGATAAGGTTTACAAATCTATGAATCTAAGAAAAACCTGTTTACAGATACTAATATCTACATATATGATATCTGTCGCATTGTTCCTCACAGAGCTCACACTTGCAATCTTCACTTGGATTATGAAATCGTTAAATTTTACAAACCTTATGATGGAATCTGTGTACCGCGTAACGTGTCATTAAATGTCTTAATTCAAAATTTGTCTTCATCCAGTCGTCCGTAAACATTGCGTCAGTTGAATAAAAATCATTCCAAATGTCGTTCTTCCTCCTTCTTAGAATTTGAAGGGTGTGATCATAGGCGTGCGTGTTTGGCTGATTTTGATTTCGAATGTCCTAAATAAGAAAACTTTCCTTCAGCAGCTCATCGGTCAGCCTTGATGGTGATGTTAACCCCACGCCTAGGACTCTTTTCATGAAACGTGTCTTTACTTTCTCCAGCTTTTTTAATGTCACTGATACTGAGATTTACCCAGATTAAGTCAATTCCATATGGTGCTATAGGGAATATAACACGTCTGAATAAAGACATTGCCGTTTCTGTAGTTAGTTTTTGAAGGTCCTTAAAGCTGTAGATTACTTTTATAGCTGCGACTGTTCTGTCTTGTCGGTGGATACTGAAAGATATTGGTGTTGTTATGGGAAATGGCTTCTAAAGTTCATCAATACATTCCCGCACAATAAAATGGATTGACAGGATCGTTTTCTGCGTCCTGTAATAGCTTACTTTTCAGTCTTCTTTTCTGAGCTGTTGTTCCATCATAATTCATATCCCTTATTCCTTACAATTTGTTTATTGATGTCTTCTGTCTAAGCCTATTAATTAATTTATTAATAAGACACACAGTTGTTGTAAAGTATGAGGAAGGTAGCTTTAGGAATGAGCTATGGACAAAATAAAGGTACCGTTATAAATTCTACACTACTTTTTCTTTGATATCACTAGTTTTATGGGCTTCTGCTTGGCAGAATTTCCCAATTTAGAATTTCCCATTATAATGTAATTCTGCAGTTAGTCTTGCAAGGACTTTATTCATTTGTGTTTCAATTAACAAGGCTGTTTTGTGCTATGGGAAGAAAGTTGTTTACCAGTCATAAATGTTAAGAATTTCAATTTTAGCTCAACGTTTTAATATATCTTCAAGTGAACCATTTTGTATCAACTTCATATAATCATTTTCTTAATTATCTATGGTTTATGGTTATTAAACTTAAAATTGTTTACAAATACATATCAAAATTATGACTGTGGTCTATAACATGTTTTTCTCTTTCGTTCCCGCCGAAACCAATCATTCAGAATCTTTTCCAAAATTGGGTAAATTGTCTTCAAATCACGTTTTGGTGCCGAAACCTGGGATTGAACCAGGGATCTTTAGGTTTAGTTTGAACCTCGTGGAATTCCTTACTGACCTTTATACTGTTTTATTCCTCTAAAGCCACAGCATTTTATTTATATTTGTTCTGATACAATCTGATAGTTTCAGCTGTTCATAGATTCATATGGCACTAGAAACGAAATTTCGAAAATTTGTAAGATTTTTGGCATTCTAGCTCCCCTTACGTAACCATCCTAAACTTCTGTCTAATCGGTTTAAACTTCCAAAATTTCAGCTTCTGAATTTCCACATGGAAGTTGTAAGCTTTCATGGCTGGAATTTGACACAATAGAGTAACGGCTCAGGCACCGAGTCAATACTATTGTTCACGCCCAGCTCATGAAATGCTTTCTTCAGATGAAAATACTTGAAAATGATCATGTCTTCCCAAAAATCCATATTGACAACATTTTATAAATTAGGAAATTAATACCGTAGGTCAATAAACTATTGACGTGTAACATCTTCCCACTCGGTTGCTGGATATTTTTGTGGGAGTGATTTTGAAAAATGTGACGGAAGTGGATCGGATGGAAGTGTGTAAGACCATGTGGAATGTATATCACATACGGATTACTTCAAGGTTTGGAGGCGAGCTTACAGATATTTCTACAATAAATCATCTTCAAGTTGTCGTTCTTTGGTGTAAAAATATTCTTTATATCATATTTCCTGAAAACAATTATGATTTATTAAGAGTCTGTTTTTCAATCTCTGGATAAAAGTGATGGGCATCCACTCCCGAGTAACTTTGCTCAACACTTTCATACTGAACGGTAAACGCTCATGCGAACTCTGGTGTCAACTGATTGAAACACAAACCACATGTTAAAAGTCTTCGCATCAGTATTTAAATGATGGTATGCTTTAATATGGAACATTGTAACTAGTCGACAAAGTCGGTATTATGTTTCAGCATAATGGCTATTCAGATATTAACCCACATTGCGGTAATGCAGTGATCAATGTAATATATATTGATGTTTTATACGGGAACTACAGTAGGCTAGCCTTTCATGGACCACTATAGGAATTCCCTTTACTGTCAAGTAGGCGTATTCATAACTAATTTAAAACTCAATTGCTCGCAGGAACATTATCGAAAAAAAGCAAAATATTAATGGAGCATAAACAAATACTTCCATATTATTACCGGCACGTGAAAATGAGCAACTGTCTTGTACTCTGAATTTCTGTGGTTGCAATGGTTTGCGAATCATGAGGTCTCAGGTTCGAACCTCAGTCCCGGCAATCATTTTTGCTACCGGATTATCGATTTAAACGATATCTATCATAACATTATGCGTCATTTTAACACAATCTACATGAAATTACGATTTATCTAAATTTAATTACAATAGTTTGCACCAAGCAGGAGTTGGGAAATTTGATTGTATTGAACATTATTTCTAGTAGTCTATAGATAGGCTAGAGACTATGGTTTCATTCCTCCTCTTAATTTACAATATAATTTGTGATGTTTGTTCAAACAAGTGTGACAGTAGCATATCTCCAATTCAGTCTAGCCTATACATTCATCATAGTACCAGTATGAAAACAGAGCGTAAATTAACATTTTAAGAATGTCCAAGCTGCGTAGTATACGAGTAGGATAACATGTCAGATGACTTCACATACATTTCATCTCAATTTCACAATAGGATAACATCATGACGAATAGAAGGAGAAAGTGAGAAGACTCCGGAAGTTCAAGCGCGCCCCGCCAGGCAGCGCTAGAGTGGGTAAGTTCCACACTGCCGGCGTCAGCTGGTCTTAGGGATGGTGCTAAGGGAAACGAATTACTTTGTAACTAATACTTTTTAAATGGTAATTAGCGGTTACAATTAAAATAGCACGGCAGGGCACAATGGAAAATATAATTCATGGAAATAAGAACTACGGTCTTCATTACATGTTACGGAACGCACAGATTCCTGGAGTATACAACCACAGATAAAAAAAAAACATAGGCTAATCCCCAGCATATTAAAACAAGCACACATAAACTGTTTAAAGTAACACTCCACTTACCAATTCATTTTGTCGGCTACAGTACTGGACTTTCGAAAGCTTGCGTGAACACTTGGCGGATGTTCGAAATTGCAAATCACGGCGGATTTCCTTCGTTCTGAAGAAGAATCGGCCCCCAAAATAAACAAGTCGGGGGATATTATCCATGACACGCTGAAGACAGCAGCCAGTTCTTGAAGGATCAACTGAAATTGTTTCTTTGGAATCGATACAATCATAAATATTTCGCTCAACATCGATTTTGAGTTTAATTTTCCGGTAATTACTTTCTCGGCCTGGAAAAGAATGCCGCATACACTTCTCGAAGGACGTGTAAGATACACTTCATTGTTCATCTTAGGGCACCTTTTTTAGTTTCTTTGTTGCTTTCTCTTAGCAACAATTTAGTCGTATTTCCGTTTATTCCTGATGAAGAAAGACATGGTTTCTTTCGAAACGCATCGAGTTTGAATAAATAAAACATGACATAAGCCTAAAATTCTCCATTATGGATAAAATGGTATTAACTTAGTTGCGTTTGACATTAACCATACCGTACATAAAACATCACAATAAATTGGTTGAAAAACTGAATCCAGATAGCTTTAAAACTCATAATTTTGCACCAAATTATACAAAAGTTTGCCAGGGAGTACCCCGGACCCCCTATTCTTTGGGCCTATACCATGTCCCCTAACCCCAGCTTCCCCCCACCCCCCTGCCAAATAAAACTCTATATACGCCCACGGTTCCTATTTCCGGGGTTTTCAGTTTTGAGTGCGAATAGTTCGTTTAATAGTTGTAAAACAGTAAGGAGAGTATGTTTTCTGTAGGTTTTAAGTTGAATTAAAGTTTATGTCGAGCTGAGAAGTGAATTTGGTATAGCTTAAAGTGTAGTTTTTTGGTCTGATCTGTTTCCTCTGAATTTGGTTAATTAAAGCCTAATAATTGAGTTTAAATACCGGTTTGGTGACCCATCGTCCCAGGCAAGCCGGTAACACCTGTAACTACTTAGGCAGATAGGTCACTTAGACGTAATTTGAAGTTATTGTGAAGTTATGAATGCATAGGCGGTAGCACTGCCGGAGACGTAATCGGGCTAGGCTATTGCGTTTTTTATTAGCTCCCGTTTCAGGGTTTTTAGGTTCTTAGTGCGAATAGTTCGTTTAATAGTTGTAAAACAGTAAGGAGAGTATGTTTTGTGTAGGTTTTAACTTGTATTATGGCTTATGTCGAGCTGAGAAGTGAATTTGGTTTAGCTTAAAGTGTAGGTTTTTGGTCTGTTCTGTAGACTGGATTTATTAAGTTTATTGTGCTGCTGGCGTGATTAAAAGTTGTAGGATTTGATGTAGAGTGCTAGGATTGCTTGGGGGAAGTGATGGTGAGAGGGAGAGGAGTGAGGGGATGGGTTTATGGAGTGGTTGCTGTTGCTTGTTTTTCAACAGCTGTTTTTTGATGGCGTGCTTGTAGTGCCTACAACCACAGATTACCTACCTACAACCCTGGTACACGTTGTTGGACATTCTCGCTTGCAGTGCTTGTAGCAGCGGGACCACAAACTACCGTGCTGTAATGGCGGAGTCCTCACACTAGGTCCTTCTATTCGTCATGATAACATGTTACTCATCATATGCGACTACTGTAAGGCTCGTATCTTTTTTATTGTTAAGTACAGTATTCATTGTGACCTTCTTTAGCAAAACGTACTTAATACAAATGAAATTGCATGTCTTACACTAAAATTGTATAAAAAGGCTGATTTCACAACTATTCCTAAAAATACTATCTGTTGTTGTTTGAGTCTTTAGTCTTTTGATTGGTTTGATGCGGCTCTCCATTCCTCCCTGTCCTGAGGTAATCGTTTCATCTCTACATAGCTACTACACCCTACATCCGAGGCAATCTGTTTAACATATTCTAACCTTGGGCTACCCCTACAGTGCTTGTCCTCGACCCTTCCTTCCATACCTAAGCTTGCTGTTCCTGGGCGTCTTAGTATGTGTCCTACCAACCTATCTCTTCTCTTCATTAGAATTCGCCAGAAACATCTCTCCTCTTCCACTCGTCTTAATACCTCTTCGTTTGTAACCCTATCTACCCATCTGATCTTCATCATTCTCCTGTAACACCACATTTCAAACGCTTCAATTCTCCTCTTTTCTGCTGCACCAATAGTCCAAGTTTCACTTCCATAGAGTGCGACGCTCCAGACAAAGGTTTTCGAAAAAGTCTTCCTGATACCTAAATTTATATTCGATGTCAACCGATTCCTTTTCTGTAGAAATGCTTCCCTTGACTGAGCCAACCTACTTTCTATATCCTCTTTGCTTCGTCCATCACTCGTTATTTTGCTTCCTAAGTAACAGAAGTCTCATACTTCCTTTAGTTTCACCCCTACCAATTTGATGTCCATAGAAGTTTCTGATTTATTGCGGCTGCATTCCAATATTTTTGTTTTACCTTTATTAATGCTCATCATTAATTCTTTCCTCAAGACGGAGTCCATACGATTCAAAAACTCATTCAAATCCTCAGGCGTGTCGGCCAAGATGACGATGTCATCAGCAAATCTCAGAGTTGAAATGATTTCTCTTTGAATCTTCACTCCCACTTAAAATTTTTCTCCAATTTCCTTCATTGCTTGTTCAATGTAAAGATTGAAAAGTATGGGTGATAAGTTGCAGCCTTGCCTCACACCTTTCTGATTACCAGCTTCTCTCTCATGTCCTTCAGCTCGAATGACTGCTGTCTGGTTTCTGTACAGATTGTAGATCACCCTCCTATCTCAGTACTTTATTCCAATCATTTTCAAAATGTCAAACAGTTCAGTCAAATCTTAAAAGTTAAAAAATACACTAAAAGACTAACAAACCAGGTCTGTTACAATTTTTGATTAGTGTTGAATGATATATACTGTAACTCTTAACAATTTATTCAGTGCTCAAACATTAACTTAAAACTACTCAATTTTTCTAGGATAAACTATTTTCACAGCAACGTAATCATAAAGCTTTTTATTTTCACTTATACATACGATCACAACATACATCATCCCAACCTCAAAATATCAATGCACCAATACATCATGTGCACATCATTGACATTTTTCACTTCGAGCTGTTTTTGATGTGTACCATCTTTCCAATCGGTTGCTGTATATTTCTAGTGGGGGTGATTTTGGAAAAGGGACGGAAACAATGAGCGCGCGCTGTGGCGGAGATTGGTACGACGTATTGTCGGCCATGTGACTCTGTGGAATGTATATCGCATACCGTTTACTTCAAGGTTTGGAGGCCCCTTTAAAGATATTCCTACAATAAATTATCTTCAAGTAGTCGTTCTTTGGTGTGAACATATTCATTATATCATATTTGCTGAAAACAATTATGATTTATTAAATCTTCATACTTTTGCTGTATTCTTATTTAATGTAAGCATTCGAGGAACTGTCGGCCAAAATACAGCACTATGTGGAATGTATATCGCATACGGTTTACTTCAAGGTTTGGAGTCCCCAATAGAGATATTTCTACAATAAATCATCTTCAAGTTGTCGTTCTTTGGTGTGAAAATATTCATTACATCATATTTATTGAAAGGATGTGGCACAGGGGTTTTACAAGTAGAGAGTTATTCCAATGACCAACAGAGTTCACTGTTAACAACGGATTTGTAGGATAACATGTCACATGTTACACATCATATGCGACTACTGTAAGGCTTGTAATTTTTTCAAGAGATATATCTTTCAATATTAATAAAACATTGTAACAGAGATCAGGTTTTTTAGTCTTTCAGTGTATTTTTTTACATTTTAGATAGGTAGTATTTTTAGAAATAGCTAAGCAATTAGCCTTTTTATAAGCTAGCCACGGTGGGTGAGTGGTTAACGTGTCAGTCTACTAACCCCAAAGCTTGCAGGTTCGCTCCTGGCCGTGGTAAGTGATTTTTGAATGGTGGCAAAAATAACGACACCATGTCATACGATGTCGGCATGTCAAATAACCTATTTGAATTCAGTAGGCCGTGTTCATAATGGCAAAATTAATCTCGGGAGTTTCCGCCAACACACCGATCCTCATTTCTCTACTAGAAAACGCTATAGTGTTCAAGGAGCTTATATATCTAACCTCCTTGACTTTCATAGTGCTTCAAGGAACAACGAAATTCAACATGCAAGATGCCGTTTGGGTGTCAAATAACAAAGCTTGCACCCGGCACCGAGGCCACACGATATTATTATTTAAAGCCTTTTTATAAAAGTTTAGTGAAGACTTGCAACTTCATCTGTAATAACTACGTTTTGCACAAGAAGGTCACAGTGTGCACTGTACTTAACAATAGTAATTTATTGGCTTACGATATTAATTTCCAAGTTTATTACGCTTTTCAGTTTATTTGTATTGATTTAAATATTTTATTACATGCTTTGTTACAAATCCATTAAGTCATCCCTCCCTATATTATTCTGCTAAGTTCCAATTCCATTTAAGTACCGAAAATAAGGTCCCATTAACATCAACCTACACATATGGGGTACCTACAGGTTCAGCATAACCCAATGCGTAAGCGAAACGCAATCACTCACTCTTTAAATGCCTCACAATTAAATAAATACCTTAAAACATGTATATTTACAATGAAATAATGAAAGAATGCAACACGGTAACCACGGTAACAGAATCTCACAGGTCCATCTATTTCTGTAAGACGCAATGCAATTCCAATTATTACATTACTGTGAAAGTTTCCAGACGGTTATAAGGTTATCACGGAACCAAATTAAGCTGTAACATTCATCAATACATACATTTTTTTGGCGTATGGCTTTTAGTGCCGGGAGTGTCCGAGGACATGTTCGGCTCGCCAGTTTTGTAGATGCTTCGAGACGGACACCCAGTGGGTGAGCTACAAGTACCGTTGTGGAGGAAAGTTGGAATGGAAGGTCGAGGAGTTGGAAGGTAGTGGCTGTGGCCTATAGTTAGGGACCAACCCCGGCATTTGCCTGGAAGGAAGATGGGAAACCACAGAAGACCATCTTCAAGGTTGCCGGCGGGGGGATTCGAACCTCCTCGCCTCCCGGATGTGAGCGACTGCCAGCAGTCATGCCGTAACGACCACGGCTAACTCACCCGGTAATACATACAGTATAAAGCGCTTAAGGGGGTCAAGGGGCACTCTAGAATTTTTTCACGCAATTTTCACGTGTGAGTTTGGTACGAAAGGTCTTTTTCACCCGACTATATAGGGTCTCCGAAAACCACTTTTAAAGGCCCTTAAATTAACAGTGTCTGTGATATTCCCAGAAAACTAACTTCGCTCTAATATACCTATGATGGAATGACAAACCCCTAACCACTGCACCAGTAGCTGAATTGTTAAAGTCTGATTATTCATACCAAGGATAAATCAGTCATAGCATTCATGATTGAGATTTTGGGTAAGTGTACTCTTTACAACTAGAATATTCGCGGACGAAGCCGCGACGGGTAATGCTAGTTTACTTTATTTGCAAATGGGGGTAATTCCCCGGTCGCTATTTGTACACTCTACATAATAATAAATTAATAATATCGTATGGCCTCGGGTGCTGAGTGCAAGCTTTGTTATTTGACGCCCCCAGAGGGCAGCTTGCATGTCAAATTTTGTCTTTCCTTGGTGCGCAAAGCTCCTTGACACTATACCACTTTCTAGTAGAGAAAGGAGAAACTTTGTGTTGGCGGAAAATCCCGAGATTATTTTTGCCGTTATGAACACGACCTACTGAATTCATATAGGTTCTTTAACATGCCAACAACGTATGACATGCGTGCCGCAATTTTTGTTGCAGAAAATTGCCAACAATAATATCAAACACAGTTATGTAAACAAGTAGCTACGAGGCACGTCCAGAAAGTAAGTTCCGTTTGGTTATAAAATTAAATTGTGTACAGATATAGAAAAAATATTTATTGCACAACATTCTACACCTCTTAAAGTACTTTTCCACATAACTGCCGAACTTTTGCTGGCATTTGTCATAGCGTGGCACAAGATTTTGGATACCTTCTTCATAGAAGTTTGCCGCCTGTGTGTTCAACCAGTTGGAAACATCATTTTCCGAGGTGTCAAGATTTGTTTCGGCTTAACCTTTGCTGGGGATGAAGTGTGCCTCCATTCCATTGATTGCCGCTTACTTTCAGGGGTGTCGTAAGAAACCCAAGTTTCATCTCCTGTGACTATCTGTGTCAGAAATTCTTCGCCGCCTTCATTGTAACGGGTCAAAAACTGAAGTGCACTACCCATCTGTTTTGTTTTGTGTTGCTCCGTAAGAATCTTTGGTACCCAACGCCGGCAAAGTGTACGAAAGTTCAGTTTTTCGGTAACAATTTCACGAATTAGTGATCGTGAGATTTGGGGAAATTCCATAGCGAGAGCACTAATTGTAAACCGGCGATTTTCCCGGATCTTGTCATCAATCGCGTGAATCAGTTCTTCTGTAACCGCTGGAGCGGAACGTACAACAAGTTGAAGACACAAGCGGCACACGTCTATGAAGAAGGTATACAAAAACTCGTGCCACGCTACGACAAATGCCTGCAACATTTCGGCAGTTATATGGAAAAGTAGTTTAAGGGTTGTAGAATTTTATGCAATAAATATTTTTTCTGTATCTGTACACAATTTAATGTTATTGTTATTACCAAACGGAACTTACTTTCTGGACGTACTTTGTATTTGGGAACTATAGTAATTTCATCGGAGTATTTACACAACATTCCAGTCTTCTCTAAATGTGTGACAGGTAATGAGTTCCAATTATCAATATCACGATTATTGAAATAATATTTCCCATAATTTGTACGCTGTGGTCGGCCCTTAACTTTATGCGGATGATCTGCCATGCTCTGGTAGGTGGGATTTTCCAGACGTTTGCTTAGTTCTCTCCATACTGGCCGATTAGTGTAAGTGTTAAACATAGCGTATAGCCCGGATTTCGTCCTTCTATCTTCAGATATTCCCACCCTAGTTTTTCTATCGATCATTCGAGTTACACTACTTCTAGGATTAAAATCGTTGAGCAGAAACCTAGCAGTCTTCCTTTGTACCATCTCCCTCTCATTAATGAGCCCTACTTGATATGGGTCCGAAACCGCTGAGCCGCATTCCAAGATTGGCCTCGCTAGGTTCAAATATCCTAATATTTTCTGGTAGAGCGACTGCCTTTTAATACCCGCATTACAAAATGAAGTGATTTGTACGCTTTGGAGACGACACAACCCACATTCCTTACATGGATGCCCAAGTATTTGCACGAGTCTTCTTCTACAAGTATTTCCGAGCCGATATTATATTGAAAATCATGCCTTCGTCCTCTCCCTATTCTCATGAAACTACATTTACTCGTATATATCTTCTTTTTGTTGTCAACCGACCATTCATGGACCAGGTTGAGGTCAGTTTGTAACTCAGAAATAACTTTTTTAAATGTATCCGGCCTAGTCATGTCTTGTTTAAGTTATTTTCTTATCTTCTGAGATCTCACGAACCTTGTGATTCGTGTGTGTGTGAACTGTGTGATGTTAGGTGTGGCAGATACTACTTGCAATTTTGCAAAATGAGATCAAAATCTTTGTGTGATTATGCTAATCAAATCTAATGCACATCGTGTGGAATTCTTTTAATAAATTATCTTATGAGTATATGTTAAAATATAGCATAGTTGAGCATATAGTTTACTACTCCAATAGCAGCTTATCCAAATATCAATTGTTTAAATATATGAGCGAGTAAACAAGTGCATGTTGTATTAAATAGAGAAGTGCTGCACACACTGGATAGTAATGCAAATAAGTGACTATCTTAAATATTCGATGTTATGAATAAACAGCTGATTTTTTACTTGAAATTAAACATAATGGTTGATATAATAATGTTATTGGTTTTATGTCCCTTTTAACTACCCTGGCTTTTAGAGACGCCGGGGTGCCGGAATTTTGCCCCGAAGGGGATCTTTAACGTGCCAGTAAATGTACTGACACGGCTCCCTCGCATTTGCGCACCCTCAAATGCCAGTTGACTGCGCCAAGCTTCGAACCTGCACATAATGGTTGAAATTAGTGCATGAATTCATTAACAAAATACAATAAAATCTAACATAAATGGTACAAATTAAAATAAAAAATACTATTTGAATCTTGCCATGAGATTGAGTCGAACCATCGACCTTATAGGTACGGTAAACCCTACAACATTGAGGTTGAAGTTCCCTGTTCAACGCTCGTATCTGATGACCTGTGACCTCATGAATACGCGTATTGAAGAGCTATAATCTCAATACTTAAAGCTCATAAGCTGATGATGTTTTATCTGCGTAGGCTGACTTGATGGAGACTCCACAAAAATCATACTGTTACGTAGTTGTTAATTAATTTTAAAGGTTTTGAAGATATTGATCATTAGCCCCATGCACTTGGGTGTGTGTCAATTTGACTGATAACCTGTGTTTCTGTGGTGGCTGTAGTAGCGTGTGTAACTGTAATTATTAAGGAGTAGGTACCCGGGGGCTCGAAATAAGGTACAATCCCAGCATTTTCTTGGAAACAGTTGGGGAAAAATAGCTGCTGTCAGCTCCGATCTCAGGACTTTTCTGGAGCTTCTCCCTTACGTTCGTGGTGAGTGATTTAACGCGAATGGCTAAGTTGCAGTCTTGTCACACCCCTACTCAACACCGGTCCACATGTGCCTGCTATTGCTGCAGGTCAGCCTTTGTGCAACACGCCACACAACATTACTACTGGGCTAGAGTACGAATGACGTCATATTACATAATATAAGAGTGGACAAGGAACATGACCCCATTGCACACCACCGGTATTAAACGTTTTCTCAAATCATTCAGCTGCCACTTCAAACAATACCTTAAGTTCCATTTTGACATCTCCATCTCAAAACTGTTGAATTGAAGTTTTCCTACACCAATATACAATACATGAAGGAAGCTACGACATTTTACCATAAGCATTGCCTACGTAATTTTCAACAAAGGTAATGGAGTATCGGAACAAGAGAAAAAATAATAACCTTAATGCATTTTTTTAAATAAGTTTTATAAGTTATAAATAAGCATATCTTATGAATGTTTACACTGTTATGCCGCAAGTGATGAATATGAGTTCAAAAATATGACTCGAAACAATTGGACACTGTCATAAAAAAAAGATACAGTCAGTCTGAGAGGCTAGACTTTATATCATTTCAAATGACGCATGCTACAAATGCTACACATGTTAGAAAGGCTCAGGAGGGCTTCTCGCTTTGCTCGAAGCCCCAGGACTCTTTAAACAGACTCCATTACCCATTAACTTAGGCTTCCCGCGCGGGGAACGGAGAGCGGGAGGTGCACTCTGCTGAATGACGTCACTCACTCGCCGTCTCCGTATCGCATATCGCCAGACCCCAGGAGTAAACTCAGACTCAACAGACTCCATTACCCTTTAACTTAGGCTTCCCGCGCGGGAACGGAGAGCGGGAGGTGCACTCTTCTGCATGACGTCACGCACTCGCCGTTTCCGTATCGCATAACGCCAGACCCCAGGAGTCAACTCAGACTCGGTGCATATGCACTGAACAACATGATGACGTCATACACGCCGTAACCGTAACGCATAACGGTAGACCAAAGCATAACGATGAAGTCTACAAGATCATTTGAAATGATAAAAATAATTTTTATTTGTATTGACTACGTGGAATTTTATGTACTAATTTTAAACTAAGTTGCAGTGTTAGACAAAATCACTGTGCACTCACGAAAGAAAACATACAGTAATATATAGCATGATATGTAGGGTAAAGTTAAGTAACTCCGTGATACTAAGCTTTTTTTTGTTACTATTTCTGATATTTTAGATTTCAGTTATTTCGATTCATTTCATGTTAAAGAGGAATTCCCCACATAATATTTATGGCATATATCTTGCAAATATTCGTACTTTATTTCAAGGTATTAACTAACAAAATCCGGTAGTAGAAGTAGGTAACGCCGTGATATTCAAGTTATTCAAGTTTCTATTACCCCATATTGCCTATATTGAACCATTTCACTACACAGTTTTTTATAGAAAAAAATCTATTAAAATATTTCATTAAACATATTTTAAGTCTTCTTAGTCACTATCAGATTCCTCACACCTATCACACATAAAATAGACATTATAGGTACCAGACATTACAAAACTGATAATCAATCCATTCGGCTCCATTCTTCATCTTGGTGTCATCCGCCAGGGGAGCCACCTAACGCACCACAACCATCATCGTCATTGTTTTGGGGTTTGGAATTAGGCCAAGACCGATCTATTGTGTCCATCTTGACACACTATCTTCACTTCAAATTCAGGTGACACAACGAATGGATTTCCAATTTTTGCAAGCTTGCACTTCCTGGATAGGCTGAATATTTTGTGCAATAATCCTTTAGTGTACTCCACGGGATATTAAAACGTCTATTGGCCTTGTATACTGACCATTCTTCTTCCATCATCGACCTCAATGCTTCTTTAAGTGTTTCAGCTCTGTAGGAGCAAGACCAACTACAATCCTCAGACATTAATGTAGAAAAAACATGGCGGCGATGGTTGCCCTACCCATAGCTAAGATCATGTCATTGGGCTTGTCACGGTTCGTGTAAATTATTATTTTTGCTCACCTAAGAGCATAAAAGATATCACAAGACGAGACTAGGTTCCGAAGAAATAGGCCTCAATTATTTAGACTTACCTGAATTAATTTATCTATATAGTGCTGGCCTCGAATTATAGGTTTCTTCGTCTTCATCCAAGGGGCAGCTACAATAGTCTCACTGTTTCTGTGGTTGAATAAGAAGCTTTTTGGCGAGTTATCACGATTTGTATTTAAGTTCAGTAATTATAGATTAATATTATCAGCATGAAATCAAACAGATTCTGAAGTAGGAGAGAAGAAAGTACCGTACCCGGTTACTGAAATGCTGTCCCAGCACATGCGGAGTATTTGTGTACACAATCGGAATGAGAATAGTTGCCTTAAATAACCGAACCAACGCTATCATCATCATCATCATCATATATATTATTTCAGTAGTATGCATCCCTCCTGCGGCGCTCTCAAGCGACCGATCGTAACAAATGAGCATTCAAATTAAAGAGAATAGACATTAGCAGTGACTTATTGCAATATAATTTCATAAATATCTATAATATCTTTAAAAAATGACTTTAAAAAAATTGTACGAAGTGTGCGATTTACAAACACCGTTGATGTAGGAAAATACGCTCCATAATTGCTGCCCCCGGGCCGCTGTGACGCCTGTTTCATTTCATATTAACATTCTGAGGTCTTTCCTTTATCCTGAAATGTAAATAGTGTTCTATAGTCATTTAGTTGAAATAAAAACTTAACCTTTCTCCTTAGGTGTCTCATTATAAACCTATTGGGGAAAGTGTGTTTTATGAGCATGCGAGATTTTTCGCACGGGTCCGCTAGTAGAGATTTAATTCAATTAAGACCTCTCATGGAATTGTCTAAAATCTCGGGTAAAACATCACACCGAATTAGTGGATTGAAATATGCAAAGAAGTCGTCGTGTGGATATCTGAACATAATTATGGAGATTACCACACACACAAAGGACACGATAATATGTTACCAACTAACCTATTAAACATTCGCTGTTACCGTTTGGAATAGTTGGACGCTGGAAATAGTTGATTTAGTAAAGTAATGTAGGTAGGAAAGCACTATCTCCCTCTTACGGAATTATCGCAGCACACCATCTCGCAATATAAGTACATAATTGGCAAGTTACTCACAACATTTTATTATACACATCATAATTAAAAATAACTTGCAAGCTGTAAGAATCACAAAAGTATGAATAATGACGGGACACAATGAGTTCACTGTTTGGCACAGAGGAAACATTTTCCTTAACCAATAAAAAAAGTTCACTGTATTATTTGGCGTGTATACAAGACAATGTAGATCATCTGCCAGACTGGTAAGAATTTACGGAGACACATGTTGCTAAGCGTTCAACGTTCAACGTCAACGGTTTGGTCTAGCCGTAGATGCTCATTGCGTTTTCCCTTTACGTTCGACATTACTGAACTGTACTAAGCTATTATTATATTGTCACTAACTAGCAAATCATTGCGGTGTATATTCTTGAGACACTTCTATTAATGCTGTAGTCTTAGGTACTTCAACATCTGCAGTAAATGACACAATGCCATCGGTCGACTGAACAATCATCACACAAACGAACTAGTCCATAATAAGCGTATTATCACATATTTACACCCGATTGCAGTACATTAACGCGACTGGACTTTACAGACATACAGAAGACACTAAAAATTACAGATGAGCGACAGATTATCCCAACTTTCATCAAACGAAGCTAATCAAAGGTAAACAGTGTATCCCAGCAACGAATGTAAACAATATGCCGGGGCTTCAGCATACGCCATTTTCACACTTTCGAGACCTGCATTAAGGTCTGAGTATTGTAGTTGGTCTTGGTAGGAGCGAGCCTCTTTATTCCGTTTTGGCGCCATTTCAGCGTCTAACCTAAGAAAAACGTACTTATTGCTAAGCTCACACACCTTGCATGCGTAACACTACATGCATGTAAGTTTTGTATGCGAATGGTCTGCATCTTACCTCTGACTGGTGTTAAAATGAAACTTATAAAATGAAACAGCTGTTTATAAGAAATTAAAATCTTCACCACAGATTTCACTGGATGTGGATCACTTGTTGAAATGTCAACTCTCTGTTAATATATTTTTAAACCTCATTGAGTTGGTCAAAGATAGAACGCAAGGGCTTCCTGAATTCCTGGATACTACTGCCATCTGTTGGTAAAATCTTAGAACTTTCGGAATTGAACCTACGTGGTAGTGATAGAGGAAATACGCTTTATCACGGTGTCACTTGATATCACGGAGTAACTTGACTCTACCCTATTTCATGACTTGGTATAACCACGGTATTCCTCAAAGATGCAGTACTCTTATAGGAAATGATTGGTTCAGGATCATTGTAACCCTAAAGGATTTAATGGGAACATACAGCTTGAGGGGCCAATACAATAACTATTGTAATATTATAACTGTGCCTGTCATAAATCTTGTACAACAATTATATTCATTTCCAAGGAAGCACACACATCTTGCTATTAGTAGAATAGTTTTACATTTTCAAATTCGAATCGTAACTATCCATTTTTCAAAATTTGGTCCACGCTTTGTGCTGATCCTTACCGTTTCCCTCAAATCTCCCAAGTTTATAGGAATTTTTGGGCTTCATCATTCTCCTGTTGGGGGTGTGGTGGTGCAGCGGTCAAGCTGTTGGTCTCTCACCAAAGTGGACTGGGTTTGATTCCCGGTCAATGCATGTGAGATTTTCGAAGTGAAATGCCATGCGTTGTGGTTTGGATTCCACGTAAAAAGGAGGTTCCGTGGCTCATAATCACAAGATTCACGTAAGACTACAATCTTCCTTTCCTTTCATTCTCCTGTAACGCCACATTTCAAACGATTCTATTTTCCTCTTTTCTGCTGCACCAACAGTCCAAGTTTCACTTCCATAGAGTGTCATGCTCCAGACAAAGGCTTTCAAAAGGACTTCCTAATACCTAAGTCTACATTCGATGTCAGCAGATTCCTTAGCTTTAAGATTACTAAATATGAAAATCCCATGTCAACATTAATTCCACGTTTAAGACTTCTGCGGAAAAATTTCGTCACTACAGCGTCACTAAAAGAAGAGAAGTTAAAATGATCGTTAAACCCTTATAGTTGTGGATTGAGGGGCATGTACAGGATGTGCAGGATATACTGCGATACCATGTGTTACAACTCATAGAAGACCACCACCCCGTGGTGTAGTGGCTAGTATTCTTAGCTGTCACCCCAGAGATTCCGGATGTGATTCTCTGCGAAATTTAATTTTCGTCTGAGGGTTTCAACAGTATTCACTCAGCCTCGAGGTGTAGAACTGAGAAGATGTGAGTTCGATTCCCACTTCATCCATCCTCACAGTGGTTTTCCGTTTTTATCCACTTCTATCTCAGGCAAATGCCGGGATGGCTTCTAACACAAGACCTCGGTCGCATCTATCCCAATCATCACATGAATTACAAATACACACACTAATACTAACCTAACCCGTGGCAGTATAGCCCATGAAAGGCCTAGGCCTACCAAGCGATCGCTCTCCAGCCATTGGGTCTTCAGAATACGGGGTGACGCGTGGTCAGCGCGTCGGGTCCCTTTGGTCGTTAATCTTGGTCTCCGTAATCGAGGCGCGGAGTTACATGACCACGATGTGCAAACTCCTGAAATGAAAACCACCACCACCACCACCACCACCACCAACCAAAAATATTTTGTTAAATTTTAATGTTAATTTCTCAATTCATTGTGGCGTCTTCGGTGGCGTAGTTGGTAGCATGCTGAGCTACTATGCCCGAATTCGCGGGGCGAAACCCGGCCGAAGTCGTCGGATTTTTTAAGAGCGTTAAAAATCCCTCAGTATGCCTTCCTCCGGAGGCGAAGTAAAGCCGGCGGGCCCATGTTATATATTTATGGCATGTAAAAGAACCTTCCACTACCGTAACTAAACTTGTGTGAAGCTAAAATTTGTAGGTTAGATTTGATAACGTTTTATTACTTCCTAGGTTCGCCGCCATGTGCTGGCTGTGATGGCATCTAGTAGCCAAGTTCCCAACTAGATGTCGTGGACGGTAGAATTTGGTAGCAAAAGTAGGAACTACTTGAAAATTGATAGTGTGCAGTCCCTACTGGAATCACAGATAGCACACACTAATACAGCCATGACGATTAACAGCGGTTATCAGACAAATTCTACACACATCCAAAGTACACGGGGCTACATGACCACTTTGTCGCAGTCCCTAAACTAAGGAATCAACCAACTTAATTCATTGTCTACACCAGTGATTCTGAACCCGTAGAAGTCTGCGGACCACTCAGCGTGAAATTGAATCATGTACGGACCACCCGTCATCGCTCCCCTCTACACCCCCCCCCCCCTTCAATACACCTTATCAGTTGTAACCCTTCTTCAATAACACTCATTTTAAAGATATTTCAATTAAAAACCTGATAGTCATCGCCGCGAATACATTCGGACGATTTTCGTTCAACGCACACAGTTTTAGAAATCCCCATATATTGGCCACTTTTTAATAGGCTACGTGCTGGTGGACCCTTTTCTCCTGCGGACCACTCCTGTGGCACTCGCGGTTAAGAACCACTGGTCTACACACTTTAGAAATCCCGCAGGGGCTCACATCTAGTGGGACGTGGGTTGGCAACCACGGGACCCCAGCTGAGTCCGGCATTGCTTCCACTTACTTGTGCTGGGCTGCTCTCCGTCTTCTTTCCTGTCGACCTCTCATGGTCAACTCTTGTTCTCTTTCGACCCCGACGGTATTAGGGTATCCGAGGCCTAGGGAGTCTCTTCCTTTTCCCGCCTTAATTGGCCCTTGTCTCATGTTTCCTGATACCCTCCTTCTGCGAGGGGTCAGCCTTCTCTTTCTTTTCATGTTATCTCTTGCCTTCTCCTCAAGGCCCTCAAGGAGGCAGGGAGTATGTAGCCCCACCACTTCTGGTGCACCCTGGATATTGCTACACCCTCAGGGGCTCACGGCTGGTGTGTTCGGAAGTTGGCGACCCCGGGGGATTCCTGTGCTGAGTCAGCTTTTGTCCTCTTTTTGCACTGACTTTGGGGCGGGCCCTCTCATCTTTCCCCTTTCCTATCTGCCTTTCATGGCTCTCCTTCCTCCCAAGTCCCTCAATCCTCATTCCTCGAGGGTTGAGTGCAATTCTTTTCTTCCTGTCCTTTATTTGTCTTATCCTTTATTTGTTCTCCATTTCTTCTTCTAGTATGTAAGTCTGTAGTTAGTATTAGTTATAGTTTTCATTCTCATCTCATCTTTCACTATCACCCAAACCATTAGGGGCCGATAACCTAGATGTTAGGCCCCTTAAAACAACAATTATCATCATCATCATCATCATCATCATCATCATCATCATCATCATCATCATCACACTTTAGAAAAATATAAAAAACACGATCTATGAAGTTTACAACATATTTATGATATTTAGTTAAATCAGAAGAATCAGATCCCCCATTTATTGTGATAATCTAACCAATACATGTAATTTTTCTAGGAGTGTATTTTTACAGTATATTTATATCTCGTACCCCGCCCATTCATTGGGCATAATCGTGTTGAGCGACTGAAGAGCTACAAATAACAATTCACTTTAATACCAGCATGTAATGAAAAATAAGAAGCATTTTGAAACTCCTCATAATAAGGTACAGTCATTCATCATTAGTCATTTTACTGATTGCTGAGCGTCATGACCTCATTTCTTCACTTCATTAGTAACTACATCCTAGACGAGACGTATCCATCCTAAGCGATCTTCAGCCCTTCGTAAGACATCGTGAAGATGTAGGCCGGTGATCTTCTAACCATCTACTTGTTGTTCTACCTCTTGGTCTGGAACCTTCAATTTTGCCTTGTAGAATGGTCTTTTCTAAATTGTCTCCTTCTCTCCTCAAAGTGTGCCCCAGGAATTGGAGGTAACTTTCACTAACACGAGAAGATAAACGTATTGTGATGCTCAGTTCTTCTATAATGGAGGCATTAGTTCTTCTTTCTGTCTATGGTATACGTAGCATCCTCCGCCAACACCGCATCTCAAAGGCATCAATTCGGCTCTTGTCATTAGGTACAGTACAGCGTGTTTTTGTAATTTTCAGAATCGAGGGACTTCTTTTACCAAATTAATGGTTTCTGCCAATATTTTGAACTGTAATATTTGCCTCTGAAGTGTTTTTCTGCCTCATTTCTCTTAACGGGTTAAAGTTCGGTAACATAAGATATCTTCTGCAGAGCTGTAGACAAATCAACATGTATGCCTCTCACCAAGGCGGACCGGGTTCGATTCCCGGTCAATGCATGTGAGATTTTCGATGTGAAATGCCATGTCCTGTGGTTCGGATTCCACGTAAAACGTAGGTCCCGTGGCTTATGATCGCGAGATTAACGGTCACGTTAAACTACAAGCTTTTCAAATCAACATCCCGGGTTCGATTCCCGGTCAATGCATGTGAGATTTTCGAAGTGAAATGCCATGTCCTGTGGTTCGGATTCCACGTAAAAAGGAGGTCCCGTGGCTCATGATCTCAAGATTAACGGTCACGTTAAACTACAAGCTTCCTTCCTTTAAATCAACATCTTTACTCTGCAAAATCTCGAACAGATTGTAAGTTATAGCCAACGTTTTACATATTATAAAAGTAGATACAATAAACTGAAACTAACGTGCACAACTAACGGGCCCTCATTGCTTACGCGCCCCTATGTAATTGCCCCCTTGCCCCTCCCCCTTGGTGGCTTTGACGAACACTGTTTAGTGGCTCCCAGTTAGATCAGTGTTCCTTATAACCTGGAGGAGGGGTATCGATTTCTTGCCCTCTATAATCATGATCTGGTTGCCTGAGATAAGTAATGTAGATTTTCAGTTGTATTATCAGAAAGAACTGTTACATGAATTATTTATTCAGTAACACATTTCCCTAACAAATGGTAGTTTATTTTGGATGACATGTTTCTCTCGTCAAGTGAGCATCATCAGGTCCAAATATACAAGTAAAATCGCTCTAAAACCACTACCAAACCCACAATGCTACCAACAAATTTGGTCGCTGCCTTGCGTTTGCTGTTAGAGGACAGATACCGTTTGTGGGTAGCATTGTGGGTTTGGTAGTGCTTTTTAGAGCTATTTTGTCTTGTATATTTGGATCTGATGATGCTCGCTTAACAAGCGAAACATGTCGTCCAATTAAACCCCCACCATTATGTGTTGTTGTTGTTGTTTGAGTCTTCAGTCTTTTGACTGGTTTGATGCAGATCTCCATGCCTCCCTATACTGAGCTAATCGTTTTATCTCTTCATAGCTACCACACCCTACATCCGAGGCAATTTTTTTAACATATTCTAACCTTGGTCTACCCCTACAGTTCTTGTCCTCGACCCTTCCTTCCATAACTGAGCTTGCTATTCCTGGGTGTCATAATATGTGTCCTACCAACCTATCTCTTTTCTTCATTAGCAGTCGCCAGAAACATCTCTCCTCTCCCACTCGTCTTAATACCTCTTCATTTGTTACCCCCATCTGATCTTCATCATTCTCCTGTAACACCAAATTTTAAATACTTCAATTCTCCTCTTTTCTTCTGCACCAATAGTCCAAGTTTGACTTCCATAGAGTGCGTTATTGTATAAATAATTCAAATACTGTAATAGGGTGATGGAATTATTTAGTTTTATGAAACCCAACCAACATTGTATTTCTCCCGATGGTCGATATTTGGGCACCCTAGTGCTGACCGATTGAAGAGCAATTCTGTTGGTCGACTGTACAAGTTAAAATGATGAATCCTTGTTATTTAGATGATGTTATTGTATTCCTTCAGGCTACTAACTTCTCGACACAAAGTAGGAACGGACAAGCTCATGGTTGCTTGGTGCTCACAAGCACATGACCTATTATATTAGAGCCGCTTGGTATATTTCCATATCACAACAGAGGGCCCCTGCCCGTAGCTGGTCCAAGCTGACGAGGCTTTAAGCACATAATATAATAGTTTCAGTCTTCTTTATGGAAGTGCATATGGGCATTACACAGCAGTGCTCAGCTGCCGAGACGACCGCTTGCAAGAAGATAGCAAGCGCTAAATGTCACTGATTTAACTTGGCATTGGTTGAACGAAAGTTCTAATTTGAAATGCTAAATATGGAGCTCACGTGGCAACAACAACCACAAACAACAAGTTCTGTGAAGAACTGTAATTCTTTAATTTCCTTTTGTAATTGTCTGCTAAACTATGCATTTGTAAATACAAAACAGCAATGCCTTTGTGTGGGTACACTGTGATTGGAGACACTTAACCTTGGTGTGTACCAGATAAAAAAAATAAACAAACAATCAATCCAACAAACACACTCAGCCTACTTTTCTTAAAATTCAAGGTGTTTTACACTGTCTGTGGCACTAGCAGAGGTGAACAAGCCATGCCACAAAATAATCTTCAATAAACCACTCTACTTCAACCAACCCTTTTCCATAGTTACCGGAATGGATAAAGAAATAATACGTTTTGATGTATACTTAAAGTTAAAAAAAAAGAAAACTATTGTCATTTAATCCCGAAACAGAACAAAATTATGATACAAGAACTTGTCTATATAAAACACACAAAATGATTACAAAATGAAACTTATCTCCCCAGTGCCTTATTAGATTTGCATTCATATGAAACTGGCTTAGTTCTTTGGATGTCCTTCCTCTTCGCAAGTTCTTCAGTGTTGGGATTCAGGGATGAGGTGGCACTGTTTTTGAGATGCTGATCACTGAGTCCAGAACAGTACTTACTTTTCACTAAGTTCATGATGCTTTTTAACATATATGCGAGTATGTCGATAAGAATCTGCAACAATATCGCAGGGCCATGCCTCGTAGGTCAGAGAACGGAGATGTGGGAGGATAGGTTATTGACAGAAAGTGATACATTCCTGGGTATATGCATTTCCAAGCACCTCCTTGAACTTGGTGTGGATTGCCACCCCTGCACTAGAGTGTCAATGCGTTGTTGTTGCCACTGTTGTTAGTAATTCATTTTAGGGACTTGAGGCATCTTGGTAATCAGCTCCATATACTTGAATGTGTCTTATAAAATGTGTAAAGTAATAGTATTAAGTACTGCAAGTGTGAGGCAGCAGTCCAGCCGCTGAGTGTCTGGCTCTGACGTTTGGCGACTGTGGGAGAAGAGGGGCAAAGAGAACAATATAGCCAACTTACGGCAGTGAAAAGCTGTTAATAGAACCTTGAAACTTGCCATCATTGTAATTCTTCTCTAGCGTCTTCACTATGTATCGTGAAGTCCCACACCCCATTTGCAATTTTATGCATCATTTTGTTATTCCAACATTTCGCGGTTACAAAACCTACATTCTCCGATCGCAGTGGATTTCCGCCTGTTGGCGAAGTCGCTTACTACCCATGGAGGAAAGAATAAGAGGAGATGCCCTGAGCTCCTTTGAATGAAGCCAAGCGCAGCACCCAAAGTGGGCGTAACCTTATCCTGTATTCGGTGTTCCATGATTTGCATGAGGCATTGTGCATGGTATTTTCTGAGGTATCCTTTCAGGATATCTCTCCAGCCTTTTCTCACCTTAACTCATGCTGGAGCTGTAGTGATAAGTTATATATAGGCTATATACAGTGTGGTCCACCAGCCCCTTATTATTTAGTTTTATGAAACCCAACCAACATTGTATTTCTCCCGATGGTCGATATTGCTCTGCGCTGTGATTGTGTGACAGCAATGTAATTAGGTCATGGGTCTAGCAAAGAAAAACCGACCGTAAACTTTTCCCCGCCAATTACTACGGCCCATTCTACTAACATGTGACTTATTGCTCCTTGAAATAACACACATACACGTAATACGATCGAATTAATAGCTTACGCCACGTGATCTGTAATAGTAGAAAGTTAAATCAACACCATAAACCATGATTTAAGACTTTGACATGGACTTAAACGTTTGATGTGGGACGGCCACAGTAACTACAGCACGTTCAGCGTGCGGCATCTACCATGTGTTGGTGGCTCAGAGGGCACAGTTGGTCACTAGTCGTGGCCGAGTGAGGTGCGTGTGTGCGAGCTGTGTGACCGCATTGGAAGAGTGTACGTTTCCTAATACCGGTGCTTCCGATAGTTCCACGGGTGTACTGATCTTCCGTGTGTCATTCGGACAATACTTTTTCAAGTAGTGTTCCAGATAGGACAACAAATCCAGAAACCCAGAAAACCCCGCTGAAAATCATGTCTGGATACCAGAGGAAAAACACCGTACGCTCTCAATGGGACAGGCAGAGTTCTCGCCCCACACCAGGAGAAATTCACCGCTGGATTAGCGATACCCTCCGGTTGTCTGTCGACCAAGTAGAAGCCATCCAGTTAAATGCGCAAGTAAGAACCATGTACATCAAGGTAATCAGCATATCTACTTATCAGAAATTGCTAAATACTTTTGCAGCTCCTATTAAATTTCAGTATGACTCAGGCGAAATGACTAATGTTAAGCTCTCCACAGCGGATTCAAATTTTACCACAGTGCGTATATTTAATGTCCCACTCGAAGTTCCCCCTGAAATTTTCAAATCCGTCCTGTCGAAATATGGCACTGTGAGTGACGTCAGGAAAGAACAATGGTCTTCTGCTTATCAGTTCCCGGTGTATAATGGAATTTGCGCCGTCACTATGGAAATCAAACAAGATATCCCCTCCACTGAGACTTTTGGTGGCCATTCTGGCTACATATCTTATAATGGACAGAAACAGACCTGTTTAATTTGCAATGTTAACACACATCTACGTATCAACTGCCCAAAGAAAATGATTCCCCTCGGTATAAGTCCTACACAACAACGACGTGCCCAGTACTCGGTTGTTGTGACACAGCAAACGTCACATGGAAACATGCTTATTGATCAGTCAGCTGGGACACCAGCAGAAGTGACCTCTGACACAAATGACGCAGAACACGTACCTTGCACTGACCAGATCAGCGAGTTACAGAGTGCCCCTGTGCTATCGGCCACCTGTATGGCAGGCTTAGAGCCAACTCTGCCGTCACTACAGGCTGCCACAGAAATTTTGTCTTCACTGCCCCCACCTTCTCTGGTACCTACCGACTCACTTAAGCAGGTTGATCGGGGATCTGAGAACGTATCTAAGAAGATTAAAACAAATGCCTCGATTTCTGTCCCAGCCCCGAAGAATCAGTTCTACAAACGTTTCCGCAGCTGTGAAAAAGAAACAAAATCTTCATTCTACGTCATCTAGGGACCCACGAGCGCTCTCAAACGCTGACAGCTGGCCTATGAATGGCAGTCATAAGGAACTATCTCATCCTAATTTGACATAGTCCACCAGTATATTTCTCACCCGTGTCTTTTTTTTTTCTCGAGTCCACCTTCCAGTATGTCTAGCACAGCTTTTATACTTTTCTTAATGGCGCAATTTCTCACTGTGGCCACTGTGAATATCAATGTAATAGAATGCCCCCTGAAATTTCAACTGTTGGAGAGATTCATTCGAGATGCAGACATTGACATTGCTTTCATTGAAGAAGTTGCTATACCCTGTCTTCCCATATCTGCCTTCTACAAACAATACATCAATACCGGTAATACTAATAGAGGGACCGGATTCCTCATAAGACAAGATATCCCCCTCGAAGGTGTGCTATATCATCCATCAGGACGCATAATATCTGGACACATAAACAATACCACCCTGATAAATGTATATGCCCCATCCGGGTCCAACAAACGTGTGGAACGGAAAATGTTCTTTCAACAGAGTATACTGCCTCATCTGCACGACGTTAAGGAAAAACTTATTCTTGCAGGGGATTTCAATTGTATTCAACGCCCAGAGGATTCCACTAATCCATACCAAGGTGTCAACCCGGCTCTCAGGACCCTCCTTACCTCCCTACACCTCATTGATGCTGTGGATAGTTTAAGGGTGCCCCTGCCCCATTACACCTGTATAAGTCACAACTCCTCATCACGAATTGACCGCATCTACTTTTCCCAGGAACTTATCCAGCCTAGACGATATAAAGTGATACCTGCCAGTTTCACTAACCATCATGCAGTCGTATGTACAATCTCTTACTCCCATCCCATATTTCACATAAGAAGAGGTTATTGGAAATTGAATTGCTCGCTGTTACTGGAGGAGGAATGCCAAGATATTTTCAGACAACACTGGACTCGATGGGTCCAACAAAAATGCAACTTTCGCGACTGTGCAGACTGGTGGGATATTTTAGTTAAACCAGGGATCCGCCGCGTCTTTAAGAACATATCCTACCAAAGAGGTCGGGAAAGACGGGATACAGTTGAATTTTACTATCGAGTTCTTCGCCAGCTCCAGCAAAGATCTGATGCTGGGGAGCGTATGTATGACCAGATTCGGGAAGTTAAAACCAAGCTCCTGTCTCTACAGCAACGAACGCTCGCTCATATAAACGTGGCTTTAAAAGATCGTACAGTGCTCCCGGACGAAAGTACAAGTGTATACCATATCGCCAAAGGACAACGTGAGTGGCAACGTAAATATATCCACCGCCTCCGCACCAGTACTGGAAGTGTCGTCACCTCCCCTGACGCTATACGTAGTGAAATATCATTATTTTATCAACGGTTCTACGCTAAGGATCCAATTGATCCACAGCAGGTGACCCTATTGCTTTCATCTTGCAGTACCCAACTATCTTCGGACAACAAAACTCTGTTCAGCGCGGATATTACGGATGAAGAGATTCACTCTGTGGTTAAGCACCTCCCAAATAACCGCTCACCTGGCATTGATGGACTGCCATATGAACTGTATAAACACTTCTGGCCTCTCATTGGCAAATAATTTTGTCACGTCTTGCGTACCATTCTCCAACGTCGTGCTCTTTGTCAATCACATCGCGAGGGTACCATAGTCCTCATACCAAGAACATCCTCTCCCATGGCAGTTGGTGACTTCCGACCAGTTACTCTGCTCTGCAGTGATTATAAAGTCCTTACCAAAGTACTTGCATGCCGATTGAAGACTGTTCTACATGATATCATTGGTGATGAACAATGTTGCAGTATTCCTGGAAGAACTCTGTTAACTAACTTAGCGATACTACGGGACCTACACCTAAAGGCCGAAATGCTCCCCACTGAGCCAATGAGTTTTCTCACCTTAGATCTTGATAAAGCTTTCGACCGCATCAGTCATGAATACTTGTACATGGTCTTGCAGCACTTTGAATTTCCTGCAATCCTTATTGACTACATTCGTATGATAAATTGTAATGCTACGTCTCGAGTGCTCGTCAACGGTTTTCTTTCCCCTCTGATTCCAATACAACGATCAGTTAGGCAAGGATGTCCCTTTCCCATGCTACTTTTTGTCATTGGCCTTGAACCGTTCATTCGGACTACCCAGGTGAAGCTACAGGGTTACAAACTGTCCACACATGTTTTTGGCATGTGCGCCTATGCTGATGACGTATCAATATTGATCCGCAATAATGAAGACATCTCCCACATTGATAGCGTCCTTCAGCTCTACCATATCGCCTCTGGAGCACAATCGAACCCCCAGAAAACTGATTTGCTTCCGCTCAATACTAACTCAGTGATTACCCAGCAGCCCTGGTTCCGGATAATAAATGAGGTGAAAATTCTTGGCATTACCTGGAAGCAATCGCTTCTGGACACAGTGCAAGCAAACTGGACTAAGGTCATTGCCAAAGTTAGGGGAGTGCTGATCCAATTTGATCAAAGAAACCTCAATATAGTGCAACGGGTCATGGCCCTCAACGTGTTTGCGCTCTCTAAAATATGGTATGTCGCACAACTTTTGCCACTTCCCAAAATGTTTGAGAGCCAATTGTCGAAATATACAGGTTGGTTTATATGGCAAGGATTTCTGTTTCGAGTACAACGGGAACAGTTGTATCTCCCATCCCGGCAAGGCGGGCTAGGGCTAACAGCTCATGGCATGAAATGCCGTGCACTCCTCTGCAAGAAAGATATCACCATCCTTTCCCAACATGACACTTTTACGAAAGCGCTATACAAAGATATTCGAAACACAGCCCGTGGTTGTGATAGAGCTTTGCCAAAGATATTTAGGGACCATCAACAGCACCTTCTGGAAACTGTTCGCCAAATGCCTTCAGGGACTGTTCCAACGACGAAAAGTATTTATAACATGTTGCGGCAAGTGGTACACTCCAAACCGCGAATCGAGGCCACCACCCTCTACGTCCATTGGCCCACTGTTTGGAAAAATTTTGGGGCTATGACCATTTCTTCTGCTGTACACTCCCAGGTTTTTATCTTCCTCAACGATCTCATCCCAACGGCTCTACGGCGATATACCATCCGTCTTGAAGCTTACCCATGGTGTACTACATGTGGTCAAACTGATACGGCGATACACCGCTTCACATCATGCACGCGAGTTGCCTCCAAGTGGCTGTGGTGTAAGGGAAAAGTATGTCAACTATTAAATGTGCCCACGGGTGACCTTGATGACAGGAAGTTGATTCGTTTGTCGGTGACCGCCTTCCCCCAAATTAAACAGACTGCCATTGTGTGGATAATGGGCCAATATGTACACTTCGTGATGGACAATGATCAACATTTCTCGTTCCTGGATCTCATGTATCACCTGCAGAAAGAGCGTTGGAAGCTTAGTGAAAGTGGACAATTGTACGATAAATATGGACACTATCTGGATTTTCTTGTGATGTAATAGTATGGTATTTATCATATCAGAAAATTCTGTAATTCTGTAGAGAGCTAAAAAAAAAAAAAAAAAAAAAAAAAAAAAAAGGTTAAAGCCTGACCGTACGTGGTGGGCGCGAGCTGTAGAATGCTACTTCGAATCCAGTAGAAGGCATACTTTTTTGAACAAAAGCCCACATTCCATTTTAGTGGGGACGTAACTACATTGCCACATTTATTGCCTTGCGACGTATTTTTGTGAAGAGTATGTTGAATTTTTATGATTTATAAAGAGAATTCGATCGCATTGGTACGTTATGCCACGTGACCTGTAATGGCAGAAAATTAAAAAACTGACATGAATATTAACATAACATATCGAAGTGTCGCTCCGGAGGTCCGGGTTCGATTCCCTGCTCTGCCAAGAAATGTAATACTTGTCTGAGGGCTGAAATTGGGTACACTTAGCCTCCTGAAACAAATATGAGAAGAGGTGGGTTCGATTCCCACCTCAGCCAACCTGGAAATGGTTTTCCGTGGTTTCCCATTTCTACTCCAGCTAAATTCCGGGACAGATTCTATCTTAAGGCCACGGCCGCCTCCTTCCCAATCCTTAATTGCAAATATACACATCATTATAAGCCCGCAATAACTCAGGTTATCAGACAAATTCTACACACACACCCAAGTAAACGGGGCTAAATGACCGCGATGTTCTAGCCCCTCAAACGAAACAAAACAACAACACATATCGAAGGATATTCTGATCGCCAGTGCTTGCATCGAAGTATACGTATTCCTTAGAATTTCCCATGGTATTTTAGCCTACTTTCGATTTTTGCAAAAGATGAAAGTAGACTTATGGGATCTACACAGGGCCAAAAATTGTGTGTCTGTCTGGTGTGTGTGTGTGTGAGTGTGTGTACTCTGAATATCTGGCCCCCCTATCAATTCGAACACGGTGAAACTGAATTGAACTAAATTTGGTACAGAGATAGAACTAGCAAAGGACACCTCAGTGTCATGTTTTATATCGCCGCCATCTTGACGGAAACGTAATGGCGACCACCCTAATGTTCAAAGCTTAAATCAAATTACGAATTACCTAATCATCCGATCTCTACCAAATTTAGCAACAACATATATTTATATGGTGGGCGTCTTTTGTCTAAACTGCAAGGTAATCAACTCAATAGTTTGCAGATCGCGGCCATGTATGTGTGCAAATCGATTCCCCCTATCAATAAAAACACGGCGAAACCGAATTGAACGATATTTGGTACAGAGGTAGCACTAGCAAAGGACACCTCAGTGTCATGTTTTATATCGCCACCATCTTGACGAATACGTAATGGCGGCCTCCCAAATGATAAAAGCTTAAATAAATTACGACCAACCTAATAATCTGATCTCTACCAAATTTTGCAACAACATACCTTTATGTGGGAAGCATATTTTGACCAAACTACAAGATCATCAGCCCAACAGTTTGTATATGGCGGCCATGTATGTGTGCAAATCGATTTCCCCTATCAATTCAAACACGGTGAAACCGAATTGAACGAAATTTGGTACAGACGTAGCACTGGCAAAGGAAACCTCAGTGTCATGTTTTATATCGCCACTATCTTGACGGAAACGTAATGGTGGCCACCCAAATGTTCAAAGCTTAAATCAAATTACGACTAACCTAATCATCCGATCTCTACCAAATTTTTCAACAACATATACTTACATGGCGAGCATCGTTTGACTAAACTACAAGGTCATCAGCCATAAGTTTGCAGATGGCGGCCATTTATGTGAGCAAATTAATTCCCCCTATCAATTCAAACACGGTGAAACCGAAATGAACGAAATTTGGTACAGAGGTAGCACTAGCAAAGGGCACTCCAGTGTCATGTTTTATATAGCCGCCATCTTGACGACAACGGAATGGCACCCATCCAAATGTTAAAAGCTTAAATCAAATTACGACCAACCTAATCATTTGATCTCTACCAAATTTTTCAACAACAAACCTTTTTGTGTGAAGCATCTTTTGACTGAACTACAAGGTCATCAGGCCAATAATGTGCGGATGGCGGCCATGTATGTGAGCAAATTAATTCCCCCTATCAATTCAAACACGGTGAAACCGAAATGAACGAAATTTGGTACAGAGGTAGCACTAGCAAAGGCCATCTCAGTGTCATGTTTTATATCGCCGCCATCTTGACGGTAACGGAATCCCGGCCACCCAAATGTTAAAAGCTTAAATCAAATTACGACCAACCTAATCATTTGATCCCCACCAAATTTTTCAACAGCATACCTTTTTGTGGGAAGCATCTTTTGACTGAACTACAAGGTCAGCAGCCCAATAGTTTGCAGATAGCGGCCATGTATGTGTGCAAATCGATTCCCCAGGTCAATTCAAACACGGTGAAACCGAATTGAATGATTTTTTTTACAGAGGTAGCACTAGCAAAGGGCACCTCATATTCATGTATAATATCCGTATAGCACATTGTATTTCAAGAAGCTTCTACAACCAACATTCAATTATACTCCTTCAAAAGGACAAAGAGTTATAACAATGCCCATGCATTTTGGAGAAAGTAGGCTATACGTTCTTTACTGAACATCTTGTTTTGTTATTAAATTTTAACAAAAAGTCTTAGCATATCTTTAGGCCCGTATCACACGACACTCGCTGGCAAGGAAGCTGCTGTGATCGCTGGTACAAAATCTTGCATGATTCTGTTCTCTTCGTCAGTACACCTGCTAGTATGACCGAAGTGTATCACACGCTAGCTTTTTGCACGCTAAGTTGTATGAAATAAAACCGAAGGGCTGTCGTATGAGGGCATTATTTGCAGTTCATTGGCCATATTAACGCAAAGCGGTCGCGAAACTTGCTTTAAGTAATTAGAAAACATGCCAGGTACTGAATGAATGCATTCCAATCAATATCTAACTGTAATAATTGAATATTTTACCATACGCGTTAATAAGAAGCGCAACAAAAACCGCCACAATGTGTTTGAAATGTGTGCAAGTGTCATTGCGCCTACTCGCTCTTTTGATGATCCTGGGTTCAAGACTATCCAAAGGCAGATTTTTTAAATTCTTTTAAACTATTTTATTATACTCTCCCTACATCGTACAGCAAGATTTCAACTTGGTTTCGTTCACATTATCTACGAAGACGATAGGGAAAGTTATTTTCTTGTCTAATTTAAATGGTTATTTTCCCTAAATACTGTTCAAAACCGTGGATGGATACTATTCGTTATAATTATTATTATTTTTGGTCAATTTTACCCTCCAGGTTGGGGTTTCCCACGGACTCAGCGACGGATCCCATCATTACCGCCTCTACGGGCGGTGTCCTGGAGCTTGAAACATCTCGTACTGGGGATACAACTAGGGAGGTGGGATCAGCACCTCGCCCAGGAGGCCTCACCTGCAAATCGAACAGGGTCCTCTTGAGGGATGGGAAGGGAGGGGAAGATCGGGAGGGATAGGCAAGGAAGAGGGAAGGAGGCGGCCGTGGCCGTACGGTAGGTAGCATCCCGGCATTTGCCCGAAGGTGAAGTGGGAAACCACGGAAAACCACTTTGAGGAAGGCTGAGGTGGGAATCGAACCCCCTCTACTCATTTGGACCACCCGAGGCTGAGTAGACCCCGTCCCAGTCCTCATACCACTTTTCAAATTTCGTGGCAGATCCGGGAATCGAATCCAGGACGTCCGGGGTGGCAGCTAATCACGCTGACCACTACGCAACGGAGGCGTCTCTATTCGTGATCATTAGAATTTTAATAGTTCAATATTTATCCCAGAATAATAATATGACACGTTCTGTAATTATTGCCTTGCTGCGAGGCTCAGCGGTAACGTTCTCGCTTGCTGTACCCAAGGTTGCAGGTTCGTATCCTGGCGCAGTCAGCTGGCATTTGAGGGTGCGCAAATGCGAGGGAGCCGTGTCAGTAGATTTACTGGCACGTTGAAGGTTCCCTTGGGAGCAAAATTCCGACACCCCGGCGTATCTAAAAGCCAGAGCAGTTAAAAGGGACGTAAAACCAATAATGTTATAATTATCTGTATTTACTGTATGTTTGGGGAAGATGACCTCGTAGTTCCGCCCCTTTAAACCTCACTAACTAACTATTAATGTAAGTGTATAGCACGGGCTTTTCGCACAGACGCCGTTTAAAGAAATTATAATTTCGGTCTGATGTACTTATTCGTGAGCCTACCCACATAACAAATAGATTTGTTTATGTGGGTCGTCTGAGTGAGTCGGAGTTTTCCTTTAAACAAAGGTGGTCAAAATTTCGAACACTTGTTACCTTGAATATACAGGATACCTTGCTTTCGTTCTACAGATCATTATGTCGTCGTCCAATCTGGCTGCGAACCATCGGATAAGTACGGTCCTTCTGAGGACCATATAAAAAATCACTTGTTGGAACAGATAGATATGCGTCCATAATACATCCACAATAAACGACATTAAGCAAAATAAAATTGTACTAGTTCAAGGTTCGTACCTACTACAATGTGACTTCGTTGACGCTACTCTATCAATTCTTGATTTAGCCACCATAGCTACCGAGAACCATGGTGTATTGCTGGCACGTATTGAATCTATTCGTAGACACTTCCTGTCCAAACGTAAGAAGGTGTTATTCGGAGCTCTGATCGTATCAATCATGCATTGAAAGAACACTGCCACTATTGATTTCTACTATATTCGCGAGGATGTACTCAACGGTAAAGTTGTACAATGGACGTAAAGCAGCAGATACTAATGTTTTTAGGATTACTGTGATATACGCGTTAGTTGGGTTGCCTTCCTTAAAAAAAATAAAAAAAAAGGCTGGTGGACCACACTGTATATATAAAACTCTTCAATTCTAATCTCAGCATGTTTACCCTACATACCAAAAAAAAAAAAGCCATTTCTCTGCAAATCCCAAATTATCAAACAGCTTCTGGTCAATAATTACGGTAGGCCTACGTAATGAATCAATTCGAGGCTAATCGCCAAGTTTCTACCCCCGCAAACAAAATACCGTACGGTACAAAAAGTATAGGCTATACCGTATTTTTGTGCAAATATGAGTCCTTTTTTAAGTGTTTATTAATTTTAAGGTTTGTCTTCTTGAATATCAAAATGTGCACGAACAATGAGTGAAAGTGGCTGTTCTCGAAATTAGGCCTAAAAACTGATGAATGCCTCAACAGCAATAAGAACGTAAAAATCAATTTGGTGTAAATACCGTAATTAGTTCGGCATCATTAGTTCCCAAGATGTTCCTTCTTTGGTATAACTCGCACCTTCAGACACCTGCATTCAATTTAATCAGTGTTTCAGCGTATTTTTACGTTTTGCCCCGTCTTTCGTGCAAAACTAGCCTCGCAAAGGTGCTCTCATATTTATATTTAAATGCGATTTTAAAACGATAACGCAGCTTATTTGTGCCAAGTACAGTGATGTACAGAGTGTATTCTGCCTATCCAAGAAAAAATCTTGACTTGTCATTGCAGTTTTATGTCACTAAAATCCAAGACTAGTTGGAGTGGTTTACGGCTTTAAGCATAGGAACATCCAGTTTCTTGCTCCCCAAAGTGGGCGTGCCGTTTGGTTTCAGCAGCTTGCACTAGGCAGCGCAGCGAAGGCATCTCCTTCCGTTCTTTCCTCCATGTTACTACCGTGAAGAATGTTGTCACCTGTACCAATCAGCGGTTTTCCCGGAAAGCTGGTCTTTAAATTTAGCCCGATGTTGTCACGGCTCTCTTCAGTTGCTCTGTGCGTTAGTGCGGGTTTGATGTTTTATTGTCTTGTGTGTGCACAATTACCGATTAACTGTGTGTAAGCATATTACTTTAGTAATACGGTCAGCGGTTCATCAGAATTCATTTAAAACATGTTAAATATTTTATGTATTCCACGTTGTTTTATATTTCGCGGTTCAGAACCGGCAACGCTGTCTCCCTCCCTCATGAGAAATGTCAGAGCCGGACATTCGGCGGCTGGACTGTGACTGTTAGGATCAGGGATCGTACCATCCAGGCATTTTCCTGGAGGGAATGTAAAAAAAACAGAGGGGAAACAAGACTCAGGATGGTCGTTGTCAGGTCAGATATTGGAAATTTTGATCTCACTACTTCCAGGAAAGGTATATCGACTATACTATACTCAGCAAAATCATTCCTCAAATCGGCTGAACTACATACACGGACAATAGTGTGGCAAGAATGTGTCGAGTGCATTAGGCTTTTTAAGTCGGCTGTCAGAACTCCCGAGAGGTAATGTCACGTGAATGGGAGTAGATGACACTTCACACATTCTCTGAAAATGCAACGGTTGCTCAATGGCAGGGTAGCACCGGTACAGTGCCCACGCTATACCTGCGCCGGTAACTCACGTCACTACTTCCAGGAAAGGTATATCGACTATACTATATAATGCGAGCGTCCCGTGGGGTGATCGATTGCCTGCAGATCTGTTTTTGTTTCCTGATGTCGTCCTAACTATCTTCGTTTGTTCTGAACAAATATAAATAGAGCCAATATCGTCTACAAGGGAGCACTTGGCTGAAGCGATAACTGATAGCATAGCCTGTTAATATACGATATGCATGAACGACGGGAACAAACCCCACGACGTCCGGCTTTGGCCACTGTTGCTCTGTTTGGCAGACGGTTTTGTTCTCATGGCAAGGGTACAACCGAAATAACACCCTTGATATATTTATTACTAGAACCCATCACCCCCGGTTTCGCCCGGTACCTTTAACGGTTTACCCAGCGTAAGGTTAAAGGGCGCACGGACGGCAGGTCCCAGACGCAATTCAGAAAAGCCGAGAGGAACAGTGAAACTCCACACACTTAATACTCTTCTCTGAAGTCATAACTCGACACGACTCGTCAGTTTAATGCTAGCCGAAGTTGGGGTGATAGGCCCACTCGCTAGCTTGCAAACTCGCTCCGAAGCTAGTATTTCAAATTTCCACTGATTGGAAATTGTTGGAAGAAATGAAAACGTAAAAACCCTTATAGTGGGCGATGTATTAAAGATAGAGAGATGCTGTCGGGAACTTTTTTGTAGAACTTTTCATGCTGAACAATTCTTACACTCGTAGTATATAGATAGTTTTAACGGGTTACCCAGCGTAAGCTTAAAAGGTGAACGGGCGGCATATTTTTCTTCGACTCGATTCACTAAAATCGTTACTGCTCGGCTTCCTTTGGGCATAAATGAATGTTTTTCTACAGAAACCTTTGTCGAGAAATCCTGTACACAATGGTGAAAGCCGCATCAAAATCCATCCAGTGGTTCTAGAGATTACCCGTTACAACCAAAAATTGGGTACTTTGTTTTGTACTATGTAAAGATTGGCTCATAGTGAAATTTGCTACACGTATGCCTACCCAAAACATAGGTTCGTTTAAGGTACGAGATCGTATTAATATTGATTAACGATGGAGTCATCTAAAAGAAAATGAATTCAGAAACAATTTAAGTTCCTTTCGTTGGAACTTGAACAGGAATTAGTTATTTCTTGAATGAGGAATTTGAACTGGAACTACAGTAATTCCTTATTGCCAATGAAAAACCTTGAACTGGACCTAGTTCCAATTTTTAGGGTTTTAGATTTTTCAACTTTCCACGCTGTGGTAACGATTACATTAAGTCATTATATATGAATTGCGGCCAATGGCCATAGCAGGGTATTTTAATTGAACGCCCGTAGACTCCCAGCAAGTTCAATTTCAAGTGGATCCAACTTTAACTACCAGATGCCACTGTCACTGACACATAGTGGCGAACGTTGGGACTTGAAAGAGCGATTCTAACCAAATATAACCTACAAATTTGACTACACGCTACTAATTGTAGTGGTAGGTTCATTTACTTGCCATAAATCTACTTTACTTCCTCTCCGAAGGAAGGCATACCGAAGGATTTTAACGCTCTTAAAAATCCGACGAATACTGCCGGCTTTGAACCCGCGATCTTGGACATAGCAGTTCAGCATGCTACTGACTACGCCACCAAAGCCTCTAAAAGTAATGAATGTCCATATTTCTTTATAGGAAAGTACGCGTAAAAATACCTTCATTAAACCTACCAAACGCCGTATTAGCCAGATAGTGAAAAGAACAGTTAAATGTGATTTCGTTACTTCTGCAAGTTCTTTGCAGTACCTACGTTCAGTTAAAATGGACCTATTTGTTATTGTGTATTTAAGATTGATACAGCCTGATAATTCATTCCTTGAACGTCCTGTTTGACTAGAGACATTACGGACATCAGTATCGTGCACTTATAAAATGTGTTGATATCAGATAATTTGTGATATTGTAAAATGCATGTCTGCTAGTGAATGCAACTATCATTGTGGCAAAGTTCTTAACAATGCACACTGTCTCGACACAGAAGATGAATTGCCAACATTGTTGTACGTCTGCCGAGGTTACATGTCTTGTACGCACTGTGCCTGGAGCGGTACATGCTGGGACATATAGAGTGGTTATGTAGCCTCGTGTACTTGGGTGTGTGTGGAATATGATGACTTTTTGATGGCTGTACTAGTGTATGAATTTGTAATCGAGGCAAGGATATGGGTAGGAGGCGGCCGTGGCCTTAATTTAGGTACCATACCTCTCATTCGCCTGGACTATAAGTGGGAAACCACTTCTAGGATAGCCGAGGTAGGAATCGAACTCACCTCTTCTCAGTTCTGCCTCACAACTGAGGTTACCCCTTTCCAGCCCCCAGACTAGAATTAAATTTTGTGGCAGAGCCAGGAATCGAACCCGAAGCTCCGTGGTGACACTCAAGAACGTTAGTTACTACGCCATAAGTGGACCAAAGAATTATTGAGAAATTTGCAAGGAAACGCAGATAGGGCGAGAGAGCACCCTACTGTCAAAGAAATAAATAAATAAAAAAAGAATGAAAGAAGGAGGAAGCAAATCCAGCCAGGAATCCCTCGGTCACCAACTCCTGCCCGAACTCACTGGCCGTGAGCTCTTATGGTATGGGAAACTTAGGTTCTTTCAGGGTGCACCATGCGTGGTGGGCTCCAACCCCTTCATCACCTCTTACCGTGGTCTGCTCGTCGAAAAATGAGTCTAATAGGAAAGAAAATGAAAAGGAAAGGTCTGTCCCTCGAAAAGCGAGTCTATCAGAAAAGAAAATGTAAAGGAAAGGAAAGGTCTGTTCCTCGAAAAGCGAGTCTATCAGAAAAGAAAATGAAAATGAAAGGAAAAGTCTGTTCCTCGAAAAGCGAGTCTATCAGAATAGAAGATGAAAATGAAAGGAAAAGTCTGTTCCTCGAAAAGCGAGTCTATCAGAAAAGAAACTGAAAAGGAAAGGAATGGTCTGTTCCACAAAAAGCGAGTCGATCAGAGAAGAAAATGAAAATGAAGGGAAAAGTCTGTTCCTCGAAAAGTGAGTCTATCAGAAAAGAAAATGAAAAGCAAAGGAAAAGTCTGTTCCTCGAAAAGCGAGTCTATCAGAAAAGAAAATGAAAATGAAAGGAAAAGTCTGTTCCTCGAAAAGCGAGTCTATCAGAATAGAAGATGAAAATGAAAGGAAAAGTCTGTTCCTCGAAAAGCGAGTCTATCAGAAAAGAAACTGAAAAGGAAAGGAATGGTCTGTTCCTCAAAAAGCGAGTCGATCAGAGAAGAAAATGAAAATGAAGGGAAAAGTCTGTTCCTCGAAAAGCGAGTCTATCAGAAAAGAAAATGAAAATGAAAGGAAAAGTCTGTTCCTCGAAAAGCGAGTCTATCAGAAAAGAAAATGAAAGTGAAAGGAAAAGTCTGTTCCTCGAAAAGTGAGTCTATCAGAAAAGAAAATGAAAGTGAAAGGAAAAGTCTGTTCCTCGAAAAGCGAGTCTATCAGAAAAGAAAATGAAAGTGAAAGGAAAAGTCTGTTCCTCGAAAAGCGAGTCTATCAGAAAAGAAAATGAAAGTGAAAGGAAAAGTCTGTTCCTCAAAAAGTGAGTCTATCAGAAAAGAAAATGAAAAGCAAAGGAAAAGTCTGTTCCTCGAAAAGCGAGTCTATCAGAAAAGAAAATGAAAATGAAAGGAAAAGTCTGTTCCTCGAAAAGCGAGTCTATCAGAATAGAAGATGAAAATGAAAGGAAAAGTCTGTTCCTCGAAAAGCGAGTCTATCAGAAAAGAAACTGAAAAGGAAAGGAATGGTCTGTTCCTCAAAAAGCGAGTCGATCAGAGAAGAAAATGAAAATGAAGGGAAAAGTCTGTTCCTCGAAAAGTGAGTCTATCAGAAAAGAAAATGAAAAGCAAAGCAAAAGTCTGTTCCTCGAAAAGCGAGTCTATCAGAAAAGAAAATGATAATGAAAGAAAAAGTATGTTCCTCGAAAAGCGAGTCTATCAGAATAGAAGATGAAAATGAAAGGAAAAGTCTGTTCCTCGAAAAGCGAGTCTATCAGAAAAGAAACTGAAAAGGAAAGGAATGGTCTGTTCCTCAAAAAGCGAGTCGATCAGAGAAGAAAATGAAAATGAAGGGAAAAGTCTGTTCCTCGAAAAGAGAGTCTATCAGAAAAGAAACTGAAAAGCAAAGGAAAAGTCTGTTCCTCGAAAAGCGAGTCTATCAGAAAAGAAAATGAAAATGAAAGGAAAAGTCTGTTCCTCGAAAAGCGTGTCTATCAGAAAAGAAAATGAAAGTGAAAGGAAAAGTCTGTTCCTCGAAAAGCGAGTCTATCAGAAAAGAAAATGAAAGTGAAAGGAAAAGTCTGTTCCTCGAAAAGCGAGTCTATCAGAAAAGAAAATGAAAGTGAAAGGAAAAGTCTGCTCCTCGAAAACCGAGTCTATCAGAAAAGAAAATGAAAGTGAAAGGAAAAGTCTGTTCCTCGAAAAGCGAGTCTATCAGAAAAGAAAATGAAAGTGAAAGGAAAAGTCTGTTCCTCGAAAAGCGAGTGTATCAAAAAATAAAATGAAAAAAGAAATGAATGGTCTGTTCCTCAAACAGCGAGTCGATCAGAAAAGAAAATGAAAAGGAAAGGAAAAATCTGTTCCTCGAAAAGCGAGTCTATCAGAAAAGAAAATGAAAAAGAAAGGAAAGGTCTGTTCCTCAAAAATAGAGTCTATCAGGAAAGGAGAACGCATCTTTCTCGAAAATAGCGTCTATCAGGAAAGTAAGGAAAGGGCCAATTAGAACAGGAAAATAGACACCCTGTTCTCCGGATACCCTAATACTGTCGGGGATGGAAGAAGAGTTGACTGAGGGAGGTCTACAGGACAGATTAAAGTATGGAGCCAGGTACAAACAAGTGGAAGTGCTCAGCTGCACGTCTTGTTTACTGCAAAATGCATCTCATTTCAGCTTACAGGGAACGAATATCATAACAATCGACTCCAAGAATTCAACTTTTCCACTTTAGTCTATCCCAGGGAAATAATTTAACAAATGTTCCTATGCAGTATAAACAAAGAAATGGTGCAGATTATTTATTTAGCGTATGGCTTTTAGTGCCGGGAGTGTCCGAGGACATGTTCGGCTCGCCAGAGGCTGTAGCGAATTCAAGCGGACACCCATGGGGTGAGCTACAAGTTCCGTTCAATTTCAAGTAGTTACAACTTTCACTACCATATGTCACTAACACCTAGTGGTGAACGTTGGAACTTTGATGGAGCCTTTCAACGAAATCTAACCTAGAAATTTAGCTTCACAGAAGTTTAGTTAGTGGAAGGATATTTTACATGCCATAAATCCATTACATGGGACCGCCAGCTTTACTTCCCATCCGAAGGAAGGCATACTGAAGGATTCTAACGCTCTTAAAAATTCCGATGACTTCGGCCGGGTTTGAACTCGCGATCTTGGGCACAGCAGTTCGGGATGCAATAGATGATGGTGAATTACTTGCTGGAGTGAACTTCAATACGAGACTGCGGACACGACAACCTTTTTACTCCAGTCGGTTTAGGTCAATCAGTCATAAAAATTCGCCAACCTTCAGGATCTGTTAGCACTTCAACAAAATAGCCTTAAAATTATGGATTAGATTTTGTATTGCCTCTAAATAAATTCTTGTCTTACATAATATGTGTCAGGTTATAGTGTGTGATGCGAATCATTTTGCACCCAGTCGAGCCGTAGCCAGCGAAGGATTTGGTACTCTGATCACTGAACGATTAGGTACCCAGTCGAGCCGTTCCCAGCGACGGATTTGGAACTCTGATCACTGAACGATTAGGTACCCAGTCGAGCCGTTCCCAGCGACGGGTTTGGAACTCTGATAACTGAACGATTAGGTACCCAGTCGAGCCGTAGCCAGCGAAGGGTTTGGAACTCTGATCTCCGAACGATTACTACCCAGTCGAGCCGCTGCCAGTATGAATCTCTAATCTCTGAATGATTAGCTACGCAGTAGGGTCCTAGCCAGCGAAGGGTTTGGAACTCTGATCTCTGAACGGTTAGCTACCCAGTCGAGCCGCTGCCAGTGTGAATCTCTAATCTCTGAATGATTAGCTACGCAGTAGGGTCGTAGCCAACGAAGGGTTTGGAACTCTGATCTCCGAACGATTAGCTACCCAGTCGAGTCGCTGCCAGTATGAATCTCTAATCTCTGAATGATTAGCTACGCAGTAGGGTCGTAGCCAGCGAAGGGTTTGGAACTCTGATCTCCGAACGATTAGCTACCCAGTCGAGCCGCTGCCAGTATGAATCTCTAATCTCTGAATGATTAGCTACGCAGTAGGGTCGTAGCCAGCGAAGGGTTTGGAACTCTGATCTCCGAACGATTAGCTACCCAGTCGAGCCGCTGCCAGTGTGAATCTCTAATCTCTGAATGATTAGCTACGCAGTAGGGTCGTAGCCAGCGAAGGGTTAGGAACTCTGATCTCCGAACGATTAGCTACCCAGTCGAGCCGCTGCCAGTATGAATCTCTAATCTCTGAATGATTAGCTACGCAGTAGGGTCGTAGCCAGCGAAGGGTTTGGAACTCTGATCTCCGAACGATTAGCTACCCAGTCGAGCCGCTGCCAGTATGAATCTCTAATCTCTGAATGATTAGCTACGCAGTAGGGTCGTAGCCAGCGTTGGGGTTTGAACCTATGACCACAGAATGATTAGCTGCCCAGTCGTGCCGTTGCCAGTATGAATCTCTGATCTCTGAATGAATAGTTACGCAGTTGGGTCGTAGTCAGTGTTGGGGTTTGAAACTCTGCATGGGTGCCCGCAGATTTTTTTTCCAGGGAGGGGGGCAGGGTGGGGGGCTATGGGGGGGGGGAGGGGAGGGGGGCCAGCAAGTAATATTTTTAATTTCATTACCTACCTATCAATAGGTGATGATGAGACGTACCCCCACAATTTTCGTTTCATTTCTTACTGCCTCGTGGTATTCATTATTTGGCCGCTCTGAAATCGTTGGGTACATTATCTGTGTGGCATGAATGGTAGGATTTTTTTTTTGGTTGAGAGTTTTTGTCCATAGAAGTAAATCATCGTCATAATGTTCATTTCATAAAACCAGGTAAAGTAGTTGTATCACTATGTATCGACAAAAATAAAAATCAAGCAGTTCATTAAAATGGTAATGTTAATCCAGTTCACTGATTTTCTAAATAACTGGAGATCTTTTAAAATAATCCCAAATTACTAAGTTAAATAAAACTGTGAAATTATCCCTACATCTAAATCAGTTAACTATCAGTAACTTCAATTTATAAAATAAACTGGCGTGACAATGAACAATCGAAATATTCTTGGGATTCGAGGGGAGAGGGGCACGTTCCCTCCTTGACCCCCTCCCCCGCTGGTGCACATGATGCCAGTGCCCCTTAATGATCTCATCTGTATCAGTATGTTGGTATATCTGGATGAGTTATTGTAGCTTCAAATATTGACTGTGGATTGAATGTCATATCTCGAAAACACTATCTCCATACGCTGAATGAAGAGGAATTTCTCGTGGGTAAAGGAGTCGTTACAGAATTGCAACTTGATCTTGAAATACCCTGTAGGTATTGACATGTGTATCGCATTGAGCACAGTGGAAGGCTATGATTCATGTCGTTAGTATCGTATTCTATGTAATAACTGGAGCGGCACGCCGTATTACAAGCGTCTGAAGACAACATCCTATTATTCTGCTCCTTCCGTCTTCGGCTCGACTTGTCGCGAGTTGGGATACAGTAGACTGGTTCATCCCGCTGACCAGATGATAATCAACACTAGCTCTAGTGCTAATAAGTTATTATTTTACCAAATACTAATGTTCCTCCCGTCCTTGCCACACATCGTGACTTCATTAAACCGTGAAGATATAGTAATGGTACATTGAGGGAGTTGACAGATTGGAAAATAACCTCGTAACACATTCAATAACGGTGAAGCTACTAAACAGCTAATTTACTGCACACAGAGCTCATTGGGTCAGCATCCTAAGCACTAACCATCCTGAAAGACGATCGCTAACAAGAGCAAAATACGAATTGAACTTATCCGAATTTTAACCTTCTTGTAGGTGCAACTGATCTGAGGGGCATCGAGTTAATTCTTATCTCATATTCGTCATTCGCGGGGACGAAGGTACTTCCACCTTTCAGTAGTTACCTCTTTCCACATGACATCCACGTCCATATCGGCCAGTTTGTCAATGATCCTCATACGTAATATGTAGAGAACGAATGAGTATTCACTAATTGTAGCAATACTGTTTTTCAGCAAATATTGTGAAAAATGAAAATCCACAGCCTGCTTCCAGTCTCCGACCGGGTCAGGAATGGAATGAATGAAGCCCCCATCTAGCGGCGAGGATATTAACTGTGCCGGCTGCCGAGGTCTGACGCACTCCTCTGGGGCAATGATTACATGAATGACAGATGAAATGAAATGATAGTGGAGAGTGTATGCCTCTCACCAAGGCGGTCCGGGTTCGATTCCCGGTCAATGCATGTGAGATTTTCGAAGTGAAATGCCATGTCCTGTGGTTCGGATTCCACGTAAAAAGGAGGTCCCGTGGCTCATGATCTCAAGATTAACGGTCACGTTAAACTACAAGCTTCCTTTCCTTTCCTTTGATAGTGGAGAGTGTTGCTGGAATGAACTTTGACAGGGAAAACCGGAGTACCCGGAGAAAAACCTGTCTGCCTCCGTTTTGTCCAGCACAGATCTCACATGGAGTGACCGGTATTTGAACCACAGGCCCAGCGGTGCAAGGCCGGCGTGCTGCCGCCTGAGCCTCGGAGGCTTCAGCAAATATTGTAAATTTTTAAAATTCAGATTTGTGAGATGTGCCAGACAGGCTTAATACGCCCACTGTCGCTGTAGCCTATTTAATGTTGCACCCGACGGAAGGTTAAATATCTCAAGTATTTATATTTAGCACAACATTGATTAGAATAGATTACTGTAAGCACTTTTGCAAACAACGTTTTTTCTCAGTCTGATTCCATATCGTTTTACTTTTTAAGATCCCCCCTCCTGCGGGCGCCCATGGTCTGACCACTGAACGATTGGCTGCCCAGTCTGGTCATTGCCAGCGATTGGTTTTGAACCTCTGATCTCTGAACGATTAGCTACCCAGTCTGGTCGTGGAGCGTCTCTAAGCAACGTCGTCTTTACTTATAGGTGTGTGGATTCTAAGCGCACATCGTGCCACCAGCACATCACTCTGTTTGTTATCAAACGAGGACTTAACGCTTGTGAACATTCACGCACCGACTGTATTGGGATGTAACTTCAGCTTACAGCTTACACACCCAGCTTGAGGCATTTGATGCCGGAGTTTTTATCACGTTATGAATACAATTTATAGCCCTGTTCATTAGCGTGCCGTTTGATGGTCCTTAATTCAGTTACACAATCAAGTACACTAAGTATTGGCACTGAATAAAGACTATATCTGCAGGAAACATTTGTTCATTGGCCACACTTGCTTGGCAAAGTGAACCACTCGGAGTTATGTAATATGAATTCCTTTGATTTCTCAATTTAACACATAAAGCGGAAATAGCTTTTCGCAACGTAATTTACGTGTTTAATTGCATGTATCATACCATTTATTACAAAAGAGATTGTATCTTCAAATTCGCTCAGAGTAAATACAACTGTGAACGTGGAATTGATTTCTACGTTTTGTAACATCACAATGATTTTAGTTCCATTAAGTAATAAAATTTCATGAATTAGTGAATAAAGTTCTCTGTGATACAATCAACTCCTGCAAGAGGCTGCACACACAGGATTAGACAATCTTGCTGTTTCACAAAGTTGTATAAGTTTGATGCGAGTTTCGAGTACAAAAGGAGTGATTGCTGTGTTTAGAGAGACGGTGATGAAAGAGAAGTGGAGTCTTCTGGATTACAATGAAATAAGGTGGGAAGCAATGGAGCTTACCTGACATCTAGGCAGGAATTGCACAAACTTTAGAGTTGAAAATTGAAGTTTTAGTTTATGCGAGGCTGGGAAAAGATTGGCCGTTAATAATTGAGATCGTCTTGAAGCATTATCCTCGTACATCATCACATGTTAGGACATTTCTGGCTCAAGACACAAACTATCGTAATTAAAATAAGCAAGGTTTTAAGAAACTACAACAGATGGTGCGGACAGCACTTAGACGTAGCGTTTAGTAACACAGTCCACAGAATAAGAAGCATATGGTGCCGCAATTTACGAACTAGGAAGCTAACGGAGCTCGCAGAAACCAGTTCGAGGTTAGCATTGTGCGAGAACGGACGCCATATAGGACATAGGATTCAAATACCAGCTAAGTTTATATAACCCACATCAACTCTAGTGTATTGTATCATTTGTGTATTCACTATATTGACAAGCTAACCACATTATAATAATAATTTTATTAACGCAGCCAATGGCCATGCACTTTTCTTTTCAGGACGGGTCAGGGAAGTGGTATTGGAAAGAAATCGGCCGTGGACCTATTGAAAGGAACCGTCGCGGCATTTGCCTCATGGTGAAAATGGGAAACCACGAAAACCATTTTCAGGATGGCCGAGGTGGGATTCGAACCCACACTTTCCTGATACCAGCGAGGCACAAGGTAGCGCTTCAGCGCTCTCGGCCACCGTAGCCGGGAACCACATTATAATAGTCCACCAGTTTAAATAGGAACGGCTGACGAAGTTTAATGTTTTTAAGTCGGTTAACACGATTGTACCCAATTGTAATGAGAGGTAAAAAAAAATCAAGCAAACTTACAGTAGCTACATTTTCATACTCTGCCATCGAGGAGAACTTGTCCTACTGTTGTAACACTGTATTGCTCCTTTTCAGATGCCTGAAAGTTAATAGACCCCTCAGATCGTACAGTCATAAATTTGATCTAAGACCGGCTGCCACTTTCCCGCGATAATTAAAAGGGACGGACAAAGTTTCCGAAAAAGAACCACTCGACTTGTCTGTAGTTATAACTAGAGCCCTGCGCGGATAAACAGAACGTTACCCGCATCCGCAAGACTGTTATCCGCATCCGCAAGACTGTTATCCGCATCCGCAAGACTGTTATCCGCATCCGCAAGACTGTTATCCGCATCCGCAAGACTGTTATCCGCATCCGCAAGACTGTTATCCGCATCCGCAAGACTGTTACCCGCATCCGCACGTTTGTTATCCGAATCCGCTGACATTACAATAATATGTTTAATGTATTAGATAAAGCGTAACGTATTAATGCAACACATTTAGACATTTGAGAAAAAATTCGTTCTCCTACTGTCGACCAAAATATTATGTGCACTCGAGTTTGAAGGTTGTTTGTGAAGTAACCAATAGACCTACATAAAATCCAATAACATAATCATTTTCATCGTTCTATTTTACGTTAGTTCATGTAGGTTTTTTTTTTTAGTCGTTTACCCTCCAGGTTGGTGGAACCCACGGACTCATCGAGGGAACTCACCACTACCGCCTCTACGGGCAGTGTCCTAGAGCTGGGAACATCGAATCGGAAGGGATACAACTGGCGTGGTGGGATTGGCACCTCGCCCAGGCGGCCTCACCTGCAAAGCGAACAGGGGCCTCATGAGGGAAGGTAAGGGATGGTGAGGATGGATAGGCAAGGAAGAGGGAAGGAGGCGGCCGTGGCCTTGAAGAAGGTACCATCCTGGCATTTGCCCGAAGACGAAGTGGGAAACCACGGAAAACCACTTCGAGGATGGCTGAGGGGGAATCGAACCCCCTCTACTCATTTGGGCCACCCGAGGCTGAGTAGATCCCGTTCCAGTCCTCGTACCACTTTTTCAAATTTCGTGGCAGAGCCGGGAATCGAACCCAGGACCTCCGGGGCGGCAGCTAACCATGCTGACCGCTACGCTACGGAGGCGACTTGGAATTTTTAATTTATATTTTAATATTTTTTATCGCAGTTGAAACACAAAAAGTGCCCGTTTTTAAGCGTGTTTCAACCATGCGTCACATTTAAGAATTATTATCTCACAAACCTGTCATCAGATCGAATCCAAATTTTCACGCAATATACATAGGAATGTTGTATAACTGGTTTAATAATTTCAAAATTTTGTGTGTTCAAGAACGAAAGTTGTTATCATGTTTGTAAGGTAACTTTTTCTCGGCTCGGGGTCGTTGGAAAATGTAGTTCTTAGTTGCGTTGTAATCCTTATACATCAATAGGTTATGCTGTATGACTGTGAAATACGTAAATTAATTCACTTATTTTATATCGGTTTGTATTTGTACGGGGAATTAAGACATGGTTCACCAGCTAGCCGCTCCGGGAAATGCTGTATAGCGTTGCTGATATGGAGCCCTGCACTTCCGAGCGAGGCGCGCCATGACGCGTGATGGAGCCCATCTTGGCAACGTTGTAGAGCTTTCACCGGAGCGGCTAACTGGTGAACCATGTCTTAATTCCCCGTACAAATACAAACCGATATAAAATATTGAATTAATTTACGTATTTCACAATCATATAGCATACCTTTTTAATGCATAAGGATTACAACGCAACTAAGAACTACATTTTCCAACCTCCCTGAGCCGAGAAAAAGTCACCTTACAAAAATGATAACAACTTTGTTTCTTGGACACACACAATTTTTAAATTAATAAACCAGTTATACAACATTCCAATGAATATTGTGTTAAAATTTGAATTCGATCTGATGACGGGTTTGTGAGATAATAGTTCTTAAATGTGACGCACGGTTGAAACACGCTTAAAAACGGGCACTTTTTGTGTTCCAACTGCGATAAAAAATATTAAAATATAAATTAAAAATTCCGAACCTACATGAGCTAACGTAAAATAGAACGACGGAAATAATTATGTTATTGGATTTTATGAAGGTCTATTGGTTACTTCAAAAAATTACCTTCAAACTCGAGTACACATAATATTTTGGTCGACAGTAGGCTATGTGTGAATCGCAAGACAATGTTGACTGTGATTTGACTCTCTGAGCAACGGCAAATAAAACAGCGGGTGGCTAATTATAGCAATTACTTAGTCGTCATCAGATACCCACGCAGACAAGCGCAGGTATAAGGGACTTTCTTTTGGCATAAGTCAACACTAATTGAGGGTATTTCCATGACTGTATTCTCCCACTTCTCTATTATTCCCATACAATCCAAGCGAAAGCAAATAGGGAAATAACAAGAAACGTGAACGACACAGTTCTTAGTAAAAACTGAAATTATTTAAAAAAATCGAATTCAACATTATAAAAACTACCCGCAAATTTACTCTAAACATTAATGCAGCTAATCCGACTCCGTGGCAAAATGGTCAGCGCGCAAGGCTTTGGCCCGCTGTGACCCCGGCTCGATTCCTGGCCGGGCCATCAGGGAATTTAATCTCCTGGGGTTAATTCCCGTGGCTCGGGTACTGGGTGTGTGTATCATCTTCGCCATGCAAACTATATCCGTATGGCGAAAAAGGTTGAGGACATCATTCATCATGAACTTGGTCTTCTCTTTCGAGATCCTAAGTCCTGTCTTGCTAGCGATCTTTTCTAAGAGGTTGATCTGTATGGCCGCTTCTTCTAGGTTTTCTGAAAGTATCGTAAAATCATCAGCGAAAGCCAAGCAATTGACTTTGATTCCTCCCGTTTTTCGTCCTAGGCAGATCGGGGCTACCTCTTGATTTTCAAGTTCGGAATTCCAAATTCTCACAATCCTCTCGAGGACACAGTTGAATAGTAATGGTGACAACCATCACCCTGTCGCACACCTGTCTTGATTTCAAATGACTGAGACAATTCTCCCATGAACTTCACCTTAGAAGTTGTGGCTGTTAAGGTTTCTCTGATAATATTGGCCAGTTTGGTTTTGACTCCAAATTCTCTAATGATCTTATCTAGGGTCCCTCTGTCCACCGAGTCGAAGGCTTTTTTGAAGACAATGAATGAAACCACTATACTTTTGCCGTTCAGCGCTCTGTGGCGAATTATTGATTTCAAATTTAGGATTTGTTCGGCACAGGAGCGGCCTTTCCGGAACCCACCTTGGTATTCTCCAAGTTGCTTATCTAGGATTCCTTCTATTCTATTCAGAAGTATCCTTGAGAGGATTTTGTAAGTGACTGGGAGTAGCGGCACGCCTCTGTAGTTGTTAACATCTTGTTTGTTCCCTTTCTTATGGAGTGGGTGGATCAGCGCTGTTTTCCATTCGTCTGGTAGCTTTTCCGTCTCCCATATTTGTTGGAAGATATGGTGCAGGTCGTCTAGGATTTCCGGTTCTGCCCACTTCAACATTTCTGCTGATATGGAGTCTTCCCCGCTTGCCTTGTTGTTCTTGAGACTTTTCAGGGCTTCCTTTATTTCTTCTTTTGTTGGTGGCATATCATCTTCTGAGTTTACAGGATGAGTCTGAAATTCTAGTTTGTTGGTTGGAGGCGGGCAGTTGAGGAGTTTCTCAAAGTATCTGGCTAATATATTGCAGTTTTCTTGATTGTTCAGTCCAATTTTTCCTTCTTCGTTTTTGAAACTTATACTTGGAATTTGGTATCCTCTAAGTTTGTCCTTGAAGGTTTGGAAAAAATCTCTGGTGTTACTCTTAGTGTAGTCGTCCTGGAGGTTTTGTAACTTTGCATTCTCAAACGATCGTTTGGTCCTGCGGAATACCCCTGATGTTTCTTTCCTTTGGGTTCTGAATTGTTCCAAATGTTCCGTATCTCTTGAACATTTCCATTTTCTCCATGTGTCGGATCTCTTTTCAAGTGCTTTCTCACATTCTTCATTCCACCAGATTGTACGTTTCCTCTTTGCCAGTCCGAATGTTTTCTTAGTGGCTTCATTGATCTTTGTACAAAGATGTTGCCAGGTCTTTGTTCTAGAAGAGCGGATTTCTTCTCTGAAGTTATTTATAATATCTCCATTGATGTTCAGTCGATTGGTGTTGTATTTTTTCAACTTAGGTGGATCCTTCTTTTGTTTTGGTGGAAGAAAACGTATTTTAACTTTGGAGAGATAGTGATCAGAGTCAAATTTACCATTTCTAATCACTTTAACATTCATCACCTCCCTAGTATTTGTCCTTGATATTGCTACATGGTCTAATTGGAATTCTCCTAGGTTGGGATTTGGAGATACCCATGTCTTTGCATTTCTTGGGAGTTTCCGAAAATGAGTCGAAATGAGATTCAACTGGAAGATTTTGCAGAGTCCAAGGAGCCGTTCGCCATTCTTGTTTGTCCTCCTGTGTGCTGGATAGTCTCCTACTATATCTCTGTATTTTATTTCTGTCCCTATTTGTGCGTTGAAGTCTCCCAGAAGGATTTTTACATGGTTCACAGGTATCCGAGCGATTTCTGTTTCTAAGAGGTCCCAGAAGTCATCGACTTTCTGTGGGTTCTTCTTGTTGTCTTCGTTGATAGGAGCATGGCAGTTTATGAGAGTATAATTCCTGTTTTTGCACTTGATTGTCAATAGGGATAATCTCTCAGATTTAGATGAGAAGTCTGTGACACTATCCACTATGGTTTTGTTTATGTAGAAGGCAGTCCCAAGGAGAGGGGTGTTAGCCATTATCTTTATTGCTGGCTTTCCTTTGAATACTCTGTAGTGCTTTGTATCCATGATGTGGTCATCTAGGAATCTGGTCTCTTGTACAGCCAAAATCTGGATTTGTTGGTCGTCCAGGAGCTTTTCCAATTCTTTCTGTTTTCCGTCTCGCAGGAGTGAGTTGACGTTAATGGTCCCGATGAAGTATTTCCTCTTGAATTTCAATTTGGAAGGTGTTTCAAGACGCTCCGACTCATCTTGTATGCAGGTGGTGGGACTCCCCAGAATCCTAGGTCCCGATGCATTGCCTGCTGCAATGGTGGATTTCTCTTTCAAGTTACCACCTGGGGTAGTGCTCTCATTTAGCGACATTTCCATTCTGCATATGAAATTGTGTTGTGTAGGTGTAGGAAATAAAATTTCGAAATAAGATCGGATTGTTAGTCCGAAATGATTGTTTTTTCGTGGTTTACTCCACTAGGTTCTTCCGCTCTCTCTGCCGTTGGGAACTGAAATTCTTCATCCGCCTTTGAGACCGTTGACCATGTTTCACCCTCCTCCTTTCTCAACCGGGCTTGGGACCGGCTATGGCGGAGTTATTATTATTATTATTATTAACCGACAGCAGTAGCTATGCTCGCTAAAGTGCAGCGCTAGGCTATGGGGTCAAACTCTCTGCGGACTCGGTAGACGTGGGTTCGAGCCCCACCGTCCTTGAAATGGTATTCCATGGTTTCCCTTTTTCAACTCCAGGCAAATATTGGGACGGTACCTTCTGACAGGCGACGGCCGCTTCCTTCCACATCCTTACTCAGCTTCATTCATCGTGATTCATTTCATCTCTCATTAACTCCTCTCATGAGGTTGGGGTCAGGAAGGACATCCAGCCGTAAAACCCTCCCCGCAATATACTTCCATCGCAACTCATCCCCGACCCCGTTGAAAACGGGAATAATAAGGGGTAGACAAACAATTATTATTATTATTATTATTAATATTATTATTATTATTATTATTATTATTATTGTCTCATATGTTCACCGTCTCGTTGGGTACAATTCATCATTTCATCCGCATTTGTTGCAAGATGGAATGGAGTTCTCTATAGGCTACTGGTAGGTTGAGGAACGAACATACTATGGAGCAGGTCTCTAAAAGAACTACTTTCTGCATACAGATTATGGTGGAGCCCCAATTTATCGAGGTTGGCCTTCAGTGACTTATGATAGGTAATACAGTGATAAATTCGTGTCGCCACATCTGTCGGATCTCTTCAGCCAGAGGCATGTATTTCGTTACTTTCTCAGCAAAACTGTGCTGGATATAATTATTATTTATTATTATTATTATTATTATTATTATTATTATTATTATTATTTAGCGTATGACTTTTAGTGCCGGGAGTGACCAAGGACATGTTCGGCTCGCCAGAGACTGTAGCTGCTTCAAAGCGGACACCCATTGGGTGAGCTACAAGTTTCGTTCAATTTCAAGTAGTTCCACCTTTCGCTACCAGATGTCACTGGCACCTAGTGGTGAACGTTGGAACTTTGATAGAGCGTTTCAACGAAAGGTAACCTGCAAATTTAGCTTCACACAAGTTTATTTGTGGAAGGTTCTTTTACATGCCATACATTTATAATATGGGACTGCCGGATTTACTTCCTCTCGGAAGCAAGGCATACTGAAGGTTTTTAACGATCTTAAGAAATCCGACGACTTCGGTCAGGTTTGAACCCGCAATCTTGGGCATAGAAGATCAGCATGCTATCGACTACGACATTTATTTTGCATTTAAATTGAGGGTCTATATTAACAACCAATTTCATTTGTGTGCAGATCTTGCTCATCTACCAACCTTGACATCCTACCAGTATTTCCAGTATCGATCAGAGCCTTCTTCCGTGCTTCTTGTAGAAGCCCTCTCCGTTTACTTGGCTCTGATTCCACTCAAAATCCTGATAACTCTTAACCATTCCTAGAAATTCAAACCTGTCGTGGATTTTCTTTTCTGGAGTACCAATTTTCACCAGATCTTTTTCAAATTCTCGGAACCAACTCCATTTGGTTGTATTTGGCTTCGTGAAATTCCAAATTTACTTAGTTTTCTTTTCTGTGTAGATCTTGTTTATCTACCAGCTTTGATATTCTCCCAGTATTTCCTGAGCACATCGATCAGTGCCACGCCAATGCCGGGATGGTTTTTAACTGAAGGCTACGGCCACATCCTTCCTAATCCTTCTGTTATCCAGACCGTAGAACAGCAAACATTTCATTTTGATGGACGATGTTACTGGTTTCCTAGTGTACGGATATACTTCTTCATTGGATCTCAATAGTACTTGCCCATCAACCCATTTGTTGCCAAAAATCTTCCGTAGGCTAGCTGACCCACTGCCCAGTAAACTGAGAGCGATCAAGGGAACTACTCGCGTGTGGCGGAGCTCATTCCGGTCACGGAGAGAGTTCGTCATTTTGTGTAGGCTAAGAATAGGTCACACAAGATCCACCCACTCGTACTTAATGAAAAGGGAAGACCCCCCACTTCGTACCTGTGGAGCCATTTTCACCGTGGCCCACATTTTAACCGAAAGTGTGGATCTTGCAGACTTGCGAAGAAACCTTGGGTTGCGGATGACACTCAAACTTATACTAGCCGATTACGTGGTGGCTGCTGATCTCGTCATCCGCTTTATAAGCGAGAGTGGGTTAGGGCCAGCAATCGAAATTTTCCAGTGTGCAATGACTCAACGACTTGTTCGTTTTTGAAAACAGAATTTTTGTTTTTCCGTAATTTTTGTTTATATTATAATTATTAGTTTTATTTAATTTTTTGATTTATTAATTTTCCGTCTTTTCAAATTTAGGTGTCCACCTCTAAATTTTAAATTCCATTCCAAATTTGTATACTTTGATCTGTGTTAAGAGGGGCAGATGACCTCGTAGTTCCGCCCCCTTAAAACAACAATAACTAACTAACTAATCTTCCGTAATATCCTTCGTCCTCTTAAAAAATGGATTTATCCTTGTCTACACAAGGTCAAAGTTTCCGAAGCATACAGCCCTTCCGGTTTAAGAACAGTGCTATAGTGCCAAAGTTGGCAGCTAAACACAACGCCTTCATAGAAGTTTTTCGTCAGATGTAACGCCCAAATTATTTTCCAGATCCCGTCATTGATGGCGTCTTGTTCTACTGTAGTCTATTTTGTTGGATTACCTCACCGAGACTCGCCCAATTTTCCCATAAATTGTGATCATCCATCCTGGCCCATTACTGATATGTGACATGTCTTTTGTCTTCTCGAAGGAGATCTGCAGCCCTACTAGCTCTGCTATTTTTTCAGCCGGTTGATCTTCATAATCTCGCATAATGGATGTTATTATTATTATTATTATTATTATTATTATTATTATTACAACGTACAGGCAAGCCCAATAATATTTCACGGTTCAAGTTAACATGTATGTACGAGTATGTCTACCCCTTATTATTCGGAAACGGGGTCGGGCATGAGATGCGATGAAAGTCTATGTGGTGGATGTTTTTACGGCCGGATGCCCTTCCTGACGCGAATCTCATGAGAGGAGTTAATGAGAGATGAAATGAATGAAGATGAATGAAACTGGGCAAGGATGTGGAAGGAAGCGACCGTGGCCTGTCAGAAGGTACCGTCCCAGCATTTGCCTAGAGTTGAAAATTGGGGAAACCACGGAAAACCATTTCAACGACGTCCTACAGTGGGGTTCAAACCCACGACTACCGAGCCCGAAGAGAGCTTGGTCATGTGGTCTAGCGTTGCCCGTTAGCGAGCGTAGCTACCACTGTCGGTGGTTCTAGTTAATATATTATGCACAAATTCCTGAAATAAAACAGCATTTCACTACCTTCTGAAGAACTTTTACGTGAGATCTAGGATTGAAAGACATTTCATAGCACTTCCTCGAAGACTACTGGGAATATATGGGGAAATATTCACCACAGTGCGCTTCCGGCATACAATGAAACATCAGTTACGTTCATGCCGAAGATAGAGGTGGCGCTGACCGCAGTGACCACAAGGACATACTGAACAGAAGTGTTGAATGCAGCCAAATCGCTCCGGAAGGAAGAAAGTATGAACTGAATATCCAGTGGGAGCAGAGTGGTGAAACGCTTAAAGAATAATTACACAACGAGTAGTTCTGTGGACAACTAATCCGCCTGTCGTCTCATATCAGACTATGGTTGGTTGGTTGGTTCTTAAGTTTAGGGGCTGCGACAACGCGGTCATGTAGCCCCGTGTACTTTGGGTGTGTGTAGAATCTGTCTGATAATCGGTGTTAATTGTGATGACTGTATTAGTGTGTGTTATCTGTTTTTTAATTCAAGTACGGACTGCAGACTTATGCATTTTTCAAATATTTTCTACTTTTGCCGCCAAACGCCACCGTCGACGACTACTAGTTCAGAACTTAGCTACCAGATGCCACCGCAGTCGGCTCTTGGCAACGAACGTAAGAACCTAAGAGCGTTGTTTACATTCTTAACCTATACAATTTAGCTTCACACAGGTGTAATTAGTGGAAGGTTCTTTAACATGCCATAAATCTATGACATGGGACCGCCGGCTTTACTTCCCCTCCGAAAGAAGGCATACTGAGGGATTTTTAACGCTCTTAAAAATCTGACGACTTCGGCCGGATTTGAACCCGCGATCTTGGGCATAGAAGCTCAGCATGCTACCAACTATGCCACAGAAGCCGCCATATTAGACCATAACGGTTCAATTAACACAACTGCTTTTTAGTCGGTCAACACAAATATGCCCAATTAGGTTTGGCAGGAAGTAACAATTGTTTTATCACTCTACTACCAGGAAAATACATGGACTCTAGCAAGGAATGACCCTATTGGTGACTCTGATAAGCGAGCGAGACAAGTGGGAGTAGCAGCCCAAGTTGTGAACCCCTAAGGAGAGCTGGACATGGACTGTAACAAGGAATAACCATACTAGCGAGCGAATGAGACAAGTGGGTGTTATAGGCCAATTGGATCGCACCGATAGAAAATAATTGGTTTAAATCAGAGATGCAAGCTTCACTAAGTTTTCAACTGAGTTGTCAGACAATTCTGATTTAATTAATGCAGATTGAACATCGCTACCATGGGTCGTTATCAAGTGGACGTGTTAGATTAGAAGTCGGAAAGATTTCTGCATTAATGGATAATACAATTTATTATTTCAAATGTTATTACAACAATGACTGAGTAACTCAGCGCGTTATCGCACACGGCCATAGGGACAGGCTATCTTCAGACTCGTGAGACAAGTGATCGGAACCCCCAGTTGGCCATACTTGAAATATTTTCGCCATTTTCAAGTCCAGGCAAATGCCGGGATGGTACCATTTCTGCAGGCTATTCGGAAAATTTCAAAATCGTTTCTTAATTTTCGAATCAGAAGATCTACAGGCTTTATATTCCGTTCCTTTCCCAACTACCTTTGTTGTTGATGTATCCTTAGAGGTTTTGCAATATCTTGGTCATTTAACCGCGTATACTCTTCTCAGTTCTGCCTCACGAAGCTTGATGTATCCCGAGCCAGCCCTTAGGCCAGAATTAAATTTCATGGCAGAGACGGGAATCGAACCCGGTCCTCCGTGGTGATACCCAACAATGCTAGCCACTAAGCCAGAATGTGGAATTTCTAACTACCGGCCTTCACACTAAATAGATTTTACAGCGTGCTATTAACATTCCAGAAAATTGGAATAGACCATATTTTAACATCTGTTTTAGCGCTGCTGATGTAGCGTGTTATTATATTAGTTATTGTTGTTTTAAGGGGCGGAACTACGAGGTCATCTGCCCCGATGTAGCTTGTCGCACTCAATAATAATAATAATAATAATAATAATAATAATAATAATAATAATAACAATAACAACAATATTAATAATATTAATAATAATATCGTATGGCCTCGGGTGCCGGGTGCAAGTTTTGTTATTTCACACCCAGAGGGCAGCTTTCGTGTCAAATTTTGTCGTTCCTTGGAGCGCTATGAAAGTCAAGGAGGTTAGATGTCTAAGCTGCTTGACACTATATCGCTTTCTAGTAGAGAAAGAAGGAACTTCATGTTGGCGGAAAATCCCGAGATTAATTTTGCTATTATAATCACGGCCTACTGAATTCAAATGGGTTCTTTAACATGTCAACAACGTAATACATTCGTGCCGTGATTTTTGCCGCCGTTCAAAATCATTTACCACTGCCAGGAGAGAACCTGCAAGCTTGGGATTGGTAGTCCAACACGATAACCACTCTCTCGCCGTGGCAAGCGTCGCACTCAATCATCGGAAGGGAATGTTTTATCGTTAATTGCTTTTTCAGGTTCAGGAATGCCTATAAAGCACATGGTGCTAAGTCAGGAAATGTATGGAGGCACTCTAGTGCCGGCCCTTCAATCTTACAACAACAGCAATATTTGAACGTGCGTTATGCTGAACCAAAAAGAAAAGGCAAACTCAAAGACACAGCTGTTTGGGAGATAATTACTGATACCGTTTTTGAAACAAATATCCCAACAAATCCCTCAGGCAGGCAATTCAATGCTGATAACAACCTTTAATGTCATAGACTAGATCTTCCATGAACATTATTCCATTAGGGCAGGATGTTCGAAATCTACGAGTGTGAGTATGCGTACACGCGAGTACTCAGCAGTGATGCTCCGAGCACGGTTGGGGAGGGTCTAGGGGTCATAGCCAATTCGTCACTGGTCGAAGGTCATAACACAAGTCCATGGGCTTCTTGCCAGTGTTGATGTATCCACCGCGCAGTGCCAGCAACCCCCACAGCAGAGCTGTATTGCATGTTGCAGGTTTACTCATGAAAGGCGGCGAGTACTCATCTGCTCCCTCGCGAGCAGCTCGGCTGGAACAGCCTGCATTAGGGGATATGGACTTCGTACCGTACATTGTACCTTTAGGAGATATAGACTTGATAATTTACGTTGTCGTTTCTTGGGAGGTTCTTCTTCGTTCGTTACACTATCTTCTCGTTCTCTGTGGCAGCTTCGGTGGAGCAGTTGTTAGCATGCTGAGCTTCTATGCCCAAGGTTGCCGGTTCAAACCCAGCCGAAGTCGTCGATTTTTTAAGAGCGTTAAGAATCCCTCAGTATGCCTTCCTTCGGAGGGGAAGTAACGCCGGCGGGCCCATACCACAGATTTATGGCATGTAAAAGAACCTTTCACTAATTACACTCCTGTGTGAAGCTAAAATTTGTAGGTTAAATTTGATTAATACTATTAAGTGTGTGCTATCTGTTTTTAATTAAAGTAAGGACTGCAGACGATAATTTTAAGTAGTTCCTACTTTCGCTACCAAATGCTAGCATCCACGACACCTAGTTATGAACTTGGCTACTACTAGATTCCATTGCAACCAGCTCCTGGTGATGAACGTTGGTACTTAATAGCATTAATCAAACCTAACCTACAAATTTTGCTTCACACAAGTTTGGTAAGTGGAAGGTTCTTTTACATGTCATAAATCTATGGCATGGGCCCACCGGCTGTATTTCCCCTCCGAAGGAAGGCATACTGAGGGATTTTTAACGCTCTTAAAAATCCGATGACTTCGGACAAGTCTTGTGAACAATGATTTATTAGATCTCAGTTATGGATTATAATTCGTGCATGAATTTCACCGCCGCCGTCTTAACATTATTCGGCAGACAATCTTGTTGATTTGGGCAGAAGACGCTTCCCGCACAAAGCTACGCTTTTACAAAATTTGGTAGAGATCAGTTGATTAGTTTTGTCGTAATTTAATTTAAGCTTTGAACATTTGGATGGTCGCCATTTTGTTTCGGTTAAGATGGTGGCAATATAAAACATGACAATAAGGTGTCCTTTGCTAGTGCTACCTCTGTACCAAATGTGGTACAATTTGGTTTCATCGTGTTTGAATTGATAGGGGGTACAGACATACACATATACATAACAGTATATACACACAGACAGACACACGCACAATTCGTCCGTGTTGATCTCATAAGTCTACTTCCATTTTTTACAATTTTCCATTGAAAGTAGGTCAATAATTATAATGTACAGAAATAAGAATCTAAATTCTATGGATTTATTTATTTATCGTATGGCTTTTAGTGCCGGGAGTGTCCGAGGACATGTTCGGCTCGCCAGAGGTAATTCTATGGAGATTTATAAGGGGGACTTAAAAATAAAACAAATCTATTATATAATTCGTTAAGTTCATCGAAAAAAAAGCTCCTGAACTAAAAGGAGTTAGAAGGTGCGTTTTGTGCCAAAATCTTCCAAATCGTCTAAATAGTATAGGAAAAAACTTGCATTTCTTGAAAAGTCAACGCAAATATATTTATTTGTTTAAATACTGTGTTTAAGCAAATAAACAACACGAAAGCCCCCGGTAGAACTGTGTCGCGTCCATCCCGCATAACACTAGAGCTGGGTGGGTAGTCTATACACATGGGGCGCACACAAGAAAAGAATATTCAAACAGAATTACCCGCAACAGTGACGCATCGCACTCTGATTTCATAAATACCGACAATTTGTTTAAAAAGGTGCGTTTAAACAAATAAACATATTTATAGAAGCCCACATAACAAGAAAGCCGGGCGGGTGGTTAATGAGCATGCACAGGTTCCCTAGAGCTCAAGTCAGCCGGGAAGGCGGTGCGCAGAACACAACGCTACTATTACGTCATGCCTCACTTCCATCCCACCAATCACAGTCAGTCTGTCTTGAGAATCTGAGCTAGTGTGTTGTGAAGTGATTATATCGTAATACTGTATTTAAAGATCCAGTGGAAGCGATTGTGTACATTTTGAGTGCTATGGAAGCAGAGGGGAGTAAACGACAGGTTGTGCATAGGCAAGCCCAAGAAATAGTTTACAAAGTGCACGAATACTTTAAAAGTGTAAAGCAGCGTGAAAGAGACAGGCTCGATGAGTTAAGCGGTGGTGTTGCCACACCTCAGGAACTCTTGGCAGCAGCCTGCGGTGTGGGGACTCGGACAGGGTGGACCTGTTGCAACAGTGGACATGTATCTCTTTCGCTCTCTGCGCAAATCCCAGAGAGCCGGCCGCCTTCTCGGCTGACGCGAGCTCTAGTATAAATGAAAACTTGACACTTTTGCCGAGTCAAATTAGATTAAAAAAGGTGGGTTTGCTGCATTAAATCATGTAGTTACAAATGTTTTAGGAATGTGTAGGGGGAGGAGCTACCCTGAACAACGCCTAATAAAGTCCCAGCGATTTCAGGTGCCGCGGAGGAGGGGGCTTGAAGATGCTCGAAGGCTCCTTTTTTCAGTTTTTGGCGTATACCTTTAAAACGGTGCGTCAAACAGAAAATGTTGTGCTTAGCAAACGTAAGACTCGTTAGATTCTCTAAATATGGTATATTCACATTTATTTCTATGTGATACCGTCTCCAAGATATGAGCCGGCAAAAATGGAAAATTTACTTCCAGGATGTCTCGGGATAAACAACGATTGAGGGGCCCTCAAATACTACTTCTAGGGCTCGTGATCGCTCTCCACAGCCCTGGTTATACACAATAACACTGGTTAGGAGACCAACGCAATATACATACAAGCAGATATCCCAAACTCCCAATTGGTTGTGCCCCCCCCCCCCAGGGGAAGTGGGTTGGCGACAATGGGACCCCCAGCTGAGTCCGGCATTGCTTCCTCTTACTTGTGCCGGACTCCTGTCTATTGTCTTTCCTGTCGACCTCCCTTGGTCAACTCTTGTTCGTTTCCGACCCCGACGGTATTAGGGCTTCCGAGGTCTAGGGAGTCTTTCATTTTCCCGCCTTAATTGACCCTTGTCTCATCCCTCATTCTTCGAGGGGTCAGATCTCTTGTTTTCTTTTCATTGTATCTCCTTCCTTCTGCTCAAGGCCCTCTTGGAGGCAGGGTGTGTGTACCCCCACCACTTATGGTGTACCCTGGATTGTGCAACACCCTCAGGGGCTCATAGCTGGTGAGTTAGGGAGTTGGCGACCCGAGGGCTTCCTGAGCTGGGTCCGGTTTTTCTCTTTCTTCCATTGCCTTTGGGGTGGTCCCTCTCCTCTTTACCTTTCTATCTGCCTTTCCCGGCTCTCCTTTCTTCCAAGTCCCTTAATTCTCATTCTTCGAAGGTTGAGGACATTTCCTTTCCTCCTGTCTCTTGTTTCCCTTATTCTTAATTTTGTTTTCCATGTCCTCTTCTAATTTGTACGTTTGTAGTTAGTTTTAGGTTTAGTTTAATTTCACTTACATTTTCACTATCACCCACATGTTAGGGCCCTTAAAACAACAATTGGTTGTAAGCCTCAATTGATTCACTCAGTGACACTGAAATTTCCGCTTGGATGAACTGGAGCACACGACACTATTTGCTTCATTGTCAATCTGTATAACTCTCGTTTATTATCCACCATCTTATGCACTTGCTATACCAATCATGTTTAATTCAAACCGCTGTTGACTCAATGGCAGCCGGTGGAAATCTAACGCAATGTTCTCTTCTCTGATCATTAACCCGTATAGCCTCTCGTCTAACCGGCTTTTCCATCACAGTAGACAATATAGCTCAACCCTTTGCGTGACGTGGGCCTTGGTCCTCTGAGATAAGCTCTAGGAATTGACCTTGAGCATAGCCAATCAATACCACAGCACTTAACAATAATAATAGTAATAATAATAACTACAACAATAACAACAATAATAATAATAATCATCAATATTGAAGAACGCAATATTAAGACATTATACCACAGTAATCAAACCTGAAGGGGGCAGATGACCTCGCTGTTCTGTCCCTTAAAACTCCAATCGCTAACAAACCTAAAGCACTATAAGTCTCGGAAACATTGGAGGCGGATCTATTATTAAAAACGTAGAGAAACAAGAATATTGAGGAAAATACTTGAACCAGTTTACGCTAAAGGAATATGGATGAAATGAAAGTCTCAGGAGCCTTATCAGCTTGCTGGAAAGATCACTGACACCTTCAGGAAAAGGTGATTGAAGTTCTAGGGTCACATTCTCAGAATGACAGGCTCACCGAAAGGATTCTCAAACTTGTTCTCTCAATGAAGGTAAATCTACTGGTTTAGTGAAATAGAAAAAGACCTTCAAGAAATTGGCATTGCAGAGGAAAGTTTACAAGATTGACTCGAGTTCAGAACGTTAATCAACAAACATAATTTCTCTAAGAAAATTACAACCAGGACCAAGAAATCGTGGACTGTGGAACGGAGGAAGATTCTTAGTGCCCAGATGAAGAGATTTTGGGAGAATAAAAATAAGTTCCATCGCACTCCACAGATGGGAATAGTGATGAAAATAAATAAATAAATAAATAAATAAATAAATAAATAAATAAATAAATAAATAAACGAATAAATAAACAAAAATAAATAAATAAATAAATAAATAGATAAATAAATAAATGAATAAATAGATAAAAAATAAAAATTAATAAATAAATAGATAAAAATTAGAAAAATAAATAAATAGATAAATAAATAAATAAACAAATAAATAAACGAATAAATAAACAAATAAATAAATACATAAATAAACAAATAAATAAATAGATAAATAAATAAACAAAGAAATAAAAAGATAAATAAACGAATAAATAAATAAACAAACAAATAAATAAATAAACGAATAAATAAACAAATAAATAATAAATAAATAAATAAACAAATAAATAAATAAACAAACAAACAAATAAATAAATCTCTCTCTCTCTATATATATATCTATACTAGCTGTACCCGGCATGCGTTGCAATGCCAATCAAAGAAGGCATTGACATTGCAACTTTGTATGATGAAGTGCTTTTGGATTCCCAATATTGTTTTTCTTCTTCCGTTAACCAACTCTAAACTATTATAAATTGATTTACAATCCCCAAAAAAATTATGGGAGCGTGCTCAACAACTCACCAAATTTTCATCGCAATGAAATGAATGGTATATGAACGCATACGGGACTTTGTTGGAACGATTCGAGCGCCGTCACCCATTTGTTGAATATACTTGTGCGCCACCAATTGAAAAACGGATTTACTAATTCATACACCTTCGCAGGACTGTGCTCTACTCCCCAAAATTTTATGATAATCAGATGAATGTTATATGAACGCATACATGACTTGGTTGAAACGATTCACGCGCTGTCGCCCATTAATTGAATCTAATCGTGCGCTACCAATTGTAAAATGGATTTACTAAATCAGAAATCTTTGCGGGAGTGGAAACAACATTTCTCAAAATTTCATTGCAATCGCATGAATGGTATATGAGCGCATACGGATTCTTTTAAAACGATACGCACGCCGTTACTCATTTGTTGAATCTACTTGTGCGATACCTATTGTAAAGTGGATGTACTAAGCCAGAAACCTTCCCTGAAGTGTACACAACTACTCACCCAAGTTTCATCGCTTTCGGACAAATGGTATATGAACTCATACGGGACTTTGTAGAAACGCTTAGCGCGCCTTCGCACATTTGTTGAATCAACTTGAGCGCTACCTATTGTAAAATGGATTAACTAAGTCTGAAACATTCCCTGGAGTGTACACAACAACTCACCCAAGTTTAGTCACTATCAGAAGAATGGTATATGAACTTATACGGGACTATGTTGAAACACTTCGCACGTCGTCGCTCGTTTGTTTAATCTACTTGTGCGATACCTATTGTAAAGTGAATTTACTAACCCAGAAACCTTCCCTGAATTGTACACAACATCTCACCCAAGTTTCATCGCTATCAGACGAATAGTATATGAACGCAAACGGGACTTTGTTGAAACGCTTCGCGCATCGTCGCTTATTTGTTGAATCTACTCGTGCGCTACCTATCATACACGGATCTACTAAGACAAAAACCTTGCCAGTAGTGTGCACAACCTCTTACCCAAGTTTCCTCGCTATCGGACGAATGGTATGTGAACCGATACAGGACTTTGTTGAAACGCTTCGCCCGTCGTCGCTCATTTGATGAATCTAGTCGTGTGCTACCTATTATTAAGTGGATTTACTAAGCCAGACACCTTCCCTGAAGTGTACACAACATCTCAGCCCAGTTTCATCACTATCAAACGAATAGTATAAGAAGGCATACGGGACTTTGTTGAAACGCTTCGCTCGTCGTCGCTCATTTGTTGAATCTACCCGTGCGCTACCTATTATAACATGGATTTACTAAGCCAGACACCTTGCCTGTAGTGTACACAACTTCTTACCCAACTTTCATCGCTATCGGACGAATGGTATGTGAACGCATACAGGACTTTGTTGAAACGCTTCGCCCGTCGTCGCTCATTTGTTGAATCTACTCGTGCGCTACCTATTGTTAAGTGGATTTACTAAGCCAGACACCTTCCCTGAAGTGTACACAATATCTCTCCCAAGTTTCATCACTATCAAACGAATAGTATATGAAGGCATACGGGACTTTTTTGAAACGCTTCGCTCGTTGTGGCTCATTTGTTGAATCTACTCGTGCGCTACCTATTATAACATGGATTTACTAAGGCAGACACCTTGCCTGTAGTGTACACAACCTCTTACCCAATTTTCATCGCTATCGGACGAATGGTATGTGAACGCATACAGGACTTTGTTGAAACGCTTCGCCCTTCGTCGCTCATTTGTTGAATCTACTCGTGCGCTACCTATTGTTAGGAGGATTTACTAAGCCAGACACCTTCTCTGAAGTAGTCACAATATCTCACCCAAGTTTCATCACTATCAGACGAATAGTATGTGAAGGCATACGGGACTTTGTTAAATCGCTTCGCTCGTCGTCGCACATTTGTTGAATCTACTCGTGCGCCACCTATTATAATATGGATTTACTAAGAGAGAAACCTTGCCCGTAGTGTTTACAACCTCTCACACAAGTTTCATCGCTATCGGACGAATGGTATGTGAACGCATACAGGACTTTGTTGAAACGCTTCGGCCGTCGTCGCACATTTGTTGAATCTAATCGTGCACTACCTATTGTTAAGTCGATTTACTAAACCAGACACCTTCCCTGAGGTGTACACAACATCCCACCCAAGTTTCATCACTATCAGACGAATAGTATATGAAGGCATACGGGACTTTGTTGAAACGCTTCGCCCGTCGTCGATCATTTGTTGAATCTACTCGTGCGGTACCTATTATAACATGGATTTACTAAGCCAGACACTTTGCCTGTAGTGTACACAACCTCTCACCCAAGTTTCATCGCTATCGGACGAATGGTATGTGAACGCATACAGGACTTAGTTGAAACGCTTCGCTCGTCGTCGCTTATGTGTTGATTTTACTCGTGCGCTACCTATTATAAAATGGATTTACTAAGCCAGAAACCTTGCCTGTAGTGTACACAACCTCTCACCCAAGTTTCATCGCTATCGGACGAATGGTATGTGAACGCATACAGGCCTTTCTTGAAACGCTTCGGCCATCGTCGCTCATTTGTTGAATATACCTATTGTAAAAAGGTTTTACTAAGTCAGAAACCTTTCCTGGAGTGTGCACAACAATACAACCAAAGTTTCATAGCAATCGGATGAATGGTATATGAACGCATACGGGACTTTGTTTAAGCGTTTTGCGTGCCGTCACTCATTTGTTGAATCTACTCGTGCGCTACAACTTTTATATTTATTCACCTTTTAAACCTTCTCTGGACTTCCACAAATAATTCAAGACCATAATTAGCCAAATCGGTCCAGCCGTTCTCGAGTTTTAGCGAGACTAACGAACAGCAATTCATTTTTATATAAATACTAGCTGTACCCGGCATGCGTTGCAATGCCAATCAAATAATGTGTTGGCATTGTAACTTTGTATGTTGAAGCGCTTTTGGATTCCCTATATTGTTTTTCTTTTTCCTTTAACCACCTCTAACCTATTGTAAAATTGATTTACTATCTCAAAAAATCATGGGAGTGTGCTCAACAACTCACCAAATTTTCATCGCAATGAAATGAATGGTATATGAACGCATACGGGACTTTGTTGATACGATTCGAGCGTCGTCACCCATTTGTTGAACATACTCGTACGCTACCTATTGCAAAATGGATTTACTAAGTGGAAACCTTTCCTGGCGTGTACACAACTCATGAAAGTTTCATCGCAATCGGATGAATGGCATATGAACGCATACGGGTTTTGCTTAAACGATTCGCGCGATGACATTCATTTGTTGAATACACTTGTGCTCCACTCAATGAAAAACGGATTTACTAATTCATACACCTTCGCAGGACTGTGCTCAACTCCCCAAAGTTTTATGATAATCGGATGAATGTTATATGAACGCATTCGGGACTTGGTTGACACGATTCACGGGCTGTCGCCCATTAATTGAATCTAATCGTGCGCTACCAATTGTAAAATGGTTTTACTAAATCAGAATTTTTTGCGGGAGTGAAAACAACATTTCTCCAAATTTCATTGCAATCGCATGAATGGTATATGAACGAATACGGATTCTTTTAAAACGATACGCACGCCGTTACTCATTTGTTGAATCTACTTGTGCGATACCTATTGTAAAGTGGATGAACTAAGCCAGAAACCTTCCCTGAAGTGTACACAACTTCTCACCCAAGTTTAGTCGCTATCATCGAATGGTAGTCTATATGAACGTATACGGGACTATGTTGAAACACTTCGCGCGTCGTTGCTCGTTTGTTTAATCTACTTGTGCGATACCTATTGTAATGTGAATTTACCAACCCAGAAACCTTCTCTGAAGTGTACACAACGTCTCACCCAAGTTTCATCGCTATCAAACGAATAGTATATGAACGCAAACGGGACTTTGTTGAAACGCCTCGCGCATCGTCGCTCATTTGTTGAATTTACTCGTGCGCTACCTATCATGACATGGATTTACTAAAACAGAAACCTTGCCTGTAGTGTACACAACCTCTCACCCAAGTTTCATCGCTATCGGACGATTGGTATGTGAACGCATACAGGATTTTGTTGAAACGCTTCGCCCGTCGTCGCTCAATTGTTGAATCTACTCGTGCGCTACATATTGTTAAGTGGATTTACTAAGCCAACACCTTTCCTGAAGTGTACACAATATCTCACCAAAGTTTCATCACTATCAGACGAATAGTATATGAACGCATACGGGACTTTGTTAAAACGCTTCGCTCATCGTCGCTCATTTGTTGAATCTACTCGTGCGCTACCTACTACGATATGGATTTACTAAGACAGAAACCTTGCCAGTAGTGTACACAACCTCTCACCCAAGTTTCATCACTATCGGACGAATGGTATGTGAACGCATACAGGGCTTTGTTGAAACGCTTCGGCCGTCGTCGCTCATTTGTTGAATCTAATCGTGCACTACCTATTGTTAAGTCGATTTACTAAACCAGGAACCTTCCCTGAGGTGTGCGCAACATCTCACCCAAGTTTCATCACTATCAGACGAATAGTAAATGAAGGCATACGGGACTTCGTTGAAACGCTTCGCTCGTCGTCGCTCATTTGTTGAATTTGCTCGTTCGCTACCAATTATAAAATGGATTTACTAAGCCAGAAACCTTGCTTGTAGTGTACACAACCTCTCACCCTAGTTTCATCGCTATCGGACGAATAGTATGTGAACGCATATAGGACTTTGTTGAAACGCATCGGCCGTCGTCGCTCATTTGTTGAATCTACTCGTGTCGTACCTATTTTAAAATGGATTTACTAAGTCAGAAACCTTTCCTGGAGTGTGCACAACAATACAACCAAAGTTTCATAGCAATCGGATGAATGGTATATGAACGCATACGGGACTTTGTTTAAGCGATTCGCGTGCCGTCACTCATTTGTTGAATCTACACGTGCGCTACAACTTTCATATTTATTCACCTTTTAAACCTTCTCTGGACTTCCACAAATAATTCAAGACCAAAATTAGCCCAATCCGTCCAGTCGTTCTCGAGTTTTAGCGAGACTAACGAACAGCAATTCATTTTTATATATAGATATAAAAGAAAGTCGTGTTAGTTACACTATTTATAACTCAAGAACAGCTGAACCGATTTGGCTGAAAATTGGTGTGGAGGTAGCTTAGAACCAGGAGACGGACATAGGATACTTTTTTTTAAATCCCGTAACGTGACAAAACGTCAAAGAGAATACAAGTCACTATAAAACGTAACACAAATGACAGCTAACTCATGAAGGAATGGCAAGGCAAGTCGTTTCCAGGCAACAGTAGCTCTTGACGAGACACGGCCGACTGGATGCGAGTAGCGTTCTCCACTACCGGTATAGAAATCATTAAAATACTTAATGTTTTATTTGTATGTTTTATAGGCATAGTTAATCCAATTTACAATACAGAGCAAGCGAGTAGTTTAAACAAATGAGTGTTGGCGAGGCGTTCATATAGCCTACAATTCATCCGATTGCGACCAAATTTTGGTGGGTTGTTTAGCACACTTCCGGGAAAGTTATAGGCATAGTAAATACAATTTACAGTAGATAGCGCGCGAGTAGCTTCAATAAAATGGCGTGCGATTCGTTTCAACAAAGACCCACATGCGTTCATATACCATTCATCTCATTGCGATGAAACTTGGGTGAGATGTTATGTACACTTCAGGGAAAGTTTTTGGCGTAGTAAATCCACTTAACAATAGGTAGCGCTCGAGTACATTCAACAAATGAGTGACTACGCACGATGCGTTTCCAACCAAGTCCCGTATGCGTTCATATACTATTCGTCCGATAGCGATGTAACTTGGGTGAGATGTTGTGTACACTTCAGGTAAGTTTTCTGGCGTAGTAAATCCACTTTTCAATAGGTATCGCACAAGTACAGTAGATTAAACAAATGAGCGACGACGCGCGAAGTGTTTCAACAAACTCCCATGTGCGTTCATACACCATTCGTCCGACAGCGATGAAACTTGGGTGAGTTATTGTGTACACTACAGGGAAGGTTTCAGGCGTAGTATATCCATTTTACAATAGGTAGCGCACGAGTAGATTCAACATATGAGCGAAGACGCGCGAAGCGTTTCAACAAAGTGCCGTATGCGTTCATATACTATTCATCCGATAGCGATGAGACTTGGGTGAGATGTTGTGTACACTTCAGGTAAGGTTTCTTGCTTAGTAAATACACTTTTCAATAGGTATCGCACAAGTAGATTAAACAAATGAGCGAGGATGCGCGAAGTGTTTCAACAAACTCCATGTGCGTTCGTACACCATTCGTCCGACAGCGATGAAACTTGGGTGAGTTAATGTGTACACTACAGGGATGGTTTCAGGCTTAGTATATCCATTTTACAATAGGTAGCGCACGAGTAGATTCAACAAATGAGCGAAGACGCGCGAAGCGTTTCAACAAAGTCTAATACCATTCGTCCGATAGCGATGAAACTTGGGTGAGATGTTGTGTACACGCCTGGGAAGGTTTTCGACTTAGTAAATCCATTTTACAATTGGTGGCGTACGAGTATATTCAACAAATGGGTGTCGGCGCTCGAATCGTTTCAACAAAGACCCGTATGCGTTCATATACCATTCATTTCATTTCGATGAAACTTTGGTGAGTTGATGAGCACGCTCCCATGAATGTTTCTGAGATAGTAAATCAATTTTATAATAGTTTAGAGGTGGTTAACTTAAGAAGAAAAAAATATTGGGAATCCAAAAGCAGTTCAACAAACAAAGTCACATCGCCAACACTTTCTTTGAATGGCATTGCAACTCATGCCGGGTAGAGCTAGTAAATAATAAATAAATAATTAAATTCATGAAAGTAACTGAATGTAACCATGACAACGCCTGCTCACGAGATCCTATGCAGCTTTCAATCTGTCTCTGTACGATATAAATTTTTCCATGAGGGAGTAGCCGTCTGCTAGATAGACATACATCAGTGTCGGAACCTCCCAAAAGAACAGCGTCACCACCAGAATAAAAATAGATCCAAGTAGATGGTATGGTTTCTGTCCCCACAAAACAATAATCCATATCCATATTCATCAACATCTTCCCAGCGTTTGTCCCGCTTTGGAGCAGGGGAGCATACCCATATTAATATATAAAAATGAGATGGTGTGTGTCTGTCTGTATGTTAGTCAATCACGCAAGAACCACTGTTCCGATTTAAATGAAATTTTGCATGGATATAGGTGATTTACCAGGTTAACATACATGCTACTTTTGATTTCGATATTTTGCACTAATTAAAAATGGTGACCATTTTAGTACGTCACTACACCCTTTTGTTTCTAAATTTCATATTTCCATTTCAAATAAAAAGAGAACGCTAAGAAATAGCAAACTTTTGAAGGCATATAGGAGTTTTAAAATTTAATTTTCTATCCGAAAGGTCCTTATCACGTTTCGTGTATCTCCAACGGTTAGCGAGTAAAACCTAATTTGTGCTACAACACACGGTCAACGCCGAGCGATGTTAGTCTTTGCTAGTCCCTACATGAAAAAAATCCACAGCCTGCTTCCAGCCTTCGACCAGGTCAGGAATGGAATGAACGAAGCCCCCATCTAGCGGCGAGGATATGAACTGTGCCGGCTGCCGAGGCCTGACGCACTCCTCTGGGGCAATGATTAAATGAATGACAGATGAAATGAAATGATAGTGGAGAGTGTTGCTGGAATGAAATTGTGACAGGGAAAACCGGAGTACCCGGAGAAAAACCTGTCTGCCTCCGTTTTGTCCAGCACAGATCTCACATGGAGTGACCGGGATTTGAACCACGGACCCAGCGGTGAGAGGCCGGCGTTCTGCCGTCTAAGCCACGGAGGCTTGATGCTAGTCCCTACATGAACTGTTTTATTTATAGAGGTGGTTTGTGGGGTCTAAATTGGGGTGTGATTTTGAGTCTAATTTTACACTCATTGTGCCGGTTATTGTGAGTATTTGGATCTTTACGCTGTTTTACAATGTTATAGTGCTTTCTACTTTGCACGGTACGTTTTCTTACTTTTTATAGATTTGTTTTTCGTTAACTGAATATTTCTGTTGGCCAATATTTATCTGCTTTTTGTCGTTTTTTTTACCATGATCAGAAATCCGAATTCATAGACGAATGTGTCGAAGTTTACCGACTGTCACATTAGTTTATTTAGTTTTCATAATTACTCATACTACAGAACTGGGCAAACTTATTTCAATAAAGTTGGTGTTTTGCCTTTCACGGCCTATTAAACCCCGCACAAAACACGGCGTAAACCTAGAAACGTTGCTGAGTTTTAATTGCTTGGCCCTGAAATGCAATATACAGTCATTTTGGAAGCCTGTTTTAGCGTTTAACTCTCGCAGTAAAGTACCGAAGGTGTTCTAGATAAGAATTGAGGTATCGCGCAATTTGCTACTCCTTTGGTGGTCCGTAAATAAACCAAAAGAGCTCGCTGATGAACCATCTCGGAGTTACTAGGCGAAATCTCACACAAGGCACGGCATAAAATTAGAAAATTTGCTGTCATTAAAATTAATTTTGTTATTATTACTTGGGATGATTAAAGTTTGTTTTGTTACTGTTACCCTTGATCATGACATGATACGTAGTTTCCGCAATATTGCTTACTGCGGATATGACAATTGCTAGGTACCAAGTTTGATGTATTTTTAGCATACTGTTTATATGTTTAAATATAGTATGAAGACGTTAAACAATATGTGTTCAATATTTAAGAAAGGTTATTTAACTTTCACTACATAGATGCTGATATATATTTCCAATATATAAACGCACTTTCCTACCTACAAAGAGGAGGCAGGCAGATTTTTCTCTGGGTACTCCGGTTTTCCCTGTCACAATTTCATTCCAGCAACAATCTCTCTATCATTTCATTTCATCGGTCATTCATTTAATCATTGCCCCAGGGGAGTGCGACAGGCTTCGACAGACGGCACAGTTCGTATCCTTGCTGCTAGATGGAGGTTTCATTCATTCCATTCCCTGACCCGGTCGGTCGACTGAAAGCAGGCTGTGGATTTTCACTCTCCTACCTCTGATTAATAATTGGATGAGTGAAAATGCATGTAGTCTACACATGTAGTTGGTAACATGGAAATAACATAACTACATTACGAATGTGTGATTATATTAATGATTTAGGCCAGCAAGTACTAAAATCCGTTCGAAGAACAGGTACTTCAGCTAGTTTTAAATAAAAGTATGCATAAGAGCATGAAAACCAACATTATTTTAGCTCATGTTGTAAAATATGATCCTCGCCGTTGATTAAAACCCCAAACCGCAGGAAGACCCCTTAGGTTAGTGTAGAATATGTCTGAAAACCTGTCTTTTTGTCGATGATTATGATAATTGTTGCTTTAAGGGGCCTAATATCTAGGTCTGGGTCTGGGTGATAGCCAAAATGACAATGACATGGAAACCAGAATGAAAATTAAGTGAGACAGAAAATACTCAGATTGAAACTATTCACAAAATGGGGAGCGGTAATAGGGAATTTAGAACGAAAATACTCACAAAAGGAATAGATTGAAAAGTACGCACAAAATGTAGGTTAGGTTCAAAATACTTACCAAATGCAATGTATAGTCGAAATACTTACAAAATGCAATTGATATTCAAAATACTTACAAAATGCAAATGAGATTGAAAATACGTACAAACTGCAATTGAGGTTCAAAAAACTTACAAAATGCAATTGTGATTGAAAATACACAAAGCAATTCATATTGAAAAACTCCCATTTCAGACCCAAAATACTCACAAAGTGCAATTGAAATTCAAAATGCTTACAAAATGCAATTGAAATTGAAAATGCTTACAAAATGTACGGTAGATTCAAACTACTCATTTGGATGGACAATGCTTACAAAATGCAATTTAGATTGAAAATACTTACAAAATGTAATTTAGATTCAAAATACCCACAAAATGCAATTGAGAATCACAATACTTACAAAATGCCCACCTTACAAAATTCAATTTAGATTGAAAAATACTTGCAAAAAGCGGTTCAGGTTGAAAATACTTACAAAATGCAATTGAAATTCAAAATAGTCACAAAAGTCCCATCCTCTATATTGAAAGACTTACTAAAAAGCAATTTAGATTGTCAATCCTTACAAACTGCAATCGAGGTTGAAAACACTCGCAAAATGCAATTTAGATCGAAAAGACTTACAAAATGCAACGTAGATTGAAAACACCTAGAAAATGCAAAAAAATCGCTAAAGTGAATTTACCTAGGTAGATACACGGGGAGCCAATTAACAAAAACAGTGCGGGAATCTTAAAGAGGAAAGGAAATATAATGAAAAGAAAACAACAGGTCTGGCCCCTCGAAGAAGGAGGGATCAGGAAAGATGAGACTAGGGCCAATTAAGGCGGGAAAGTGAAAGACTCCCTACCTCTTCTCACTTTTCCCCGCTCCAGTCCTCAGACCGGAAATACATTCCTTGGCAGAGCTGGGAATCGAACCAGGAGCTCAGGGGTAACAACACAAATATACATTTTCATACGAATACGGAAATAATGTAAGCATAAAAACGAACAATAGAATTACAGTTATATGACAGTTGTTGTTGATTCTTTATGGGTTTGCGACATCGTGGTCATGAGGCCCCGTGTACTTGGGTATGTGTATAGAAGTCTGAAACCTGTTGGTAGGTTCTTCAGTTTAGGGGATGAGACAACGCGGTCATGTATCCCCGTGTACATTGATTGGGTGTGTGTAGAATTTGTCTGATAACCGGTGTTGATTGTGATGGCTGTAATAGTGTGTGTTTTCTGTTTTTAATTCGATTTTCAAGTAGTTCCAACTTTTGCTAACAAACGCCACCGTCAACGACCAACTAGATCTTAACTTTGTTACTAGATGCCACCGCAGTCAGCTCCTGGCGACGAAAGTTGGAACCTAAGAGCGCTAGTCAAATATAACCTAGAATTTAGTTTCACACAAGTGTAATTAGTGAATGACATGGGACCGCCGCACAGTGGTCCGGATTTGAAAAAAAGCGGACAAAAATACTTTCCGCTAAATGAAATGAAATACTTTTGTATAAAACATTAAATTAGATGTTACTATTAGGTAAATTTGTCTTAGTACATAAAATTACTTATTCATCCTCTGATCCGGATGAGTCGACTTCTTCTTCCCCTTCCTGCTCCGTCTCGTCCTCGGGTATTGACAATAAATTACCCACCTCCTGAGGCAACTGTCTTCATTTCTTCTTCGGTAGACTTCCCGTGCTTGAGATTACTGGATCAGAGCTTAGCAATAGTCTATGGAACAAGTCAAAATTATTGGAAATTCTTGAGGATTTTCTGGTATGGTCTTCTCTATATTTTCTTACGTCTTGGTTTCTAGACTCTAAGACCTCTTCTGAAAGTTCTCCAATCGGCAAAATAGCTGCTTCTATAATGAAAGATCCATGGATAAGTATTTTATGGAGTGTTAGAGGCATGTAACACTACGGATATAGCCGTACATATAAGCTTGCTGTTTCGCAGCAGTAGGAATTGAACTCTGAACTATTAATTTCATGACCAGAGGAAATTGCTTTTAAAATTATTCCAAAACGAGTTATTAACTCAAGGTCTACCCCTGTTATTTCGGATGCTACTTGAGGTTGATCAAAAAACCTTCGGGCAGTGTTGCCATCACTGGTTGTTCCATATCCAGGCTTCGGAATATCAACTAGAAGACCTAATCTCGTTCTGAATGAGTCTTGCACAATTTTTTCTTTCTTTCGAATAAGTCTCGATTACCATCTTTCACGCTCACTTTCCACTTTTTAAAACCCAGGCGGTACGAAATATGCAGGAGACATTCAAAAAATCGAAAGTGGGCGTGTGGAACTGAAATTCCAAACTCAAGTTGTAAATTGTCGACGAGCTTTTGTGCCACTTATGTAGATTTTTCATTTCTGAAAAATTCGCACCATTCGCTTGCCCCTTGTTGGTGTAGTCGTGGTAGCTTCTTTTTAGCTTGGCTGATGAATCGTCTCCCTCTGCCCTTAAATTCATAACGGTCGCATAGGCAAGCTCTGAGGAACTGGCACTCTCCCTTAGGTCTTTAATTTTCCTTATTTTGCTTCTCTCCGTTAGCTCTTGAAATTCTTTTGGAAGACGACCTCGATCTACTGATTTTGCGGAGCCAGGAATGCTCGGAATTGATATCACAATTTCTGTTTTCAACCAGTCTGAATATTTCTTCAAAAAAACCATGTTCTAAGAAGTTACACTTTCTCCACCGGTCAACATACGGCAAAAATAAAAGGTTCTTATATTACTATACACTGTTTTCTCTACACTGTCGTCAACATTTAATTGTAATTTGTTAAGGAGATATGTTACCACAAACTTTCCTTGACGCGCGCGAGACTGATTTTTGTTATCTCGAATCTTGTTTATAAGTTCACTGCGACTAACAACGAAAATTCATTTTTCACACTTCACAACACACACAAATACTACTAATCAATTACTTCTCGTGATTGAAGATTATTTTGGTTTCATGCCCTCGAGATATCCCTTGCGTAGCATAAACGAATGTCTCAACAGGCCCTTATCTCGCGCGAGTGTTTATCCTCAGAGCGCGCAGTAATGTTCTCTCCCTTCTCAATCACGCATTTGGCGGGTTCTGGCGATGAAACCCTTATGGATATACTCTCCAGTCTTCATTTTAAAACTTGCATAAGTTTCATGGTATACATATGTATACATTTTTTTGTAGGTCAAGCAACATTTATATTTCTTGAAGAAAATAAAGCACTATAAAAATAAGTATAACAGTCCTTATAAGTGATCTGAAATCGAAAATCATGCTATAATAAAATATATCAGATCACAAACTACATACTGAACCCTTTATCCTCTGTTGGATAAGTGATTCTATGTTTTATTTCTTCAATTAATAAATATTTCCACCAGCATCATGAAAGTAGCCAGACGGAGATGAGGAAATTTCAAGCATTTGTTGGAGACAGCGGGGACATACCTGAAGCAGTTTGACAAAAGGCTAAATACTTTAGCTGTGAAAGGAAATAGCCTAGCGATGTGTCAGAAGGACAGGTGTTGGCCACCTCAAAATAGAAGCGACGCACAGTGAGACATGGTTCTGGTATGTTCATTGTAATATTCGCGCCTAGAAGAAATATGATGCAGTAACGTGAGTGGCTGATGAAGATAATAGACACTCCTACGACGCCAAGATCCGCTAAAAACCGCCAAGTTACAGAAAATGTGGAACCAATGAGAAATGAATGCCTACGAGCGCGGCAAGACCAGCTTGGGTACGCGGTGGCTAGCATTCACGCGGGAAATCGCCTAGACAAAATCTCTACGATCGATTCTAGGATTAATGGGCATATTCTTGATCTGTGCAATGTTACGAGTTCAGTGATATTTATTTCATTCCTGTACCACCATTATTTCGAGAATTTTTTGTATAATTTCCCCCCCCCCCCCCATCAAGACCTAGGGCCAGTTCATTTATAAGTGGCGTGAAAAGCCAAGACAACGACTATTACTTTGTGCGTCGACGGACGTAGACTTTTTACTTGTGTTCGTCTGAGGACGGAACGTATTACATTTGTGTGTCGAAGACACAAGTTTGTGACTTTATTTTGTGCGTCTAAGGACGTAGGCTGTTATACTTTTGCGTGTCATGAGGACATAGAAGTTATTGTAAATGTGTTAAATTCAGTGATAGATAGTCACAGTACTATATTTTGTAGGGGCAGTATCGTCGATAATTCGCCAACAAACTGTTACGGGGAAAGTAGTACCTGGAACGGCGAATTTAGTAGTCAGATATCAAGTGTATATTAATCTAACTTTCTGAATCAGCACGAGAGATGACATCGATTACCATAGAAGAAGTTTGGAATTCTCAACACTCCGTCCAGATGGCTGAGATGAGATAAGAAGCATTCAATTGGGAGATGGCAGCTGATGTTCTTTGACGGGTGACTGAGCGAGAGATGAGTACAATATAATATTCTTTATTATTTGATAAATTAACTTATGGTTTATGGGACATATTTTTGTAAATACTTTGCTTGTTTGATTAACGTAGTATTTTAGTTTTGGTCTGACACACCTTTTGCATGGAAACAGCTCGAATATGTTATTAGTGGAAGGTTCTTGTTTTTGTTTGTTGTTTTAACTAACGTAGCTATGTGAACGGCCGTGTTTGCATATGTTACGCAATGCGGTTAAAAACGTCTCTCGGAGATATGTTGTGTTTCAGAAGTAGGACTGAGTTAATATAATGATACAGTAGATTGGAGGGTAATTAAATTGTTTAAGGTTTATTATTGATCAGATTCAATGAGATTATTGCCTTTGGAGCAATGCAATTTGTGACGAAGAGCAATCAGCTCTATCGTAGGTTGTAATTTTTTTTTAAATGTTTGCGAGCATCTATTCAGCAGACCTGTGTGAAAATCGTCATGTCATTCCCAGAGGTGTGATTGTGTGTATTTTGTGGTCATTACAAGCGGGATTTTCAGCTTAGACTGATTTCTGTCAGCTTGGTGCCATGTCCATATTGTAACCTTGCGAGGGCAATTGTGGATATTTTGATTATTGTCTGACCATATGTTGAGGTGGTTGAGATTTTGTTGCTGTTGGTTCCTTGAGATAACGGCACAGCTGGTCAGTTATTTATATACACTGGAGTTGGGAAATGACAAGTATAGAAGAAGGGGGAGATGTTTCACAAGGCGGTCTGAACGTTGCAAGCAAGGTCATTAGTGAGGAGCGCTTATTGACTCCGTAATTACTTGAAATACAGAATAAGAACTGATCAATGGTAAAAATTGTTTAAATAAATGGGAGTTGCCTACGAATCACGATAATCTCCGAAGCGTTACCTTAACATGCAGTTTTGTTCATATAAAGTAATCTTAGCCGGCCAGGCTTTTGTTGTTGTTGGTTTTATTCCATGTTTATTTTCCATATCAGTGACCCGTGAAGTCACGTGCAATGCTGTCTTTCCTTGTGTGTTTATTGAGCAATTGGCCAGGTTGGCAGCTCAGCTTGTTAAGTGCGTCATCGCACTAATGAGGGTCTCAGGGAGATTCCTGTAAATAGTAGATTTGTAGTATGGGTGTCAGCATTAGATTTTAAGGGTTTTTATTAATGTCATGCCCATATCCATAAACGTTGATTTACGCGATGATTGTTCGTGAGCACCGTGGCTGTTAACCCGTTGTAAACGAACAGTCATCCAAGTACTCATTTCTCGTAGTTAGTCATCACGCGTACATAAAATTCAAATGCAAGGCAGTGGAACATGGATCCACATTTTTATAAAAGGGGAGATCCGTCTGACTCCTCAACATTGATAGATGTTCCTGTCATGGGAAAATTCAGGGAGGATATTGTTTATTATAGTTGTTTATTTTCTTTTTATGCACAATTAGTCATTAAATCATGTTATTATTTTACGTCTTGTCTCCTTCCTTTCTTAATTATAGTTTTAATCCTATGACCCTTGCCTCAGTAGAGCATGTTGTTTGGCGGACGTAAACATCACACTATGAACTGAGCGCGACCCCTTGATCAAGATTCTTGCACATAAACACTGCTATTCTGAAGGGTTCGAAGGGATAAAACTGGCGCGGCCAAGCGTGGGGCCATTCACTGTGGTGTAACGGCGGAGAAATTACACATATCAATATTGGCTTATTTGAGTAAAACTGACATGCCGCAAGTGCAAGCAGATATGACAGTATTTAATCACCGGAAAGTGATATTTTATTAAAAGTAATTGAGGCGAAGTGGATACCGCCAAATGTGTGAAATATAAATTAAAATCAGGAGTTTGCAAAGTAAAATACGGTTCACGTTTTTGTCTATTGAATGAAAGTAAAAGGTAATATATGTGATATCGGGCACCCAATGATTAAAGTTAAAACTAGATTTGTTTAGAAAGTCAAACTCATGAAAATGTTAGGAGGCTGTAGCCTAAAATGACAATTAACACTCTGTTAATTAGTCAGTGTTAATATCAGATCAGGATAACAATTTAATGACTAAATATGTGCTTGGGTTTAAAATTAAATTGAGTAAAATTAGAACTACTCAGAGATGCAATCGACTAGTGGGATTAAATGTAAAAATAAATGAACTGAGTAGGGTAAAGAAATTAAATGTGCATTGGATTGTATGTACGTGTCAAAGGGCATTGCTTTATGCCATTTCCCTAATGTCTCATATAAATTGTATAACATGGCAACGGTGGAACAGATTCAAGAAATCATGGAGAGTGCGGCTAGGAGAACACAGAAATTGTTGGACACTAAATTGGCAGAACAAAGTGAATCATTAAACGCTAAATTAGCTGAACAAAGTGAATCGCTAAACACGAAATTATCTGAACAATTAAACACTAATAGGCTAGAACAAAATGAAGCTATAAACAAATTGTCTGAACAAAGTGAATCATTGCGGACACAATTAAACAATAGTAGGCTAGAACAAAGTGAGTCTATAAACAAATTATCCGAACAAAGTGAATCATTGCGGACACAATTAAATAACAGTAGGATTGAACAAAATGAATATCAGGCGGAACAAGCTTGGTTATTAAAAAGTGAAATTAATGACACTATCAATTCGCAGTTAGAGGCGCAGAATATTAAAAACACGAACCAATTAGCTTCATTAACCGCAGAGATGAAAGATCACACTAATCAACAGATGGTATTACTGGCCCTGGATGTGAGTAAAAATAATGAAAAGCAATTAGATCAGATTAAGAAAATGGAAAATATTTTTGATAAAAAACTTAGCATTCTGGATGAAACGGTGTTAGCTAAATTAGAGCAAATTGAAATAGCATGCACTATGAATACAAGCGAGGTCAAGATAGCTCAGGATAAGTTGGAAGGACGATTTAAGGAGATGGAGAAAAGCGGCAGGGTCATTCAACAACAATTATCAGCAGTAGATGAAAACATATCCGGAATAATTAAAGATATGGACCGTCTCGAAATAAAATCAGCGGAACAATGGAAAAGCCTAGAAGCGGATCAGGAGCAATTAAAGAGTACCTTAAACGACACTAAAAGCCAGATTGAAGAGAAAGTAAGCACGATTAAAGAGCAGATAAGAAAAGATTGGAAAAAAATGAATATCGATTCTAAGGAGGAAAGATCCACCATTCTTAAGACAGTAGGCGAAAATCGCACTCGTATTCAAGCATTAGAGCAAGAAATGAAGAGCAAACTTAAAGAACAGACGGACAGGATCATTAAAGCCGAACTCAGGTCATTAGAGCAATCATCGATATTTAGAACAGGAACATTGAAAGACAAGCAGGACGACTCAAATAGCCCGGAGGGTACTAGCATAGCAGGAAGTCAGACTCAGGCGGAGAGCCCATTAACAACAAACACGGAAGGGTTTCGCAAGAATATAGAAAGGAGTTCAACACCACAAGACGGTCATCAGCCCACACAACTTATTCAGGTAATTCGCTCAAACGATTACAAACCACAGAAGTACACGGAAAATTCAGGGGTGACGCCTAAAGCTTTTATCAAAGAGATTGAAGACCATTACAATGACACTGGGGTACCTGAAGCACGTAGATTGAGGATGATGGAGAGATTTTTATCAGGAAATGTCCTTACATGGTTTTTCAGCTTCAAATATACATTTGGAACCATGCCAGATTTTAGATTAGCGTTTCTGCGCAAGTACTGGTCGCCAGCAATACAACAGAGTCTAAGGATGGAGCTTTACTCTAGAAAATACCAAACTACCCAGCAAATGAAATACTCAGATTTCTTTAACATGCAAATGCTAAAATTTCGCGACCTTGATTACCCTTTAAATGAAGCAGATCTGGTGATGACAATAGCGAGGCAATTACCAGTCAACGTGCAGCAAGTACTAGTCGCAGCGAACGTTAGTACGGCCTTACATGCAGAGCAGATATTACGCCAGATAGATGAGACTACATCTCAGAATCATTATAGAGGAGGAAGACAGCTGGAATTAGTCAATACGACAGAGGTCATAAAACCTAAACAGGCAAACACTAAAACGCAGGGTACTAATACAAGCACCTCCACACCTAGGCGAAACCAGGAGGAAGGAGAAAACAGACCATACCAGCGTAACGAAAATAACTATAACAATAGATCATACCAAGGCAACAATAGATATCAACAGAGAGAATATCAGCAATGGCGTGAAAATCGAAGGAATGACAGGTCTTATGGAAGATACGGTGATTACAATGCCAATCAAAGATGGAAAGGAAGGAGAGGTCAAAATCAAGGAGAGCCACGTAATTATCGAAATGAATGGGATGATAGGCACGCTCAATCGCAAAATTACCTAGAGGAGTTACACGCTAGCCAAGGTGGAGACCTTGGAAGATGGGAAAAGGCCATTGGGAACATGAAGAATCCAGACACACTTACTGAGGAAGCTGGAAGTCTACTGAGACAAGAGGAATATCAAGGGCATAAGCGACAGAATGATGAGGGGAGTCGCAATGGAGCTAAAAAAAATGCTAAATTTGGATAAAGAAGACAGTCTACAAACGCAACAGTCGGAAGTTGAAGATGGATGGATAGTAGCGAACATACAAGAATGGATTGCTTTGCCAGAAGACTGCCTGGAGGAGACGGTGAAACCACGGAACGATGAAATTAGGCAATTACCCATTATTTACGCGAGGATTGGTGGAATTAAGATAAGATGTTTATTGGATACGGGGTCACAGATCAGCCTGGTATCGGAGGCCTTGGTTCGAGAGTTGGGACGGAGTCAGAATATTCCTGTAATTCCTGTACCACAACTCAAAGTGAGGGGTGTTATTCCTGAACGCACCGTCACTTGTAAACGTCAGGCATACTTAGAGCTGAACATATTGGAACACACTTTTGGGCAAACATTCATTATCATGGCAAAGATGAATTTCAATATAATTCTTGGTGCAAATTTTATTTGTGACTATCAAGCAGTGATAGATTGGCTCAAGAATACAGTCAGTTTTAGAGAGTATGATCAGCTGAAGAACGTGGGATTGCATATGGATGAAATCACTACCGGAAGAGATGTAAATTCTTGGGCATTGGAAGCAATATCAGAAGAGACGGAAGAGGAGATACGAAAGGCAGAAGATAACATCATAGAAGGGGCTGTTGTGGAACTAGATGAGGAGATTGAATCCCAGGAGATATGGTCTTTATTAACAGAAGGAGATAACAGTGATGCACAATTTGAAGAGTTACTACAGGAGCGGCTCAATGACATTCAACTTGGAGGTGAACACAGAAAACAATTGGAAGAGATTTTAAGGAAGCACAAAGCAGTATTTGATACAGTACCTGGGAAAATATTAAATTTCAAATATTCTATGCAAGTCGAGGACTGGCCACCTTTCAAAAGCAGGTTGTACCCAATTCCTGAAAAATATCGTGGTCAAGTTAAGGTCATTATAGATGAGATGTTACAAGCTGGAGTGATAAGGAAGACACCTACACCTTATCTAAATGCGATTTTGGCAGTCACAAAACCAAATGGATCTATTAGACTTTGTTTAGATGCCAGAAATCTCAACATGAGACTCATTTTTCCTGAGTATGACAGAGCGCCAATTATCAGAGACGTACTAAAAGGCTTTAAAAACAAGAGCATTTATTCATCAGTCGATTTGACGTCCAGTTTCCACCACCTTGAATTGGATGAGAAGTCACAGCTTCTAACTGGCTTCTTATTCGATAACCAAACGTATTGCTTCGTCCGAATGCCCTTTGGAGTCAAAACAGCGGGCTGTGCTTTAATCCGAGCCCTGGACCGGAATCTAACCGAGGAAGTTAAGGAGATGACGGTACGCTACATTGACGACATTCTGCTGGCATCCGACAACATTGAAACTCACATGGAGAATTTAGATAAAGTATTGGGCAAACTGAATGCATCGAATTTCAAAGTAAATCTGAAGAAATCGCATTTCTTCAAGAGCGAGATCTTATATTTGGGTCACGTTATTGACAAGGAGGGAGTGAAGCCAAATCCAGCTAAGATCGAAGCGATAAAGAATTTCCCTACACCAACGAGAGTCAAGCACATTCGGGCTTTCTTAGGCGTAACGGGATTCTTTAAAGAAAACTGTCCAGGTTATACGGAGACTGTAGCTCCCATGCAGGAAATGTTAAAGAAAAATAATAAATGGTTATGGAATGCGGAGTGTGAGAAGGCATTCCAAACAACAAAACAGCTATTGGAAAACTGCATTAAATTAGGATATCCATATTTCAAGCACAAATTTATATTCCAAGCGGATGCTTCACTAATTGGTATAGGTGCTATGCTCTACCAAGAAGATCCAGCTAACCTGCAACACAAGACATATTTGGCATTTGTCAGCCGAAAATTGCGTAAGCACGAGCGCAATTATACTGTAACCGAGCTGGAATTGTTGGCCATCCTTCATGCGCTTCAACAATGGAAACGAATAATCTATGGTTACCCCATTGTTGTCAGGACTGATCACAAGGCACTAACATTCTTGTTTAAGACGTCGATGGCAAGCGAACGTGTGACACGTTGGTCTATATATATTCAGCAGTTTAGCATTGAGATTGAACATTGCCCAGGAAAGATGAACGTGATTCCGGATGCACTCAGCAGGAACCCAGAGCCTGATAATGAAGAAACAGCGACGGTACAACACTTGGAGTTAACACCGAAGGACCGGGAATTCTTGGAGGAATTACGTGAAATACAGCGAGAACAGGAAGCGGAACCATGGATGATGCTATTAATTCGATACTTCAAAAAGCAGCTACCTACAGGAACACCTGCATTTCGAGAAGCAAAAGCCAAAGAAGGAAGATATGTTTATGTCAACAATTTGCTGCACAAATGGGTAGATAATGACCACACCAAGTTACGCATATTAGTACCTGCATCATTACAGCGAGGACTGACATGGCATATGCACGAAAGTTACGGTCACGTGGGCGTAGACAAGTGCGAAGCGACAATAGGAGAGACATTTACATGGCCACGTATGAGAACAACTATATGTGACGTCATTACAACTTGTGATCCGTGTCAGAGGACAAAGCCCAGTAACTATTTAATGAGGCAGTATCCTAGACCATTGCTACCTCAGAAACCATGCGAGCTACTGGCCCTGGACTGTTTCGGTCCAATTCCAAAAGGAAGGCGAGGTTGCCGTCACTTGCTAGTGTGCATTGATGTATTTTCTAAGTTCGTAGTACTATGCCCTATTCAGAAAACTACATCGAAGCAAGTACTCAGTCGTATTCGAAATAGAGTTATTCCAATCCTTGGAAAACCAGAATTTATATTGTCAGATCATGGCAGTTATTTCACAAGCGCCGAATTCAAGAAAGGTATGGAGGACATGGGTATAAAACACGTTTTAAGCAGTATCCGACATGCCCAAACTAATCCAAGTGAGAGAGCAATAAAATGTGTAACATCATACTTGAGAATCTTCATTCCCAATGAACATCACAGAAGGGTGGATAAAATTAAGGACGTAGAGACATGCATGAATTCTACCAGGCACGAGTCAACAGGACAAATCCCTATGGTCCTACACAAGAACGAGTATCCAGTGAGAACGTGGAAAAGCATCATTAACTGTCCACAAGATCCCATGATAGCACCTGACCTGCGAATTGAGAGAACGAGAGCCTACATGAGAAAACAAGCAGACCGCAGATTACGGCGAGTAAGAAATAAGAGGTTTCACAGTGATCTTGAAATCAACCAGCTCGTTTTGGTGAAACGACCCGCTACATCGGACCCAGAGAAGAAGATCTTCAGTAAATTCTGCGAAAAGTTCATAGGACCCTATTCTATCGTAAGAAACCTTGGAAATAATGCTTACAGAGTGAAGGAGTTGAGCACAGGAACAATGTCAGTCTACAATGCAGCCAACTTAAAAAAGTATCGTAGAAGTGAGCCATGGGAGCGCCGAAATAATGATGCAGTTTAAATATATGGACGTCCTATATCAACCAAGTTGACGGGGAGCAGTTGAGTACGGCACGTTAAGGAGGAAGTAGAGTTGGTGTTGACAAACATTAACGAGACGAGCAGAGTGTTGCCTCAGGCATCAGCGTGTCATGCAAGCAGACTGAGAGGGGAGATACAAGCAGGAAATGAAAACGAGTAAATGCCATTCAAGACAAGAGCGGCTAGACCAAGTAATAGAAAAGGGGTGATTCTGAAATAAAACAAATTGGCCTACGGAAGTCTTTTAAAATTGTCGACTTTATTCCTAAGTTCGAAATTTTGTGAGTGGGAGAGTCGTGAACCCTTTATCCTCTGTTGGATAAATGATTCTATGTTTTATTTCTTCAATTAATAAATATTTCCACCAGCATCATGAAAGTAGCCAGACGGAGATGAGGAAATTTCAAGCATTTGTTGGAGACAGCGGGGACATACCTGAAGCAGTTTGACAAAAGGCTAAATACTTTAGCTGTGAAAGGAAATAGCCTAGCGATGTGTCAGAAGGACAGGTGTTGGCCACCTCAAAATAGAAGCGACGCACAGTGAGACATGGTTCTGGTATGTTCATTGTAATATTCGCGCCTAGAAGAAATATGATGCAGTAACGTGAGTGGCTGATGAAGATAATAGACACTCCTACGACGCCAAGATCCGCTAAAAACCGCCAAGTTACAGAAAATGTGGAACCAATGAGAAATGAATGCCTACGAGCGCGGCAAGACCAGCTTGGGTACGCGGTGGCTAGCATTCACGCGGGAAATCGCCTAGACAACATCTCTACGATCGATTCTAGGATTAATGGGCATATTCTTGACCTGTGCAATGTTACGAGTTCAGTGATATTTATTTCATTCCTGTACCACCATTATTTCGAGAAATTTTTGTATAATTTCCCCCCCCCCCCCATCAAGACCTAGGGCCAGTTCATTTATAAGTGGCGTGAAAAGCCAAGACAACGACTATTACTTTGTGCGTCGACGGACGTAGACATTTTACTTGTGTTCGTCTGAGGACGGAACGTATTACATTTGTGTGTCGAAGACACAAGTTTGTGACTTTATTTTGTGCGTCTAAGGACGTAGGCTGTTATACTTTTGCGTGTCATGAGGACATAGAAGTTATTGTAAATGTGTTAAATTCAGTGATAGATAGTCACAGTACTATATTTTGTAGGGGCAGTATCGTCGATAATTCGCCAACAAACTGTTACGGGGAAAGTAGTACCTGGAACGGCGAATTTAGTAGTCAGATATCAAGTGTATATTAATCTAACTTTCTGAATCAGCACGAGAGATGACATCGATTACCATAGAAGAAGTTTGGAATTCTCAACACTCCGTCCAGATGGCTGAGATGAGATAAGAAGCATTCAATTGGGAGATGGCAGCTGATGTTCTTTGACGGGTGACTGAGCGAGAGATGAGTACAATATAATATTCTTTATTATTTGATAAATTAACTTATGGTTTATGGGACATATTTTTGTAAATACTTTGCTTGTTTGATTAACGTAGTATTTTAGTTTTGGTCTGACACACCTTTTGCATGGAAACAGCTCGCATATGTTATTAGTGGAAGGTTCTTGTTTTTGTTTGTTGTTTTAACTAACGTAGCTATGTGAACGGCCGTGTTTGCATATGTTACGCAATGCGGTTAAAAACGTCTCTCGGAGATATGTTGTGTTTCAGAAGTAGGACTGAGTTAATATAATGATACAGTAGATTGGAGGGTAATTAAATTGTTTAAGGTTTATTATTGATCAGATTCAATGAGATTATTGCCTTTGGAGCAATGCAATTTGTGACGAAGAGCAATCAGCTCTATCGTAGGTTGTAATTTTTTTTTAAATGTTTGCGAGCATCTATTCAGCAGACCTGTGTGAAAATCGTCATGTCATTCCCAGAGGTGTGATTGTGTGTATTTTGTGGTCATTACAAGCGGGATTTTCAGCTTAGACTGATTTCTGTCAGCTTGGTGCCATGTCCATATTGTAACCTTGCGAGGGCAATTGTGGATATTTTGATTATTGTCTGACCATATGTTGTGGTGGTTGAGATTTTGTTGCTGTTGGTTCCTTGAGATAACGGCACAGCTGGTCAGTTATTTATATACCCTGGAGTTGGGAAATGACAAGTATAGAAGAAGGGGGAGATGTTTCACAAGGCGGTCTGAACGTTGCAAGCAAGGTCATTAGTGAGGAGCGCTTATTGACTCCGTAATTACTTGAAATACAGAATAAGAACTGATCAATGGTAAAAATTGTTTAAATAAATGGGAGTTGCCTACGAATCACGATAATCTCCGAAGCGTTACCTTAACATGCAGTTTTGTTCATATAAAGTAATCTTAGCCGGCCAGGCTTTTGTTGTTGTTGGTTTTATTCCATGTTTATTTTCCATATCAGTGACCCGTGAAGTCACGTGCAATGCTGTCTTTCCTTGTGTGTTTATTGAGCAATTGGCCAGGTTGGCAGCTCAGCTTGTTAAGTGCGTCATCGCACTAATGAGGGTCTCAGGGAGATTCCTGTAAATAGTAGATTTGTAGTATGGGTGTCAGCATTAGATTTTAAGGGTTTTTATTAATGTCATGCCCATATCCATAAACGTTGATTTACGCGATGATTGTTCGTGAGCACCGTGGCTGTTAACCCGTTGTAAACGAACAGTCATCCAAGTACTCATTTCTCGTAGTTAGTCATCACGCGTACATAAAATTCAAATGCAAGGCAGTGGAACATGGATCCACATTTTTATAAAAGGGGAGATCCGTCTGACTCCTCAACATTGATAGATGTTCCTGTCATGGGAAAATTCAGGGAGGATATTGTTTATTATAGTTGTTTATTTTCTTTTTATGCACAATTAGTCATTAAATCATGTTATTATTTTACGTCTTGTCTCCTTCCTTTCTTAATTATAGTTTTAATCCTATGACCCTTGCCTCAGTAGAGCATGTTGTTTGGCGGACGTAAACATCACACTATGAACATAACTTGCACATAAACACTGCTATACTGAAGGGTTCAATACAGATACAGTATTATAGACCCCGAGTTTCGTTTTGAAGTTAGAATGATATTTCAAAGTTTACTTAATGGAGCGTGGAATTCAGAAACGAAGAGTTGTATCACTTTTGTAGTATTATATCTGAGAAACACAGAAGCAATTTCCAAAGAAAAAGTGAAATTAATGTACACTGATTAACATACTTCACTTGGGAGTTGGTTTGGCCTTTCTAATGTAAAGTTGAAAAATCTATTTTTGTCCGCTTTTTTACGGATCCGGACCACTGTGCGCCGGCTTTACTTCCCCTCCGAAGGAATGCATACTGAGGCATTTTTAACGCTCTTAAAAAATCCGACGACTTCGGCCAGGTTAGAACCAACTACGCTACTGAAGCCGCCCTAAAAACTGTGTCACTGTGATGTCTGTAATAGTGTGTGTATTTGTAATGAAGGTAGGATTTGGGTAGGAAGCGGCCGTAGCCTTACTTTAGGGACCATCCCGGCTTTTTTCCTAGAGTTGTTTGGTTGGTTGGTTCCTCAGTTTAAGGGCTGCGACAACGCGGTCATATAGCCCCGTGTACTTTGGGTGTGTGTAGAATCTGTCTGATAACCGGTGTTAATTGTGATGATTGTATTAGTGTGTGTATCTGTTTTCAATTCAAGTGACGACTGCAGACATTGATTTTTTTCAAATAGTTCCTACTTTTGCCGCCAAACGCGACCGTCAACGACTACTTGTTCAGAACTTGATTACCAGATGCCACCGCAGTCGGCCCCTGGTGACGAACGTCAAGAACCTAAGAGCGTTTGTCGAATGTTTAACCTATACTTAAATAATTTAGCTTCACACGGGTGTAATTAGTGGAGGGTTCTTTAACATGCCATAAATCCATGGCATGGGACCGCCGGCTTAACTTCCCCTCCGAAGGAAGGCATACGGAGGGATTTTAACGCTCTTAAAATATCCGACGACTTTAGCCGGGTTGGAAACTGCGACCTTGGGCATAGAAGCTCAGCATGCTACCAACTACGCCACCGAAGCCGCTTTCCTAGAGTAGAAGTGGATAACCACGGAAAACCACTTCTAAGATGGCTGATGTTAGAATCGAACCCACCTATTCTCAGTTCGGCCTCGCGAGGATGAGCGTGCTCATTAAATCGTGCACCACGGCCGCGAGGGCATCTGCAGAAAGTCCGGAGATCGTTGGTTTGAATCCCAGCGCTGACATTGGCCATCCTGAGTACACAGGGATGATGACCAAGATGTCCCAAGCTCCTAAAATGAATTAACAACAACAACAACAAGAACGTACCCCGTTTTAATGGGAACTTGGTAGTGTGGATTAACCAACAATACAACTGCTTAATTACAGATACTAAGCAGCTTCGTGGCGTAGTTGGTAGCATGCTGAGCTTCTATTCCCAAGGTCCCGGGTTCAACCCAGCCGAAGTGGTCAGATTTTTTGGGAGAGTTAAAAATCCCTCAGTATGCCTTCCTTCAGAGGGGAAGTAAAGTCAGCGGTCCCATGTCATAGGTTTATGGCATGTTAAAGAACCTTCTACTATTTACACTTGTGTGAAGGTAAATTATAGGTTATATTTGACTAACGCTCTTAGGTTCCAACGTTCGTCGCCAGGAGCCGACTGCGGTGGCATCTAGTAACAAAGTTTAGAACTAGTTGGTCGTTGACGGTGGCGTTTGGTAGCAAAAGTAGGAACTTGAAAATCGAATGTCTGCAGTCCTTACTTGAAGTAAAACAGATAACACACACTAATACAGCCATCACAATTAACACCGGTTATCAGACAGATTCTACACACACCCAAAGTACACGGGGCTACATGACCGCGTTGTCGCAGCCCTTAAACTGAGGAATCAACCAACCAAAGATTCCAAGGTTACTATGAAACCTAGAAACTTCAAATATTCACAGTTTATCAATAACATTCAAGGTTCCGTGTGATGCAAGTATTATAAACAATTATGATATATTTCAATAATTATCGAAATATTTCTCAAAACTTAACTTTTTTCTAAGTTCGTCACGGTGGGTGAGTAGTTATCGTGCTGGACTACCACTCCCAGGCATGCAGGTTCGCTCCTGGCCGTGGTAAATGATTTTTGAAAAGTGACAAAAATCATGGCACGCACGTCATACGATGTTGGCATGTCAAATAACCCATTTGAATTCAGTAGGCCGTGTTCACAATGGCAAAATTAATCTCGGGATTTTCCGCCATCACAAAAATTCCTCCATTCTCTACTAGAAAGCGCTATAGTGTCAAGGAGCTTAAATATCTAACCTCCTTGACTTTCATAGCGTTCCAAGGAACAACAAAATTTGACATACAAGCTGCCCCTTGGGCGTCAAGGAATAAAGCTTGCACCCGGCATCCGGGGCCATACGATATTATTATATAATTTTCTATTAAGTACCCTTTTCTCAGGAATTGTAGGCCCGACCAAGTTGATATTTTGCACCCTCGTAGGCGATTATGAGTTAAAACTGTGAAGTAAGATGAAAGTAACCAGAGTCAAAATACAATAATAATCCTAAATTAAAAATATATCTGAAATTGTGACTCAATAAGTTGACTAATTCAAATATTCATAAACTCTAAACCAAATGCACATCAACAATAAGATTACAAGTTTTAACATTTTTAGTACACTAGATTACAAAGTACTGTTCTCATCCAATTATCAATAGTAATATCAGAGAAAAAGGTACCTAACATTCTACAATTTTCTGAATAATTTTACTTTGTTCAAATATCCATAATTATTGAACTATACAAATTTCTGCAATTATTATTATTATTTAGCGTATGCCATGGTACATCTACATAATTACAAGCTAAGGAACGCATTAAATATATACATTAGCATTTACAAGAACAATAAATATTAAAATTAATTTTGATGAGGAGACACATATTCAACAGATAAAATGCCCAGATATACAAGGCTATATTTAAATTTGAAATCCAATCACGAGCAGGCTGCGTTGCATCATGAAAGTCTTTCTAGTTCCCATTATAGGCGCGAAGGCTGCAGTCCTCCACAAAATGCTGGATGGTCTGTCTTTCAAATCCACAGTCGCACTGAGGTGAGGAAGCCTTATTCCACTTGTATAAGCTGTCTGTGCAGACCCCATGTCCCGTTCGAATCCTGTTGTGTGATTTTAATGTATATAGCGTGGTAGTTCCATTCCAGCTGGTTTCTAATAGGATCAATGAAGTTTCTATATTTCTCATGGAATAAATTATTCCATATCTCAGACCAAATTTCTACAATACTCTAGTAACACACAGCTGTGAATACTATTGATAAACTGTGGATAATTGAAGTTTCTAGTTGTTGATGTTTACCTAACAATGAAGCTTTTGTTAAGCAGTTACATTTTTGGCTAATATACACTACACTACCAGGTTGCCTTAACGTATAAAATAATTCAGACTTCCCTGTGTTTAAAAAGTGCATCATCTGTACGATTTCTTATGTTTCTACAGCGTGTTTTAATTCCCCTACAGATCTTGAATCTCCCTGTAAACCTTCGAGAAACGTTTACTTATTAGCATTTTACTGCTTAAGGAAACAAGCAACAGAATAAGACGAAGGTAGAGAAGACAAGGGCAGAAGAGAGAAAGAAAGCATCTTGGGGCGGACTTATAATAATTTTAATGTGAATTTATGCAACCAGTTTACCATTGCTGATTTCTTGCTGTTTATCTTTGTGTTTCATGTTTTTCTTTCTGTAAAATGCTCCTCAAACGTTTTCTTCCAATATCAAAGAATTACGGTAGAAAGAAATTGCGTCACCTTTTATTATGAGTAGTTTTTTATATTTATGTGTGTGTGTGTGGAGGGGGGGGGGGGGGCATTCATTACTAGGAGGTCTACCCCTCTTTTAGGATTTCTACCAAAATGATTAATTATTCAAGCAAAAGCCTAATTAAACAGATTACTAATTATTACCTTAATAGTAATCACAACACTAATTAGGCTACTTTATTTTATTATCTTCCTAACCGACAGTAGTGGCTACGCTGGCTAAAGCACAGCATTAGGTCATGGGGCCAAGCTCTCTGCTGACTCGGTAGGCGCGTGGGTTCGAGCCCCACCGTCGGCTGTCCTTGAAATGGTTTTCCGTGGTTTCCCATTTTCAACACCAGGCAAATGCTGGGACGGTACCTTCTGAAAGGCCACGGCCGCTTCCTTCCACATCCTTGCCCAGTTTCATTCACCATCATTCATTTCATCTCTCATTAACTCCTCTCATGAGTCTGGCGTCAGGAAGGGCACCCGGCCGTAAAAACCATCGCCACAACTACTTTCATCGCATCTCATCCCCGACCCCGTTGTAAAACGGGAATAATAAGGGGTAGTCATACATACATTTTATTATCTTCCTATTACTTTCACAGCATTTCTTTTCTCTTACAGAGAAGTTGAATGAAATTATACACAAGCGTAGCAGTCAAGTCACTACGGTGGACCGGGTTCAAAGTGAAATGCCATGTCCTGTGGTTCTGATTCCTCGTAAAAATGAGGTCCCGTGGCTCATGATCGCGATATTAACGGTCACGTAAAACTACAAACATCATCATCATCATCATCAAGGATTTTTGATGGCCATTCAGGACAGTGTTATAGAAACCCGTCACTTTAAAACGTACATCATCAAAGACAAAACATCAACAGATTCATGCCGAAAGTGCCGGAACAAAACTGAAACCATCGATCACATAGTAACACCATGCCCAGTAGTTGCGAACTCCGACGTGAAAATGAAGCTAAGATCATCTCCCAATAACTATGCACGCAGTGCCAACTACCAATAGATCCAGACGGGCGGCTTCGGTGGCGTAGTTGGTAGCATGCTGACCTTCTATGCCCAAGGTCGCGGGTTCAAACCCGGCCGAAGCCGTCGGATTTTTTAAGAGCGTTAAAATCCCTCAGTATGCCTTCCTTCGGAGGGGAAGTAAAGCCGGCGGTCCCATGTCATAGATGTATGGCATGTTAAAGAACCTTCCACTAATTGCACCTGTGTGAAGCTAAATTGGATAGGTTAAGAATGTAAACAACGCTCTTAGGTTTCTATGTTCGTTGCCAAGAGCAGACTGCAGTGGTGTCTAGTATCTAAGTTATGAACTTGGCCTAGTAATCGTTGACGGTGGCGCTTGGCGGCAAAAGTAGGAACTATTTGAAAAAATTCTAAGTTGCAGTACTTAAATTAAAAACAGATAACACACACTAATACAGTCATCACATTTATCACCGGTTATCAGACAGATTCTACACACACCCCAAGTACACGGGGCTACATGACCGCGTTGTCGCAGCCCCTAAACTTAAGAACCAACCAACCAACCAACCAACCATAGATCCAGACGCCAGCCTTCTACTTCCAGCCGCAGACTCACTGTTCCCTGTCTTTTCAATCGCATTAAACTTGGGCTTAATGTTAATTTTAACCGATTTTCATGTGTAACATATTTCCACTCGGTAGCTGGTTATCTTTTGTGGGAGTGATTTTGGAAATGGGACGGAAACAATGAGCACGCGAGGTGGCGGAGATTGGTACTGTCGGCCATGTGGCTATGCGGAATGTATATCGCATACGGTCTTCAAGGTTTGGAGGCCCCATTAAAGATATTCCTACTATAAATCATCCTCAAGTTGTCACTCTTTGGTGTGAAAATATTCCTTATATCATATTTGCTGAAAACAATTATGATATATTAAATCTTCATACCTTTGCTGTATTCTTATTTAATGCAAGCATTCGAGGTACTGTCAGCTAACTTGCATCCCTATGTGGAATGTATATCGCATACGGTTTATTTCGAGGTTTGGAGGCCCCATTGAAGATATTCTTACAATAAATCATATTCAAGTTGTCGTTCTTTGGTGTGAAAATATTCAGAGTCTTACAGTAGTCGCATAATGATGTATAACATGTGACATGTTATCCTACTATGTGTCTGCCGGGAGCGCAAATCCCTTGTTAACAGTGAACTCTGATGGCTATTGAAATAACTACTTGCAAAACTCCAGTGCCAAATCCTAACCGGTTCGCGCACGTCGGCCATGTGGCTATGTGGAATGTATGTCGCATACGGTTTACTTCATGGTTTGGAGGCCCCATTAAAGATATTCCTACAATAAATCATTGGCACTGAAGTTTTACAAGTAACTTAGTTATTCAATGACCAACAGAGTTCACTGTTAACAAGGGATTTGCGCTCCCGGCAGACACATAGTAGGATAACAATCATGTCACATGTTACACATCATATGCGACTACTGTATGGCTCGTAATTTTGTTTTTATTTTTACCACAACCGTATGGAGTGACCTTCCAAGAGTACCGTCTGCCAATTACAATCCGATCGGGGGATAGACGGTACCAGAGTTCCCTTGTAAGTCTCTTTGCAGCACGCTACACTATCAGAGCCGAGCTTTGCCGAGTCACCCCGAGCCAAAACGCTGATCCGATGCACAGAGCCTCTGCGCCTCGGTTAGCAAGCGTTATATTTTACACGTTTGCCCTGGAACAGTTGAGGAAACATTTGGAGCCACCTCACACAGCTTGTATAACGGTACATAACCACTCTCTCTTAACATATCAAGCTCAAGTTTGCTATCAGTAGCACGCCATTATACCCTCATTAGCACTACACGCCACTTGAAGTATAGCAACCATGATTATCCCACACGACCACAATGTTACGGATATTATCAGTACGACCCACGGGGTGTTTACCTTATAAATCATTAAGAGTCTGAGACTGAATTAGAATTTCCGTCACAAAGCTGTTTTAATTCAAGAATTATCTTTCAAGTCTCTATTTCCTCACAACGCATGGCATGTGGTACGGTACCGTACTTGTTACCCGTATGACGAGTCTTTGACGCTCTGAAGTGAGTACGTTGTGTTATGTTTGCATGTCAGGGCAAGTGTGAACAAGGGGGAATCCGCATCAAGGGTTATTGACTATAGCACACAGCGCGATAATATGCTGCTGGTAATATTATTATTATTATTATTATTATTATTATTAATAATAATAATAATAATAATAATTTTCTTTGGTCGGTTTACCCTCCAGGTTGGCTTTTCCCTCGGACTCAGCGAGGGATCCCACCATTACCGCCGCCAGGGCAGTGTCCTGGAGCTTGAAACATCTGGAGGTGTGATCAGCACTTCGCCCAGGCGGCCTCACCTACAAAGCGAACAGGGGCCTCATGAGGGATGGGAAGGGAGGGAAGATTGGGAGGGATAGGCAAAGAAGGGGGAAGGAGGTGGCCGTGACGTTACGGTAGGTACCATCCCGGCATTTGCCCGGAGACGAAGTGGGAAACCACGGAAAACCACTTCGAGGTGGAAATCGAATTGGGTGGACCACCCGAGGCTGAGTAGACCCCGTTCCAGTCCTCAGACAGCTTTTCAAATTTCGTGGTAGAGCTGAGAATCGAACCGTGGACCTCCGGGGTGGCTGCTAAGCATGCTGACCGCTACACCATGGAGGCGGCAGTAAAAACAAAATAATAATAATAATAATAATAATAATAATAATAATAATAATAATAATAATAATAATAATTTAATTTAATTTATTTATTAAATACTATTTATGTTACATTATTGTGATATGTCTCACGAATCTGATGACAGTACAGATTATCTGTGAGACATATTAATTATTATTTACAACATATAGGCCTATATAGATTATATTTCAATACAAGAGTGCATGCATTTTTTGTAATGTTAATGATAATATATTAATGTAAATAATTAAAGACACAAAAAGTTACACTATGGTAGTTATATTAATAAATTTATGTTATGAGTTAATGTTTGTTTAAGTAATATTTTTTAATGCGACTTATAGATAGTTGTTTGCTGTTAATGTTTGCCAGAACATGAAAATAATAACACTTTTCCGAAAAGATGATTATTAGAACGAACAATAACAGACTAACTAAAAGAATTCTCAACTTGGCCCTTTCATTAAAAACCAGGAACAGCTGGCTTCGTGGAATTGAAACAGATCTCCAGAAAATCAACATCTCATTTGACATTGTAGCGGCTTAGTTGGTAGCATGCTGAGTTTCTATGCCCAAGATCGCGGGTTCAAACCCGGTCGAAGTCGTCGGATTTTTAAGAGCGTTAAAAATCTCTCAGTATGCGTTCCTTCGTAGGAGAAGTAAAGCCGGCGGTCCCATGTCATAGATTTATGGCATGTTAAAGAACCTTCCACTAATTACACCTGTGGAAGCTAAAACGTGTAGGTTCGTCTGATAACGCTATATTAGTTCCAACGTTCGCTGGGAGGTGCTGGCTGCGATAGCATCTAGTAGCCATGTCGGAAGCTAGGTGTCGCGGACGGTAGCATTTGGTAGAAAAAGTAGGAACTATTTGAAAAATAGATCGTCTGCAGTCTTTCTACCTGAATTGCAGATAACACACACTAATACAGCCAACACAATTAACACCGGTTATCAGACAATTTCTACACACACCCAAAGTACACGGGGCTACAAGGCCGCATTGTCGCAGCCCCTAAACTAAGGAACCAACCAACCGATCAACCAACCGAAGATATTGTACGGGAAAGATTTTAATTTAGAACCAAAATTGACAATCACCAATTTGGAGACAAACCCAACACCAGAGCCACTGTAACTTGGACAGAAGAAGCTCAGCGAGAAGATGAGGAGATTTTGGGAGGAAAAGAAGGCCAAAACATAAGCTAAGCAGGTTCAATCGTGCTCCTGAGTGGGGCATAACGATGTAAATAATAATAATAATAATAATAATAATAATAATAATAATAAAAAAAGTCAACCCCTGGCACTATCCAGCCCATGACGGGCTAAGGCCGACCAAGCGACCGCTGCCCAGCCATTCGGCCTGCAGATATTGGGGTGACGCGTGATCAGCGCGTCGGGTCCCCTCGGCCGTTAATCTTGGTTTTCGTGATCGGGGCGCTGTCTCACTGTCAGACAGCTACTCAATTGTCCTCACGAGGCTGAGTGCACCCCGTTCCAACCCTCACGTCAGTTTTAAAATCCCTGACGGAGCCAGGGATCGAACCCGGGGCCTCCGGGTGAGAGGCAGGCGCGCTACCCCTACACCACGGGGCCGGCATAATAATAATAATAATAATAATAATAATAATAATAGCAATAATAATAATAATAATTCAAGATGATAGGTGTCGCTACGGATACCCTGTGTCGGAGACGTCTGAATGTGCAATGTTCTTGATGTTGTTTGAGTCTTCAGTCTTTTGACTGGTTTGATGCACCTCTCCATGACTCCCTGTCCAGAGCTAATCGTTTGATCTCTACATAGCTACCATAACCTACATCCTTCCATAGCTAAGCCTGCCATTCCTGGCTGTCTTAGTATGTGTCATACCAACCTATCTCTTCTCTTCATTAACAGTCGCCAGAAACATCTCTCCTCGCCCACTCGTTTTAATACCTCTACATTTGGTACCCTATCTACCCATCTGATCTTCATCATTCTCCTGTAACACCACATTTCAAATGCTTCAATTCTCCTCTTTTCTGCTGCACCAATAGTCCAAGTCTCTCTTCCATACAGTGCCACGTTCCAAACAAAGGCTTTCAAAAATGACTTCCTAATACCAAAATCTATATTCGATGTCAACAGATTCCTTTTTTGTAGAAATGCTTTCCTTGCCTGAGCCAACCTACTTTTTATATCCTCTTTGCTTCATCCATCACTGGTCATTTTGCTTCCTAAGTAACAGAAGTCTCCTACTTCCTTCAGCTTTTCACCTGCCAATTTGATGTCCATAGAGGTTTCTGATTTATTTCAGCTACATTCCAATATTTTTGATTTACATTTATTAATTTTCATAATGAATTCTTTCCTCAAGACGGAGTCCATGACATTCAAAAACTCATTCAAATCGTCAGGCGTGTCGGCCAAGATGACGATGTCATCAGCAAATCTCAGGGTTGAAATTATTTCTCCTTGAATCTTCACTCCCACTTTAAATTTTTCTCCAATTTCCTTCATTGCTTGTCAATGTATTGATTGAAAAGTATGGGTGATAAGTTGCAACCTTGCCTTACACCTTTCTGAATACCAGCTTCTCTCTCATGTCCTACAGCTCGAATGACTGCTGTTTGGTTTCTGTGTAGATTGTAGATCACCCTCCTATCCCTGTACTTTATTCCAATCGTTTTCAAAATGTCAAACAATTTAGTCAAATGAACGTTATCAAAAGCCTTTTCTAAGTCTACAAATGCCATGAACGTTCTCTTATCTTTCCTTATTCTACCTTTCAAAATCAGCCTAAGATTTAGTACAGCTTCCCTTGTTCCTACATTTCTCCTGAAACCAAACTGGTCTTCTCACAATTCCGTTTCTATCTGTCTTTCCATCCTGTTCTAAATTATTCTAGACAGGATCTTTGAAGCATAAGTAATCAAGCTGATTGTACGGTAATCTTCACATCTGTCAGCTCCTAATTTCTTCGGTATAGTGATAATAATAATAATAATAATAATAATAATAATAATAATAATAATAATAATATCGTATGGCCTCGGGTGCCAGGGGCAAGCTTTGATAATTGAGACCCAAAGGGTACCTTGCATGTCGAATTTCGTTGTTTCTTGAAGCACTATGACAGTCAAGGAGGTTAGATATCTAAGCTCCATGACACTACAGCGCTTTCTAGTAGAGAAATGAGGAACATTGTGCTGGCGGAAACTCCCGAGATTAATTTTGCCACTATGATCACGGCCTACTGAATTCAAATGGGTTCTTTGACATGCTAATGGTGTCGTAATTTTAACGCCTTTCAAAAATCACTTACCACGGCCAGGATCAAACCTGCAAGCTTGGGGTTATTAGACTGTCACGTTGTCCATTCTCCCACCGTGGCAAGCGGTATAGGGATGATAGCATTTTCTTGAAATCCGAGGGTACCTCACCTGTCTCATAAACCCTACACACCAAGTGAAATAACCTGATCAGACCTTCATCTTCTATGCAGCGTAGCAACTCAATCGGTATATCATCTATGCCTGGTGCTTTGTTCCCGCTTTAGTCTTTCAATGCTCTGTCAAATTCTGATCAAAATATTAAATCTTCTTTTGTATCCTCATCAATTTCCTCCTCCCTTTCCATTACGTTATTCTCAATCTCCTTTCCCTTATACAAACACTCTATGTAAGCTTTCCGTCCCTCAATATTTTCTTCCCAATCTGTGAGAGGCTTTTCTTCTGTATCCTTAATATTACAGCACTTTGTCTTCTTTTCCCCCAAAGTATTCTTAATCTCTCTATACTGTATATAAGAAAGAAAGTTTGTCTGTTTTTTTCTGAATTTCTACGGAAATTTGCGTTATTAACGCGTTTCAGGCTGTTTTATGACGGATGCTTGCGAAAATAATATTTTTGTCTGTCTGTCTGTATGTCTGTCTGTCTGTTTGTCTGTGGACAATTTTGTTCCCTTATAACTCGAGAACGGCTGGGTGGATCAACGTCAAATTTGGTACAGATATCCTTCAGAGGCACGACACTAATCATTGATGTAACTCTTCTCTGTACCTCTCATAAAAGGGGGCCTACCCCCTTAAAATACTTGCTGAAATAGGCGTAGAAGGGCGAGACAAAGCTCGTTTTCAGCCCCTCAATGTGAGAAACGAAACTCGGGGGCTAGGGTCCCGAAAACCACATGTTAAGGCCCTAATACCAACAGGTTTTGAGATATTCCCAGAAATCACTTAATACAATAATGAAAGAAAGCAAGCCGGTAACCATGGCAACAGAAACTCACAGGTCCATCTATTGCTGTAAGACGCAATACAATTCCATTTATTACATTACTGATATAGTTTGCAAACGGCTATAAGGTTATAACGGAACTAAATTAAGCTGTAAAATTCATCAATACATATAATGAGCTTAAGGGGGTCAAGGGGTACTCTAGAATTTTTTCACGCAATTTACACGTGCTGATGTGGTACGGAAGGTCTATTATATCCCTATCCCTATATTGTTATGTTATTATTATAATAATTATTATTATTATACTACGGCCTACAGCGACGAGACAAAGCTTATTTTCAGCCCGTGGGTGTCAGAAACAAAACTCGGGGCCCCTAAACAGCCGTAATGGGTCCCCGAAAACTACATTTAAGGCTCTAAAACCATGAGTTTCTGAGATATTCTCAGAAAACTAATTTCATTTAATAAACTAATGTAGGAATGCAAGCCAGTAACCATGAAAACAGTGTCTCAAAAAGTTACATCCAACTTTCCATCTATTTCTGCAAGAAGTAATGTCACTCCCTTTATTAAATTTCTGTGAAAGTTTGCCAATGGCTATAAGGTTATCACGGAACCAATAAAAACTGTAAAATTCATCAATGCGCTTAAGGGGGTCAAGGGGTACCTTAGATTTTTCACAAAACTTAAACGTGAGATATGTCGTACAGAAGGTCTATTATATCTTCAAACAGCAACATTATTTTCAAAAATTCCTAAATTGAAATAGTTTATTTTTTATTTTTTATTTTTGCTTTTAGGAATTTGGGCCATTGGAGGCTAAAAACCTGAATTTTCATGCACCACAAGCCTTTATAATTTATTAAAGGGGTCTCCCTCTGGATGCGGACTTGACACAACAGTGAGGGTCAGTTTTTATGTGACGTGTATTGCGTTTCGTCTACGAGGTTTTCAATTTTATTTTCACGTCAGGAAGTACTCGTTAGGTAAATTAGTTTCAGAGCATATTTCAACTAGTAATTTATCTTTGTCGACAAACAGGTTCCAAGCCCCTAACCATTGCAACAGTAGCTCAATTGATTACGTCTGGTTATTAATACCGAAGACCGTTCGAAGAATGGGTACTTCTGCTAGTCCTTCGATAAACTGTGTCTACTTTTCCTAATTTCAGACAATTTCCTATACCTGCACATTTTATTGTGAAATAACTGTACGTCGCAGAGCATTCGAACCACTTCGTCAGTCTGCTCTTGAGTCTGCTCCGAGCAGTGTTTGCGTCAATATCGTCGATATTGTGTCACACGTCTCATAGACGCGCGATGTAGCAAACGATCGAACAGCGGTACGCGATCAAGTTGTGCGCCAAACTCTGCAAAAGTTACACTAATACCAATGATCTAGCAAGCCTTTGCTTTATCGTCTTCGCAAGTTTCAAGGAGGTTGAATATGTTTAACGAGGACCGAGAAGAGGTGATGGTTGGTTTCTCAGTTTAGGGGCTGCGACAACCCGGTCATGTAGCGCCGTGTACTTTGGGTGTGTGTAGAATCTGTCTGATAGGGGGCGTGGTGGCTCAGCGGTCTAGCTGTATGCCTCTCACCAAGGCGGTCCGGGTTCGATTCCCGGTCAAAGCATGTGCGATTTTCGAAGTGAAATGCCATGTCCTGTGGTTCGGATTCCACGTAAAAAGGAGGTCCCGTGGCTCATAATCACAAGATTCACGGTCACGTAAAACTACAATCTTCCTTCCTTCCTTCCTTCAATCTGTCTGATAACTGGTGTTAATTGTGATGACTGTATTAGTGTGTGCATCTGATTTTAATTCAAGTAAGGATTGCAGACATTCGATTTTCAAGTAATTCCAAGATTTGCTACCAAACGCCACTGTCAACGACCAACTAGTTCAGAAATTGGTTACTAGATGCCACCGCAGTCTGCTCTTGGCGACGAATGTTGGAATCTAAGAGCGTTAGTCAAATCCAACCTATAATTTAGCTTCAATAAGTGTATTTAGTGGAGGGTTCTTTATCATGCCCTAAATCTATGACATGCGACCGCCGGCTTTAATTCCCCTCCGAAGGAAGGCATACTGAGGAATTTTTAACCCGCGTTCTTGGGCATAGAAGCTCAGCATGCTACCAACTACGAAACCGAAGCCGCCTGGTCCATAAGGAGATTGTACCTTCAGAACAGACCGTCAACTCTGCCTACGACGGGGATGTTCCCGAAAGATTAATAAAAGGGTCCTTCGCGTACGAAGGGAGATCGGTGCTACCTGTGTGCTTCATCATGACAATGCTTCCAGTCAATCCGCTCTGCGCGACTGTGAGGTCCAGGCGAAGCACAACATGGCAACGCTGCTCCAGCTCCCTTACAGTCCCAACTTGGATCTGGCAGATTTCCTTTTGTTCCGAGGATTAATACACCCTCAAAGGACACCATTTTGAATGAACTGCGGCGATCCAAACCGCCGTGACTACTGCTTTGAACGGGGTTCCCGTAGAGGCCTGGGAACATCGCTGAGAAAAATGTGTAAATGAACGTGGGGTGTACTAAACTATACTTAATGAACACTGCACTCCCTGTAGAATGCAACTAACCGATTACCACCCACGCTAAACTACGTCTTTCATTATACGTTCTTCATATCTTTCAGGACTTGCTGACCTGAGGAATCATTTATGTTTCCAGCTGTCTAGTAATGCACACCCTACCAGAACTTAAGAACATCTGTCATTCTTGTGGTTCGGGCACATCTTACGTAATGACGGCATGCGACATGAAGCTCTAATTAGACAGCCAGGTGAAAAACGCAAAGACTTCACTGTAGAGATCAAGTAGCCCATAAACCTTTAGGAAGCCAGAGGAAGGAAAAAGAGAGCATAACAGACGTTTGTGGGCAAAGTAAAAAATAAAATTAAAAAAATTTGAATGTCATGGTTGAAAATAAAATCACCTTCGGAATTCAAACACGAATCTCTTACATAACGGACAGGTGCGTTTTCTGATCACATTGCAAAGAAACAGCAATGGTCGGTTGGTTCCTTAGTTTAGGGGCTGCGACAACGCGGTCATGTAGCCCCGTGTACTTGGGGTGTGTGTAGAATCTGTCTGATAACCGGTGTTAATTGTGATGGCTGTATTAGTGTGTGTTATCTGTAATTCAGGTAAGGACTGCAGAGCGCAGACATTCAATTTCAAGTAGTTCCGACTTTTGCTACCAAATGCTACCGTCCACGACACCTAGGTGCAAACTTGGCTACTAGATGCCATCACAACCAATGCCTTGCAGCGAACGTTGGAACTAATATAGCGTTAGTCAAACCTAACCTACAAATTTTAGCTTCACACAAGTGTAGTTAGTGGAAGATTTTTTTTATGCCATAAATCTATGACATGGGCCCGCTGGCTTTACTTCCCCTCCAATGGAAGGCATAATGAGGGATTTTTAACGCTCTTAAAAACAAAAGTTTGATGCTTTTCAGTCGGTCAACACGATGTTTCCCAAATGAGATGTGTCATTCCCTAATCCTGAAAATAATTACATGAGATTCATAACTACACTTGGAATAGGGATGGTTGGTTCTTAAGTTTAGGGGCTGCGACAACGCAGTCATGTAGCCCCGTGTACTTTGAGTGTGTGTAGAATCTGTCTGATAACCGGTGTTAATTGTGATGGCTGTATTAGTGTGTGTTATCTGTTTTTTTTTTAATTCAAGTAGGGACTGCAGACTTATGAATTTTTCAAATAGTTTCTACTTTTGCCGCCAAACGCCACCATCGACGACTACTAGTTCAGAATTTAGCTACCAGATGCCACCGCAGTCGGCTCTTGGCAACGCACGTAGGAACCTAAGAGCGTTGTTTACATTCTTAACCCATACAATTTAGCTTCACACAGGTGCAATTAGTGGAAGGTTCTTTAACATGCCATAAATCTATGACATGGGACCGCCGGCTTTACTTCCCCTCCGAAGGAAGCCATACTGAGGGATTTTTAACGCTCTTAAAAATCCGACGACTTCGGCCGGGTTTGAACCCGCGACCTTGGGCATAGAAGCTCAGCATGCTACCAACTACGCCACTGAAGCCACCTGAAACAGCATCATTTTGTCTATTTGTTGTTGTCATTATTAATTCCTTTCAGAGGCTTGGGACACTTTGGCCATCAGCTCCCGTGTACTTGGGTGTATGTATTATATACGGTATATTAATTTTATATAACAATATCTGATATCCTATGTTATAGTGGTGTCTGTAGTAGATCAGTGTGTGTATTTGTAATTCAGATGAGGATTGGGAAGGAGGTGGCCGTGGCCGTAAGTTAGAAACCATCCCGGCATTTGCCTGGAGTAGAAATGGGAAACCACAGAGGAAACCACTTCCAGGATGGCTGAGGTGGGAATCCAACTTCAGGTTTGCCTCACGAGGCTGAGTGTGCCCCGTCCCAGAGTTCAACCCGAGTTAAATTTTATGGCAAATTTTCTGCTAACCTTAGGAGCTTATTTAATTTATTATACATACGGATTTAACTAAGTTCTGCACCACAGCCGCGAGGGCAGCTGCAGCAAGTCCGGAGATTGGAGGTTCAAATCCCGGCGTTGGCAGCGGCTATTCTGAGTGTGCTTTTCCCCCGGTAAATGCCGAGAGAGTATCTTACTTCAAGTCCCGGGCACCTACCTCATCCCTGTCCCTAATACAGCTACACACAGTACAGTACTACAGTCATCACAGGAATACAGGTTATCAGACTAGTTGAAACCACACCCAACTACATGGAGCTGATGACCAAGATGTCCGAAGTCCCTAAAATGATTTAACAACAAACAACTCATACAGTATTGCACTAATCTTGGTGGAGAATATTACAAGACCCGATCTGGGCGATATATTCCACCTCGCGTGTCACCACTAACATGGGCAATTTCGACCCGGCGAAGGACAGCAAAGACCAATGAGAAACTAGCACGTAATGTCGCCCACACAGCCCCTTTTCTGGTAAAACAACAACAACAATAACAGGTATTATTGGTTTAATGTTGACGACTAGTGAGCCCATGCGAGCCTTTCCCACTTTACAGCAAGAGCAATCTCATTGAAAATTGAAAACGAACAAGTTTTTATTATTATTATTATTTCTACATTCATTTCACCACATAAGTGGGACATATCAACATATCGTCGGCTTGTTTGCAAGACGGTATGGCTAATTCTCTTAAGGTGGCACATTGAGAAACGAGCGAACAATGGAACAGGTCTCCAAGATGACGGCCTTCTGCATGGTGATATGTAGACCAGGATGTATTCCCAATATTTGTAGATTACGAGCCAATAATTTGGGGATGATGCCGGTAGAAGAAATTACTAAGGGCAGAACCACTACACTTTCCTGTCTCCACATTTGCCGTATTTCCTCAGCCAAAGGCAGATATTTGGTGATCTTATCACAGCAGGTTTGTTGCAGATTATGGGAATTGGGCACTGCAATATCAATTAGGAAGGTTCTCTTCTGCACCTTGTCCACAAGAACGATATCTGGTCGGTTTTATCAGTAATAACTGATCGGTCCCATAACAACTTGTGACTGGGATTTTCCAAAACGGCGTCAGGAACATACTGATAGTAAGGCAAAATATTATCAGATAATAAATGCTTTTGAGCAAGGTGTTGGTGCATTATTTTGGCCACTTGGTTGTGCCTTTTCATGTAATCAGTACAGGAGATTGCTTGGCAGCCTCCTGTGATATTTATGTTGAATTGTTTCCGGTTCTAGTTGGCATCTTCTGCATTTATCATCCTGAATATTTGCATTGTGGTGTTTGAAGCCATATTTTCAGTGTTGCCTTAGTAAACAAGAGTTTAGTGCTTTTCAGTCGGTCAACACGAATGTACCCAAAGGAGATGGGTTATGCCCTAATCCTGAAATAAATTACATGAGATTAATAAAACACTAGGATGACCAGTTTCGATCGTCAAGCGATCATCATCAGATCCATTACACTTAGGCTACAAAATCTATGTTTGAAATACAGGTGAAAATATTTACAATATGTACAATTATTTAGTTGCAGTATTGGTACTGCAACTGTCAGTGTATGCTAAATGCAGTATATATGTTAGGTGAAATGCTAAATGGTGATAGCTATCCGTAGATTGTACTTTAGAGAGATTATATGGTTGTAAACTATGGTTAGACTATAAAATTTTAGGCTAACTACTTATCTGATTGTCTTCCGTATAACAGCTACTCGCAGTTTTCGTGCTCACTGGAACTCACTATGCGGTAGACTGCGGTGGTTATCTTAACGACTGGTTTTTCCCTGCTTTCTCCCCCCTGCTCCTACGTGCTGTGGGGAGTGATAGCGATGTGTTTATGTGAGGTGTTGCATTTCACCTAACATATATACTGCATTTAGCATACACTGACAGTTGCAGTACCAATACTGCAACTAAATAATTGTACATATTGTAAATATTTTCACCTGTATTTCAAACATAGATTTTGTAGCCTAAGTGTAATGGATCTGATGATGATCGCTTGACGATCGAAACTGGTCATCCTAGTGTTTTATTAATCTCATGTAATTTATTTCAGGATTAGGGCATAACCCATCTCCTTTGGGTACATTCGTGTTGACCGACTGAAAAGCACTAAACTCTTGCTGAATATTTGCCTTAACTATATATTTCAGGTAGTTTTTGGTAGCCACAACTTGATCCTGGATTGCAACCATGAATCCTTCAGTCTCAGTGAATAGGTCAGCATGAGTCAACCAGCTGATCGACGCATCAATTTCGACATGTTTCTGGTTGAGATCATACGGATGACGACCGTGCAGAGCTTTCTGCGTCCACTGCTGAAGCTTGATGGCTGAACATTCCTCATCAGTGGCTAACTGTATATCCCTTACGTGAAGAAGATCCAGCGGTGTGCACTTGTCATCTGCCTTCACAGCGGCTTGATGTATGGGAGAGTCATGTCTTCCCAGAAAATATCTCTGAAGGTTCCTCACTTGCCTTCCATGCAATTGGATAATGTCCGTGAGCCCTCGTCCACCTCTTTGACGCGGGATTGTCAATCGCTCAACAGCTGACTTAGGGTGGAGACATCTGTGTTTTGTTAAGATGGTACGTGTCCTAATTAGGATGTTCTCCAAGTCAGTCTGCGTCCATTTGATAATACCGAAAGTATATGTCAGAGCAGGAATAGCATAGGTATTAATAGCCTTAAAGGTGTTCTTTCCATTCAACTTTGATTTTAAAATCTTGTTAAGGCGTTGATTGTAGATAGCTATGGTTCTATCTTTAATACCTTTATGATCAATTCGATTAGATTGCAGGAGACCAAGATATTTGTAGGTCTCATTACCTTCCTTAGGCTTTATGAAACAACCGTCACCAAGTTGAAATGCTCGGGCCTCTAATTTTCCACGCCGAATGGTGAGGGTGCGACACTTATCTAATCCGAAGGACATTCCAATATCAGAAGAAAATGAAGCAGTAATTGCAATTAGATTGTCGATGTGTTTCTCAGAGGATGCATATAGTTTAATGTCATCCATATACATCAAATGAGAAATTTTGTATTTGACTATACCATGGTGCTTAATTGGAAAACCACACTTTGCATTGTTCAGCAATGAGTGGATTGAGCGCCAAACAGAACCATAGAGGGCTCAAGCTGTCACCCTGAAAGATACCTCTTTTGATTTGAATAAATCCCGATTCCATACATGTGTCTCCATTAGACATTAATAAATATTATTATTATTATTATTATTATTATTATTATTATTATTATTATTATTATTATTATTATTATTATTATTTACTGTCTACACCATCTCATCATGACACTCAATCAAGTTGGGTAAGAGAAGAACAGCAAGTTTTCCAAACATTTGAGCAAATGCAGCACGAGAAATTCACCACAAATGATACGAGGAAGTTATCAACAACTAGGCGAATTGGAACCCCTGGCCCTGACCAGATTCAAATTGTTGATGTGTAACATCTTTCCACTCGGTATCTGGATATTTTTGTGGCACCCGGTAGCTGTACATTTTTGTGGGAGTGATTTTGGAAAAGGGACGGAAATGGATGGGACGGAAGTGCATGGGACGCAAACACTGAGCGCGCGTGGTGGCGGAGATCAGTACAACGACGTACTGTACGCCATGTGGCTATGGGGAATGTATATCGCACACAGTTTAGTTCAAGGTTTGGAGACCCCATTTAAGATATTTCTGCAATAAATCATCATCAAGTTGTCGTTCTTTGGTGTGAAAATATTCATTATATCATATTTGCTGAAAACAATTACGATTTAGTAAATCTTCATACGTTTGCTGTATTCTTATTTAATGTAAGCACTCGATGTACTGTCGGCCTTGTGGCTATGTGGAATCTATATCGCATCAACAAACACTCCAAACAACGTAGGAATTCAGTATATTAACACCGACTACTAACAATAATTGAAACTTTGTCGGTCTAAACGTATCACTGGGAGAAACACATTTATATACCTTCTGTACACCTAATTTTTAATCGCGCCTATACTTGGCAATGCGCTGTATCGACAAAATGAGGCCATTTTCAATAACATCGCTGGCATGGGTTCACTAACTGGCCGGTATAGAGCGCAGCTTGCTTCAAGTAGGCAGTGGATTGCTTCCGCCACGGCCGTATACCGTAGTTCAACTAGTTGAAGGTAGATGTCACTACTGCAGATCCATTGGAGAACTTTGTTTTAATTAAATATATATTTTACATTGCAAAATGCACAATATAATGCTCAATTGTATAACGCATCAGTACTCAAAAAACAATAAATATAAAAACATTAAACAAAAGAATACGCCTCTGTTAGGATTAGAACCCCCAGCCGGCCGTTTGAGAGACCAACGCAGTAACCACATACCTAATTATGTCCTCCCGACTGAATGTTTTCAATCGATTAATAGATTAAGTACCGTATATTTCAAACAAAGTTTACTTCATACAAAGTTCCTATGATTTTTATATTTGAAGGCTGTATCGCATGCAACATATTCAAATTAGTGAAATATAGTTCGGAACGAGAGATCAGCTGCCATCTTTTATCTGCAACCGAGACGACTCGGCTTTTTAAAGCCACTTCTGCACTATAATATTACAATATGAAAAAAATGAAAATCCACAGCCTGCTTCCAGTCTCCGACCGGGGCAGGAATGGAATGAATGAAGCCCCCATCTAGCGGCGAGGATATGAACTGTGCCGGCTGCCGAGGCCTGACGCACTCCTCTGAGGCAATGATTAAATGAATGACAGGTGAAATGAAATGCTAGTGGAGAGTGTTGCTGGAATGAAATTTTGACAGGGAAAACCGGCGTACCCGGAGAAAAACCTGTCTGCCTCCGTTTTGTCCAGCACAGATCTCACATGGAGTGACCGGGATTTGAACCACGGACCCAGCGGTGAGAGGCCGGCGTGCTGCCGCCTAAGCCACGGAGGCTTACTATAATATTACAATATACATTTTTAATTTTCCATTGCGAAATGCACGTTATGTTATCAATCGATTAAGATACAACGTCTTATCAAATAACAATTATGATATATTACAGCCAGGATTTAGCACTGGAGTTTTACGAGTAGTTATTTCAATGAACAACAGAGTTCACTGTTAACAAGGGATTTGCGCTCCCGGGACACACATAGTAGGATAGCATGTCACATGTTACAATGCGACTACTGTAAGGCTCGTAAAGTTTTTTGGTATAAGAAGTTCTCGTGCATCCACGATCGACTAGGTGAGTTCATTAATGATGCCATCCTTCATCCTGATAGCTTGCCCGAATTCTTCACACGTGGCATCACATATTTGCTTCCAAAAGATCTTAAGAATACATGGGATCCTACAAAACGTCATCCCAACACATGTCTGCCCACGTTGTATAAGATCATTACATCATGCCTGGCTAACAGGATATTATTATTTATTTAAGCGAAAATTCCCCTACAGAAGAGCGATTAAACTTGATAACATGATGTCATTTGGAGGCGTGTCTCCTCCGCTCCTCCCAAAATCTCTTCATTAGCGCGGAATGCTCCCTCTTCCTCTCATCCGTCCACTTTTTCCCAGGTAATCGTAATGATCTTGGTTCAAACTTAACATTCGCTATTTTCGCCTGGCACTAAGATTGGACTTCGAAATTTTGTATACTGACTACTTGTAAGTCTCTCCGTACCTCTTTAAGCCATTCTGTGCTGCATTTACTCTGTGTTTTGATACCAAGTAGTTTCTTTGGCAATCTGGAGGTGGCCATCATGTGGATGTGAGTGTAAAATTTGGCTCTGCGTTTTCTAATTTCGTCTGTTATCGTATTGGTCTTTCGAATTGTGCCACTATGGACTACGAGTTAACAATCAATATCATTTTCTATGTTTTGCTCTTGCTCGTTTGCCAGCTATGATGTCCTGCCAGTATTTCTTGAGCCCATCACTCAATGCTTTCTTCCGATCTTATGAAATAGGTCCCCTCCATTTTGTGGGTTCTGTCCCTACCTTAAAACCCCGGTAGTTTTTGATAATTTGTCTAAATTCATTCCTGTTCAGAATTTTGTCCTCGGAAATATTGATTTCTGTAAGATCTTTATTACATTCTTGGAACCATACCAATTCTTTTGCCTTTGGTTTCACGAAATTATTATTATTATTATCATTTTTAATTTCTTATACATATGGTACAACTCAGTCCACAAGATACGGATTTCACAATCAAGGTAAGCCTTACTGAGATAAAAATAGCATAACAATATGACACTGCCTTCTGTATTCTGGCAATCAAGTGTTTCATTAGCAATTCTTCCAAAGCCATTGTCAACGTCTTTGGAACAACTCCCATGGAAGAGATCACCACTGGCAAAATTCTCACGCTTTTTAGTCCCCATAGTTTTCGTATTTCTTCAGTCAACGGTGCGCAGGCTACTTGTTTTATTATAGCCTATTATTCAAATGTTCACCATGTCATTGGGTACACTTCACCATTCCATCGGCATTTGTTGCAAGATGGAGTGGAGTTCTCTATATCGGCAGGTTGAGGAGGGAACTATGGAGCAGGTCTCTAAAATAACTACTTTCTGCATACAGGTATGTTGATTATGATGGAGCCCCAGTTTATCGAGGTTGGCCTTCAGTGACTTCGGTATGATCCCTGTGGAAGAGAACTGTCCCAGAGTAGGTTGTGTGTATCATTCTCCAGAACAGCATCAGGAATATATTGATAGTAAGGCAGAACATTATTACTTGAGGAGTGCTCTGCTCTTTTGCCAGGTTCAGGTGGATTATCTTGGCTACTTGGTCATGCCTCCAAGCAGTACGTAGATGAAAGTTTTGTACAGCCTCCTGTGATATGCTGGATGGTCTCCTCTATGGCATCTCCTACATTTGTCATCTGGCATTGTCTACCCTAATGACGTATTTAAGGTAGTTCTTTGTTGCCACTACTTGATCTTGTATCGTGACCATGAACCCCTCAGTCTCACGAAATAGATCCGCATGGGTCAGCCAGCTGTTCGACGCATGTATGTGGGTAGCTGTTTTTAATGATAGATACTGCAGACTGAAAGGAAAGATCTACAAGTCTGTGGCGAGGCTTGCGAAGCTCTATAGTGCAGAATCTTGTCCGATTACAAAAGCCTAGGAGAGAAAGACGGAAGTGGCAGAAATGAGAATGTTAAGGAATGTTAAGAACCAACCAACCAAGTTTGGATTGTATTCTAAAAGCTATCCGCAAATTTATTCCAAATATTATCCGCAACTTATCCGCTATCCACACAGCCATGCAAACTATATCCGCATGGCGAAAATTTTGGTGGATATACGCGGGTTATTTTTTCGGTTAATATATTGCATGTCCCAGTAATTGGGATTATATTGCGTTGACCAACTGAAAAGTTGCAATATCAATTGTCAATAAGGCAATACAAAGTTAGCTTCAAAGCTACGATGTTTCTTTCTGAAGCACGACAGTAATTATTTAGCTGATGTGTCCTCAGTGAGGTAGAAACTGACTGTACACGTTTCAGCTGATTGGCTCCTCCATTTAGCGAGTAATCGCGGTCTATCTTCAGTTAACACTCAGCTAAGTGAGGCTCGTTTGTATTTAAATCAAACTGCAAAGACAACGGGGACCTGAGAACGCAAGTTACTAAAGTCATTCCGGAGTTGCACGAAGTGCTAGCACCGAATCAATGAGAGAAGCGAACTCTTTCATCTGCTACTAACTGTTGCCTTCATATCTTGGGTATCCTGAGCACAGGAGGCCACAAATATGACCAGAGACGTGACATTTTCGCATCAACATAGGTTTTAGTTCGAGAAAGGCAAAATAATTTTCGCGTTATTACGTATAATATATCTTGCCCAGTCGCTTTAATTTCAGTTTGATGATGTCCAACAAGATGTTCAGGAAAGAATATACTGTATAGCCTACTTTCTCCTAAATGCATGGGAATAGTTATAACTCTTTGTCCTTTTAAAGGAGTATAATTGAATGTTGGTTGTAGTAGCTTGTTGAAATACAACGTGCTATACGGATATTATACGTCGATTGATTGAATCCCCACCTGAATTATATATATATATATACACACGAATACAGCCATCACAATAACACAGGTGATCAGAAAAAATCAACACTCACCCATGTACACGGGGCTAAATAACCATGATGTCTATGCATCTGAAATGAATCAACAACAAAAACAGTTTCCTACCCAAATCCTTCCTCGAATATATGGTAGCGATCGGATGATTAGGTTAGTCGTAATTTGATTTAATCTCAGAACATTTGGGTGGGCGCCATTTCTTTTTTGTTATGATGGCGGCATTATACTACATGACACTGAGTTGTCCCTTGCTAGTGCTACCTCTGTACCAAATTTCGTTCAATTCGGTTTCACCGTGTTTGAATTGATGGGGAGGGGGGACAGACATACCAAATCACACACACACAATTTTTGGCCCTGTGTAGATCTCATAAGTCTACATTCATTTTTTTTGCAAAAATCGAAAGTAGGCTAAAAATTAACCATAAGATGTTTCATTGTTATGGTTTGAGGTATTTATATTGTTGTTGTTGATTATTTTAGGGGATTTACGACATCGTGGTCATGTAGCCCCGCATACTTGTGTGTGTGTGTGTATATAGAAGTTTTCTGATAACCTGTGTCATTGAGATGTCTGTACGTGTGTATGTATTTGTAATCAAGGTAGGATTTGGCTAGGGAGAGAAACAGAGGTAGACGTTTGGCGATGGTTAGATTCAGTGTTGAGCGATTTCAGGGTGAAAGCTTTAGAGGCAGATAAGCCCACAGTGCTAACTGCTAATAGGGGATCATGGGGCGACTCGTTTGCAAAGAGTATTTATTTATTTATTTATTTATTTATTTACTTATTAGCCTATTTTCATTTATGAAAAAAAAACACGCTTATTTGATCACCTTTTGTCAGTTTGTGTATGGTTGTGTGTGTGCGTATGCGTGTGGGTGTGTGTGTGTGTGTGTCCCTAATACAATTGAAACTCTGTAAGGACATAGTACTATTTCATCCGACCCCGACCGTGCCCTTCACATTTTATTACGTCTCACCATTCCAACATGGCGGCTGTGCGAAATATTTAACCGGCATTCCATATCTCCGAAACTCTTATTGATATCACCCTGAAATTTTGTACGGTGATAGAGGGCACTACTAGAAATTTACCTATGTGACTCTTAAAAACCTGTTAAGAACACAACTAGCATGGCGTCCAAGCGAAGTTGAAACATTTAAATAGACTTTTCTCGCGATTTATCGATCCGAGTGCAGTGAAACATGGTACAGCAAATGTTTATACACATTTCAATGCACTGACATTTAATTTAGTTCAATTGTATACATAACCTCAAGATGGTGGCTGTGCGAAATTTTAAAATTAAGTTCTTATTTCTTGTGTCCTAATCATGTGATCTAAGTCAACGTTTGAATATGAACCTACGCAATAATCGTCATCTAATAGTGCATAACTATATGGCCAACAAAATAAAAATCCAACATGGAGACCATCCTAAATATTTAGACGGTTCTCAATATCTACTAATCTATGACAGCAATCAAACCGAAATTTTGTATGTTGATAAAGGCTGTTAACATAAGTTCACATATGGGACTTTCAATAGCCTGGTGTGCACAAATTCAACATGGCGGTGACGAGAAATGTAAATATTTAAATGGATGTTTCTCGTGATTTAATCATCCGAGCGCAGTGAAACTTGGTACGGTAAATGCTTGTACAAATTTTAATCCACTGACATCTAATTTATTTCATTTGTTTTCTTAACCTTGAGATGGCGGCTGTGCGAAATTTCAAAATCTCGTTTTTATTTCTTGTGTCCTAGTCATGTGATTGATGTTTGATTAATAAACCTACGCAATAATCTTCATCTAATAGTACATAACTATATGGCCTACATATATAAGAATCCAACATGGCGACCATCCAAAATATTTAGACGGTTCTCAATATCTACGAATCTATTACAGCAATCAAACTGAAATTTTGTATGTTGATAGAGGCAATTAATATAAGTAGGGTAATTATATGAAAATATGCTATTTAGTTCTTTACGGAACTATTTGTTTAATTTTTCATTTTATTCTAACTTTAAATGCCCTTTAAAGGATGTAGTATAACTGTGAGTTACGAAGAGCAGAAGGTCCCAGATAAAATGCTTGTTTGAAAACTAGTCAACATATTGTACCCTTCAATGTTTTCTAGGATGCCGACTCTAGCTCGGGTAGTGGTCCGTTCGGGGTGGCTCTAACTTATTTTAAACATCCTAGGAATATCGTCAAGGATCACAGGAGGCTTAACTTAAAATCAGTATGTTAGAGAACTCCTAATATAAAATAATTTTATTCACAAAACATCATCTCCCATTTACTCCCATCCATAGACAATAAAACGACAAAATATACTCCCTTAAATTATTCTAATCAACAACATCAAAATGCAAAAGGTAAATTAATCACACTGGCTGAAACCAGGAAAAGAAAACAATCTATTTCACTGCAGTCCACTGCTTCAAGTTCAAAAATAAATCGTCAACAGACTTAATTCATCAAAACTATGGCCTGAATAACCCAGCCATTCTATCAAAAAAAAAAAGCGCACTCATGTTTATAACTTGCAAAATTGGTTTCTGGGGTTCGGACATGTTCTCTCGTACAATCATTATCCTTCCTCACAAGAGTCAGACAATGAAGGCAATAGACTTATTCTAGGCCACAGGCATGTGTGCACGTTCTAGCTTATAAACAATTAATTCACTCAGAGCCATGACTCTGTTAATTACGGTAAAACAAACAAGTTAAAATACATGAAGCATCAAATAAACATTTCGGTGGCCGATGCCCCGTTACTCTTGATAAATAAACAACTATAATGAATGCACTCAAAATGACAATACAAGACGTCGCTTCCTGAAGCGGTACAAAAAGAAACCCTGGGAAGCCAGACTACCTTTCCTCAAAAAAACAATACCATCCAACCTGGTCCCTCGATCTTGTGACAGACATTCTCACACCACAATAACCAGCTGGTCGGGCAATAACCTTCACTGCTACTTTCAGAATTCAGACGGCTGGCCGCAGTCTTATACCTGCTCCCTATGACTACCTTGGGTTAGAGCTGTACAGTTACCTTTCCGACGGAGCCATAGCGCACTCGCATCAGACAATGAATTCAATCATTTCACTTACCAATTATATCATCGTAGACTTGTGGGAATTTCGCCTCCGCCTTAATTCACTTACCATTTTATATCATCGTAGAACACGGGAATACAACCTCCGTTATTAATTTCAGCTCAACCCAGGATCAACTCCCAACCTTTTCTGAATATTATATTAACATCCAGCCATTTTGTCTTACCTTTCTTTACCTTGGTGTGATTATCAATTACCATACTTACTGTTCACATAATTTCAGTGTCACTACTGGTCTTTGTCACAATATCGAGCTGTCTTCCCCATATTAGCTTTTACGTTAATATCGTGCATAAGCACTATCAACCCAATTATTCCCTTAATTGTGCATTCAGCAAAGTTACTGACACCCTCAAACAAAACACATTAAAATAAAATTTTGATGCTCATATACTAATTTACGTTATAAAACACACAAAAAATAATCATAACTGACAAATACACACAAATCTACACAAAACATGCCTGCTATGCCCAAAATATCTATTTTATCATAATTGCTTATGATCGAGATAAACTTATCCGATTCCCATGATGGGATACGCTATGGCAAACATGCCCCATACAATATCTACTTATCTCGTATACATCGTGATGGTAATGCTCTGGTCCTTGATATCAGTCTTCTGGATCAGTTGGTTCATCTTGCAAGGAGGATAATTTACACACGGTTTCCAAAAATTCACCAAAGCAAAGGTCCACTGTGAATTATTATTGTTATTATTATCACAATGCACGGTTCTCGCGTATGTAGCTCCTACCTCCTACAGCTATCATCAACCTACTCAATTCAGCTGATAGTTCAATAGCTTCCTAGATCACTGACTTAGCTACTAATAGCTCGTACGGCTATCTCTATCATATAACTGTGTCGTACTGTCACGGTATGCACTGTTCCAATTCGCACTCGCGAATACTTAGCGATATTCAAATGTCCAAAGATAGAACTGCTTCTACTTATAAAACTTGTAAAAATTATTAATATTCTTAATGCTACGGGCTTGGGCTTACGCCTCATGCAGCGCCCGGATACGAATTTATAAAACTTGTAAAAATTGCTAATATTTCTTATTGCCACAAGCGCGGGCTTACGCCTCATGCAGCGCCCGGATACGAACTTATAAAACTTGTAAAATTGTCACTTTTCTTAGTGCTACGGGCTTGGGCTTACGCCTCATGCAGCACCCGGATACGAACTGTTTTCGCTGCGTCTCCAGCTATTATTTATATGATTTCTCGTAGAAGTACTTGTAGTGGGGAGCTTTTAGAATTTATTTCCATAATAACACTCGCGTGAATATACAAATTAGCTCCTTTGAACGTCTTCATTTCTAATGTCTCAATGGCTTCTTTTTATCCAAAATCCGATCGTTGGATCCTTATATAAAGAGCTCCGTAATTCCCTTCATTGTTCCTTAATTTCGGCGGGATTTGGTCGCGTCTCGCGTCCCTCGCTGCTATTGGTAGTTTCAAATCCACCCCCTGATTTCATTTTAATTCTGGCAAAAATCACAGAATGATCCAATTTAAATTTTGACGATACTTCTGAGAGGCTGGGATTGTCCCCTATACGATGGTGTAATTCCTGTTTCTGCATTTTAATTACTGCTCCAATTTCTCTCAAATGGGCGGGGTTTATCTAGTGAGTGATCGTTGAAATTTTCGTATTTACCCGCTTGGTTGAAATACCGTTTCGCGTTGTCTGAAATACCGTTTCGCGTTGTCTGAGCGCATGTGGCTACCAGATGTTGGCTTTATCTTCCTATCGTCATTGTCCGCGCTTGGTGAAAGTTACAGCAAGGCACGTACGGGCCTCCCTTTGTTGTGCTCTGGTCCAGAGGCAACGTCTTTTCTCACACCAGCTTTGAAACATGAATAAAATCTTGTTGAAATAAATATGTAGAATTTATGCAATCACAGATGCATAAAGGTTACATTACCCTTCTGCAAAGGAAAAAAATCGTTATGGAACGTATGATTTTTTTTCTCACGGATGCTGTAAGGTTCCGCCGTCACTCCTTATTCTGTTTACTTGGTTCGCCACTGCTGGTCGCACGCAGGGATTCCTTTGCTACTATTCTTGTGTCTCCCTCTCCACATTCTTGGTAGGATTAGTGTCTCGGCCGTCTGGTGCAGGTAGCTATTGTCTGCTGGTCTCGCCAAGTACTCTCACTTCACGGTCGTTCATGCAAACACCAGGTCTGTTTATGACTGTCTACTTCCTCGTTCCACGTGCATTTGGCTCATCCTTATTCGATTTCCATAATGTTGACACCCGCGGTATTCCGTGGTTGATCAAACGGTTCCCTTTCATGATACATTTTGAGGTTTGAACAATTTACTACTGATGTGCTTCCGCCGTTTATGTCCTGTATCTTATACGCATTGTTTCCCAAATTTCTTATGATTCGGTAAGGTCCTATGTATGGGAAACACCATTTATGAAACACTTTGTTTGCAGGATCAGAGATAGGTGGTCTCTTCAATAAAACTAATTCACCGGCGTTCAATTTCCTGTGAAAGCGTTTCCCTTTTAGCCTTCTTAATCTCCTGTCAGCTTGTTCTCTCATATACGTGACCGTTCGTTCGATTCTCAGCTGTGGTGCTGGCTGCGGATCCCTTGGGCAATCTAGTACTGTTGTCCAAGATCTCGGTGGTTGCTGGTTCAAATGTAACGTGTATGGAATTTGTCCAGTTGACTCATGACGTGTCATGTTAATGCAAATTTCAATGTTTTTCAAGGTATCAGCCCAACGATGATGCTCTGTAGGTATGAACATGCGGATATGCTTAGAGACCTCTCGTAAGACTCTCTCGCTAGGATTGCTCTGTGGATGGCGTGTGCTAGATAATACATGTTTGATGCCTAGCTCATTTAATCCACGTTTAAATTCTGCTGATGTGAAGTAACTCCCATGGTCGGAAAGTATAAATTCTGGCTTTCCCATTGTAGGTATAACACGATTCTTGATTCGGCTTAGGACCTGTTTCGATGTTGTCTTCTGGATAGCACATAAAACAACAAACTTGGAGAAGACGTCCACGCACACAAGGACATGTCGCACTCCTCTACGTCCTTTCGGCAGTGGTCCCATGCAATCTGTCGCAATGAGCTCTAATGGTTTCTGTGGCAAAAGTGGCCTTGGGTATTGTCTCATGAGGAAGTTGTTGGGTTTTGCACGCTGGCAAATATCGCATGTATTCAAGACATCGCGTATAGTGATCCTCATCCGTGGCCAAGTGAAAGCTTCACCTATCGTTGCTTGTGTCTTGTCTAATGAGTATGCCACACTAATTTCCTCTGTAAAGAAGCTGGTAACAATATCCGTAACTTGACGTGATCCTCATCTATAAATTTATGGAGCATATTATTGAAGTATGAATAATTTCTCGCTTGAGCTTCAATCTCTCGGTATGCTGGGATATCAGGTGTTATCTCTCTCTTGAAGAACTTAATCATCTGCATCATCCATGGCTCCTTTTCCTGTTCCTGCGGTAACCTCTTCAGTTCTTGTAAGAAGTCTTGGTCTTCGTTTGTCAGCTCAATGTGTTGCACTAACATCTCATCCTTCTGTGCCTCCTCTTCTGGATTTCGGCTCAAAATATCCGGGATTACATTTAATTTTCCTGATATATGCTCAATTTGTAGATCAAACTGCTGCGCATAGATGGCCCATCTGTTGATGCGTTCACTTACCATGGTGGTCTTTAATAAGAAAGTCAGCGCCTTGTGATCAGTGCGGATTGTTATGGGGAAACCATAAATAATACGACGCCATTGTTGTAACGCGTGTATGATAGCCAGAAGCTCCAGCTCTGAGATGGTATAACTTTTCTCATGTTTTCTTAACTTCCTGCTGATAAATGCTAGGTATGAGCGGCCTGCTGTTCTCTCTGCGTCTTCTTGGAAAAGCATTGCTCCGATGCCCACTAAAGATGCATCTGCTTGAATTATGAATCTCTTCGAAAAATCTGGGTAACCCAGTTTGATGCTATTTGACAGCAATTCTTTCTTCATCATTTAGCTTTGCCTCTTTTAATTTGTCCTTCAAAAGTGCCTCAAAACTGTCTTTGTTGCCATCTTCTTCTACTGCCATGAACCACATCTCATCTTCCAACTCTTGCTTTTCCTCCAGGAGTCCTGTGTTCGAGTCCTCTTCATCTGCTTGATTTGTCTCTTCTTCTTCCTCAGGAATCGTCTCCTGCGTCCAAATGTCAGCATCTCTATCTAAGCCGTGATTATTCATGTTCAGTTCCACCGCTGATAATCCTTCCATAAAATTAAATTAATTGGTATTCTGCCCGAAGGCAGATCTGAGCCTCCGAAGAGGCTACCCCCAGCCGGAGTTTACTTGCGGTAGGGTGGCCAGGGCCTTTCCGCTCCTGCTTATGTTGGCCAACAGCGCGCAGTGCCCAGAACCGGCATACCATCCAAGTTCCGACTTCGCCCAATGTTGCTTAACTGCGGAGTTCTCATGGGATCCGGTGTTTCAACACGGCTAGGCCGTTGGCACAATCCTTCCATATTTCTGAATTCAATTACATTGTTGCGTAGATCAATCACTGCTTGGTGCTCTTATATGAAATCCGTGCCAAGGATCAAGTTTACGCTCATCTTGTTCATAACCATGAATACGTGTGAGAAAGTGTGTACTTGAAATTTACATACAGCTCATTTTTCGGGAATTACTCCTCTAATTTTGACCTGTGGTACTGGAATCGTAGGTATTCTCTGGTTTTCACTTAGAGCTTTGATTAATGCATCTGATACTAGACATAGCTGTGCCCCAGTGTCCACTAATCCTTTTACTCTTAGTCCTTCTATTCTCGTAATAATGACTGGTAATTTCCTCAAACAATGTTGTTCCGGTTGAATAATTTCACCCGTAATATCATCAGGAGTTGCAACCCATTCCTCAATGTTCGCTATCAACCACTGTGTCTTACCTGGCGTGAAAATTAGGCTATCTTCTTCATCCTCTAGTACATTTTTTTTGCTAATGGCCCCCGTCTGCCTCTTATCGTTCTGACTCTCGCGATGCTGTTGCGCCAATTCACTTTCTGCTCCGGTTATCTCCACATTTGGATTCTCGCGATTTTCCATCGTCCTTCGCCAGCGATCCTTTTCCGTCTCTTGGCTGCGATGCAACTCGTTTAGGTACTGTTGGGATGCCTCGTGTCTGTTCTGCCATTCCCGTCGACTGTCCTCCGTGTATCCTCGGTTCTCATCTCGTCCTCGGTTCCACGTTCTATTTTCTCTTCTGTCATATCTGCGATGATGATATGGACCTTCGCGACCACGCCCTTTCCATTCATCTCTCCTCTACTGTTGCGGCTGCCAGTTCCTTTCGTTCCTTGGTTCATATCTCCTTTGCTCTTCTCTTGGCGAGTCTGACCTTCCATTGTTGTTTCCGCTCTTATGGCTAATATTCGTATTGGTGCTCTGTTCCCTAGTTTTGACTAGCTCGGCCTGGTGTACCAGCGCTGCGCTGTCACTTGCTCTGACGTGCCTATTCTGAGTGTTTAATGAAGTTTCATCCAGTTGGCGTAAAACCTCCTCTGCTTGTAGTGCGCTCGAGACGTTTGCTGCAATTAAGAACTGTTGTACTGGTAATGGAAGCTGTTTACCAATTGTCATCACCAGTTCTGACTCCGGTGGTAAAATATCCATGTCTTTCAACCTGAGTAGCTGAGCCGAAAAATATTCTGAATAACGCGTGGGCTGTGAAGCGTGATATTTCCTGCTATACAACTCCATTCTCAGACTATGTTGTATTGACATGCTCCAATAACGGCGTAGAAATGCAGGTTTGAAACTGTCCATGTCTTCAAAAGTGTAGCGAAAACTTCTGAACCAAGTCAAGACGCTATCCGCAAGTAATTTCTCTGTTACTCTGAGTTTCTTAGTCTCAGGAATGTTACTGTCTGTAAGGTAGTGTTCTAAATCTTTTAAGAAAGCTTTCGGCGTTTGTGACCCATCATTATTGAATTTGCGTGGGTGATCCTCCTGCATTCTGATTATTTGTACATACTGGGTAGTTGGGTTAGTATTATTATTATTGTCAGTCGGCTGTTGAGGTGTCGAGGCTTGTCCTCTAAACGTTTGGAACCCATCATTATTCTCGCTACCTGTAGTTGCGCGGCCCGGACTAAGTCCATTCATTCCTTCTACCTGAGTCTGGCTTGTGTTGAAATTATTAGCCATCCCGTTTGTCCCCTTACTGCTATTATGAGCTTTTAGTTCGAGAAGCATGTCTTGCTGTTGTAAAGATTGTATTTCCGTCTTAAGGATCTTCCGTTCTTGTCCCTCTATTTTCCTAGCAACTGCAGTTCAACCTCCTGTATCCTTTTCTGGTTCTCTTCCATTTGCTCTATGAGTTTCTTTCTATCCTCTTTCCCGTCAATTCCAATCTGTCGGCATGTCTTGTTTATTTCTGCTCTTATTGCCTCATATCTATCTTCCTCTTTTCTCTTTCCATCCTTCTTATCGCTTTCCAGCTGATCGAGCCTGCCTCCTATCAGTTCATTACTTTCACGAATGCTCTCTTTAAGTGCATCATTCTCATTCTCTTGAATACTCCACCGTTCTGCTGAAGTCAAAGCTGCCTTGTCTATCTCTGTTCTGATCTCTGTCATCTCCTCTTCTAAGCTGTGTAATTGCTTTGCCGCAGACTTCACCTCATTGTCCACTCCTTTTATTGTAGCCTGGATTGCTAACTGTTCTAACTTTATCCCTTCCGTATTAGCATTACATATTTCTTCCAGTTGTATGAGTTTCGCTGCCGTCTTTTCTTCACTGAATGCTATTGATTGTCTTAGGTTAATCTCCATCTGTCCTAACTGTGCGGTAGTCTCAAGTGTGATCTTAGCTATCTGCTCTGCTAATTTATCCATCAATTCCTCTTTTAATGCTTCATTATTCAGCCTACCCTGTTCTGCAATTTGTTCCGTTAGCTGTGTATTGGTAATTGTACTTTGCTCCGCGAGTAGTGCATTATTTATCCTACTTTGCTTCGCTATCTGTTCTGAGATACGTGCATTGTTTATTTCGCTCTGTTCCGCTATCTGTTCTGAGATACGTGCATTGTTTATTTCGATCTGTTCCGCTATCTGTTCTGAGATACGTGCATTGATTATTTCGCTCTGTTCTCTACACTCCCTCTTAAATTTTTCAAACTGCTCCATTGTTCTAGCTACCGACCCTTCAATTATGGCTCGAATTTCCTCCACTGAAGCCATAGCACAAAATATAAACACTTATTTGAGAAGACTGGGGCATGCAGCCTCACGTACCCACCTTCTGCAATCATAAAATGAGTCGCTTAATCCCAATCTACGTTATTCCCATTAATTACTTTTATTTGCTTGAAGAGCTGCCTATTTGATGTCTGCTTTCATGAATAAATTTTCAGTTTACCCTTCTGCGTTAATTTTAACTTCCCAGTCCTGTCAATAAAGTACTGACATGACTTTTCACGGTTCACGCCGCCCCACAACATACATTTGGAGTTTGCTACTAATTAATCAATTATAAGGGCGCCACGAAAACACTGCTTCTACCTAAATATGCAAAATAAACTCAGCATTTTCGACTATTTATTTTAAACAAACTCCTGGCTTTACTTTACCCTGAATTACAGTTAATTTGGCCACCACTACAGGGCGCCATGATATGGGACACCCTACATCTCTTTTCACGTCTTCAAGGTTTGATAATGCAAGCTCAATACTCACCCTCTTGGATAAAGACCGACATGGGCCACCATGTTTTATCACAACCTCGACGGGGCATGTATACTTCAGTAGGCTCCGGCTAGCTACTCTCTGACAATCTCCATCACTGTGATCCACTAATTAATAAAAGAAAACTAATATGGACTTGAATAACTACAGTGTTATCACCCAATCCATATGTACCCTTCAATGTTTTCTAGGATGCCGACTCTAGCTCGGGTAGAGGTCTGTTCGGGGTGGCTCTAACTTATTCTAAACATCCTAGGAATATCGTCAAGGATCACAGGAGGCTTAACTTAAAATCAGTATGTCAGAGAACTCCTAATATAAAATAATTTTATTCACATCATCTCCCATTTACTCCCATCCATAGACAATAAAACGACAAAATATACTCCCTTAAATTATTCTAATCAACAACATCAAAATGCAAAAGGTAAATTAATCACACTGGCTGAAACCAGGAAAAGAAAACGATCTATTTCACTGCAGTCCACTGCTTCAAGTTCAAAAATAAAACGTCAACAGACTTAATTCATCAAAACTATGGCCTGAATAACCCAGCCATTCTATCAAAAAAAATGCGCACTCATGTTTATAACTTGCAAAATTGGTTTCTGGGGTTCGGACATGTTCTCTCGTACAATCATTATCCTTCCTCACAAGAGTCAGACAATGAAGGCAATAGACTTATTCTAGGCCACAGGCATGTGTGCACGTTCTAGCTTATAAACAATTAATTCACTCAGAGCCATGACTCTGTTAATTACGGTAAAACAAACAAGTTAAAATACATGAAGCATCAAATAAACATTTCGGTGGCCGATGCCCCGTTACTCTTGATAAATAAACAACTATAATGAATGCACTCAAAATGACAATACAAGACGTCGCTTCCTGAAGCGGTACAAAAAGAAACCCTGGGAAGCCAGACTACCTTTCCTCAAAAAAACAATACCATCCAACCTGGTCCCTCGATCTTGTGACAGACATTCTCACACCACAATAACCAGCTGGTCGGGCAATAACCTTCACTGCTACTTTCAGAATTCAGACGGCTGGCCGCAGTCTTATACCTGCTCCCTATGACTACTTTGGGTTCGAGCTGTACAGTTACCTTTCCGACGGAGCCATAGCGCACTCTCATCAGACAATGAATTCAATCATTTCACTTACCAATTATATCATCGTAAACTTGCGGGAATTTCGCCTCCGCCTTAATTCACTTACCATTTTATATCATCGTAGAACACGGGAATACCACCTCCGTTATTAATTTCAGCTCAACCCAGGATCAACTCTCAACCTTTTCCGAATATTATATTATCATCCAGCCATTTTGTCTTACCTTTCTTTACCTTGGTGTTATTATCAATTACCATACTTACTGTTCACATAATTTCAATGTCACTACTGGTCTTTTTGTCACTTTATCGAGCTGTCTTCCCCATATTAGCTTTTACGTTAATATCGTGCATAAGCACTATCAATCCAATTATTCCCTTAATTGTGCATTCAGCAAAGTTACTGACACCCTCAAACAAAACACATTAAAATAAAATTTTGATGCTCATATACTAATTTACGTTATAAAACACACACAAAATAATCATAACTGACAAATACACACAAATCTACACAAAACATCCCTGCTATGCCCAAAATATCTATTTTATCATAATTGCTTATGATCGAGATAAAATTATCCGATTCCCATGATGGGATACGCTATGGCAAACATGCCCTATACAATATCTACTTATCTCGTATACATCGTGATGGTAATGCTCTGGTCCTTGTTATCAGTCTTCTGGATCAATTGGTTCATCTTGCAAGGAGGATAATTTACACACGGTTTCCAAAAATTCACCAAAGCAAAGGTCCACTGTGAATTATTATTATTATTATTATTATTATTATTATTATTATTATTATTATCACAATGCTTGGTTCTCGCGTATGTAGCTCCTACCTCCTACAGCTATCATCAACCTACTCAATTCAGCTGATAGTTCAATAGCTTCCTAGATCACTGACTTAGCTACTAATAGCTCGTACGGCTATCTCTATCATATAACTGTGTCGTACTGTCACGGTATGCACTGTTCCAATTCGCACTCGCGAATACTTAGCGATATTCAAATGTCCAAAGATAGAACTGCTTCTACTTATAAAACTTGTAAAAATTATTAATATTCTTAATGCTACGGGCTTGGGCTTATGCCTCATGCAGCACCCGGATACGAACTGTTTTCGCTGCGTATCCAGCTATTATTTATATGATTTCTCGTAGAAGTACTTGGAGTGGGGAGCTTTAAGAATTTATTTCCATAATAACACTCGCATGAATATACAAATTTGCTCCTTTGAACGTCCTCATTTCTAATGTCTCAATGGCTTCTTTTTATCCAAAATCCGATCGTTGGATCCTTATATAATGAGCTCCGTAATTCCCTTCATTGTTCCTTAATTTCGGCGGGATTTGGTCGCGTCTCGCGTCCCTTGCTGCTATTGGTAGTTTCAAATCCACCCCCCGATTTCATTTTAATTCTGGCAAAAAATCACAGAATGATCCAATTTAAATTTTGACGATACTTCTGAGAGGCTGGGATTGTCCCCTATACGATGGTGTAATTCCTGTTTCTGCATTTTAATTACTGCTCCAATTTCTCTCAAATGGGCGGGGTTTATCTAGTGAGTGATCGTTGAAATTTTCGTATTTACCCGCTTGGTTGAAATACCGTTTCGCGTTGTCTGAGCGCATGTGGCTACCAGATGTTGGCTTTCTCTTCCTATCGTCATTGTCCACGCTAGGTGAAAGTTACAGCAAGGCACGTACGGGCCTCCCTTTGTTGTGCTCTGGTCCACAGGCAACGTCTTTTCTCACACCAGCTTTGAAACATGAATAAAATCTTGTTGAAATAAATATGTAGAATTTATGCAATCACAGATGCATAAAGGTTACAATATGCATTAATGCCTCATAAAAATTATAAGACATAACAGGTCTGATTACTTAGCAGACCAGTTATCGTATTGTTTGAAAAAAATTAAAAAATAGTTTAAGTGGCATTATATCGCACCGCACTGACCGAACTACGTTGTTTTATTGCGTATAAGGACCTGAAAATATATTGGAAAACTAGATGTTATATTTGTATAGTGTCGATTGACTTGTGCTCAATAGTAGGAAATGTAGAATGGATTTAATGCAAAATTATAGTATTTCTTAAATTACGTTTTGATGTATCTTTATTTTTCTCTAGCATGCGTTGCATTGCCAATCAAAGAAAGAAAGAAAGAAAGAAAGAAAGAAAGAGTTTTGAAATATGAAATGAGAGTAAATAATGATGATCTGTATGCAAATCACCTAATCTCTTAGAGGCATAGATGGTCAAGTATGTAGAGGAATTAAGCAAACTATGTCACACACGAACTTAAATGTCGCTCTTTGTTATAGTTATTGCTGTTTTAAGGGGCGGAACTACGTTGGTCATTTGCCCCTGTCGATCTTTGTATTTGATTCATTTCTATTATGTGAAGCGTGCGCACTTTTACAACGAAAACACAAAAACTGCCTCTAAACTGTAAGAAATACACTAGTTTGTTGAAGCGATTCATGAGCCACCTTTTATAAAATGGATTTATCAATTCGGAAACCTTCGTGGGCGTGCCCACAACAGCTCACCAAAGTTCATTTGTTGAAGTTGAAACTACTCGCGCACCATCTATTTTAAAATGGATTTTATAATTCAGCATCATATCGTCCACGGTGGCCGAGAGCGCTGACGCACTACCTCGTGCCCCGCTGGCATCGGGAGAGTGTGGGTTCGAATCTCACCTCGGCCATCCTGAAAATGGTTTTCGTGGTTTCCCATTTTAACCACCATGTAAATGCCGGGACGGTTCCTTTCGTTCCAATATGCCTTCCCTGACCCGTGCTGATAAGAAAAGTACATGGCCATTGGCTGCGTTAATAAAATTATTATAATTCAACAACATTCGCAGGCACAATTATCATCACAGCAACAACGCATTTGTTGAAACGACTCGCACACTACCTTTTCTAAAATGAATTTAATGATTCAGAAACATTTGCGGGAGTGTGCACAATAACTCATCAAAGTTTCATCACAATCGGATGAATGATATATGAACGCATATGGGACAAACAGACACATTTTCAAGAAACATTCATTTCTATGTGTAGAGATTTTGCTAATACAATCAATATAACATGTATACCTATAATTATAAAGACATTCTAGTTTTTCTATTTTCTCTATTAACGGGCTCGGGAATACATAAACTCTTCAAAATGTTCTTTTTGCGCTTAGTAATATTCAGACTTTTAGTTTTCTAAAGGGGCAGATGACCTCACTGATCCGCCCCTCAAAACAATAACAATAACTAACAAGTTTTCTAACAGTGCATATCTCATTCCCGAGGCTACTTTCCTTATGATTTCCCACAATCGTGCATCCTGTTAGTAAACTTACCAAAGTGTATTTCTATTACACCATTGATACAAGAACATTTTAGAACGAGGCTGCGTTAGAAACAAGGGCAGAGGGACATGGAACAATAGCAAAATGGATGTTAGTGCTTCAAATAGAAGAATAGGAATTCGATGGTAATGGCATGTTCTAAAAAAACTAAAAAATATTTGATTTCAATATTTCTCGCTAAAATGGTTTTCCTAGATATGAAAGTTTCCTTTTTTTGGAGCCTTTCAACATAAAAAGCTGAATTTTTTTTATGTGTAATTCCTTGTAAGGTGTGTTATATTTTATCACTTCCGTTTTTAAAATTATATTTTAGTTTCATTTTACCAGATGGAAATGTTCATGAACGTGCTGTTAAAATTATTCAATTTTAAAAAGATTCAAGAAAAGTCAAAAATACATTTATTTTCAAAAATGTCTGTGTCAAAGTGAGGAGATAGCATCAAGAAACATTCCTGAAAAAGAATTGATTAGTTCCTGTAAATAGTTTCTGAGAAAGAGGTAATTAAAAAAATGTGGAGCCGCAGTCTCTCAGTCTTTCATCAATATTTATATCTTGTTATGTATTTTTTGTTTGTTAAATAGTCTGATGCTTTTGACTCGAGTAAATAAATAGCTGAAGAAGGCCACTGTTTTGGCTGAAACATGCACTACTGGATACGTTTATCGAATCATGTATTGATATAGGTTGATCCATATTTGTATTATCTTTATTTAATACTAGTGGGCCCGTGCGAGAAACCTCGCATGTTCATAAGCCACACTTTCCCCAATAGGTTTATAATGAGAGACTTAAGGTGAAAAGTTGCTATATTTTTATTTCAACCAAATGATTATGGAACACTATTTACATTTCATTTAGAATTCCAAGTTCTACGTTCCCTAACTTAAGAAGGCAATCACTGAAAATTGGATCATCATAACACTCACCGGTTATTCGATATTTATGAAATTATACGATTTGGGTAGGCCTACTCATTCCTTTGATTTACTGTTTCTGAAGTCCATGCAAAATGATAAAGGAAAGACCTCAGAATGTTAAAATGACATGAAACAGGCGTCACAGCGGCCGAAATGTGAAGTGAACAGCAATTATGGAGCGTATTTTCCTACAGCAACAGTACCTGCAAGTCGCAAACTTCGTACATATTTTTAAAGTATTTTTTTAAAGAAATTATATATATATATTTATGAAATTAGAGTGCAATTCGTCACTGCTAATGTCTATTCTCTTTAGTTTGAATGCTTATTTGTCAAGATCAATCGATTATGAGCGCCGCAGGAGGGATCTATACTACTGAAATAATATATAAGTAGCATTACCCGTCGAGGCTTCGCCCGTGAATATTCTAGTTGTAAAGAGTACACTTAGCAAAATCTCAATCATGAATGCTATGGCTGATTTATCCTTGGTATGAATAATCAGGCTTTATCAATTCAGCTATTGGTGCAGTGGTTAGGGGTTTGTCATTCCTTCATAGGTAGCCTATATTAGAGCGAAGTTAGTTTTCTGGGAATATCACAGACACTGTTAATTTAAGGGCCTTTAAATGTGGTTTTCGGAGACCCTTTATAGTTGGGTGAAAAAGACCTTTCCTACCACATTCACACGTGAAAATTGCGTGAAAAAATCTAGAGTGCCCCTTGACCCCCTTAAGCGCATTATACTGTATGTATTGATGAATTTTACAGCTTAATTTGGTTCCGTGATAACCTTATAACCGTCTGGAAACTTTCACAGTAATGTAATAATTGGAATTGTATTGCATCTTACAGAAATAGATGGACCTGTGAGATTCTGTTACCATGGTTACCGTGTTGCATTCTTTCATTATTTCATTGTAAATATACACGTTTTAATGTATTTATTTAATTGTGAGGCATTTACAGAGTAAGTGAATGCGTTTTGTGTACGCATTGGGTTATTCTGAACCTGTAGGTACCCCATATTTGGAGGTTGGTGTTAATGGGACCTTATTTTCGGTACAAAACTGGAATGGGACCTTAGCAGAATAATATAGGGAGGGATAGAACTTCGAATTATGCACCAATACGGAACTATTTTTCAATATGATTAATTCCATATCAATGAGAGATAATTGTTGTTGTTAAAAATTTAGCTATTGAGTTACTGTTGCTTCCTGTTGTGAAAAGGGACAGCTCATAATGTCCTACTTAGGTTAGGTTTAGACCTCAAGTAGCTAGATTATATACCATCTTCAGGGAAACGAATCTATATACTGTATATGGCACGAAAGTGAAGGTTAAGAAGCCACTAAGAAAGACAAATAGTGATAATTTTTAAACACAAGTATTTATGGGGAAACATACAGCTTAAGGAGTCAAAACAATAACGATTTTTATATTATAAGAAGGGCAGATGACCTCGTGGTTCCACCCCTTAAAACAACAATAACTAACTAACTAATACTATAACTGTCATAAATCTTGTACAACAATTATATACATTTCCAAGGAAACACACAAGCAAAGTGCTAAATTTTTAAAATTTAAAGTGTAACTATTTTTATCCATTTATCAAAATGTACTCCTTGCTTTGTGGTGATCTCCACCGTTTCCCTCATATCTCCCATGTTTATAGGAATTTTAGGAAGTTTATATTTTTAAAATGGGTGTAAAAACCTTCAGCTACAATGAAAATATCGCTTGAATGTTTGTGTTTTTAATTAGTCTTTCTATAAATCGTTAAAGATATTTTTTGAGTTTGTTCAGAATAAATATGGAATAACAACACTAAATTAATTCATAATGTGGCAACGTATGAGTTTCATTTTGTAGCTGAAGGTTTAATTCCCACGTTATAAAAATAAAAGTCCAAACATTCCTATAAACTTGGGAGATATGAGGAAAACGGTGTGAAGGTCAGCATAAGGCAAGGACCACTTTTTCAAAAATGAATAAGAATAGTTACGGTACTATTTGAATACAAAATTAAAAACTTTGCTTTTAATAGCATGATGTGTTCGTTTCCTTGGAAATGTAGATAAATGTTGGTTAGTTCCTCAGTTTAGGGGCTGCAACAATGTGGTCATGTAGCTTCGTGTACTTTGGGTGTGTGTGTAGAACCAGTCTGATAGCCAGTGTTAATTGTGATGGCTGTATTAGTGTGTGTTTTCTGAAATTCAGGTAAGGACTGCAGACGATCAATTCCAAGTAGTTCCTACTTTTCCTACCAAATGCTACCGTCAACTACACCTTGCTGGGAACTTGGCTACTAGATGCCACCACATGAAGCACTTGACGGTGAACATTGGAACTTAATAGAGCGCTACCTAACCTTCAAATTTAGCTTCACACCATTATTTTACATGCCATAAATCTATAACATGGGCCCGCCGGCTATACTGTACTTTCCCTCCAAAGGGAGGCATAATGAGGTATTTTTAACGCTCTTAAAAATCTGACGACTTCAGCCGGGTTTGAACCCGTCATCTTGGGCATAGAAGCTCAGCATTCTACCAACTACGCTACCGAAGCCGCTATATAAATGTCAAAATTTATGACAGGCAGGGCTATAATATTTATATCATTTTTGTTTTAGCTTCTTAAGCTGTATGTTCCCCCTTAAATGTCACTAGATGTAGGGATAATATAGCTAAGTTGGTAACACTGGTCGTGTACTGTGTTCATTTCACCAGTGGACTTGACATGGTAGCGATACTTGCTCCCTCAAGTCCTAACTTGATTCCACCATCGTTTGGTGCAAGGGAAGTGAACTATATTTAATTACACAAGAGACGCACATTGCCCTTTGACTAAATATTAGATTGACTAAAATATTCCTCCGACATGAGCTACTGGATATCATTCATACAAATTCTATTTTGTAGCGAGAGCTTAATGGAAGATTAGTAACTGTGATGTTGTCACTAAGCTCTTGGGTTATATATAAAGCCCTGTGCGGATGCGGATATTGTTTGCATGGCTGTGTGAATAGCGGATAAGCTGCGGATAATATTTGGAGAAAATTTGCGGATAGTTTTTAGAATAAGTTACAATCTGAATTTGTTTAATATAACTACTAGAACCCGGATGTTTATGACATATCATATTTTTCCGTTATGATTTCCTCATGATGAATGTAAGATGATGATTTTAGCTATTCTCAATCAATTATGTCATTAAGCATAATTAACACTCCGAAATGAAAAGAGTTGCAATTCTGGCTGTACTGTATAACATTCATTTTAATCGTAGCACATGACATACAGTAGGCTAGGGGAACGACTTTCTCCTCAAATGTCTAAATATATTGCTTTAATGCTTTATGCTGTATCTAGTACATTAAGCAACGAGCCTATAATGGCAATAATTAAGACACGAGTATGTTTATAATTTCCAAAGGAGTGTCTTAATTACCATTATAGTCGAGTTGCATTCGACTGTTTATGTTCGACGATAATTATAACTATTTTATGTTCGACCATAAATATTCATAAATAACTGTCGAGAATTCACCAGTTTTATGTACTGGACAGAGCGCATGGGACGCAGAGAATACCTTGTATTTGACCATGGCCTCCTGGAATACCTCATTATGACACTAGGCCATGCAATGAAATTTAAAATAGGGGGCCATGGAAGTGAACGCAGGTGCGATGCTATCCTCACCTAATTGGTCACACAACTGTTTCTTGAGCTCTGATTGGTGGGAGAAACTGTATCATAATGAAAACTTGTACTATAATGAGCCTCATTATAGTGCAGTTTTCTGACATATAATATTTACATTTCGCCAGGGTCGAACATAAACATATTATTGTAATGCCAGTAGATTTGGATAATAAACGTTTGGATATGGGGCGGATGGGGACAACAGTCATGCGGATGGGGATAACGTTTTGTTTATCCGCGCAAGGCTCTAGTTATATTCACATCCTCATCTGAGTGACTTGACTCACAATAAATTACCGTTGTGGTATGAGTAGTTGCACGTTCACTTCCATCATTGTCACCGATCATCCTGAGTGTAGTTTTGCGTAGTGGCTAGCATACTTGACTGTCACCGCGGAGCCTCGGCACCGCCAAGAAATTTATATTTGGCCTGAGTGCTGGAACGAGGTTTACTCAGCCTCGTGATGCAAAGCTGAGAAGAGGAGGTTTCGATTCCTGACTCAGCCATCCTGGAAGTGGTTTTCCGTGGTTTCCCACTTCTACTCCAGGCAAATGCAGGGAATTTACCTAACTTAAGACCACGGCCGCTTCCTACCCAAATCCTACTTCAATTATAGTCTGCCGAAGTGTGAAAATTTTCCGACACCGGTCCCGGTCTAAACTATGCTCACCGCTCTCTCCGCAGTAACAATAGTAGCCTTGACTACGCAGCGTTGCATTTGCCGCGCTATTACTTCGGAACGGTAAGTCAGAGGAAACAAACGTTTGAATAAATGTTGCAGACAATTTTTAGAGGAACACATTTTTGATTCACTCTTTTGTGAAAAAACAATTTTTTCTAGGACAAAAAGTGATAAAACACTTTTTTGGAAACTTTGGCGTCACCTAGCTTCTGCATTTCAAAACGTATGACATGACCTCAATGAGACTAATTGTAGGTGACAATGTCCTCTACATTTTTTGTTTAAAAAACTTTTCTTTAAAATACGTACAGTAGATTCAGAGAAAAACGCTTTTCAATTTTTTGTAGTTTTCCGACAGCATGATACTACAAATTATTCCGAAATTTAGAGTTAAGCTTTTTTTGTGCTTTTCTAACGATTTACAAAAAGCCAATCATAGCCCGGTTTTTGGAACAAAACCATTCCAGCGGTACAGTACTACCATTCAGGCAAGAAACTTAAATGTTGAAAAAATTCTTTAATATCATATACTAATAATAATAATCATTTATTGCAGCAAATAGCCATGCCAAGATACAAAACTAATACTGATAACTTAAATCTTACTCATCAAAGTGTCTATATACAAAGTGTCTGACTGTTTCTGTTTGCTATATATAGTTATTCGCAGCAGAAGCGTGTTAGCGATACTTTCCTCCGGGCGCAGGAAATGGCGTGATATCTGTCACAAGCACTACCACACAGAGAGCAGGTGCATTGGGGGCCTGGGTCATGAAATCCTCTTGTTGTGCATATCTTAAAATGAAAACCGTGGACTGCAAAACGGGTGATCGTATGCCGTAGTTCAAATTTGGCATTCATCCAGTCCGTCGACATAAGAGCTTCTGTGGAATAGAAATCAGGCCATATGTCATTACGCTTGAGGTTTAGTTCTTCGATCAGTCTCTGGTATTGCACTGTTGATGGTAGGGAGTTCTCCAAATGCAGGTCTTCTATAAAGAAAGTCTCCCTTGCTAGTGCGTACGTTAGACGAGATGGCGTGTATTTTGATAAGTGCAGAATTTTCTTTAGAAAAGTAGACTTAACTCTTTCTATCTCTCGAAGGTTACTTTGTGTCAAATGATCCCAAGTTATTTGAATGCCGTATGTCACTATTGGAGTTATTTTCGTTCTAAATAAATTCATTGCGGTTTGTAAAGATAGATTTTTCAGTTGCATTATGTATTGCATTGCTTTTATGGCCGATGTTGTTCTATCCCTGACATGTCGCGTGAATACGTTCCCTTGCATTTGCATTACTACTCCTAGGTATTTGAAATGATTTACATTGACTAGGGGTTCTCCATTTAGTAGTATATGCTCATCTGCGGATAGTTTCCCGCCTTTACGGAATGCCAGCATTACTGTCTTGGTGCAGTTTATCGTCATATCATTTTGTTGAGCCCATGTGGTAAGTTTATCAATGGACGATTGCAAGGTTTCCTTTGATGTCGATGCCACAACCATATCATCCGCGTAGATGTAAATTTTCGCTCCCTCAAGGTAAATAGCCTCAATGACATCAGCTGTAGCGATGTTAAATAGTAACGGGCTCAAAGGGTCACCCTGAAGTACACCATTTGTTTGTTCTATTCGTTCTGATTGAACTATACTGTCGTCTATTTGTAGGCTTTTTTGTGGAGAATGTCCCTTATTATCCCAAAAAGGTAATGTTCTTTTCCGATCATATTTTCAAGTTTCCTGAGCAAAGTGTTTCTACTCACTAGATCAAACGCCTTGGTGTAGTCGACGAATACTGCATATAGCTTTCCTCTTTTCTGTCTTAGCGCGTCTTCTACATTCTTTAAACGACAGTTAACGACTTGTAGTGTATTCCTTCCTTTCCGGAAGCCAAACTGTTCTTCAGGTATCTTGTTGTCAACTAAATCTGTGAGCCTTCTAGTGAGTATTTTCGTAAAGATCTTAAAGATTGTGTTTTCCAAAGCGATACCACGATAGGAATTCGGGTCTCCTGTATTACCTTTTCCTTTATATAGCAGCTTCAAAGTCGAGGTTCTCCAGTTTGACGGTATGTGACCTTGAAGTAAACATTCGTTCATGAGCTCTGCCCATAGCCCTTTTAACAGCGGTGCTGTCATCTTCAGGTGCTCGGGTGGTAGTTGAGAAAGGTTGCTAACCTGAATAGGTCTGGTGTCCCGCGCTTGTAGGGTTGCGGTAAGATGCTGAATCCACGTTGTCATAGGAATGTCCTTTGGGAATTTGGGTCTTCTGGGATTTAGGGCTGAGAAAGGGTTTGTTTCAGCCTCCTGTATTAGTTGAGCTTCCTTCAATTGTTGATAGCTTTCCTTTGCTCTTTTAACTACCTCCTTATAATATCTTCTTTTCTCGACATACTCTTGTAGTGCTGTATGTGTACTTGCCCTTTTTATCTTGTGTAATGCTGCTAGCGTCTCCTTCCTCCGTTGGTAACATTCGGTAGTGAACCATGGTTTTGCTCTTCTTGTATTTTGACGTATCTTAGGAGTTGCGTCCTTGATATGATTCTCGATCAGTGTTAGCGCGGCGTCTATGTTTCCAGATTTGATTATGTTCATGATTCCTTCCATGTCTATAGTGCTCAATTTGTTCATGTCTATTTTCCGCGAAATAGGGGTTCTGGAGCTTTTTTGAATGTTTATATTGATGTTAACTGAGAGGGTGGTTGCTAATGGGAGGTGTTTTCTTGCTACAACATTGGATAGAACTTCTTGATGCAATGTTTCTATGTCGTTGCTTATGAATAAAAGATCTATCGTGCTTGTGCCATTGAAAGCTATGTATGTCTTCTCATCACTTTTGTTCGTTAAGGAAAAGCCCTCTTCTTCTAAGTATTCAAGTAACGCGTTTGTTTTCCTGCATGGGACATCAATGCGGCAGTTGAAGTCTCCGGCTATCATTATCGGATTTGTGGTAGGTACTATCGACATTGCTGTGCCTAATTCGTCTATAATGTCTACTTCTGTTAGGTCTGGTTGGAAGTATGCGCACAATATTGATAGCCTGTTTGGTAGTACCAGCATCACATTGTCAGTTTCAAACGGTTTTGTGAATGGTGATAGAGACGGTTTGAGTAGGCAAGAAATGCCGCCTTTAGGCCTGCCTTTGTCTCCCTTTGATACGTACCTGTGGAGGCAGTAAAAAATTATGATTTTCCCAATGTTTTGTGAGGTAAGTTTCATTAAGAATCACAATGTCGTATCGTTGTAGTAGGTTGTTCGGGGCAAGGTCTAGAGCACTTGTAATTCCCTCAATATTCCATAGTAATGCCTGTAACCTGATTGAATTAGTCTTATCTCTCAGTTCGCTAATACTTGGATTAATATAATTTACTTGACTTGAATTTGTATCCAAAAGTCATTGGGTGGGCTCACTTGTACTTGTAGTTATGAGTCCTGGACGTTGTCTTGGAAAGCGGTGGGGTCGTACTATCACATTTCGCGGCCAGAACAATGGGTCCTTAGTTTTTTCCAGATCATCGAAGTTGAAACTCACTTTAAAAGCCTTGTTTCGCCCCCTAATAGCTATCTCTTCACATGTTATATTTTCTACGATACCCCCCTCTTGGAGATGTGCTATAATGTTTTCTGCTTTGGTCTCTTCATCAAGTCTTCCTACATATAACCAAGCTTTGCGCGGTGCTGCCTTCAGCCTGGTATTCTCCTTTGCTCCTGTTATTTGTTGGCTCCCTCGTTTGACCACCTCCGTCCATTGACCATTTCGTGGTCGATCGGCTGGTTCTTCACAAGGAACTTGAGAACATAAGATTGTTCTTCCTTCCTTCTTACGTTGATCTGTCATAATTACGTTATGTACATCGTTTCTCTCATATGCCATAACGTCGCATGACTGAATTGGTGGTTTAGGAGCCCGTGACTTTACTGTTTGTGGTTCAGTATGGTTGATTATGTTAGGGGTCAATGCTGATTTAATTCCCGTCTTTATAGCTTCTTGGATGCCTTCCATCATGGATTCAATAATGTCCTTCATTTGCGTTAATACATTTGTCTTTACTCTTTCTTCTATGTCGGCCATGAAAAGGAGTTTTGGTTTACACTCAGAGCATAACCACGTGAGCTTGCAAGTTTTCCGTCTCATTACGTCAAATTCACCCTTTGTCAGCTCGCAACATTCTAAGTGCTGCCATTTAAGGCATTTTTCACATTCTATGGCGTCTTCCTTATTATTTACTCTCATGTTGCAACTGCTACATTGAGCTAAGTCGGTTATTTGCTCATTGACCATTATGAGTTACCAAACTAACGCGGGATACGTTAGAAATTAGTACCTAGTGATACTCTCGGTTGTTACTGTCTACAATAATTCGCGGGATACGGGAGAATATTTTCTCTCTCGTTGGTCTCGAATATTACAGAATTTAGTAAATATGGCTGAAGATTTTCTGTGTTTAGTTTGATACTAACCTTATGTTATCACAATGTATTGTTATACCAAATCTACACGCTGATGGTACATACAATTCCGCAATCTTATAGTAGAGTATTAGTTACACTTTAAATTGTTTTGTATTCTCTGTTATTCGAGTTAGACACGATTATTATGCACATTAACAAGTCATACGTCATTCACTTTTCGCTTGTTTTTTTAGACCTTCCATGAACACTATTCCTTCTTTGGTTCATTTGTGATTAATTTTCGTTGTTTTCTCCACTTTTACAAACGTAGAGGACACACTAAACGTTTCTTACGAGGTGCCATCATGATGACACACGGTTTACCAGAAACTCATCCATATTCGGCCGATTAGATAAGCAGTTTGCCTTCTCTACCACTACGACCGCTAATGTGAGTCAATGCAGATTTTTCCTTAGCTCTTATAACTACTTTCGGTGAGAAGATTATTCAAGAAATCTAAAAATGCCCTGAGACCAAGAAACACATTAAAGAAAGAATTCTGTAAACTAGCGGACCCGTGTGAGAACTCTCGCATAGTGGGTTGTGTGCACCACATGTGTACAGACTACCCGCCCAGCTGTGCTATTCGGTTGTAAGCGACACAATTCTGCTAGGGGCTAATACATTGTTTATTTGTTTAAGAGCACTTTATAAACAAATAATAGTACATTATGCAACGAGCCTATAATGGCAATAATTAAGACACGAGTATGTTTATAAAACGAGCGTAAGCGAGTTTTATAATTTCCATTCGAGGGTCTTAATTACCATCATAGGCGCGTTGCATACGACTGTTTATGTTCGACGATAATTGTAACTTTATTATATTTTTTAACATAAATATTCATAAATATCTGTTGAGACTCAGTCACTAGAATTTTGTGATCAGAGTGCAGGCGCTGGGTAGGATATCTGTGTTTTCCAAGAGCTCTGACCGACCGACGCATGCGCTCTGTGTGCATGGCAATGTTTACAGCCTGCCGATGTGCATCTGCATTCAGTCAAACTGTCACTGATGTCGTTTGAAAGCAATGCGCTGTGTTGAAATTGGAGCTGGGGATATTCAGGTATATACAGTGCTATTTCTAGTCTCATATTCGCCAGTTTATTTACGCCAACATATGCACGGTGCACTTTCGGTAATTTATATAGACATGTTGGATTTTGAGCGCATGCGCGTAGGTATCCTTACCTAATTGGTCAAACAACTGTTTCTTGAGCTCTTATTGGTGGGAGAAACTGTTTCATAATGAAAAATAGTGTTATAATGAGCCTCATTATGATACAGTTTTCTGGCACATAATGTTTCATTTCGACATCGTCGAACATAAATATATTTCCGTTGATTTTTCAAGAAATGCAAGATTTTTCCTGTACTATTGAGACGATTTGGAAGATTTTGGTACAAACCACACCTTCTAACTCTCTTTGGTTTAGGAGCTTGAGTTTTGTAAAACATACACCTTAGCGTATTATACACTAATAAAACTAGCGGACCCGTGCGAGGACTCTCGAAAAATGGGTTGTGTGCACCCCATGTGTACAGACTACTCGCCCGGCTGTGATATTCGGCTGTACGCGACACAATTCTGCTAGGGGCTAATACATTGTTTATTTGTTTAAGAGCACTTTATCCATACTAATATATAAAAATGAGACGGTGTGTGTCTGTCTGTTTGTTACTGGGCAAACTTATTTCAATAAAGTTGGTATTTCGCCTTTCACGGCCAATGAAATCCCGCACAAAACATATCGTAAACCTAGGAAAGTTGCTGAGTTTTAATTGATTGGCCCTGAAATTCAATATACAATCATTTTGGAAGCCTTTAAAGGGAGGTTAAGGACTGTTTGGGCGTTTAGCTCTCTCAGTAAAGTACCGGAGGTGTTCTAGATAAGAATTGAGGTATCGCGTAATTTGCTACTCCTTTGGTTGTCCGCAAATGGACCACAATAGCTCGCTGATGAGTTACTAGGCGAAATCTCACACAAGACACGGCATAAACTTAGACAATTTGCTGTGATTAAAACTGATTTTGTTATTATTACTTGGGATGATTAAAGTTTGTTTTGCTACTGTTACCCTTGATCATGACATGATACGTAGTTTCCGCAATATTGCTTACTGCGGATATGACAATTGCTAGGTACCAAGTTTGATGTATTTTTAGCATACTGTTTATATGTTTAAATATAGTATGAAGACGTTAAACAATATGTGTTCAATATTTAAGAAAGGTTATTTAACTTTCACTACATAGATGCTGATATTTATTTCCAATATATAAACGCACTTTCCTACCTACAAAGAGGAGGCAGGCAGATTTTTCTCTGGGTACTCCGGTTTTCCCTGTCACAATTTCATTCCAGCAACAATCTCCTCTATCATTTAATTTCATCGGTCATTCATTTAATCATTGCCCCAGGGGAGTGCGACAGGCTTCGGCAGACGGCACAGTTCGTATCCTCGCTGCTAGATGGAGGTTTCATTCATTCCATTCCCTGACCCGGTCGGTCGACTGAAAGCAGGCTGTGGATTTTCACTCTCCTACCTCTGATTAATAATTGGATGAGTGAAAATGCATGTAGTCTACACATGTAGTTGGTAACATGGAAATAACATAACTACATTACGAATGTGTGATTATATTAATGATTTAGGCCAGCAAGTACTAAAAGCCGTTCGATGAACGGGTACTTCATCTAGTAAACAAATAAATATATTTCCGTTGACTTTTCAAGGAATGCAAGATTTTTCCTGTACTCTTGAGACGATTAGGAAGATTTTGGCACAAACCACACCTTCTAACTCCCTCTGGTTTAGGAGCTTGAGTTTTGTGAAACATACACCTTAGCGTATTATTATATAATAAGATAAGATAAGTCAATTTGGCTAGGATTTGAATAATCATGGTGTTCACAGAATTTTCAGTGTCAATTTTCCTGACTTTCCCTGACCATTTTTCAACAAAATTCCTGACTCACGAAGTCATCATAACATCGGAAAAAAGGTTTATTGAGCAAATATAGGCTATATATATATATCTTTTTTCATTTGCAGGATTTGCCCAACGATCGCCTCTTTATTCATTAAAATAGAAAATAAAGTAAATTATAATGAAATAATACATAAATCAAAGTACTTAATGAGAGGCAGATGACCTCGTAATTCCGTCCCTTAAGACAACAATAACTAACATATAACTAAAGCACTTAATAACCTAAAGTATAGTGATGGGGTCGCCACATCCCTACGCCAACGCCAAAAAAGCGTACACAAAATAGGTAAAAGGTTTTTACTATGATGTACTCTAAAAATGGAAACTTACCATAATGTCCAGCGAGTCATTGCTTTTTATCTTCAGAGATTAGTTGAACTAGTAACATCAAAATATGGTTGTAAAACACAAAATACTGTATGATTAATATAAACTTCCTGACTTTTTAATACTTTTCGCAATTTTTTCCTGACTCACGCCATTTTTTTCACACTTTTTCCTGACTTTTCCTGACGAAAAACAAAATTCCTGACTTTTCCTGACAAGCAGTTATTCCAGAATTGCATTTAGGCCGGAAGTGATTTTTGAAACTAAAGTATAGTGATGGGGTCGCCACATCCCTACGCCAACGCCAAAAAAGCGTACACAAAATAGGTAAAAGGTTTTTACTATGATGTACTCTAAAAATGGAAACTTACCATAATGTCCAGCGAGTCATTGCTTTTTATCTTCAGAGATTAGTTGAACTAGTAACATCAAAATATGGTTGTAAAACACAAAATACTGTATGATTAATATAAACTTCCTGACTTTTTAATACTTTTCGCAATTTTTTCCTGACTCACGCCATTTTTTTCACACTTTTTCCTGACTTTTCCTGACGAAAAACAAAATTCCTGACTTTTCCTGACAAGCAGTTATTCCAGAATTGCATTTAGGCCGGAAGTGATTTTTGAAACTTAATTTTTTAGTTTGATAGAGCTCTCCAAGACTCTCTATTTGAAACCTTCCCGGGCCCGTTAGTTCTTCAACGTTTAGCACAATTGAGGACATCGCTTCATTCGACTTTTTTGCTAAGATATATTTTCTACATTAAAACAATTCCCGGAAATATCCTTACACAATATGTTCAGTACACCTTACCCAAAGTAAGACAACAACAGCAACTACAATACTCTCTATAAATAATTCATGATTTTTGGGCTAATGCCGTGTGAAATTAAATTAGAACCATACGTTTTGGAGAAACCTTGCCTCCTTTTTCAATGGAATCAAACAATGTGGCCAAAGGAAGTATATCAATGAGATTACAAAAAAATACAAAAAATATAGATAAATTCCTCTGTTCGTCACCAGAGAGCAGCTGGCAGAATTTACTGCATGGACCCCCCTTTTTATTTTGGACATCCTCATTCTTCGAGGAGTCTCTATATTTTCACCCCGCCTCCTTTACCTTCTCCTTACTTACTATTCTGTCCGCCGTTCTACCAGCTGCTCTCTGGTGACGAACAGAGGAATTTATCTATATTTTTTGTATTTTTTTTTTTGTAATCTCATTGATATACTTTCTTTGCCACATTGTTTGATTCCATTGAAAAAGGAGGCAAGGTTTCTCCGAAACGCATGGTTCTAATTTAATTTCACATGGCATTAGCCCAAAAACCATGAATTATTTATATAGTAATCCGGGCCGTGAAAGCCTTGATATACAAATTACAATACTCTCTTTTATAAAATGAATGCCGAGTTCAGAATATCCCTCTTTAATGGTAAAGGTGAGAGATTTGATTGATTGACTGTTTGTTTTAGGATCACATGCCCAGGGCTATCGATAAGCATTTATCGTACGCAATAATAATAGCAAACACAATACATATAATAATACAGCAGATGTAACGTAGCAACAAAACAAAAACACTAATTAACAAATAATGGCAAATTTTGCAGGGAGGTAGAGACGAAGCTCGAGTGTATTTCATACATTATCAAGTGTTTGGAAATGGTCATACCAAATTTTTAAACCATTTTTATCCTATTTGCATCATTTGAAATATAGGCTTAAGAGATCACCTTTTGTACGCGTGTGAATGATTTGTGTTTGCGTGTCCCCACATTTAAAATATAAACGTTGAGAGTGATTTCAATGAAACCCGTCAATGGCATACTACTACCTCGTCCGGCCTAGACCGTGGCTTTACAATTTTAATACGTTTCACTAATCCAACATGGTGGCCGCACGAATACTTCACCGGCATTCTGTATCTCCAAAACCTTTACGGATATCACTCTGAAATTTTGTATGGTAATAGAAACTCGTCAATGGCAAATTACTACCTCGTCCGGCATTGACCGTGCCTTTAAAATTTTAATACGTTTCACTAATCAAACATGGCGGCCGCACGAAATATTTCACTGGCATTCTGTATCTCCGATACTTTTACGGACACCACCCTGAAATTTTTAATGGTAATAGAGAACACTAAGATAAATTCACTTATGTGACTTTCACAAATCTAATGAGTACAAATCCAGCATGGTGATGACATGAAATTTAAACATTAAAAACATTCTTTGAAATAAGGTATGGTCCCGATATTTGCCTGGAGAGAGCGCTGTTAGCGCTGGGATTCAAACCTCAGATCTCTGAACTTGCAGTAGTTCCCAATTGCAGGTGGGAACAGTGAAAACACAATACAGGAGGAATGACAGGAACTTCTTTGCGAGGATGACCGAACACTACATCAACTGTGAGCCAAAGGGCAGAAACATAAGTGAACATTTGAGTTTCAATGTCTTTATGTTGAATGAAATGTCGCTGAGCAAGTTATATCTGTTAAAAAATAGCTAGCAAACAGAAAATGAATTAACGCGGAAGCGACTCTGTTTTTAGATCCCGGGAGAACAATGCAATTAGGAACACGCCCCCATCCCCTCCTCCTCCACCACCTACCATAGTAACCCCGAGGGTAAGAGCTTTTTTAAAGCTGCAGATAACCGATTTAACTATTCGCCTCGGCAAGTGTCTCATTAATTGCATTATTCCAAGATGGTAATCACAATTCTTTCAGAGAGAGAGTTTATATTTCGTTCAGAAGTCAGCTGGCAGGAAGGTGGGTGACATTGTTTACGATATACTGAAGTATTCTCAAGGATCGAAGTCAACTCCCAAAACACTAAACTTTGGGATTTTAAAACTCAGCAAATCTTCTATGTCTCTGCCGTATCTTTTGCGGGGTTTGACCCAGGTACAGCAAGTCGGGCTCATCAGTGGGCTCCCGGATAAAATAAAATAAATGACACGGAATAAACCTAGAATAGTTGCTGATTTTAATTAAATGACCATGAAGGCCAATATGCCATATTTATGGGATTATAGCTTGTCACGGTGGGTGAGTGGATAGCGTGTCGGTCTACTAACCCCAAGATTGCTGGTTCGCTCCTGGCCGTGGTAAGTAATTTTTGAAAGGTGGCAAAAACACGACACGCAAGTCATACGATGTTGGCCTGTCAAAGAACCCATTTGAATTCAGTAGGCCGTGTTCATAATGGCAAAATTAATCTCGGGAGTTTCCGCCAACACAAAGTTCCTCATAGAAAGCGCTATAGTGTTCAAGAAGCTTAGATATCTAACCTCCTTGACTTTCGTAGTGCGTCAAGGAACAACGAAATTCGACATGCAAGCTACCCTTTGGGTGTCAAATAACAAAGCTTGCATCCGGCACCGAGGCCATACTATATTATTCTTATTATTATGAGATTATAACTTGGTATAAAAGTTATGATACGCCCTCAATATCTCGAATTTCAATCACTCAAATTTTTGACAACTCGAGGTAAATACAGTATTATTTCTCAAACGAAATTCCTGTAATTTACATGTACATATTTTACTTTAGTGGAATTTCTAAAACTTAGCCTATATCCCTGGCACTTAAACTTGTTCTTTATTTCGAACGTTACGTATTTTTACAGTACAACTTGTTCGAAGGTTCTATTTCGAATTTTCCACCGATTACTGTAGTTGAGTCAACTGTATGCAAATTCTATATTAAACTATGATCTCGATAGAATCTCACATCGGCCCAAACCGCTCCAGGCGCTGATAATTTCCACGTTAATCTTACCGGTTTCCGTAAATATCGTAAGTACTGTAAATTAAATTTCATTGATATTGTTATTGGATAATGTTTTTAATTTTTTCCGTATTTTATGTACAGTAGTTTCTCTTTTACTTCTCTCATATGGCAGAAATGTAGGTCATGTTCTCCGATGTTCAGCGCGGAGCATCCGCCATTTTTCGTTGATACAGTGTATAGGCGTCACTTTAAAACGGGAAGCTGCAAATGGTTGAGTTGAATCCACAGGACTTTCAATTATTGTCGCTTTCTAGCCAACAGCGCCAGTATCATTACAGAGCACATCGTCGCGTTTAAACGTCGCGTCAGTTTAGTTATAGACTGCACATTTTCGCGTTTCAACGTCGCCTCAGTTTAGTTACAGACAGCACATTGTCACGTTTAAACATCACCTCAGTTTAGTTACAGACAACAAACACATTGTCGCGTTTAAACGTCGCCTCAGTTTAATTACACATTGTCGCGTTTAAACGTCGCCTCAGTTTACATACACATTGTCGCATTTAAACGTCGCCTCAGTTTAGTTACAGACATCACATTGTCACGTTTAAACGTCGCTTCAGTTTACTTACGGACAGCACATTGTCGCCTTTAAATGTCACCTCAGTTTAGTTACACATTGTATTTGGCGACAAGTATATAACAACTTGAGGTCAAAACAGAGGCTGGAAATAAAAATAAAATGTATATCTAAAACTGGGCCGACTGAAATGTGAATAAATGCATACAATATGTTAAGTTTATTTGTGATTTAGGTTAAAATGGTTTGAAATTTCAACAAATTTAACCAAAGTAACAATTCGTACCGATATGCGGATGAGTATCCCTTTTATTAGTTTTGATATGAAATGAGACAGTGAATGGATGTGAAGAGTTGATTAGTATCAGTTAATTATTTGCTGATTTCGTTTGTTTGCAGGTATGGCCATTTTCAATCACACTCCATTCCCAACAAGGTAAGTGAGTTTTTTCTGAGTATTGTTGTATTTTCCACCTCGCATTTCAGCCCTAGTGTCATTGTATCTGTTATGTTGTTGCCATAACACCCGCAGGGTACTTTTCTCTCCATCTCCTTCGCCAGCATGTAAGTTAATTTTGTTCTGGAGCAGTAAGTTCTTATTTTAACATAACATAACAGAGCATTACACAATACAACATAACATAATATAACATAAAACAGGAAACACGAAACATGACGTAACCCAAAGAAACGTAACACAACACAACATAAAACAGAAAACACGCAACGCAATGTAACATACAACATAACTATTTATAGTATGAGTACCTCAATGCTCACGATGATTTTGCCTCATTGAGATACACTTCTGGACTGTACAGCCATCAAACGGAGACTTTTTGATCACGCCATATACATAGAAATAAAACCTACACAATGGCGTTGATGCTTATGCAACTGACTTTGACTAACGTGTATTTCAGTTAACATCTGTTAACAATACGTCTCATTGGTCTGTTTGCCACAGTGCAGGACCACCCTGAAACTCATTACTTGATATTACCAATCTACAAAACATGGAGTTGTGTGCAGTTCCGACATCTACGAGTTGTTATCACAAAACAGAAATAGACTGTCACTACAATATCCATTTCTTCACAGGAATTCTTAATTGAATAAAGTATTTCATGGTATCAGACTGTGAAATCTTAATCAAGGAGTTCTATGAAAATATGAATACGCCTTGCCAAGTGTTACACACAGTTCCACGCTGCTCCTTTGTTTGTACAACACAAAGGAGGCCCCGCGAGCCAAGAAACAAAATTTTACCTCCAGATTCATTATCAAGATATCAAAGAAATTACTTTTCTCAGTTCCGAACCCTGTACTCTTGGTTTAGCGAGATTGTCTGTGGTGCAGTGGTGGTTCTAGGCATTACCTGCTCCAGTGGTGGCTCGTAGATGAAATATCAGGTGAAGAGCCAAACTCATAATTTTAGCAGTGCATGATGTTTGCGTTTGAGAATATTGACATTCTTTTACGTATTTTAATGCTAAAATGTCACAAAACCAAACCAAATAGGCCTATCACATATCGTACTAAAAAGTCAAACTCCCTGATTTTTTATAGATTAAACGAATCCTCCGTTCCCTAAGTTCGGCAAACTTATCTATGATATCCTCATAGAGCGTCTTCAATCAATTTCAACTACAATTCACGGTGTATGGAGATGATAGCCAATTATGTACAGTAAGTCTGGAGTGAGATATTGTGTTACTTGCAAATGTTTTGAATCTTTTCAAACAAGAGAAACTGCATTCCATCGATGCACTTGTAGAAGGTATTGCCAGTACTAAAGAAAAAAAAAGTTTTTAAGTCTCTTCTTTTCACGGAGTTCTTGATGTATTTCTCCTGACTATTTTTATCTTGTAGGATTCATCAGCATAAACGAGTGACAGTTCATTTCTTAAATGTGGGTTATTGCTAAATATGTTTGTTATACAGCTCAAATTTGTCGGAATCTATAATACTTAGGCTATTTAAAAATTGTAATTTATCACAGTCATAGCTGTTGGTGTCATCGACTTGGATAGAATGAAGCGGAGCATTATTAAGTCAATTCTTAATATGATCTTTGTGATGTACTCTGATATTGCATAAGTCATTTCCAGCGAACACACTTTGAATTTTCTTATAATAATTTTGAGGTTGTAAGGGCTTTTCAGATATCAGTATCTTCAATAATTACTTAAAGTTACCACGGTTTAAAGAGGTCTCGCAAGTTGTTCTGTTGGACGTCACACCCACATACGGCTGGGAGTTAGTTATTGGAGTTTTGCGGGGCGAAACAGCGAGGTGATCTACCTGCAATACGGCTGGGAGACGTGACCAATCATAAGGAAACTATTGGGAAAGAAGAGTATTGTCACATAGGCGCTATTGCTTCTCAAGAGACGATAAGTCCCTTATAGCACTAAACGATTCTATCTAGGTTATGTGTAATCAATTATATTCCAGTTTTAGTTCTTTTTTTGGTATCGTTTGTAGGCTATTTATGTTCATTTTACTGTGTCTTAGCTAGTAATATTTTTAATAGGTATGTTTATTGTTTCATATTCGTTTATTGAATTTTAAATATTCAGGTATCGTATTTTAATGCTGATATTTAAGTTTCTTATATTTGTTCTTTCTTGCACACCCTGTTAGGTTACTTGTTTCTTGTACACCCTGTTAGGATACTTGTTTCTGACATAACATATAAAACATTCAATTGCACAGTGGTAAATTTTCTTTCTGGACCCTTGTGGTCAACCTTGTTTTAAGGCTGGATGTTTTATTTCTAATAATTGTTATCTCTCTCGCTTGCTCCAAGGACAATAGGGTGCCATGACCTCCACTCACTCATCCACTCTAATTGTCGACATTTCGTAGAAGGGATCTCCTTCTCCCGGGAGTTATTAAGCCACTTCATGTGTTAACCGCCTGAATATACAGTCGTTATCCCCTCTGTACCACAAGGAGATCAATGTAAGGATCATCATTATTAAAATTAAGCCCGTAAAATCATTCCCTAGTTTCTAAGGATTTTTACGGTAGATGTTCATACTGGTGTTATCTCATTTGGGTTATACAAATTACCGTGTACTGCTCTCATGGAAAGTGTATTGATTTCCATCAGAATGGTAGGCCAGTGGCAGCTTTAGGAGGAAAATAAGTTGTTCGTCCGAGGATGGTACGGCTCACTGCTCTATCATCGCACGGTCACCACCCAATATTGCGTCAGCTGAGTAAAGGGACCCAATGATAATATTATTTGAATATGATTGAAAATGCTGCTCCGTTGCCTACAGTACAGCCAGCCAACGAAGGCTTGGTCCAGTCTCTACAGATCCGCTCACAAGCAAACCATGTGACGGCGGCAGATGGAGTACAAGTTAAATTGTTCTGATGCTGACAATTTTTGCGTCTAGTAGCTAAGTTCTGAACTTGACCTAGTAGTCGTTGACGGTGGCGCTTGGCGGCAAAAGTAGGAACTATTTGAAAAATGCTAAGTTGTAGTCTGTACTTAAATTAAAAAACAGATAACACACACTAATACAGTCATCACAATTAACACCGGTTATCAGACATATTCTACACACACCCAAAGTACACGGGGCTACATGACCGCGTTGTCGCAGCCCCTAAACTTAAGAATCAACCAATCTCGCTGTTCCGCCCCTTAAAACAACAATAATTAGCTAACTTCCAACCCCGACGGTATTAGGATAAGGAGTCTTTCACTTTCCCGTCTTAATTGGCCCTTGTCTCATCTTTCCTGATCCCTCATTCTTCGAAGGGTTCGAACCTCTTCTTTTCTCTTCATGGAATCTCCTGCCTTCTGCACAAGGTCCTAAAGGAGGCAGGGTGTATGTAGCCCCACCACTTATGTATGATGCACCCTGGATAGTGCTACACCTTCAAGGGCTCATGGTTGGTGAGTTCGGGAGCTGGTTTCCCCTTGATTTATTGACTTTGGTGCGGACCCTTTCCTCTTTCCATCTCCTACGATATATCCCTTTCATGGCTCTACTTCTTTCTGAGTCCCTCAATCCTCATTCGCAAGGTTTGAGGTCATTTCTCTTCCCTGTCACTTATTTTCTTCGTCCTTTTGTGTCCTTTTCTTCTTCATTTTCTTATTCTAGTTCGTAGGTGTATTTGTAGTTCTTCATTTCATCAATATTCTCATGATCAATCAAATCATTAGGGGCCGATAACCTCGATGTTAGACACCTTGAAACAAAAATGACATGGGACTGCCGGCTTTACTTCCCCTCCGAAGGAAGGCATACTGAGGGATTTTAACGCTCTTAAAAAATCCGACGGCTTCGGCCGGGTTTGAACCCGCTATCTTGGGCATAGAAGCTCAGCATGCTACCGACTACGCCACCGAAGCCGCCAACAGCGAGATTGAAAGCGAACAAGAGTTGACCAAGGAAGGTTGACAGAAAAGATGACAGAGAGGAGCCTGGCACAAGTAGAGAGGTGTGCAAATAATTAGAATCAAATTAAAGAATTTAAATTAGTCATAATTTCTTATTCAAAATCAAATTATTGACCAACTGCTGGCATATTTTGTTGCCCTACTTAGTGATGTTTACTCCCCCGTGGACTTACACCTTTTCCCATAAGGAATTGCATCTGGAAACTTTCAGAATAGGGGATTCCGAGGGGTACCTGAGCTGGGTCCGTTTACTATTGTTTCATTGACTTTGGAATGTACCCTCTAAGTCAGGTGATTTCAGTCAATGGTTCATGAATCTTTGATTAGATTCAAAGTGGATCATCAGTAAAAATACCACAAATCCCTCTGCCCTAAATTCACACGAAAAGTAGAGTGAAGTAATCAAGACAAAACGAGTGGCATTTTGCATTAGCAATTCTAAAAAAATAATGTTACTTTACTTTCTTAAATGAAAATATAATTAAGACTCTTGGTTAAACAATTGAAGTAATTACAGTGCCTCGTAAACATATTTAGTGCATTAAGCCGTGAAAAGTGAAAATGCAATTTTGTAAAACTGACGTCGAGTCTAATAATGTGCACACCTCTGTCAGTTGAAGCAATGCCGGACTCAGCTGTGGTCCTGTGGTCGCCAGCCCACGTCGCCACGAGTTATGGGGGGATATTGTTCTAATAAAATGTTTACAATGTCGAAATAGGTGCTTAAACCAAGGCTTGCAATGCTAGTGCGATTGTACTACTTACTTACTGCTTGGCGCTACAGCCCTTGTAGGGCCTTGGCCTCCCGGACAATCTCCACCCATTCTTCCCTGTTGACTACTTTGGTTCTCCATCTTCTGACTCCCATCATTCCCAGATATTCCTCCACGTTGTCCAGCCATCCGGTCCTAGGTCTTCCCCTCACATGCCGTCCTCCTGGCTTCCCATTGAAGACCTTCCTTACTACCCTGTTCTCTGTCATTCTTTCTACATGTCCCAACCAACGCAGTCTACCATCCGTCCGGTTTCCTTTGTCCTTTGGTTCCGTAACAAGTGTATTTTTCCGGGGTAGGGTTGTTAGCCCCACACCCAACCCCCAACCTGCAGGACCAGGGTACCGCTCTTAGTCTGGCTCATCACCTTAGGCCTGTCCAGCTTGGGTGGCCCTACCAGGAGCCGAAGCTCCCGCTGGCATAGCCCCAAGTATCATTTGAGCTCGCAAGCCTCCAAACACCCGGCAATACCTGATGGCCTTCTGCAAGGTGCCGGTACCGACGGGAGGAGTGCGATTGTACAGTATAATTAATAGCAACGGGGGAGTGGCTGATGCTTGGTTTTAAGTGTGAAGGAATCAAATTTCTTGCGTGAATTGTGGCTTTTAGGGACTTATACACCCAGCTGCACCCCGCAGCGTAGCCATGCTCGTTAAATCGTGCACCACGTTCGCGAAGGGCAGCTGCATTAAGTCCGGAGATCGGAGGTTCGCATCCCTGCGCTGACAGCGGCTGTCTTGAGTGTGTTTTCACCAATTTTTCCACACTCCCTCCAGGCAAATGCCAGGATGGTACCAGGGCACATACCTCATCCGTGTCCCTAATAAAATTACACTAGTGCAGTCATAACATAAATATAGGTTATCAGATTAGTTCAACACACACCCAATTACACGGGGATGATGACCAAGGTGTCCTAAGCCCCTAAAATTACTGTACTATGTTTTATCATTTTAAATGATCTTGTCGACTTCATCGATACGCTGGGGTCTGGCGTTACGTTACGGTGACGGGACGAAATGTACCCAGATGCACTGAGGTGTGTGACGTCATAGTACCGCTTGGTGCATGTGTTCCCCGACAATCTCTACTTCGTTAGTATAAGACAAAAATCCCCGATTCTTGGATGTCACGGGTAATCTCGAGAACCACTGGATGGATTTTGATGCGGTTTTCACCATTCTGTAAAGGATATCTCGAGGAAAGATTCTGTAGAGAATAATTTATGTATGATCAAAGGAAGCCAAGCAGTAACGATTTCAGTGAAAAAGTCGAAAACAAACTTGGCAACCGTGCGCTTCTTAAGCTTACGCTGGGTAAACCGTTAAAAATATCAATATACTATGAGGGTAAGAATTGGTCAGCATGAAAAGTTCTACAAAAAAGTCCCTGAGAGCATATCTCTATCTTCAATACATCGCCCACTATAAGTGTTTTTAGACTGGATGGAAGGGGCACGTCCCCGCGCGCTCTGGTGAGCGTGACGGCATCCCGCGCGCTTGACCTTGCTTTGCCCTTAGTTTGCACTTGCCGTTCGCGAGTAATTTGAAACAAGGTAAAGTATTATAAAGCAAGATAAGTATTATGCAGATAATTTTCTAACATGTCAAGAGTCTTTGGCTTCGAGTGAAGCGAGAAGCCTCCAGCCTTTCTAGCATTTTTCAGCATTTGTAACATTTAAAATGATACTAAGTCTAGTCTTTCAGACTGACTGTCACTTTTTTTCATTTCTCTACGTAAAATCTTCTTAATTTCTGTGTCGTGGAAAGAGAATCTCAAGAACGGGAGCAGTGATATTGGTTTTGCGTAAGCTTTGTAGTAATATGATAGTTACTTGTATACTCATGTATCATCAGGGCAATCCACGCCCGGCAGAGCGGAACGTGTCGGTAATCGGGGATGTGTGGTGTTTGTCTGAAGACTTAACGGTCCCTCTTCGAACTCAACAGTTTCTGCACACAATCCTCCCACAACGTAACCCCATTAAGAGATAATCCAAGGCAGACAGTATCGGATATCAAACATCCTTCTTGGCGTGGCCAATGCCCAACCGCCAACATGTCTCCTACATCTTAAACTCTACGCATTCTGTTTGGTTTTGTTTTGATTTCTACTTATATCATATGAGGGAATCATTCTTTGTCTCTGGTGTCGGTTGTTGTTGCTTTAATTTTTGACTTATGAGATAGATCCGTCTGTCCTTCTGCCTGTCTGTGTGTGTGTGTGTGTCCCTTATTAACTCCTAAACGGCTGCAGCTATCGTAACTAAATTTGGTATGAGTAAAGATATCTCAAGGCCATATTTGAAAATGACGTCAGTGCTACTAACTGCTGAAAATCGTAATTGAAATTTGAGCTCCATATTGAATATCTTGCAAGGTATGCATGGGAGCTCTTCAGAAATTGGCACACATATAGATAATAATTCAGTTTAATTTCTAGGAGGCCCTACATGACAGTGTTGCCAAAATGATTATACGGCTGCTAATAAGTCATATCGTTATATGGATGTAACTTCCATACTATCAATTCGATTTCAACCAAATTTCTTATGTAGTATGTGCACCATAACAGATATGACTATGCGTATTCTTAAGAGCAACCAGGGCTGCTAACTGTAAATAAATGTTCCCTTTATTTTTTTAAATCCTAATACCAATATATCAGAAAATATGCAAGCCAATCGTTCGAAACTTTGCACGCGTATAGTACTGTACATGACCTTCTAAATTAATTTGGAATACCTAATATACGTCAGTGCTGCCAACATGATTTAAGCCTGCTGATAGGTCCAATGTTTAAATACATGTAACTTCTATATTAACAAATGGATTTCATCCAAAATTGGTACAATAATAGATCATACTATTTCAGATTAATTCTAAGCAAAACATACATGACATTGTAGCTAACATGATTTTACGCGCGCTTATAGATCCAGTATCTAACTGCATGTACCGTCCATATTATCCATTGAACTTCAACAAAATTTTGTATGTGCATTTTGTACCTTAAGAGATGGATCTAAGAATATATTCAGTCACAAGGGCTGCCAACTGTAGCACGCTATTAGGCTACACTATTTCAGGTATACTTCGAACTAATTAGAAATGTCAGTATTACCAACTTAATTTCGTCATTGTTCTAGACGAAATCATTGGTATGAATCTTAAATTTTAAGAAAAGTAGGCTCTTTAGTTCGTCCCGGAACTACTGGGTTTTTACTATGGACTACGCAGTCACCAGCTCCGTATACAGTAGTAGTAGATTTTTTTCTTTCATTTTATTTCATTTAGTGAGTTGGGACATTGTAGCATCTTGTGTTTTTAAAAACTGTGTGATAACTTGTTATGTCTATACTGGTAAGCGTATTTATGGTTCATTGTACGTTGGGATGGCTCCGTGGACAAGTGTAAGTAGGTCCCTGGTTGGTCTCGGCCGTGGGATTGTAACCATGCATTGTTAATTCCTCTGGCTCGAGAACTGAGTCTTCCTTCATTTAACTCTCACGACGATGGATCACTTCGTAGCACAGTGCTTAGCTTTCTTCGCTTCCACCCTTGCGGTCCTAACTCTAGTCTGGATGCTGGTGCGGGTCACACTCAGCTCGTGAGGCAGAGCTTTGAAAAGGTGGGATCAATTTTCAACACAGCCATTCTATAAGTGAGTTTCCATGGTATACCACTTATAATCGAGATTGAGTGTACTTCGTTCCAGCCCTCACACCAGGATTACAAATTTTTTGGCAGAGCCAGAAATCGAACTGGGACCTCCAGGGTGACAGTCAGGAAGGGTAGCCTCTAAACCACGAGGTGGTCTTCGGTAAGTTAAGTACCATAAGAATTATGACGTGGTGTACAGAACATTTAATTGTACAGGAACTGTATCGCCACGAAAGTGTTAGAAACATTTTCAGGATGCAATTCAGAGACGAAAGTGAACGTTTGATTTTGTTGTTGTTAAATGTGCTCTGAAACAGAGCTATTGGACCGAGCAATACGTGACGGCTTTAAATTCACCAACAAAAGGAACATAATTACTTCAGTCTATCCACAACAGACACGATGCGTGCTTCCATCCTTTCTAGTAGAGCCGGTAACCAGCGATGTTCGGTCAATCGATTAATAATAATCGATTAATCGAGTATTTTGAATAGGAAACGATTAATCGATGAACCGTTCATTCGATTAATCAACCAATCGAATAATAGATTAATCGGCTAACCGAAGAAGCGATTAATTGATTAGTAGACACGAGAAAAGAAAAGGAGTTTAAATGAGAGCTCATCGCTTAAGTTGAGTTACGCTTATTTTCGGAATTACTATTAACAGAAAAGCGCACGAATGTGCATAACATAGATTTCTACTGGTTTAGTCCTTGCCATAATCGCACAGTGATTTCTGGTTATTTTTAGCCTACTTTTCACATTTTGCAAAAATGAGGAAAAGTAGACTTATGAGATCGATCCGGGCAAATGTGTGTCTGTCCTTCTGTCTGTCTGTGTGTGTGTGTGTGTGTCCGCTATCAACTCCTAAACGGCTGCACCAATCGAAACAAAATTTGGTAGGAGTAAAGATCTATACTTGAATATCTCAATGCCGTATTTGAATATGATCTCAGTGCTACCAATTGCTGAAAAATCACAATTGAAATTTGAGCTCCTTGTTGGATATCATGGAAGATATGAATAGGAGCTATTTTAATATTGGCACACGTATAGATAATAATATTTCAGTTTAATTTCCAGGAGGCCATACATGGCAGTGTTGCCAAAATTATTATAAGCCTGCTGATAGGTCCAATTTTTAAATGCGTATAACTTTTACACTATCGATTGGAATTCAACAAACTTTCGTATGTACTATATGTACATAAACAGCAGGGCTGCCAACTGTTAATAAATGCTCTCAATTTATTTTATCCAAATACCAATATATCAGAAAGTATGCAAGCCGACAGCTTTAAACTATGCACACGTATAGTACCTGACATTCTATATTAATTTGGAGTAACTTATATACGTCAGTGCTACCAACATGATTATAAACCTGCTGAGAGTTCCAACTTTAAATACTTGCAACTTCTATACTATCAATCGGATTTCAACCAAATTTCTTATGTACAATGTGTACGTAAACAGATATGACTGAGCATTTTCTTAATAGCCACCAGTGCTGCCAACTGTTAATAAATGCTCTCAATTTATTTTATCCAAATACCAATATATCAGAAAGTATGCAAGCCGACAGCTTTAAACTATGCACACGTATAGTACCTGACATTCTATATTAATTTGGAATAACTTATATACGTCAGTGCTACCAACATGATTCTAAGCCTGCTGAGAGGTCCAACTTTAAATACATGTAACTTCTATACTATCATTTGGATTTCAACCAAATTTCGTATGTGCTATGTGTACTATAACAGATATGATTATGCGTATTCTTAAGGCTGTGTAAACAATTGATATAAATTAGACGTTAGTGCATTACAATGTGTATAAACAATTTCTGTACCACGTTTCACTGCGCCCGGATGGTTAAATCGCGAGAAAAGTCTATTTAAATATTTCAAATTCGCTAGGCTACCATGTTCGTTTTGTTCTTAACAGGTTTATGAAATTCAAATCGTACCCCCTATCGCCGTACAAAATTTCAGGGTGTTATCAGTTACTGTTGCGGAGATATAGAATGCCAGTGATATATTTCGTGCAGCCGCCATGTTGGATTGGGGATACGTATGAAAATTTTGAAAGGCACGGTCGAGGTCGGACGACGTAGTTGTATGTGCTTACCGAGTTTCAATGAAATCGCTTTGGCCGTTTAGATTGTATTAGTGGGACATGCACACATACACACACACACGAGGTGATCTCATAAACCTATTTTTTTTTCATAAATTAAAATAGGCTAAAATACTTGATACAATATATTTTAATTAAATAAATGGACGTTTAGCTTCTTTGAGAGTGTAGTGATCGGAACGAAGTACATCGATTAATCGTCATAACAATTAATCAATTATTCGACCGATTGTTTAATCGATTAAACGCACAATTGATTAACCATTATTTTTAGCAATTAATCGAGTTTTCTGCTTCGATTATTCGATCATTTGATAACTGAATTTAATCGATTAAATGTGCCAGCCCTACTTTCTACACAGCCTTGAAAATCGCTTATCAGACACGTGTTTTTAATACAACTGGCATTACAACAGTAACGAAAGATGCCACTAAAGCACTACCTACTCGATTTGTATATAAGTTTCCAACAAACGGACGTGTCTATTTTTCCCCCAATTTCCTAGACATGGTTCATAGTGCAATAATAGAATAATGCTTTGATTTTTTTATGTGCCCTTGAATTATTTTGGTAGTTATAGATGACATGCTATTGTCCAGGCTAATAGACTATATAAGAATTTAAAGCCAAAAAGAAATATTAAAATAAATATCTACGTGGTAAGGTAAGCAGTGCTTTGAGGCAAAATGAAGAAATAAGCTTGCTTCATTCCGCAGACGTGATTGTCAAGGCTGTGTAGAATGGAGCGAAGCGACGGATAAAGTCGGCAGTGGTCCGTCAGATGATCAGTGGTCGGAGTGGCTTCACCTTCTAGGGCGAAATGAAGGTCTAGTGGAGGTGGTGGGCGCGTTTAATACAAACATCTGAAGGCAAATTGGTAATTGTTGGCTTAACCCTTTCGCTTTCAAGCTCTCTGCTGATGGATGTGTGAAAACTTTCATCTGTATTTACCAAGCTATGCACAATTCCTTTATAATGACATGGAAGGCAGACCAATAAAGATATTAACATGGAAGTTTGTAAACATTGAGTGTATAAATCACTTGTTGTCACTGAAAATAAGTTATGACTTTAAACCATATGGTTTCAATGTTATAAATATATAACTGTGAAAAAAGAGTTGAAAATGTCAGTTTTGAAAGTTTTTAAATAATTTTGGGAAATAGAACTATCAAAATTATTTAAATAACGAACAAACTAAATACTGTATGATGATACTGCTTCATTCAGCAACGTAGGCTAAACAGAGAAAAATACACGCAAGTTAGCCACCAATCACGATGTAAACGAGACATGAAACTCTGTGAGCACATTTTTCAGACTCTAAGAATAAAAATACATTTTCATCGGTTCCCGCGCAATATAAACGTGAGTTACATTGTCTTCTTCTTATTCCCGAAACATCGCTGCTATCTGGTGTGTAAATAACAAAATAATCAATAATAAAGGCCGTTAACGATGGACCGTTACTCTGATTGTTTAGGCACGAACAGGAGGCAACGATAGATCGTTACCTTCAAAGTCTAAAGGTTAAGAGACGGAACATCGAGGTCATCTACACCAAAGCGTTGAACAGGGAAACTTCTAAAAATTAGCCACGATTGAGATTTGAACAAAAACCACGAATAGCGGCTATCATGGTTACCACATAAGCGCTTTGGAATATCCTGGCCAGTCAAATTTAATAATATATGCATAAATGGACACGCAGCGATATGTAAAACAAATGAAGATTCCAGGTGCGCTACAGCTCGACGTGACGTGTTTGGAAACGGTTGCTCTCTCGTTTGCGCTGTGCTCTGCCGTGGTTAGAATAACCAATAATTAGGGTGTTCAGTTCTAAAACGGCATAAACCCACCTCCTAATTCTTCAAACATTGTTTTTAGTGTAGTGACAAAACTCTCTCTACATCGATCAGTATTTAGACCGACCTTGCTATATGAGCTGGGTAGATTGGGGATATCTGATACATAAGCTAGAGCTAACTGATATGAGGGTAGCATGAATTATTTCTGGTTCAAATAGATGAGAGTAATGGCAGAAAGGTTCTCGTAATGCAGGGAGGGTTAGAAATGAACACGCTTGATGAAGCTGTTCGTTTGAGCCGACTCAGATTGTGGGGTCATGTGATGAGAATGGGGGAGGAGAGATTACCTAAGAGGTTAATGAGTCCTGCTGTAGAGGTTAAGAGAAACACAGGGAGGCCTAGAAGGTGATGGCTAGATTTAGTATTTAACGATTTCAAAGTGAGAGGTGTAGAAGCAGAGGAGGCCGTATTGCTAACTGCTAATAGAGGATCGTGGAGATGACTTGCTCGTAAACAGAGGCTTGCAGACTAGACTAGAGCGGCTTCGGTGGCGTAGTTGGTAGCGTGCTGAGCTTCTATGCCCAAGATTGCGGGTTCAAACCCGGCCAAAGTCGTTGGATTTTTAAGAGCGTTAAAAATCCCTCAGTATGCCTTCCTTCGGAGGGGAAGTAAAGCCAGCGGTCCCATGTCATAGATTTATGGCATGAAAAAGAACCTTCCACTGACTACACTAAAATTTGTAGGTTAGTTTAGTTAGTTAGTTATTGTTGTTTTAAGGGGCAGGACTACGAGGTCATCTGCCCCTGTAGGTTAGTTTGATACCGCTATATTAGTTCCAACGTTCACCGCCATGTGCTGACTGCGATGGCATTTAGTAGCCACGTCCGCAACTAGGTGTCGTGGATGGTAGCATTTGGTAGCAAAAGTAGGAACTACTTGAACAAATTAATCGTCTGCAGTCCTTACCATGAATCACAGATAACACATACTACTACAGCCTTCACAATTAACACCGCTTATCAGACAAATTCTACACACACCCAAAGTACACCCAATGTACATGACCGCGTTGTCGCAGCCCCTAAACTAAGGAACCAACCAACCAGACTAGACTGGACGCTGAAAGGCAAAAACAGTCTTAAATGAAAATGTATGTACTTTTTACGTAAATGTTTCCTTCTGTGTTCTCGGAGTACTCTATGTATTGAGACGCCGGTCTCAAAGGTCCTCGGGTTTTCTGTCTTTCCTTACTAGGGCCTACTACTGCAGGCAAATGCCAGGTTGGTTTCTAACTTAGAGCCACGGCCATCTATTTTCCTCGCCTTAGTTACAATTATACACACTCATAAGGAAACAACAATAATACAGGCTATCAGACAAACACCCAACTACATGGGTCTGAAATGACCAAGATGTCCAAGCTCCTAAATGAAGCAACAACCACCATCTAGAATAGACTATGTAAAATATTAACGTCCATATCTCACCACCTCATAAAGCTACAGTGACGAAAGTTTTTTGAAGTTAATTTTTGAAGTGTTCACCTCGTGGTGTAGTAGCTAGCACCTCGAAGGTCCTGGATCGATTCCTGGCTCTGCCAAGAAATTACATTCTGGTCTGAGGGCTGGAACGGGGTACACTCAGCCTCGTGAGCGAAAAAAGGCAAACCTGAGAAGAGGTGAGTTCGATTTTAACCTTAGCCTTCCTGGAAGTGGTTTTCCTTGGTTTCTTCCCTCTTCTACTCCAGGCAAATGCCGGGATTGTTCCTAACTTAAGGCCACGGCCGCCTCCTTCCCAATATGTCCTAGAATTCCAAGTACATACATACTACTACTACTACTACTACTACTACTACTACTAATAATAATAATAATAAACAAACTGTAAACTGTAAACTGACACCGTAATAACACAGGTTGTCAGACAAATTCTAAACACACCCAATTATAGTTCAGTCGCCCAACCTATACCCACTTGAAGACCTTTCATCTCCACAAACTTGCCGCTCAGACTCAACCAACTAGTTGTAAGGGTTCGATGTCTGCATCCTCTTTCTGGACAACAGATGTGTTCAGCGTTCCCATGTGATTTAAAGGTGCTGAAGACACTGTCAATTGCATAGCTGCCATATTTTGCGTCTGAAGCGCACTGAAAAACAATAGACTACACTTCACAAATATCAATTAATGACGTAAATATTGCACGACTTTCAGCAGCGAGTAGAACACATGTGAACTGTTTGCACTGGCGTCTATTCTACAATACGAGTTAGGCCTATAGCCTAATGCCAACATTGCGGCAAGGATTTGTCTTGTAAGCTGGCAACATTAAAGCCTAATGACCGCTACCCTCCTGTCGAGCGAGAGGCACTTGTAATTGGGGTGGAGGACTGATCGAATGTAGGCTATACCCAATTGACCATTGGTATCAACAGCCTTAGATACAACTCCTTATCAAATGATGACTTTGAAGAAACCATTTCTTCAGCGTATTATCCGTTCATTATAAACCATTTCATACTAAATTTATATTATTTATTTCAGTACATTTCATACAACACCATGAACCTACTGCAATATGTGCGAGGCACCGTGAGCCTCATGCCTTAAGCCACCGGGCACGGACACTCAGCCTGAGCGCTCCTCAAGTCACCGCTACAGTATAATATTAGAATGGAAAATTATAACACCCAACGGGTCACGTCCTTAACCCTTTATAGGGCAACACTTTGTTTTTGTCTTTTTACATCTTGATTTATTTTAATTATTATAATTATTAATAATGTTATTTTTTGTTTCTCTAATTTTAATGTTTATGTATTTATTTAAAATTTTTAATTTATGTTCTTAAAGATATAATTATGATACTTTTCATTGAATGAGATTTGGTACAGAGGTAGCACTAGCAAAGGGCACCTCAGTGTCATGTTTTATATCGCCGCCATCTTGACGAACACGTAATGGCGACCACCCAAATGTTCAAATCTTAAATCAAATTACGACTAATCTAATCACCTGATCTCTACTAAATGTTGCAACAAAATACCTTTTTGTGAGAAGCGTTCTTTGACCAAGCTACAAGGTCATCAGGCCAATAGTTTGTATCTGGTGGCCATGTATGTGTGCAAATCGATTCTCCCTATCAATTCAAACACAGTTAAACCGAATTCAACGACATTTGGTACAGAGGTAGCACTAGCAAAGGGCACCTCAGTGTCATGTTTTATATCGCCGCCATCTTGACGGAAACAGAATGGCGGCCACCCAAATGTTAAATGCTTAAATCAAATTACGACTAACCTAATCATTTGATCTCTACCAAATTTTGCAACAACATACCTTTTTGTGGGAAGCATCTTTTGACTGAACTACAAGGTCATCAGCCCAATAGTATCCATATAGCGGCATGTATGTGTGCAAATCGATTCACCATATCAATTCAAACACGGTGAAACCGAATTGAACGAAATTTTGTACCGAGGTAGCACTCATATTCATCTTTAATATACGTATAGCACGTTGTATTTCAACAAGCTATTACGACCAACATTCAATTATACTCCTCGAAAAGGACAAATAGTTATAACAATACGCATGCATTTAGGAGAAAGTAGGCTATATGTTCTTTACCGAGCATCTTGTTTTTACACTTTGATTGTTAATGTTCTTAGTTTTTTTTAATGTTATCCAACACATTAGGCCTACGTCAAGTAGATATGTATATAATATTTGATTTTAGAAATACTAGCACTTCGGCATGAACATTCTCTGAAATTTGGCTTAAAGATTCAATTATCAGCATCTTTGGAAGCATAAACTGTTCTTATGACAGGTAGTTATTATGGAGACCACTATCCCATAAAGGGTTAGATACAGTTTAAACCACCTTCTGTTCGATAAGTGGAAGTAATGTTTTGCAAAAATCGAAAGAACGCTAAACATTTTAGGGATTTAGGGATTTTTCCAACCCCTAAGTTGGTTACCCCTGTTAGAAATTCCTCTCGTGACGTCACATGACCTTGAGGTTTACACCAGCCAAGAACTTGGTCAGGTGACAGGGATTCCCCGGCCGTCATTTTGCAACGATCAATAAAATCAGTCAATCGATCAATATTCGATAGTAGATCGATAATTAATCGATCTACCGCCATCTTGAAAACACATTAGTCCCTGCACCAGCTTTGGCTTATCTGTACTGCTCATACATTATTATGACACTCGGATGGTATTTGTGTAAGGAAAGAACATTGGCTAATTATTATTACAAATCCAAAGTTTACTCCGGAGTTTTCCCGAGGCCAGATAGAATAAAGTAGGACCCAGCTGTTGAGGAACACTGCGCCATCAGAGTAGTTAGTAACCAGCTGGAGAGCAGGACGTAACGTGACATGGGGGTGGAGATAAATTGCAACATACTGTATTTTAACGGGCAAACCACATGAGTACATTTCTGAAACACCGCTATGCCGTGTATATTATATTATTTATTATGCACATGACAGTCTGTTGCAGCCAAACCGTGTGGCACTTTTTATATTTTAGCTGAAATTAATCCACAAGGTTGAATGATCAGTATCCTTCACAGGCATCTACAATATATTAACGTGTGTCCCACCGAGTTTCGTTACCACTTAGAACAACGCAACTAACACGAGTTTAAGGTTGTTAGGATATCTCGGTAGAAACGTTCGTGGTCGAATATTTACTTTGTCAGTATCAACTTACTCGTGCAAAGATTGCGTTTGAAAATAACATTACATAGTTCAAGTAGCTGAGGAACGTAAAATATTCATAATTCATTTGGAAGAAAATAAATAAGTAAAGAAAGGAAGAAGGAAAGAAAGAAAGAAAGAAAGAAAGAAAGAAAGAAATAAGGAAAGAAGGAAAGGCAATAAAAGAAGAAGGAAAGGAAAGAAAGAAAGAAAGAAAGAAATAAATAAAGAAAAAAGGAAATAAAGAAAGAAAGAAGGAAAGAAAGAAGGAAAGAAGGAAAGGAAAGAAAGAAAGAAAGAAATAAGGAAAGAAGGAAAGGTAATAAAAGAAGAAGGAAAGGAAAGAAAGAAAGAAAGATAGAAAGAAAGAAAGGAAGAAATAAAGAAAAAAGGAAATAAAGAAAGAAAGAAAGAAGGAAAGAAGGAAAGAAATAAGGGAAGAAAGAAGGAAAGAAAAGAAGGAAAGAATACACAGAAAGAAAGAAGGAAAAAAGAAAATGAAGAAAGAATAAAAGATAAAAAGAAAGAGATAAAGAAATAAAGAAAGAAAGAAAGAAAGAAGGAATGAAAGAAAGGAAGAAAGAAGGAAAGAAAGGAAGGAAAGAATACACAGAAAGAAAGAAGGAAAAAAGAAAGAAAGAAAGAAAGAAAGAAGGAAAGAAAGAAAGAAAGAAAGAATGAAAAAAGGAAAGAAAAGAAGGAAAGAATACACAGAAAGAAAGAAGGAAAGAAAGAAAGAAAGAAAGAAAGAAAGAAAGGAAAGAAAAGAAGGAAAGAATACACAGAAAGAAAGAAGGAATACATAAATAAAGAAAGAAAGAAAGAAAGAAAGAAATAAGGAAATAAAAATAGATAGTGAACCCTTGCAAAGAAGCTTATGAGACTAAAGAAGGAAAGAATACACAGAAAGAAAGAAGGAAGGAAAGAAAGAAAGAAAGAAAGAAAGAAAGAAAGGAAAGAAAAGAAGGAAAGAATACACAGAAAGAAAGAAGGAATAAATAAATAAAGAAAGAAAGAAAGAAAGAAAGAAATAAGGAAATAAAAATAGATAGTGAACCCTTGCAAAGAAGCTTATGAGACTCAGTTTCGGGGGGTGTAACAGTCCATATCGTAAGTTGTTGTTAAAGCGTTTCATTAACATGCAGGGTAACATATAACAAAATAACATGCAGGAAAAAGTGAAGCCAGGGTATTAACAAATGAATTTAATAACAAATCAGCTATTTACAATGATGAATTAACAAACAAAACTCCCATAATGACTCCCATTGAATAAATTAAATTTGCCAAAACTAGGCCAAATCTCAGGAGAGATTATTACACGGACCAAGTGTCCCAAGAAAAATCAACAATAATGACATTGTATGCGCGAGTGTTGTTCTACATGCTTCACGATGAGTACAATTGAATGCATGATTCGTCATCATCCGGAATAAACTTTCAGAAGACGAATCCGCATTACTTAGAGCTAGACAGACGCGGGGAACAACTATACAACACTTAAAACTAAACCGACACTTCCTATACTTAAAATAAACAACACAATAATTTCCGCATGAAATTGGAATCAAGACTGCCGTAGCAAAACATTACTGCCTAAAATTAGGACTTCTCACACAAATCAACACAAGTAAGTTAACACGTGACCAACAAAACAAATCCACATATGACCGCCGTCATTTTTACAAGTATACAACCACTACACCACTCGGGCGTCACAAACTAAATTACATGAACTGAGTCATAAACAACATCACTAGGCTCAAAGCCAACATTTACATTATTAACACAATATTCCATCCATACGACATGCAATAATCCGTCACAAACATGGCGAACTCCCCAATTAATTATGGTTCAAAATAACCATCACAAAGAACAGGTTTGCTAAATGAAAGCTTAGAGGGGCCAGTCGGAAAATAGGACTGCCTAACAAAATAAGTCACCAGGCACGACGGGCGATTCGTGGAAATCTGCATATCTGTCAACCCACGTGTCAAAAATAACCTCGGCCTCCCAAGGCACAGGATCCAGTCTCGAAGAAGCGTGCCACAAAGCACAATAATACGTGTGTGTGTGTCAGAACAAAATATATCTCAGCATTTCCTCTAGGAAATCCAAGAATCAGCATATGGACAAGGAACAGCGGTCTCCTCAGAGCACCCTGCCTTTCCATCAAAATACAACAACAACAATATAGGAGGGCGGTAGGACCTCTACCCCTCTTCACGTAGGATCAAAACACACACCTGACACAATAACACACACAGAATCACACGTATGGGTTTGACAGACCCTGAAATAAAATGACATAAATATTCCACCTGCTGGCGCCTCCGTTCGATGCCAGTGACTAATAAACCTGAAAAGGACTCAAAAAAATCAAAAAAATTAGAACTAAGGTGTTCTACCATTACATCTTAATTCGTTGCGCTAGGCAACCCTAATATGAATAATAACCTGTTCAGCAAACATCTTACAGTAATTACCTCCCTTTCCTATCAACAAAATATGAACTTTAATAAAGCACCACTTATCGAATGTAACGGGTTTCGCATTCGCATGGATAAAATCACGTACACGCGCCGTGTACTTTAAATATGACTCCAAAGAAAATAAAATACACAATAAACAACTTTGGCCACGCGCCAACGTACAAGAAAAACAATCTAAAACAAGAAAAGACTAAAATGAACTATTTACAAAGTTCCCCCGCCAATCTAACTACATATTGAATAATCAATTTTTGTACATCACCGTATCAGCTTGTAGAACATATGACTTGCATCTCGGCTCATCTCCCTCCGGGAAATTAGCACTCCATCGTTGTCTTCGTAGAAGCGTCGGACATCACTCCAGCTCCTGACCACACGTCGGACATCTTGGTGTAGTCTCTTCGGAAGAAAAGTTCAATGTTATTATAATTTGACCGGGCTATAATCGCTTGTGAGTTACTAAATTCTCCCACGAATTGTCCTATGCGATTAATCAACGAAGACTGTCCCTAGCTCTCGTTTACACACGCACAATACAACACTTGAAAAAAATATACAGTAAAAATTTACATCAAATGTACACTTCAAACCCATCGTCAATGGTTTGACAATACAAGTTTTAAATCTGCCCGTCGCAGTCGTTATCTCGCTCGGTAATCACTACTGCTCTCGGACCTTCGCTCGCTGAGCGCTAATTGGAATATTACTCAAGTCTTGCCCCTAAGAGCTGAAAATAGTTGTCTTCAAGATAATATCAGAGTACTTAAAATCACCACGCAAACTGGCGTGAAGTTAGCTCACCAGAGCTCAAACGAATTACATCAAATAATATTAGAGCGTTATAAATCACTACGCAAACTGGCGTGAAGTTGGCTCACCAGAGCTCACAAAGTATTACCTCAAATAATATTAAAGCGTTAAAATCACTACGCAAACTGGCGTGAAGTTAGCTCACCAGAGCTCAAAACAGTTGTCATCATAAATATCAGAGCTTTAAAAATCGCTACGCAAACTGGCGTGAAGTTAGCTCACCAGAGCTCAAACGAAAAGACATCGAAACAGCGTCTCGTCGATCAATTTATTGGAAACTGACAGAGTGAGGAGGAGTGGGGTGAATTAAGAAAAATTTTCTAGAGTTTTCATCTCACACACACGGGACTAGTGTCAATCTTCATCATTTAATTCAAACGTCTCAGCGCACTCATGCGGAGATAATTCGGATCGGCGGTTCTTTATATAATCAATTCCGCGCGCTTTTTACCAGTGACACCACCCATCACGTGCTTTAGGCTTGGTCTCTCCTGATTGGGTGATTCAATCGTAGGTCGGTTGCAAGAAACTCGTGACCATCCCTTTATGACTCCAATTCTGGTGCATGTTGTTACTCAATTTGGCCTTGAACTCAGCTTACCCGGCCGTTTTCAGGAATAGCTACCAAGCTCGGTTTCTGTGGCAATCATTGCGACACGCTAACTTGCCTTCCTCTTGTCACCATCCATAAGTACTGCCTGGGCTGCAGTAATAATAATAATAAATCATGAATACTTATTTATCGCAGATTAATAAGGGTTCAATAGATATAGGCCTATAGATACATTAGATAAATAGATAAATAAATAAAGAATAATATTAATTTAAGAAGCCATCTTTCAATGTTAGCTTCGTGATCTAGCAAGAAAAATGATTTTTAGTCGGTCAACACGTTAATGTGCCCAATTAAACTGGTCGAGGAATAAACTAATCCACTCACATCTTCTAAAAATTACTTGGATTTACTTCTCGAGGGAAATGTTTAAAATGTAAGTAAAATTGTATAAAAAGAACTCATTTAATCCTCGTAATCTTTTCCAGGTGTGAGTGGGTAAACCTAACTCCTCACCGAATTTAATTGGGCACATTAAAGTGTTGACCGATGGAATAGCAATTCCATTGCTAGGAAGGAAAGAAGAAAGGGGAGAAAGTAAAGAAGGTAGAAAGGAAGGAAGTTTCTTTTCTAAGTGACTGTTAATCTCGCGATCACAAGTCGTAGAACCTTCCTTTTTACGTGGCATGCAAACAACACCGGATGTGGTATTTCATTTAGAAAATCTGAGATGCATTAACCGGGAATCAAACTCGGGTCACCTTCATGAGAGGCAGACAACTTAATTGCTGCGCTATCACGACCCTAATTCATTTAAAGGATTGTTGAATACTGCGAACCCCAGTAGTGGTACAAAACAATACGCTAAGAATGGTTCGTTGGTTCCTTAGTTTAGGGGCTGCGACAAGGCGGTCATGTAGCCCCGTGTACTTTGAGAGTGAGTAGAATCTGTCTGATAACCGGTGTTAATTGTAATGACTGTATTAGTGTGTGTTTCTGTTTCTTAATTCAAGTAAGGACTGATACTTTGAATTTTTCATTTAGTTCCTACTTTTGCCGCCAAACGCCACCGTCAACAACTACTAGTTCAGAACTTGGATACTAGACGCCACCGCAGTCAGATCCTGGCGACGAACGTAGGAACCTGAGCGTGGTTTACATTTATAACCTAATTTAGCTTCACACAGGTGTAATTAGTGGAAGGTTCTTTAACATGCCATAAATCTATGACATGGGACCGCTGGCTTTACTTCCCCTCCGAAGGAAGGCATACTGAGGGTTTTTTAACGCTCTTAAAAATACGCTAATAATACTCGTACTGTTTACAAATGCTTAGAGCAGTTTCGTGAATTAACAGTACATATTCATCTAATTTGAAAATAATAATAATAATAATAACAGCAACACTAATGGTACTGGATATAAAACATCTGCTCGTGCAACTTACTAACAACAAGTAGTTCCGTGAAGAACTAAATAGCCTATTTTCATATATACTACTAATATTAATTGCCTCTATCAACATACAAATTGTCAGTTTGATTGCTGTAATAGATTCGTAGATATTGAGACCCGTCTAAATATTTTGGATGGTCACCATGTTGGATTTTATATTATAGGCCTTTATGTACTATTACATGAAGATTATTGTGTAGGTGTTTTATTCAAACTTCAATCGCATGATTAGCGCACAATAAATTAAAGCGGGATTTTAAAATTTCGCTCATCCGCCATCTTGTGGTTATGAAAATAATTTAAATGAATTAGATGCCAGTCGATTAAAATTTGTATAAGCATATACCTTATCAAGTTTGACTACGCTCGGATGGTTAAAACGCAAGAAACGTCCATTTGAACATTTAAATTTCGCGTCGCTGCCATGTTAAGTTTGAGCTTGGCAGGTTATTGAACGTCCAATAGGTGAACTTATGCTTATAGCCTCTATACACTTACAACATTTCAGTTTGATTGCTGTAGTAGATTAATATTGAGAAACGTCTAAATATTTCGGTTGGTCGCCATGTTGGATTTTAATATATGTAGGCCATAGATTTATGTACTATTACATGATGATTATTGTGAACGTTCATTATGCTAATGTTGATTTCGATCGCATGATTAGAACACAAGAAATAAAAACAGCCGCCATCTTGGGGTTACGTGAACAATTGAACTAAATTAGATACCAGTGCATTACAATGTGTATAAACATTTGCTGTACGAAGTTTCATTGAGTTTGGATCATTAAATCGCGATAAAAGTCTATTTAAAACTTTCAAATTCGCTTGGCCGCCATGTTCGTTTTTTTTTTTTTGTTAACCGGTTTTTGAAAGTCTCATAGATGAACTTCCAGTAGTGCTCTTTATCTTCGTACAATATTTCATGATGATACCGGTAATTGTTTCAGAGATATAGAATACCGGTGAAATATATCGCACAGCCGCCATCTTGAGGTTATGTAAACAATTGAACGAAGCTAGATGTCGGTGCATTACAATGTGTATAAACATACTGTACCAGGTTTCATTGCGTTTGGTTGGTTAAATCGCGAGAAACGTCTATTTAAAAGTCGCAACTTTGCATGGCCGCCATGTTGGTTTTGTAGTCACCAGGTTTTCAAAAGTCACATAGGTGAACTTCTAGTAGTTCCCTTTATCACTGTACAAAATTCTAGGGTGATATCGGTAATAGTTTCGGAGATAATGAATGCTGGTGAAATATTTCACACAACCGCCATGTTGGATTGGTGAGACGTAACAAAATTTGAAGGGCACGGTAGGGGTCACCCGGAATAGCGCTATGATCTTACCGAGTTTCATTGAAGTCGCTCCAGCCGTTTAGAAGTTATTAGGGGGGGCACACAAAAAAACCTCACATAGGCCTACACACACACACGCACGCACGCACACACAGACAGACACACGGACAAAAGGTGATCTCATAAGCCTATTTTTTCATAAATTAAAATTGGCTGAAAATGTCCTTTAAGTGCAGAACTTTATCCCCCAAATTTAACCTAAAGTTTAAAAAAATGTTACTATCAGCTGTAGATTAACTATTCTAATACGTTGAGTAGAAATAGATGTTTGCAAATATCTGTAAAAATGTATTTCTTATGCGTTAATAATTAGTTTGGCCTGTTTGCCACCTCTTGATGAATGCAGTACATTTGCATTTGTCTGTTGGCACAGGCTAGAGTAAAATGTGGCTTTTCACCGATGTCTCAGTCTCACTTATGGCTGTGATTATATGGAAGCTACTGAGGTATGGGTGGTGCTTAGTAATGACATTCTGAGCACAGTCAGTGCCTGTGGATGCTGTGAAAGGTTCTACTCGTAGGGTTAGTACTGCTGTCCTGACTCGGTGAGGAAAGCAATGGCAAACTACCTCACTCCTCACCTTGCCTAGTACGCCTCAAAATAGCGCTGCCTTGGGTTTTTGTGGGTATTTACCCACATAACCTAACGGCGGTACTTTTTGAGGATCCAACCAGCATTCGGGCTGACTACCTAACAGACAGACAATAATTAGTTGCTGAGATAATGGGGTATCACTTTTCTTGTTTAAACATACAATAGGTGGTATACGGTTGGCTGACTCCCCTTAAGGCAACATAACTAACTAACTAACTAAACTACCGCAGACTTTACTTCCCAGATAGGCTCACTTCTTCTCAGACACCATGTGAATGCTGCCCAGAAGGTCAAGATCTTCAGTTAAGCCTTTGGCTGGCTAGTTGCGTAAGAGGAAGATGGAGAATCCTCCCTCAATCCAACCAGAGTCTCAGCGCTAAGTGATGAAGTGAAACTCGATATCACGTCTAAACTGATCATTTCAAAGGTCGAGGTAGTGGAAAGAGATTTAGTCGTCTACCGGGGTCTAAATACACCACACACACTGTAGCTCCAGCGATACGTACAGCGGCAAGTGAGTCCGTCAAGTGCAAAGCTTGCATGATAATATTAACGTGAAGACAAGAAAATAACCATCGAGATGCTTTTGGAGAATTTTTCACATTAATTAATCAGAATCATGCACTCGACATTCCAGCGACTGGCGCATCGCTTTCTGTCTAAAGCCGACACATATGGAAAACTTTAATATCTCCAAAAGTACACGTCGGATTTTCAAATTATGCACACCACTGAACTTGTCACTCGATTCTTAGGTTGTTCTAGTGGGTTAAATTAGTATAGTCCCATTTATAAAACCAAAGTTGCTATCAGTGCTGGATGTGAAATGAACCGTGTTTTATGAGCCCCTTAATACGGTTTAGGAATTCGAAAACAGAATGTCGATATATCAACGGTTTCGTAGATATTCGAGGAGGTGGTCCTCTTAGCTGAATTACCATATACACATATACTGTATACAGGTGTAACAAAAAGGTACGGCAGAAAATGCAGGACACATTCCTCACTCGTAGACGAATACATTTTGTTATATGAACATGGGTCTGGAAACGCTTTGTTTCCGTGTTATACCTCATTGTTTCTAAGTCATTCAACAACTCTCCTCGGCTTTTCCCAATTAATTGGGGTCGCCGGAGCCAACCAGGCTCATGTTGGTTTAAGCTGGGGATTTAAGACCGGATGCCCTTCCTGACGCCACGTGATTTTTCAGGTGTGTTTCCAACTCATTAATCATGGGAAACACACAAGAAGAGAACGTGAGAACCATGGGGAATATGCACTCTTGGTTACGTCTGGTTACGTTGTCATTATTGTAGGTGCACACGGCACCGCCAGTGTTTTGTTTTACATGGCCCCGTTGCCATGCGACTTAGCCGATGTGCCTTTAGCTGTGCGACAAAACATGTACTTGATGCACGATGGAGCACCACCTCATTTTACTGTTAATGTCCGTCGGCTTCTAAATAACAGATTTGATGACAGACGGATAGGGAGAGGTGGACCAATTGACTGGCCTCCACGCTCTCCGGACTTTAACCCACTGGACTTTTATTTGTGAGGACATTTGATAGCTCTTGTGTATTGAACCCCAGTACAAGATGTTCAGAGTCTCCGTGCCCGTATTATGGAAGGCTGCGAAACCATACGCAGTGCTCCAGGGATACATCAGCGCATCCGAGATTCACTACGACGGTGGGTTGATGAATGTATCAATGCGCACGGAGGGCATAAATAACATCTCCTGTGAGAAAGAGTTGCATGTGGTATGCTGGTACATTCTGTTCATGTGTGTTTCCCATGATTAATGAGTTGGAAACAATGAGGTATAACATGGAAACAATGCTTTTCCAGACCCATGTTCATATAACATAATTTATTCGTCTACGTGTGAGGAATGTGTCCTGGATTGTGTGCCGTACCTTTTTGTTACACCCTGTATATCGCTGGCTGAGAACAATACGTTAGTGACGTAAATAAACAATTGCTGATTTTGAGTAAAGTCGATAAAAAAGTCTCCCAACATACTCCTCTCTATCATGCACACTTAGTATGCAGCTGTTAAGACCGTGACTTGAACCTCGAATCTGCAAACTCCAGTCGTCCAGCATGCCTTAGACCACTCGGCTAAGTTGGTGGCTAGTACATCAGAAAGCATCATTCATCCTCACTTCATAACGATATGAACCACCTTGCCATCAAGCTCCATGATGTTTTAATTTTGCAGCTATAAACATGGAAAATACTCAATCATGATTCATCTATATTTCAGACACGAAGCCACAATGGCGCGTCCTTCCCCATGTTTGGTTCATTAAAGAATCATAATCAATGACTCGCTTACTACATTTCAAAATACAAAGGGAAAAAAGACGACAAGGAAATTAAACATAAATTATTCAAAACACGCCTCAGTGTAATAAGCCAAAATGAATAAATATTCAATGAGAGTCCCCTTACGGAGACAATATCGCATGGAGTGTGGTCCTCATCGATCTACCACTGCAATTTGTTGTTCCGGTCCAAAACCCGCTCACAAGAGGGAACTCATATTATTATTATTATTATTATTATATATTCGTTCAGCCCCACGAGGAGCACGTGGAACCATTAAATAACACTGGAATTCATCTTTTTGGAATTCTTATTCGCCCAATTTCTTCATTCTTTCACTCTGGGCCTGCCGTCTTTCTTGTGTCCACGAGTTTTGGAGTTTCAAGCTTTTCTCGGATGGATTCTGGGGTGTAAATTCATGGGTGTTGATCTTTTGTCTGTATGTAGTCCTTGTTGTAGTCATTGGGTCAATGTCGACTTCAGTAAGGTCCATTTGCGTATCCACTAGCCAGCGAATTTTGGTTTGTCGGCTCCCATTGATAATAGCCTAAGAAATATTTTCTTAGTCAGACGTGAATCATCCATTTGTGTTAAATGTCCATAAAATTTCAAACGCCGTTTGCTTGCGACTGAAGAGAATCGCTCAGTTATTGCATATAGTTCTTCCAAGCTTTTTTGCATCCATATATCCTCTTGAAATTTGGGCCCGAATATCTTCCTTAGTATCTGTCGTTCTATTTTCTCGACGTCCTTGATGTGAACTGTGAGTGACGATGTCTCAGTTGCGTAGAGTGCCTCTGATAGGACAACAGTGTGTTAGTGTTGGAGTTTGGCTTTTGTGGATAGGGAGTTCTTATTGTAGAAGTTCCAGGTGATTGTGTATGCTCTGCGTATTATTATTATTATTATTATTATTATTATTATTATTATTGAGCCTCCGTGGCTTAGGCGGCAGCACGCCGGCCTCTCACCGCTGAGTCCATGGTTCAAATCCCGCTCACTCCATGTGAGTTCTGTGCTGGACAGAACGGAGGCAGACAGGTTTTTCTCCGGGTACTCCGGTTTTCCCTGTCAAATTTTCATTCCAGAAACACTCTCCACTATCATTTCATTTCATCTATCATTCATTTAATCATTGCCCCAGAGGAGTGCGTCAGGCCTCGGCAGCCGGCACAGTTCATATCCTCGCCGCTAGATAGGGGCTTCATTCATTCCATTCCTGACCCGGTCGGAGACTGGAAGCAGGCTGTGGATTTTTATTTCATTATTATTATTATTATTATTATTATTATTATTATTATTTACAACTACCTTCAAAGAAGAAGTGATTGTGGAACGACTCAAGTGGTCCAATGTGACCAATCAAGATTAATAATAATAATAATAATTTACAACACTGGAACAGAAAACAGCAAAAACAAGATGTTCAGTAAAGAACATATAGCCTACTTTCTCCTAAATGCATGGGTAAATTTTTAACTCTTTGTCCATTTCAAGGAGTATAATTGGATATTGGTTGTAGTAGCTTGTTGGAATACAACGTGTTATACGGATATTAAACATGAATATGATGTGCCCTTTGCTAGTGCTACCTCTGTACAAAATTTCATTCAATTCGATTTCACCGTGTTGGAATTGATATGGTGAGTCGATTTGCACACATATATGACCACTATCAGCAAACTATTGGGCTGATTACCTTGTAGTTCAGTCAATAGATGCTTACCACAAAAAGGTATGTTGTTGCAAAATTTGGTAGAGATCAAATCATTAGTTTGGTCGTAATTTGATTTAAGCTTTTAACATTTGGGTGGCTACCATTCCGTTTCCGTCAAGATTGCGGCGATATAAAACATGACACTGAGGTGCCCTTTGCTAGTGCTACCTCTGTGCCAAATGTCGTGCAATTCGGTTCTACAGTGTTTGAAATGATAGGGGGAATCGATTTGCACACATACATGGCCGCCATATGGAAACTATTGGACTGATGACCTTATAGCTTGCTAAAAGAACACTTCTCATATAAAGGTATGTTGTTGCAAAATTTGGTAGAGATCTGATGATTAGGTTGGTCGTAATTTGATTTAAGCTTTTAACATTGGGGTGGCCTCCATTACGTTTCCGTCAAGATGGCGACGAAATAAACATGACACTGAGTTGCCTTTTGCGAATGCTAACTCTGTACCAAATTTCGTTCAATTCGATTTCACCGTGTTTGAATAGATAGGGGAATCGATTTGAACACATACACGGCCACCATCCACAAATTATTGGTCTGATGACCTTGTAGTTTGGTCAAAAGATCCTTCATACATAAAGGTATAATGTTGGTAAATTTGGTAGAGATCAGATTATTAGGTTGGTCGTAATTTGATTTAAGCTTTTAACATTTGTGTGACCGCCATTACGTTTGCGTCAAGATGGCGGCGATATAAAACATGACACTGAGGTGCCCTGTGTCAAATTTCGTTCAATTCGGTTTCACCGTTTTTTAATTGATAGGGGGAATCAATTTGCACACATACATGGCCGCCATCCACTTATTATTCGGCTGATGACCTTGTAGTTTGGTCGAAAGATCCTTCATACACAAAGGTATAATGTTGCAAAATATGGTAGAGATCCGATGATTAGGTTAGTCGTAATATGATATAAGCTTTGAACATTTGGGTGGCCGCCATTACGTTTCCGTCAAGATGGCGGTGATATAAAACATGACACTGAGGTGCCCTTTGCTAATGCTACCAAATTTCGTTCTATTCGGTTTCACCGTGTTCGAATTGATAGGGGGGGGCAGTCATTCAGATTACACACACTCACACACACATACTCTCACACACAAACAGACACACAATTTTTGGCCCTGTGTTGATCTCATAAGTCTGCTTTCATTTTTTGCAAAAATCGAAATTAGGCTAATAGGACTTTAAATATCTTATGAAAGAAATCACAGCTCTATCTCTTGAGGCTGGGAACTCAATGTTGAAAACATGATTTGGGAATTAAGATTTTAGGAAAACAAAAAAGAAAAGAAATAATAAACCTTCTCACACGAGACATAATTCGTATCCGAGAATAAATGTGTGTTCATGTAACCTATTGTTTCAACGAACATGGTCTGTCTTCTGTTGGCGAGGTTTGCGTTTCTTTGAAGTAATTTCATTTATAGTTGTTGATCGTTCAATGGTTACAACGCCTTCATCTTGTTGCCGACTCGTTCCAGGTTCGGCGCTGGAGCTTACAACTTGCAGCGTTTTAATTTTATCATTCCACTTTTGAATATTTTGTGTATTAACCAAACGCCTCGTATGTGTCGGCGACATGGTGACACACACTAAACCGACAAGTAATGGACACCAAGCGTTAGACCACATCATTTGTCGTATGTAGTTCACTACATCTATCAAAACGAGCGCTAGTGTTCACCCATACAGGGCCAAATCAAAATCGAAATATGAACAGCTATTGGCGTATATAAACCTCAGACAAGCGACACTTCAAAATATTCAGAGCATTGTTTGTAAATGCCAGCTAAACTTGCTAGAGAAACGTCAGATATCAACAGGTGTTCAACATGGCTTAGCAGCTCGAAAAGTCATTCTCAAGATTGGCACTTGATTATTATCATTCCAAGTTAATACTGATCATTATTTTTTACTGTAAGGTTCTCAGCTCTCTTACCTGCGAGGATTACGACTGCGCCACCCGTGTCACATCAGTTGACAACCTGAAAGGGACTACGACTACTACTACAAACAGTCCAGGTAACATTCACTTGAAGTTAACGTAGTGGTGTTAACAACGACCAGATATTTACAATGTACGTCTTCCCCTTATTATTCCCGTTTTCCAACGGGGTCGGGGATGAGATGCGATGGAAGTCTTTGTGGCGATGGTTTTTACGGCCGGATGCCCTTCCTGTCGCCAACCTCATGAGAGGAGTTAATGAGAGATGAAATGAATGATGGTGAATGAAACTGGGCAAGGATGTGGAAGAAAGCGGCCGTGGCCTGTCAGAAGGTACCGTCCCAGCATTTGCCTGGTGTTGAAAATGGGAAACCACGGAAAACCATTTCAAGGACGGCCGACGGTGGGGCTCGAACCCACGCGTCTACCGAGTCAGCAGAGAGCTTGGCCCCATGACCTAACACTGCGCTTTAGCCAGCGTAGCCACTACTGTCGGTGACCAGATATTTACAATAAATAATAATAATAATAATAATAATAATAATAATAATAATCTAGATTCCAATAATAATGAACTTTATCTTCACGTGGAGAATATAACGGATACCATACGCAAAAGGAGAATCTCTTCCTATGGCCACTTGGCACGAATGAGCTCTGGAAGGTTGTCCATTCGAATCTGTACCTACTTTGTGGGAAAGAAAACCAAAGGGATCTGGTTTACAGAGGTGGAAAAAGACCTACAAGAACTGGGGATATCATATGAGGACATCTTGGAACGTGACTCTTTGAAGATGAAACTTGGGGAAATAAAAAATTTTCAGCCAAAACCCAAAATGAAAACGAGCAAGATGTAGAACGAAGAACGAAAGGAAGCTGACCGAAGAAGAATGCGGGAATACTGGGCAAATGTGAGGGATCGAGGGAGAAACCAGTTCTAATAGCGTGGTCCATAGATGACCGAAACAAAATAAATACAAGAAGTTCCGTGACGAACTAAAGAGCCTACTTTTCTTAAAATTTAAGATTCATGCCAATGATTAACCTATATGTATCTATCTAGAATAATGTCGAAATTGTTGAATCTCAACAATACTTTTAGACTCATTAATAGATAACTCAAGGCTGGAGGACGCAACAAGAACAATAGAGGAAATCTTACAAAAGGCCGCCATTCCGTGGACCACAAGAAGAGCAAAGATATGGTTTGATAGTGAGTGTTATAGGCTGAGGAGGGAGACCCTAGAAAAATTACAACAGTTAAGGCAGAACTTGAATAACCAAAGTCTACTACACATATACAACGACAAGAGGAATCTTTACAAGAGAACATTGAAAGAAAAGAAGCGCGCCTACTTAAAAGCAGAGGGCAGGAAGCTAGCAGAGGAAGCCAAGAAAAACCCCTTCATAGCCCTACGTCCAAAGAAACAATCACAGACACACTACATAGACATGGAAAATTGGGAATCACACTTCAGCAAGATTCTCAATATCGAGGGTCTAGTGCACACCAGAAAAGATCCACATATCATCTCTCCACAAATACTAACAGACTGGGTACCCCTGACCATTGAGGAAACTAGAATCGCCATAGACAGCACCAAAAATAAGAAAGCCGCAGGACCGGACGGGATCTATAATGAATATGTAAAAGACACTGCACACCTGCTAGCCCCAATATGGACAAAATTATATAACAAATGTATCGAAACAGCTTCCATACCTGACCAGTGGAGAAAGTCAATTGTAAAGGTTTTATATAAAGGGAAAGGAGATCCAAGAGATCCCAATAAGTACAGAGGCATAGCACTGGAAAACTGCCCCTTCAAAATCTTCACCAAAATTATAACAGGAAAATTAAATGAGGAAATAAACGAGCTTCTGCCAGAGAACCAGTTTGGGTTTAGAAAGGGACGATCTACCCTAAACGCTATTGAACTTCTGCTTAACCAAATATGGGATGCATTAGAGGACAACGAAAAATATTACACCATTTTTATAGATTTCACAAAGGCTTTCGACCTGATAAATAGAAAGCTAGTGACAGAAAAGTTAAAGGAGATGCTAGGCATGAACAACATATGGGCCAATCTCATCACATCAATACTGCAATGGAACGAAGTACGAATTTCGGACAACCTCACTCTATCAGAACCGATAGCCCAATCAAACGGGGTCCTACAGGAAGACCCACTGAGCCCCTTGCTGTTTATAATATCAACCAGAGATATCCTAAAAATAGCCCAAAAGGAGGGAGTATTCTCTTGCGCATATGCTGATGACATTGTAATGGGATCCAGAGATTTAACAAAACTCCAGGAAACTGGAAATGACGTGCAAAAGCGGTGCTCTGAACACAAGCTGGACATCAACATCTCAAAAACAGACACCATGATATTCCGAAAAGGAGGAAGAATACCCGCCTCAGCAGAGATTTTCATTCGGGATATAAAATTAAAGATAGTTCCAGACTTTAAATATTTAGGCATCACACTGCAATCGAGTGCATATTGTTTCACAAAACATGTCACAGATAAGGTAACCCAAGCAATGATGGCAATGCACGAAATAAAAGACATCAGATCACTCAGTCTGGAGACAGTAATGTTGCTATTCAGAGTAAAAATTCTTCCAATAATGACCTATGGCATTGGAATCATCTGGACACATTTAACTACGAGGAACCTATCCACCTTGGAAAGGGTGAAAGCGAACTACATAAAGAAGGTGATAGGAGTATCAAAAACGACACGATCTAGACTTGTATATCTACTGGCGAAAGAAACTTTCCTCGTAGATGACCTCAGGACAAGCATACCTCTACCGAGCACCAGAGCATCAGAGAAACTTCTGGCAACGTTGACGGAGAAGAGAGAAGAAGTACAACCAGACTTCTATGGCACAGGGGCCATGATAGACCGATCGTGGACAAAAGCTAATTTCGAACTAAGACATGTCATTACAAGGTTGGCAGTTCACGGTTTTCACCACCTACTCTGCAAATCAAAACACTTCCATGACACAAGTATAGACTGTGAGTGCACATTATGTGGAAAAATGTGTGAACGGTACCATATAGAATTCTGTACAAAAAGAACAAAGTCTATAAGTGAATATGCAAATATGTAACCCATCAATGTATCCTATATTTTATATTTTAAGTTATGGCTATTTGGCTGCATTAAATATATTATATTATAATGTCAAAATTAAGTTGGTAATAACGGAATTTCTAATTAGTTCGAAATACTGTAGCCTATACCTGGCATAATGTAGCCTAATGGAGAACTACAGTTGGCAGCCCTGGTGACTGAATATATTCTTAGTTCCATCTCTTAAGGTACAGAACACAAAATTTGGTTGAAGTCCAATGGACAGCATGAACGTTACACAGTTAAACATTGCATCTAACAGCGCGTGTAAAATCATGTTGGCAACAATGACATACATGTATTGGTCAGAAATAATCTGAAATAATATGATCTATTGTTGTGCCAATTTTGAATGAAATCCAATAGTTAGTATAGAAGTTACATGCATTTTCAAATTGGACCTATCAGCAGGCATAGAATCATGTTGGCAGCACTGGCGTAGGCCTATATTAGATACTCCAAATTTACCTAGAATGCCAGGTACTATACGTGTGCAAAGTTTAGAGCTATTGGCTTGCATACTTTCTGATATATTGATATTAGGGTAACAAAAAGAGAGACAGTATTTATTAACAGTTGGCAGCCCTGGTTACTCTTAAGAATCGGCATAGTAATATCTGTTACAGTACACATAGCAAACACGAAATTTGGTTGAAATCCAAATGATAGTATAGAAGTTACATGTATTTAAAATTGGACCTTTCAGCAGGCTTAGAATCATGTTGGTAGCACTGACGTACATAAGTTACTCCAAATTAATATAGAATGGCAGGTACTATACGTGTGCATAGTTTAAAGCTGTCGGCTTGCATACTTTCTGATATATGGGTACTTGGATAAAAAAAAGTCCTCTCGGCACGCCGGAAGGCGGAGGTAGATTTCACCGGACAAACTTGGGGATAGGCGAAAATAGGCAGAATATGCAGATTTTCGTACAAGGATCAGACCTCATTTAATGCGAGAAGGTATTTTATAATTGGAGCTTAATTAACTTTGTTTTTCGTCATTTTATGCTTATTTTAAACATTTTATTGTCTTATGGGAACGGTAACCTTCTTGTCATTTGGGGTCCATTTTTATACTTGTGGTCACACTGTCCTTATGCTAGGTTTCGACACTGATGTGCAACTATGTAACGGTCTGTTACTTCTTCACGCAAAATTATATCTACCGCAGAGATTTTGGTTGGTTCCTCAGTTTAGGGGCTGCGACAACGCGGTCATGTAACCCCGTGTACTTTGGGATGGCTGTATTAGTCTGTAATTCAGGTAAGGACTGCAGACGGTCAATTTCAAGCAGTAGTTACTAATGTTGCTACCAGGTACTACCGTCAACGACACCTAGCTGTGAACTTGGCTACTAGATGCCACCGCAACCAGCAACTCGCAACGAACGTTGGAACTTCCCCTCCAAAGGAAAGCATACTGAGGGATTTCTGGCGCTCTTAGAAAATCCGACGACTTCGGCCGGCTTTGAACTCGCGACCTTGGGCATAAACATTCAGCATGCTACCAGTTACGTCACCGAAGCCGCTTCACTCTTAGATGGAAATCTGAATCTGATCTCGTGCAAGTGCGTTATCTTGGCAACGTCTGATGGCTCATCCCTCATCAATTTAGTAGTGTTGCCATGGCAACCACTGATAGGTCTTGGCATTTTCTTATAATTCCGAAATTATTTTTCTCATCCCTTGGCATAATGGTGGGTTATATCAAAAATTCTTTCAGACAAAAGTTTTAGGTAATTATTATGGGAATATTGTCCATTTTGTACGGTTTTGATATTGTGCCTATTAAGAGAGATATGATTAATGTTTCCCGAAAAACCCACTTTTTCCCACCCCTTTGGTCAATGGTTGGTGCTATAAAAAAAACTCTTCAAACATACATTTTTGGGCTTTATCCGACACATAGTATGAATGTTGAACGGATTCGATATTTCACATATTAAGAGAGTTATAGCAATATTTCACTTTTTCGAAAAAAAAAGCCCCCCATTTTCACCCCCCAACGACCGATTTAGCCCAGTAACGAACTCGACCGAGATTTTATAGGTATACGTATTCGGTAAAAAATTCAAAGTGATTGGTACAAAATTACGGCAGTTATCGTGTCCACAATAAACTGATATACATATACATACATAAATTATATATAACTTTTGAACTGACGGTGGTTTTGGGGCCTGGGGATGTGAAACGCGAAGATATGTCGAAATTTTCCGGAAGTCGAAACATGGTACCCATTGCAATAGTTAGCTTTCTAACGAAATCTACCTCTGGTTGGTTCCTCTGTTTAGGGGCTGCGACAACGCGGTCATCTAACCCCGTGTACTTTGGGTGAGTGTAGAATCTGTCTGATACACGGTGTGAATTGTAATGGCTGTATTAGTCTTAATTCATGTAAGTACTGCAGACGGTCAATTTCAAGCAGTAGTTCCTAATGTTGCTACCAGGTACAACCGTCAACGACACCTAGCTGTGAACTTGGCTACTAGATGCCACCCCAACCATCAACTCGCAACGAACGTTGGAACTTCCCCTCCAAAGGAAAGCATACTGAGGGATTCTAGTGCTCTTAGAAAATCCGACGACTTCGGCCGGCTTTGAAACCGCGACATTGGGCATAGACATTCAGCATGCTACCAGTTACGTCACCGAAGCCGCTTCCCACTTTATCAGGCGGCTTTGGTGGCGTAGTCGGTAACATGCTGAGCTTCTATGCCCAAGATACCGGGTTCAAACCCGGCCGAAGCCGTCGGATTTTTTAAGAGCGTTAAATATCCCTCAGTATGCCTTCCTTCGGAGGGGAAGTAAAGCCGGCGGTCCCATGTCATAGATTTATGGCATGTTAAAGATCCTTCCACTAATTGCACCTGTGTGAAGCTAAATTGGATAGGTTAAGAATGTATACAACGCTCTTAGGTTTCTATGTTCGTTGCCAAGAGCCGACTGCGGCGGCGTCTAGTAGCTCAGTTCTGAACTTGGCCTCGTAGTCGTTGACAGTGGCGCTTGGCGGCAAAAGTAGGAACTATCTGAAAAATTGTTAGTTGCAGTACTTAAATTAACAAACAGATAACACACACTAATACAGTCATCACAATTAACACCGGTTATCAGACAGATTCTACACACACCCAAAGTACACGGGGCTACATGACCGCGTTGTCGCAGCCCCTAAACTTAAGAACCAACCAACCAACCACTTAATCAGATGGAAATACTGAATCTGATCTCGTGCAAGTGCGTTGTCATGGCAACGTCTGATGGTCCATGCCTCATCAATTTAGTAGTGTTGCCATGGCAACCACTGATAGCTCTTGGCATTTTCTTATAATTCCGAAATCATTTTTCTCGTCCCTTGGCGTAATGGTGGGTCATATCAAAAATTCTTTCAGACAAAAGTTTTAGGTAATTATTAGGGGAATATTGTCCATTTTGTACGGTTTTGATATTGTGCCTATTAAGAGAGATATGATTAATGTTTCCCGAAAAACCCACTTTTTTCCACCCCTTTGGTCAATGGTTGGTGCTATCAAAAATCTTATTTGACATAAATTTTTGGCACTTATCCGACACATATTATGAACTTTGAATGGATTCGATATTGCACGTATTAAGAGAGTTATAGCGAAATTTCACTTTTTCGAAAAAAGCCCCCCATTTTCACCCCCTTCGACCGATTTAGCCCAGTAACGAACTCGACCGAGATTTTATAGGTATACATCTTCGGTAAAAATTTCGAAGTAATTGGTGCAAAATTACGGCAGTTATCGTGTCCACAAGAAACTGATATACATATATATATACATATATATATATATACATAAATTATATATAAACTTTTGAACTGACGGTGGTTTTGGGGTCTGGGGGATGTGAAACGCGAAGATATGTCGAAATTTTCCGGAAGTCGAAACATGGGACCCATTGCAATAGTTAGCTTTCTAATGAAATCTACCTAAAAGAGAGCATTTATTAACAGTTGGCAGCCCTGGTGGCTCTTAAGAAATCGCTCAGTCATCTGTTTATGTACACATAGCACATACGAAATTTGGTTGAAATCCAATTGATAGTGTAGAAGTTATATGCATTTAAAAATTGGACCTATCAGCAGGCTTATAATCATTTTGGCAACACTGCCATGTATGGCCTCCTGGAAATTAAACTGAAATATTATTATCTATACGTGTGCCAATTTTGAAATAGCTCCCATTCATACCTTCCAAGATATCCAACGTGGAGCTCAAATTTCAATTGCGATTTTTCAGCAGTTGGTAGCACTGACATCATTTTCAAATATGGCCGTGAGATATTCAGGTATAGATGTTTACTCCTACCAAATTTTGTTTCGATTGCTGCAGCCGTTTAGGAGTTGATAGGGGGGGGGGGACACACACACCGCCAGACAGACAGACAGACAGAAGGACAGACAGACAGACAGACAGACAGACAGACAGACACACATTTGCCCAATCTCATAAGTCTACTTTTTCCTCATTTTTGCAAAATGTGAAAAGTAGGCTAAAAATATTTTATCAATGAGAAGCTATGCGCAGGAATTCGTACAGAGGTGTGAAAATTATTAGACTCAACGACAATTTATCAACATTTTCTATAATTTCCATGTAAATATGTTTTGCGAGACTAATGCATTAGTCCAAATATTTGTCATATGGGTTTAGCTATAGTATTAATTAATGTTTCTTTGAAAGAGCGAACAGTGAAGTTCTGTTTTTCTGAATATTCACTAAAATAGGAGCCTTGCTAATGCGAATGTCTTCGGTTTAGTTTTCATTAAATCATTCTAATTTTTTAGTGCGTATTGATCATAGATTTAAAGTATCTTTTTAAATTAATGGGCCGTCCTTGAACTACCATATTCAAAGATTCGTGGACCGTGGGTTGAAATCACCTGATTTAGTGTTCACGTCCTGAAGTCAATGAACAAAGAGGAAATGGTCTGAGCTCCGGTGTCGCTCGCAATCCCCAATTAAGAAAATTCCCAGATGTTGTAAGTCCCTAGGGGAGAAAACATTACTAATTAGGCTGATAACAGATGTGATCAGTTGGTCAATAAAATTATTTTGAACCAAAAGTTGTGACTGTTTTAAAGTTTTCATTTGAGTCTAATAATGTGCACACCTCTGAAGTTTTGTTCTTTAATAATTCATTAATCTTGTATTTGGGCGGCTTCGGAGGCGTAGTCGGTAGCATGCTGAGCTTCTATGCCCAAGATCGCGGGTTCAAATACGGCCGAAATCGTAGGATTTTTAAGAGCGTTAAAAATCCCTCAGTATACCTTCCTTCAGAGGGGAAGTAAAGCCGGCGGTCCCATGTCATAGATTTATGGCATGTTAAAGAACCTTCCACTAATTACATCTGTGTGAAGCTAAATTAGGTTAAAATGTAAACAACGCTCAGGTTCCTACGTTCGTTGCCAAGAGCCGACTGCGGTGGCATCTGGTAATAAAGTTCTGAACTAGTAGTCGTTGACGGTGGCGTTTGGCGTCAAAAGTTGGAACTATTTGAAAAAAATCAATGTCTGCAGTCCTTACTTGAGTTAAAAAACAGATAACACATACTAATACAGTCATCACAATTAACACCGATTATCAGACAGATCCTACACACACCCAAAGTACACGGGGCTACATGACCACGTTGTCGCAGCCCCTAAGCTTAAGAACCAACCAACCAATCTTGTAGTAGGCATTCTGTGAACTCTTTGAGAAAGCGAACGCGCCAACAGTATAGGAGCGCTCGCCGTGTAGTCAACTGTTTAAGAGATATTTCCTAAAACCTCCCTGCTCTTGGAAACTGATGAAGGAATGGCCAGTCGTAACCATGGTAACACCATGATCCCTGTAATAGGCAGTGCTCATTTATCGCCTAAAGTACCGCACGAAGTTATGCATGTAGCCTACATCCGTGGGGACATAATGAACACCAAGAAACATTACGGGCTGGGAACACAGGTAACTGGCATTTTTCCAATAATTTATTCCCTGGATTCAATTTCTCTTGCAAAATTTCAACGATCTGTTTAATCTATTTGGCGACTGATATGCATTTCCTTTCCTTTACGCTTTTGCAACCTAGAAGCTATGCTAATGCAAATGTACACAATACATGCGTGAATTTTCCACCCACTCTAAATTATTGCGCAAAATACTCCAACAAACCAATGACAGCACGCGTATTGTACTGAACACTAGACGTGTAGATATGATATCCATCCATCAGCAGTCAAAGGCAGCAACGATTATTATCAATCCCACAGATGCAGTACAAACATACGTCGAAAAACCTTTCGCTGTACACCATCTAGGATTCTGCGGCCATTGGCAGGGACCTACATTGCTTGCAAATATTTTCGTCTGGACGATTCCTTTAATAAACAATTATCAAGGCGCCTTCGGTGCCGTAGTTGGTAGCATGCTGAGCTTTTATGCCCAAGATCGCGGGTTCAAACCCGGCCGAAGTCGTCAGATCTTTTAAGAGCGTAAAAATCTCTCAGAATGCCTTCCTTCGGAGGGGAAGTAAAGCCTGCGGGCCCATGTCATAGATGTATGGCATGTAAAAGATCCTTCCACTTACTACAATAAAGGGTGTTCAGCTAAATTTGCTGGTTAGATCTGATTAACGCTCTATTAAGTACCAAAGTTGGCCGCCAGTTGCCGGTTGCGGTGACATCTAGTTTCCTAGTTCACAGCTAGGTGTCGCTGATGGTAGCATTTGGTAGCAAAAGTAGGAACTATTTAAAATTGATCGTCTGCTGTCCTTACCTGAATAACAGATTACACACACTAATACATCATCACAATTAACACCGGTTATCAGGCAGATTCTGCACACACCCAAAGTACACGGGGCTACATGACCGCGTTGTCGCAGCCTCTAAACTGAGGAACCAACCAATTATTAATGCAACACTAAGGGTCTCAATTTAAAATCTAAGAAATTATCTCGTCCGCCTCGTGGTTAGCATTCTTGGCTGTCATCACGGAGGCCCGGGTTCGTTCGATTCTCGGCCTTGCCAAGAAATTTAATTCTGGTCTGAGGACCTGAGGACTGGAACGGGTACACTCTGCTTCGTAAAGCAACACTGAGAAGATGCGGGTTCGATTCCCACCTCAGCCATCCTAGAAGTGGGTCTCCGTGGTTTTCCATTTCTACTCCAGACAAATAGATTTCAATTTAAGGCCACGGCCACCTCCATTCCAATCCTCGCCTGAATTAGAAATACACACACTACTACAGTTATTGTAATAACACGGGTTGTCAGACAAATTCTACACACAACCAAATACACGGTGCTAAATTACCTCGATGTCTAAGCCCCTCAAATATAACAACAACGAGGGATGAAGCGAAAGGATGCTGTTGTTGATTCCTTAGGGACATAATGACATCGTGGTTATTAGGCCCGTATGCTTCGGTGTGTGTAGAATTTGTCTGATAACCTGTGTCACTGTGATGTCTGTGTATTTTTAATTGAGGTAGGATTTGGATAGGAAACGACCGTGACTTTAAGTTAGGTACCATTGCTGCATTGTCCTGGACGGAGGGGGGGGGGGGGCACGGGAAATTGCTGAGGTAGGAATCGAACCCGCCTCTTTTCACTTTTGCCTCACGAGTCTGTGTGTACACCGTTCCAAGTCTCAGACCAGAATTAAATTCCTTGGCAGAGACAGGAGTCGAATCCGGGCCTCGCGGTGAGGAGATGAAGGAGTGGGATGGAAACAGCCGTGGGCTATTAAGTATTGACATGGTTTTTGCCTTGATGTAAAAATGGGAAACCACAGAAAAATATTTCAATGACGGCTAAAGGTGGTGTGCTGAGTCCGGAGATAGCCTAGCCTAACGCACTAAAGCACGTAGTCATTGCATTTAAGGAATCATGGAGTAAATTATACACAGCTAGAAGTACAGGGTCATTACCTATGTGCGTCCCGATAAACACGGCAAGCTAAGCCGGCTGTGACTAGCGCACATCGCGGGAGCGCGCCACCCTGCTCAACCGGTGGTGGCGCGCTCCTCTTACTCATATCGTTAGTTCACACGTGTTATGTCATTCATATGGACGTGTATCTGCAAAGCTTAGACGTTAGTGTTCCACGTTTAGTGAGTAATGTGATTACTGTGATTGTTGGTCAGGCCTAGACACCAATTCACTTTGCGCGAACACGTGTATATCCATAATTCGTATATGAAAAGCAGAAAATCTTGTTCTGAAACGAGATGAAAATTTCGAATTAAGTTTCCAGGAAGACCTGTGCCTAATGCCAGTACAATTAGCAGGCTCGCTAAACGATTTAAGGAAACACGCTTCGTAAATAATAAAAGAGTTGACAGACATTCTTGAATTAGAAGATGTCAGGTGTGTGTTACAAGAGAGGGAGGACATTTTTAGCATCGCCTATGAGCACTGTATGTAGGCTACACATTATTGAACATGTTTGGTAGAAGTTTGAAAGTCCGCACCAACCACCGGCTGAACGGGATAAGCGCGCCCACGATCTGCGCCAGTCACAGCCGGATAAACTTGCCGTGTTTATCGGGGCGCACATAGATAATGACCCTATACATTATTTTGTTGGTACGAATGGTACGAAAGATTTGTAACGGGCACATTACATGGCTATAATGGTGCTGACTGACATAGACAGTATTTCAGCTAATATGGTACTACGGTATAACATTAAAGGTTAACCTCATGCTAGATATATGATATTTTCAGTTTTCAATTGTTATTAATGTGATCTGTTGGGTCATTCTGTGCCAAGAGTTAATGCGTTTCATAATTTTTCTGCCATACCTTTCTTTATTACAGTATATGTCGCTTCCAAATATACAGTCATGAAAAAGGATATTGTAACCCCGTGCAGATATCGGTCGTTTGTGTTGATTTCCAAGATATGGAACGACTGCGTGTTGTGTCTGCGCGCCAGGAGAATTCAGCTGGGATAGAACTTCAGAAGCCTTCCCGCGTACTATATACCGCGCATTCCAAAAACATCAAGCCGGTCACTACCTGCTTCACTCACCCAACCCATTCTTTCTTTATTTGTATTATGTGCACTGTTAACCCTTTCAATGCTAGTTTTCTTCTGTAGACCTACTCCCTCTGTGCTTTTTTTTTAAAGAATGTGCGATTATTGAAAAATAGCTTTACTAGTTATTAAACTGACTATTTAAGACATAAATATAAAGATAAAAAATTGAAATTAAGTAAAAATTAACAAGTAAATAAATTCACCTCCCCTTTCGCGGCCATTTTGGTTGTTGTGGTTGGAGGCAGGGGGGGTCTATATTTCATCATTTCTAGGAAACATATCCTTACGTAAATGCGCGGAAAAAGTAAACTATCGCTACTTTAGAACTTCCTTGAACTTCTGGAGCGCCATTTGAACTGATCAGACGCTGCACATATTTTTACGTGCTTAGCAAAGTGAGCTCTGCACGAAAACGCACAACGTATTTTAACGGGTTGTTAAATTGAAAGGATTAAACAAAATCACAAAGCCGTGTGAGAATGTCGCCAGTAGACAGTGGCGAGAAACAATAAAATGGCCATTTCACGCATGAAGACACCACAAGTTGACTGAATGTCGTACGTACTGTGTAACCTTCAATTGCCCGACGAGCTATTTTCGTTTCCAAACTAGTGACAGCACCGTGGAGACAAATAAACCCCCACCCCATCTTACACCGTGGCCCCGCCATGCCCCCTCTTCTCCTACTTTAAAGTTTAAGTCATTTTCTTTGTGTTTCATAGTTACTATTCAGATCTGCACATTTGAATTTTTATGTTGTAGCTTCGTAAATTGACATCCTGAAGAAGAAATTTTAAAAAATGTAGATGATATTATATGAGATAAATTATTTATTTATTATTTATTAATCTAATGTAATTTATTTTCAGGATTACGAAAACACCCAATACAATTGTGTACAATTGTGTTGACCAACTGAAAACATTAAATTTCGATTACATATTTATTTAAATATTTATTTATTTATTCTTTTTGCTGTCGTTTCGGCCATCTAACCACGATATTTCAACTGCCCTTTTCCATGTCTTTGCATCTGGGCATTAACGCTCGCCCAGTATTCCCGCATTCGTTTCCTATGCTCTTCCTTCCTCGCTTCAGTCCATGTTATGCCAGTTTTTAGTTTTGGCTTTTCTTGGAAACCATGATGTCCTTGTAGTTTTGACTTTAGTAGAACACGTTTCTGGATATCCTCCTGGGTTATCCCCACTTTACGCTGGTCTTTCTCTACCTCGTTGAACCACGCCTCCTTGGTTTTCTTCTTAAGATAAAATACTGAAAATCCTATTGCTCAACCTTGTAGAACTCATACGAGCAATGTGGCCATTGAAAATTATCCTTCTCTTATGAATGGTGTCCGTGATCTCTTCTACATGTGAGTATTTATTTGATGGTGAGAATGATTACAGCTTCTACTCTTAATGCTCATACTAACTCACAGCTATTAAGCCCGAAGAGGAAGAGGAAAAAAGAACAAAGGTAATAAAGGGCAGGTAAAATAATAATGCACTTAACTCTCGAAGAATGAGAATTGAAGTTCTTGGAAATTAATAGAGCCATGAAAAGCTGGTAGGAAAGGTAAGGAGATGTGATAAAAAAAATGTCCCAGCTCAGAAATCCTTTCGGGTCGCCAACTCTAGAGTTCAACAGTTGAGAGCTCTTGAGATTGTAGCGCTATCCTGGGTGCGCCATACGAGGTGGAGTTACATACAGTACGTCACCAGGGCCTCGTACATTAAGAAACAAATAGCCTATGCCATAGAAAATAAATTAAAAAAAAACTGGAAAAGGACTGATCCATCTAAAAGTTTTATATATTTAATGAAAGGCGCACAATGTGCATATTGATTTATAAATTATTCTTGTCCTAGTCTAATTATTGAGATTGTCCTTTTTTTTGGTGCAATTTTGAGCATGATACCTCTCACAGTGTTTGCCGCACTCCTTGCACACGCAGTCTTCTTCCGGTTGATAGAATCTTTGGTTACGGCATAATTTACGATGAAAGCCGTGTGTTGCATATCTTGTCATTATATGTCGGAGTTCGTAATTTGTCTGCTTACATTCTGATTTTGAAATAGCATCTGTTGTGTAGAATTCGGGCCATATGGCTTTTTTCTTCTCATTTAGTAGGTGGAGAGTCTTCTCATAAGCCTTTGTATTTGGTAGCCAGAATTGTGCTTTCTTCTTCTTCTTCTTCTTCTTCCTCCTCCTCTTTCGTTTCACCCTCTTTGGAGTACGTTGAATGAATCATTTCCCTGTACGCTGTTCTTTCCGTAGAGCCCAGTACCTCATCTGTCTTTCCGATCTTAGAATTGTGCTTTAATTAATTTATTTCATTAAATAAAAGTTTTATATATCATGATTGGAAAGAAAGAGCCAATTCTGACAAGAAACTTCAAGACACCCTAGGCCTCAGATAACCTAATGCCATCGAAGTCGGGAGAGAACATGAGCTGATCAAAGGAGGTTGACAGAAAAAATAAAGTGGAGCCTGACCCAAGTACGCGGACGTAATGTTGAACTCATCTAAGGTCCCGTAGTCGCCACCGCCCACTAGCTGTGAACCCCTGCGCGTCATTACCAGTGAAATGTTGTAGAAGTATGACCGTCATATTTATTTTTTGAAAAAAAAGGAGGAAGACATTGAACCTCACGGAAATGGAAGTTTATACACTGGGCTGCTCGTTATGATTTCCTCTTACCCAGGCTTTGTTTTCACACGAACATTTCCCGCGGCGATGGTTACTTCTAAAGTTTCGCCTTAACGTTACTAACCAAGGAACTAAATGTGAATTATTTTGAAATATGTAGGATAGGTTGATTTAGATGCCTAGATCTTTCATAGTATATGTACTCTTACGTTGAAATGACCTTCCACAATGGTTCATTATAAGGCTATCTACAATGATTATCCTCTAATTCCATAGCAGTTTGAAGAGGGTGATAAACACGCAACATACTGTTATGTTTATTTATTCATTCATTTATTACTTAGATATGTATGTATTTATTTGTTGATCGAATTCCTTATTTATTTCCTAATTTATTTACTTATTTGTTTATTTCCTTATTTAATTACTTATTTAATCACTTATTTTCTTATTTAATTACTTATTTATTTCCTTATTTAATTACTTATTTATTTTCTTATTTAATTATTTATTTATTTACTTATTTCCTTATTTATTTACTTAATTATTTATTTCCTAATTTATTTCCTTTTTCATTTCCTTACTTGTTTATTTCCTTATTTGTTTATTTATTTATTTATTTACTTATTTACTTATTTATTTATTTATTTACACACTTATTTATTTACTTAATTATTTCCTTATTTGATTATTTACTTATTTCTTTCTTTATTTATTTACTTAATTATTTCCTTGTTTGCTTATTTATTTAATTAATTACCGTATTTATATATTTACTTATTTATTTACTTAATTATTTACTTATTTATTTACTTATTTATTTAATCATTTTAAATTATTTATTTACTTAACTTATTTATTTACTTATTTATTTCCTGAGAAGCCTCCGTGGCTTAGGCGGCAGCACGCCGGACTCTCACCGCTGGGTCCGTGGTTCAAATCCCGGTTACCTCATGTGAGATCTGTGCTGGACAAAATGGAGGCAGACAGGTTTTTCTCCGGGTACTCCGGTTTTCCCTGTCAAAATTTAATTCCAGCAACAAACAAACCAAAAAAACAACCCCTGGTACTATACAGCTCATGACGGGCTAAGGCCGACCAAGCGACCGCTGCCCAGCCATTCGGCCTGCAGATATTGGGGTGACACGTAATCAGCGCTTCGGGTCCCCTCGGCCGTTAATCTTGGTTTTCGTGATCGGGGCGCTGTCTCACTGTCAGACAGGTACTCAATTGGCCTCACGAGGCTGAGTGCACCCCGTTCCAGCCCTCACGTCAGTTTTAAAATCCCTGATGGAGCCGGGGATCAAACCCGGGGCCTCCGGGTGAGAGGCAGGCGTGCTACCCCAACACCACGGGGCCGGCAATTCCAGCAACACTCTCCACTATCATTTCATTTCATCTGTCATTCATTTAATCATTGCCCCCAGGGGAGTGCGACAGGCCTCCGCAGCCGGCACAGTTCATATCCTCGCCGCTAGATGGGGGCTTCATTCATTCCATTCCTGGCCCGGTCGGAGACCGGAAGCAGGCTGTGGATTTTCATTTACTTATTTATTTCCTTATATATTTACTTAATTATTTTTAAGATTATTTATTTACTTACTTATTTACTTATTTATCCATTTATTTACTTTGTGCTTGCGCTTACACATTTCCAGTACAATAACTGCTTATTGCACGTTTCTTCCACAAATATCGGTGACTGCACCATTACTCTGCTATCACGCTTCTTCAGTCATGATTACCCAAGTTCAACCATATGTTGTTTGTTCTTGTCGTTAATAATTCAATTTAAGGGGCTTGGGAAATCTCGGTCATCAGTACCGTGTAGTTGTGTGTGTGTTAAACCTGTCTGATAATCCGTATATTATGTAATGACTGTAGCTGTATTAAGGACAGGAATAGGATAGGTGTCCCGGGACTTGAAGTAAGGTACTAACCCGCCATTTTCCTGGAGGGAGAGTGGGTAAAACACACTCAGGATAGCCGCTGTCAGCGCCGGGATTCGAACCTACAACTACGGATGCTATGGCTGAGGTTAAAGATGTTTTTATTTTATTTCGAAATGGTGAAATTCCAAATCCTTGTTGATAAAAGGCTGGCTTCAAATTAGCATTTCTAGCCCCCATAGCAATGGCTTCCATCGTTTCATTGTGTTGCTGACTTTCTTTTAGTTGTTGCTTGCCCTGCTGTGCGGCTTTAATAGTTTTTGCCACCGCACTGGCACCGCCCAAAAGTGAACCCAGAGTAGACAGACCAGCGAATAATGCAGGTAAACATCCAGCTCGTTTGGGGACGGGAATCACTCGCCCTTGTTTTGAACCCTGTCGCTGACGTTTTGGAATAACATGTCTCTGTGCCGCTCGAAGAGCTTTCCTTATGGTCAACACATATTTTTTTATTTTTTCCTTTCGTGAGGGCTTGTCCATGAATGCCTTAAGCCCTTGCTTTGCCAATGAGAGGGTCTTATTTTTAGTCTTTTTATTCTTTCTTACCACATATCTTTGTTTCACCATGATGATGACCAACAACCTTTCACAAGAAAGTTTAAGTCATAACTAACGTCAGCTTGTTATTTCATGGCTGTATATTCCAATTCCACATAAAGCGGGAAATCGTTTATGGTTTTTCCAGCTTGCTTTTCATCCCATGTCAACATGAGGTGAAAGGATAATTCGTCACCTGCATTGACCATTTCATGGTTTTGGACCATCATCCTATGACCGTTTATCTCTACATGTAAATGGTTTTCATCAGGCATCGCGTATTTCATGTGAATGGTTCCCTCATAGTGTAATCGATAGTGGTTTAAACCCGAAGCAAGCACATAGGTCAGGTGCTGGTCATGGAATAGCGGTAAATGGTTCCTATCATTCACAGGTTTTTCATTTGTCAGATACACTAAAAATATAGATGGAATAAATTTATAAAGGCTTTTCATTTGGTAGGTGAGGTAGCGTTTAGTGCAGACATCATCATCTTCTTGTGGGTCTTCCACGTGAATAATGCGGTGATGATTAGCTGTATAGCCATCCACAGTAAGCTGAGGCACTTTGTTATATAACTCATGCACCTTGTTATCCACATACTTTTTTGTAGTAACGTCTGTAGACACTTGAGGATGTTTCACATGGGTTAACCGCTTTCCCTTAAAGTCATAATCTCCCTGTTTTGTGCCTGGCACTACAGACCTATCCACATAGTGTTTATTAGCAGGATCTGTGTCTTGTTTAGGATCATGTATGGGAACAGACCTAGCTTTAGCCATCAATGCACGTCCAAAGACATCCATCGTCAACCTGTAGTACGAGTCTACTGTTTCTATGACAAGGTTCGGTTCCATGTATATAGACAGCTTGCTAGCCTCTCTAAGCCTTAGTTGAAATGAAGATTATTAAGCAGGAAGAGTCAATCCCCGTGGGGGACATGGTTTCCCATCTCTGTCCCACATCACGTGAACAACGCCATGGTTCACTGTTTCCATCTTCCATTCGCTGCATCATTGTGGGACCTTCGGGATGTGGAAAGACTAATCTTTTGCTGACGCTTGTTACAGCGCCCAATGGTCTGCGTTTTCAAAATATTTATATTTTTGCAAAATCTCTCTACCAACCCCTCTACGTGTTTCTGGATCAAGTCATGTCTGGATTACAAAATGAGAATATGGGTTATTTCACATTTTCCATGCAAGAAAATGTTTTTTCACCGGATGAGGTAAAGCCTGATTCACTCATGATTTTCGATGATGTATCCACTGAACGACAAGGCATCATTCAAAGCTATTTCAGCATGGGTCGACACAAACATATCGATTGCTTCTATCTTGGACAAACGTATTCTAAAATGTCCAAACAGTTCATTCGTGACAATGCCAATGTCATTGTTTTATTTCGTCAGGACGAGAGGAACAGTCGTCACATTTATAATGAACATGTGAATCCGAATATGACCTTTCAAATGTTTACAGAATTGTGAGCTAAGTGCTGGAACACTCAACGTCATGCCTGTTTAGTGATTGACGAACAAAGTGAACTCAACCAAGGGTGGTATCGCTTAGGGTTTGATCATTTTATTGCTATTTAAGGCACTGTGTCATACCCCTCTCAAGTCATTTGTCAAGACACCATGGTGTTAGCAGAGAGTCAATTGAAAAAGCATATTATTAGAGCAAATAATACTATTCGCCAAAAGTTCCGTCAATTGAAACAATCACGTGCGGATCATGCTTTGTTTATTCAACAACATTTAGCACCTCCGCTAAAAGCCATGTTGAAACCCTCTTTCAAGCCATCTGAAACGCTACCTACCATTTCACAAGCCACTCAGACGCACCACGAGGACCCTGGGGAAGAGGAAGAGGAACATGAACAGGAAGATTTAAATAGTTTTAGCGAGGTTGAGGATGACGAGGAACAAGTGTTTACACCTCAAAAAAAGACCTCACCCCTCGCAGAGTTTTTACGAAAAAAGAAATCCTTGGCCATGGTCGAAACACCTTGCCCTTCCAGATCGTCGCCGTTCTCACAACTCTTGGCCACCCCTGAACATAAAGTTCAACTGAAAAATATTTTAATAAAATGTTATGGATCAACACTGGAACCCTATTTCACCGATTTATTTATTGGAAACACAGATACCACATATGGTGTTCGCTATGAGGATGATAGTTTTAAAATTGGGGATTCATCGAATAAATTTTCTCGTACTAAAGCTGTCATTAAAAAGATCAATTATAAATTAACACCGGGACTGTTAAAGCAGCTATTCTCTCGGACCCCCTCTTCCCATGATTATACGCCCGAGGACCTTGCCAAATATAAATCCATTTTATTGGACACCCATGCCCACAAGAGACAGTATGATCCCACTCAACAAGTAAATGCCAATATATCTCAAAAATATAAAACCATCATTGCAAAAATGTTCCCCACCAGTCAAAGTGGTCGTCGTAAAGTGTCCGCTTCGGGAGTGACATTTAAACCATTAAAACCCCTTGTGGATGTTACCTACTGGCACAATCCCAATAAGCTCGTCCAGCGACTACAGCTGTTGCATGCTTCACGTCAAGCCGGTCGTACCGGTCACGATTGGGAAATTCAAGAAATTGAAGAAGAACTTCGAAATGCCAAAATTATTGTTTAAGCCTTCACCCATTAAAGTGGGTATTGCTCATGAGTTGCATCGTCCAGCTAGACGTCACTATCCACGACTTAAGGTGATTTCACAAGGTGTGGATGAACTTTGGCAAGCCGATTTAGTGGAAATGATTCCCCATGCTAGTGTTAACGATGGTGTACGCTATATGTTGACGGTCATTGATGTGTATTCCAAAATGGCATTTGTTCAAGCCGTGAGTCGCAAGTCTGGTCTGCAAGTCACCAAGGCCTTTAAACATATTATTCAACAATCCAAACGTCAACCTCAGTTGTTACAAACCGATCAGGGAAAGGAATTTTTCAACAGGGATTTCTCCAGTTTTCTCAAATCTAAGGATATTCACCATTACACCACATACAGCAATCTCAAAGCCAGTGAGGTCGAGTGGTTTAACCGAACATTGAAAACCCATATGTGGAAAGCCTTTACCGCTCAAGGCTCATATCGCTGGCTGGACTTATTACCTGAGCTAGTATCACGTTACAATGACACCAAACACAGAACCATTGGGACCAAGCCACGACTTGTAACCAAAAATATTCCGTGACTGGATAAATTGTTTAACCCCATAAAAACAGCAGACCCTAAACGTCATCGCCTTAACATCGGGGACCATGTTCGTGTGAGCAAATTTAAGTCTGTCTTCGACAAAGATTACACACCAAATTAGGGGATTGAACTATTTCGAATTCGACAAGTCAACCTGATCAGCCCAGTCACCTATTTACTCGAGGACCTCAACCATCAACCCATAAAAGGCAGGTTTTGTCTCCAAGAACTCCAAAAGACAGCGTTTCCAAATCATTACCTTGTGGAAAAAGTGTTGAAACTAAAAGGAAATAAACTATATGTAAAATGGTTGGGATTTAGCTCAGCCTTTAATTCATGGATTAATAAATTACATGTTGTATGAAACTGTGCACCTTGTATTTATTTATTCACTCATGTAGTACTTAACCTATAGCCCTATGTGTGTACAGTCCTCAGCTCCACATGTATTATGAGCAATACATATTTCTTTCTCTCTTCACCTGTGTTCTCTCTTACACCGACTCTCCCCCTCTCCTCCCATTCACCTCCCACCACACTCAAAACAGGATGTGACTTGTTAGCTCTTATCGTGCACGTGCACAGCTAACGTTCAAGGAGAACACCTGTGTGTTAGGTCATATTACACATGAACTTGCATTTTCTCACGTACGAACCAAAACAGGATGTGACATGTTAGCGTGCATGTGGTTTTCACAAGGGAGGTGGTAATAATGTCATCTCGCACGGGTTCACATGTATTTCGTCACTCCCCTTTCATATCGTTATGAGATTGTAGTAGTGAGGGCTGGCGAACAACGTCAGTTCAACACACTGCTTTACATACAAATGCAGTTAGGCCCTTTGGCTTAATTTGAATAAATTTCATGGGCCAGTCCACTGGGGCCAGACCAAAGGGACCGGTCCAAAGGGATCATTCAAAAGATGATGATGATAATTGTTGTTTTAAGGGGTCTAACACCTAGGTTATCGGTCCAGTGATCAGTCAAAAGGGACCCGTAAACAAGGACTCGTCAATAATGACCTGTCTACAGGGACACGTCAACAAGGACCCGTCCACAGGGACCTGTCAACAGGGACCCGTCAACAGGGACCCGTCAACAATGACCCGTCCACAGGGACTCGTCAACAATGACCCGTCCACAGGGACCCGTCAACAGGGACCCGTCATAAAGGACCCCCTTCAAAAAGGACCCGTCCAAAGGGGCTAGTCAACAGGGGCTAGTCAACAGGAACCAGTCCAAAGAAACAAATCAACCGAGATCAATCAAATGGGACCAATCAACAGGGATCAATCAAAAGGGGCTATCACCTCAAGACCTGACATGCCCCTCTTTGATTATTGGTTTGCCTATCGACAAGCGTCGCTTAAAATAATTTTTGATCACCACTCGTGGGTTGGGTTAGGTTAGGTTACACTACAGCCGCCATCTTTTAAAAAGCCCGCCCTCTTACAAAAGGTATGAGTGGGCGTGCGTAAAAACAAAAAAACAAGCATGTTAATTCATATTGGCTATCCACCGTATACATGTCTCTTGTGTAGAACAACGTTTAATTCTATATTGGCATTCAAACTCTCACATGTTGCACTTGGAAAGCGAGATTTTCTAAAAAAATACAATTTCACCCCCTAGTAGGGGTAGGTTTTATTTTGGCGTGGAAATATGTTGTCCAATGGAAAGCTGGTGTCAGCCCAAGTTCAACAACACCTCATTTGTCAAAATCCAACCATGCGTTCGAGAGATATCGCACCGCCGCCATCTTGGAGGTGGAGCGGTGGCGGTGGCTGCGGAACCGGCCAAAAACAACTACTGATGTGGGATATTATAAGTTGAACAATACCATGCAGATTTCATACCTTAGCACTGTTGAGGTCTCATATATATAAATTAAATAAGAATGCAATTAATTTCTTTAAAATAATAATAATAATAATAGACTAATATTTTTTTTAAAGCTACTCGAGTATTTTTCCTTCTACGCAACAGATTGTCATAAATCTGCACTACTTGCATTATTTGAGTATGAGGAGAGGCTGTGTAAGTTTCATACTTACAGCCCTCTTACTTTCCAAGAAACATATACCTAAAACTGAAAAAAAAAATCCTTTAATGGTTACTTCAATTCCAAAGTTATACAAATTATAATTATTCTCGGTTACCATCACAATTAGAACACAACTAGAGGTGACCTGCCAAGTTATACAGTTTAAAACAAATTGTGAAATATTTGAAAAGTTGTTTTTGAAAAAGTAAATTATTAATTTTATTTATGTCCCATTGTCTAGTGTGAATAATATTTTCTAGATATTTTGTATAAAGGGAAGTGGATTCAATAAATAACGCTCCAGATTTTCTCTTTCTGTGTTTGCATCCCGTATGGTACTGTAAACACATCCTGCTAACGATACTGAACCCTACACATCCTGCTAACGATACTGAACCCTATTATTTTCCCTCAATGTGACTACAGCAGACTAATACGAGGGGCAGCTGATTCACCTGGTATACAGTATGGTAACTTTTGCTCCTCCGTCTGTGGTCGAGCCTAAAGTCTGCTTGCGGAGTCGAGATAGTGCGCGTAAATACTTGCACGTGGTTACTTGTCTGCCTGGACAGGGAATCTGCTCTGCCGGACAGGGGTAGCCAAGAAGCCGTAGCCCTAGAAAAGGCAAGACTTGCTGCACTTAGTGTTGTGCTGCACTGTATACTGTTGCCTGTCATAAGCAGTTAAGAACTTATTAATTAATTAAATAAATAAATACATAAACGAACAATAAATAAACCGCGCTGTAGCATGTAACCGATAAGTCAGCCCGCTTCACTTGTACTATAGGCTATACACAGCACTGAAGTTGGGGTACGTTCAACTGGCACACCTCTATTCACCCCTTGTGGGCAGCCCTGCAATCACGTGTACAACTGTGTTTACTTCCACTATCTCGACTCGGCGAACATACATTAGGAGCCAATGTAGCGCTGCAGTGTATTCAGAGGTCATTCCAGACTGTATTTCTGCCGTAAACATGGAAAGGGGGATTGTTTTAAAGATATATTACATTTATAGAAATCGAGATGAAGTATTACTCTGTTCCTTGTCAGGTTTAGGTAGATCAATAAAAATTGGTCCATAAACACACAAGTGCACGACCTAAAATCTGACTTTATTTTCACAATAAACAAACCAAACCCCTTGCTACCACCGCCAGGGCCTACCAAGCAACCGCTGCCCAACCCTTTGGCCAGCAGATTTTATGGTTACACGTGGTCAGCGCGTCGGGTCCCTCGGCCATTAATCTTGGTTTCCGTGACCGCGGTACGAGAGGACTCAGGTTACAAATACCACCTAAGTTTACACAACCTTATTCCATTCTAGTGCAGTGTATCATCACCACATTGAGACATAACCGCATTACAATTAGGTCAAAAGTTTAAATAGGAACGGTTGATTTAGGATCATAAATAACAAAATAGTGTAGACAGCATAATTCCTGAAGTTAGTCACAATAATAGTTCAATAGATCTCAGGTTAACATACTTAAACTGCATTAATAATAACGCCACAACTAAAGATGATGATGATAATTGTTGTTTTAAGAGGCATAACATCTAGGTTATCGGCCCCTAACGGTAAGGGTGATCGTGAAGATGATAATGGAAATGTAATCTATAACTAAAACTAACTACTAACTTATATACTAGAAGACGAAATGGAAAACAAAAGGAGAATACAAGACAGGAGGAAAAGAAATGCCCTCAACCCTCGAAGTGGGACTTGTAAGGAAGGAGAGACATAAAAGGCAGATAGGAAAGAGGAGAGAGTCCTCCCCACAGCTAATGGATAAAAGGGCGATACCAGACCCAGCTCAGGAATCCCTCGGGGTCGCCAACTCCCGAACGCACCAGCCGTGAGCCCCTGAGGGTGTAGCAATATGTAGGGTGCACCAGAAGAGGTGGGGCTACATACACCCTGCCTCCTTGAGGGCCTTAGGCAGAAGGCAGGAAATAACAGGAAAAGAAAAAGAAGGCTAACCCCTCGCAGAAGGAGGGTATCAGAAAAGATGAGACAAGGGTCAATTAAGGCGGGAAAGGAAGAGACTCCCTAGGCCTCGGATTCCCTAATACCGTCGGGGTCGGAAGAGAACAAGAGTTGACCAAGTGAGGTCGACAGGAAAGAAGACGGAGAGGAGCCTTGCACAAGTAAGTGGAAGCAATGTTGGACTCAGCTGGGGCCCCGTGATAGCCAACCCACGTCCCACTAGATGTGAGCCCCTGGGGGGCACAACTAAAGAAGTGAGCAATGAAATCCACAGCCTGCTTCCAGTCGACCGACCAGGTCAGGGAATGGAATGAATGAAGCCCCCATCTAGCGGCGAGGATATGAACTGTGCTGGCTGCCGAAGTCTGTCGCACTTCCCTGGGGCAATGATTAAATGAATAACATATGAAATGAAATTATAGTGGAGAGTGTTGCTGGAATGAGATTGTGACAGAGAAAGCCGGAGTACCCGGAGAGAAACCTGTCTGCCTCCGCTTTGTCCAGCACAAATCTCACATGTTGTGACCGAGATTTGAACTACGGACCCCAGCGGCGAGAGGCCGGCGTGCTCACGCCTATGGCACGGAGGCTTAGAAGTGAGCAATAATATCTGTAAATAAATTTGACGCGTTACACAAGTTGTTACAAACGTATGTAATCTAAACATTGTATATATATAAGGTGCGTTCAAAAAGTAACGAGCCGGAGGCATAATTACAGAAACCACTACCTGTAGGTTAGAATTATTGGTCCTGGCTGTTGAGGCACTTGTCCCACTGTGATACGAGGCGGTGAATGGCTGTCTCATAAAATTCCCTGGGCTGCGATGTGAACCAGTTCCTCACGTAACGCTGGACGTCGGCGTTCGAGGTGAATCGTTGGCCCCGCAGAGGCCTTTTCAGGGCACCAAACATGGCGTAATCATAGGGAAAGAGGTCTGGACTGTATGGAAGGTGGCCGAGAACCTCCCATTTGAATTTCTGCAGGAGTGCCGCGACTGTGTTGGCCGTATGAGGTCGTGCATTGTCGTGGAGCAAAATGACCCCACGGGTGAGATTGCCTGGTCGTTTTGTTTTGATCGCTTGGTAAAGGGTGGTCAAGGTTTGCGAGTAACGCTGGGCATTCACTGTTGTCCCCTGCGGCATGAAGTATCAGAAGGGGGCTATCTTGGTCAGAGAAGAACGTCAGCATTACCTTTCCTTCACTCGTATGGATGGCCTTGACTATTTTGGGTGGTGGTGACCCTGGATGCTTCCACTAGAAGCTTTGTCGTTTGGATTCTGGTTCGAAGTGATGACACCATGACTCATCTCCAGCCACCACTCGTGCCAGGAATCCATTCCCTTCCCTCTCATAGCGCTGCAGATAACCAAGACAGTGGGCCATTCGACATGCTTCCTGGTGGTTGAAGACTGTGGGGCGCCCATTGGGCACACACTTTGCGCAAGTGCAGTCGTTCCTTCATGATGGTGTGCACACTTCCGACGCTCAATCCGACCACGGCGGCTATGGCGTTCACTGTCACTCGGCGGTCCTGGATAATGAGTGCATCAACCAGCTGGACGTTGTCATAGGTAATGCAGGGGGGTGCCCCAGCCCGGGCATCATCGGCTAACGACACCCGTCCTTCCCTGAAGCGCTTGTGTCACGCCTTGACCCTTGCAAGGGACATGCAGTGTTCGCCGTACACTTGTAACATTCGGTGATGAATGCCCGTTCCCCATACTTCTTCCGCTGTCATAAACCGAACAACACCTCTTTTCTCTTCGTTTGACGCCTCCATGTCACTGTTTGCAATGCGACTGGCAGCGTTGGACGATTGATGCATGCTGATGCTCGGTTTGTATCGTCACGTGACGTGCGCGCGTGCCCTCTAGCGACGGGCTGTGACCTTCCACGCTCTGGTTGGAACCACACCTCGTTACACACGCCACGATTAGCCGATGTCGTCACCGGTTTGCGCATTCCAGCCTCCGGCTCGTTACTTTTTGAACGCACCTTATATTTGTGCACGAGTGTAATACATAAACATCGTACATTAACTAAGCCTAAGAGAGCCTGATCTGATGATGATCGCTTGACGATCGAAACATATCATCCAATTAAGTACCCTCTCCCATTTTTGTACATAAAAGCGTGTTATTTTTATAAATATCTTATGTAATATTGATTTCAGGTCAGTGCATATAAATACTTGTTTTCCCGCCTGATGTAACTGGGCACAATTTTTGTTGACCGACTGGAAAGCTTTCTTTAATAACTTCCTTGGGAATCGAAGTGATCATGAAAATTCGAGCTTTGGAAATCAACGGTTGGCAGCCCTGCATTTCCACCTTTAGTGACTTTGGGCAATGAATGCCCTTTTCTGTCACCTGGAATAAATCGTAATAGTCATTCCGTATACAAAGACTGTTTAATATGACGCCAGGGATTGTGACGACACATTCATTCTCCACGTCCATCAATATATTTCATAGCCGCCATAACTTGGCTCCACTGTTAATGGATACATCACCGCCCTCACTTTCCACGGGGAGACGAATGATGAGCTCACATTGCTCACGGTGACGGCACATTCAACCATCTCCCATAATATGTAAAATTGATTTGATCATGACCATAAAGGTAATTCATAACTCGCCAACCCCGTTTTCTAACCAGTGCTCAGCATACAGCGAAGAGGGGGTGAGTTTTCAATTAGACTGGTATGTACAGTTAAAATAATGAGTCACTTAAAATGTATTTCCAGTGGGCTTTAGGGTTCGAGCTACGAACATTTGGAATTACAGTAGGTTAATACCCAGTGGAAGTTCACGCACGAAAAATCCAAATATGAAATGCATACGTTATAAGATATATACAGCGTGTTCGCAAAGTATCTCCGCAGCGCGTGTCTCGCCTTGCGGGACGTGTTGGGTTGGCAGTACATGCATGTTATGTTGTAATGAGGAAAACAATTACATTAAATTAAGTAATGCAATTATATATACGGTACTCACTACCATCCGTAAATTTTCCACCAGCACGGAAAACCTCTTCCACTAAAACACACTCTTTTCAGTAGTAAGCATTCCCACTAGACTCAGCTTACACAGGAACTTGACAAGAACACAACTTACAGCGTCAACACTGTCACGCACAGGCATTCACTGTCGGCAATAAAGAACCAGTATTCCCCACTCTTTCACTCCAGTTGAAGGTCAGCAGGGAACAAGTGCATGCATATGGCAACCACTGCGGTGTGACTTTGCGTATACAGCGACATGAATGTGCTGCCAACCTAACACGTTCCGCAAGGCGAGACTCGCGTAGCTCGCAGCTGCGGAGAGACTTTGCGGACGCTCTGTGTATTAAATCTTATCCCCCAAGCTTGGCTTCGCCCACGAACTCTGCAAGGGATCATTCCTCTACCACCACAAGGACAGTGTCTTGGAGCTGGACACACTTTGTCAACAGATACAACTGGGGATGGTGACAGGTGACCGCTAACATAGATTAAATGAAGGAAAGGTTAGGGAAGGGATTTTGGAAGGACGTTGACCGTGGATCTGCTGACATGAACCGTACCGGAGTGAAAATAGGAAACCACGAAAACTATTTTCAGGATGGCCGAACCCACGCTCTCCTGATACCACCGAGGCATGAGATAGCGGGTAACGCTCTCGGCTACCGCAGCCGGTAAAAATCTCACTTGCACTAACCGGGAATCGAACCCGATCCGCCTTGGTGAGAGACAAACAGCTTGGCCACTGCACAATCACGCCCCTAAATATATATTCTGATGATTTCTCTAGCGCACAGCTCGATCATAATTAATCGATTTTAGGCCTGGCGTGTAAATACAGTATCATTGAGGTAGGAGAAAGGGGTGAGAAGAATTAATAAATAAATACATATAATTTTAATTAATTATATTTGAATTGCAGCCAATGGTCATAGTAGGGTATTTTAATTGAACGCCCGTAGGCTCCCTATCATATTCAATTTCAAGTAGTTCTACCTTTGGCTACCAGAGATGCCACTGTTTCTGGCATCTAGCGGCGAACATTGTGACTTGATAGAGCGTTTCTAGCCAATTAACCAACAAATTTAGCTACACACTATCAATTGTAGTGGTAGGTTCTTTTACATGACATGGGCCCGCCAGCTTTACTTCCCCTCCGAAGGAAGGCATACTGAAGGATTTTAACGCTCTTAAAAATCCGACGATTTCGGCCGGGTTTGAACCCACGATCTTGGGCATAGTACAGTAGTTCAGGATGCTACCGACTAAGCCACCGAAGCCTTTATAAATATTATTTTCACACCTCATAAACTGGGTGTTTATGCAATGCTATAGTAACAAAAAAAACTATCTAAAGTGTTATTGTTGTTGATTCATTTGTGGAATCACGGCCATGTAGCCCAGTATACTTGGATGTGTGCTGAATTTTTCTGATAACCTTTGTCACTGTGATAGCTGTACTATTGAATGTATTATAAATGCAACTAGAATATTGAGTAGGGTAGTCGAAGCCTTAATTTAGTTACAACTCTCGTATTTCATTGGAGTAGAAGTGAGAAAGCACAGAAATTTACTTCTAGGATGGCTGAGGTGGGATTCGAACCCACCGCTTCTGATTCTGCCTCATGAGGTTGAGTGTAACCCTTCCCAGCCCTCAGACCAGAATTAATTGTCAGAGGCGGCAATTGAACCCCAACATCCGGTATGACAGCCAGCGGTAGTAGTCACACATTCACGGATTATTTGAGGGTCACATTATGAGTATTTGTAGTGCTTGGTAGTGCTAGCACCAGCCCTGAGTTGGAGGTAGTGCGCCTACCTTTCACCTGTAGGCCCCGGGTTTGATTCGCTCCTCTGCAATCCTGAATGTGGTTTTCCGTGGTTTCCCCACTTCCACTTTAGGCAAATGCCGAGATGGTTCCTAAGACCACGGCCGCCTCCTTCCGAAGCCTCACTTGTATTACTAGAAATACACACACTACTACAGACACCACAGAGAAACAAATTGTCAGACAAAAAGAAAACAAACAAAAACACCCAAGTACACGGGGCTAAATAACTCGATGTCCAAGCCCCTCAAATTAAAAACAACAACAATACTTTCCGAGGCAGGTTTTTGTGAAGATGCTGCATACGTCTTGATGACTTTTCTCAAGACCTATCATGTTTTTCTTTCGGGACCGTGTAATTAACAAACTGCTGCCGGTGTTCCGCTATTTACTTTCCTCATTCTTCAGAATTTTGTGATGGATAGGCATCACTGTAGGTGTTTTAATGTACGGGAGTAGCACTTACCTAAGCCTCCGTGGCTTAGGCGGCAGCACGTCGGCCTCTCACCGCTGGGTCCGTGGTTCAAATCCCGGTCACTCCATGTGAGATCTGTGCTGGACAAAACGGAGGCAGACAGGTTTTTCTCCGGGTACTCCGGTTTTCCCTGTCAAAATTTCATTCCAGCAACACTCTCCACTATCATTTCATCTGTCATTCATTTAATCATTGCCCCAGAGGAGTGCGTCAAGCCTCGGCAGCCGGCACAGTCCATATCCTCGCCGCTAGATGGGGGCTTCATTCATTCCATTCCTGACCCGGTCGGAGACTGGAAGCAGGCTGTGGATTTTCATTTTCAGTAGCACTTACGTGCATCTCAGTAATTTGGGTTGCCTGTAGTAATAGGAGCTCTGGAAAAACGAATCTGCAATCTAAACCCCTGATATGTTGGCAACTTCTTTGCTTTAGGTATGCAGCGGAACGATCGAGTCTGAATTCGCAGCTTTCGTCTGTGGAGTATATAACCTTCTCGCTACACAACTGAAGCAGAGAAGTTGCCGATACATCAGGGGATTAGACTACATAATTTTCTTTTTCCGAAGAGTCCGGCACCGTGGCTAATTGGTTAGCGTGCTAGGCTTTGGCCCGAAGGGTCCCGGGTTCGATTCCCGGCAAGGCCATGGTTAATTCCTCTGGCTCAGGGGCTCGGTGTTTGTGACGTCTTCATGTACAAAGAAACCAAACACTGGAAACATATAACCAGAAACAAGTAAAAAGAAAAGGTACCGCGCTTGCCTAGTGAACTGAAGATCCTGGATTCAAGACTATCCAAGGGCGGGAAGTTTTTTTAATTATTCTAAAAAAAATAAAGAAAAAGCTCCTAATTCTGTATGCAGTCCAAACTACTGAACTGTGTGTACGTTTTACACCTGTACATGAATTAATGTGCTCCAACTTGCAAAACGTAATAAATACTATTCGGTGCCATTCAATGAAAGTCTTGTGCAGGTTTGGAGCGGGAAGCCAAGGAGCAAGCGCTGACGTGCTGCTAATGGGCCACTACTGGCGACGTTAGGTCTCTGATTCTCGGAAACTTGGAGCATCTATAAAGTGAATACCAACTTCTTCTGACTAATTAACATTCTTATGAATATTTATTGCAACCACGTACAAATACTATACATAACAGTATTATCATTTTTCCAATTGGAGCATGGAATTTCTGAGAAATTGCATGTATATTAATTTGAACTATGTAGAAGGATTCTGTGGCGTAGTCGGTAGCGTGCTGAACTGCTATCTCCAAGATCGCGGGGTCAAACCCAACCGAAGTCGTCGGAATTTTAAGAGCGTTAACATCCACTTCGTACGCCTCCCTTCAGAGGGGAAGTAAGCCAGCGGGCCCATGTCATGCAAAAGAATCTACCACTACAATTGGCAATGTGTAGCTAAGTTTGTAGGTTATTTGGTTAGAAACGCTCTATCAAGTTCCAACTTTCGCCGCTAGGTGTCAGTGACAGTGTCATCTCTGGTATCCAAAGTTGGAACTACTTGAAATTGAACTTGATGGGGAGCGTTCAATTAAAATACCCTGCTTTGGCCATTGGCTGCAATTCAAATATAATACGAGGCACGTCCAGAAAGTAAGTTCCGTTTGGTAATAAAATTAAATTGTGTACAGATACAGAAAAATATTTATTGCACAACATTCTACACCTCTTAAACTACTTTTCCACATAACTGCCGAACTTAAGCAGGCATTTGTCATAGCGTGGCACAAGTTTTTGGATACCTTCTTCATAGAAGTTTGCCGCCTGTGTCTTCAACCAGTTGGAAACATCTTCTTTCAGCTCGTCGTCATTGTTGAAGTGTTGACCGCCAAGGAAACACTTGAGATGTGTGAACACATGAAAGTCGCTAGGAGCGAGGTCAGGGCTGTACGGAGGGTGGTCAAACACGTCCGAGCCAATTTCCTAAGTGTCTCGCAGTAAGCATCTGCGTTGATTGTTTGACCACGCGGTAAGAAATCAATGAGTAAGATGCCTTTCCAGTCCCAGAACACTGTGCACATCATTTTCCGAGGTGTCAAGATTTGTTTCGGCTTAACCTTTGCTGGGGATGAAGTGTGCCTCCATTCCATTGATTGCCGCTTACTTTCAGGGGTGTCGTAAGAAACCCAAGTTTCATCTCCTGTGACTATCTGTGTCAGAAATTCTTCGCCGCCTTCATTGTAACGGGTCAAAAACTGAAGTGCACTACCCATCCGTTTTGTTTTGTGTTGCTCCGTAAGAATCTTTGGTACCCAACGTCGGCAAAGTTTACGAAAGTTCAGTTTTTCGGTAACAATTTCATGAATTAGTGATCGTGAGATTTGGGGAAATTCCATAGCGAGAGCACTAATTGTAAACCTGCGGTTTTCCCGGATCTTGTCATCAATCGCGTGAACCAGTTCTTCTGTAACCTAAGATGGACGCCCACTTCGTTCTTCATCGTGCACTTCACTACGTCCCTCATTGAACTGTCGGACCCATCTTCTCACCATTGAATCACTCATCGCATTTTGTCCAATCACTTCGCAAATTTGCCGATAAATTTCAATTGGTTTCACTTTCCTAGCATTCAGAAAACGAATCACAGATCTGATTTCACAAGAGGCGGGATTTTCAATCAACACCGACATTGTATGAGTAATGCACAACAACGCGTACGTGGCTGACAGCGCTCTCCAAATGGCGCACGTTTCTTCTCCTTGATACAGAGCGTCTACCGCGCATATGCGGAACTGCGCTGCAGCGGAACGTACAACTAGTTGAAGACACAGGCGGCACACGTCTATGAAGAAGGTATTCAAAAACTCGTGCCACGCTACGACAAATGCCTGCAACATTTCGGCAGTTATGTGGAAAAGTAGTTTAAGGGTTGCAGAATTTTGTGCAATAAATAATTTTTCTGTATCTGTTCACAATTTAATGTTATTACCAAACGGAACTTACTATCTGGACGTACTACGTAATTAATTTTAGCCAGTGGATTACTCGTGGGCTATGAGCTGTACTGTATATTGATTTGTTCAGGTAATTGTTGGGGAGCGTTTTAGACTGTTGTCTCAATTACAGGCTAGGGATATCGTGGGCATCACGTCCGTGGATGAGGACATTTTGATAGCTTGTGTTAGTGTAGTGAGTGATTTAGTTGTTAATTTCCGCGAATATTGGGAACAAAACGCTTGATTCTCATAAGACATGTTATTGTTAATTCACTTTAGTGACTTGGGATATCATGGCTAACAGCCCCTTGTCGGCTACTTCGTGTGTGTCAAATTTATCTGATAACCTGTGTTTCTGTGGGGACTGTATTAGTGTGTGTCTTCTTTCCTAGCGTATTTTCCCCGTTGGTGCAGGCTCCGCTTGCTTGGTTGTTGTTCGCCACTTCTTCCTGTCAAGGGCATCTTGAGGTTTGAGACCGCACACCAATAGCTCTTCACTGATTCTATCCATCCATCATTTCTTTGGGCACCCATGGAGTCGTTGCCCTCTTGGATCATATCGGAGTGCCGTTATTATCACAGAGTTCTCATCACTTCTAGTGACATGCTCATACCAGCGAAGACGTGCATCCTTCACTTCGTCTTTAATTGTTACAACTCCCATTTGCTTCCTTACATGTTCATTTCAAGTCTTGTAATACCCATGGATCAACGCATCATTTTCATTTCCATATCATGGAGGACTTGTTCGTGTTCGGTTGAAGCTGGCCAACATTCTGTGCCATAGAGTGCCACTGGCCTTATCATGGTCTTGTATACTTTTCCTTTCAGGTGGATAAACACTGTGAGAGATATGCTCAAAACTCCGAAACACGACAATCTCAATAATAGGACTAGGTCAAGAATAATTTACGTATCATTGTGCGTTTTTCTTAAGTAGGTATTTTCTTATCACACAGTATTCCAGTGACTTGGCGCCATTTCAGCCACGCAGCATTTACTCGTGTTCGAGCATCGAGAATGGTTTCGCCATCCGAAGTGATAAGAGAAGCAAGGTACTTAAATTTAGTGGTTTTATTGAGTTGATGGTTTTCAATGTTAATGGTACCATCGGTCTGTGAACCACATTGTAGATATTCGGTTTTATAATTTTAAATAATCTAGTCGACTTCGTCGTTACGTTACGGCAACGTCACGAAATGTACCGAGAATGCACTGAGGTGTGTGACGTCATAGTACCGCTTGGTGCATGAGTACTGAGTTTACTGGTGAGCTCTGGAGTTACGAGACGGCAACGATACGGCAAGCGTGACGTCATCCAGCCAGCTCCCTCATGACTTGTAACTTTCTAGCGTTCCGATTGTTTCTTGATCATCTAACATGTCAAGAGTCTTTGGCTTCGAGTGAAGCGAGAAGCCTCCAGCCTTTCTAGCATTTTTCAGCATTTGTAGCATTTAAAATGATATAAAGTCCAGTCTTTGAGACTGACTGTCTCTTTTTTTTCCTATGTTGAGTTTTAAACGATTTTTTCCCATGCGATCTTTCTAGCACAGAGCACAATTCTCGAGATTATCACGAGTTTGATCGGCGAGCAATACATCATCAGCATATAATATTGTCCATGGGTGAGGTGTTTGTAACTGTAATTATTAGGGTCGAGGCTAGGGTAGATCTCTCGGGACTTGAAATAAGGCACTATCCCGGCATTGTCCTGGAGAGAGTGTGGGAAACCCCGGGGATACACACACTCAGGATAGCCACTATCAGCACCGGGAGAACCTCCGGACTTGCTGCAGCTCCCAGTCGCAGTCGTGCTGAACGATTTAACACGCACCGCTATGCTATGGGGATATAAGATATGCATTGTCCTAGCACTCTCAAAGAGTTTAAATGTGAAACTACTAAGGTGAGATTGGAACATAGAGGTCTTCAGAGAATATGGGTACACAAAATCGTAGTGATAATAATAATAATAATAATAATAATAATAATAATACCGCAAGTTGTGCAAATTAAGTGTCGGCTGGTGACATCAATGAAACTCAGGATCTACGAGTATAAATTGTAACCTTAGTTTACTAGCACAGCTAGTTGCTTTCGCCCCTCCTGTCACTGTGAGTATTTATGCATTTCTATAGTGCTTGCATGTGCTCAACTTTGGTGAATTGCGTAAATATTTAACACGAAGAGGTCGATTAAGATCTGACAGTTCCAAAGCAGGTTAAGGATAACTCGTCTCATACTCTTTCGATATCAGCTTCAAAAGCGTCGGCAAAATTTACAAGAAACGATTACTAGACTATTAATCATTTAGGGTAGGTAGGACTCTTCAGCCGTAGTGAAGGCAACCTGCCTAGGGGATGAAAACCCCGAAATCAAACTCATTGCAGCAGCGTCTGTCCCGCAGCGGGCGGCTGCTAACGACGTCTGTTCCCCATGTTAGGGGCGGTCGAAATCATATCCTGGCCGTAGGTATAAAAGGCACACCATCATCATGATGAGATCAAATAAGAAAAGTGGAAATAAATGGCCGCTACCCGAGGAGCGTCGGGGCACCCTTGGAGCCATCGCTGGGGGTGACAGCATACAAGCCGGTGGTGATCAGGAGCTGAACAGGCGGGCCCTGATCGGGGAACACCCCGAACATGTTACAGCCGATGTTGATAGTAGCATCCTAACAGCATTCAACGCTACACCTGCTCCTAGTGTTTCTTCTGATACTCAGGAGACCACAAGAGCAGGCAAACCGAGAAAGCGCATGAAATGGACAAATGAAATGAATATGTACATCATGCGTTCATATTATCAGATAACGAATATGGAAACTGACACTACTGCATATAGACAGAAGTTGCACGCTGCATTCTGCCAGAAATTCCCTGATATTAATGTTACGGAACAGAGAATAGCAGATCAGCGCCGTGCTATAGTTTTGAAGAAACTTATCCCAGAACATCACCTCAAGCTGCTAATGGTTGACGTAGCTGCCGACAATACTCATACCTCTGTAGACGAATCCATAGATCAGGAGAGTACACGTTTGGTCAATGAACAAAGGCACACCGATCATCGTTCAGATGACAAAGATGTAAGAATATCACCGGAAGCACTCGGAGATCCAGTGCGGAAACAACTCGAAGATGAATTTGGGAAGGCTCTCATAGAATTTGAAGGGACTGATCCAATAGAGCGGCCCATGATCACGAACCAACATTGCTCTACGAAACTTGCTACCACTGTTCTAACAATGAACGACATTCTCTCTCAGCATCTGTCCCAGAAATCATATTGTTTCAACCATGTTCAGACTGCAATTTACGCTGGAGCGATAGCTGTGATACGAGTGACAGGAGGTAGATTATGGCGACCTAAATATACGTCAGGTCGACAGAAGAAGATGCCAGCTTGGGAGATACGTTTACGAAAGTCTGTTGATGAACTAAGAGTAAATATCGGAAGAATGCATCAGTATGTTGCAGGCAATAGAAGTAAGAAGATTGTTCAATGTGTTAAAATGTTGAGCCATACGAAGAGTAAACATGCAAAGTATAATCCTCCGAACTGTAGCCCCCTTGAGATCCTAGACACATTAAAGCAACAACTTGAGGCAAAGGCACAGAGATTACGTCGATATAAAGAATCGAACGAACGAAAGCATCAGAACAAGCTATTTGTTACCAATGAGAAACGGTTCTATAGGAATCTTGACGATCCTGGAACTCAAATGGGCAGTTCACCGCAAAGAGAAGAGGTAGAGAATTTCTGGTCATCCCTATGGTCGAATGCTGGAGATTATAACAGCAGCGCTAAATGGATTACGGAGGAGGAGGAGAGAATGTCAGAAATTGACACGATGAATGACTCTTCGGTATCAACTGAAGATGTGACCCGCGTGGTTAAGGAGACCCAAAATTGGAAAGCGGTAGGACCAGACAACCTCCACAACTTTTGGATCAAACGTTTCACTTGTACTCATGAGCATCTTGCCCGCTGCTACACAGATTTCATCCAAAATCCACAGCTTATCCCCTCTTACTTGATGCGAGGTAAAACATACCTTCTGCCAAAAGGTGATAGAACCAATGATCCTTCCAAATATCGACCTATCACCTGTCTGTGCACCCTGTATAAGATATTTACATCTTGCATTGCACGTAAGATTTGTGAACACATAAATCTTAATAACATCCTGGCTGAAGAGCAGAAGGGGTGCATGAAGAAGTCTCAAGGTTGCAAAGAGCAACTTGTAATCGATGCAGTTACTATGGAACAAGCAGGAAAGATGATGCGTAACCTCTACATGACCTTTATTGATTACAAGAAAGCTTTTGATTCAGTGCCACATTCCTGGTTAATCCAAATCCTGAAGATATATAAAGTTGATCCTGCCATCATTATAAGTCTGCAACATATGATGTCCCATTGGGGGACCAATTTATTAATGTCTAATGGAGACACATGTATGGAATCGGGATTTATTCAAATCAAAAGAGGTATCTTTCAGGGTGACAGCTTGAGCCCTCTATGGTTCTGTTTGGCGCTCAATCCACTATCATCATTGCTGAACAATGCAAAGTGTGGTTTTCCAATTAAGAACCATGGTATAGTCAAATACAAAATTTCTCATTTGATGTATATGGATGACATTAAACTATATGCATCCTCTGAGAAACACATCGACAATCTAATTGCAATTACTGCTTCATTTTCTTCTGATATTGGAATGTCCTTCGGATTAGATAAGTGTCGCACCCTCACCATTCGGCGTGGAAAATTAGAGGCCCGAGCATTTCAACTTGATGACGGTTGTTTCATAAAGCCTATGGAAGGTAATGAGACCTACAAATATCTTGGTCTCCTGCAATCTAATCGAATTGATCATAAAGGTATTAAAGATAGAACCATAGCTATCTACAATCAACGCCTTAACAAGATTTTAAAATCAAAGTTGAATGGAAAGAACACCTTTAAGGCTATTAATACCTATGCTATTCCTGCTCTGACATATACTTTCGGTATTATCAAATGGACGCAGACTGACTTGGAGAACATCCTAATTAGGACACGTACCATCTTAAAAAAACACAGATGTCTCCACCCTAAGTCAGCTGTTGAGCGATTGACAATCCCGCGTCAAAGAGGTGGACGAGGGCTCACGGACATTATCCAATTGCATGGAAGGCAAGTGAGGAACCTTCAGAGATATTTTCTGGGAAGACATGACTCTCCCATACATCAAGCCGCTGTGAAGGCAGATGACAAGTGCACACCGCTGGATCTTCTTCACGTAAGGGATATACAGTTAGCCACTGATGAGGAATGTTCAGCCATCAAGCTTCAGCAGTGGACGCAGAAAGCTCTGCACGGTCGTCATCCGTATGATCTCAACCAGAAACATGTCGACATTGATGCGTCGAACAGCTGGTTGACTCATGCTGACCTATTCACTGAGACTGAAGGATTCATGGTTGCAATCCAGGATCAAGTTGTGGCTACCAAAAACTACCTGAAATATATAGTTAAGGCAAATATTCAGGATGATAAATGCAGAAGATGCCAACTAGAACCGGAAACAATTCAACATATCACAGGAGGCTGCCAAGCAATCTCCTGTACTGATTACATGAAAAGGCACAACCAAGTGGCCAAAATAATGCACCAACACCTTGCTCAAAAGCATTTATTATCTGATAATATTTTGCCTTACTATCAGTATGTTCCTGACGCCGTTTTGGAAAATCCCAGTCACAAGTTGTTATGGGACCGATCAGTTATTACTGATAAAACCATACCAGCAAACCGACCAGATATCGTTCTTGTGGACAAGGTGCAGAAGAGAACCTTCCTAATTGATATTGCAGTGCCCAATTCCCGTAATCTGCAACAAACCTGCTGTGATAAGATCACCAAATATCTGCCTTTGGCTGAGGAAATACGGCAAATGTGGAGACAGGAAAGTGTAGTGGTTCTGCCCATAGTAATTTCTTCTACCGGCATCATCCCCAAATTATTGGCTCGTAATCTACAAATATTGGGAATACCTCCTGGTCTACATATCACCATGCAGAAGGCCGTCATCTTGGAGACCTGTTCCATTGTTCGCTCGTTTCTCAATGTGCCACCTTAAGAGAATTAGCCATACCGTCTTGCAAACAAGCCGACGATATGTTGATATGTCCCACTTATGTGGTGAAATGAATGTAGAAAAAAATAAAATAATAATAATAATAATAATAATAATAATAATTTATTGCATTAAACGGGCCTTTGAGGCCTACAGCAGAAGAACAAAGGAAAAAAATATTACAAATATTACAACAATAAAAATATATATATTAAAAAAGAAAAAATATTATAAAACACAAACTAAAAAATCCAATAAAAGGAATGTCAGTCAATCACAAGAGGCGTTTTTTGCTACAGATGGCACTCCATCTTTTCCGGTCTCTAGTATCATCCTCCACAGCTGTCGCTTCCACTTCTTGAAGTATCGTCGTTACTCGATCCTTCCATCGTGTTCTTGGGCGTCTTCTCGGGCGTTTTCCCGTGGGTTGAGATTGGAGGACTCTCTTAGGAAGGGATCCGCTCGTAAGATGTGTCCAAACCATTGTAGTCGCCTCTGTCCCAATATTCGTCCAATGTGTGGCTTTCCAAACCTCTGGTACAGCTCTTCTTTTTTTTTTTTCTCCCATTTACCATCCATGCTATTGTAGTCGGGTCCATAAATTTTTCGAAGTACCTTTCTTTCAAGCGCACATATTGACTCTTCTGTCGTTGCTGATGTCGCTCCAAGTTTCACAACCGTATAAAAGATCCGGCCTCACCAGTGTCGTGTACAGATGGACTTTGTTCTTCTGAGATATCAGAATAATAATAATAATAATAATAATAATAATAATAATAATAATAATAATAATAATAATAATAATAATAATAGCAATAATACAATCTGAATTGACCATTTCAACAATCACATATTCACTCCAAACAAGCAAATTCTGGAGGTCAATCGCCGCTTCCAGTATCTCAACAAAACATCACATAAACCACAACTAACAAATATTGACGAGTTGCATTATCTCAATTAATACTGCAACTACAGTAAATTATTATAATTATTATTATTATTATTATTTATTTACCATATATCGTACAAGACGTATGGAAGGCCTAGTGAAAAAGGGCAAGCCCCACATACATATTTCATGCTTCACAGGCACAGCTTACATCTACATTTGTTTTAACAATATTTACAAGTTTTACAAAGATATTTGCAGTATTTACATATTTAGAATATTGACATAGTACATTTTCCTGTTCACTCACTCTCTCACGCACGCACTTTCATAACCTCGATCACGCGATACATACATTCATTCCATTCAGATACTCATTCATTCAGCGAGACAATCAATCACTCATACATACGTTTATTTATACAATGTACCTTTTTACGTACGGCTTGAATTTCTGAAGAGGCAAGATCTTGGCATCCCCTGGCAGCGCGTTCCATAACCGCGCAGAGCGGCCGTAGAAACCTGTCAGGTAAGCATTGCTACGTGCAAAGGGCGGAACGAGGGTTACACCTCGTCCTCTCCGAACTGAGCGATATGCCAATGACAGTCGGCAAAAAGGGTCAATATTAATGGAACCTGTAAGGGATTTTTTAAGAAAAATTAGATCAATATGTTTGGCTGTTGCCTCTATAGATGGAAATTTTGACAAAGGGGAAGGGGAATAACGAGCTATTAGCCTCTCTGTGCGGCGCTGTACACGCTGGAGCTTGTTCATGTTTTCCGCTGTAGTGGGATGCCAAGCAGGTAAGCCGTACGTTATTATCGGACGGACCATGCATATGTAAGCCGTCCTGAAGGCTCTAGGTTTACAACCTCTCATGTTTCTGTACAAGAAGCCCAGAACTTTGGTGGCCTTACATCTTGCCTCTTCACTTTGAATGTTCCAATTCAGGGTGTCTGAGATTGTTACCCCTAATAGCTTTAAGTTTGTGCACTGTGGGATGACACTGTTCATAATTTTGTATTCATTCTCAATGGGTTTTTGTGACCTGGTTATTCTTATGTATTTACATTTTTGTACATTTATATTTAAATTATTCACAGAACACCACAGCGATAAGTTGTCCAGATCTGATTTAAGACAGAGGGAATCTTCTTCACATTTAATGCCCCTGTATAGCACGGTGTCATCTGCATATAGTGACATTGATGAGGTGACACAGCCAGGAAGATCGAGCACATATATAGTGAAGAGAAGAGGTCCGATCACAGAGCCCTGAATCACTCCAGAAGTAACTTGAGCAGCCTGTGATCGAGCTCCTCCGTACACCACACACTGCGTTCGACCCTCTAGGAATGACCTCACCCATGCAAGTAAGCTACCCCGTATGTTAAGCTGCTGTAGCTTTAACAAAAGTCTTTCATGAGACACTTGTTCGAAGACCTTAGCCCAATCCAGTGCAATACAGTCCACTTGTTTCACTTCTGGCTGATTCAAGTAGAACTGAAACTCATCAATGACTTTTATCAATAGAGTAGTGCAAGAACGACCCGGAAAAAAACCGTGCTGATTTGGGTCGAGCAGATTGTTCTCCCGTAGGAATTCCAGCACACTGTTTGCTACTAGCCGCTCCATACATTTACAAATTATAGATGTTAGACACACCGGTCTGTAATTTGCAACATCTTCTCTGTCACCTTGCTTATAGATTGGCACCACGTTAGCACATTTCCACCCACACGGCACAGAACCTTGGTTGATCGACAGGTTGAATAACGCACACAGAGAGGGCGCTAATGCTTCCGCACACTGCAGCAGGATCCGTCCGGGAACATCATCTGGGCCGGTCGCCGCATGTGGTCTAATCTTCCGTAGGCTGTGAATCACCTCAGTTGTTGTGAAGTACAAGTTGGAGAGTGGGAGGGGGGAAGTGATGACCTTGGCAGAAGCAGGTTCATGGTCATATCTGGCTTTGAAAAGTTCTGCTTGAAACTGTCACTGAACGCTGTTGCAATATCTTGGGGTGCACTGAGGAATGTACCGTTACAGTGAAATGAGGCTGGCGCAGCGGTGCCGCGTCTTCTGGACAAGATTTTCACATTTCACTGGTGCTACTTATTTTGTGAATATAATTGTTGTATGTTTCGCGAATTAATTTCTTTGTTTGGTTCCTGATGTTCTTATATTTTTCCCACATGATGTCAGTTGAGCAACTTTTCCATTTCTTGTATAACACGTTCCTTTTCCTAATCATTTTAATGACTTCCTTCGTCACCCAAGGAGAATTTTTCTTCCCACTAATGGTTATTTTCGGTATAGCTATATCCACACATTCAAAGAAACAATTTCGCCAGGCGTGCCACACTGAGTTGATGTCGCTGGTGTCCAGAATACTTGGGGTGGGAAGGTGTTTGAGGAATAAAGATGATAACAGTTTCCAGTCTGCCTTTTTGTAATTGTATACTGTCCTCACTGTGCCCTTGCTGCGTGGTTTGTTGTAATGCAATGTGGTAAAGATGGCTGCGTGATCACTGAAACCGGGTATGACTTCAGCTTTCTGTACGGAGGAAGGAAGGCTTGTGAGGAATAGGTCTATTGTGGAGCGTGTAGTTTGTGTGATTCGAGTTGCTTCGGTTATTAATTGGTCAAGGAATAAGTCGTAGAATGCGGTAAGGAATTCATTAGCAATGGGATCCTTGGGAGTGGGAGGAGAGTTTTGCCAGTCTATTTCTAAATTAAAATCGCCTGTTATGTAAATGGCCTTGTATTTGTGCTGGATGTATTGTACACGACGGAGGGACTCCAAAAGTTCATCATTGATGTGCCGAGTTGAATTGGGAGCACGGTATACAGAGCCTATTAGAAATTTATTGTTCGCACACGTGAATTCCACCCACACAGCCTCAGCATCAGTTTCAAGCTCCCGTTGGCGAACAGGCCTTAACTCAGGTTTCATGGCTATTAGTACCCCTCCCCCTGATGTCCAGGTTCGATCTTTGCGGAACATGGTGTATGTTACCGGAAATATTTCTGGGTCGTTAGTGGATTTTTTCAGCCATGTCTCCCCTGAACACACAATTGACGGATGAAGTGCTGTGAGACAAGAACGCAGGTCCGGTTGTTTGGAGGGACATGTTACACTTCGGGCATTGAAGGAAAAAATGGACAATGCCTTGCCATCCGAGGGTGTTACGTCACTATCTACACTATTTGCACTCTGTGTCGATGTATTAAAAAATGAGTTAGAGAACTGAGGTAAAGAACAGTTCCAACACAGCCACGATTGTTTCCCAGAGTTGATTATTTTGTGTTTTGAAGCACTGATTTTTGCACATGTTCTGTGAGCTTGAGAGAGGCAAGATGTACGTGTCACAAATAACTGATTCACACGACCCTTCGAATCACAAATTATACACACCTTATTCGGTCCTGGGTTCATCTCCACATCTCCACTGAGAGCCACAGACAGTACCACGAGATGTTATAATGTAGTGGGCGGTCTGGCAACCCCGCGCAGCGCTGGGCGCCCTCTGCCTGCTGCCAAGACAATCAGCCCCTCGCTTCCACACCATGTGAGAGAAGATATATTGAGTTTACAAACTACCATGAGGTGTTCCTTCAGGTCCGAGTTCACACACGAGTCTTCAATTGTTAAAGAATGATCGAGGATCTTTTTCGAGGCACCCACTGAGCTTTTTACTAGGTAGAACACGAGGAAAAGTTGGAGCACTCTAACTGGTACACACCTACTGGCCGCCATTTTGAAATAAGTGTATATATTGTAAATATCTTCATTCATATTTTCAGACATAGATTTTATAGCCTAAGTGGAATGCATCTGATGATGATCACTTGATGATCGAAACTGGTCATCCAAGTGTATGTATTAATCTCATGTATTTTTTTCAGGATTAGGGAATAACCCATCTCATTTGTGTACAATCGTGTTGACCGACTGAAAAGTATCAAACGTTTGTATAATAATAACAAGATAAGTCTCCAGCGGCCGAGAAAATAAAAGTGTCATACTAGCAATATGCTCCAGAAAGTGTGCTATACTGTACTATGTATTGACAGACCATGCACAACAGGCGTGATCTGATTCTTGTTGACAAACAAATAAAGCAAGTCACCTTTGTGAATGTGGCAGTCATGACAGTGCTAACATGCAAACACAACATGACAAAAAGTTGTCCAAACTAAGAAAACTGTCAGAACTTGTGTGATTCCGAACAATTTGCAAAATTTACACCCAGTTCTTTTTAAATTGATTCAGAAGTTTGTGATATTTTTACATGACAACTCATAAGGTTGAGTCCTGCGACGTAGACGTGCTCGTCAAATCGTGCACCGCGGCCGCGCGGGCAGCTGCAGCACATCCGTAGTTGTAGGTTCGAATCCCGGCGCTGACAGCGGCTATCCTGAGTTTGTTTTACCCACTCTCCCTCCAGGAAAATGGCGGGTTAGTACCTTACTTCAAGTCAGCATAAGCAAAAACGTCAACAGTATGTCAGCGGAAAGTAAAACGTTTACACTGCACGGACGCGGACCTGAAGTCAGCCTAGACTTTTACCCGCCTATTGAATTGAGTGAAAGACCTTATGGTTTATGACTTGTTTCACTTGAAACGTACAATAGAATATACAACATACGTGAAAATGTGAACAATAAGTTTTACTACGATGATTGTGTGCTCACCCTGAACTCTGGTGGATATACGATAGATGACATTTATGAACACATTTATGTGGTGTTGATCAATGAATATGGTTTAAAGTCATTTCTCGATGGAACGCACAAGTTTGAACTTGTAGGAAATACCAACACTCATCGCTGAAGTATTTTTTCTACATTCAAAATTGACTTTAAAACACACCCCGATTCCATTGGTCCATTACTAGGATTTAAACCACGCGTGTTGGAGCCCAATGAAAAAACATGAATCAGACCATGAAGTGAAATTCATTGAGGACCATCACGTGTCGGTGACGTGTAATATTATTAGCCAAGTGTACACCAACCAAGAACCATCGCATTCGCTTTATGACTTTATTGTGACATCGCCCAATGGTTATATTATTCGTGAAAACCCTCCAGTGGTGCTTTTTCATTCTGTGGCTGTCGATGGTATTAGTAATATAACATTAAGACTGATCAATAGAGATCAACAACTCATTGATCAAGATTCTACCACACCAGTGACTTACGAGTTGGTGCTAAAGCCACTATGAAGTTTGTGTATAAAGCAACAACACCGTCTAGGAATGGTGTTAGTTGTTTGCCACGTGAATACACGTTAAGATCTAAGGACAAGCAGATTTTACAGCATTTGGGTTACCACGTCAACCTCCATGATGAATTCTATCCTAGAGGTAGCGAACCACATCGAGGATCAACCAGGAGTGGTAAGAATTGATCTCCATTCCTATCAAGCTCAAACACCTGGACTCAATAACAATGATGAAATTCAATTTGTTATCAACAACCAAGATATTTACACCCTACCGCATGAAAGTGTCATTCAGATTGAAGGTCGGCTCACCAAAGCCGATGGCTCTACACCTACCACATCCAAGTTAGCCAACCATGCTTTTGCCTTTCTGTTTTCTGAGGTGCGGTATGTCATTAACGATATCGTAGTGGATAGCACTCGAAATGTGGGTATTTCCAGTGTCATGAAACTATATCCTTCTTATAGTGAGGAAGAAGGTAAAACACTTTGCATGGCGGGTTGGTGCCCTGACTCGACCAATGACTGGATGGTACACAGATGGCACCTTTACTGGATTTTTACCTCTTAAACTGATTTTAGGCTTTGCCGAAGATCACCAGCTAATTGTGGTGAATGCAAGGCAAGTGCTTTATTTGGTGAGAGACAGGAGTGATAATAATGCACTCAAGGGAGCCGACAATGCCCCCATAGATTCAAAAATTCAACTACAACGCTTGCTTTGGAAAGTGCCTCATGTGACCCTTAATGATAGCAAAAAACTGGACATACTCAAAATGGTAAAGAGAGATTTGCCTCTACCCATGGAATTTAGAAGCTGGGCACTCCATGAGTACCCGCTATTGCCCACCACCAACACACACAGTTGGTCTGTAAAAACAGCCCGCTATACAGAGAGACCTCTCTACATGATCGTGGGTTTTCAAACAAATCACAAGTATCAACAAACCAAAGATGCCACGCAATTTGATCACCTGCAATTAAGAAATGCACGTCTTTTCCTCAACGGTGCTGTGTTTCCCTATGAAGGACTGGATTTAGATTTTTCAAAAAATAAATTTGGCCCATTGTCTTAATGAACCCTGCGGTTTTAAATTACTGCTGCGTTAGTCATAGCAACAGAACTGTGCGCTCTCTGCCATGTCAGCAAAATGACACCGGAAGGAACACCTGTGTCATATCCAATGACTGCTAACTTTGCTTGATCATCACCCATTGTCTTGATGAACACCTGCGGTTTTAAATTACTGCAGCGTTAGTCATAGCAACAGAACTGTGCGCTCTCTGCCATGTCAGCAATATGACACAGGAAGGAACAAGACGTCTTACTGCACGTACAATCTCCTCAGTTTTAACATCTTAAAAACGTGCATTATTCTCTTTCAACTACAAATGACACATCCATCCACCAAGTTAGATCCCTTGACCTGTCCTCAAGTTGCATGTGCCCCCGTGTAGTAGAGTGTGTTCATTAACCCTAGCACTAGAACATATTCATCCGCTAAGTTTTGCACTTACCCCTTGACATGTCCTCTATCTACCAAGTTTTACACTTATACAAACCAAAACAGGATGTGACATGTTAGCGTACATGTGGTTTTCACATGGAAGGTGGTAATAATGTCATCTCGCACGTGTTCACATGTATTTCGTCACTCCCCTTTCATATCGTTATGAGATTGTAGTAGTGAGGGCTGGCGAACCACGTCAGTTCAACACACTGCTTTACATACAAATGCAGTTAGGCCCTTTGGCATAATTTGAATAAATTTCATGGGCCAGTCCATAGGGGCCAGACCGAAGGGATCAGTCAAAAGATGATGATGATGATAATTGTTGTTTTAAGGGGACTAACACCTAGGTTATCGGTCCAGGGATCAGTCAAAAGGGACCCGTCAACAAGGACTCGTCAACAAGGACCTGTCAACAAGGACTCGTCAACAATGACCTGTCTACAGGGACACGTCAACAAGGACCCGTCCACAGGGACCTGTCAACAGGGACCCGTCAACAGGGACCCGTCAACAATGACCCGTCCACAGGGACTCGTCAACAATGACCCGTCCACAGGGACCCGTCAACAGGGACCCGTGATAATGGACCCCCTTCAAAAAGGACCCGTCCAAAGGGGCTAGTCAACAGGAACCAGTTCAAAGAAACAAATCAACCGAGATCAATCAAATGGGACCAATCAACAGGGATCAATCAAAAGGGGCTATCACCTCAAGGACTGACATGCCCCTCTTTGATTATTGGTTTGCCTATCAACAAGCGTCGCTTAAAATACTTTTTGATCACCACTCGTGGGTTGGGTTGGGTTAGGTTAAGTTACACTACTGCCGCCATCCTTTAAATGCCCGCCCTTTTACAAAAGCTATGAGTGGGCATGCGTAAAAACAAAAAACAAGCATGTTAATTCATATTGGCTATCCACCGTATACATGTCTCTTATGTAGAACAACGTTTAATTCCATATTGGCATTCAAACTCTCACATGTTGCACTTGGAAAGCGAGATTTTCTAAAAAAATACAATTTCACCCCCTAGTAGGGGTAGGTTTTATTTTGGAGTGGACATATGTTGTCCAATGGAAAGCTGGTGTCAGCCCGAGTTCAACAACACCTCATTTGTCAAAATCCAACCATGCGTTCGAGAGATATCGCACTGCCGCCATCTTGGCGGTGGAGCGGTGGCGGTGGCTGCGTAACCGGCCAAAGACAACTAGTCACATCCATTTGTATATTTGAAAATATTCTAATAGTTATTTTGCCTACAAGGTGTACGTAAATATGTTAAATTTTAGCTTTGGATTAAATAGAACATTTGTTAATTTACAAGGTCCCATTAAGGTCTCGCTAAAGAATAGGGATATTTGTCGCTTCAGAAAACTATTCTGAAATACGCCTCGATGGGATATCAAGTAGGGCTCATCAACGAGTTGGATACGGTACAAATAAAGGCCACTAAATTTGTGTTGGTGACCTAAATCCCAGGAGCAGTGTGACCCGTAACTTGGGTGGAAATCACTGGAGGCTAGGAGGATGAAATCTAGACTCTGCACTATGTACAACACGTATACAAATCAACCAGCATGGGGTGAGCTTAGCAAACGTACGGGAAAGCCCACTTATATGAGTAGGAGTGATCAGTCTTTCAAACTTAAGGGCCGACAACAGCGTACATATTCTTGTTCTTGTTCTTGTGCTTCTTCTTCATCTTCTTCTGAATTTGGCCAACCATGGACCGCATAGAACTTAAGGCTTCTTGGCCTTCCTTCTCTTTTCTTCCCAGAACCTCTTCATTTTTCGCTCCTTATCTTTCTCTCGAAATATTATTTCGTAAACCGTGCCATTGATAACTGGAACTCTCTACCTGCTGGAGTCTTACAGCCTTTCCCCAAACATACAGGTGTGTTTAAGAGAACGATTTGTGTAAATACTCCAGTTTAATTGTTATTGAATTGTGATGTATAATTGTTTGCTTGTTATGTATGCCCGATTTGCCACCAGGGGACACACCCTTAATTGCAAATAAATACATGAATGAATGAATAGTTATTGAAGATATGTTTGTAGAAAGACACAGTAGATAGCAGTATGTCCTTACCCCTCCTGAAGTTATTGCATTCCTCATGAAACACGCAGGTCACATATGAGGGGAGTTACAAGAATGAACGCTATTATTCAACAAATCCTCTTAAGATTCAACTAACCAATGCCAGCTCAGCTCTGTTCGCTGGGCGAACTCCATACCAATGAGCGAATTACAAATACCAGCTGAGACAACAGGATTTGAGTTATTCCATATGCTAATAGTCTCATAGGCATTGGGATCAACATTACAGCACCTTTCAATGAACCAGAATATCATTACTCCATGTAGCTTATAAAATCTCTGAAATCAGGAAATGAGAGTTACAGAAACAAATTACATTCCTACCTTTAAAAGTGGTGAAAGTGGTCTTACGTGGCCATTGGGGTACATATCCAGATTACTATCCAGAAAGTCATGATAAGTTTATTTATTTTGATTTGTTGTAGTTGCCGTTGATTCATTTGCGGGCTTTGGGACTTCGCGGTCTTGTGTACTTGGCTGTGAATGTGGAATCTGTCTGATAACCTGTTTCAGCGTGTGCATTTTTAACTGGACTACGATAAGGATAGGTGGTGGCCACGACATTCTCCTGGAATAGAAGTGGGAAACCATCACTCCTAATGGCTAAGGAGAAATCGATTTACACTCTTCCCAGTTCTGCCTCACTATCCTGAGTGTACCCGTTGTAGCTCTCAGACCAGAATTAAATTTAAAAAGAACTTATGAGGGAATAAATATATAAATAATAATAAATAAATAAATAAATAAATAAATAAATAAATAAATAAATAAATAAATAAATAATAAATGAATAAATAAATGAATAAATAAATAATAATAATAAATAAATAATCTTATTATATAATACGCTAAGGTGTATGTTTCACAAAACTCAAGCTCCTAAACCAAAGGGACTTAGAAGGTGTGGTTTGTACCAAAATCTTCCAAATCGTCTCAATAGTACAGGGAAAATCTTGAATTTCTTGAAAAGTCAACGTAAATACAGTATATGTATTTGTTTATGAAGTGCTTCTTAACAAATAAACAAGACGATAGCCCCTGGCAGAACTGTGTCGCGTACAGCCCGCATAGCACTAGCGCCGGGTGGGTAGTCTGTACACATGGGACGCACATAACCCATTATGCGAGAGTTCTCGCACGGGTCCGCTAGTAAATAATACATTCATGAATGTATCGAAACCCAGAAAAATAAGCCTCAAAAATCACATAATCCGATATATTATACTACAGCCTCTAAACGTAAAAGTGTCCCGTATGCAGGAATGATGAACGGGATGCTTAATCGCTGGTGTCTAAATGGTGCACTATCTGGCGTAGCGGCTAGTATTCATGTTTGTCCTAGCAACCTATCTCATCTTATCATTAGCACTCACCAGAAACATCTCTCCTCTCCCACTCGTCCTAATCTTCATTTGTTACTCAATCTACCCATCTGATCTTCATCATTCTTCTGTAACACCACATTTCCAATGCACCTATTTTCCTCTTTTCTGCTGCACCAATAATCCAAGTTTCACTTCCATAGAGCGCCACGCTCCAGACAAGGCTTTCAAAAATGACTTTCTAATTCGTAAATATATATTTATATTGTGTGGAAATGCTTTCCTTGCCTGAGCCAACCTACTTTTTATATCCTCTTTGCTTCGTCCATCACTGCTTAGTATGCTTCTCAAGTAACAAAAGTCCCCTACTTTCTTTAGTTTTCCACCTGCCAAATTGATGACAGGAGGGGTTTCTGATTTTCATTCTTATATTATTTTCAGAGAGAATATATTCTGTCTCTTATGAGGAGCTCTTTCCCAGGATGATTTACTGGAAGAAATTTGGCACAGCCACTACCATGCAGCAAACGCCTTGAAGTCTCCTTGTTTTGTGTCCGTTGTGGGCAGAAGAAATATCTCCCACCACCATTCAGTTCTCAAGCTTGCCAGAATCGTACTACAAGTAAGAAGTGCTGCTCAGATTGTGTCACGCACGAATCTTTTCCAAGACATAATACTGATGCTTAAAGAAGACAGATAACTTCGAAGATAGTGAAGACTACACTGGCTTATGGTGGGTTCGGTGGCGTAGTCGGTAGCATGCTGAGCTTCTATTCCCAAGGTCACTGGATCAAACCTGGCCGAATTAGTTGGATTTTTTAAAGCGTTAAAAATCCCTCAGTATGCCTTCCTTCGGAGATGAAGTAAAGCCGACGGTCCCATGTCATAGATTCATGGCATGAAAATGAACCTCCACTAACTAAAATTGTGTGAAGCTAAAATTTGTACTGTAGGTTAGATTATTTGATAACGCTATATTATACAATTTTCATAAGAAAATATGCATTGTCCGTTGAGCCATAATATATTTAAACACAAATAGTGCTAAATGTTCCGGCATAACTCAACAAGAAGACAGTGTTTCGCCCTGGTGTGCTATTGGGCTCTTCAGTTGGTTAAAGCACACCTCACCAAGACACTGTCTAGTGCACACTGGGAAGGCCATTGCAAGACGTATTTGATACATTGTATCCGCGTCACGAGCAAGCCAGTACACTATGGGAGTCGAAACTCCATTCCAAAGCAATTATAACCTTACCTTGGCATTGAATATACAATTTTCATAAGAAAATATGCCGGAACATTTAGCACTATTTGTGTTTAAATATATTATGGCTCAACGGACAATGCATATTTTCTTATGAAAATTGTATATTCAATGCCAAGGTAAGGTTATAATTGCTTTGGAATGGAGTTTCGACTCCCATAGTGCACTGGCTTCCTCGTGACGCGGATACAATGTATCAAATGCGTCTTGCAATGGCCTTCCCAGTGTGCACTAGACAGTGTCTTGGTGAGGTGTGCTTTAACCAACTGAAGAGCCCAATAGCACACCGGGGCGAAACACTGTCATCTTGTTGAGTTATGCCGGAACATTTAGCACTATTTGTGTTTAAACGCTATATTAGTTACAACGTTTGCCACCAGGTGCTGCCTGTGATGGTATCTAGTAGTCAAGTCCACAGCTAGGTGTCATGGACGGTAGCATTTGGTAGCAAAAGTAGGAACTACTTGAAATTATCGTCTACAGTCCTTACTTGAATTAAAATAGATACAATAATACAGCCATCACAATTAACACCGGTTTTCAGACAGATTTTACACAACTGAAAGTACACGGGGCTACATGACCGCGTTGTCGCAGCCCCTAAACTGAGGAACCAACCAACCAACACTGTCTTATCGGCGACAAATGGGATAGCGCAGCTATCCCACGTGATGCAGCAACAAAATACCGACTCTTAGTTACCATGGCAACAAGTCAAGCGCACTTAGTTCCTTCTCGTTGAAGCGTGTTGCAGCAACATAATACTGACTCTTAGTTACCATGGTGACAAGTCAAGCGCGCTTAGTTCCCTCTCGTTGAAGCGTTCGTGGTACATGAATTAAAACATACCCATGATCCTATGTTTCGGTTCTGCATCTCCACAACATCATCTTAATCCTCCAGTTATGTCTTAAATGACGCACCTCACGTATTTCAGTGCTTCGTGACCTGTGGAATCGTATAGTCTATTCCCGGCTAATCTTCCCCCATCCTACATATCACTCTACTTTCTTGCACAATTCGCAATTTCATGTGTATTAGGTGCAGGGATGGGGTAGGTGCCCCGGGACTTGAAATAAGATACTATTCCAACATTTGCCTGGCGGGATTATGGACAAACCCGGAGAAAAAGCACACTCAGGATAACCGCTGTCAGTGCCAGGAATCGAACCTCTGATCACCGGACTTGCAGCAGTTGCCCTCACGGCCATGGCGCACGATTTAACGAGCACGGCTAAGTCCCAAGTTTACGCAGGAATGTTCTTAACTTAAGACCACGGCTACCCCCTTCTAAATTGTGAATTTAATCTCTTGGCAAACCTGAGAATCGAACCCGAACCTGAGTGCTGACAGCCAAGAAGTGGACAGCTGTATTTGGCGACGTGAGTTAGCTTATGAGTAACCAGATCTATCTTACTTTCTAATTACTGGTATATTAGCTTGCCACGGTGGCTGAGTGGTTATCGTGTCGGTCTACCAACCCCAAGCTTACAGGATCGCTCCTGGCCGTGGTAAGTGATTTTTGAAAGGCGGAAAAAATTACGACACGCATGTCATACGATGTTGGCATGTTAAATAACCCATTTGAATTCAGTAGGCGGTGTTCATAATGGCAAAATTAATCTCTGGATTTTCCGCCAACACAAAGTTTCCCATTTCTCTGCTAGAAAGCGCTACACGTAGTGTCAAGGAACTTAGATATCTAACCTCCTTGACTTTCATAGTGCTTCAAGGAACAACAAAATTCGACATGCAACCTACCCTCTGGGTGTCAACTAGTATTGGAAAATCTGCAAGAAGAAGGATTCCAACTATTGAATAACAGAAATGTACCATCATATATATGACATAATGGCAAAAGTGTGATTGATATCGCACTTAATCGAGGCCCAATACAAGGGGAAATAACCCCCCTCTGGACAGCGACTCACACACCAATTCGCAAACATATCCCAATGGAAATTACAGTTACAGGAGAATGGCATGAACCAAAAAAACAAACACAGCACTTATTGTCGAGAGTAATTGACGTCAAAAAAGTAGAAGAACGAATCGAATGGATAGAGCAAATAGAAACCTTAATAGAGAACTCAAAATTGGAGAAAGCGGTACAAATGCTTGAGGAACTATTAACAAAGGCCACAAGTCCAAGAAAAAATATGAAAGGCACAACCATGGTGTGCCCAGAACTGCTATCTGCTAAGGAAAGAGGTGTTGGAAATCCTTCATCAGCTAAAATTGAACATATAGAGTCCTATTCTTCTTAAGACTTACAACATGAAGAGAAATCTCTACAATAAATTCATAAAAGAGAAGAAGAGGACATATTGGGAAGAACAAGGCAAAAGAATAGTAGAAGAAGCTAGGAAGGACCCGTATATTGCTCTGTGTGCCAGGAAGCAAACGCAGACACACTATATAAATATGGAAGTATGGACGTCACACTTTAGCAGTATACTAAACAAAGATGAAATAAAGGACGTACCGATACAAGAAAACACCCAAGAAATCGCCCTACAGTCAACAAAAGATTGGACCCCACTGACCACAAACGAGGTTCAAAACATCATTGACAGCACAAAGGAAAAGAAAGCTGCTGGACCAGACAACATATATAGTGAGAACATAAAGGACACAGCTCACCTCCTATTGCCGACATGGACAAATCTGTTTAACAAATGCATAGAGACGGCCTCCACATCCGAGAGGTGGAGACATTCAATAATAAAAGTACTGCACAAAGTAAAAGGAGACCCAAATGATACTAACACATACAGAGGCATTGCTCTTGAAAATATTCCTTTCAAATTACTCACAAACACAATTACTGAAAGAATAAATGATGAAATAGATGAACATCTCCCAGACACTCAATTCGGGTTCAGGAAGGGAAGATCAACTATGACCGCAACAAAACTACTACTAACAAAGGTAAAGAAAAGTTTTACAGTCTTCATAGACTTTACAAAAGCATTTGATCTCATAAACCGATAACTTGTGATACAGAAACTAGAAGAAACCCTAGGTTGACAAAATGTATGGACACAAACTATAAAATCAATACTCTTATGGAACAAACTAATAATTTTAGACAATATTTCATTATCAGAACCATTATTGCAAACAAACGGAATACTTCAGAGTGATCCAATTAGCCCTTTGCTTTTCATTCTGGCAACAGAAGAAATCATGAGAATAGCTCAAAGAGAGGACGTAGTGTCATACGCGTACGCTGATAACATAGTAATTGGCTCTAAAGACGTCACAAAACTTCAAAACACATTAACAGAAATGGAACAATGGTGCTCCGATCACAAGTTTGAAATCAACGTCTCAAAAACAGTAATGATGGTGTCAAGAAAAGGAGGGAAGTTTCCAGCAGCGACAGACATTTTCATCAAGAGGAGGAAAATAAACACCGTAAAGGAATTCAAATTTTTGGGTATCACGTTCCAAACAAGTGCTAAATGTTTCACATATCATGTGATAGAGGAATAAACGCAAGCGGTACGGGCAATGCATGAAATTAGATACTTGAGAATCCTCAGCTTAAAGGCAGCAATGGCTCTGTTCAGAAATAAAATCATGCCTATTCTAATATATGGCATTGAAGTCATTTAGCGACACCTAACAGAAAATAACTTTTCCTCTCTAGAAAGAGTGAAGGCATTATTCATAAAAAAGCAATCGGAGTGTCAAAAACTAACAGGTCACGATTCGTCTACCTCCTGGCACGAGAATCATTTCTTATAGAAGAACTTAGAAACTATTTACATCTACCAAATACCAGAGTCTCGGAGCAGCTACTAACATCATTGAAGAAAAAACGAGAAGACATACCTCAATAATTTTATGGAACCGTAGCCATGATTGAGCGGACGTGGACAACAGCCAACTTTGAGATGAGGCATGTGTTTACACGTCTGGCTGTCCATGGTTTTCACCACCTTATTTGCGTTAGCAAATATTTCCATGAATCTACAGTGACGTGTGTATGCCAACTATGTGGACAACCATGAGATCGCTACCACTTAGAGCTCTGTAGGAAAAGAACACAATCAATCAAAGACTATGCAACTCAAAGTGCAATTTTAGTGTACGTTTTTAAACTTTGTTTTCAATGGCTATTTGGCTGCAATAAAAGTATTATTAAATAACAAAGCTTGCACCTGGCACCCGAGGCCATATGATATATATATATATACTAGTATATTGTGCTGACAGCAGAGGATAATATTATATTGCTGTGATACGAGAATGAACATTTTGAATGAAGTCGCCAAGGCGTTGAGAAATGCACTGAGGAACATTAATTATAAAAAGCTCGTTTGAATGGTCTCGCTTTAATCCGCGAGCATCTCAATGGAGCACAAGGATATCTATTTCCTTTACAACTCACACCAGCAGTGAGACTCGGGGGGTTCGGTCAATGGAAATTTGAAACTAAGTCAATATGATACTGCAGCATCTAAACGTAGAAGTGTCACACATGGAAGAATAATAAACGGGATGCTTAATCGCTATTTTCAAATGGTGCACTTCCTGGCGTAGCGGCTAGCATTCTTGTCTGCAACCCAGGAGATCCGGTTTCTATTCCCGGCTCTGCCAGGAAATATAATTCTGGTCTGAGGGCTTGAACGGGGCACACTCAGCCTCGTGAGGCAAAACTGAGATTATTTGCCTTCAATGCTCAACTCAACCATTTTGGAAGTGGTCTTCTGTGGTTTTCCACTTCTACTCCAGGTAAATTTTGGGTTGGTACCGAACTTAAGGCCACGGCCGCTTCCTATCCAAATCCTACCACAACTCAATACACACACTAGTACAGGCATCATACGTGACGCAGGTAGCTTGCCACGGTGGGTGAGTGGTTATCGTGTTTGGCTACCAACCCCAAGCTTGCAGGTTCGCTCCTGGCCGTCGTAAGTGATTTTTGAAAGGGGACAAAAATCACGACACGCATGTCATATGTTGTTGGCATGTTAAAGAACCCATTTAAATTCAGTAGGCCGTGTTCATAATGGCAAAATTAATCTCGGAATTTTCCGCCAACACAAAAGTTCCTCCTTTCTCTACTAGAAAGCGCTATAGTGTCAAGGAGCTTAGATATCTAACCCCCTTGATTTTTATAGCTCCAAGGAACAACAATATTCGACAAACAGGCTGCCCTCTGGGCGTCAAATAACAAAGTTTGCAACCAGCACCCGAGGACTTACGATATAATATTATACTGTATATAGTGACACAGGTTACCAGAGAAATTCTACACACACCCAGTACATGGGGCTACATGACCACGATGTCCCAAAGCCACTAAAAGAATCAACAACAAAAAAACGTTCGGTAATGGCTAGCATTCTTGGCTGCCACCACGGAGCCCTGGGTTCGATTCCCTGCTCTGCCAAGAAATTTAATTCTGGTCTGTGGGCTGGAACGGGGTGCACTCAGCCTCGTGAGGCAAAACTGAGAAGAAGTGGGTTCGATTCTCACCTCAGCCAGCTGGCTGCGTGGCTCAGCGGTAACGGTCTCGCTTGAGGGCACAAGGTTGCAGGTTCGTATCCTGGCGCAGTCAGCTGGCCTTTGAGGGTGCGCAAATGCGAGGGAGCCGTGTCAGTAGATTTACTGGCACGTTAAAGATTCCCTTCGGGGCCAAATTCCGGCACCCCGGTGTCTCCAAAAGCCACAGTAGTTAAAAGGGACGTAAAACCAAAAACATTATTATTAATATTATCCCCTCAGCTATCTTGGAAGCAGTTTTCAGAGGTTTCTTGTAACGAGTCAGATATTTTTAAACATCTTTTAAAAATATTCATTTAGTCTTTTACACTTGTGCAAGTGTTGCGTTTACGTTAGTAAGTTTTGTGTGTCTAAGTGTGAGAACCGTTTTGAATCGTTCTAAGTTACTGTATTTAGTAACCGTTACTATTTAATCTTCCAATTTACCTGATGAGCTTTTGGAATTGGTTAATCATTTGTGACAGCATTCGAGACGACTCGTTTCAGTAGAGCACAACAGTACTGTACGTGACCTTCATGTGGGATTGTACAAGACTCCGTTACTGCCGCGACAGTAATACAGCCGTCGTTCAACTTTAAAGATATAGGCTACCTTCCACCGCACACTCTGGAACAGGCTGTTCCAGCCGAGCAACTCGCCCGTGAGCAGCGGAGAACTCGCCGCCTTCCGTGAGTAAACCTGCAACATGCAATACAGCTCTGCTGTTGGGGGTTGCCGTCACTTCGCGGTGGATCATGACTGGCAGGAAGCGCATGGACTTGTGTTATGACCTTCGCCCAGTGACGTATTGGCTCTCACCCCCAGTCCCTATTCAACCGTGCTCCGAGCATTACTGCTGAGTACTCGCGTGTTCGCATACTCAAACTCATGGATTTGGAACAGCCTGCTCTGGAATATCGTGCTGTCCAGTTAACGTATTAGATAACCTCACCGCATTGCATGGATGTTGTAGAAGTTGCCTATCTCACGGCGTTTGATGTCAAGAATCAGAGGACTCGAGCGAAATAATACTGTAAACAGTGCACCTATGGTATTTGCAAACTTTGTTTCTATTCAGCGGCGGATCGTCCAAATGAAGCTGGGAGTTCTGAGAGACAGTATGTTAATCTGCTACTCCACATACAAGGTACAGGCTATTGGTCTTACGTTACCAACGCATAGCACTACAAAATGACTGACTGCGTGGCGCAGTGGTAACGTTCTCGTCTGCTGTTCCCAAGATTGCAGGATCGAATCCTGGCGCAGTACGTTGGCGAGGAAGCCGTGTCATATTTACTCCAACGATAAAGATCCCCTACGGTGCAAAATTATGGTGGCTGACCCAATGCCCAGTAAACTGAGAGCGATCAAGGGAACTACTCCCGTGTGGCGGAGCTCTTTCCGGTCACAGAGGGAGTCCGTCATTTTGTGTAGGCAAAGGACAGGTCATACAAGATCCACGCACTCGTACCTGATAAGGAGGGAAGACCCCCTCTTCGTATCTGTGGCCCACATTTAACCGAGTGTGTGGATCTCGCTGACTTACGAAGAAACCTTGGCTTGCAGATGACACTCAAACTTATATTAGCCGATGAAATGATGGCTGCTGATCACGTCATCCGCTTAATAAGTGAGAGTGGGTTAGGGACAGCAATCTAAATTTTCCAGTGTGCATTGACTCAAAAATTTGTTCTTTTTTGAATTGTGATTTCTTTGTTTATTATTATAACTATTAGTTTCATTTATTTTTGGTTTTATTAATTTTCGATTTTTTTCATATTTAGATTAATTTCATTCCAAATTTGTATACTTTAATCTGTGTTAAGAGGGGCAGAGGACCTCGTAATTACGCCCCTTAAAACAACAATAACTAACTAACTAAATAACTAACTAAATTATGGCACCCTAGCGACTCTAAACACCGCATTGCGTAAAAGTGACGTAAAACCAATAACATTATTATTATCATCACAATGGGCCATTTTTATCCCCCAACATTACTCGCTCAAACATTCAAGCGCTAATCGCCTTCCCATATTACGATGAGCTGCTGCTGGTTTTGTTGTTGTTGTTAATTCATTTTTAGGGTCTTGGGATAGCTTGGCCATCAGTTCTGTGTACTTGAGAATGAGTTGAACTTGTCTGATAACCTGTGTTTATGTGGTGAATTTAGTACTGTATTAGGGACAGGGAGAGGGTGGGTGCCCCGGAACTTGGAATAAGGTAGTAGTCTACTGCACCGTCATTTCCCTAGAAGGAGTGTGGGGATAACACACACTTTTTTCATATTTACTTTTTTTCTGTTTTTTTCAATTTGTTTCCAGTTGTTTGGTTTCTTTGTTCATGAAGACGTCATAAACACCCAGTCCCCCAGCCAGAGGAATTAACCGCAGGAGAGTTAATTCTCCATGGCCCGGCCGGGAATCGAACCCGGGACTCCTCGGGACAAAGCCTAGCACGCTAACCAATTAGCCACGGAGCCGGACCACACTCGGGACAGCCGCTGTTAGTGGCGAGATTAGAATACCAATCTCAGGACTTGCCACAGCTTCTTCTTGCGATCGTACTGATTGATTTAAGTCGCCTCCGTAGCGTAGCGGTGAGTGTGGTTAGCTGCCGCCCCGGAGGTCCTGGGTTCGATTCTCGGCTCTGCCACGAAATTTGAAAAGTAGTATGAGGACTGGAACAGGGTCCAAATGAGTAGAGGGGGTTCGATTCACACCTCAGCCATCCTAGAAGTGGTTTTCCGTGATTTCCCAATTCATCTTCGGGCTAATGCCGGGATGGTGCCTACTGTAAGGCCACTGACGACTCCTTCCCTCTTCCTTGCCTATCCATCCTAACCTTCCAATCCCATCCCTCATGAGGCCCCTGTTCGCTTTGCAAGTGAGGCCGCCTGGGTGGAGTGCTGATCACACCTCCCCAGTTGTATCCACCCTGACCAGATGTTCCAAGCTCCAGGACACTGCCCATAGAGGCGGTAGTGGTGAGTTCCCACGCTGAGTGCGTGGGAAACACCAACCTAGAGGGTAAATTGACTGAAAATTTAAAAAAAACCTGATTGATTTAACACGCTTGGCTACGCCGCGGGGTTGCCGGTTTATATTGATGTCCATCAACACCTCATCCGTTTTAACCCTTTATGGGGTAGTGGTCTCCATATTAACCACCTTTTCTAAAGATAGTTTATGCTTTCAAAGAAGCTAATGGTTGAATCTTTCATCCAAATTTCGGAGAATTTTCATGCTGAAGTGCTAGTATTAATAAAATTCAAATAGTATGTCCGTACCTACTTGACGTAATGTGATGGATAAAATGAAGAAAATATAAAACAACAATTAAAGTGTAAAATAAAATATAAATAGAAATAAAAAACATAAAATAAAATTACAATAATAAAAGAAATATAAAATAAATAAACATAACTATAAATAAATTATGAAAATAATTGTAAAAATCAATTTGAAATAAAAATATCAACATTAAATCTATAAAAACACAATTTAAAATAAATATATGAACATCAAAATTAGAGGAACAAAAAATATCATTAATAAAGACATTACTGCACAGTAATACGATCGGAGACTTTAAATGGTGCCGAATGCCTTGCTATGAGTAGAAAGGGTATGATCGAGAAGCTAGAAATAAGAGAAAGGCAGTTCTTGAGAAAAATCCTTGGTCCAATCAAAGAAAATTGTGAGTTCAGATGACGACACAATCATGAACTCTACTCTCACGTAGAAAAGATCACGGACACCATTCGTAAGAAAAGGATAGTTTTCTATGGCCACATTGCTCGTATGAGTTCTACAAGGTTGAACAATAAAATCTTCAGTTTTCTCCTTAACAAGAAAACCAAGACGGCGTGGTTCACCGAAGTAGAAAAAGACTTGCGTGAAGTGGGAATAACCCTGGAGGATATCCAGAAACGTGTTCCACTAAAGTAGAAACTCCAAGAACATCATGGATTCCAAGAAAAGCCAGAACTAAAAACTGGCAAGACATGGACTGAAGCGAGGAAGGAAGAGCATAGGAAACGAATGCGGGAATACTGGGCCAACGTTAAAGCCCAGGCGCAAAGCCACGGACAAGGGCAGTTGAAATAGCGTTGTCCCTGGATGGCCGAAACGACAGCAAGAAGAAGAAGAAGAAATGAAATGAAAATCCACAGCCTACTTCCAGTCGATTGACCGGCTCAGAGGATGGAATGAATGAAGCTTCCATCTAGCGATAGGATATGAACTGTGCCAGCGGACGAAGCCTGTCGCACTCCCCTGGGGGCAATCATTAAATGAATGACAGATGAAATGAAATCATAGTGGAGAGTGTTGCTGGAATGAAATTGTGACAGGGAAAACTGCAGTACCCGGAAGAAAACCTGTGTGCCTCCGCTTTGTACAGCACAAATCTCACATGGAGCGACCGGGATATGAAACACGGACCCAGCGGTGAGAGGCTGTCGTGCTGTCGCCTAAGCCACATTAATAATCAATAATAATAATTATTAAAATAAATTAAAATGTAAAAACACATACAATTAAACAAGAAGTTTCGTAACGAACCAAAGAGCCTACTTTTCTTAACATTTTAGATTCATGCCAATTAGAATAATGACGAAATTAAGTTGGTAATATCGAAATTTCTAGTTATTTCGAAATATTCCTGGTATAATGTAGCATAATAGAGCACTACAGTTGGCAGCCCTGGTGACTTAGTTCCATATCTTAATGAACATAATACAAAATTTGGTTGGACGTTACATGCAGTTAGACATTAGATCTATCAGCGCGCGTAAAATCATGTTGGCAACAATGGCATGCATGAGGCTGTCAGAAATAATCTGAAATATTATGATTTCTTGTGCCAATTTTGGATGAAATCCATTTGATAGTATAGAAGTTACGTCTGTTATAAATTGAACCTATCAGCAGCCTTAGAATCATGTTGGTAGCACTAACGTACTTCAAATTAATCTAGAATGTCAGGTACTATACCTGTGCATAGTTTAAAGCTGTCGGTTGCATACTTTATGATATACTGTATTGGTATTTTGATTTAAAAAACATAGAGATAGCATTTATTAACAGATGGCAGCCCTGGTGGTTTATATGAATACGCTCAGTCATATCTGTTTATGTACGCATACTACATACGAAATTTGGTTGAAATCCAATTGATAGTGCAGAAGTTATATGCATTTAAAAATTGGACATATCAGCAGGCCTAGAATCATTTTGGGAACACTGCCATGTATGGCCTCCTGGAAATTAAACTGAAATATTATTATCTATAAGTGTGCCAATTTTGAAATAGTTCCCATGTATACCTTCCAAGATATGCAACATGGAGCTCAAATTTCAATTGCGGTTTTTCAGCAGTTGGTAGCACTAACATCATTTTCAAATATGGGATTGAGATATTCAGGTATAGATCTTTACTCATACCAAATTTGGTTTTGATTCCTGCAGCCGTTTAGGAGTTGATAGGGGACACACACACACACAGACAGACACACATTTTCCCGGATCTATCTCATATGTCTACTTTTTCCTAATTTTTGCAAAATGTGAAAAGTAGGCTAAAAATAGGTTTGCCCTATAATGGGGTTAATCAAGTAGATTTTTCGCGTAATAATGTAAGGGGGTTCTATTATTTGTTTCATTTGTTTGTGGCAGGCACTGCTGAATATGCATGACTTCGTGAGAGGACGGGATTACTCCTAGTGCCCGAGGGCTGAGGCTGGATGACCTCTGACAGGGATGTAATCACCGCTAATAGAACGCCTCTGCGGCGCTACCCACGGCGGTGTGTTCCATTTGGAACTTAAAATATTGTCGCTCCTTTTGATGCGTGTAAGATAATCATATTAAGACTCAACACTGCCCTCTATGTCTATTACCAGCAACTACACCTCATGACCATACATCCTTTTGTATAAATGGAAACCCCGCGACGGGGATGCAGCAGCAAACTCAGCGGTTCGAATCCCGGAGCACCTCTCCATGTCCGTGTCATGGCTGTCACCGTCCGGTTTCGATTTCCGGCTCTGCCAAGAATTGTTGTTTTATTTGAAGGGCTTACGGCTTAGACATCATGGCCATTTAGTCCCGTGTCTGTTGTATGTACTGTATGTGTAGAATTTGTTGGATAACCTTTGTTATTCTGGTGTCTGTAGTAGTGTGGTGGCTTCGGTGGCGTAGTTGGTAGCATACTGAGCTTCTATGCCCAATATCGCGGTTTCAAACATGACGGAAGTCGTCGGATTTTTTAAGAGCGTTAAAAATCCCTCAGTATGCCTTTTTTCGGAGGAGAAGTAAAGCCAGCGGTCCCATGTAATGGATTTATGGCATGCAAAAGAACCTTCCACTAATTACACTTGTGCGAAGCTAAATTATAGGTTAGATTTGACTAACGCTCTTAGGTTCAAACGTTCGTCGCCAGGAGCCGACTGCGGTGGCATTTAGTAACCAAGTTCAGAACTAGTTGTCGATGACGCTGGCGTTTGGTAGCAAAGTAGGAACTACTTGAAAATTGAATGTCTGCAGTCCCTACTTGAATAAAAAACAGATAACACACACGAATACAACCATCACAATTAACACCGGTTATCAGAAAAATTCTCCACACATCCAAAGTTCACGGGGCTACATGACCGCGTTGTCGCAGCCCCTAAACTGAGGAACCAACCAACCTCTGTAGTAGTGTGTGTATTTGTAATTCAGGTGAGGATATGGAAGGAAACGGAATTGCCCTTAAGTTAGGAACCATCTCATCATTAGACTGTATTATAAATGGAGGAAATCACAAAAAGCTGCAGTAGTTCTGAGTTCTCAGAGGTGCAGAGGTGAGAACCGAACAACTACACCAAGAGGTGGTCCATGTGTAAAGCCTTGGAGCTGTAAATTGCTGGGCTGAAGGTCTACTGGCCCCTCACGATGCCTATCGTCGCTCGTACGGCTATGGACGCAGGTTGGGAGACAAACAGAGCACTAATTAGAAAAGAGTCGTCTCATTCATGATGTGAGGGAGTGTTATGGATTGCTGAACAACACGTCCCGATTCTCAGGAGACCAGCGCACATGAAGACAGAGCGAGCCTGCATTCCCTCCCAGACATATTGTACTTCATACTGACGAATTAGAGGGAAATTTAAAGTGGGCGTGAATATTCAAGGAGAAATAATTTCAACTTTGAGATTTGCTGATGACATCGTCATGTTGGCCGACGCGCCTCAGGATTTAAATGAGTTTTTGAAAGGTATGGACTCCGTCTTGAGGAAAGAATTCATGATGAAAATTAATAAATGTAAAACAAAAATATTGGAATGCAGCCGAAATAAATCAGAAACCTCTATGGACATCAAATTGGTAGGGGAGAAACTAAAGGAAGTAGGAGACTTCTGTTACTTAGGAAGCAAAATAACAAGTGATGGACGAAGCACAGAGGATATAAAAAGTAGGTTGGCTCAGGCAAGGAAAGCATTTCTACAGAAAAAGAATCTGTTGACATCGAATATAGATTAGGTATTAGGAAGACATTTTCGAAAACCTTTGTCTGGAGAGTCGCACTCTCTGGAAGTGAGACTTGGACTATTGGTGCAGCAGAAAAGAGGAGAATTGAAGCGTTTGAAATGTGGTGTTACAGGAGAATGATGCAGATCAGATGGGTAGATAGGGTTACAAACGAAGAGGTATTAAGACGAGTGGGAGAGGAGAGATGTTTCTGGCGAATGCTAATGAAGAGAAGAGATAGGTTGGTAGGACACATACTAAGACACCCAGGTATAGCAAGCTTATTTATGGAAGGAAGGGTCGAGGACAAGAGCTGTAGTGGTAGACTAAGGCTAGAATATGTTAAACAGATTGCCTCGGATGTAGGGTGTGGTAGCTATGTAGAGATGAAACGATTAGCTCAGGATAGGGAAGCATGGAGAGCTGCACCAAACCAGTCAAAAGACTGAAGACTCAAACAACTGACGGACGAAAAGAAAATTCTCAATTCCCGAGTCATAAAAGATGTATTGTTTCATTTAAGGGACTTGGACATCGTAGTCATTTAGCCCCGTATATTCTGGGTGGTTTATTTATTTCATCGTATGGTGATTATAACAAGAAATTCTTAAGTCCAGCTCCAAGTTTTTCAACCATATTACAGCACTTTCTGAAAGATGAAACAGGTCGCTGGGGCTTCCGGAGTAGGTATGAAGAGGGCAGCGCAGGATGACATGGTCTATGGTCTGCTCCTCTTCACTGCATTCACACATTGGAGAATCCATCCAGCCCCACTTTAGGCGCAAAATTGCAGCGTCCATGCCCAGTTCTCAGTCTGTTGAGGCGACACCATAGTTTTCTTGGGAGGTCGAATCCATTCATTTTCCGAGTTGGATTTAGCTCATGAGCATTAGTACCAGATGTTGAATTTCACTACTCTTCCCGCTAGCTCCAGTTTAGGTTAAAATTGTCCCTGGGTGTGTGATGGCTGTATTAGTGTGTGTATTCGTAATTCAACTGAGGATTGCAAAGGAAGCAGCCTTGGTCTGTCTCGGCGCACTACAGTCACAGGTGGGTGACGTTTTCCAATGGGGTCGGTGATGCGATGGACATCTTTGTGTCGGATGCTTTCTACGCCAAGAGAGGAGCTAACGAGAGATTAAAGAATGATTATGGTGAATGGAACTGGGCAAGGCTGTGGAAGGAGCGGCCGTGGCCTGTCAGAAGGTACCGTCCGAACATATTTTGTCTGGAGTTGAAAATGCAAACCACGGAAAACTAGTTCAAAGACGGTCAACGGTGGGGCTCGAACCCACGTCAACTGAGTCCGCGGAGAGCGTAGCTACCTCTGTCGGTCCATGAGAACTGAATTCACATAATTTTATTTAGAAGAGAGAAAATATTAAACTTGTTGGAGAAAGTAGTTTTTCATAATTCTAGTACATGGTGGCGCAGCGGTCGAGCTGTTTGCCTCTTACCAAGATGGACCGGGTTCAATTCCCGATCAATGCTTGTGAGATTTTCGAAGTGAAATGCCATATCCCATGTTTCGAATTCCAGGTAAAAAGGGGGTCCCGTTGATCATTATCGCAATATTAACGGTCACTTAAAACTCCAAGCCTTCTTCTTTCATAATTTTAAATTAGCAACTCTGGGTGAAATACCCAGCACTGGTGGGAGACACGCTGTGGCTCCAAACTGTGCGTTACAGCCATAGAGAAGGTGGGCGTGATCGAACTTCCTGCCATTACTGGAATCATGGATTGTGCTTCTGTTCTCATGCATCAAGGAAATTACAACTTAGTCTGGGTCAATTATTTAAGCCCTACAAACGTGGCAAGTTGTTCCAAAAATACTCTTGCCACGACCACTTCACGAGGGCATTTTCTTGATCAAAACAAGCTTCACCATTATCACAATCAGAGAAGCCTCACACATCTTTCAGAGGAACTCTCTAACCTTCGAAATACGAGAGCTATCTTTTTCAACATCCAATGGGCAATATAAAAATAACAGAGTGACATACGAGTCGTCCAGTTCCAAAACTTGTTTAATCCACTTGTGAATAAGAATCATTTTCATGAGAAACGTTCTCTGGGCTTTGCCTCGCGTATCTTTTGTGTTTGTTGTTTTCTACCTTTTTCTTTTTGCTTGGGTTTTGGTTTTGTGTTTGCTTTATGCTTGCTTCTGAATTTTACTTTTTTCTTTCTTGGTTTTGGATTTGTGATTGTTTTCTGCTTTTGCTTTTTTGTATTTTGCCTTTTGGTTTGTGTTTCTTGTTTTTTGTTGTCTGCTTTTGTTTTTGAATTTTGCTTTTTGCATCGTGTCTTTTGTTTTTGGTTTTCTGGAAAACAAAACAAAACAAAATAAACAAAAATCTAAATAAAACAAAATAAAATATAAAAATAAAAAAATAAATTAAAAAAATTAAAAGTAAATCAAACGAAATTAAATAAAACAAAACAAAATAAGCAAAACAAAATTAGAATAAAACAACATAAAATAAAATAAAATAAAATAAAATAAAACAAAAAAAAATTGAATAATTAATTTTACGACGTGATCCTTATTCACAAGTGGATTAAACGAGTTTTGCAACTGGACGACTCATATCAAACTGATTTTATTACTAAATGTTTGTTTGTTTTGTACTAATGTTTCAATATAATCGCCAAAACGATTGAAACATTTGTCGTATCATTACACAAGCTTTCGAATGCCCTCTACAAAGAATTCTGACGCCACTGAGGGGAGTAGGTCTGGACAGTCTCTTGAAGTTTTCCATTTTTGGCGAGGCCTTGCTGCCGAACCATACCTTCAATTCTCGAAAAGATTGAAAATCATTTACGACCGCACAGTGCCAACGTTACGGTAGACTTTCTCAAGAATTCAAGTGGGAAGTTTTCGACCATTCGCCGATTAGTCCAAACCAGCACTGAATGGTTCTCATCTTTTTCTAGAATTGAAGGTATGGTTGGGTGGCAACGCCTCGCCAAAAAGGAAACACTTCAGGAGACTGTCCAGACGTACCCCCCTCAGTGATGGCAGAATATTTTGCCGAGGGCATTGGAAAGCTGGTGTAACGATACGACAAATGTTTCAATCGTTTTGTCGATTACTGTATGTTGAAACATGAGTACAAAACAAGAACATTTAGAAATAAAAAGTTTGGTATGTCAATCTGTTATTTTTATACAGTCCATCGGACGTTGAAAATAAAATAGCCCTCGTATAAAGCACCGGCAGATATAGAAGACCGATGATGATGATGATAATTGTTGTTTTAAGGGGCCTAACATCTAGGCTATCGGCCCCTGGTGGTTTGGGTGATCGTGAAGATGATAATGTTACGGCTGTGCAGTTGCTTCATCACCTCGCTGCGTGATTCACAAACCGCCTCGGGCTGCCCCCTGCCCCTGTGTTAACCAGCGGTTTGCGCAACAAGAAGACAGGCAGTAACAAAGAGACCGTCTCGAATCTTCGCGGCCCACCCGGTAATGGAATTCTCGAGTAACCGTGAATTCTGGTCTGCTCTGGAAACATCCATTGAGTCACCAGCCCCGCTAGGGTATAAAGCGACCTGGACAGCGAGGGACGGGACTCTGTGTTTTGGGAGTGTGTTTTCCAGTGCGATAGAGGTGTTACAGCGACGTGCGAATTGCGAAACGATGTGTATTCAAGAACAGTGAGTGACAGACTGTGGCTTATGAACTTGAGGAAGAGTTGTTGTTATTTCTAGCGAGGACACCGGCCTCATTAGCGAGGGATTAACTGCATGAGCAAGTGAAAGGGTGAGTGTCCTCTATAAGTGGACACTAATAGTGACTAGTAGTCTTTTATGAAGTGAGACTTAGTGTGCCTATTGTGTAGTGTATATTTCTGACCTGCAATAAAGCTAATATTTCTTTAAAGGACCATTTGTGTTGTGCTTTACCTACTGTGATCCAATTAACGAACTAGCTACTAGGGGTAGCACGTATCAATAATGAACTGTGAACTACAACTAAAACTAACTACTAACTTATTTACTAGAAGAATAGGCTAAATGGAAAACAAAAGGAGAATAAGGAAAATAAAGAACAGGAGGAAAAGAAATGCCATCAACCGTCGAAGAATGACGATTGAGGGACTTGGAAGGAAGGAGAGCCATGAAAGGCAGATAGAAAAGTGAAAGAGGGTCCGCCCCAGAGGTAATGAATAAAAGGGGGAAAACCGGACCCAGCTCGGGAATCCCTCGGGGTCGCCAACTCCCGAACTCAACAGCTGTGAGCCCCTGAGGGTGTAGCAATATCAGGGGTGCACCAGAAGTGGTGGGGCTACATACACCCTTCCTCCTTGAGGGCCTTGAGCAGAAGGCAGGAGATAACATGAAAAGACAAAGAAGGCTGACCCCTCGCAGAAGGAGGGGCCGGAAGAGAACAAGAGTTGACCAAATGAGGTCGACAGGAAAGAAGACGGAGAGGAGCCCGGCACAAGTAAGTGGAAGCAATGCCGGACTTAGCTGGGGCCCCGTGCTCGCCAACCCACATCCCACTAGATGTGAGCCCCTGGGGGGAAATATAGAAGACCACTCATAGTTCACTTCCTAATTGAGAGAAATAGCTAACCAACCATATAGAGGCAGACGACCGCGCTGTTCTACTCCTGTCATGTTTTATGTCGCCGTCATCTTGTCGAAAACTTAATGGCGGCCACCCAATGTTGAAAGCTTAAATCAAATTACGACCAACTTAATCATCTGATCTCTACCAATTTTTGCAACATTATGCCTTTATGTATGAAGCATCTTTTGACCAAACTACATGGTCATCATCCCAATAGATTGAGATAGCGGCCATGTATGTGGGCAAATCAATTCCCCTATCAATTCAAACACGGTGAAACCGAATTGAACGAAATTTGGTACAGAGGTAGCACTCGTAAATGACACCTCAGTGTGATGTTTTATATCACAGCCATCTTGACGGAAACGTAATGGTGGCCACCCAAATGTTGAAAGCTTAAATCAAATTACGACCAACCTAATCATCTGATCTCAACTAAATTTTGCAACAACATAAGTTATATTTATGTGAGAAGCGTTCTTTGACCAAGCTACAAGGTCATCAGTCTAATAGTTTGAATATGGCGGCCATGCATATGTGCAAATCGATTCCCCCTAGTTAAAACTGAATTGAACGAAATTTGGTACAGAGGTAGCACTAGCAAAGGGCACCTCACTACCATGTTTTATATAGCCTCCATCTTGACGGAAACGGAATGGCGGCCACCCAAATGTTAAAAGCTAAAATCAAATGACGACCAACCTAATCATTTGATCTCTACCAAATTTTGCAACATACCCTTTTGTGGGAAGCATCTTTTGACTGAACTACAAGGTCATCTTCCCTATAATTTGTAGATAGTGCCCATGTACTGTATGTGCAAATCGATTCACCATATCAATTCAAACACGGTGAAACCGAATTGAATGAAATTTTGTACAGAGGTAGCACTAGCAAAGGACACCTCATATTCATGTTCATGTGTAATATCCGTATAACACGTTGTATTTCAACTAAGCTACTACAACTAACATTCTATTATACTCCTTGAAAAGGACAAAGAGTTATAACAATACCCATGCATTTAGGAAAAGTAGGCTATATGTTCTTTACTGAACATCTTGTTTATTTATTTATTTATTTATTTATTTATTGGTGGCTTTATTGTGGCGATGTTAGGGCTCTAGGTCCTCTCTTACACTTAACAATACACAATGCAACTTACATGAATACTCATATGTTATTCTTAACGGGGAGCGTGGTGGCGCAACGGTCTAGCTGTTGGATCGGGTTCGATTCCCGGTCAATGCATGTGAGATTTTCGAAGTGAAATGCCATGTCCTGTGGTTCGGATTCCACGTTAAAAGGTGGTCCCGTGGCTCATGACGGGCACGTAAAACTAAAAGCTTCCTTCCTTTTGTTATTCTTAACCTACCAAACATAAATACTAGGAATACTTAAATACTAGATTTTAAGTGGCAACTGTGTGATATTAACTAAGCTATACAAATTACATACCGTACATGGAGTTTATATTGTAGTATCTGGGGGATAACCGTAATTCGGGGAGTTACAGGACATAGTAATATGAAGCAACTCACACTCAAGAAGTTAACAACGATCTCCAAATTAGTGTCAATGGACCCACAGAATTTTCTAGGTCCTCATTGAAGCATTTTATTTTTAACTAGCTGTACCCGGCATGCGTTGCAATGCCAATCAAAGAAAGTGTTGGCGTTGTAATTTTGTTGAAGTGCTTTTCGATTCCCAATATTTATTTATTTATTTTCCGTTAACCACCTCTAAACTATTGTAAAATTGATTTACTATCTCAAAAAAAAAAAAAAAAAAAGTCCTCTCGGCACGCCGGAAGGCGGCGGTAGATTTCACCGGACAAACTTGGGGATAGGCGAAAATAGGCAGAATATGCAGGTTTTCGTAGAAGGATCAGACCTCAGTTATTGCGAGGAAGTATTTTATAAATAGAGCTTAATTAACTTTGTTTTTCGTCATTTTATGCATATTTTAAACATTTTATTGTCTTATGGGGACGGTAACCTTCTTGTCTTTTGGGGTCCATTTTTAGCCTACTTTTCACATTTTGCAAAAATGAGGAAAAAGTAGACTTATGAGATCGGGCAAATGTGTGAGTGTCTGTCTGTCTGTCTGTCTGTCCTTATGTCTGTCTGTCTGTCTGTCTGGCTGTGTGTGTGTCCCCCACTATCAACTCCTAAACCGCTGCACCAATCGAAACAAAATTTGGTAGGAGTAAAGATCTATACCTGAATATCTCACGGCCATATTTGAAAATGATGTCAGTGCTACCAACAGCTGAAAAATCGCAATTGAAATTTGAGCTCCATGTTCGATATCTTGGAAGGTATGAATGTGAGCTATTTCAAAATTGGCACATGTATAGATAATAATATTGCAGTTTAATTTCCAGGAAGCCATAGATTGGCAGTGTTGCCAAAATGATTATAAGCCTGCTGATAGGTCCAAATTTTACATGCATATAACTTCTACACTATCAATTGGATTTCAACCAAATTTCGTATGTGCTATGTGTACATAAACGGAGATGACTGAGCGTATTCTTAAGACCCACCAGGGCTGCCAACTGTTAATAAATGTTTATCCAAATACCCATATATCAGAAAGTATGCAAGCCGACAGCTTTAAACTATGCACACGTATAGTACCTGACATTATATATTAATTTGGAGTAACTTATATACGTCAGTGCTACCAACATGATTCTAAGCCTGCTGAGAGGTACACATTTAAATACATGTAACTTCTATACTATCATTTGGATTTCAACCAAATTTCGTGTGTGCTATGTGTACCATAACATATATGACTATGCCTATTCTTAAGAGTAACCAGGGCTGCCAACTGTTAATAAATACTGTCTCTATTTTTGTTACCGTAATATCAATATATCAGAAAGTATACAAGCCAATTGCTCTAAACTTTGCACACGTGTACCACCTGCATTCTAGATTAAATTGGAGTAACTATTATAGGCCTACGCTAGTGCTGCCAACATGATTCTAGGCCTGCTGATAGGTCCAATATTAAAATTCATGTAACTTCTATTCTAACTAATGGATTTCATTCATAATTGACACAACAATAGATCGGATTATTTCAGATTATTTCTGACCAATACATGTATGTCATTGTTGCCAACATGATTTTACGCGCGTTGTTAGATCCAATGTTTAACTGCATGTAACGTCCATGCTATCCATTGGACTTCAACCAAATTTTGTATTCTGTACCTTAAGAGATGGAACTAAGAATATATTCAGTCACCAGGGCTGCCAACTGTAGTTCTCTATTAAGCTACATTATGCCAGGTAAACAGTAGGCCTATTTCGAACTAATTAGAAATTTCGATATTACCAACTTAATTTCGTCATTATTCTAGATAGATCCATATAGATTAATCATTGGCATGAATCTTAAATTTTAAGAAAAGTAGGCTCTTTAGTTCGTCACGGAACTTCTTGTTATACTTGTGGTCCTTATGCAAGGTTTCGACACTGATGTGTAATTATGTAACGGTCTGTTACTTCTTCACGCAAAATTATATCTCCCGCTGAGATTTTGGTTGGTTCCTCAGTTTAGAGGCTGCGACAACGCGGTCATCTAACCCCGTGTACTTTGGGTGAATGTAGAATCTGTCTGATAAACGGTGTGAATTGTGATGGCTGTATTAGTCTGTAATTCAGGTAAGAACTGCAGACGGTCAATTTCAAGCAGTAGTTCCTAATGTTGCTACCAGATACTACCATCAACGACACCTAGCTGTGAACTTGGCTACTAGATGCCACCGCAACCTGCAACTCGCAACGAACGTTGGAACTTCCCCTCCAAAGGAAAGCATACTGAGGGATTTTTAGCGCTCTTAGAAAATCCGGCGACTTCGGCCGGCTTTGAACTCGCGACCTTGGGCATAGAAGTTCAGCATGCTACCAGTTACGTCACCGAAGCCGCATCACACTTAGTCAGATGGAAATCTGAATCTGATCTCGTGCAAGTGCGTTGTCATGGCAACGTCTGATGGCTCATCCCTCATCAATTTAGTAGTGTTGCCATGGCAACCTCTGATAGCTCTTGGCATTTTCTTATAATTCCGAAATCATTTTTCTCATCCCTTGGCGTAATGGTGGGTCATATCAAAAATTCTTTCAGACAAAAGTTTTAGGTAATTTTTAGGGGAATATTGTCGATTTTGTACGGTTTTGATATTGTGCCTATTAAGAGACATATGTTTAATGTTTCCCGAAAAACCCACTTTTTCCCACCCCTTTAGTCAATGGTTGGTGCTATAAAAAAAACTCTTCAAACATAAACTTTTGGGCTTTATCCGACACATAGTATGAACTTTGAACGGATTCGATATTTCACATATTAAGAGAGTTATAGCAATATTTCTCTTTTTCGAAAAAAAGCCCCCCATTTTCACCCCCTTCGACCGATTTAGCCCAGTAACGAACTCGACCGAGATTTTATAGGTAACATATTCGGTAAAAAATTCAAAGTGATTGGTGCAAAATTACGACAGTTATCGTGTCCACAAGAAACTGATATACATATATATATATACATGTATATACATTTATATATACATACATAAATTATATATAAACTTTTGAACTGACGGTGGTTTTGGGGTCTGGGGGTTGTGAAACGCGAAGATATGTCGAAATTTTCCGGAAGTCGAAACATGGTACCCATTGAAATAGTTAGCTTTCTAATGAAATCTACCTAAAAATATGGGAGCGTGCTCAACAACTCACCAAAGTTTTATCACAATCAGATGAATGGTATATGAACGCAAACGGGAGTTGGTTGAAACGATTTACGCGCTGTCGCTCATTAGTTGAATCTACTCGTGCGCTACCAATTGTAAAATGGATTTACTAAATCAGAAATATTTGAGGGAGTGGAAACAACATTTCTCTAACTTTCATTGCAATCGCATGAATGGTATATGAACGCATACGATTTTTTTTAAATGATACGCGCACCTTTGCTCATTTGTTAAATCTACTCGTGCGCTACCAATTGTAAAAAGGATTTACTAAGTCAGAAACCTTTCCTGGAGTGTGCACAACTAATTCAACCAAAGATTCATAGCAATCGGATGAATGGTATTTGAACGCTTCGGGACTTTGTTTAAGCGATTCACGTGCCGTCGATCATTTGTTGAGTCTACTTGTGCGATACCTATTGTAAAGTGGATGTACTAAACCAGAAACCTTCCCTGAAGTGTACACAACATCTCACCCAAGTTTCATCGCTATCGGACGAATGGTATATGAACGCATTCGGGACTTTGTTGAAACGCTTCTCGCGTCTTCGCTCATTTGTTGAATCTACTTGTGCGCTACCTAATGTAAAGTGCATTTACTAACCCAGAAATCTTCCCTGAAGTGTACACAACATCTCACCCAAGTTTCATCGCTATCAGACGATTAGTATATGAACGCATACGGGACTTTGTTGAATCGCTTGACCCATCGTCGCTCATTTGTTGTATCTACTCGTGCCCTACCTATTGTTAATTGGATTTACTAAGCTAGAAACCTTCCCTGAAGTGTACACAACAACACACCCAATTTTCATTGCTATGGGACGAATGGTATGTGAACGCATACAGGACTTTGTTGAAACGCTTCGCCCGTCGTCGCTCATTTGTTGAATCTACTCGTGCGCTACCTATTGTTAAGTGGATTTACTAAGCCTGAAACCTTACCTAAAGTGTACAGAACATCTCACCCAAGTTTCATCGCAATGGGTTGAATGGTATATGAACGCATGTGGGACTTTCTTTAAACAAACGCACGCCATTTTGTTGAAGCTACTCGCGCGCCATCTATTTTAAATTGGATTTACTACGTCTATAACTTTTCCGGGACTGTGTACAACAACTCGCCAAAATTTGATCGCAATCGGATGAATTGTATATGAACGCATCGCCATTACGCATTTGTTTAAACTACTCGCACGCTATCTATTTTGAAATGGATTAACTATGCCTATAAATCTCCAGGAAGTGTGTACAACAACTCACCAAAATTTGATCGCAATCGGATGAATGGTTTATGAACGCATAAAAGACGAACAGACAGACATTTCTTTTTATATATATAAGATTAAAAACTAGATTAATTTATAAACAACATCCCTCCCCTTAAGGAAAGAGAGAAAGCTTATTGACTCGCTTGGTGTGATTTAAAATTATCTGGGGCTAGGCTCAGTTTGAAAGAAGCTATATTTAGCTGGGAAAATGCTAGACTGGCAACCCTGGAAGGACGGAGTTATACGTTGTCATGACAACCAAAAGGCGACAACAATACATCACCACGCAGGGTCATTATTTAATTGAAGAAAAGTTTATTTAGCTTATTAATTATTAGCAGTTCCTGTTTTTTTTCGTATTTTTCTTTTCATAATAGATTAAAAAGTGGGATTCTAACCCTCCAGTGACAATCCCCCCTGACTACGCCACTGCGAGGCCAAATTACTATGGTAAATGTAAATCCGATTAGAACCAAACTATGTATTTCTGATTCATATAAGCTAAAACAATGTATAGATTGCCTGTACCCTGCCCTGACAATGTGTTTTTGTGGCGTCCTAATCAGATCAGTCTTGACCGCCAATTGAGCTAACGCGGCTGGAAATTAATAAAATTATTGATTTCCAATACGGTAGATGATTTGCTGTGAAATAATTCCTTCTATTTAAGATGTTCATATGCCGTACTCACTCTCTCTCTTTTTGTAGATTTGTCCGCAGACAGGTTTCAACTGGACGTTCTCCACTTCTCCATTTCTGAGCATCTTCCTTCATTTGCCTGCAACTTCTTCCTCTCTTCACATCTGTTAACATTCCAAACCTTCTTCTTCCTCTCTCTCTTTTTCTTTCTACTCTTCCTTCCAGGATACTTTGTAGTAGACAATTCCTGCGTTGTATGTGATCCATCCAAGATTTTCTCCTCTTCTTTATCATCCTCACGAAACTCCTCTCCTGCCATTCTTAGTACCAACTCATTTCTCATTCTATCGATCCATTTCACTTTCTCCATAGGCCTAACCACATTTCAAACTTTCTAAATATTATTGTTCTTCCTGTCTGACTGTCCGTATTTCTGAACCATAAGACAGCACACTGCACACAAAACATTTCGCAAACCTCTTCCTAAGTTTGATCGGTATGCTTCTGGTTGTTAATAAGTCTTTCACTCTCCCGAAAGCTCTCTTTCCCATGGAGATTTTGCGTCTCACTTCTTCTGTACAACTCCAGCTGGAGATTATCGAGCTTCCTAAATACTGGATTGAAACACTACTCTTAACAAAGAAGAAAAGAAAAGGTGACAGATTTCATTATATGACAGGATAAGTTCCGACAGCAGACGTTTTACTTTCTTGAAGATTGATCTTTTAATGCCTATTGTCAAAAAGAAAATAAGATAAGATAGTTAGTTATTGTTGTTTTAAGGGGTGGAACTACGTAAGATAAGATAAACGCGCTTTAAATTAAAAAGCGTAAAAGAAATGCGTAAATGCATTCGATGTTGGCTTGTAAAATATTTCTTGTGGCACATTTGGCGAACAAATGAAAAAATACAACCAAGAATGATCTTGCAACGAAGACTCGGAAACAAATAAAATCTTCCATTTAAATGCACTGTATCTTAATTTGCAATAAAGAATTGTAGCTCTATTCAGCTTTGCCACAATAATTTAGCAACCTCTGTATATCTCGAATTTTAGACTGATAAAGAAAGGAGGACATTTGAATAATGTGGTTCAATTTGATAGAGGACAAGGCTGTGTATACTCTATGTATTAAACACTCGCTCATATATTATTTATATTGGAGCATTATTATTCCTTTATGATTTTTCAATCAGGATCGCGAACTAATCACACAAAAGGCTGTCAAAATGCAATATTTTCTATGGAACATCTGACAGATGACACACAACACACTCACTCGGTGATCAAACCTTCATCATTGATTAAAATCAGTAACGTATTACTCTCCTACGTATTCGTATTTGTGCCAATCGCACTTACGTTTTTCTTTTCTTCTTAGAATCAAAATCATGTTTGTTACACATTCGTTTTATCAATGACCATCCTGTAGATAATAAAGTAAATTAGAGTATCATAATATTTAAATTGTGAGTGACGTGCGTTAAAAGATATAGGCTACCTGTCGTATCAATCAAAAGAGGAAGGAGGGCCTTGAAGGCACAGCGGTTAAACTGCTTGCCTCCCATGAGTGTCAATCATGTACAGTGGTTTGCATTCCACATTCAGACGAGGGCACATATATTTGAATAATGTTCTATATTAGATTTTCCAGACAGAGGAATTAATTCTGAAACAGTCTGGTAACGATTCATTTTCATACCAGTATAGTTTGATGTAAACATATTCCTTGATTTTTAGCCTATATTAGCCTATTTTCATTTATGAAAAAATAGGCTTATGAGATCACCTTTTGTCCGTGTGTGTGTGCGTCGGCGTGTGTGTTCCGCCACTAATAAAATCTAAACCGGTCGAGCGATTTCAATGAAACTCGGTAAGGTCATAGTACTATTCCGGTCGACCCCGTCCGTGCCCTTCAAATTGTATTACGTTTCACCAATCCAACATGGTGGCTGTGCGAAATATTTCACCGGCATTCTATATATCCGAAACTATTACTTATATCTCTCTGAAATTTTTTACGGTGATAAAGGACTCGACTGGAAGTTCAACTATGTGACTTTCAAAAACCTGTTGACTACAAAACTATCATGGCGGTCAAGCGAAGTTGAAACATTTAAATAGACTTTTCTCGCGATTTAACCATCCAAACGCAGTGAAACTTGGTACAGCAAATGTTTATACACACTGTAATGCACTGGCATCTAATTTAGTTCAATTGTTTACATAACCTCAAGATGGCGGCTGTGCGAAATTTTAAAAAGTTTTTATTTCTTGTGTCCTAATCATGCGATCGAAGTCAACGTTTGAATAATGAACCTACGCAATAACCCTCATCTATAGTACATTGCTATAGGGCATACATATATAATTATCCAATTTTTGGCAATATAACAAAATAAATGTTGGACCTAAGATGCAATTAAAAGGTCCTCTTTCTTGAAATGCAGTTACGAGGGAAGTTTCAAAAATAAGTTACGTATTCCCCTCCAGGGATCCGTTATTGCTAACCTGACGTACACTATGAACTATGCACCTTGAACTATTTTTCGACATAATCGCCAACGATATTGGGACACTTGTAGCGTGCAATTAATTTGATTAAACCACTCTGGTAAAATCCTATGCCATGCAATGTCCTGTACTCGAGCAATATTGTTTTCATTCGTGGATGTGGAGGAACGCCCACTTAGATATTCATCCTCCACACTCTGAAACACTCTGCAACACCGGCGACTGACCATTTGACGAGACTTGACCGCTTCACCAAACACATTCTGTAGTCGTTCATGGATGACTGACACACTAGTCCCACGTGCCAATTCATACCAGATAACAGTACGCACTTCCATTGGCGACCATGTTGTGAGTACACATCTGTGGGCCATTGTGAGTTGTACTCAAATGATATCGGGCACGCCGGTCTGCTGCTCCTCTCTCATCGCCGGCGCATGCGCTGACGCTCCTTCTGTCGTTGAACCAACCACGGGTGTTTGTGTCACCTGGTGTGCCATCGGCTCATGTAATAAAATGACGAAAATTAGTTTTGGTATTTCCCTGCCTACCTGTTTACCATATGAGTCGTCCATTTGCAAAACTCGTTTAATCCACTTGTGAATAAGAATCGTGTCGTAAAATTAATTATTAAATTATTTTATTTTATTTTATTTAACTTTACTTTATTTTATTTTGTTTTAATCTAATTTTGTTTACGGTATTTTGTTTTATTTAATTTCGATTGATTTTGTTTTAAATTGTTTTGTTTAATTTTTCGTTTTATTTTTGTTTTGTTTTATTTTATTTTTTATATTTTATTTTATTTTGTTTTATTTAGATTTTTTGTTTATTTTGTTTTATTATAATTTGTTTTGTTTTCCAGAAGACACACACAAAACCAAAAACAAAAGACACGAAGCAAAAAGCAAAATTCAAAAACAAAAGCAGAAATAAAAAAAACAAGAATCACAAAGCAAAAAGCAAAATTCAAAAAAGCAAAAGCAGAAAACAAACACAAAACCAAAACCAAGAAAGAAAAGCAAAGAGTAAAATTGAAAAGCAAAATCACAAAGCAAACACAAAACCAAAAACAAGCAAAAATAAATGGTAGAAAACAACAAACACAAAAGATACGTGAGGCAAAGTTCAGAGAAACGTTTCTCATGAAAATGATTCTTATTCACAAGTGGATTAAACGAGTTTTGCAACTGGACGACTCATATCTTGATGAATGCAGTACATTTGCATTTGTCTGTTGGCACAGGCTAGGGTAAAATGTGGCTTTTCACCGATGTCTCAGTCTCATTCATGGCTGATTATATGGAAGCTGCTGAGGTCTGAGTGGTGCTGAGTAACGGCCTCAGGGCACAGCCAGTGCCTGTGTGAGTTGTGAAAGGTTCTGCTCATAGGATGATTAATACTGTACTGACTCAGTGAGGAAAGCAATGACAAACTACCTCATTCGTCACCTTGCCTAGTACGCCTCATTATAGTGCTGCCTTGTTTTGTGGATTTCTACCACATAACTTATGGTGGTGCTTTATGAGGATCCAACCAGCCTCCAGGCTGACTACCTAACAGACTTCCCTCGTGCATTGAAAAACAACCAAGGTAAGAGAGATTTTATCATTATCATGGGGAGATGGCTATGAACCTCCTTACTTAATGAAGTGTTTTTCGTGCAATGAAAACTAAACTTTCATGGGGATAATTAAAGAACAAGATGTTCAGTAAAGAACATATAGCCCACTATCTCCTAAATGCATGGGTATAGTTACAACTCTTTGTCCTTTTCAATGAGTATAATTGAATGTTGGTTGTAGTATCTTCTTGAAATACAACGTGCTATACGGATATCATACGTTGATTGATGGAATCCTCACCTGAATTATACATACACTAATCCAATCATCACAATAACACAGGGTATCAGACAAAATTCAGCACTCACCCAAGTACACGGGGCTGAATGACATTGATGGCCATGCATCTCAAATTAAACAACAACAACAACAACAACAACAGCTTCCTACCCAAATCCTTCCTCGTATAAAAGTACACACACTAGTATGCCTACAGACATCACAGTGTCACAGGTCATCAGACAACTTCTACACACACCCAAGTGCACGGGTCTACAAGACATTGGTTCCGCAAAGTCTCTAAAGAAACAACAACAGTGGACTCTACCGCGAAGGATAACGAATTTTAATCGCTGTAGTCGAGTGTTGAAATAAGTGGTGTTATAAGTACATATATAATATTTCCGATTGCATATACACAGCATATATGCTTAACATTATAACGTGTGAGTAGTTATAAATCAATAAATACAAATAAAACAAGTAAAAATTTGAATCTGCTTGGAATTGATCCACGGACCTCCAGAATATGAGTCTAGAACGCTACCACTACGCTACACAAGCCCTGTACTAACATTAGTTTAACATCTGGTTTAGTATAACTGCATAACATATTTTATCTCGGACTGAACGATTTCATTAGCGTTTTCTGCCGTTCTTATAAACCATTTGGTACTAAATATGTATTATTTTGATCAGTACATTCCTAAAAGGATATAAACTTACGACATTACTGAAATATGGACTAGCCAGCAAATAATAGCCTCCATTTTGACCCAACGGGACGGCACGGCCCAGCTCGTTATGGACCGGTCAGTCTGTCCTGTTACTCACTTCTACGGTTACATATTCTATTATGAAATGCTAATATCCTACCGGTCATCTCCTTGAGGACAGTTTAAACCTCCCTATGTACGATAAGCTGATTTGTTGAGGCCAGGCCTTGTTGAATAAGTTACGGTTAGGCTATAATACTTGCATGATTTGTACATCCGCCATCTTGAAACTATTTGGTTGATGCAAACGACGGTTCCCACATTAAGGTATATTGTTGAAAACTTTGGTAGAGATTGGATGATTAGGTTAGTCGTCATTTGATTTAAGCTCAGAACATTTGGGTGGGTGCCATTTCCTTTCGTCATGATGGCGGCGATATACAACATGACACTGAGTAGCTAGTGCTACCTCCGTACCAAAGTTGGTTCGAGTTAGTTTCGTCGTGTATCATTTGATGAGGGGCGAGATCACATGCTGCTGCCTACGACTGGTGTCATAAACTGAACTAACTCAACAGTGTATGTACACACATACACGGCCGCCATCTTTACACTATTTGGATGATGACCTTGTAGTTTGGGCAAACGACGCTTCTCATATGAAGGTATATTGCTGCAAAATTTGGTAGACATCAAATGATTAGGTTAGTTGTAATTTGATTTATGATTTGAACATTTGGATGGCCACCATTTCGTTTCCGTCACGATGGTGGCGATATAAAACATGACACTGTGGCGTCCTTTGCTACTGCTACCTCTGTAGGAAATTTGTTTCAACTCGGTTTCGTCATGTTTGAATTGATAGGGGGAGGAGGGGGGGGGGGGCAGATATTCAGCATCACACACACAGACTGACAACTTCTGGCCCGTGCTAAAAATCGGGAAAATATTTATTTTTTATGTTTTAAAAATACCTGAAATATGTGACAAAAAGTAAAAATATTTAATTATAATTTAGTTTATTAATGTGAATATAAACAATATGCAGTACTACCGAATGCTATTTAATCTATGTCACACTGACTGCTGAAGCATTACAATACACGACGAGATACGTCTTCAGGTTGTCCATCACAAATGACCGCCGATTAGCGCGAAACACTTATTCTGAAGGCGCGAAACTGCGGCAATATGTTTTATGCCCTTGAGGTGTTGTGTAACATGAGATCGCTGTTCAGCCTTGAATGCTCTCCCACATGCTTGGCAGAACAGAACGCCCCCATCAGAAGTAAAATAATCTTTAAATTCTGCAACAGACGATAACTTGTAGTTGTTTTTGCTTTAGGCACCGTAGATCTGCCTTACACTTCACAGTGCCAGAAATGAACTGCATGTGAGTGACACTGGTTCAAGGTAGCTGGGGGAAGGGGGAGGTCTAGCACGTGGTGCAATATGGCTATGGACAAGAAATCCTCGGCTTCCACAGTGAGTGGCACGGAGCGACAAGTTAAGAATAACACAGTTGGAAGCTGACATACGCTCTGCATGAAGATTAGACAGCTCACAGGTTCTTCCCCGTTGAAGCAACACAGAACAAAAATGCAATTAACTGAAACTTCTAGCATACTGATTTTAGAAAATGTAAATATTATGTCTTTTTATGTGCTAATAAGTGAAAAGCAAAAATCGAAAGTAGGCTAAAAATTTCAACATACTTTTTCTGCCTGTGTCTTCGTACACATTCCCTTCACACACGTTATATTCAAACCAAAATATTTCAAAACTGAAAATCTCTAAAACTACTGGAACTATTCGAATGAACATTGGTGTCGATATACTGGAAAATACGAGGGGCGTACAATATTGTTTTACACTTTATTTTTTTCTACCCAAATGACGTACATTACACATCAGTTGTTACGTCCACCTTCTCAACATAATCTCCTTGTAACTTTAAGCACTTTTGCCATCGATGTGTCAGTCTCTCCAGACCTTCCTGAAACTATTTTTCGGAGTGCTACGTATCCATGCCTTGACAGCTGTGTCCAGTTCTGCAAAATCCGCAAAACGGCGACCATGCAATGGAAGCATAGGGGCAGTCCACCGCCAATGAAATGTCGAACAGTGCCATCAGTTGGCAAGTGAATGGCGACAGTGTTTTGGGACACTAAGGGCATCATCCTCATTGACTGGCTGGAATTGGGGGCCACGATTAACAGTGCAGCATATGTGGCAACCCTTAAGCGCTTACGTCGTGCCATTCAAACTAAGTGGCCATGAAAATGAGCTAAAGGTGTGCTTCTGCAACATGACAATGCCCGCCCCTACACTAGCCGAGTGACCACCACTGCCATTGATCAAATGGGATTCATAGTGCTGCCATACCACCGTATTCTCCCGACTTGGCACCAAGTAATTATCTCCTGTTAGGGAATATGAAGAAACCTCTGGACACAGCTGTCAAGGCATGGGTACGCAGCACTCCGAAAGAAGGTCTGGAGAGACTGACACATCGATGACAAAAAGTGCATAAAGTTACAAGGAGACTATGTTGAGAAGGTGGACGTAACAACTGACGTGTAATGTACTTCATTTGGGTAGAAAAAAGTAAAGTGTAAAAGAACATAATACGCTCCTCGTATGTTCCATCAGATTTGAAACAAGAGGATACATAACTTTTCTGATAATTTCTTACCGTGTAAGCAGACGTAGTGAGTGAGAGAATCTCTAAATTTGTTGTTCATGTTGATGCACTGAGGGGCGTGGTCGGGTAGCCTCGTGTACTTGGGTGTGTGTGTGGAATTTGTCTAATAACCTGTGCTCTTATCATAACTGTAGTAGTCTGCGTAACTCTATTCGGGACAGGGATGGGGTAGGCATCCCGAAACTTGAAGTAAGGTACTGTACTATCCCAGCATTTGCCATGAAAACCCACTCACAGGAAAGCCGCTGTCAGCGCAGGGATTCAAACAGGCGACCTCCAGACTTGCTACAGCTGCGTGCATGGCCGAGGTGCACGATTGAATGAGCACGGCTTCGCCGCGGGTTAAAACATAAGCCTCATGGGTAATAAGATCGACTTGTGTAATTGCGATTGGAGCCAGGCTGATTACCAAGCCATGTTGTCGTTGTACGAGTGTGAACTGGCAGCGACTCGGAAACTTGAAACAATCACAGGCTGTAATGACAAGGTCCACTCAGAATTTCAACTTAGCAGGGAATTATTAATGGAATCTGATTAAACTTTGCGCATGTACTTGTTGATTAGAGCGCCAACAAGGCAGAGCGAGTGCAGAGGAAAACTTGGCAAGTTATTCCAGGACCTTCTATACTACCGGACCTGACACTGGCGGCGGGTAAGAGCCAAGATGGCTGATGTAGTTGGTTGTTGTTTATAAATGTGTGGTTTTGTTTACGATGTGATAGTGTCGTGATAGCCTAGTGGTGTGAATAATCCCTTTATCGCTTAGCAATCGTCTCACTTGATTTGCTGAGCTTAGTGTTTATTGCTTTCGTGTAAATAAATGCCTGCATTATCATAGTGCTTCATAAAATCGAGATACCGGTACCTTCTGATTCCATCAATTCTACTAGTGGGTAAGTTGGTCTATTTATTATTCTATTTAGGGTTTATAAATTATTAGTAATGGTAATCCATTATGAGCAAGCATAATAATAATTAACATATTCCATTTTTAGGTCTGAGAAGATCTGAAAATTGAGTACGAAGAAACATAACCTGCTTTTTAAATTGGATGCAGTGTCCACTAATCCAGTTTTAAGCCTGCTAGTTCAAGGATCTTATCACGTACTTGGTGTGGATTCCTGTTTTTTATAAACTATCACTAGGCTTACCCGTGGAGATATGCCTCGGAACTGTTGTGTGCCTGGATGCAAATCCAATTATCATAAAGATAAACCATTGGTGCCTACTTTCCAATTTCCCAAAGAAAAAGAACTTAGGGATAAATGGATAAGAAGCATTCATCGTGATGCTTTTTCTCCGACAGCTAACTCAGTTGTTTGTGTCAAACATTTTGTCCCTGAATTAGTTATTACAGAAGACAAATTCCCTTGTGCAGATGGCTCAGTTGTAACTGTTCCTAGAAAAAGAACAAAACTACAAGAAGGTGCATATCCTACCATCTTTGAAAACCAGCCATCATATTTAGCAAAACAAATAATAATAATAATAATGTTATTGGTTTTACGTCCCTTTTAACTACTCAGGCTTTTAGAGACGCCGGGGTTCCGGAATTTTGCCCCGAAGGGGATCATTAACGTGCCAGTAACTCTACTGACACGGCTCCCTCGCATTTGCGCACCCTCAAATGCCAGCTGACTGCGCCAGGATACGAACAGTTGCCTCCAAAAAGAACGGATCCAAAGGAACGCATGAAGCAAGTTCTTGCCCGTGATGAGCAATAGTATAGTGAGTGGACTGAAAGAGATACAATATTAGGGTTTGAAGAATATAAAAATGAAGTAGGCACTAGATATGTGGGGCCTTTCACATTATTTACCAAAGATAGGCATGTTTTGCTGTGTAAAATTGATGACAGCCCTAATGAAGCACCTAAAATTAATACCTCCATCAGAATTTCACCATCCTTTTCTGTGGAAGTTTTCCACAACAATTTGCATCTCCCCAGCAGTCAGTTTCAGTGGTGTCTTGGCGATAACTTGCTTTGTGATAAATGGACCAAGTTTGATTGTCTACTGAGTCACCTAGCAGGTTTCCAGCTAGAAGATTTAGATTGTAAACATAAACTTAATCTCTTACTTGGTTGGTTCCTACGTGTTAATATTGACAACTTCGACATTACCACTAAAAAGAAATTGAAATTCCTACAGGAACACTTTCAACTTTCCCTGTCCACTCAGCCAAGATATTCTGCAGATACTCTCCTGTGGGCTTCAATATTATTTTATTCTTTTCCTGGGGCTTATCATTTTGTTCACTCCAGCCAAGTGTTAGCAGTACCTGATCCATCTTATTTAAGAAGACTGTTGTATAAAATGGGAACAAACTGGGCAGGGATCAGCGTTTCACAGGAATCATACTTACGGGAGAAATGCAAGCTTCTGAGTGACCATAAAACAGTTGTGTGTATCTTGTTAGTTGAGATTTATGTTGCCCCTAAACTAAGTTACGAGGGTGGAAAAATTGAAGGAGTTGCTTTGAACAGACCAAATGAAATTCATTGTGCGACTACAATACAGGCATTCATGATAACGTCACCTTTGTGTAGATTTTCAGATGTTGTTGCTCTATTTCCTGTGAAGAACTTAAACAGTGACATGCTGTATAAAATGACATTAGAAGTACTCACTGTATTGGAAAAGAGTGGGTATGTTTCCCTTTGTCTTATATCAGTCAATAATAAGTAAACAAAGGCTACGGTAGTCATATTCAAATAATTAAATATCATACTGCCGAATGAATCGATACAAAATATACTGGTACCAGTAGACAAAAAGGCATATTTTATGCACATCTAACACAAAAATAATAATTAAGCCTACTGTACATGATACAAGAAATAACTTCTTTGTGAATTCATAAACATGAGTGGACAGGGAAAGTTGCAACTGTTCCTGTAGGAATTTCGATTTCTTTTTAGTACATATTATTCTTAAACTTGAATCAGATTTCTTGACAGTCAGGAATCAAACATGGACCTCAGAAGTGACAACCAAGAACTACAACACCTGGTTGGTCACATTTATTTTTAAGAATAATATGTACTAAAAAGAATCCTCCGTGGCTTAGGCGGCAGCACGCCGGCCTCTCACCGCTGGGTCCGTGGTTCAAATCCCGGTCACTCCATCTGTGCTGGACAAAACGGAGGCGGACAGGTTTTTCTCCGGGTACTCTGGTTTTCCCTGTCAAAAATTTCATTCCAGCAACACTCTCCACTATCACTTCATTTCATATGTCATTCATTTAATCATTGCCCCGGAGGAGTGCGTCAGGCCTCGGCAGCCGGCACAGTCCATATCCTCGCCGCTAGATGGGGGCTTCATTCATTCCATTCCTGACCCGGTCGGAGACTGGATGCAGGCTGTGGATTTTCATTTTTCATGTACTAAAAAGAAATTGAAATTCCTACAGGAACAGTTACAACTTTCCCTGTCCAGTCATGTTTATGAATTCACATGGAAGTTATTTCTTGTATCATGTACTGTAGGCTTAATTATTATTTTTGTGTTAGATGTGCATACAATATGCCTTTTTTGTCTACTGGTTCCAGTATATTTTGTATCGATTCATTCGGCAGTGTGATATTTAATTATTTGAATATGACTACCGTAGCTTACATGTTTAAGTATTTATATGGAGGAACATTTTTGTATGTAGTCTTAATTTATATTCTCAGATGTTCATCAAATAGGCCTTCATTGTCTACTGGTAGCCTATATTTTGTATTTTACAGAGTGCCATAGGAATGAATAGGACTAGCCTATTTGTTTATGGATATTCAGGAGGCAGTCGTGACCTTATGATAGGAATTAACTAGACATTTACCTTCAGTATGTGTGGGAACCCATGGTAAACCACTTGCTGGGTGGCTAAGGGGAGAATCTAACCCAACATTTCCCGGTTTACCTTACTAGCCCTCTTACCCTCAAACTTCAATCATATTTCTTGACAGTCAGGAATCAAACATGGACCTCAGAAGTGACAACCAAGAACTACACCACCTGGTTGGTCACATTTATTTTTAAGATTAATATGTACTAAAAAGAAATTGAAATTCCTACAGGAACAGTTACAACTTTCCCTGTCCAGTCATGTTTATGAATTCACATGGAAGTTATTTCTTGTATCATGTACAGTAGGCTTAATTATTATTTTTGTGTTAGATGTGCATACAATATGCTTTTTTGTCTACTGGTACCAGTATATTTTGTATCGATTCATTCGGCAGTGTGATATTTAATTATTTGAATATGACTACCGTAGCTTACATGTTTAAGTATTGATATGGAGGAACATTTTTGTATGTAGTCTTAATTTATATTCTCAGATGTTCATCAAATAGGCCTTCATTGTCTACTGGTAGCCTATATTTTGTATTTTACAGAGTGCCATAGGAATGAATAGGACTAGCCTATTTGTTTATGGATATTCAGGAGGCAGTCGTGACCTTATGATAGGAATTAACTAGACATTTACCTTCAGTATGTGTGGGAACCCATGGTAAACCACTTGCTGGGTGGCCAAGGGGAGAATCGAACCCAACATTTCCCGGTTTAACTTACTAGCCCTCTTACCCTCAAATTTGAATCAGATTTCTTGACAGTCAGGAATCAAACATGGACCTCAGAAGTGACAACCAAGAACTATACCACCTGGTTGGTCACATTTAATTTTAAGAATAATATGTACTAAAAAGAAATTGAAATTCCTACAGGAACAGTTATTACTTTCCATGTCCACTCAGCCAAGATATTCTGCAGATCTCTCATTATTTTATTTGATTATTTTTCTGATGGAACTCCGGTATTTCAACTCCTGGGGCACCTCCCCACGCCTGTCCCTTATACAGCTACACACACTACTACATTCATCACGTAATCGGAGGAATTCCTCCCACACCCAAATGCACAGGGCTGATGACCAAGATGTCCCAAGCCCATAAAATGAATTAACAGCAGACAAAATCACGTCATGATGTTATTTTTTGTTATGTTGGATTCTGACACACGTCATGCGTTTGATGACCAATCACCAACTACGGCGGCCATCTTGGATTGCAGTGTCAGGTCCGGTAGTATAGAAGGTCCTGGTTATTCCCTACAAGTGACCGCTCTCCGTAACAGATAGCAATACTCGGCTAATTCAGTGGAACCTAGATATATCGAAGATCTATTACTCGAACTTTCGATAACTCGTAATTATTATTTCCCCAACAAACTTAATACAATTTACATGTATTTTAGGCTATTTTCATTTATGAGCAAGTAGTTCCGTGAATAACTACAGCCTATTTTCAAATAACCTAATTATGTTAATTGCCACTATCAACATACAAAATTTCAGTTTGATTGCTGTAATAGATTTGTAGATATTGAGAACCGACTAAATATTGCGGATGGACCACATGTTGGATTTTTATATATGTAGGTCTTAGAATTATGTACTGTTACATTAAGTTTATTGTGTACGTTTAGTATTCAAACTTCAATCGCATGATTAGGATACAAGAAGTAAAAACGAGATTTTAAAATTTCGCACAGCTGCCATCTTGTGGTTATGGAAACAATTGAAATAAATTAGATGCCAGTGGATTAACATTTGTATAAGGAGTTAGTGTACCAACTGTCACTGCACTCGGATGGTTAAATTCTGAGAAACGTCCATGTGAATATTTATACTTCGTGTCACCGCCATTTTGGATTTGTGATCACCAGATTATCGAAAGTCCTATAGGTGAACTTATGTTCATAGTACCTATGAACATAAAAAATATCAGTTTGATTGCTGTAATAGATTCGTAGATATTGAGATCCGTCTAAATATTTAGGTTGGTCGCCATGTTGGTTTGTTTTACAGTATGTATAGGCCATAGAGTCATGTACCATTAAAGGAAAATTATTGCGTAGGTTCTTTATTCTAACTTTCACTTCGATCGCATGATTAGGATACAAGAAATAAAAACTTAATTTTAAAATTCGCACAGCCGCCATCTTGAGGTTATGTAAACAATTGAACTAAATTAAATACCAGTGCATTACAATGTGTATAAAAAAATTCTCTACCATGTTTCATTGCGTTTGGATTATTAAATCGCGAGAGAAAAGTCTATTTAAAACTTTCAACTTCGCTTGGCCGATATGTTCGTTTTGTAGTTAACCGGTTTTTGAAAGTCTCATAGATGAACTTCCAGCAGTACACTTTACCTCCGTACGCAATTTCAGGGTGATACCGGTAATAGGTTCAGAGATATAGAATGCCGGTGAAATAATTCGCACAGCCACCATCTTGAGGTTATGTAAACAATTGAACGAAGTTAGATGTCGGTGCATTACAATGTTTATGAACATACACTGTGCCAAGTTTCATTGCGTTTGGTTAGTTAAATCGCGAGAAACGTCCATTTAAATGTCGCAACTTCGCCTGGCCGTCATGTTGGTTTTGTAGTTACCAGATTTTCAAAAGTCACATAGGTGAACTTCTAGTTGTTCCCTTTATCACCGTACAAAATTCAAGGGTGATATCGGTAATAGTTTCGGTGATATTGAATGTAGGAAAAATATTTCGCACAGCCGCCATGTTGGATTGGTGAGACATAACAAAATTTGAAGGACACGGTCGGGGTCGTTCTGAGTAGTGCTATGAACTTACCGAGTTTCATTGAAATCGCTCCAGCCGTTTAGAAGATATTAGGGGACACACACACACACAAACGAATCACACACACGCGTACACACAGACAGACATACGGACAAAAGGTGATCTCATAAGCCTATTCTTTCATAAATGAAAATAGGCTAAAAATAGGATTATGAGATCACTTTTTGTCCGTGTGTGTGTGTGTGTCCCCCTAATAAAATCTAAACAGCTGGAGTTATTTAAATGAAACTTGGAAAGGTCATAGTACTATACTGTCCGACTCCGACCGTGCCCTTCAAATTTTAATACATCTCACCAATCCAACATGGCGGTTGTGCGAAATAATTCACCGGCATTCTATATCTCTGAAACCATTACAGATATCACCCTGAAATTCTGTACGGTGATAACGGGCACTACTAGAACGTCACTTATATGACTTTCAAAATCCTGTTAAGTACAAAATGAACATGGTGGACAAGCGAAGTTGAAGTATTTAAATAGACTTTTCTCGCTATCCGAGCGCAGTGAAACTTGGTATATCAATTCTTTATACACATTTCAAAGCACTGACATCTATGTTGTTCAATTGTTTACATAACTTATAGATGGTGGCTATGCGAAATTTTAAAATTAAGTTTTATTTCTTGTGTCCTAATCATACGATTGAAGTCAACGATTGGATAATGAACCTACGCAATAATCGTCATCTAATAGTACATAACTCTATGGCCTACATATATTATTATCCAACATGGTGACCAACCGAAATATTTAGACGGTTCTCAATATCTACTAATCTATGACAGCCATCAAACTGAAATTTTATATGTTAATGAAGGCTATGAACATAATTTCACCTATGGAACTTTCAGTAACCTGGTGTGCACAAATCCAACATGCCGACAACGTGAAATTTAAATGACGTTTCTCGCGATTTTACCATCCGAGCTCAGTGAAACGTGCTACGGTAAATGCTTATACACATTTTATTCCACTGACATCTAATGTATTTCATTGTTTCCATAACAACAAGATGGAGGCTTTGCGATATTTTAAAATCTCATTATTATTTCTTGTGTCCTAATCATGCGATTGAAGTTTGAATAATACACCTACGCAATAATAATCTTCATTTAATTACACATGACTCTATGGCCTACATATATAAAAATCCAACATGACGACCATCCGAAATATTTAGACGGTTCTAAATATCTATGAATCTATTACAAGCAATCAAACTGAAATTTGGTATGTTGATAGAGGCAATGACACAAGTAGGTTACCTGAAAATGGGCTATTTAGTTCTTCACGGAACTACTTGTTTCTCACCCATTTGGTTTGTTTGCTTCGGTAAGGAAACGGACTGCAGTGCACTATTATTATTACCTGCGGTCGCGTTATGATGCGCGGAGGCTCGAGTTCGATTCCCGGCTCCGCCAAGTAATTTAATTCTGGTCTGAGTGTTGGGACGGGTCACACCCAGTCTTGTGAGGCAAAACTGTGAAGAGACGGGTTCCACTCCTATCTCTGCCATCCTGCAAGTGGTGTTTCGTGGTTTCCCACTTCTACGCCAGGCAAATGCCGGGGTGGTACCCTACGTAAGGCCACGGCAGCATCCTACCCAAATTCTACCTGAATTACAATTATACACACTAGTACAGACATCACAGTGGCACAGGTTATTACACAAATTCTGCACACACCCAAGTACACGGGGCTAAATGACTACGATGTCGCAAATCCCCTAAAGGAATCAACAAAAACAACTTTATGTGTCAATAAACATCTGTACTTTTAGTATTACACATGTTTGAAATAGTTTTCATGAGTTCTTTTCGAACGAAATTGTGCTCCTAGACTCAACTTTAAAATCTTAATGCTAAATTTAAAAAAATAACAAATACGACCCCCCTCCCATCTCCCCTTCCCACCCCACCCCTCTTCCACTGATTCCTGTTCTCCATGCCTCCCTGTCCTGTACTAATCGTTTCATCTCTACACAGTTACCACACCCTACATCCGAGGCAATCTGTTTAACATATTCTAACCTTGGTCTACCCCTACAGTTCTTGTCCTCGACCCTTCCTTCCATAACTAAGTTTGCTATTCCTGGGTGTCTTAGTATGTGTCCTACCAACCTATCTCTTCTCTTCAATAGCAGTCACCAGAAACATCTCTCATCTCCCACTCGTCTTAATATCTCTTCGTTTGAAACCCTATCTACCTATCCGATCTTCATCATTCTCCTGTAACACCACATTTCAAACGCCTCAATTCTCTTCTTTTCTGCTGCACCAATAGTCCAAGTTTCACTTCCATAGAGAGCCACGCTCCAGACAAAGGCTTTCAAAAATGACTTCCTAATACCTAAATCTATATTCGATGTCAACAGATTCCTTTTCTGTAGAAATGCTTTCCTTGCCAGAGCCAACCTACTTTTTATATCCTCCTTGCTTCGTGCATCACTGATTATTTTGCTTCTTAAGAATTATTGGGATTGTTGTCTCCGACTTGTATTACTAGCTCACATCACGACTTTCCCCAAAACGGACAGGGTTCAATCCCTAGGTTAAATGTCACGTCAAGTGGTTTTAATTCCACGCAAACAAAAGGTTTATTGGCTTATCATGACGGATTTAACAGTCAGGTAAAGCGAGATAATTCCTTCCTTCCTTCCATCCTTCCTTCCATCCTTCCTTCCATCCTTCCTTCCATCCTTCCATCCTTCCTTCCTTGCTTCCTTGTTTCCATCCTTTCTTCTTTCCTCCATTCCATCCTTCCTTGCTTCATTTCGTCCTTCCTTGCTTCCATCCTTCCTTCCATCCTTCCTTGCCTCCCTGCTTCCCTGATCAAGCCAGTCAAAGACTGAAGACTCAAACAAAAACAATATTGTGTCATGTACTGGTGTTATACCCCAAACCCACCACAGTAGTCTATCAGTATTGAATCTGCATCCGCAGATATATATTGAACTACAGAACGCAGTTCTGTTAAACACCTGCCATATTGTCAGGAAGTTCCATGGTGAAAATACTCAGGTCCATCACTCAGCAAGACTCGAAGGTGACTCAGATGGTAATTTAGCTCATCATATAAATTTAGAAGACTCGTGAAGAGTGCGTGCGTGAAATTTATGTTATGTGAGGTTCCTGTGCATTGTATTTCAATACAGATACTACGGCCGAACCAGGTTGTAACTTAAAATGTAACCGGGTATTTGCCGTGATAATGATGTAAAAAAACAAACAATAATGATGATAACAATAGTAATAGCTGTGCGAGAAATCTTGCATGTGTTAATCCACTCCTCCGAACTTACCATTATGCGGGCTCGACGCGACACAGTTCTAGGAGGGGCTATCGTCTTGATTATTTGTATAAATGCACTTCTTAAACAAATTGTCAATATTTATGAAATCTGAGTGCAATTCTTCACTGCTGCGGGTAATTATGTTTTTTTGAATGCACAATCGGTTACACAATTACACAATTAATATGGTCGTTTTCAGCGATGATTGTGGTCAGAACATTGATGGCAGACTGTTTTGGGATTGGTTGCAATAACTTTCACCGAGAAGTGTAATTACAAACTTGAGCCCAATGTTTCTCGGGGAGGCAGTTATAACAAACTGCTCCATTCTTTCTTCCTCCCTGGAGCAATGATGTAACTCATATCTGTAGTGCGTGAGGGGAGGGAGTCTAGGTACGTGGGTTATACAGTAGATAATTAATTTTAGAGGCTTGAGACATCTTGGCCATCAGCCCCGTGTTCTTGAGTATATCTGCTAAGCTCTGCTTTTGTGTTGATTGTAGTAGGGTGTCTTAATATAATTAAAGCGCTAAGGTGTATGTTTCACAAAACCCAGAGGGAGGTAGCAGGTGCACTTTGTACCAAAATCTTCCAAATCGTCTCAATGGGACAGCAAAAATTCTTCCATTCCATGAAATGTCAACGGAAAAACATATTTTGTTTATAAACTGGGTTTAAATAAATAAACAAGACGAAATACCCTGTCGGAACTGTGTCGCGTCCAGCCCGCATAACAGTAAAGCACAGCGGGTGGTATATACACATGGGGTGCTAACATTTAACCTATAATACTGTTATTGGTTTTACGTACCTTACAAACGCTTTGAGAGGTAATTTGCCTCATGGGGGATCTTTAACGTGCCAGTGAATCTACTGACACGGCTCTCTCGAATTTATGCACCCTCAAATGCCAACTGACTGCGCCAGGATTCAATCATGCGACCTTGGGAACAGTAGTGGAGAACGTTACCGCTACACCACGCTGCCTGTCCACAAGTAACCAATCGTAATAAATGAACATTCAAGAAAAAGAAAATTACCCGCAGCAGTGACGAATTGCACTCTGATTGCATAAATAACGAAAATTTGTTTAAAAAGTGCGCTTAAACAAATAAACAAGAAGGTAGTCCCTGCCAGAACTGTGTCACGCCGAGCCCGCTTACCAATAAAGCCGGATGGGTGGTTTATACACATGCCACAGTTTTCGCATGGGTGTGCTAGTACTGTAATGTATATACAGGGTGATGATTCTTATTAAGGTTTAAAACTACCTATAGCGACGTAGATGACATTGAGACGAGTAATTTGATAGAGGACACTTAGGGTCTCAAGTGTCCGGAAATACCTTAAAAGTGAACCACAACTGTTAAACATATGACGTCATCAGGTGACGGCTACGCTCGAGCGGTCAGGCCCGTGCACTCCTACGCACACCAAAGAATCCAAAGCATACGTTGAATGTCATATCATTCTGGCTCCGAGTCTGCGTGTGCGACTCGGCACATGGGGTTCGAGGTTCAAATCCGGGGCCTATCCATCAGCTTTCTTTGTTCTCTCTCTTCTCCTTTCAAGTGGAAGCAGATTGTTTGTTGACATTAAGACACGGAACCAGAGTGATATGATATTTAACGTTCGCTTCGGTGTGCGTAAGGGAGCACGGGCCTGACCGTTTGTGCTTAGCTGTCACCTGATGACGTCATATGCTTAACAGTTGCGGTTCACTTTGAAGGTATTTCCGGACACTTGCGACCCTACGTGTCCTATATCAAATTACTTGTCTCAGTGCCATCTACGTCGCTATAGATAGTTTTAAACGTTAATAAGAATCACCCTATATAGCCTATTACAGTAAGGGATGGGGTAGAATAGTGGGACTTTATAAGGTATAATCGTAGAATTCTCGTGGAGAGAATGTGAATAGGACCGGCGAAAACAACACTCAGGACAATCGTTGTCTGTGCTATGATTTGAATCACAGATCTCCATAATTGCCGAAGCTCCCCACCACTCCGCCAACCCTGGAGCTCATATTTAATGGGACAGAGACCGTCCTGAGCCCAGACTTCTCTTTTTCATCTTACCTGTCGTCTTACGTTGATGAATAAGATCGCGAGATGAAAGTTACAACTAAAACTAAATTGTCTTTGTAGCTCTTCAGTCGGTCAACACGATTGTGTCCAAAGAATGGGCGGGGCATATAAATATGTAAATACACTCCTGGATAAAATACATGTATTAATTATCACTATTAAATGGGACAATTTAGGATTGCTCGTTCCGACCCTCAATTGGCCATCGTCAATCCTGATCACTGCGTAGCGGTTAAAATGTACGGTACACTAAAATAATTACGCTACTGCAGTATTGCAGAAGTTTGTTGGGTGTATTATTTACGATTCATGGTTGAATCTCGTTATAAGTTATGCTTGTTTTGTCTTAACGGTTTTGTGAATTTCGTAAGTTAAAAAATGTATATACACGTGTGTACAATATAGAAAACACAATCTTTACTTATTGTTGTTGTTAGTATAAAACAAAGTCCCCGATTCTTGGATGTTACGGGTAAACTCGAGAACCACTGGATGGATTTTGATGTGGTTTTCGCCATTCTGTAAAGGATATATCGAGGATGATTTCCGTAGAAAACAATTTATTTATGATCAAAGGAAGACGATCAGTAACGATTTCAGTGGAAAAGTCGAAAAAAAACTGGCATCCGAGCACTTTGTAAGCTTACGCTGGACAAACCGTTAAACATATCTAAATACTTCGAGTATAAAAATTGTTCGGCATGAAAAGTTCTACAAACAAAGTCCGCGAGAGCATATGTCTATCTTCAATACATCGCTCACTATAAGTGTTTTTACGTTTTAATTTCTTCCAACCGTGCCCATTCAACTACTGAGGCGACAGTTTACGAGCTACAGCCTAGTTAGCGGGCGAACCTATTGCCCCAGATACAGCCAGCAGCAAACCGTCGAGTCGTGTTGAGTTAAAACATCTGAGAGGAGTGGTTGTGTTTGGAGTTTCCATGGAAATGCAACTCGGGTTATCTTCATTTTTCCTGTTTTAGGTAGATTTCATTAGAAATCTAACTATTGCAATGGGGACCATTTTTCGACTTCCGGAAAATGTCGACATATCTTCGCGTTTCACATCCCCCAGACCCCAAAACTACCGTCAGTTCAAAAGTTTATATATAATTTATGTATATATATATATATATATATATATATATCAGTTTCTTGTGGACACGATAACTGCCGTAATTTTGCACCAATCACTTTGATTTTTTACCGAATATGTATACCTATAAAATCTCGGTCGAGTTCGTTACTGGGCTAAATGGGTCGAAGGGGGTGAAAATGGGGGGCTTCTTTCGAAAAAGTGAAATATTGCTATAACTCTCTTAATATGTGAAATATCGAATCCGTTCAAAGTTCATACTATGTGTCGGATAAAGCCCAAACATTTATGTTTGAAGAGTTATTTTTATAGCACCAACCATTGACCAAAGGGGTGGGAAAAAGTGGGTTTTTCGGGAAACATTAATCATATCTCTCTTAATAGGCACAATATCAAAACCGTACAAAATGGACAATATTCCCCTAATAATTACCTAAAACTTTTGTCTGAAAGAATTTTTGATATGACCCACCATTACGCCAAGGGATGAGAAAAATGATTTCGGAATTATAAGAAAATGCCAAGAGCTATCACTGGTTGCCATGGCAACACTACTAAATTGATGAGGGATGAGTCATCAGACGTTGCCATGACAACGCACTTGCACGAGATCAGATTCAAATTTCCATCTGACTAAGTGTGAAGCGGCTTCGGTGACGTAACTGGTAGCATGCTGAACTACTATGCCCAAGGTTGCGGGTTCAAAGCCGGCCGAAGTCATCTGATTTTCTAAGAGCGCTAAAAATCCCCCAGTATGCTTTCCTTTTGGAGGGAAGTTCCAACGTTCGTTGTGAGTTGCTGGTTGCGGTGGCATCTAGTAGCCATGTTCACAGCTAGGTGTCGTTGACGGTAGTATCTGGTAGCAACATTAGGAACTACTGCTTGAAAATGACCGTCTGCAGTCCTTACCTGAATTACAGACTAATACAGCCATCACAATTCACACCGTTTATCAGACAGATTCTACACTCGCCCAAAGTACACGGGGTTACATGACCGCGTTGTCGCAGCCCCTAAACTGAGGAACCAACCAAAATCTCTGCGAGAGATATAATTTTGCGTGAAGAAGTAACAGACCGTTTCATAGTTACACATCAGTGTCGAAACCTTGCATAAGGACAGTGTGACCACAAGTATAAAAATGGACTCCAAATGACAAGAAGTTTACCGTCATCATAAGACAATAAAATGTTTAAAATATGCATAAAATGACGAAAAACATAGTTAATTAATCTCCAATTATAAAATACTTTCTCGCAATAAATGAGGTCTGATCCTTCTACGAAAACCTACATATTCTGCCTATTTTCGCCTATCCCCAAGTTTGTCCGGTGAAATCTACCTCCGCCTTCCGGCGTGCCGAGAGGACTTCTTTTTTGTCGTGTGGCCTCCTCAGAGGCCAGTGCAGGTCTTTCTATTCGACGCCCGTGGGCGACCTGCGCGTCGGGATGAGATATGGAATGGATGAATTTTGCCTGTGAAACACAGTCAAGTAAAGATTGGACGGAAGGGGGAATTTGAGTTTCATTCACCTCGCCATTCCCTGGAAGTGCAACTCTCATTTCGACTGTGAACTTTTCGTTCCGCAAAATTCACAGTCAATTTAAGATTGGGCGGAAGGGGAATTATATTATATTAAATTATACTGATTGGCGTATAATCTCTACTTAGTATAAAACAAAGTCCCCGATTCTTGGATGTCACGGGTAATATCGAGAACCACTGCATGGATTTTGATGCGGTTTTCACCATTCTGTAAAGGATACCTCGAGGAAGGTTTTTGTAGAAAATAATGTATGTTCAAAGGAAGCCAAGCAGTAACGATTTCAGAGTAAAAGTCGAAAAAAAAAATCCTGGCGTCCGTGTGCTTTTTAAGCTTACGCTGGGCAAACCGTTAAAAATATTAATATACAATAAGTGTAAGAATTGTTCAGCATGAAATGTTCTACAAAAACGAACGCGAGAGCACATCTCTATATTCAATATATCGTCCACTATAAGTGTTTTTAGATTGCACGGAAGGGGGGTTTGTGTTTCATGCGCCTCGCCATTCTTAAATTACGTCTTACAAGAATGTGTTGCACATGCATCTCCATGATAATATAGTTAATAGTCCAGTCAGTTATTTTAACCCATCATGCCGAGACGTAAAACGGATATAGGTCGTAGTTCATTGATATCGTAAAGAAGCGCTTATCACGTAATGCATTCACAACTCTTCCCGGGCGAAGCCGGGCTGGGTTGCTAGTGTAGTATAAACCAATGAACAAACATGAAATTAGCATGCACTATAAAATTCTATTTGCAATGTTTACTTACTCAGACGTGTTACGCCGCACAGGTTGGTCACTAGCCCACTGGTGAGTTGAGCATACGGGCTCCGTTAGGTATGCATGACGTCATGTGCGACATCAGTTATTGGAATTTGTAACTGAGGTAGTAATTTACTGCGATTGAACTGAGGTTAGAATGACTTTCGAAAAGTTTATCTTATGGATTTTTGGAACTGTTTTCATTACTACCGCAGGCCATTTACGCCGTCTGCCACAGCATAAGAAACGTCTCATTTGGCTGCCACCCGGTCTAATAGACAGTTATAGGACCCTGCGATACTACCTAGATAAGGTCTCAGTTTGTTGAAAAATAGACAGTGCATCCATCTCCTATAACATTAATTCCCTCCCGTAAGATTTCATTGCCTCATTTGTTATTCGTTTGGATATACTTTTAGCATCGCGAAAGGTGTCCATAAACACCGACTTGGACCTGTCCTAACGTGAACAATTCCGAGAGCCTGTAGTTGGTCCGCCAGTCTTGAAGATACAATTCCAGTTGCCGACAGAATGAGAGGTCGGATGTACACCTGGTTTAGCTTCCACATTTGTTTTACTTCAATTGCCAACTTGGTGTATTTATTGAACTTTCGGGCATAGGCTCCCTGAAGGTTGCGATTGAGTGCTGCGGATATATCGTTCATCACAGCTTCTTTCTTCTGCCGATCAAGGAGGGCACAATTTTCACTTCTTTCCCTTCTTCCTCTTCTCTTCCCAAATTCTTTCTATCCTTTGACTGTGTTCCTGTTTCCTTTGTTCTGCCCACAATGTCCCCGTCTTCTTCTTTTTAGGTACTTAATTTTTTTTATTCTTAATTTTGTTTCTGAATCCTCCTCTATCACCTATCATTTGCCTCGTGATCCCTCCCTGCCTGAAGTCTTCCTCTATTTCATGCAACCAATTTGTTTTCGTGCTTGAACTCTTTACTTCATCAAAAATCTTCTTTTGTAAGTCTATCGTTGTTGTTCATTATCTGTATGTGTCCGTAGAAAGTTAGTCTGCGTTTTCTAATCATATCTGTGAGTCTATCTGTGTAGAGATGAGATACACCAAGTTCGCATTATGCAACTTAACATTGAAGGCATACGTTTTGCCAAATGCCAGTATCTGCAAAAACAACTGTATGACCATAACATTGATGTTGTAAACATTCAAGAAACCCATATCAAAATGATCGGGACCTTCAGCGCAGAGGACTAATATCCGGTTATACACTGGTCGAAGCTATCCATCACCCACAATATGGGATAGCCACTTATGTGAAGTCAAGTTTAAATGGAGTGCAAGTAATTCCTTCCAATCTGCACGCTGGAATAAGGATTACAACACAGACTTGACATTCGTGTCTAAAGACCCGCTAGACCTACCACTCAATACCACTCGCATTGTTTGGCGAACTTCCCAAACAGTCAACACCGACCTGTTTTTGTGGAAATTGGTTTGAAAATTCCCCTTGTAAACTCAATGCCCTTACCGAGATGGAACTTTCAACGAGCCAACTGGGATGGATTCACAAAAGACCTTGACTCCAGTTTAGCTGCGAAGAACCTTCAACCAACAGCAAATAACTACGACAAATTTGTTAAACTAGTAATCAAAGCTGCTAAGTCCAACATTCCTAGGGGTTACAGCAAGGAATATGTACCTGGATGGAATGAAGAAAGTGAGGCCAAGAATACCAAAGTTCTGGAAATCAAACAGTGGGCTCGCAGCTACTCCACTCTTTAAACAAGAACAGACGAGAGAAATGGGAAGCAACACTTAAAGAAATGAACTTCGCAAAGTAAAGCAGGAAAGCCTGGAGAATCTTAAATGGGCTAACTGGCAAACAACACCCTAAAAAGCTACCTCCTAAACTGAATCCTGATAGTAGTGGAGTAGTGCCGATTCCAACTCACTCCAAAACCCCCCTTGCTCTACTACTAAGCCTCAGCCATGTTAAATATCTCTCGAACGCATGGTCCGATTTTGACAAATGAGGTATCGTTGGACTCGGGCTGACGTTCTCTTTGCTATGGACTATTCGTTATATTTTTCAATTTTTTTTTGAAAATTTTTGTTTTTGAAACTAGGTGATAGTTTGAAAACTAAACATGATAGAACGTTGTGCCATAGCTCAAACGAATGGTCTTGATGCCCTTTATTTTCTGTAATGAAACTTTTTTACTTTTATGTTTTTTTTTGAAAACACTCGAATTTTGAAAATCCTATATTTTGGAAACTAGGAACTCTACAAAAACGTTTATTTGACATAAATGAAAGGTCCCTATGCCCTCTACCCCCAAAATAAATTTCAAGACTCTAGGATGAAAACCTGTAGTAGTGGGATGATGACAGAGCTGGACCACTTCTTATTGAGCCACCCTCGTATTTGCCCCGAACTTGATATCTCGCTAACCAAACATGGGATTAGAACATACAGGGTGTCCTAGCACTCGTAGTGATGCCCCCTACTTTCCTATAGCCTCTTAATTTAATGAAAAGACCAAAACTAAAAGGTCATGTGCTTTTAATATCTCGCGAACCAATCATGCTAGAGGCATGTTCGACAGGTCCAAGGACTCGGGGTGACGTCCTCTCTGCTATGGACCACTCGTTATAATTTTTAATAAAATTGGAAACTCGATTTTGGGGTAAACACGTGTTTTTGTGATTTTGCCGATATCTCACGAAGCAATAACGCTAGAGGCATGTACGATGGGTCCAAGGATTCGGCCAGACGTCCTCTTTGCTATGGACCACACGTTATATTTTTTTAAAAAATTTGGAAACGCGATTTTGGGGTAAACACGTGTTTTTTGTGATTTTTGCCGATATCTCATGAACCAATAACGCTAGAGACGTGTACGAGGTGTCCTAGGACTCGGGCTTTCGCCCCCTTTCATATGTGGTAGATATTTTTTTTCCAAAAATTAATTCACAAAGGGCCTAACGCCATACATGTTGAAATAACGTTTTCTTTTTCTTTACTTGTTTATAATGTTTATGAAGCGTGGTGGTTGAGAGAGACGATACGGCTGGGTGTGTGTGTTTCAACGAACCTGTCGCTAACCACAAGGACCATGCTTAATAGAACAATCGCTATTTCGGCTGGTCGGTGTATGACAGAACAAGCATGCGTTTTCTGATATTTTACCTTTAACGTGTAAACGGTGATGAGAACTTGGTTCTATGTTGATCGAAGCGAGTACAGAAAACAAACGAGCAGGAGGTGAATGTCATTTGAGCTTATTGGAAGGCTCCGATCTGACTTGACAACAGGTGCAATGGAAAAAATGACCAAGACGCTTGAAGGTGAAATAATCTGACCATTGTGCTGGCAGGGAAGTGCGAAAGGCGTGCACACATGTGTGAAACCACAGGCACGCTAAACCAGTGACATCCTGTCTTGCTTCGTACGTGACAAAATGCAAGTCCAGGTGAAATTTGATCTACCGCAGGTGTTCACCTTGGACGTTATCTGTCCACGTGCATGATAACTGTTAACAAGTCACATCCTGTTTTGCTTCGTACGTGACAAAATGCAAGTTCAGGTGAAATTTGATCCGGCACAGGTGTTCGCTTGGGTGTTATCTGTCCACGTGCACGATAAGAGAATGTTCAAAGCGTGGGAAAAAAAAGATTATACATGCAACGTAGCATATATATAGACATGTCGTTATCATTTCCACACTCACTTATGTGACTACCTTTGAACACACTGCGTTGCAAGAAACCCCTGGTCTTGTTTATCAGTTTTGGTGTTGGTGGAAAACACTTAACCTTGTTGTGGGGTAGGTGTATATTTATTTATATATTTATTGATTTTTATATAAATACATGCAATTATTTATTGATTAGGTAATTAATGATTTTATTTATTTATTTATTTGTTTGCAGATAACCGGTATAGCCTACTTGTCGTGTGTGTGTGTGTGAACGATATTAAAGAAAGAGAAAGGCAGACAGATTGAAAAGAAAACCATTTCCACACTAGCCCACGAGACGGGAATATAGCAAAGCATTACTCGTCAAGGTGAGATTTGTTTTATTATATAATATAACCTGTTTGATTTTGTTTTGTTTATGAAATGCATAAACTATATGGAATGGATATACTTATGGTAGTTTATTTTATTTCTTTTTAGAGTGTTGGAAAACGCTTGACCTTTGTTAATAACCAGGAACGTGTGTGTTTGGGACCATTGTCAAGCAGTCTACAGCTGAAAACTCAGGTGAGAGTGTTCTTTCTAAAATAATGTCATTTGCTACTGCTACCGATAGCCTAACTTGGGAACCTCTAAACAGTTGTTTCAAATCACGTGTGTGCTCTGGCCGCGTAGTCAATGTTAGAAAAAGTTTGATTCCCAAAGAATTTTTACAATCTTGTTTTGAAATTTTTAAAATTGAAATTTGCACAGCGCGAAGGTTGCATACGGCTTTAAAGGTGAATACAGAACTGGTGTGCGATTTCATATATAAAAAGAAGGATGTAGAGCATAAAGACACATTTTATATTTGTAGTAAAATGCAAGAGCTATTCATAGCCCATAATTTGGAACAGTGGTATGAAACCCACGTGGTGAATGCCTTGCTATCAAAATTTGATAAACTGCAACAAGGACCGAGTGGTCTAGCCTTAGACAAAATTCATCATTTGCAAATCAACATTTGTCAATTCAACCCATTGAATGCTGGGTCTAGCTATATTAAAACACCACCAGCTATAGCTTCGAAAAATGCTGTGGTCAATATAAAGAATCGTGACAATGATTGCTTTCTGTGGTCTGTGGCTGCGTATTTGCAGCCAGCACAACATAATGGTTGTCGACCAGGAATGTACAAGGCCAAGTTTAATGAATTGAAACATACTTTAAATTTAACTCGAGTATCGTTCCCTATGGACTTAACCGAGATCCATAGGTTTGAACAAGATAACCAGGATTTTTCGTTCATGGTGTATGGCCTTGATGGTGATGAGATTGTGGGTCCTCTTTATGCCACAAAAGAACCGAAACGACACCACATTCATCTTTTATATTTATCTGTAGGAGAGGTGAATCACTATTGCCTGATTAAAAGCTTAAGTAGATTGCTAAGCAGTCAAACGTCTAAGCATGGACATAAAACACATATTTGTGATCGTTGCTTGCAATATTTTACAGCCCCCATGCTCTTAGAACGTCATAGGGTAGATTGTGTTTCTCAGGAAGCGGTGAGACTGATATTGCCACAAGGGGACAAGGCTGTGTTAAAGTTTAAGGACATTCATAAGCGTGACACTGTCCCCTATGTGGTATATGCAGATTTTGAAGCTCTCACTACACCCATGGCGGGATGTGAACCAGATCCCTCCACGAGCTCAACCACACCCATTCAAAAACATGAACCTTTTGCCATAGGATTTAATGTGGTGTGTGCCTATGACCCCACACAATCCGTTTACAAATACCGTGAGGGGCCAGATTGTGCCAAATGGTTCTTGGATGAACTTGTCAAGTTGGCTCATGATGTACAGGAATTACTAAACCACCCAGTACCCATGAGCCTATCTCCAGAACAGCAGCAGCAGTATGAGCATGCCACGACATGTCATATTTGCGAAAAGCCTATTTTAAGTGGAGAGAAAAAAGTCAGAGACCACTCGCACTTTACGGGGGAGTTTCGTGGAGCTGCACATAGTAAATGTAACTTGAACTTTCCAGCTCCTCGCTTCATCAGTGTCTTTTTCCACAATCTGGCAAATTATGACATTCAGTTTTTGATTCGTGAATTGGGTCATGTCAACAAGGGCTCGTTTACCATTATTCCCCAAAACCATGAGCGTTTTACAGCCCTGACATGGTGGTTGGGCGACTTTAGCATTCGATTTTTGGATTCCTTTAAGTTTATGGCATCCTCGCTAGACAGCCTTGTGAATGGCTTGAATGAGGAGGAATTAAAAAATACTAGAATGCATTTTAATGATCCTGAGCAATTTCAGTTGTGCATTCGGAAAGGTATATTCCCGTATGATTTCTGCAACAGCTGGGACGTGTTAAAGCAAAGAAAACTCCCACCACAAGAGAAATTTTACTCCAAACTAACACGCAGTACCATTTCCGATGAAGACTATGCACATGCATGTCATGTTTGGCGAGTGTTTGGCATGAACACGCTAAGTGAATATGCTTTGCATTACCTAAAACTGGATGTATTGCTGCTCACTGATGTGTTTGAAAAATTCCGTAACTTGTGTCAACACATTTACGGTCTTGACCCGGCTCACTATTACACGAGTCCTGGACTCTCGTTCGATGCCGCTTTGAAATACACTCAAGTGGAATTGGATTTACTCACTGATGTAGACATGGTTCTATTTTTTGAAAAGGGCATTCGTGGCGGCTTTGTGTCGCTTAACCAACGCCATGCCAAAGCGAACAATGTCTACATGCCTGATTATTCACTAGACAAACCAGAATCATACTTAATGTACTATGACGTGAATAATTTGTACGGTTACGCCATGAGTCAGCCTTTGCCCTATGGAAAGTTTGCTTGGCTGACAGACAAACAAGTGTCAGAATTTGATGTGAACATGGCTAGCCAAGAAACAGGCCGTGGATATGTGCTAGAAGTGGATATTGAATATCCCTCATCCTTGTATGATGAACATGCCGATTTCCCATTCTGCTTTGAGCAAATGGTTCCCCCTGACAGTAAAGTGAAAATTGAAAAACTCATGGGCACACTTTACAACAAAAATCGGTATGTGCTACATATCCAAATGTTGGTGCAATGCCTCGCCCAAGGCTTGGTGTTGAAGAAAATCCACAGGGGTATTTCTTTTGCTCAAAAAGCATGGCTTGAGCCATACATGCGACTCAACACAGAGCACCGACAAATGGCAACACAGCAGTTTGAAATTAATTTTTTTAAATTAATGAACAACTGCATCTATGGCAAGTCCATGGAGAATGTCCGCAAATACCGTGACATTAAATTGGTGAATGTCTGGGAGGGGCGGTGGGGTGCCCGGCGGTACATTGCCAAGCCAAATTTCAAATCGATCAAAATTATCGATGAGGATTTGGCTACTATTGAAATGAGTAAGACCAGCGTGACCATGGATAAGCCCATTTACTTGGGTCAAGTCATTTTAGACTTTTCTAAATCGGTCATGTATCGATTCCACTATGAGTTTGCGAAACGCCATTTTGAGGACGTCTCTCTTTTGTATATGGACACGGACTCATTCATTTTCCACATTCGCCACTGCAACCCCTATGACGTCATGAGGCAACATAGTGACTGGTTCGACACCTCTTGCTATAGCGCTGACAACGTGTTTCAGCTGCCCATAAAAAACAAAAAGGAAATGGGCGTTTTAAAAGATGAATGTGGTGATTCCATTATGACGGAATTCGTAGGTTTGGCTTCGAAAATGTATGCTTATCGCACACTCGACTGTAAGGAAGCCAAAAGAGCAAAAGGTGTAGGTAGGGCAGTGGTAAAATCGCTACGTGTTAATGACTATCTAGCGGTTTTACGCACGGGCAAAGCTATGTCTCATACACAGTGCAGGATACAATCCAGCAACCATCATTTGTATCTTGTGGAACAGAGAAAACGCACCCTCGCCTCCATGGATAACAAACGTGTGTGGGCTGATGACCTGCTCACCAGCCTGCCCTGGGGTTATGATCGCAAGGAGGAGGAGGTGTGATTTCACTGTTTAATCGTTTATGGGACATAGCTTTATGTAACATTTTGTAAATATTGTTCTTTTGTCATTGTAAATAGTAGATTTTGTAAATAGTGGCAATCCACTTGGACCTTTTGCTCTTTAAAAAAAGTTCTATGCAAACTTATTTTTTTAAATTTTTTTGATTGGTAAATAGTATGATTCTTTTAACGCTGTACAAAGTTTTTTTTGTAAATATGAAATAAGTAAGATTTTTAGTAACTTTAATAACTAGTATTTAATTATTTTTCGTAATGTAAATGATCAAATAAAAAAGTTCTTTTGGAATGAGTGTGCATGTCGAGAATGTGCTTTTGGGAATAAATAAAGTGGTTGTGTTTGTTCCCAAAGACAGGTGTGAATGTATGAGTGGAAAGAGAAAGCTAATGTGTATGGTTGACCAGAGCAAACACGGTGAGGTAGGGTGGGTGGGTGGGGAGGGGGTAAATGGTCACTTATATAATCATTTTGTTTTCAATAGTTTCGTTTTTTCATTGAAATGTGGCAGTCAAAAGACATTATTTTTGTAAAAACAGTCTTACCTGCAGTAGTCGTAGACCTCGACGTTTCTCCAAACACACATCAACACATTGCAGTATTATCAAGGTCAAGCACTTGCATCAACATCATTGTCAAATCTCAACTTTTGACATACATCAAATGGAAAAAATATGAAACAGCAAAATGGAAATTCCATGTTTCCATATCACCAAAACAGCAAAACTTAAAACGGACATTTTTAAAAACTGGAAATGGCAATGAGTGAAATTTGAAAATTCAAAAACTTCAAACAGACATTGTTTAAAATGTGTCATCAGCAAAATGGAAAACTTCATATCATCAAAAACGTTAAACTTGAAACGAACGTTTTCAAAAACTGTAAATTGCAAAATGATAAATGACAGTGTGTGAAATGTGTAAAATGAAAAAATCAGCCATCAACATCACGATTTCTTAAAATTAAAAATAACAAAACATCGTGCTCTGGAAAACTTTTGTTTTTATTTCATAGTCATAGTGAATTGACAAAAGAAATATAGAATACAAACAAATCCCAATTCCTCACTCCTCAATGTTTATGTCCATGCATCATCAACTTTCCTTTCATAGCACTCATGACAATTAGGGCTGCCATCCTTTCACCTACTGAGGCATCACTGGATGTGAAACGTTGTTTAGCTTTCTTCAATAACAATTTATCTGCCACATGTCTTAAACCAGGATGACTATGGCGATAAGAAAGGTCATGTTCCTTGCATGCTTGATCCAAAAGATTAATGGGTACATCACCACGTTGTAAACGTTTTTCGAGACGAGTTCCAGGGCCGCAAAAACGATAACCTGGAAGATGGATTTCGAAAGGTAAGTATTGAATCACTTTGTCAATGACGCCATTGCCAGTACAGGTCTGGCATATCCTTTTCCATCGATGGTAAAAAGGTTTGGTCTTCCTCCTCCTCTGTGGACGATGTTTGTGTTTGTTGTTGTTGCTTTTTCTCGCCATGACACTCGTGGAATGATTCAACAAAGTCTTTACATGGACTTTTATGACCGTGATACAGTTTCACTAGCTGGCAAGTCGCACACTGACGCATAGACGGTATTTTTGCCATGGCCACTTGCTTATGGTGATCGTAATCCGTACAGGGTTGCAATTCACTCAACACAGGGTCTTGAGTCCATGATTTTGGTACATGTTGCCAGATTTCTTTCACTGCGTTGGCGGCCACATAATAAATGAACGACTTGGGCAGCGCCAAGAGTTCCTCTTTGGTAAAACTGTCTAGTTTCTTTTTGCACACAAAGAACTTGCCGATGGCTTTGTCCGTAGCATTGCCTTTCTCCATGGTATCACGTGCTGTAGATGTTTACACGTCGCTTGTAGAAATCTCACTGGCGTCATTCACAGGTAAATCTTGAGTTATAATTTTGTTCAACAACTCCCAGCAGGCATGGGTGGTTAACCAATGAAAGAGATGCCACGCATGCGATAGGGCTGTATGGGTAATGTTGCCACAGGAACAAGTATCCATGAGCGTTTGCAGGGAGGGGCAGCCCAACTCCATGAGGTCGATACATTGGCAGTAAGACGCCAAAAATGGTTGCAACCATTGACGTTTTTCATTACCTTTCACAAATACCACATTGGCCGAGGACAAGTGTGCTTTCATAACCACATCCAAATATTTATAGGAAATGGTTCCCTGATTCCAGTCTAGTTGCCTATGATTTTCAATCCACTGGGTTTGTTTACGGTCTTTTTCACACAACAAATCAAAAGCATGGGGTGGTTTAAATAGCAAATGCGTAGCTTGCGATATCCAAAACGTGGTACAATCGATCATGGCCACTTGTTTAAATATAAATTTGTTGTCACCAATTTTAAACCCTTGGCAATCCACAATGAGTGTGCGCAACATGTTGACGCTTGCCTGGACCAAGTTCAACTGACGACTGACTGACGATCAGGTGTGATCATGACATGGACTTACCTGCCATGCTAGTTTCAAATTAAGGTTAGGGTAGGACAGGGGGGACATGCAAAAATAAGAATTTAAGAATTACATCATTTTATTATCATAACACGTCTTACAGGCTTTTCTCATTTTAGGATAAGGACGATAGCAACTGATACAACAATATAGTCTCTTGTGTTTGTAACGTCCATAACACCGATGATGTCCCAATGTCTCTAAACTAGGCGTTTTTGATGGTGAGCTGCTCACCGAAGCACCATGGATACCATACGGTCCACACGTATCGTAACTTGTTTTTTTTCATCACCCAAAGACACAAGCGAGGGATAGCTTGAATGACAGGGTATATTTCCCACTTTCATTCTGCACAGGTAGGGGCAGGTGGGTGACCAGCGCTGATGTTCCTGCATGGGTTCATCTCCCTCCTGCCATTGGTCTATGATGATGGGACAAAAGGCACATTTCACTTCATCTCTTGTTTTTAAATAGTAGAATCCAGCGGCTGCCAAGGCTTGAGGGTTTATGAAAGGCACTGGCCATGTGGCAAACGTCTTGAAACGTTGTTCCTCAGAGTTTAAATTCATGGATGTGACGTCTCTTGAGGCTTTAAAGCAAGACATGACTGAGCGGCTTGACGTGGGATGACCTGTTATTTATACACTCGTCACTTGGTTGGACAGTGGATAATAGTTGACTTGTTTGTGATGAATAATCAAACAGTAGGCCGTCGTATTGGCTGGTACATTGTCATGCGTTTCAAAATCTAGTCGAATGTCGATATTGGATGGCTTGACAGACTCTTCCAGGTAAGAACAGTCAAAGACAATCAGTGGTGCTCTTGCCTTAAACGCTTGGGGTAGTAGCATGGGGCCGTTCTCTTTTTGATAATACGACCATCGAAATTTAGAAAACAAGTCGTACAGGGGCCCAAACTTATTTTTTGAAAAATCCAAATCCAGTCCTTCATAGGGAAACACAGCTCCGTTGAGGAAAAGACGTGCATTTCTCAATTGCAGGTGATCAAATTGCGAGGCATCTTTGGTTTGTTGATACTTGCGATTCGTTTGAAAACCCACGATCAGGTAGAGAGGTCTCTCTGTATAGCGAGCTGTTTTTACAGACCAACTGTGTGTGTTGGTAGTGGGCAATAGCGGATACTCATGGAGTGCCCAGCTTCTAAATTCCATGGGTAGAGGCATATCTCTCTTTACCATTTTGAGTATGTCCAGTTTTTTGCTATCGTTAAGGGTCACATGAGGCACTTTCCATAGCAAGCGTTGTAGTTGAACTTTTGAATCGATGGGGGCATTGTCGGCTCCCTTGAGTGCATTATTATCACTCCTGTCTCTCACCAGATAAAGCACTTGCCTTGCGTTGACCACAATGCGTTGGTGATCTTCAGCAAAGCCTAGAATCAGTTTAAGAGGTAAATATCCAGTAAAGGTCCCATCGGTGTGTACCATCCAGTCATTGGTCGAGTCAGGACACCAACCTGCCATGCAAAGTGTTTTACCTTCTTCCTCACTATAAGAGGGGTATAGTTTCATGACACTGGAAATGCCCACATTTCGAGTGCTATCCGCCACGATATCGTTAATGACATAACGTACTTCAGAAAACAGAAAGGCTAAACCATGGTTGGCCAACTTGGATGTGGTAGGTGTAGAGCCATCGGCTTTGGTGAGCCGACCTTCAATCTGAATGACACTTTCATGCGGTAGGGTGTAAATATCTTGGTTGTTGATAACAAATTGAATTTCATCATTGTTATTGAGTCCAGGTGTTTGAGCTTGATAGGAATGGAGATCAATTCTTACCACTCCTGGTTGCTCCTCGATGCGGTTCGCTATCTCTAGGATAGAATTCATCATGAGGGTTGACGTGGTAACCCAAATGCTGTAAAATCTGCTTGTTCTGAGATGTTAACGTGTATTCACGTGGCAAACAACTAACACCATTCCTAGACGGTGTTGTTGCTTTATACACAAACTTCATAGTGGCTTTAGCACCAACTTGTAAGTCACTGGTGTGGTAGAATCTAGATCAATGAGTTGTTGATCTCTATTGATCAGTCTTAATGTTATATTACTAATACTATCAACAGCCACAGCATGAAAAAGCACCACTGGAGGGTTTTCACGAATAATATAGCCATTGGGCGATGTCACAATAAAGTCATAAAGTGAATGCGATGGTTCTTGATTGGTGTACACTTGGCTAATAATATTACACGTCACCGACACATGATGGTCCTCAATGAATTTCACTTCATGGTCTGATTCATGTTTTTTGTTGGGCTCCAACACACGTGGTTTAAATCCTAGTAATGGACCAATGGAATCGGGGTGTGTTTTAAAGTCAATGTTGAATGAGGAGAAAATACTGCAGCGATGAGTGTTAGTATTGCCTACAAGTTCAAACTTGTGCGTTCCGTCAAGAAATGACTTTAAACCATATTGATTGATCAACACCACATAAATGTGTTCATAAATATCATCGATCGTGTATCCACCAGAGTTCAAGGTGAGCACAGAATCATCATAGTAAAACTTGTTGTTCACATTTTCACGTATGTTGTATATTCGATTGTACGTTTCAAGAGAAACAAGTCCTAAACCATAGGGTTTTTCACTCAATTCGATAGGCGGGTAGAAGTCTAGGCTGACTTCAGGTCCACGTCCATGCACTGTAAACGTTTTACTTTCTGCCGACATACTGGTGGCGTTTTTGCTTATGCTGCGTCTTATATAAAAAAAATAAACACAAACGTCCACACTGTTGGCTGTTAAACGTTTGCTCTCGTTTCACATTATAATATATCTTGATCCTGTTTCCAAAATAGGTCACTAGTTCCATGGGCGGGGGCAAATTCCCAAAACTGTCAAAGTACCATACCGTGGATCCCTCTTTGACATAAGCTACATAATGCGTTCCTGGTCCTCGGTGATCATCCAAATTGACAACAGCACATTCCTGTTTCCAAGGTCGTGGGGGTAATTGGTTTCGCATAAACACACCTCGAAAATGAGAAAGCTTTAGTTGTTTAGCATAGCTTTCCACTTGTTGATGCGTCAGGGCATGTCTCGCTATGGCAGAGGTTATTTTTTTTTTTTTTAATATTTCGAAATGGTGAAATCCCAAATCCTTGTTGATAAAAGGCTGGCTTTAAATTGGCATTTCTAGCCCCCATGGCAATCGCTTCCATCGTTTCATTGTGTCGCTGACTTTCTTTGAGTTGTTGCTTGCCCTGCTGCGCGGCTTTAATGGTTTTCGCCACTGCACTGGAACCGCCCAAAAGTGAGCCCAGAGCAGCCAACCCGGCAAATAATGCAGGTAAAAATCCCGCTCGTTTGGGGACTGGAATCACTCGCCCTTGGTTTGAAACCTGTCGCCGACGTTTTGGAATAACCTGTCTCTGTGCTGCTCGAAGGGCTTTCCTTATGGTCAATACATTATTTTTTCTTTTTTTCTTTCGCAAGGGCTTGTCCTCGAATGTTGAAAACCCTGGCTTTGCCAAGGACAAAGTCCTTTTTTTAGTCTTTCTCACTGCATACCTTTGTTTCACCATGATGATAATGACCAACAACCTTTCACACGAAAGTTTAAATCACAACTAACGTCAGATGGTTATTTCATGGCTGTATATTCCAATTCCACATAAAGTGGGAAATCGTTTATGGTTTTCCCCGCTTGCTTTTCATCCCATGTCAACATGAGATAAAAGGATAATTCGTCACCTGCATTGACCATTTCATGGTCATGGACCAACATCCTATGACCATTTATCTTTATTTGTAAATGGTTCTCATCAGGTACGGCATATTTGATGTGAATGGTTCCATCATAGTGTAATCGATAGTGGCTTAAACCCGAAGCAAGCACATAGGTCAAGTGCTGATCATGGACTAGCGTTAAATGGTTTCTGTCATTCACAGGTTTTTCATTTGTCAGATACACTAAAAACACAGATGGGATAAATTTATAAAGCCTTTTCATTTCATGGGTCACGTAACGCTTGGTACAAACATCGTCTTCGTCTTGTGGGTCTTCCACGTGAATAATCCGATGGTGATTAGCGCTATAGCCATTCACCATAAGCTGGGGCACTTTGTCATAAAACTCATACACTTTGTTATCCACATACTTTTTCGTAGTAACGTCTGTAGACACTTGAGGATGTTTTACATGGGTTAACCGCTTTCCCTTAAAGTCATAATCTCCCTGTTTTGTGCGTGGCACTACTGACCTATCCACATAGTGTTTATTAGCAGGATCTGTTTCCTGTTTAGGATCATGTATGAGGACAGGCCTATCTTTGGCCATCAACGCACGTCCAAAGACATCCATCGTCAACCTGTAGTAGCAGTCTACTGTTTCTATGACAAGGTTCGGTGTCCTGTATATAGACAGCCGGCTAGCCTGTCTAAGCCTTAGTTGACATGAAGATTATTAAGCAGCAAGAGTCATTCCCCGTGGGGGACATGGTTTCCCATCTCTGTCCCACATCACGTGAACAACGCCATGGTTCACTGTTTCCATCTTCCATTCGCTGCATCATTGTGGGGCCTTCCGGCTGTGGAAAGACTAATCTTTTGCTAACGCTCATTACAGCGCCCAATGGTCTGCGTTTTCAAAATATTTATATTTTTGCAAAATCTCTCTACCAACCCCTCTACGTGTTTCTGGATCAAGTCATGTCTGGATTACAAAAAGAGAATATGGGTTATTTTACATTTTCCATGCAAGAAAATGTGATTTCACCGGATGAGGTAAAGCCTGATTCACTCATGATTTTCGATGATGTATCCACTGAACGTCAAGGCATCATTCAAAGCTATTTCAGCATGGGTCGACACAAACATATCGATTGCTTCTATCTTGGGCAAACGTATTCTAAAATGTCCAAACAGTTGATTCGTGACAATGCCAATGTCATTGTTTTATTTCGTCAGGACGAGAGGAACAGTCGTCACATTTATAATGAACATGTGAATCCGGATATGACCTTTCAAATGTTTACAGAATTGTGTGCCAAGTGCTGGAACACTCAACGTCATGCCTGTTTAGTGATTGACAAACAAAGTGAACTCAACCAAGGACGGTATCGCTTAGGGTTTGATCATTTTATTGCTATTTAAGGCCTTGTCTCATTCCCCGGCAAGTCATTTGCCAAGACACCATGGCGTTAGCAGAGAGTCAATTAAAAAAGCATATTATTAGAGCAAAAAATACTATTCGCCAAAAGTTTCGTCAATTGAAACAATCACGTGCCAATCATGCTTTGTTTATTCAACAACATTTAGCACCTCCGCTAAAAGCCATGTTGAAACCCTCTTTCAAGCCATCTGAAACTCTACCCACCGTTTCACAAGCCACGCAGACGCTGCACGAGGACCCTGAGGAAGAGGAAGAGGAACAGGAAGATTTGACTAGTGTTAGTGAAGTTGAGGATGAGGAGGAACAAGTGTTTACGCCTCAAAAAAAGGCCGCACCCCTTGCAGAGTTTTTGAGAAAAAAGAAATCCTTGGCCATGGTCGAAACACCTTGCCCTTCCAGAGCGTCTCCGTTTTCACAACTCTTGGCCACCCCTCAACATAAAGCTCAACTGAAAACCATTTTAATAAAATATTATGGATCAACATTGGAACCCTATTTCACCGATCTATTTATTGGAAACACAGATACCACGTATGGTGTTCGCTATGAGGATGATAGTTTTAAAATTGGCGATTCATCCATTAAATTTGCTCGTACTAAAGCTGTCATTAAAAACATCAACTATAAATTAACGCCAGGACTGTTAAAGCTGCTCTTTTCTCGGACCCCCTCTTCCCATGATTATACGTCAGAGGACCTTGACAAATATAAATCCATTTTATTGGATACCCATGCTCACAAAAGACAGTATGATCCCACGCAACAAGTGAATGCCAATATATCTCAAAAATATAAAACCATCATTGCAAAAATGTTTCCCACTAGTCAAAGTACTCGTCGTAAAGCGTCCGCTTCGGGAGTGACATTTAAACCATTAAAACCCCTTGTGGATGTTACCTACTGGCACAATCCCAATAAGCTCGTCCAGCGGCTACAGTTGTTGCATGCCTCATGTCAAGCTGGCCATACCGGTCACGATTGGGAAATTCAAGAAATTGAACAAGAACTTCGAAATGCCAAAATTATTGTTTAAGCCCTCACCCATTAAAATGGGTATTGCTCACGAGTTGCATCGCCCAGCTAGGCGTCACTATCCGCGACTCAAGGTGATTTCACGAGGTGTGGATGAACTTTGGCAGGCTGACTTGGTTGAAATGATACCCTATGCTGGCGTTAACGACGGTGTACGCTATATGTTGACCGTCATTGATGTCTATTCCAAAATGGCCTTTGTTGAACCTGTGCGTCGCAAGTCTGGCCCACTAGTTACCAAGGCCTTTCAACATATTATTCAACACTCCAAACGTCAACCTCAGCTGCTACAAACCGACCAGGGGAAAGAATTTTTCAACAAGGATTTCTCCAGTTTTCTCAAATCTAAGGATATTCACCATTACACCACGTACAGCAATCTGAAAGCCAGTGTGGTCGAGCGGTTCAACCGAACATTGAAAACGCATATGTGGAAAGCGTTTACAGCTCAGGGCACGTATCGCTGGTTGGACATGTTACCTGAGCTAGTATCACGTTACAATGACACCAAACATAGAACGATTGGGACCAAGCCACGTCTCGTAACTAAAAATATTCAGCGATTGGATAAACTGTTTAACCCCATAAAAACAGCTGATCCTAAACGTCACCGACTGAACATTGGGGATTTTGTTCGTGTGAGCAAATTTAAGTCTGCCTTCAATAAGGGCTACACGCCTCAGTGGGGGACTGAACTATTTCGAATTCGTCGAGTCTACTTGGACACTCCAGTCACCTATTTACTCGAGGACCTCAACCATCAACCCATAAAAGGTAGATTTTATCTACATGAACTTCAGAAAACAGCATTTCCTCAGCACTATCTTGTGGAAAAAGTGTTGAAACAAAAAGGAAATAAACTCTACGTCAAATGGTTAGGGTTTAACTCTACGTTTAATTCCTGGATAAATAAATTACATGTTGTGTGAACCTGTGTACTTTTTATTTATTCACACATGTTGTACACCACCTATAGCTCTATGTATACAGCGCTCCGCGCTTCATGCATGTTCATACATGTTTGTCTTTCCCTTTCCTCCTGTGTTCTCTCATACATCACCCCCTCCCCTCTCCCTCCCTTCACCTCCCACCACTGCTGTTTGCAGCTCTTGCCTCTCTATTGGTTGTGACATCATTCCGACAAGTTGCATCATACTTTTTACTGATTCAGCGATTCCCACGCTTTGAACATTCTCTTATCGTGCACGTGGACAGATAACACCCAAGCGAACACCTGTGCCGGATCAAATTTCACCTGAACTTGCATTTTGTCACGTACGAAGCAAAACAGGATGTGACTTGTTAACAGTTATCATGCACGTGGACAGATAACGTCCAAGGTGAACACCTGCGGTAGATCAAATTTCACCTGGACTTGCATTTTGTCACGTACGAAGCAAGACAGGATGTCACTGGTTTAGCGTGCCTGTGGTTTCACACATGTGTGCACGCCTTTCGCACTTCCCTGCCAGCACAATGGTCAGATTATTTCACCTTCAAGCGTCTTGGTCATTTTTTCCATTGCACCTGTTGTCAAGTCAGATCGGAGCCTTCCAATAAGCTCAAATGACATTCACCTCCTGCTCGTTTGTTTTCTGTACTCGCTTCGATCAACATAGAACCAAGTTCTCATCACCGTTTACACGTTAAAGGTAAAATATCAGAAAACGCATGCTTGTTCTGTCATACACCGACCAGCCGAAATAGCGATTGTTCTATTAAGCATGGTCCTTGTGGTTAGCGACAGGTTCGTTGAAACACACACACCCAGCCGTATCGTCTCTCTCAACCACCACGCTTCATAAACATTATAAACAAGTAAAGAAAAAGAAAACGTTATTTCAACATGTATGGCGTTAGGCCCTTTGTGAATTATTTTTTGGAAAAAAATATCTACCACATATGAAAGGGGGCGAAAGCCCGAGTCCTAGGACACCTCGTACACGTCTCTAGCGTTATTGGTTCATGAGATATCGGCAAAAATCACAAAAAACACGTGTTTACCCCAAAATCGCGTTTCCAATTATTTTTTTTAAATATAACGTGTGGTCCATAGCAAAGAGGACGTCTGGCCGAATCCTTGGACCCATCGTACATGCCTCTAGCGTTATTGCTTCGTGAGATATCGGCAAAATCACAAAAACACGTGTTTACCCCAAAATCGAGTTTCCAATTTTATTAAAAATTATAACGAGTGGTCCATAGCAGAGAGGACGTCACCCCGAGTCCTTGGACCTGTCGAACATGCCTCTAGCATGATTGGTTCGCGAGATATTAAAAGCACATGACCTTTTAGTTTTGGTCTTTTCATTAAATTAAGAGGCTATAGGAAAGTAGGGGGCATCACTACGAGTGCTAGGACACCCTGTATGTTCTAATCCCATGTTTGGTTAGCGAGATATCAAGTTCGGGGCAAATACGAGAGTGGCTCAATAAGAAGTGGTCCAGCTCTGTCATCATCCCACTACTACAGGTTTTCATCCTAGAGACTTGAAATTTATTTTGGGGATAGAGGGCACAGGGACCTTTCATTTATGTCAAATAAACGTTTTTGTAGAGTTCCTAGTTTCCAAAATATAGGATTTTCAAAATTCGAGTGTTTTCAAAAAAAAACATAAAAGTAAAAAAGTTTCATTACAGAAAATAAAGGGCATCAAGACCATTCGTTTGAGCTATGGCACAACGTTCTATCATGTTTAGTTTTCAAACTATCACCTAGTTTCAAAAACAAAAATTTTCAAAAAAAAATTGAAAAATATAACGAATAGTCCATAGCAAAGAGAACGTCAGCCCGAGTCCAACGATACCTCATTTGTCAAAATCGGACCATGCGTTCGAGAGATATTTAACATGGCTGAGGCTTAGTAGTAGAGCAAGGGGGGTTTTGGAGTGAGTTGGAATCGGCACTACTCCACTACTCCTGATATTATTGCCAACAGGATCATAGACCTCACAAAGACAAAGAGGGACAAGAATCATACCAGAATTGTCAAATGTAACCTCTCTAAACTCAAGCGCAGTGCCCCAAAAAACGAGCCGCTCTCCAGGCCCTTCTCCACAGCGGAAGTAGAAAGTGCAATTAAACAACTGAAAATCGGCAAGGCTGCTGGTCCGGACAACATATATAATGAATTTATTAAGAACATGGGTCTGTATTGTATATGCTGGCTTACTTCTCTCCTCACTTACATTCTCCAAGAGACCAGACTGCCCAGTCATTTCAAATTACCAAAAGTTATAGCCATTCTCAAACCTGACAAACCCGAAGATAGCCCTGAAAGTTATCGACCAATAGCACTGCTCAGTTGCATATTCAAGCTTCTTGAACGAATCCTCCTAACCAGAATAGCACCTTTCATTGAAGCTGTTACGCCTCCTGAACAAGCTGGATTCAGACATGGACGCAGCTGCACCGATCAAGTTCTTGCTCTAACTACGCATATCGAAGAAGGTTTTCAAAGACAACTGAAATCAACAGCTGTTTTCATCGACTTGACTGGAGCATATGGCACTGTTTGGCGACAAGGACTTGTCTACAAACTATTGCAAGTTGTACCAAGTCGAGAAATCGTGGATCTAATATCTAGTATGCTTAGTGAAAGACAATTCGGAGTGTTTCTAGGCAGCGCTAAAAGCCACAAACGAAAACTAAATAATGGTCTACCACAGGCATCTGTTTTAGCCCCATTGCTCTTCAATTTGTACATTCATGATTTACCAGTCACAACATCAACTAAGTTCATATATGCTGATGACATCACTCTTGTAGCACAGAGTAATAACTTTGAAGATGGTGAACAAATTCTTACAGAGGATCTCAAGAAGATGTCAACTTTCTTTAAGACCTGGAGATTGATCCCCAGCACTTCAAAAACTGAAGTCTCTTGTTTCCATCTGTCGAATCGTGCTGCAAACTACAATCCAAGAGTTTTGTTCAACGAACGAAATCTGAGGTACAATCCTTTTCCAAAATATCTTGGAGTCACTTTAGATATATCCCTGAGCTACAAAGAACACATCACTAAGCTTTCCCACAAAGTCGCCGCAAGAAACAACATAGGCTATTGCATAAGCTCAGTGGTACATCCTGGGGAGCCTCTGCTGACTGTTTACGCTTATCTGCCATCAGTCTTGACTACTCTGCTGCTGAGTACTGTGCACCCGTCTGGTTGGAACGCGTACATGCGAAGAAGGTAGACACAAAATTGAATGATACAATGCAGTGCATTACTGGTTCCATCAAATCAACTCCATGTCACTGGTTACCCATGCTGAGTCACATCCCTCCACCATACTTAAGGAGGAAGCAAGCTCTACTAAGGGAAGCTAAGACAATCTTTGCATTGTCATTGCACCAAGAATTCTGCCATCCATCATAGCAACGACTGAAATCTAGAAGACCAGTAAGTGTCACTGCGGGGCAACTCATTGCTGCTGGATTTGACCTAAATGAAAGTGGAAGCATGAGTGGTCAACTAAAATATTGGGAACAAGTGCCCACCATCTTGATCCCACGAAGAAACCAAACGGCTTTGACTTACCGAGGAACTTCTGGTGCCGCATCAACAGGCTGAAGACTGGACATGGTCGCAGCAATTATTTTAGGTACAAGTGGAGATGGATCAGCTCACCAATGTGTGAGTGTATCCTGTAAGATCAGACGATCGAACATCTGGTCCAACGCTGTCCTCTTTATTCCTACCCTGGCATTCCTGACGATTTTTTCGCTCTCACACCCGACTTAACCGAATGGTTGAGAAGGATGGACTTTAAAGTTTGAATATAGCTTGTTATGTATAATTGTATATTGTATAAATTACCATACGATTAAATAAATAATCTGTGTACTCGTATAAGTCTTTGGTAGGTCTCTTCAACCATATTCCATCTCTGTATATTGCTCCAAATGTTTTTCTGAGAATTTTATGTTCTACATTTTCTGCTGCTATGATGCCTGACGCTTCTATTGTGGTCGTTTCTGACGCGTACAATCTCTTACCCTTCTGTCCCATTATTTATCATTATTATTTATTTAAGCGAAAATTCCCCTACAGGAGAGCGATTAAACTTGATAACGATGTCATTTGGAGGCGTGTCTCCTCCGCTCCTCCCAAAATCTCTTCATTCGCGTGGAATGCTCCCTCTTCCTCTCATCCATCCACTTTTTTCCAGGTTGTAGTAATGATCTTGGTTCAAACTTAACATTCGCGATTTTCGTCTGGCACTCAGTTCGGTCTTCGAAATGTTGTATACTGATTATTTGTAAGTCTCTCTGTACCTCTTTAAGCCATTCTGTGCCGCATTTGCTCTGTGTTATGATACCGAGTAGTTTTTTGGGCAATCTGGAGGTGGCCATCCTGTGGATGTGAGTGTAAAATTTGGCTCTGCGTTTTCTAATTTCGTCTGTTATCGTAATGGTGTTTTGATAGAGTTCAGTACTAGGTCTCTTCATCCAAATGCCGTTTCTGTTGATTGCTCCGTAGATCTTCCGAAGATTTTTTTTCCTGCTATTTATCATCATTAGTAGTAGTATTAGTAATATTATAACAGTCTATACCATCATCGCAGCCTCATTTGCCACTGGTATAAGTACTGTACTCGAGGACTCCAGGCAACATGTAGCTGAAATATTGATTCTGTTCGATAGTTACCAATGTGACTCTCTATCTTACCATCATAAATGATAGGATACGGAGATACTTTGTCTATTAAACGCTTAAAATGTCCGACTATCTCAGTGGTTGTCGAACCCACTGTCTTGGGACCATGTTCCACCGAGACAGCGCAGGGTGTGGCTAGGTGAACTTTACACGCGACATCTCTTAGCCTTACTAGAATGACCTCTATTATTTTTTGTTAATGGAATTAATTGAGTATAATTGCCCTGCCATGTACCACACGACGCACCCCATTACACACTTCTACTCTAGACCAGTTCCCTGTTATACCACAGTATGCTTGGTATCGGGTAGAACGCATCCAGGTGGTGATTTCCTCGAAACTCTTCATAGGCAACCATTTCCCAGGACATCTGTCAGCCCCTCTATTAAGAATTATATGTAGGTGATCAATTTTGTTTTGCAATGTATGCCAATTTACTGTTACTAGATTATTTTGATTTGTGATGATTTTATTTATTTATTTATTTATCGTATGGCTTTTAGTGCTGGGAGTGTCCGAGGACATGTTCGGCTCGCCTGAGTCTGTAGCTGCTTCCAGCGTACACCCTTAGGGTGAGCTACAAGTTCCGTTCAATTTCAAGTCGTTCCAACTTTCGCCACCAGATATCAATGATACCTAGTGGTAAACGTTTGAACTTTGATAGAGCGTTCCGACGAAACCCAACCTAACAATTTAGCTTCACACATGTTTACTCCGTGGAAGAATCTTTTTCATGCCATAAATCTATGACATGGGACCGCCAGCTTTACTTGCCCTCCGAAGGAAGGCATGCTGAAGGATTTTTAACGTTCTTAAAAAATCCAACGACTTCGGCCGGGTTTGAACCCGCTATCTTGGGCACAGCAGTTCAGCATGCTACCAACTACGCCACCAAAGCCGCTATTTGTGATGATTATTATTATTATTATTATACCGGCCACGGTGGCCGGGAGCGTTAACACGTAATCTGACTCCTCGCTGGCATCGGGAGAGCGTAGGTTCGAATCACACCTCAGCCGTCCTGAAAATGGTTTTCGTGGTTACCCATTTTCATCGCCAGGAAAATGCTGGGAAGGTTCCTTTCAATATGTCCACCGTCGATTTCCTTCCAAAATCCCTTCCCTAACGCGTCCTGAAAATAAAATAAAATAAATGGCCACCTCCGTTCTTCAGTCCATGATGTCTTGGTCCTGGTAGTAATATTCTCAGCAAAATGATTAATGTTCTAAACTGGAGTCGATCTTGTATATTTTTCTTTGTGATGCCGAATTCTTGCAGGTTTTCTTCTACTGTATTTCAATAAGCCAGTTGTTCTTGACTTTCGTTGAGAGAGCAAGGTTGAGAATCCTTTTGTTGAGCCTATCATTGTTCATTCTGAGAATGTGTCCATAGAGCTTCAATCGCCTGGTCCTAAGGGTGTCAGTGATCTTAACAGCATTAATATTATTATTATCATCATTATTATTATTATTAATTAACCGATGCCCGTCATTATCATCGCCACCATACAGAAATATGTTCTAGGAGAACCAGCAAAATACCAGAAATATCTAGTTGATACACCAGGACAGCTTTTGATATTTTAATGCAATTTTCTAGTAATAAACAATTAGTTCCGTGAAGAACTATACAGCCTATTTTCATATATCCTACTTATGTCAATTGCCTCTAACAACATTCAAAATTTCAGTTTGATTGCTCTAAAAGATTCGTAGATATTGAGAACCGACTAAATATTGCGGATGGTCGCCATGTTGGATTTATATGTATGTAGGTCTTAGAGTTATGTACTGTTACATGAAGATTATTGTGCACGTGTAGTATTCAAACATTCACCTCGATCGCATGATTACGACACAATAAATAAAAACTTAATTTTAAAATTCGCACAGCCGCCATCTTGAGGTTACGTACACAATTGAACTAAATTAGATACCAGTGCATTACAATGTGTATAAACATTTCCTGTACCAAGTTTCATTGCGTTTGGATTATTAAATCGCGAGAAAGATCTATTTAAAATTTTCTACTTCGCTTGGCCGCCATATTCGTTTTGTAGTTAACCAGGTTTTGTAAGTCTTATAGATGAACTTCCAGTAGTGCCCTTTATCTCCGTACAAAATTTCAGGGTGATACCGCTAATAGTTACAGAGATATAGAATGCAGGTGAAATATTTCGCACAACCGCCATCTTGAGGTTATGTAAACAATTGAACGAAGTTAGATATATGTGCATTACAATGTGTATAAACATATACTGTACCAATTTTTATTGCGTTTGCTTGCTCAAATCGCGAGAAACGTCTATATAAAAGTCGCAAATTTGCTTGGCCGCCATGTTGGTTTTATAGTTACCAGTTTTCCAAAAGTCACATAGGTGAACTTCTAGTAATTCCCTTTATCACCGTAAAATATTCCAGGGTGATATTGGTAATAGTTTAGGAGATATTGAATGCTGGTGAAATATTTCGCACAGCCGCCATGTTGGATTGGTGAGACGTAACAAAATTTAAAGGGCACGGTCGGGGTCGTCCGGAATAGTGCTATGAACTTACCGAGTTTCATTGAAATCGCTCCAGCTGTTTAAAAGTTATTAGGGACACACACACACACACACACCATCACACACGCACACACAGACAGACACACGGACAAAAGGTGATCTCATAAGCCTTTTTTTTTTTTTCATAAATGAAAATAGGCTAAAAATAACTTGATATTGGTCACCAATAGGCTATATAGATTTTTAGGATGGTCCAAATCCAGAGGATGGCGACGAGCGGTTATTCTCAGAGAATTGTAAAATCACAGCAAGTGGGACTTGATATACTTCCTGTAATAATTGAGAAGAAGGGTTGTAGGAAACTGTTCCGCTCCTGTATCTACGGACACGTCAATGAAAACGGACGGTCACTTGGCAATAACAAGATTAAAACTGACCTTTGAATCATTTCTATTTTTAGAGACATGGTGAGAAGTGAGATGGTGGCGTGTAAGTGAAGTGGATTCCAAGAGATTATAGAGTAATTGGCAAGGATCACCACTCTCTGCTCCTATTGGTGGACGGTCTTCCTTCTGGTAATCGGCAAGTGAGTCACAGAGGTTCCAAGCGTGTTTCTTGACATTCAATGAACATGAAAGCTTCAGACCACTAGCTGTCGAACACATTGAATGTTTCGCTTAATATTTAGCTTTTTCCCCAAACATCTTAAAAAAAAAACGAAATTGGCTGTCGCCCGGAGGTCTGCGTTCGATTCCCGGCCATGTCAATACATTTTATTCTGGTCTCAGCCTCGTGAAGTAAAACTAAGAAGATGCGGTTTTGATTCCCATCTCAGTCAAGATGCCAGCATGGTTCTTACCGTAATAAATGGGAAGGAACGAAGAGAGGAAGTTTTTTTTAGCGTATGGTTTTTAGTGCCGCGAGTGTCCGAGGACATGTTCGGCTCGCCACTTTGTAGCTACTTCTATGCGGACACCCATGGGGTGAGCTACAAGTACCGTCACGTGTGGAGTGTTGTCTGGGGAGGAAAGTTTGAATGTAAGGACGAGGAGTTGGAAGGTAGCGGCTGTGGCCTATAGTTAGGGACCAACCCCGGCATTTGCCTGGAAGGAAGATGGGAAACCATGGAAGACCATCTTCAAGGTTGCCGGCGGGGGGATTCAAACCTCCTCGCCTCCCTGATGTGAGCGACTGCCTGCAGCCACGCCGTAACGACCACGGCTAACTCACCCGGTAGAGGAAGGATGCAAGAGAGGAAGGGAGCAAGAGAAGAAGGAAGCAATAAAGGAAGGAAAGAAGGAAGGAAGCAAGAGAGGAAGGATGGACGCAAGAATGGAACGAAGAGAGGAAGGAAGGAGGGAAGGAAGAAAGAGAGGAAGGAAGCAAGAGAAGAAGGAAGGAAGCAAGAGAGAAGGAAGGAAGGAAGCTAGTAGTTTTACGAGACCGTTAATCTCGATACCATGAGCCACGGGAGCTTGCTTTTTTTAACGTGCAATACGACCCACAGGACGTGACATTTTACTCATATCCATTAACTATCTATGAATCGAACTAGATCCAGGTTGGTGAGAGCAAGCAGCCTTACCACTGAGCCATCAAACCAAATCCCGTGGCAGCGCAGCCCATGAAGGTATCTGGTCTACCAAGCGACCGCTGCTCAGCCATTCAAGCCTACAGATTGTGGAGTGTTGCTTGGTCAGCCCGTCGAATACCCTCGTCCGTTAATCTTAGTTTCCGTGAACGGGGCGCTGCCTCACAGCCATATAGCTACTCAATTGTCCTCACGAGGCTCAGTACACCCCATTACAGTTCTCACTTTAGTTTCGGAAATCCCTGACGGAACCAGAAATCGAACCCGGGGCCTCCAGTTGAGAGGCAGGCGCGCTACCCCAACACCGCCGTCAGGGCTCTGTTCTAACGTACAGTAATGCCACGTTCGTCTCCTTTCTAATCCTAATATCAATTGCAAATATACACACTTCTAAAGACACCACAGCAATACAGGTTGTAAGGAAAATTCTACACTCATAAACCCGAGTACACAGGTCTAATGACCACGATGTCCAGGTCCATAATTTGAAAGACAACAATATTAAGTTTGAAGTGTATAGAAGGGCTCGCGATAAGAAATATTTTTGCGATGTCCCAATTAAACGTTAAAAACCATCCGAGTCGACTCATACGAACAGCCTCATCTAGCGTATTCATTTCTAAATTGGCCTCGATCTCTTCATTACGCCATTGCTGCCATCTATTTTTCCCAGCAGTCATTCATGCTACCCTCATATCAGTTACCTCTAGCTTATGTATCAGATATCCTGAATATACCCAACTCTCACTTCCATACAGCAAGGTTGGTCTAAATACTGAGCGATGTGGGGACAGTTTCGTCGCTACACTAACGTCTTTCTTGCAGAATACAATTGATCGCAACTGAGAACTCACTGCAATGGCTTTTATCGATTCTCAACTCTAGTTCCTTCTCCATACTGCCATCCGGAGAGAATTCACAGCCTAAGCACTTAACATTATTGTCCCCTTGCTCAAATTTAGTTCCTATTATCTGGCATTAATAATGTGTCAACTGGTAGCTGCCATTAGACCCCAAGAGATCTACTTTAAACGGAGGTACAATTTTAAGAAAGCCAACTGGGAAAGATTCACCAACTTACTAGACGAGAAGATCAAACCACTGATTCCAATTCCAGAAGAATATCAACAGTTCAATAATATTATCCGTGAGTGTTCAAGAGCTGCAGTCCCTAGAGGTTGCAGAACAAACTACATACAAGGCCTAACTCAGGAAACCTCTGCTCTCCTATCAGAGTATCATAACTTATTCGAAGAAAACCCTTTCAGCAATGACACCATCACAATGGGACAACGGGTGATATCTTCAATTTCTGAAGCAAAACGGGCACAGAGGTTAAGGATGATGGAAGATATTGACTTGAGCAGAAGTAGTCAAAAAGCTTGGCGATTACTTAGACGACTCAGTAGTGATCCTAATAAAACAACTACACATTCCACTGTTACAGCAAACCAAATTGCACATCAACTTCTACAAAATGGACGATCATTTAATCCATGTCGACTTCAGAATATAGGAATTGAGAGGGATTATAAGCGGCAGACTGATATACTCACTGTACCATTCACTTTATCTGAGTTGAATAGAGCAATAGATCAGTGTAAGAATGGTAAGGCTGCCGGCTTAGATGAAATATGTGTTGAGCAAGTAAAGCAATTTGGACCTGTTGCTAAACAATGGTTATTAGAATTGTACAATAACTGCATAAGCTCCTGCAAGTTACCACGTGTGTGGAGGAAAGCTAGAGTATTTGCAATTCTCAAACCAGGAAAAGATCCAAATGATCCGAAAAATTACAGACCTATCTCACTATTATGTCATCTATATAACATCCTAGAAAGGATGATCCTTGAAAGACTTACAGCGATCATTGAACCTCTCCTCATTCCAGAGCAAGCCGGATTTCGTAAAGGTAAATGTTGTACCTCACAGGTCCTCCATCTGACACAATATATTGAAGATGAGTTTGAAAATCATAAAATCACAGGGGTTGCTTTTATCGATTTATCTGCTGCACATCATACAGTTAATCATCGTATACTGTTGCGAAAATTATATAACATGACAAAGGACTACAAGATGACTCAGGTCATAAGCAATCTTCTTCAAAATCGTAGGTTCTTTGTCGAATTTCAAGATCAGAATAGTCGATGGAGGAAACAAAAGAATGGCTTGTCACAAGGCAGTGTTCTTGCCCCAATGCTCTTCAATATTTATACGAATGACCAACCTCTTCCAGTTGATACCAAAAGCTTTATATACGCGGATGATCGAGCTATTGCTGCTCAAGCAAACAGCTTTGAGACTATAGAAGGTAAGCTATCAGAGGCTCTTTCTGAACTATCCTACTACTACAGAGGAAACCAGTTGAATCCTAATCCATCTAAAACTCAGGTATGTGCCTTCCATCTTAAGAACCGACAGGCGTCAAGGAAATTACAGGTAACATGGGAAGACACTCAACTATATCACTGCTCAACACCTAAATATTTAGGTGTAACATTGGATCGTGCTCTCACCTATAAACAGCATTGCATAAACGTCAAGCAGAAAGTGTCAGCTAGAAACCACATCCTTCGCAAACTGTCTGGAACCAATTGGGGTGCACAGCCAAAGACGATGAGAACTACAGCCCTGGCTCTGTGTTACTCCGCTGCAGAATACGCTTGTCCTGTTTGGTACAGTTCCAGTCATGCTAAACAAGTTGACATTTCTCTTAATGAAACATGCCGACTTATCACTGGCTGTTTGAGACCAACATCACGAGATAAAATCTACTGTTTGGCTGTAATCGCCCCACCAGATATTAGAAGAGAAGTTGCAGCCAGGACTGAGAAAACCAAAGCAATTACCTCATGTGCACACCCATTGTACGGATATAAACCTGCCCATTGACGACTGAGGTCTAGAAGGAGTTTACTGAGTACAACATAAGATCTACATGAACCTGCTAAGTCCACAAGGTTAAGATTATGGAGATCTAGAAATACTCAACTTGTGGCTGGATGCTACCAATTGAACATCTCCCTCCAGGACATGAGGAACACTGGTCTACGTGGAAGTGATTGAACAGGCTTCACACTGGTGTTGGTATATCAATAACTAATATGTTAAAGTGGGGTTTTCCTGGCACATCCAGGCTATGTGATTGTGGTGAAGTCCAAACCACAGTCCATTTCATGAACTGCATTAAGTGTCCTTTAAGTTGCACAATGGAGGACTTGATGGCTGCGACACATAATGCCCGTGACTTGGCAAAATTTTGGACAGAAACGATTTGATATGTGCATTGTTAAGTTCCATATTTTTTAAATGTAAAATGTATACTTCTGATTTTAAATGTAAAATGTATACTTCTGATACGAATAAATAAATAAATCTGGCATTCAATTTTCATATCTCTCTTCCCTGCCAACATAACCTTCGTTCTTCAAATGTTGATTTTCATACCACATTTCTTACATTTTTGTCCTAGTTCTTATGTGTTGGTTTGTAAGCTTTTGATGGAGCCTGTCACTACAACCAGGTCATCAGTATAATCCATTCTGTTCTTTTTTAAAATATATATTCTTTTACGAGGGAATGTGGAAAATCTTGCCTGAGACGCTTGTGGGGGTCCGCACAGGGCCGGCGAAAGCTAGTAGAGGGCTGTTTTTAAGGAAGGGCCGTTATTTTTAAAACAATTAAACGAACTTTTTTTTAAAACCACATTTATTTTTAGGTTTTACATACCTTTCTCTATTTTTCTACATAGTTGCCTTGTTTATTTAGGCACTTGTCATACCTTAAAACTAAGTTCTGAAATCCCTCTCCTCGGCGATGCTCTCGATGGGTACCCAGACTCCTCAGAGAAGACCACAAACGAAAGAGATTGGCAACTTCCCTCACTTTTTTGACTCGTTATTCCCAAGAAGGGGGTGACATGTTGAGTCGAATAATCACAGGAGATGAAACATGGCCCTGACCTTGCTCCGAGCGATTTCCACCTCTTTTCGCAGCTGAACGTCATCTTGTTGGGAAGCTCTTCGCAGACGATGAAGAAGTGAAAACAGCCGTCAATTCTTGGTTGTCAGAGCAGGCGGCAAACTGCTATGCAGAGGGATTTCAGAACTTAGTTTTAAGGTATGACAAGTGCCTAAATAAACAAGGCAACTTTGTAGAAAAATAGAGGAAGGTGTGTAAAACATAAAAATAAATGTGGTTTCAAAATAAAATGTTCGGTTAATTCAAAAAAAAATAACGGCCCTTACTTAAAGAACGGCCCTCGTAGCTCATTCTCGCCGGCCCTGGGTCCGCACTCCACAAGGGTGTGGGATTTCTACCCACTAAACACCACACCCCCTTCTCCCATGGCGTGTGTCTCCGCCCCGGAACCGCTTTCGCTTTACTTCAGGTCGTAAAGCCTCTTATGCTTCTTCTTCCTTCAATTCTTCTTTATCGCTCATAAGCATCTAAGTCCCACTTCTTTTGGCGCTAAGTACTTTCCACATACACTGCTACCTGATTCCAGGATTCTTGGTTTTGCAACATAACATGCACGATGTTGTCTGGAGTGGGTTCTCCCTGCTCAGCGTCCAAGCATCTTCTTTGTGAACCTGGCGCAGTCAGCTGGCATTTGAGGGTGCGCAAATGCGAGGGAGCCGTGTCAGTACATTTACTGGCACGTTAAAAGATCCCCTTCGGGGCAAAATTCCGGCACCCCGGCGTCTCTAAAAGCCAGGGTAGTTAAAAGGGACGTAAAACCAATAACATTATTATTACATCTTCTTTGTAGCAGCCAAAACAAACAAAGAAAGTGTGCAGTGCGTCATCGATGTCATTGCAGTAAATGCACACCGGACTACTCGCTGGCTGGAGGAATTTTCGGAAGTATCCGTGACCTGTCAGGAATGGTGTGAGAAAATAGTTCACTTCACCATGATTCCGGTCGACCCAGTCAGCTGGTTAATAATAATAATAATAATAATAATAATAATAATAATAATAATAATAATAATAATAAAAACAATTAGAATATGAGAAAATCCACCAGCCACTTCCGAGCAAAAAAAAAAAAAAAACTGATAACAAGTTCATACCGAGGGTACCGTACTGCACAATCTACAGTGGAATAGGTAGGCCTATTACTGGTTCGTGAAATTTGATTCACAATTTCTAATTATTTGCTTCAATTGCAGAGCAATTTGGATTTATTCTTGTTTGCATACTGTTTTATTAGCTGGTGATCCAATAACAGCGAGCACAAACAAAAGCTACAATACCGCGTTTCTATAAATCTTGTGTGAAACTCTCCAAAGACTTGTGATTATGCTGGTCGTGATGACTATCACAAGTACCTCCTCAGGCTGGAGCATACGAACTAAATCACTGTTACTAACCATACAGCCTTAAATAAAAAGCTCGTTCAATACGAAGTTTAACTTCACAACTACAGTATAACTTTGAACTAGACGCGTAACTAGAGGATGGGAGAGCAAAGGATTGTTTACCGCCCCTCCTGATTATTTGCATTACTCAAAATACGAGGGAACGAGAAAATCAAAACATTAACTTTCTTAAGGTTTTGAACTTTTTGAAACCCCAAATATTTAAAGCACAACTATTGAACTTAAAAATTAAATTTAAAACATTAAAGCATAGGCCTACTTGAGTTGTTCTTGTTGTTGTTGTTGGTGGTGGTTCAGCGGCTTTGCGAGATCGTGGTCATTCAGCCTCGAGCAGCCTACTTGGGCGTCAAATAAATGAATGAAGATCCACAGCCTGCTTCCAGTCTCCGACCGGGTCAGGAATGGAATGAATGAAGCCCCTATCTAGCGGCGAGGATATGAACTGTGCCGGCTGCCGAGGCCTGACGCACTCCTCTGGGGCAATGATTAAATGAATGACAGATGAAATGAAATGATAGTGGAGAGTGGTGCTGGAATGAAATGTTGACAGGGAAAACCGGAGTACCCGGAGAAAAACCTGTCTGCCTCCGTTTTGTCCAGCACAGATCTCGCATGGAGTGACCGGGATTTGAACCACGGATCCAGCGGTGAGAGGCCGGCGTGCTGCCGCCTAAGCCACGGAGGCTCTCGGGGCGTCAAATAAATAAATAAATTAATTTAAAAAATCAAAAAATAAATTTAATGCTTTTCAGTCGGTTACCAAGATTGTAATGGGTGTTTCCTAATACTGAAAAAATATGGAAATAAATATATATATATATATATAAATAAAATGTATTGAGTCTACCCCTTATATTTCAACGGCGTCTTGAAAATTATTTTCCTAGTTTCCCATTTTCACCACCAGGCAAATGCCGGGACGGTTCCTTTCAATAGGTCCGTGGCCGATTTCCGTCCAAAATCCCATCCCTGATCCGTCCTAAAGACACTGATAGTCAGTCTGAAAGACTAGTTTTTTTTAATCAATTTAAATGCTACAAATGCTGCGTGAACTCAAAGTCCGTTAGCAAAAAAAAAATATATATATATATAAATGAGCAAGTGAAAACCAAGGTCAAAGGAGGTAGCTGGCTGGATGACGTCACGCTCACCGGAGCGCGCGGGGAAAGGAAGAAGCTCAATCAGTACTATGTCGTCACACACCTCTGTGCATTCTCGGTACATTTCGTTCCGTCACCGTAACATAACGCCAGACCCCAGCGAAGTCGACATAATCATTTAAAATGATAAAAGAAAATAAATGACCATTGGTTGCAGTAATAAAAAGGACTTTTACGTTAAACTATTATTATCCTCGACCCATTACCTCTGCATGTAAACAAAAGAGACTGGTTACTCTACAACGACCTGCGCCGGTGTTGATTTCATTCCAGTTCAACTGTGATGATCCCTGGCCATTTCGTGAACAAAACAATAATGATAGACCAACATCCCAGCAAAAAAAATACTTTACCGAGATTTAATTTCAAGAAGATTGATCACATAATAGTAGATGGTACACATCGTGGGTGTGTTGAACAAGTACGAACATTCCGTGGAGCGGATATGAATTCAGATCATCTTCTAGTAGTAATGAAATTGCGCCTCAAGCTGTCTACCAAATGGCGAAAGCGAAAGCAAGAAATGGTCATCCCGGACAAAGATAAATTGGCCCTTACGTCTGTGAGGGAAGAATATCAAGATAGAATCAAGGAGTGTCTATCTACATCAAATACATTAGAAGATGTGGAAGGGCAGTGGTCTGTTTTGCGGAGAGCAGTTCTACAAAGTGCAAATGAAGTTTTGGGACAGCGACCAAAAACCAAAAACAAACCCTGGTTTGATAATGAGTGTCAAGTCGCAGTGAAAAACAGAACAATAAAAAGATTGCAATGGGTGAAATATCCATCGGAAGATAATAATGCAGCGTATATGGAAGTGAGACGTATGACATATCGACTCATCCGACAGAAAAAACGGGATCATGGTAAGGCACTACTGACAGCAATAGAGGAATCCAAGAAAACATCGAGATCCTTCTTTAGAATGGTTAACCCTGCGAGGGGAATCTACAAGCAACATACACTAATACTAAAGGACGAAGATGGAGAAATTGTACCTCCTGAAGAACAGGCAGATCTATTTGGAAAACATTTTGATCAGTTACTAAATGTTCATGTTGAGATGGATGCTATAAATGCACAGGTGCCAATGATGACGGCGGAAATGCAAGTACCTGAGCCAACTATTGATGAGATAAGACATATTGTGGAATCTCTAAAGCACAACAAAGCTCCGGGAGGAAGTGGAATTACTGCCGAGTTGATTAGGTATGGTGGAGCAGTGTTAATGGAAAATCTGCAACAATTAATTGTTAATATTTGGAGGAAAGAAGTTATTCCAAGTGAGTGGAAGAGAGCCGTGATATGCCCCATTTTTAAGAAAGGTGATGCCACACAACCTTCTAACTACCGAGGGATTGCCTTACTCGAGATAGGATATAAAATTTTTACCTCACTGCTTATGAATCGACTTAGGCCATTTTTGGGAGACATTATAGGCTCATACCAATGTGGTTTTGTATCTGGTCGGTCTACTATCGACCACATCTTTACATTGAGGCAACTCATGGAGAAATTCTACGAATTTGACAAGGAATTGCATTTAATCTTTATTGATTTTCGTCAGGCCTATGACAGTATAAACCGTATAGTATTATGGACGGCTATGCACGAGATGGGCATTCCAATGAAGTACCGTACATAAGGTTGATCAAGACCTGTTACTCTGACTCTAGATGCCAGGTGCGGTTTGCAAATCAAGAATCAGAATCCTTTAGCGTTCAAAGTGGACTAAGACAAGGAGATCCTCTAGCCCCAGTCCTTTTCAATATAGCATTGGAAAAGATTAAACGTGGAACTGGTTGGAATAGGGAAATGGAGATGGTCGGATCCGACATAATCCTTGCATTTGCTGATGATGTGGTGATCATGGGGAACACTTTGGATCAGGTAACGACTGATACATCAAGATTCCTACTGGAAGCAAAGAAAATGGGGTTGGTGGTTAATGAATCGAAAACAAAATACATGATTATATCACGTCGACAGAATATTCCGATCGCTATCGACGTTGGAATGCACAAATTTGCGACAGTTGAATCATTCAAATATTTAGGATCAATATTGTCAAACAAAAGTGAAATAGAAAAGGAAATTAGACAAAGAATCACCAACGCTACTCATGTTTCCTATAGCATGAATCGAATTTTCACTTCACGTCTAATATCTCAGGAAAACAAGATCCACTTATACATGACCCTAGTACGACCTGTTTTAATGTATGGTTGTGAAACGTGGGCGACTCCAAGAACTTTTGAAGAACGTATATGTGCATTTGAAAGAAAAATGCTGCGGAAAATCTATGGCCCAAAATACTGCCCAGAAACTGACAGTTGGGAAAGACGGAGTAAAGAGGAGTTATATCGACGTTATAAAAAGGCAGACATCAGTAGAGAGATAGAGAGAAGACGATTACAATGGTTAGGACACATTATCAGAGCAGAAGGTACTCTCCCGAACCGTGTGTTCAATTTTCAGCCAACGGGAAAACGTCCAAGAGGTCGACCAAGAACGAGATGGAAAGATCGAGTTATGTTGGCACTGAACCAGGTAGATCCAGTTGCAAGTATGGAAGATGCTAGGGATAGAAATCGTTGGTCTAATATATGCCACCATTATTTGAGAAGCTGAAATCATTCTTCCTGTTATGAAGTACAATGTTATAGCCTATATTATGTTATGCTTGCTATTTATATTGTAATCAAGAATTGTATACCCTTGTTTTTCTGCTATGGGTCTTAATGGCCTGTCACATGCAATACATGATGATGATGATGATGATTAAATTGTGTAGGTAACGACCCTTTTATTTATGACATGTATTGCTGAATACACATAGAGGATTTCGTAAATAATAGTGCATTGAAATGTATTTTTTAAAATATTTATACTGTAGTTTCGTTTACATTATTACAAGATTCTTCTGCTATAGACGCAGAAATAACAACATGTTATCGTCAGAAACTCAACATGTAGTTTACAATCAACTAATTGATGTTTACAAGAACAGATCTAATCCGTAGAGAAAAACAGGAAATCAAAGCATATTCTCGACTCTTCGAATTGAAGGACAATAAAGGCAGGTTAGGGGAACCGCTCTTCTGACGCTGTACGCCCGGCGATCATCCCTGTAGTCAAACCGCACGTGTTGGAATGAATTGAGTAGGCGTGGGTGGGCCAGCGCAGAACAGGTGAAGGAATACGTACGAGTTACATCAGAGTAGTTGTGGGGCTTCCTCCACCAGATTACAGATCAATGTTCTTTATAATCAGAGTGCATTGTGTCTCCCGTTACCTGTTAGTGAATCTGTATTCCGCGTTGTACATTATGTTATCATACATCCGAGCATGTCCCGTATTTTATAGCATTTCTGTGATCGTGGAGAATTGACCTCTCTTTACAACACTAGAAAACACCCACCGTAGGAAACGAGAAACAACATAACAGTGCAGCCAGGCTAGGTAAGGGGACAAAAATCGGACATATTATTAGATTAGGATGTACTTTGTACGACAGTATTAAAGAATCCAAGACAACACGATAGACCGGGTAAGCTTAAAGAGAGCTGTTTAGCTTCGGCGTGCGAAAATGAAAATTGGTCTTTAATACTGTAGTTGACCGACTGAAAAGCATTAATATCGGTTACTAGGGAAACACTGAGCAAGTAGTCCCGTGAAGAACTAAGCAGTCTATTTTCATATATCCTACTTATGTTAATTGCCTCTGTCAACATAAACATTTTCAGATTGATTGCTGTAGATATTAAGAACCGTCTAAATATTTTGGATGGTCGCCATATTGGATTTTTATATATGTAAGCCATAGAGTTATGTACTATTAGATGAAGATTATTGCGTAGGTTTATTATTATTATTCAAACTTCAGTCACATGATTAGAACACAAGAAATAAAACAAAAATTTTAAAATTTCGCACAGCCACCATCTTGAGGGTATGTAAACAATTGAACTAAATTAGATGTTAGTGCATTACAATTTGTATAAACAATTGCTGTACTAAGTTTCACTGCGCTCCGATGGTTAAATCGCGAGATAAGTCTATTTAAATGTTTCAACTCCGCTTGACCGCCATGTTCGTTTTGTACCTAACAGGTTTGTGAAAGTCTCATAGATAAACTTCTATTAGTGCCCTTTTCAGGGTGATATCAGCAAATCTTTCGGAGGTATAGAATGCCGGTGAAATATTTCGCCCAGCCGCCATGTTGGATTGGTGAGACGTAATAAAATTTGAAGGTCGCGGTCGGACGAAATAGTAATATGACCTTACCGAGTTTCATTGAAATTATCACTCCAGCCGTTTAGATTTTATTATGGGGACACACACATACACACATGGACAAGTCTATTTTTTCATAAATGAAATTAAGCTAAAAATTGCTTCAACGCTATCTTTCAAAATAAGGTGTCGTCACACAACCATAGTACGTGAGATAGTATACACGGCTACACTGCTGGATATTCGGTAAGGAGAGGTATACATGTTTTCCCATGAAACAATTCGATGTTGGAGGGTAATTATTGTTGGTTATCTGCCCTCGAAAATCCCGTTCCATGCAAGACTTAGCTTTGTTCCAATTTCATCTGTGTTCACCCTTCTCAATTCCTAGAGAGTAATTGGGGAAGAGCTCTGATTAGTGTGTTCAGTTTTCTGCCCGACTCAGTTCCATGTATGTTCTTCGCTCTTAATTACTTAGGCTAACGACCTGCTAATTAGTGTACACCTTATAATTTTAGCCACCACAGGGGCACTCACAAGTTGCGACACACCAACTGGATAACAGTTATTCGTGTGGAACATTTTCAAGTTTGGAAGTTATAAAAAAAAATGATTTATTTTCAAAACATCCACACCTCGTGGTGTAGCAGCTAACATTCTTGGATGTCGTCCTGGGGATCCGGGTTCATCTCTAGGCTGGAATGAGGTACACACGGCTTCGTGAGGCAAAACTGGGAAGAGGAGGGTTCGATTCTCTGCTCAACCATCTTGGAAGTGATTTTCCGTAATTTCCCACACCTACTCCAGGCAAATGCCTGGATAGTTCCTAACATGAGGCCGCGGCTGCCTACTCCCCAATACTCATCTGAATTATGAATACACACACTAATAAAGCCATCACATTAACAATGTTTTTTTCAGATGAATTCGTGACACACCCAAGTACACAGGGTTAAATTACCTCGATGTCCAAGCCCCTCAAATAAAACAACAATAGAATTTGACTGAAAAAGATTGCTGTGCTGGCAGAAGTTCAGAAGCCGAACGGCCAGGGTTCGAATTCCTGGCCTCACCCAAAGTAAACCAGAATTAATCGGCGACCACAAATCATTAGGATACGCAGAAAAAATATTTTGTTGTTGTTGAAAAACCCGGGAGTTTGGAAAAACCAACTTCCAGGCAGGCGCGGATTCAAGGGAGGGGGGAGGAGGGGGTGTCACGGGGGTCATGCCCCCCCAACGGAGACCTTTTTTTTTTGCAAACTCAAAAATGAAAACACAATAACCAGACAAATTAAACTTAACGAATTTTAACTGAAAAACAGGTTTTTTTTCATTTTATTCAATACTGAAAATATCTTTATTGCAATTATTATGTTCTGTTACAACTGTACATATTTACAACTTCATACCTGTTATATAAAAACGATTATTTATATAACACGATCAACTCGTCTATTTTGTTTAGCAAACCTTGTGATTACCGAATCGATGTCTATAGTGATGTCACGAAGAATGTACAGCAATGCACGGATAGGAATTTGGGACTTTTTTCGCACCAAAAAATTTTGTCGACGTCCAAACTGCAAGCTTGGTTGGCAATTTAAGCTGTGACTTTCTCCTTTTCTCGGTACCAACTCGACTTGCCGAAACTGTAACGTACCTTGATACTTTTCTCGAAGCTTGATGTAAAAGTCGCAAAACACGCCGTTGCAATTTGTACGAATATTTTTGGTGCGCTAAACGCATCAAATTTCTATCCATGTAGCTTGCAAAAAAAAATTGGTCTGGTTTTGTACGTTTGGTTATTTTGTGATTGCGTTGTTAGTGATACCATTTTTCTTAACAATTTCGATTCTGTGACCCCGCCCCAAAGCTAAACTCTAGATCCGCGCCTGATTCCAGGATAGCCGTTGTCCGCGCCAGGACTGCTTGCTGCAGTTACCCGCTCTGTTGTGGTGCACGATTTAACGAGCATGGCTACGCCACTGGTCAGTTAGCCCCGGGGATTACTCCACTTCTACTCCAGGAAATGCTGGGATGATACCTAACTTAAAGCCACGACCCCTTCTTACCCAAGTCCTTCCTCAATTACAAATACACACAGTGGTACCGACAACACAGTGGCACGGATTATCAGACAAACTCTATACACACCCAAGTACACGGGGCTACGTGACTACGATGCCACAATGCTTCTAAAGAATGAATAACAACCATTTTCTTACATCTAACCAGTTACACAACTTTTAATAAGTTACGGAATAAAATTGTGAGTAGAAATTATGGTATAAATAATTCATGTTTTTTTGGGCTAATGCCGTGGGTATTTAGATTAGAACCAAACGTTTCGGAGAAACCTTGCCCCCTTTTTCAATGGAAATCAAACGTTTGGTTCTAATCTAAATACACACGGCATTAGCCCAAAACACACGAATTATTTATATAATCCGGGCCGTGAAAGCCTTAATACACACATTAGAAATTATGGTGTTAATTCATTTTAGTGCTTGGGATATCATGGTCATCAGCCCCGCGCAGTTGGGTGTGTGTAACTTATTAGTAACAGGAAGGTGCCCCGGGACTGGAAGTAACGTACTATCGTGGCATTTGCCACGAGGGAGTGTGGAAGACCCCGTGGAAAAACGAGCATTCACGATAGCCGCTGTCCGTGCCGGGATTCGCACCTACGATCTCAGGACTTAACGCAGCTGCCCGCGAGGTCGTGGTGCACGATTTAAGGAGCAAGTCACTGGACTGGATATCACTAAATAACTAATAATAATGGGAATAATTATTTAGAACATAGAGATGGAATATTGAAGCTTAAGTTATTCTAATTTAAAAAATAATACTCGATAGTACTGAAAAGGTTGGTTGGTTGGTTGGTTGGTTCCCTTAGTTTAGGTGCTGTAGCTCATGTAGCTCCGTGTACTTTGGGTGTGTGTAGAATCTGTCTGGTAACATGTGTTAATTGTGTGCGTGTTATCTGTTTTAATTCAAGTAAGGACTACAGGCGATAATTTCAAGTAGTTCCTACTTTCGCTACCAAATGCTACCGTCCACAACACCTAGCTATGAACTTGGCTACTACTACATGCCATCGTAACCAGCGCCCGGTGATGAACGTTGGAACTTAAGAGCATGAATCAAACCTAACCTACAAATTTTGCTTCACACAAGTTTGGTTAGTAGAAGGTTCTTTTACATGGCATAAATTTATAACATGGGCCCGCCGGCTTTACTTCCCCTCCGAAGGAAGGCATACTGAGGGATTTTAAAACTCTTAAAAAATTCGACGGCTTCGGCCGGGTTTAAACCCGCTATCTTGGGCATAGAAGCTCAGCATGCTACCAACTACGCCACCGAAGCCACCTGTACTGAACGGGATATAGCTAATAAATAAGTAATTCATTCTTTTTTAAATAAAGACAACGCCGGGGGTGTAAAAGCTAGCGTTCTTTGCTGTCGCCCCGGAGGTCCGAGTTCAATTCCCGGATGTGCCAAGAATTGTTTAAAATTCTGGTGTGAGGGCTGGAACGGGGTACACTCAGCCTCGTGAGGAAAAACTGAGAAGAGGTGGGTTCGATTCCCACCTCAGCCATCCTGGAAGTGGTTTTCCGTGGATTCACATTTCAACTCCAGACGAATGCCAGGTAGGTTTCTAACTTAAGGCCTAGGCCGCCTCCTTCCGAATCCTCACCTCCAACAATAACATCATTTAAATAAATAATGAGCCGGCCCCGTGGTGTTGTGATAGCGCGCCTGCCTCTCACCCGGAGGCCTCGGGTTCGATTCCCGGCTCCGTCAGGTATTTTAGAAACTGACGTGAGGGCTGGAACGGGGTGCACTCAGCCTCGTGAGGACAATTGAGTAGCTGTCTAACAGTGAGGCAGCACCCTGATCATTAAAACCAAGATTAACGGCCAAGGGGATCCGATGCGCTGATCAAGCGTCACCCCAATATCTGCAGGCCAAATGGCTGGGCAGCGGTCGCTTGGTAGGCCTAGGCCCTTCTTGGGCTGTAGTGCCCGGGGTTATTATTATTATTATTATTTGTATTATATTATATATTATTAAATAATTAATGAAAATTACTACATAAATAAATGGCTAGAATGTAAACAAGTTAAAGGAGAATGATGAAGATCAGAGAGGTAGATAGTGTAAGAAATGAACTGGTATTAAGACGAGTGGAAGTGGAGAGATGTTTCTGAAGAGAAGAGATAGGTCGGTAGGAGATAAACTAAGGCACCCAGGAATAGCAAACAAGGGTCGAGGATAAGAACTGTAGGGGTAAACCAAGATTAGAATATGGTAAACAGATTGCCTCGGGTATAGGATGTGGTAGCTATGTAGAGCTGAAACGATTAGATCAGGACAGGGAGACATGAAGCGGTGCATCAACCCAGCCAAAAGACAAACAACAAACAAGTGACAATGTTAAAATATGATTTTGGTTACAGAACAAATGTAATATAAAGTGAATTCAACAGTTGTCGGTAGGTTTGTAAAGGGTTCAACAGATTAATGTACAGGTCGCGACTTGTGTAAGATGGCAGTCGAAGAGAATAACACTCTGATTATTATTTTTTGCACAGGTACTTCTCCACAGCTGCCTTAAATGAATGAGAGTCCTTTGTAGCTCGGATATTGTTGGGGATCTGATTCCACTCTCGACAAGCAGATCCATTACTGATGGAGCGATATGACTGCTTCAAGGAGAACGACGTCGTAAAGCCATTTCTACCTAATCTATACCTCGAGGTATAAGGACACTATGTCACATTTACTAACTTTTACAGGAGAGCAGTTTGAAGATGCTTTACTCAGTTCTCCCTTAATTTTACTCGCATGTTAGTAGCATTTTCGTAACAAAATTTTAACTGTCATTCTTTAGTTCACGGAAAATCCACCAGACTGTGCAGAAGTATACAACACTATGACTAAACAGATGGTGTTGTATACGTGAACTCAAGCGACGGTGCTGCCGTTATCTGGAACTAGCGTAAGGGTGATGGAAACATAAACAAACAGATGTTATAACATGTGATTTGAGTTGATGGGTGTGCTCTTCTCTCGTTTTCTCAGTTATTTTCATAATAATTGCGGCCAAAAGATGACTTATGTAATTGCTCAGTTCCGCTGTGCTCTTGAAAATCAACAATTGCTGTATCAATGCATTATTTTCACAAAAAGAGAGCTTTTCGGAATGGATGTGATTACTTCGCGTCGCAAAGCCGATTGCGAAGTATATGATCGTATGTAAAAAGGAGAATTAATTAATCATAAATACTAATGAATATCCTACAATATCCAGTACCCTACATTCTCCCCTGCACTACAAACTAGGCGACTTAACAACGTCCATTTTCAAGCTTTTCTTCCCGTGGCAAACATTACTTTTAGGGGTCGCTTTATTGCAGTCTACATGTGGTTGTCTTTCTTTAACTTGCCCCATTGCTCTTTCAAATCTGTGAAACTTAGATCATCTAAGTTTTCAATCATGTGCCTTCTTCTTTATTTGTTTCACCCAACTTTGGGGTACATGAAATCAATCACTTTTTATAGTTTTGAGCTTTTCTTTTGGCCCAGTATTGCCGCATCCTTTGAGATCGTGCTTCCCTTTCCTCGGCAGAGATGTGGATTGTACGCTTTTGTTTGAGTTTCACTTGGAACCGTTGCTTCTTATCCTTGGTGACGGTTTTGGCTGTTTTGTCCATGAGCATGGTGTCTGTAATTTGGAGTTCCACGTGGTCGTTCTCGGTTTCCTTAAACCAAAGAGGTTTTTTTTATTACGGAAGTGGTCGAAGATCTTTTTGGTTAATCTATTTGAATTCATCCGGAGGATGTGCCCATAAAAATCAATTCTCCGTTTACTTATCGTGTCCGAGAGTTTTTCAGTTTTTTGGTAAAGAGTTTCGTTCCTGACATGGATTAATTTGTTGTTACGAAATTTGGGGCCTAAGATTTTGCGTATTATCTTTCTTTCCTTGACCTCCAGCCTTTCAAGCGGTCCCTGGGTGGTGAGAGACAATGTTTCGGCTGCATATAAGGCTTCTGGTTTAATTACCGTGTCATAATGTTTTATCTTGGAATTCCAGGAGAGAGACTTCTTGTTATGAGTGTCCTTCGTAAATTGGAAGGCCAATTCAGCTTTATTTCTCCTAGATTTCATTGATTTTTTCTTTAGCGCATTCCAGCCGATCCATTCCCAAAGATATTTAAATTCTTTCACGATGTCTATGTATTGTTTGCCCACTTGAAGCTTTTTTGGTGCGTTTTTTATGTTCGACATTATTTTGGTCTTTTCAACTGAGATTTTGAGACCCATTTTTAACGCTTGCCTCTGGAGTTCGAGGATCTGCTCCTTGGCTTCTTCCCATGTGCCTTTAAACATTTAAAAAACTTTTTGCGGTGAACTTGTACAGTCTTTGATTTATCGACTTCAACAGTATTATTCTATATCTGCCAAATACTGAAGTATGTAAAGCAATGTACCGACTATACGCTTATTACATATTCCTGAACAAATTATAATTTTCTCGGCAACTGGTGACCGAATTTCATTTTGAATCTGGTGAGGTACTCCTTTCAAATAACTAGTTTGTAAGCATAACGCTTCAAGTCTCATAAAATCTTCTGTTTCTAGCACCTTCCCGCACATAATTATGTGTTTGGCATCTAAAATGGCCTATCCTTCAACGTGAGCCCGCCTAGAATTGCCAGCAACATTCAGTACATAATTATATGAAGTACTAGCAGGTACCCGCGGCTTCGCTCGCGTCATAGTCATGTCATATTGTTATTCAATGAAATGCAGGTTTAACCCCGTTAACACCCCTTTAGAACATGAATATCCAAAAATCCCTTCTTCTCACTTTAATAGTTTTGGTTGGACGATGAGAGTGAATATCCGAAAATTCTTCCTTAGTGGACGTTTTTCTTCCAGAATTTCACCCTCCCCATGGGCCCCTTAGTGGATTTATGGAAAAAAAACGATCGAACACCTATTTATTTAATTATTTATTCATTTATTTTTAAGCTGATTGTTTTCCTCTGAGTTTGAAACTTCTCGCCTATGTCGTTTAAGAGATACACGCTCCGTTAGGAATCTTTCAACCCCCACTTTTCATCCCTTTCACCTCATAATACACCACATCGAAAAACCATTAGACATGTGTCAGCTTATTTAATGATTAGTTTATATGCCAAGTATCACATCATCAAATGAAACCACTGGTGAGATATTATTATTCAATGAAATGCACGTTTACCCCCTTAACACCCATTTAGAACCTGAATATCCCAAATCCTTTCCTTAGTGGACGTTTTCGACATACAACGAATATATACCCAAAATTTCATGTTTCTAACTTCAATAATTTTGGCTGGGCGATGATGAGAACGTGAGTCAGTCAGGACATTTTCTTTAATTTTATTTTTGAGAATTTCACCCCTCCCCATGAACCCCTTAAATTGGATTTATGAAAAAAAAAAACGGTCGAACACATATTTACTTATTTTAAAGCTGTTTTCCCCCTGAATTTGATGAGGGAGTAAGTGAGTCAATCAGTTAGGACACTTTCTTTCCTGTACTTCCCCCAGAATTTCACCCCTCCCCATGGGCCCCTTAAATTGGATTTATGAAAAAACGGTCGAACACCTATTTACTTATTTTTAAGCTGATTTTTTTCCCACTGAATTTCAAACTTCTCGCCTATGTCGTTTAAGAGATACACGCTCCGTTAAGAATCCATCAACCGCCAATTTTCACCCCTTTCACCTCATAATATACACCATATCGATAAACCCTTAGAAATATGTCTGCATATTTTTAATGATTAGTTTATATACCGAATATCACATCCCCAAATGAAACGACTCGTGAGATATTGTTATTCAATGAAATGCAAGTTTAACACCCTTAACAGCCTTTCAGAACATGAATATTCAAAAATCCATCCTTAGTGGACGTTTTCGACATACACCAAACATATCCCCAAAATTTCAAGTTTCTAACTGCTATAGGTTTGGCTGGGGGATGATTAGTGAATATCCAAAAATCCTTCCTTAGTGGACTTCTTTCCCAGAAATTCACCCCTCCCCATTGGCCCCTTAAATTGGATTTATGAAAAAATGGTCGAACAGCTACTTACTTATTTTTAAGCTGATTTTTCCCCCTGAGATTTACACTTTTTGCCTCTGTCTTTTAAGAGATACTTGCTCCGTTAGGAATCCTTCAACCCCCACATTCCACCCCTTTCACCTCATAATATACACCACATCGAGAAACCCTCAGACATATGTCTTCTTATTCTTAATGATGAGTTTTTAAGCCGAGTATCACATCGCCCAGGGAAACCAATCGGGAGATATTAATATTCAATTAAATGCTGGTCTACCCCCTTAACACCCCTTTAGAACCTGAATATCCGAAAATATTTCTTTAAGGGACGTTTTCGACATACAATGAACATAACCCAAAGATTTCATGTTTCTAACTTCAATAATTTTGGCTGGGCGATGATGAGTGAGTGAGTAAGTCTGGACATTTTCTTTCATTTATTTTTCAGAATTTCACCCCTCTTAAATTGGATTTATGAAAAAAAAACGGTTGCACACCTATTTACTTATTTTTAAGCTGTTCTTCCCCCCCCCTGAGTTTGATGAGTGACTGTATTATTCAGTTAGAACACTTTTTTTTTTCCTGTTTTGTTCCCCCAGAATTTCACCCCTCTCCAAGGGCCTATTAAATTGGATTCATGAAAAAAAGGTCGAACACCTATTTACTTATATTTTAAGCTGTTTTTTTCCGGTGAAATTCTCGCCTACGTCGTTTAAGAGATACGCGCTCCGTTAAGAATCCTTCAACTCCCAATTCTCACCCCTTTCAACTCATAATATATACCACATCGATAATCCCTTAGGCATATGTCTGCTTATTTATAATGATTAGCTTATATGCCGAATATCACTTCCCTAAAGAAACAACTCATGAGATATAGTTATTCAATGAAATGCACGTTTATCCCCCCTTAACACCCCTTTAGAACCCGTATAAACAAAAATCCTTCCTTAGTTGACGTTTTCGACATACAGCGAACATATTCCCAACATTTCATGTTTTCAACTTCAATAGTTTTCGCTGGGCGATGATGAGTGAGTGAGTCAGTCAGGACATAATCTTTACCAGAATTTCACTCCTCCCCATGGGCCGCTTAAATTGGATTTATGAAAAAACGCTCGAACACCTATTAATTTATTTTTTAAGCTGTCTTTTTCCCTGAGTTTGATGAGTGAGTGAGTTTGTCAGTCAGTTAGGACACTTTCTCTCCTTTTCTTTTCCAGAATATCACCCCACCCCATTGGCCCCTTATATTGAATTTGTGAAAAAAAAAAGTCGAACACCGTTTTACTTATTTATTGAGCTGATTTTCTTCCGCTGAGTTTCAAACTTCTCGCCTATGTCGTTTAAGAGATACACGCTCCGTTAGGAATCCTTCAACCCTCACTTGTCACCCCTTTCACCTTATAATAAACACCACATCGAAAAACCCTCAGACACATGTCTTCCTATATTTAATGGTGAGTTTATATGCCGAGTATCATATCCCCCAAGGAAACCAATCGGGAGATATTGTTATTCAATTAAATGCAGGTTTAACCCCCTTAAGACCCCTTTAGAACCTGAATATCTGAAAATCCTCCCTTAGTGGACGGTTTTGACATACAATGAACATATCCCCAAAATGTAATGTTTCTAACATCAATAATTTTGGCCGGGCAATGATGAGTGAGTGAGTCAGGACATTTTCTTTCAATTTTGTTTTTTCGAAATTTCACCCTCCCCATGAACCCCTTAAATTGGATTAATGAGAAAAACTGTCGAACAACTATTTACTTTTTTTAAGCATTTTCCCCCTGAGTTTGATGAGTGAGTCAGTCAGTCAATGAGTTAGGACATCCTCTTTTCTGATTTCCCCCCCCCCCAGAATTTCACCCCTCCCCTTGGGCCCCTTAAATTCGATTTATGAAAAAACCGTGAAACACCTATTTACTTATTTTTTATGCTGATTTTTTTTCGCTGAGTTTCAAATTCCTCGCCTATGTCGTTTAAGGGATACACGCTCCGTTAGGAATCCTTCAACCCCCACTTTTCACCCCTTTCACCTCATAATATACACCACATCGAAAAACCCTCAGACACGTATCTTCTTATTTTTAATGATGAGTTTATATGCCGAGTATCAAATCCCCCAATGAAACCAATCCGGAGATATTGTTATTCAATGAAATGCAGGTGTACCCCCTTAACACCCCTTTAGAACCCAAATATCCAAAAACCCTTCCTTAGTGGGCGTTTTCGACTTACAACGAACATATTCCCAAAATTTCATGTTTCCAACTTTAATAGTTTTGGCTGGGCGATGATGAGTCAGTCAGTCAGTCAGTCAGTCAGGACACTTAGTTTTATATAATAGATATCACCCTTGCGTCCACCATTTTGTCGCGACCGACCTGACACCTACTGTACATTCGTTTGAGTTCACGAATACCTCTAAGTGAAAATGGACTTCGTGGTCCGTTCAAAGCATGTAACTTGCCCAATTCTTGATGTAGGACAGATTGTTGTATACCTCTGTGTAGAGGAAACGAAACCTATAGAATTGGGCTAATAAGCCCACTTTGGAGAAAAATGTATATACAGTAGTGTCCTATATCTCTTATCATTATCATTATTAATATCATCATAGTCATAATCATCGTTGTAGACCAACTTCGGTTTCCCGAGTGTGGTTTACGAGCCTCTTCCATCTTTGTCGGTCCAGACAGATCTTGGTCTTCTCAATCTCTGTCCAATCCATTCCTCTACTAGTTATGTTTTGCTTGACTGTATGGAGCCATCTACTTCTAGGTCTTTCTCTGGGTCGAGTGCCTTTAACTGGTTTCTCCGGCCATACTTTTGTTATTCTGCTGGGTGACATTTTTTTTACATGTCCAAACCACTTCAACCTAGAACTTTCAATTTTTTCTAGAAGAGATTCCTGAACCTGTGTTGCTTCCCTTACATTTTCATTTCTGACCTTGTCCCTTCTTGTTTTCTGGACCATTGTCCTTAGAAACGTCTGTACTTTGCAGTCTACTGCCATCCTCCTTCTTCTCCTAAGTATAGATCTTTTGAATTGGTTATGGCGTATTTCTTCAATGAATTTCTGTTCTTTTTTAACCCTTTCGATGCCAAGCTACTGTTTTATGATTGGTTATGTTAATAATTCCAAGCCAAGTGTACCGAAATTACAAGTTTCGTGATTATAATGATTTCCTTTCTATATTTTAAAATAGAATGATGATATTTTACACCAATATCCACTTAACAATACAATTTTTTATGCGATGTGTAATATATCGTAATCAATACGGGAAAATCTAGAATAATGACTAAAGTCATAGATATGCATGATGATTTGTTTCCACATTAAGGTATTCTAAAGATATTACATTCTAAATAATTAAAAAATTATTTCATTAAAACACTTTAAGATTTTTCTTTTTAAATTTAAAATGGAAATTTTAATATATTTTTGAGAATCCGCACAATCTTCATAGTAATCTTTTTTTAAAACCTTATCATTTCCTCTACGTTCAAAGATCTAACCATATTTATCACCACGTATCTTAATTAATTCCGTGCTAGAAGGTAAAAGAAAACACGTTTTCAAAAGATAACACGCATGAGAAATCAGCTGATTCAACAAAATTATGTTAAATGGTCCGGCTAAGCTCAAATTATCAGCGTTTCTCCCCGGTGAACTATTGGGCTCGTCAGTTGGTACAGTACACCTCACCAAGACGCTGAAAAGTGCTTACTGAGTAGGCCAATGCAAGATACTTTGATACACATTATAATATGTCGTATCGACGTCACGAGCATTGCCAAAGCACTTCAGGAAGTATAGTCATCCTTTCAAAACAAATGCAAACCTTACCTTGGTTATCGATATGTCGAAGAATGTTCTCGATCAATGAATCCAGTTATTCACGGAACTTCAATACATAGATATATCCAGAGAGAGAATGATTACCGTGTTGTCTTGGTTACAACAGTGATACCACTACGTGGCTGGAAATAATAATACAACCTAATTATATAATTAAATTCGCTTCAACACCTCTTAATACTTAATATGTTGACTTCTTTAATGGAACATGTTTTTGGCCATTCAGTGGGGCCTTCTTCAGCTTGTTAATTAGACTAAAACTGCATTGGGTGTTAAATGTATGTTAATTTATATTGTAAACCTGTTCACCTACACTTTATGTAATGTTAGGCAAATTAATAAGCTTAAGAAGGCCGAAATAAAGAAGTAAACCTATTAAGTATTAACAGGTGTTCAACAGAATTTAATTAGATAATATAACTTAATACGTAGAAACAAGCATTTTCCAATATGGTTAATTTTTTGCCTCATAAAAACTGTAATGAAAGCGATGCGATAGATCGACTCGTGGTATTCATTTTAATACAGTGGTTCTTAACAGGCAGTCCGCGGACCAAGGTAGTCCGCGAGAGCCTCAGGAGTGGTCCGCGGGAGAAAATGGTCCACCAGCACACATAAAATAGTGGCCAATAAATGGATATTTCGAAAATGATGTGGGTTGAACAAGAATCGTCCGAATGTATCAGCGGCGATGACCAAAAGTTTTGAATTGAAATATCTGTAAAATAAGTGCTATTAGAATATGATACAAAATAATTTTTATAACTTATGTTTTACCGTGGCTGTCTGTGTGCGACATACGTGCCCCAGATGAAACATCAGGGGATAAATGAAAATGTCGAATTAACTCTAGTGGACTGTATTTACAAAAATGTACATGATACAAAAGACACAACACTTGATATGCGAAGGAGCTGATGCTCCGAAACACAAACACATTCAGCCATGATGGCTACTTCACTCTCTGTCTCTAGGTCACTGCTGCCAACCTAAACATAAATAAATGTATCTGTTACCAAATGTGGAAATAAAACAATTATATAATTCTCCCTGAGAGCAAACATACTCCCCACCTTGAAATACATGGATTTCAATAATCTGAAATGGAAACACTGAAATGTTCCAATGACAAGGACATGAAACACTAAAATATTCACTAACTTAAAACACTGACATATTAACAGTCAAAATTATGTGTCTGCTCAATTGGTAGCGGAGCTAACTTGGAAACTGGTCGTTTAAAAATACCACTGTTGCACTTCACTGAAACCACTCTTACCACATTGTCTTTACCACCATGCACTTCAGTGATAACACCAAGGGGCCACTGGAGTGGGGGAACATTGTCTTCCCGTATCAGCACCACAGTGCCTGGTGATACGTTGCAGGAGGAGGTCGTCCATTTGCTGCGCTGCTGCAGATGAGTGAGGTAATCTGATGACCATCTCTTCCAAAAGGATTGGAGTCTTTGTTGAAGAACCTTATATCTAGTTAACAAAGGCCGTTTACATAATGTTAAATCAGGTTCGGGAAGAGTAGTGAGGGGTTCGCCTATAAGGAAGTGACCTGGTGTCAAGGTAGATGCATCAGAAGGATCATTTGACGGGGTTAGAAGGGGACGTGAGTTTAAGCAAGCCTCAATTTGCGCAGTTAATGTAGCCAATTCTTCATATGTGAAATGAAGTGTTCCGAGAACTCTTCTTAGATGATGTTTGAGGGATTTTACTCCGGCCTCCCAAAGCCCTCCAAAATTAGGGGCATGAGGAGGTATGAAATGCCACTTAACTCCACAACTACTGGCGAAGTTACTGATCTCCTCTCTAGTCCGTTCCTGAGTGAACAATTTCTTGAGCTCCTTGAGCTCTCTACTAGCACCTTGGAAATTTGTACCATTGTCGGAGTACATGTTGCTGCATAATCCTCTTCTTGCGATGAATCTCCTGAGTGCTGTGAGGAAAGCTTGAGTGGTTAGGTCGGAAACTATTTCTAAATGAATGGCCTTGGTGCACATACATATGAAAATGCATATGTAACCCTTGACAATGGTCTTGCTACGTGGATTGCCGATCTTCAAGTAGAAAGGGCCCGTGAAGTCTGTGCCGGTGTTGCGGAATGGTCTTGCTTGAGACACACGAACTGAGGGCAACTGTCCCATTACTTGCTGTGTAGTTTTGGTTTTGAAGCATTTTGTACAAGTGTTAATAACTCTTCGAACCACCGACTTTCCATTGATGATCCAGTAGCACTGTCTGATGGATGCTAAAGTCAACTGGTTTCCTGAATGTAGGAGTCTTTCATGTTCCTTCTTGATTATTAAATCAGTAAACTGATGTTTAGCGGGCAAAATCATCTGATGTTTGAAATCGTAGTCTTGATTGGAGTTCTCTAGTCTTCCTCCAACTCCCAGGATTTGATCCTTGTCTAAAAATGGTACTAAACTTTGAAGTTTGCTACGTCTTGACACTGCATTGTGTTTCAAAAGATCAGCTATTTCCTCGCGGAATGCTATTGACTGGACTAGTCTAACACATGTCATGTTAGTTTGCTGCAACTCTTCTATTGTTAATGGACCATGTTTCCGTTCTGAAGGTTTGTGTTTAGTGTTGTGCACGAATCTTAAACAGTATGCTAACACTCTTTGTAGCTTGAGATGGGAAGAAAATCTTGTGAGCACGTCTGCAGGATTAGAGTGGACTGAACAACTAAGCACTATCTTGCGTTGCTCAGGAATCCCTGATTCAGGTTGTTCACTGGAAGTGGGCCAGTTCCGTTCCGAACACTGTAGCCATTCAGGGCCATGCCACCAAAGATGATTATTTAAAAGGTTTGTAGGATCAGTTCCTCGAGAAATTAGATCTGCAGGATTGTCTGCTGATGCTACGTGCTTCCAATCCTTGACCGAAGTGTTGCCTTGCACTTCAGCCACACGGTGAGCAACAAATGTTTTCCATTTTGACGGTTCTCCTGCTAACCATGCGAGAACAATCTTTGAGTCTGTCCACAGATGAATGCTATGGAATTCAATATTGAGAACATGACACATCATTTTAACAACTTGTGACAATAGTACTGCTGCACACAACTCGAGTCTGGGTAGCGTGATCTGTTTCAGTGGAGCCACTCTGGACTTGGAGCACAGGAAATGTGTTATTACGTGACCTTGATCTGTTGACGAGCGTAGGAATAAACATGCACCGTAGCCCTTCAAGGATGCATCAGCGAAGCCATGCAACTGCACCTGAGTACAATTTTCTTGAAGCACAAATCTGTTAATATATATATTGTCAATCAAGGGTATTTGTGAATGCAGAGTACGCCATCTTGTAAGAAGTTCCGTTGGAAGTTCATCATCCCATCCTATCTTCTCTTGCCATAGTTGCTGCAGAAACATCTTGAATGCGATGACAATAGGACTGATTAGCCCAATAGGGTCATAAATTGACGACACAATCGATAACACCTTGCGTTTGGTAACTGGAGATAAACTTCCTTGTTCTTTCTGCACACCACTGGATATCTGTAGTTTGTCTGTCGCTGGATGCCAAAGTAGACCTAAAGTCTTTATATTTTCTCCAGAATCAATCTGAAGGGGAAGCTGCGTCTCTCTGCAGTCCTTTGGAACCGCCTCTAACAATGCTGGATGGTTAGAGCACCACTTGCGGAGCTTGAAGCCTCCCTTGGATAACAATTGGATCAGTTCACGTTGTAGGAGTAATGCATTGTCAACCTTACTTGTTCCTGAAATACAGTCGTCTACATAAAAATCACGAAGAAGGACAGATGCTGCCTGCGGATACTGTTGTCCCTCATCATATGCCAATTGCCTTAAACATCTTATTGCTATAAATGGAGCTGATGATGTGCCATATGTGACCGTCTGAAGTTGGTACTGCTTGATAGGCTCATTAGGAGAAGCTCTCCAAAGGATGCGTTGAAGGCTGCTGTCTCTGGAATCAACCTTAACTTGTCTGTACATCTTCTCGATGTCAGCTGTAAAGCCTATGGCATGAGTTCTAAATCTAGCAACAATCGAACATAAGTCTTGTTGAATAGTAGGACCCGTCATTAAAATATCATTAAGTGACTTTCCTGACCTCGATTTACAAGAAGCGTCGAAGACAACTCTAGTTTTTGTAGTAGTGCTGGATTTCTTGAATACCGGATGGTGCGGCACGTAGTATGCTACCGATGTTGCCATACTAGAATTAACAATATCCATGTGACCTAGTTCCTGGTATTCAGTGAGAAACTGGTCATAATCTACCTTCAGTTGCGTATTATTGTTAAGTCTACGCTCAAGGTACTGAAATCTGCTAGTTGCTGTTTGTAAAGAATTGCCTAATATACTTGGATCCTGATTAAATGGTAGTCTGACTATGTATTTCCCAGATGCATCTCGTGTCACATGATCAGAAAAATGCTGTTCACATTCAATCTCTTCTTGCGACTTGACTGGCTCGTGAAGTTCTTCGATCTCCCAAAATCGTTGTACTTGGTTATGAAGGTGAACATCATTACGAAGGAAAAACGTTCCTGCTACATTGTTTCTCTTTCTCGAGGTGGATTCATATGAACCTGACACAATCCATCCAAAATCTGTGTTTTGTAGGACTGGAAACTTCCCTGGTCTCGTCCTGTGTCCCCTCTGTAGAATTCTAAAGAATACATCAGCACCGAGAAGCATGTCTATCTTGGCTGGGGCATAAAACCTCGGATCTGCTAACTGAATATCATTAGGGAGCTCCCACTCTTCATAGGGTACCTGCTGACTAGGCATGTCGCTTGTAATTTTGGATAGGATCAGACATTCAACATTGTGACGTGTGTTGCTTATGGAAGATTGCACTTCAACGCTCACACTATACTTGGCTTCAGACATGGACTGAGAAAGACCTTCGATGGGTGTGAGATTCTTGACCTTTCTTAAGCCCAAATTTTGAACCAAACTCTCGGTTACAAAATTGCTTTGACTGCCACTGTCCAATAAGCAACGAGCTAAGTGTAGCCTACCAGCACTATCCTTTACCTTTACTACTGCTGTAGAAAGTAGAACTTGAGTTTGTGGTTTGAGTTTCATAGTGCAATAACTGGAGGAGTTACCACGAACTTGTGCATTGTGAGCCTGGTTTGACTCGGGGTTTGAGCATCTGCTGATAGCTCCTTGCTGAGACTGTTTAGACGAGTTGGCATTGAATTGCTGATTCCCAGAATCAAAATGCAACAGTGAGTTGTGACGACCGTTGCAAGTTTTGCATGTTGACTTCGAAGGACAAGAACTTATAGCGTGTGATTCATGCAAACAGTTGTAGCAAAGCTTATGCTGCTTAACTAGGTTGTATCTACGATTAACATCATAACCTAAAAATTTATCACATCTGAAGATAGGATGTTGCCCCTTACAGGCTTCACAATTATTGTTAATTGCAATGTATGAACTACTTGTAAATGGTTGTTTCTCATGCTTGAAACCATGCTTAGAAGTTTTATCTTGAGACAATCTGCTCATCTTATCACTGTGACCCTTAGTAGGTGAAAAATCAATTAATTCAAGGGTTTGAGCCCGCCTTTCAAGATATTCTAACAACTCCGGAAGTGTAGATAGTTCCTTGGATTTGTTGCTCATTTCCCATTGCTTACGTGTGGCTTCAGGTAACTTGTCAAGTATGATTTGACCTATTATGATTTCATGTAGGGGAATATTCAAATTCAAAGACTCAACAGCCTATAAATTGGACTGTACTTGATTCAAAAGTGTGCGTAGACTAGAAGATGATTCCCTTTGGACGATATCTGGAGATAACAGTAATTTGATATGTGCATTTACTATTACCTTTGAATTGCGGTATCGCTTGCAGACCGTTTCCCAAGCTAGCTCAAAGTTATCTGCAGTAAGAGGAATGTTTTGAATGAGTTGATGAGCATTGCCACGCAGTGCTGACATTAAGTAATGGGACCTTTCAACATTACCCAAAGACTGATTCTTCAGTATTAATGAATCAAACCGGTCATGGAAATGCATGAATTGTGTAACATCACCTGAAAATTCTGGTAACCGTATCTTGGGCAAACTGTACGAACCTGTATTACTACTTGTAGATTCTCTACCGTTGCTAGAGACAGATGAGGCATGTGTGCAATGGGTATTTAGTAACTGTTGTAGCTTAGCCCTAAGTTCATCATAATCATCTTCGAATTCACACCGGACCTGCTCATGAGGATTTTTGTCATCCAAATCCTCCAATTTGCTTTGAATTTCATTAAATTCTGGTAATAGAGCTAATAAACGTTCATTCTTCACATTTAATACTTCAGCAGGAGTCTCATTATTAAATTCATTAATTTGGGTATGGAGTCTCGTGAGGGATGCTCGGAGAACACCTCTGCGCTTGGTCAGTGACTTTATCTCACGTTCAGTATACATGCATAAAATGGTTCATGCACAGGAAGGATTGCTGGGTAAGGGAAGGAATTGCTATGAAATGCCTTTGTTAACTTATCTGGTGTAGAGGTTCTTTCAGTCTGCGTCGTCACCCAACGGTTGGATATCGAAGTCAGGACGTCTGTATGGAACTGCGTCTGTCAGGAATCGAAGGCTGCACCGCTGAATGGAACTGCGTCCGTCAGGAATCGAAGGCTGCACCGCTGAATGGAACTGCGTCCGTCAGTAATCGAAGGCTGCACTGCTGAATGGAACTGCGTCCGTCAGGAATCGAAGGCTGCACTACTGAATGGAATTGTGTCCGTCAGGAATCGAAGGCTGCACTGCTGAATGGAACTGTGTCCGTCAGGAATCGAAGGCTGCACTACTGAATGGAACTGTGTCCGTCAGGAATCGAAGGCTGCACTGCTGATTGGAAGTCGCGAGAACTTACGCATGGCCTCAAACATGCGTCCATTGATGCTTTCAACTGCACACCGAAACGTTCACAATACTGGATATTCTTTTACGAATATACAATATTCATCATGATTGTGTAATTCTGCAAGTCCCGCTGCATGAATTAACTTATTCAAATATTAAACTTGTATTACAACAGCTGCGTTGTAAACATGAATCAAGCAGACTGGCGAGCGCTGCGATCAAGCACATGTATGTACCGAAGCTAAACGACACTAGCCGAGGCGACACGAAGGCATAGCACATGGGTTCGGAGTTGGCATTATTTGGCAGCCATTGTGCTCAATTTTCAAATAAGTTAGATCGAACAGACAAACATTGATAAATACATTACAATTGAGCCTGCATTGTTCACAATAATGCACTAGTATTGTCTCTACATACGTATTTCGCACTGGTTCACTTAAATACAGCAGTTTTAGCGTTTGTCGGGACCACATGGCCTCAGTTGATATAGCGGGAATCCTGCCCGTGTAGGACCAAAACATATGTCTGTGTGCGACATACGTGCCCCAGATGAAACATCAGGGGATAAATGAAAATGTCGAATTAACTCTAGTGGACTGTATTTTCAAAAATGTACATGATACAAAAGACACAACACTTGATATGCGAAGGAGCTGATGCTCCGAAACACAAACACATTCAGCCATGATGGCTACTTCACTCTCTGTCTCTAGGTCACTGCTGCCAACCTAAACATAAATAAATGTATCTGTTACCAACTGTGGAAATAAAACAATTATATAATTCTCCCTGAGAGCAAATAGTGGCAAATAAACTTTCACCAACATTAAACAACCAGAAAGTCACGGGGCAAAATTAAAATGATTAGGGTTATCATTATTTTGCAATGCCCTTTTAAAACAAAATTGTTGCTTGAACATAAATTTGTAATTAAGATTTTTCATATTATGTAGGCTATATACAGTATTATAAAAAAGTTATTTTGTTCTATTAAATAATGTGTAATTTAGTTGTACTGTACGCTAATTAATAGTAATAATAAATAATAATAATCTTTGAAAACTCTTATGACGAAGGCGCTGAGGAAGGGTTACAACTGATAAGGTGTATCAGCGGAGGGGGGGAGGGGGTGGGGAGGGGGGAGGGGGAGGGGGGAGGGGGCCGCAGACTCTACGGGTTCAGAACCACTGTAACAGAAGCTCCCTTGGACGATATATCGGTCCCTTGGCACTATAAGGGCTAATACTAAATTGCATAACAACGTACGAACGCACATATTTGAGTGGGATATTTAAGAATGCATGCACATGGAATCAAGCAAATAATCAGTGTAATGGTTTCGCTAGCCCACACTGTTGGGAGAGAAATGTAACTGTTTACCTTTGCCTAAGCTATGTTGTTTTAATGGGCGCCAAGACCTCAATGCAATGTTGAAATCTAAATTTGTATTTAACAACGTCTAGCTCTGGCAGAACACATTCAAGACTCTATTCACTCAGATCGTGGTATGATTTGATCATTAACCCAACAAACAATTGTATCAGGAGAAGGAATTGGTCTATATCTAATGCTACCTACTGAAAGCAAAGATTGCATTGTAAAAGAAATGAATTTATTATATAAAACAAGTATAGCAAAATTAATAATAATAATAAGTTTAAAATTTAAATTGGAGCGTTGTGATTTGAATATTACCGATAGAAAATTACGTGAAAACGGAGTCTGATAAATTGATTTTTACAGTTACTGAATTATGAAATATAAAACAAAGAAAAATGAGAGATTGCGTATTTCTGCGTCATTAGCGCTTACCCCTGGAAATTGCCAAAGCATTTCCCTCGTTCTTGATGATGCTGTGTGCTTCCCACAGTCTCCTGGACGTCGTCATCTCCGTCGAAATTTGATGATATTCTGGTAGATTAGATAATTCTATGGTCCGTACATCGGACCCAAACTCTCGTAAAACCGCACTGGTTACGTTTTACAAAAGTTCGTCGCTAACTCCACTGAACATCGGAGCGTCACGCACCTGCGACCGTACACTGCAAGTTCTACACAGATTGTCCTTAACTCCACCGAACATCGGAGCCACTCGCACGCGCATCCATACTCGTCAAGTATTTCACAGATTGTCCGCGTTTCACGGCGCGTCGAACGATATATCCACATGCCGGCTCCCCACTCTTCAGTCCCAACTAGCTTACGTCGTCTCCCCTGATTGGCTGAACCACCACGCGATCTTCTCCTCCTCCGGGTCATTACACTCGGCGACAGGGTTCCGTTTCAACAATTCGCCTCTTCTTGACGATGCGACCCAAGATTGCGTCATGCTCCTCGACAGGAATCAGCTTGTATTAGAATTCCCAGTGAGTCACGTCTCTCAATATACCCTAACTGACGAAAACTCCGTAAAATTCCGTAATCGCATAATTTTCTATGATATCGTCGTTCGTAATAATTTGCTTGTTAGCGTTTTCTAAGACATAGAAAACCTATCTGTATGCTTATAATTTTTATAAAATGCTCCGAAAATATCTAAATAATAATTATAATAAATTAATAATAATAATAAATTAACATGAAAAATTCTCTTGGCTGAACAATTTGCCGCGTAAATAAATATAGAATGGCTTCCTACTGACTTATGCCAGTTGCATAAAAAACCCTCGAAAAACACGTTACATATTCGCCTCGGATCATCGGATGATTTACCGTGACGACGGTCCATTATCCGATTATCCCAGACACGTTAATAAACCCCATCCAAAATACATATTACATAAATGAAATCACCCTAAATTACAGATATATACACTCATATTTTTTCTTCACGCACTTTGCGTCAAAGTTTGTTGTCACTATGGATTGCACTTTGCAACCAGTCCAATGTTTTACATATGGAATAGTGTTCCACGGATATTTCCGCCTCTCAAATTTCTCTATGTTGGAGAAATAGACATAATTAATGTGTGAGCACTATGTATTTATGATGTCATATCACACGCATTGAAGGTGTTCTGATATATTTATATCACCATAGAACTTCCTAATTTCACTGGAGGTCCCCTCCTTATGGTGACATTTAATTCCACTTATCACTGAGCACACGATCACACTATTGTGGCAGCGCCTCGTGACCATAATACTTAATCTCTCTTTAAAGTAGATTAAATTAATATTGACTTCTGAAAAAAAAATACAGTAAATGCGCATTACATATAACACCAAATATTTCTGTGCCGTAATCGCCCTGTCTTGTTAAGTTCCCGTACACCATATTCTACTTAATACTAGTTCTCAACACAGACCATTTCTCCTCACACAAATAATACCATTGTACAAATTATCTTAAATTACACACTTACAAATCTTACATGGCGAGGCCGTAAACAGAAATCACGTGTGCTGATATGTATGAGTTTCATGAAGGACTGTCTCGCATTCTGATGGCCCATCTTTTATCTCGTGGACGCCTTAAGCTAACAAGCCCTATACAAGCGCTCCCCCATCTCTTGGAGATAAATGGGAACCCATCAGCGCTGCCAAAATGGCCTTGGTGCATCGAGACAATTTAGTGCTCAACAGCATCCGACAATCCCGTCATATTTCCCTGTACCTTAAAAACTCTCATTTACTTACATACTACCCCCCTGTGTGACTTCCGATACGCCTGCCTTAAGACCAGATCTTCCACGCACCAGATACCACACTTTGATAGGCTGGCTCGCCAGCTAAACACACTCACTTTATGACACATATTTTCGTAGACTATGTATATTATACGTCCCGTATAATCTGTTTCCCTCACTATTCTCCAGCACATATGCTGTTTTCCCAATACGTTTGGAAACTATAAATGTTTCTGTGTCACCTGCTTCCAACCTTGCAAGTGGCTCCCTTTAAATGAACCTCATCACGTTGCTCTACCTAGCATATTTCTCAGTGTCTGTAACGATGCCCTGTTGCTACTGTCCACACATGCTAACCCTACTTTCCTCTGGTGTAACACCTCTACTTGACACTCTATGACCTAAAAATGTCACTTCTGACTGACAGAATGACGACTTAGACAGCTTCAAAGTGAACCCTGCCTGATCTAACTTCTGAAAAACTATATTTAAATGATGTAGATGCTCCTCAAAACTGCGTGAACTAATTACCATATCATCTATGTAAATGGTTACAAACTCTCCTGTGTCATCCCCTAATGCGATGTTTAAAGCCCTAATTAAAGCTGCTGAACTACTCTTTAACCCATAAGGTGTTCTACAAAATTGATAAAGGTTATATTTATGACTAAAAGCTGTAAATGGTCTATCTTCGTACATAAGTGGCACTTGCCAAAAACTGGAACTCAAATCTACACAAGTGAAATACTTCTTCCCCTCAAATGTTTGCATTAATTCCTCTATTGACATAGATTTCAGCTGATCTGAACTAATTCTACTGTTAACCAAACGAGCGTCTAAACAAATACGAACAGTGCCGTCGGTCTTGGGTACCGTTATCAAAGAATTAACATATGGACTGTTCGAGTGCTCAATAATCCCATCTTCAAGCATCTGATTAATTTGTGCCTCAACTGCACTCTGATAAGCGAAAGGTACAGGATATCTATGTCCTGTGAATACTGACCTATCAATAACGTTCAATGAATGTGTATAGCAATTGGTCATACCAATGCGATCCTCAAAAACTCTCCTATTACACCATAACACATCATAGAGCCGAACACATTGTTCCACCTCTATATCTCCCTGAAATGCAGCATCACGTAACGAGTCCTCTAGACTTCCGTTCGTAATCACACTGCCCACAAAACATGGAGAACCCCGCTCTACGGCTGGCGATATCTCATTTAAAGTACAAATCACACCTACAATACTACTCCTCTGAATATGGTCATTGAACGCTACTTCTACTTCAGAATCTCCCCATTTAAATTTCAAACTCCCTACATCATAACATAAGTTACCAGACACTCTACTTAGCCACTCTGAACCCAAGATAACACTGAATACTAAATTTGGAATTACAAGGCAAATCTGCTTCTCTACATGATTATTAATTTTAATGTCTACTAAAACTTGCTTAGAAATTACTTTAGACCTCTTCCCAACAGCTGTGATAACAAAAGTGCTTTTAATTGGCATCTCCTCAAAATTTACTCCAGTTCCTTTCATTTTATCATAAAATGCACTACTTATGCAACTCTTCATACAACCACTATCAATTAAAACATCTGTGTACGCCTCGGACACGTTAAATTTAACTATGGGGCTCTTACTAACCACTTCCTGAATAATACCTTCATCATTTAGTTCATGTAATAATTCATTTCTTACATTTAGGTCATAGGGTTCCTGTATAATTGTATGGACAGGGCATGCTACAGACTGAGATTCTGACCTTACTTCGCAGCCTGGTTCGCGTTTAAAGAACCGCTACAGCTGGCCGTAGTACTAGTTACTACTGCACTGGTCTGGTTGTTCTGAGTTGTGTTGTCATTGTTTGGCTGTATATTACTACCACTAGGCTGTCCTCTTCCTTGACCCCTATTCTGGTTGTAATTATTGTCATTATAATTTCTCCCTTGATTTCCCCTGAAATCATTGTTTCTCCCTTGATTTCCCCTGTAATCATTGTTCCTCCCTTGATACTGATTACCATAGCCATTTCCTCTGTTCTGATTTAGCTGATTATTATTATTTCTATTTTGAGCATTGGCCCCTTCGCCACCGTTCCCTTGAACTTCCTGATGCCTGGCTTCATTAGGTCTATTATTATTATTACCCTGGTTCCGATTGAAATTGTCCTCATAACCCCCTCTCCCTAGTGCATCAAATGTGCTTAACAAATTTTCTACTTGTGATATAGTCTTTACATTCTGGATACAAGCAGCCTCCTTGATCCTATAGGGAAAGTGCCTAAGTAGCAACCTTACCACATCACTTTCCTCCTTCAAGCCATCCAGATATTTACACACTAATACCTGCCCTAAAAAGTATTCGGTCATGGTGGAGCTTCCTTTAGGGTTATATTTACCACACACTACTCCCTCACGATGCTGCGACTGAATAACCTCATTCCAGAACTTTTCACAGAATTTCATTTTAAAATCATTCATATCAGTAAACTTGTCTCTGTAGACAGCAAACCAATTCCTCGTTTCCCCCACAAACACTTGTTCTAAAATTTCAACTACCTGGCACCACTCAATACTACCATTTTCCAACCTTTCCCCGAATTTATTTTCTATAGTGTTCATGAACTCCATTGGGCACCCCTGTCGATTGCTGAACTTACCCAGTTCTACCTCCCTGTGTGTGCTATTCACAAAAACTGGCCTATTCTGACTATTTTCTTGCCTGATCCTAGCTTTTAATTTTAACTCTAATTCTGCGATTTTCTCCTCAGCCTTCCTCTCAATACTGTTTACTGTTAATTTAATGTTTCCTTCTGATTCTTCTACTTTATCATATAGCTTTGCTTGTTTCTCCTCAATCTTGCTAATGCTTTCCCTATTACTCTCTCTTAAATCATTTACTTCTGCAACTATTTGTGAGTGGACTTTCTCCATTCTACCCCCCAGCTGTTCCTTAACCTCTTTAGTAGCTACCTGAATTTTGTCAATTTCTCCCCCCAATTGCTTTTTGACCTGCTGTGTTTCCAGTTGCACTAGTTCTTTTAAATTTTCAGCCTGTGTACTGATTCTAATTTCCAACTCCTCCTGTACTTTTCCTAATTTTCTGTCTACATCTGCAATAATCTCTTTAGCCTTTTCTTCCATCACCCCCCTGATCTCACCTCTAATCAGTTCGAATTTGTCACTCATTTCCCTACTGTTTTGTTCTAATTTAGCATTTAAAGTTTCAGTACTCTCTCTATTTTCCTTACTGTTTTGTTCTAATCTTGCATTATTCTGTTCTAATTTTGCATTTAACGCTTCTGTACTTTCTTTATTTTCCCTACTGTTTTGTTCTAATTTTGCATTATTCTGTTCTAATTTTGCATTTAAAGCTTCTGTACTTTCTTTATTTTCCCTACTGTTTTGTTCTAATTTTGCATTATTCTGTTCTAATTTTGCATTTAAAGCATCACTACTAACTTTGTTCTGATACATGAACTCGAGAAGTAAAGTTTTTAATTCTGGTTGGCCGCCTACACTCCCTGTTTCAGTATCGGGATTTACCTCCGCTACCCCGGTACTACCATCACTCGACATACTGCTCGTATCATCATTCTCCAGTTGATGACCACTACGTAACCTCATCTGTCTTTCTTTCTCATCCCCCATAATGATATACACTGATAAAGACAAATAACCCCCAAAATACAGGCACAGAAATATATACCCTTCTCCTTCCACAAATGTTATTAGGTTTTCAGCCCCAAGTTGTCGGCGACAAATGTAATGGTTATTAGTTAGTGCCCCATGTTGGTAGCGACAAATGTAATGGTTTCGCTAGCCCACACTGTTGGGAGAGAAATGTAACTGTTTACCTTTGCCTAAGCTATGTTGTTTTAATGGGCGCCAAGACCTCAATGCAATGTTGAAATCTAAATTTGTATTTAACAACGTCTAGCTCTGGCAGAACACATTCAAGACTCTATTCACTCAGATCGTGGTATGATTTGATCATTAACCCAACAAACAATTGTATCAGGAGAAGGAATTGGTCTATATCTAATGCTACCTACTGAAAGCAAAGATTGCATTGTAAAAGAAATGAATTTATTATATAAAACAAGTATAGCAAAATTAATAATAATAATAAGTTTAAAATTTAAATTGGAGCGTTGTGATTTGAATATTACCGATAGAAAATTACGTGAAAACGGAGTCTGATAAATTGATTTTTACAGTTACTGAATTATGAAATATAAAACAAAGAAAAATGAGAGATTGCGTATTTCTGCGTCATTAGCGCTTACCCCTGGAAATTGCCAAAGCATTTCCCTCGTTCTTGATGATGCTGTGTGCTTCCCACAGTCTCCTGGACGTCGTCATCTCCGTCGAAATTTGATGATATTCTGGTAGATTAGATAATTCTATGGTCCGTACATCGGACCCAAACTCTCGTAAAACCGCACTGGTTACGTTTTACAAAAGTTCGTCGCTAACTCCACTGAACATCGGAGCGTCACGCACCTGCGACCGTACACTGCAAGTTCTACACAGATTGTCCTTAACTCCACCGAACATCGGAGCCACTCGCACGCGCATCCATACTCGTCAAGTATTTCACAGATTGTCCGCGTTTCACGGCGCGTCGAACGATATATCCACATGCCGGCTCCCCACTCTTCAGTCCCAACTAGCTTACGTCGTCTCCCCTGATTGGCTGAACCACCACGCGATCTTCTCCTCCTCCGGGTCATTACACTCGGCGACAGGGTTCCGTTTCAACAATTCGCCTCTTCTTGACGATGCGACCCAAGATTGCGTCATGCTCCTCGACAGGAATCAGCTTGTATTAGAATTCCCAGTGAGTCACGTCTCTCAATATACCCTAACTGACGAAAACTCCGTAAAATTCCGTAATCGCATAATTTTCTATGATATCGTCGTTCGTAATAATTTGCTTGTTAGCGTTTTCTAAGACATAGAAAACCTATCTGTATGCTTATAATTTTTATAAAATGCTCCGAAAATATCTAAATAATAATTATAATAAATTAATAATAATAATAAATTAACATGAAAAATTCTCTTGGCTGAACAATTTGCCGCGTAAATAAATATAGAATGGCTTCCTACTGACTTATGCCAGTTGCATAAAAAACCCTCGAAAAACACGTTACATCAGGTTTTACAGAGGTGAGAAAATTATCAGACAAAAAGTAATCAGTAGTAAATGTTTATTCAAAATAATTGTATTGACCAACTGGTTACATAGCCGGGCCCGTGGTGATGGGGTAGCACGCCTGTCTCTCACCCAGAGGCCGCGGGTTTGTTTCCCGGCTCCGTCAGGGATTTTAGAAACTGACGTGAGGGCTGGAACGGGGTGCTCTCAGCCTCGTGAGGACAAATGAGTAGCTATCTGACAGTGATGCAGCGGCCCGGTCACGAAAACCAAGATTAACGGCTGAGGGGACCCAATTCACTGACCACGCGTCATCCCAATGTCTGCAGGCCAAATGGCTGGGCAGCGGTCGCTTGGTAGCCCTAGGACCTTCATGGGCTGTAGTGCCAGGGGTTATTTTCTTTTTGACCAACTGGTTACATATTATGTTATTGATCTACTTAGTAATGATTTCTCCCGTATGGACTTACAACCTTTCACATAAGGAACTGCGTCTGTATATTTTCAGAATTGGGGATTCCAAGGGACTCATGAGCTGGGTCCGTTTCCTATTTTTCCATTGACTTTGGGATATACCCTCCAAATCAGGTGGCTTCATTTCATGGTCCACGAATCTTAGATTAGCTCAGGAGCGGCTCTTCAGTAAAAATTCTCTTGAATCCCTCTGCTCTAAATGTACACGAGAACTGGAATTCGATGTCTATGTCCAAACTTTATTAATCCCGTTCCCAACGGGGTCGGGGACGAGATGCGATGAAATTCCACGTTGCAGATGGTTTATACGGCCGGGCGCCCTTCCTGACGCCAACCTCACGAAAGGAGTTAATGAGAGATGAAATGAATGAAGATTGATGAAAGTTCAATTTTAAGTAGTTCCAACTTTAGCTACCAGAACGCCACTGTTACCCAACGGCGAACGTTGGAACTTGTAAGAGCATTTCTCGCCAAATAACCTACAAATTTAGCTACACACTACCAATTGTAGTGGTAGGTTCCTTTCCATTCCATGCTATGACATGGGCCCGGCGGTGAAGGATTTTAGCGCTCTTAAAAATCCGATGACTTCGGCCGGGTTTGAACCCCCGATCTTTGGCATAGCAGTTCAGCATGCTGCCGACTACGCTACCGAGAACTTGAACAAAGTAATAAAATCAAAACGCGTGACGTTCTCAATTAGCAAGGCTCTCATTTTAGTGGAAATTCTAAAACTTATTTTTACTGTCAGTTCCTTAAAATGTAATATAATTAAGATTTGAAGTAATTTCACCACCTTGCACAATTTATTTGTCTACTGGATTAAGTCATTATTTATTTATTTATCGTATGGCTTTTAGTGCCGGAAGTGTCCGAGGATATGTTTGGCTCGCCTGAGTCTGTAGCTGCTTCCAGCGGACACCCTTAGGGTGAGCTACAAGTTCCGTTCAATCTCAAGTAGTTCCGACTTTCGCTACCAGATATCAATGATACCTAGTGGTGAACGTTGGAACTTTGATAGAGCGCTCCAACGAAATCTAACCTAACAATTTAGCTGCACACAAGTTTAGTCTGTGGAAGGATCTTTTACATGCCATAAATCTATGACATGGGACCACCGGCTTTACTTCCCCTCCGAAGGAAGGCATACTGAAGGATTTTTAACGCTCTTAAAAAATCCGATGACCTCGGCCGAGTTTGAACCCGCTATCTTGGACACAGCAGTTCAGCATGCTACGAACTACGCCACCGAAGCCGTGATTATGCCATGAAAACTATAAATGAAATGTTGGGAAACTGGCGTTGATTCTAATAATTTGCACACCTCTGTGAGTAGGTTGTCCAGCTTACTAGCTTTCATCCAAACGGTAGAGGTTGTAATCTCGTGACTGTGTTGTGAAAAATCATGTGGTGTCAGGAAGGGCGTCCGGGCTAAACGAAAATGAGTCGGAGTGGCCCCAAAATAATTGATAGAAGCCGAATATAATTACATAATCATGGGATAGGCTATAGCCGGATTCTGAAGAGGAGTTGGTTCGAACCCCACCGTCGGCCGTCCTTGAAATAGTTCTCCGAGGGTTCCCATTTCTATTCCCAGGCAAATGCTGCCGCTTCCTTGCCCAGTTTCATTAATATTTATTATTACTATTTATTCGTTGCGGCCAACTATGGACCACGTTTGACAGCTTTTACATTATTTGTTGTCTTCACTCTCTGCCAATATCTCTTCATCCTCTCTCCCACCTCCTTCTTCTGGTCCTCCGTGTAAGTTCTTCCTTTCCTCACTGACAACTCCCCTGTCTCCTGGAAACCTGCAAACTCCTTAACCAGCCGTCTAAATCGCTCTCTGTCCATTATGTCTCCTTCTTTCAACCCATCCGATCCAAGACCAATCTCACTTCCCGAAAGTATTTCGGCTCCGTCTTCCTCTTCCTGAAGAATTCAAAAATCCTCTTCGTCAATCTGGCATTGTTCATTCTCACCAAGTGTCCATAAAACTGTATTCTCCTTTTTCTCATTAGGGCTACGATTCCTTCTGTCTTCAGGTATAGTTCTTTGTTATGTTTGAGTCTCCTCTATCCGACCTTGATATTTGGGCCTAGGAGTTTTCGGAGCATTTTCCTTTCCCTCTTCCGGATGTCTTCGAGGCCACCCTTCCCAATCATATCTAGTGTTTCTGCTGCATACAGACTTTCAGGTCTGACGACAGTATCTAAGTGTCGGAATTTAGTCCCAAAGGATAGACCCTGTTTGTTGTATGTATCCTTCGTAACTCCTCGTGTGACGTTGGCATCAGAAAGGGGATATGGCTGTAAAACTATCTTCCACATTTAAAAGCAACCATATCATCACAATCCCGACCCTGTAGAAACGAGCATAATGAGGGGTGGGCATACATGCAGGCTATCGCACCCACACTCCACCCACGCTTTGTGCTGGGAGCTCTCTTGTTGTGTTATTAGGCCTACTGTACTTTATTCAAATCCATTTCATTCTGAACAGTGGACACCATTGATCTCTCATCACAATGTACCCACAGGTCAGTTCGCGTATTGTGACTTTATCTGGGATTAGGGCCAATCTGTATTATGGTCATCACGAGACGAAAATCTGAATTACTTTCAGTATTATTCAGGTACAGGTGGCCAAGAAAGTGTGCTAAATATTGATCCATTACAAATAGAAACAACAAGAAGATTTCTTCAACTGTTTCATTTTTAGGACCTTGTACATCATGTTTATTTTAGCCACGTGTTCTTTGATTGAGTGAAAAATTTAACTGATAACCTGTGACATTGTACTGTCTATGGTAGTCAGTGTATTTGTAATTGGAAAGGAGTCAGCCGTTGCCAGACTCCATCCGGAATTGAAGGATTAACTTTTATGGACAGGTGAAGCGAATGAGCCCAGGGAGACAGACCAACCGCATTATTAGGCTTACTTACAGATCTCAACACACAAATTCCCGCCATTTTAAAATACATTTCAAGATGGCTGTTTTTTGTTTGTTTCTATTTTGTTTTGAGAACGAGTCACTCGCTACTCTGTGACGGAAAGAAACTTCTGGAACCTTGCGTCAAGCAACAATGAAAGTGTGAGATTGTGGTCATTGTTGGTGGATTGTTAATAGGGAATTTCTAGGGAAGACTAGATATCTTTCAGTGGGCGTAGTGGCGCAGCGGTCAACCTGTTGGCCTTTCTCACGAAGGTGAACCGGGTTCGACTCCGGTCAATGCATGTGAGATTTTGGAAGTGAAATGCCATGTCCTTTGGTACGGATTCCACGTAAAACGGTCCCGTGGCGCATGATCGTATGATTAACAGTCATTTTTCACCACTGATTTAGAAACTTCGTTTTTTAATATATATTTTTTAATCAAGAATTATATATTTCGTCTTTAATATAATCACTTTTGTAACAGATCTGATTGTTTTAAATTTTAATGTGTTTCTAGCCTTTAGACAACTAGTATTTTTTAGAAATAATTTTGATAACAACCTTTGATATTAGAATTAGAATTAGAATTTATTATTATTAAGAACAATCACTATATATCAATATGAAAATATTTTGAATGTAAGTCTTGAATCTCGATTTATATTACATTTTTCTGCCGAGGAAGGTCGCAATGTGGCCCAAACCGCTACTATAATTAAAAGTAGGCCTACAACTTATTATTGACTTAAGGTATTAATTTTCTGAATATATTAAACTTCGTCAATAAAGAATTGGGCACATGCATTGACGTGGAATCCGAACCACAGGACATGGCATTTTACTTCGAAAATATCACATGCATTGACCGGGCCTCGAACCCAGTCCACCTTGGTGAGAGGCCAACAGCTTGACCGCTGCGCCACCACGCCCTAGTGAAAATACGTTATTGAGTCTAATAATATGAATAAATCTGTACTTTACTTTCAGGAGAGGAAAACCAAATGGGCCTAGTTCTTTGAACTAGATAGAGATCTCAAAGAAGTGGGGATTATATCCGCTAACATTCAGTAGTGGCGGCTTCGGTGCCGTAGTCGGTAGCATGCTGAGCTTCCATGCCCAAGATCGCGGGTTCAAATCCAGCCGAAGTCGTCGGATTTTTTAAGAGTGTAAAAAATCCCTGAGTATGCCTTCCTTCGGAGGGGAAGTAAAGCCGGCTGTCCCATATCATAGAACCTTCCACTAATTACACCTGTGTGAAGCTAAATTGTATAGGTTAAGAATGTAAACAACGCTCTTAGGTCCCTACGTTCGTTGCCAAGAGCCGACTGCGGTGGCGTCTGGTAGCTAAGTTCTGAACTAGTAGTCGTTGACGGTGGTGTTTGGCGGCAAAAGTAGGAGCTACTTGAAAATTGTTCGTCTGCAGTCCTTACTTGAATTAAAACAGATACACATACTAATACAGTCATCACAATTAACACAGGTTATCAGACAGATTCTACACACACGCAAAGTACATGGGGCTACATGACAGCGTTGTCGCAGCCCCTAAACTCAAGAACCAACCAACCAAACATTCAGTAGCGCACCCCATTTAAGAGAAAACTTCAAGCACGCTAAGGTTTCCAAGAAAAACGGAGACTGAAATCGGGAAAGATTTGGATCCAAGAAAGGAATGACTTCAGGCTGGGGAAATGAAATTTCTGAGAACAATGCTTCAGAAAACGAAAAGTGATAAGATCAAGAATTAAAAGATCCGTGAAGTCATACAAGTGAGTCAATTTAAGGAAACTACAGCAACATCAAGGTTGAGATGATTTGGTCACTTGAAGAGGATGGATCTAAAGTTAGTAGCACGAAAATGGTTTGACCTAGAAGTAGACCAAGGGCACGATTGATCTCCGAAATAAAAGATGATCTGGAAGATAGAGGAGTGGAATTGTGAAAAGTTGAAAGAGGCCTATTTGCATAGACTGAAATGGAGAGCGCTCTTACAATGCACCTGGAAAACTGGAGACGGTTAAATGATGATGATGGAAGGAAGGAAACCCACTGAGAGCGCATGTGGGGCGTACTGGGCAAACATTAAAGCCCGAAGAAAGAGACAGATTGAATTACGCGGTCCATAGATGGCCGATACGAAATGAATGAATAATAATGCGAGTGGCAGAAATATCTTATATATTAAAATCATTTGGAATAAATTTCACACTTTACTAAAACTGAAATATATTGGGAAGTATTTGAGCTACGACGTCGTTTGTTGTCTCAAAATGTAATGCCCGTCACGCATTATTGATTGAACCCCACCTTACTTGATTATATCATCCATGTATTAAAATAATTGTGAATATTCATTTCTTCAAGGTCACACGAAAATAGAAAGACTAACACTGTATCATAATAGTCAACGCCGCACCATTGATGGACAGGTTGTCACTAGGCAACAACGACTTACTCTGTATCATGATAGTCAGGTAAAATTTGCTAAAACTGACCGATTGTGAATCAAGGATTATATTGGGCTGTAGTATTCCCTATGCTATCGTATGCACAGTTAATCAGCATATTAGCAAAATGTAATGTAATGCTATCCTGTCAGAGAAAAATAGTGGCAAACATTCCTACATTCTCCTGTCACCATTTTGCAGTTTTCATGTGTAGACAGTTGTTATTTCATTTGCGGGGCTTAGCCATCATGCTCATGTTGCCCCGTGTACATGGGTGTGTGTGTAGATTTCTTGTGATAACCAGCGTTATTATGATTGTTGCACTAGCATGTGTAAATTGGAGATAGGATATGGTATTTGAAGCCATTTTACAGTGTTGCGTTAATAATCGAAATGTTATGTTTTTCAGTCGGTCAACATGATTGTACCCAATTGTTATTGGTGGTTCCCTAATCCTGAAAAAAATATTGCATGAGATTAATAAATACACTTGGATGATCGACGATCGAAACTGATCATCCAAGTGTAGCCTGTTTATTAATCACATGTAATATGTTTCAGGATTAGGGAACCACCAATAACAATTGGGTACAATCATGTTGACCGACTGAAAAACATTAATTTCCGATTAAGCATACAATAATAAAATGAGTGGATAGGAACGGATGAAAAGTGGGGGAGGGGGGGGGGGGGGGAGAGGAGATGGGGGGGGGGCATTGGCGCTTTACGCTATACGCGATTATTTTGTTTACCAAATTAACTTCTACATGTTCGGGTCTTTAGCAGATGCCGCTACAGTCGAATGTTGGAACCGCCATTTTGCATTGTGTTTCTGATCTTTAGTCTTTGGTCTCACCGGCTAGAAACTGTCTTCTTTTTGTTTCATCATTCGTCCTTATAGGTTGCATCTAAACGATGATTCATATGATTGGCTGCGATTAATAATTATATGATGAGTGAGAGGCGACCCTCAATTACAAACGTTATAAAAATTAAAGGTGACGGTGATTGTCTGTTCAGTTCATTGGCATATTATGTGTACAACAATCAGAGTTTATGAATTGGTTGGTTGGTTGGTTGGTTGGTTCTTATTGTTTAGGGGCTGCGACAACGCGGTCATGTAGCCCCGTGTACTTTGGGTGTGTGTAGAATCTGTCTGATTACCGGTGTTAATTGTGATGACTGTATTAGTGTGTGTTTTTGTTTTTTTTAAATTTAAGTACTGCAACTTAGAATTTTTCAAATAGTTCCTACTTTTGCCGCCAAGCGCCACCGTCAACGATTACTAGGCCAAGTTCAGAACTTGGCTACTAGACACCACCGCAGTCGGCTCTTGGCAACGAACATAAGACACCTAAGAGCGTTGTTTACATTCTTAACCTATCCAATTTAGCTTTATACAGGTGCAATTAGTGGAAGGTTCTTTATGAATTGTTAAACATGTTACAGCCAACTGGAATAATTATTCTCCTTTTATTATTGGCATCAGCGATGCGTATAAAATTGCTATCAATACGAGCGATGATTGCAAAGTTTATATGTCAATGAATAGAATTCATGGAGGTCATGTTGAGTTAGTTGCCGCTGCTCAAGTTTACAAAATGGATATTGACATAATTACTAATAGTAAAACGCATAGTGTAAAACCCGAAAATACGCCAGCAAATAGAACAATTTCTTTGCTATACTCTGGGGATGGGTGGGACGGTCATTATGACATCCTAAATACCGGTATCAGTGCTAACTCAGTTGAGAACGTGGATACCAAGTCACTCGACTCAGTGGTTGATTTACAGTTTCAAACTAAGTGTGGGTTTTGCGTGCAGTAAAACCCCAGGATCGTGTCGGAAGCGAACCTCAGAACCAGTTAGTCAGAGACAAAATGTGATAAAAATTTAAGGTGACGGAAATTTTTTGTTCAGATCATTGGCATATTGTGGGTACAACAATCAGAGTTTATTTACACAGGTTAGAAAGCGAATTCTTTAACATGTTACAGACAACTGGAATAATTATTCTTCCTTTATTGTTGGCAACAACGAAATGAACGAAACTGCTATCAATACGAGCGATGATTACCAAGTATCTATGTCTATGAATGGAATTAATGGAGGTCAAGTCAACAAAATGAATATTGACATAGTTACTAATAACAGAACGCATACTGTAAACGCCAAAAATACGCCACCAAATACAGTAGAATAATTTCTTTACTGTACTCTGGAGATGGCCAGAGATATCAGTGATAACTCAGAATCAATTATGGTTGAAAACGTGAATACCAAGAAACAGAAACGAGCACTACGCGACTCAAATCAATATCAGAAACAGATTGCCACAAAACCGTTCTCAGTCACTTATTGATGTGCTGTTTATGATTCTATTCCCTACATAGAACCATTCTCTATTGGAAGTCTGTGTAACATTTGTCAGTACTGCTCAGCTGTATACTTTTCAAAAGAGAAAAATACAAGTGGTCACTATTCTCATTGCTGTAGCGATGGCAAAGTGAAACTTCCACCATACACAATACTTCAGAAATTAAGCAGTTGTTTACGAATTGTGACGAAATCAGTAAAACTTGTAGGAAAATTGTTCGGCACTATAATAATGCTATGGCGTTTGTATCCTTTGGTGCTACTGTTGAGCCATGGCCCTTACTGTATTAAAATCAATGGTGCCATTCATCATAGAAGTTCCCATTTATATGCCAGAAAACAGGAACACAGTTCATGTGGCCAATAATTATACACCTTATAATTTTCAGAGGCAAATGATTTAAGGCTAATGAATAATGTTAATAACGAACTGAGAGAAGATACCCTCAGTCTTTTAAATAGTATACTAGATCAGCACAATCCTCACGTGCACTCTTATAAAACACTAGAAAGTAAGTGAAGAGAAAAAATCAGCTCTAAAAGAAAATCGTCGTCAAATGGAATTGGTAATGCGTTTCTACCATGAGCCTTCCTTAGATCCAAGACGTTATAATGACCCCACATGTTCAGAAATTGCTCCTGTATTTGGAACTGTTGATGGAGCTCCGCCATCTCATAGACACATTGCAGTATATGAGAGAGAAGGTGGCTTGAGGAATGTTGATTTTGATAGTAAGCACTGTGATCCTATGTATTATACCATGATTTGGCCTTGCGAAGAGACTGGTTGGCACATTTCAATGCCAACTGCTGGAGTGCGACAAACTAAAATACGTCATACTGTAACAATGCGTGAATATATCCTGTACAGAATTGCCATGTGCTGAGGTCGATTTCAATCCCGTTAGTAACGCTGGAAAATTGACTCAACAGCTATTCGTGGATTACTACTGTCGTATAGAAGGTGGCCAGTTAAAGAATATACTGTACGTCATCAACAAACGAAGTTGCGTGTTGATACACTATAGGCCAGTCAAAAGTGACAATAAATTCGCAAAACATGATGTATCTCTGATTTTTAGTATGTTGTTTGGACCCATTAGGGCTATGTATACCCACGTTTGCAACTCTCAAAAAGTTGTGGATACATTTTTACACACCAAAAACCACGACATTTTTGGTCTTGTTTCAGATTCTGCTCTATATCTCCTAATCCATGCATTCTTCGTCGAAAGCTATTCAATACATTTGTTAAGAACATAAAATGTTTGACAAATTAAGCCCAACCGGAGCTCTGTAGGTCAACTGGTTACCGAATTACGACACTTTGAAAATAGGCCAGTTTTTTCACAAATTGAAAATTTTAGATTTAGACCTTTTTTGGACCGAATCTGCGTCGAAACCATTGATCCTACGAGTAGAACTTGCAGAATATAATTTGTAGGCCATTTAATTTGCTTTTAATTAAGCGCAGATCGGGGTCTGTAAGCCTAGAAGTTCTCTCCAAATCTCAAAACACTCCATATAAGGTAAAATCGCATTTTTCAAGAAATGTTCCATAACATTTCCTATCCTTTGTTTTTTGTTTTGGTAACGAAAAAGAAGGCATATAATCATTTAAACAAACTGTGAAATTTATTTTAATATAATAATAATAGTATGTAATAATATATATAATATAATGAAATAATAATAATAAAATGAAAATCCACAGCCTACTTCCAGACTCCGACCGGGTCAGGAATGGAATGAATGAAGCCCCCATCTAGCGGCGAGGATATGAACTGTGCCGGCTGCCGAGGCCTGACGCACTCCTCTGGGGCAATGATTAAATGAATGACAGATGAAATGAAATGATAATGGAGAGTGTTGCTGGAATGAAATTTGGACAGGGAAAACCGGAGTACCCGGAGAAAAACCTGTCTGCCTCCGTTTTGTCCAGCACAGATCTCACATGGAGTGACCGGGATTTGAACCACGGACTCAGCGGTGAGAGGCCGGCGTGCTGCCGCCTAAGCCACGAAGGCTTTTGAAATAATAATAATAATAAAATAAACATAAGAAATCAAAAGTACAGTAACTTAATCAATCAGTCAATCAAATTAGACATATAGTCAAACTCGTCGCCTTATTTTTGATGGCCCTGGGCCGTCACTTTCGTTGCTCCCTTCAATAGGTAGGTCTTCCACTATTGGTGGCTCGTCGTCTTCGTCCCTTGTACGTAGGTACTCCAGTATTGGTGGATCGACAAGGTTGTCTTGAAGCTCGTCGTCATCGTCCTCTTCAATGATGATAAGGGCAGTGTTCTGGCACGTTTTCCCAGAGCAGGTAGCACACATCACAGAACATCTGAGCCCTGCTTTCAGGCAAGTGCAGCCACCTCTGCACCCCTTCTTGCATTTGCAAGAGAGGAGTTTTAGGAGCTCTGTGGGGGCAGGAGCTTGCCAACTGGTAATGGGGATGAGCCCAGCCGAGGTCAATTCCCAACCCCAGTCGGTGGCCTCTTTCTCCACCCCCAGCCACTTTTGCACCAGGTGGTATGTGCGGTAGTGGTGATGAGACGCAGCCTCTGTGGTTGGTGGCAAACGGGCCAGATTCGCTTTGTCGTTGGCTGCTGTCTTCACAAAAGTACGGAAGCGTACATCGTTGAGGGTGTATGTCGTTTGGTCTCTATATAGGGCAACTAGGCACTTGTCACCGACTGCTGCGACTTGTTGGCTTGTGGCATCTGTCTGGAAGGAAACTCTTGCTTGGTCCACTAGGGCTTGATTTTTTCTGAAGTGGCCCCACATCTTCATCTTCCCCTGTCAGAGGAGGGCAGTGGTGGTGTCGCGCCCAGTAAATGCGTGGATGAAAAGTTCAAATCCAGGTGATAGCTCCACTTCCCCTTGGTTGAATGAACTTGTGGAGAATTGGACGCAATCCGCCTCACCTCTGCCACTCTTCTGGAAGTATACGTTCGTTTTAGAGGATCCTAGACCGCAGAGGAGCACAAGCAAATCCACATCCTCTCCAAAGATGATGACGTGGTCATTGGAGGTACTTTTTTGCAGAGCAGTCACAACGATATCGCGGTCTGCGTCTGCTTTTGTTATTTTTGTCTCAATCCCCTCGAGAGGAAAAGCAGAACAGAGATGTTCAATGAGACGAACCTTGTCTCTGTCATTCGAGAGCATCTTCTCTTGGGGAACAGTGATGATGGTCGATGCGTCACACACAATTTCCGCTGATGCTGCAAAATACCGTCGTGATCGCTCTGCAAATTTGGTGCTCTTTTGGGTGCCATCCTCAGGATACCCGTCGAAGACTACACACACATTTCTCCCTAAGTGGTTAAATATGTAGTTTAAGTAGCTTGCTGTGATATCCCGAACCGAATCATTCCGATGCCACACGACTTCATGGAGGAGGTATCCTCCATCGACGACAGCAAATGTTTTGCCTGCACACTGACGTTCTTTGTGGCTTGAGTGAAGGCAGCGTAAAAGCTGATTTTGTGCCTTTACGCATCCCTTCGTCAGAAAATAGGGCCATTGGAAATGGAGCGAGCTCATATGTGAAGTGGGCCTTCAACTGTAGGTCTGACTGTTTCATGATACACATGCTCTGGAAGATGGTGAGTGGCTCGACATCGACTCTCTTCTTGTGGATCTTGATAGAGGTGGTAGGCGTTGCCAAAGAGATGACTTTTTCTTTCACCCCTTTCAGTCCTTCTTCTCGGGCAGTGTGGTAATTTATGTGGGGGCCACCTACAGTGCCACTGCTGATGGATACGAGTTTATCTATCGATAGGAACGGTGGATGGTTATTGAACCAGGCTTTCACTTTTTTCACGTCAGAGGTATCTCGTGCAATTTGAGTAGGTCGCATACCGACAAGTTGTTCACTTGTTGTGGAGAAAATATCCCAATACCCTTCTACCTCTTCACATATATTCAGCATTTGTCGAGATACCTCAGCCATGGGTTAGGCCACCCTGTTCAATTGTCAAATCAGTCCACAGACCTGATCAACATTTGTCGGATCTGCGGATGGTGAAGCATCCTTTCGTGAACAATTGATATACGGTTGGGTCCATCTGGTCTTGCAGAGTGCTCATTTCTTGTAAATACAAACGAGCAGTTTTCGCATAGAAGAAGTGTCCAGACGAGTGAAAGAATGGGAGCATTTGGCTGACTATTTGCAGGTGAAGGTTCCAATCTCCCAACCTTTCGGCTTGAATGAATTGCTTCATGATTAAGGTCATTCGATAGTAGAGTACCCAAAGTTTTTCTGTCAGGCCTTCTTCTTCAAGTTTTTCAAGGGCGCTTTTGAATTTGGTAGTTACACTTTGTACATTTTCATTGTCTTCTGCTAACAGTATTTGTGACCTTTCAGTGCCAAGCAAGAGCCTCTCTGTCTCACAAGTCATAGCTGCACTGAAAAAAGTAATACGAATTACAAATTAGTTTGAAAAGTATAATTAATTAATTAAATTTAAAAAAATCCATGACGTGGGCCCCTCCCCGGACCGCGGGGTCCTGGGCAGTCGCCCTCCTCGTCCTCCCCTAGTTTCATAACACGTTTTGCATGTTTAAATATCACTTCATGCAACAAAAAGTGGTTACGTACATTTTTGGAAAAATGCTATTTTTTTCTTATATGGGTTGTTTTGAGATTTGGAGAGAACTACTAGGCTTAATTTAAAGCTAATTAAATTGCCTAAAAATTATATTCTGCAAGTTCTACTCGTAGGATCAACGGTTTCGGCGCAGTTTCGGTAAAAAGAAGGTCTAGAACTAAAATGTTCAGTTTTTGAAAAACTTGGCCTATTATCAAAGTGCCGTAATGCAGTAACCAATTGACCTACAGAGCTTCGGTTGGGCATAAATTGTCACACATTTAATGCTCTTACCAAACTTATAGAATAGCTTTCGACGAAGAATGCATGGATTAGGAGATATAGAGCAGAATCTGAGACCAGAACGAAAATTTCGCGGTTTTTGGCGTGTAAAAAGTTTTCCAACGGTTTTTGAGAGTTGAAAACTTGGGTATACATAGCCCTAATGAATCCAAACAACATACTAAAAATCAGAGATACATCATGTTTTGCGAATTTAGCCATTTTTTGTGTCGGTCTTGACTGGCCTAATAGTCCTATGTCAGTTTAGCAGACGCCGTGCATGTACGAGCAGAAAATGAAAATCTCAGAGTCGGTCGTATTGTGGCTTTGCCATCTTTTTTACAGGTAGCCCAAGGAATATGATGCAAAAAGAAAACCAGCAGCCCATGTGTCTTTTAATCTTACGCTGGGTAAACCGTTAAAATATATATATGCTCTGAGAATTGTTCAGCAAAAGAGTCCGCGACAGCTTCCACATCGCCCACTAAAAGTGTTTTGTCATTTTAAATGATCTTGTCGACTTCGTTGTTACGCTGGGGTCTGGTGTTACGTTACGGTGATGGGACGAAATGTACCCAGATGCACTGAGGTGTGTGACGTCATAGTACCGCTTGGTGCATGTATCCCCGACAATCTCTACTTCGTTAGTATAAGACAAAAATCCCCGATTCTTGGATGTCAAGGGTAATCTCGAGAACCTCTGGATGGATTAAGATGCGGTTTTCACCATTCTGTAAAGGATATCTCGAGGAAAGATTCTGTAGAAAATAATTTATGTATGATGAAAGGAAGCCAAGCAGTAACGATATCAGTAAAAAAGTCGAAAACAAACTTGGCTTCCGTGCGCTTCTTAAGCTTACGCTGGGCAAACCGTTAAAAATATCAATATACTATGAGCGTAAGAATTGGTCAGCATGAAAAGTTCTACAAATATAGGTGATCTACGCACCATAATCGATGTAATTTATCAGAGAAACTGTAACTCTATTGGGTTACAACGAAATCTCTACGAACGGACCTCGTGTACGACTCGGGAATGCCGTGTATTCTTCCATCGGACACTACCACCGATCAACCAAAAAAGTTACTAGCACGTGGCAACAATGGAAGTTAAAAATAAGAAACAGTTAACATATTCTGCATCTAACGGTACAGCTTGATGATTTTGTACTAGTGTGCCCATTCGTAACAACTCAAATAATACACTATTGAAAATTGAAATAGCAACATCATGAAGGTAAAGTCGTTTGTGTTGATTTTCAAAATATGGAACGACGCCATGTAAGTTTGTAAACGATAACATCTTCTTGTCTTACTTGACTTAATAACCGGGTGAGTTAGCCGTGGTCGTTACGGCGTGGCTGCAGGCAGTCGCTCACATTCGGGAGGCGAGGAGTTTCGAATCTCCCCCCCCCCCCCCCCCCCCCCCGCCGGCAACCTTGAAGATGGTCTTCTGTGGTTTCCCATCTTCCTTCCAGTCAAATGCCGGGGTTGGTTCCTAACTATATGCCACAGCCGCTACCTTCCAAATCCTCGTCCTTACATTCAAACTTTCCTGCCCAGACAACACTCCACACGCAACGGTACTTGTAGCTCACCCCATGGGTATATGCATAGAAGCAGCTACAAACTATCGCGACCCGAACATGTTCTCGGACACTCCCGGCACTAAAAAAAAAGCCATACGCTAAAAAATAAAAATACAATATAAAAAATTACGAGCCTTACAGTAGTCGCATATGATGTGTAACATCTGACATAGAAGAAACCTCACGTGAAATTGTTGATACACCGGTATTTTATAGTATTATTGGCACAAATATTAATCTATTGTAAAAGGGAGTGTTCTACAGATATTGTAGTTTATAATACGGAACTCATTTTATTAGATGATTTGTAGCTTCCACCAGCACTAGCCTAAATAAAGAATACGATATGGATCAACTAGATTAATAGACGCGACACCGCTCATAACTTTAAATTCCTTATAAACAGATCCTCTTGATTCACAGACCAACACGTACTTTCATATGGATTCTGTTAAAATGAGTCATATTGATATGATAAATATCGTTTAAAATGATAATCTGGTAGCAAAAATATCTACCCCGCCCAGGATTCGAACCCAAGATCTCTAGATTCACAGTCATACGCAATAACCCCACGGCTATTTCGACTACGCAAATATTGTGCACAAGATGGTGACTTATTTCCACGTTCCAATAATACTGCATTACGGAAGTAAGTTTCATTTATATTTTGCTTGTTTCGATAATGTTCCTGGGTGACATTGAGTTTAAAATGTCTTATGCCAATGCAATGCGGACTACTTACAATGTTTGATATTAAGGCATTTTACCATTTAAAAATACTGATACGAAGACTTCGAACATGTACCATGTCATTTGTTTAAATCACTTGACACCAGAGTTCGCATGAGCGTTTTCCGTTCAGTATGTCATACACATTCCACATAGCCGAGAGTGCGTCATGGTATCAATTTTCGACACCGCGCGCTGATTGTTTCTCTTACCAGTGGCAGCTGGATCGATCGATCGAGTTGACAGTGCGTCTTATACTTCCGTTCGATCCACCACTGCCAGCTAGGGCACACTTCCATTCGATCGATCGAGGGGGCAGTGCATACTTCCGTTGTCCACCACTGCCAGCTAGTAAACTTCCGTTTGATCGATCGAGCGGGCAGTGCATACTTCCGTTGTCCACCACTGCCAGCTAGTACACTTCCGTTTGATCGATCGAGCGGGCAGTGCATACTTCCGTTTGATCCACCACTGCCAGCTCGATCGTTCCAATCCACTTCCGTACCCAATTTTCAAAATCACTCGCACAAAACTATCCAGCAACCGAGTGGAAAGATGTAACACATCAAAAAGTCCGCGAGAGCATATCTCTATCTTCAATACATCGCGCACTATAAGTGTTTTTAGACTGGATGGAAGGGGCACGTCCCCGCGCGCTCTGGTGAGCGTGACGGCATCCCGCGCGCTTGACCTTGCTTTGCCCTTGGTTTGCACTTGCCGTTCGCGAGTAATTTGAAACAAGGTGAAGTATTATAAAGCAAGATAAGTATTATGCAGATACTTTTCTAACATGTCAAGAGTCTTTGGCTTCGAGCGAAGTGAGAAGCCTCCAGCCTTTCTAGCATTTTTCAGCATTTGTAGCATTTAAAATGATACAATGTCAGGTCTTTCAGACTGACTGTCACTTTTACGTTTTCATTTCTTCCAGCAATCTCCATTCAGTGGAAATTTAAATTACTAGCTTCGGAGTGAGTTTACGAGCTTGCGAGCAACCCTATCACCCCAGCATCAAACTGTCGAGTCGTGTCGAGTTAATCCTTCAGAGAAGAGTATAGCTTATGTGTTTGGAGTTTCGCTATTCTCCTCGGCTTTTCAGAATTGCGTCTGGGACCCGCCGTCCGTGTGCCTTTTAAGCTTACGCTGGGTAAACCGTTAAAGATAAGGTGGGACACACACACAGAGGACAGGCAGATACCCACACAGATTATCTCATAAGTCTACTTCAGCATTTACCCAAAAGCAACGGTACCGTAACTGTCTGTTCAGGTCACTAGCATGAAGACATTTGAACAGCAAATGTCACATGGAAAGAAGTGCTGTATTGTTGAAATGAATGCTGCGGTTCAGCACGGGTCTTCTAGTAAATATTTAAATCAGAGCCAGCGCTCCCGTTTATCACTCTCTACGCCGCCAACCCCCCACCCCCCTCAACACACACACACTTTAGGGGACCTCTGCCCTACACCAGTAGACGGTATCGATAAAGAAGGCTCCATTAAACACTTTCCAACAATCGTAACTTAACCATGAATTAAACAGGAAGTGTCTGTGTAAGTTCGTGACGTTTTCATGTCGTCGGCACAACGTAATTTAATTAACAAATGAGTAGAAATCACTACGATGTAATTCATTTCAGTCCAGGTTCATAGATTGGGAATTAAAGCACAGTCTTTGGCGTGATAATCAATCGAAGCTGTCAGATAATGTAATTGGATTAACTTTTCATAAGTTCTTTGGATTTGTACAGTAATTTACTTAGTCCCCAATTAATATAATTGTGACAGAAGATCAGAGCCTACAGAACAGTGTGTTAATAAAATACAGCAGCTAGCATTCTTGAGAGTCGCATCGGAGGTCCAGGTTCGATTCCCGACTCTGCCAAGAAATTTAATTCTGGTCTGAGGGCTGGAATGGGGTACCCTCAACCTCGTGAAGAAAAACTGAAAAGAGTTGGGTTCGATTCCCTCCTCTGCCATCTTGGAAGTGGTTTCCCCACTTCTACACCAGGCGAATGCCGGGATCGTTCCTAACTTAAGGCCACTACCGCTTACTTCCCAATTCTCACCGGAATTACAAATACATACATTAATACAGACAGCACTATAACACAGGTTATTAGACAAAATTTTACTCTCTTTGTCGGGTGAGCCTATGGATGAGTGAAGGGATACTGGAAGGTGTGATAGTGCAAATGGCTTGACTCCACTCAATTACTGTATGTTGTTGTTGTTTCATTTTAGGCACTTAAATATCGTGGTCATTTAGCCCCGTGTGCTTGGGTGTGTATGGAATTTTGTCTGATAACCAGCGTTATTGTGATGGTTGTAATTATAATATCGAATGACCTCGGATGCCTGGGTGCAAGCTTTGTTAATTGCCGCCCAGAGGGCAACTTGCATGTCGAATTTCATCGCTCCTTGAAGCGCTATGAAAGTCAAGGAATCTATAGCACTTTCTAGTAGAGAAATGAGGAACTTTGTGTTAGCGGAAAATCCCGAGATTAATTTTGCCATTATGAACATAGCCTACTGAATTCAAATGGGTTCTTTGACATACCAACATCGTATAACAGGCGTATCATGATTTTTGTCGCCTTTCAAAAATTACTTACCACGGCCAGGAGTGAGCCTGCAAGCTTGGGGTTAGTAGTCTGACACGATAACCACTAACCCACAGTGGCAAGCACTGGTTGTAATTAGTGTGTGTCAATGCATGTGAGATTTTCGAAGTGAAATATCATGTCCTGTGGTTCGGATTCCACGTAGAAATGGGGATCGCGTGGCTCATGGTTGCGAGATTAACAGTCACGTGACACTACAATCTTCTACTCAATTAGCAGGTGACATTAGTGTAACCCAGTTTCTTGCTGTGTTTGCTCACAGCAGTGAGATAATTAGACTCTCCAGTGTCCCTTTCTTATCGACTAGGGACTAACTACTGTGACTGGTGAATACACACTTTTCCTGCGGGATTCGAGAAAAAAACATGAGCAGTGGCGTAAATAGGGGTTGCTTCTGAAGAGGGAAGTAGAGATCTGTAGCCATTCTTTTCAGTGTTGGCTATACAAATTGTCATTCGTAGCTTTTCAGCCGGTCAACACGATTGCACCCAATGAGATGTGTTGTTTGAGTCTTCAATCTTTCAATTGGTTTGATACAGCTCTCCATGCTTCCCTATCCTGAGATAATCATTTCATATTTACATAGCTAATGCAATCACGCCAGGAGATGGCAGTTCAACACGCTGCGACGGGTTAAGGGTGGTCTTGCAGTACGCATGCGCGGCCCACCTATTCCAAACCTAAATATATCGGCTGGTAGTCAGTTGCTGCTACTTCCTGCATGATAATTTGTTATCGGGCTTCATGTGTGTGTGTGTATTGTTACCTTCCTTCCTACTGTCGATATTCTTACAAGCCTTGTGTGTACTTTTAATAGTGTGGCTGTATCAGGTACAGTAATGGAAACATTAACCAACTTAATGTTTTTGGGATGCGTGATACGCAGTGAGCGGGAAGACAACTGCAGTAAAAACCCGCCTACCATCTCCTGACGCGTTATCAGTACCACACCCTACATCCGAGGCGATCTGTTTAACATATTCTAACCTTGGTCTGCCCCTACAGTCCATAGCCTTGACCCTTCCTTCTATAACTAAGTTTGCTATTCCTGTGTGCCTTAGTATACATGTCCTACCAACCTATATCTTCTCTTCATTAGCAGTCGCCAGAAACATCTCTCCTTTCCCACTCTTTTCAAACCCGGCCGAAGCCGTCGGATTTTAAGAGCGTTAAAAATCCCTCAGTATGCCTTCCTTCGGAAGGGAAGTAAAGCCGGCGGTCCCATGTCATAGATTTATGGCATGTTAAAGAACCTTCCACTAATTGCACCTGTGTGAAGCTAAATTGGATAGGTTAAGAATGTAAACAATGCTCTTAGGTCTCTACGTTTGTTCCCAAGAGTCGACTGCGGTGACGTCTAGTGGCTAAGTTCTGAACTTGGCCTAGCATTCGTTGACGGTGGCGCTTGGCGGCAAAAGTAGGAACCTTTTGAAAAATGCTAAGTTGCACTACTTAAATTTAAAAAAAAAAACAGAAAACACACACTAATGCAGTCATCACAATTAACACCGGTTATCAGACAGATTCTACACACACCCAAAGTACACGGGGCTACATGACCACGTTGTCGCAGCCCCTAAACTTAAGAACCAACCAACCATCTCCCACTGTTAATGCCTCTTTATTCGTAACCATATCTACCCATCTGATCTTCATCATTCTCCTGTAACACCACATTTCAAACGCTAAGATTCTCCTCTTTTCTGCTGTTCCAACAGTCCAAGTTTCACTTCCATAGAGCGCCACGCTCCAGACAAAGGCTTTTAAAATGACTTCCTAATACCTAAATCTATATTAGATGTCAACAGATTCCTTTTCTGAAGAAATGCTTTCCTTGCCAGAATCAACCAACTTTTTATATCCTCTTTGCTTCGTCCATCACTGGTTATTTTGCTTCCTAAGTAGCAGAAGTCTCCTACTTCACCTGTCAATTTGACTTCCACAGGGATTTCTGATTTATTTAGGCTGCATTCCTTTATTTTTGTTTTATATTTACCTTATAATCTGTTCAAAATAATTAATCACATGTAATATGTTTTCATGCCGAGTATTACATTCTCCGCCTAATACAATTGGGGATTAATAATGGAATGCAGCCGAAATAAATCAGAAACCCCTATGGACATCAAATTGGCAGGTGAAAATCTAAAGGAAGTAGGAGACTTCTCTTACTTAGGAAGCAAAATAACCAGTGATGGACGAGGCAAAGAGGATATAAAAAGTAGGTTAGCTCAGGCAAGGAAAGCATTTCTACAAAAAAAAAAAAGGAATCTGTTGACATCGAATATAGATTTAGGTATTCGGAAGTCGTTTTTGAAAGCTTTTGTCTGGAGCGTGGCACTCGAAGTGAGACTTGGACTATTGGTGCAACAGAAAAGAGGAGAATTGAAGCGTTTGAAATGTGGTGTTACAGGAGAATGATGACGATCAGATGGGTAGATAGGGTTACAAACGAAGAGGTATTAAGACTAGTGGGAGAGAAGAGATGTTTCTGGCGACTGCTAATGAAGAGAGGAGATAGGTTGGTAGGACACATTCTAAGAAACCCAGGGATAGCAAGCTTAGTTATGGAAGGAAGGCTCGAGGACAAGAACTGTAGGGGTAGACCAAGATTAGAATATGTTAAACAGATTGCCTCGGATGTAGGGTATGGTAGCTATGTAGAGATGAAACGATTAGATCAGGAGAGGGAGGCATGGACGGCTGCATCAAATCAGTCAAAAGACTGAAGACTCATACAACAACGTGTTCATTGATCGATGATTGTTGTTTTAAGGGGAAGGTTATCTGCCACCATAAACTGAAAAGTTGTCAATGAATAATTGTTAAATAGGGAATATTAAAATAGATTCGAAGCCTTCTACCCATGTCTTAGGTTCGCTAGATACGTCACTTTGTTGTTTTATGAATGGCGGTGTCCCTGACTAAGCGGCTTCGGAGATATCTTCCAAATGTCGTTTGCAGTTTAATTTCACTTTGCCATCATCTTTTAATTGGAAAATTATTTGAGAGTAGTTAAAATTGAGATTTACGTCCGCAAATAAAAAGTGATCTGCATTATTATTTTTGATATCAATAATAATGTAATTAAGAAGAACTGAGCTATTATTTGTTGAATAATTAAATATAGTCATGTTCCGCTTGCAATGGATCCGCTAATGTGATTCTCAGAATCGTGTTTCGAGACCCAAAATTAATCTACAGTACGATAGGGAGTGAGATCATTCATTAGATTCTACATTAGGATAAATGTACTAATGTAGTTTTGGCGATGTTGATGGCCATTATGGTGTCGATACGGTGAATGGAGTGCTGATTGTCTCGCTACGTATATTTCCTTTATTTGCTGTGATTTCCAACTTCCGAGAGATTGATGCCTAGAGAAGTATTCATCTCCAAAAGGTAGGTCTATATAATGTCTTTAAATTGTTTTGTAGAAATGAACTGCATCCAATATATGATTCATTCTTTTATAAGAATTCCAAATAAATCTTAGCCCCAGGGCATTTCTATGTAAATGCGAGTTAACAATTACAATGAAAGATGGCAGAGCAAGGGATCGAACCCAGAACCTCAGAGATAGCAGCCAATAATCCTAGCCACTACACAATGAGGTGAAATCATGACGTCATTGATAGTCAATACTATTTACTGGTGATTATATCAACATGTTTAACGTATGGAGGTTGAAAGGGGTACTCTCAGCCTCGTGAGGAAACACTGAGAAGAGGCGGCTTCGATCTATTCCTACTCAGGCAAATGCCGGGATGGTTACTAACTTACGGCCACGACCACCTCCTTCCCAATTACACATACACACATACACTACTACAGACACCACAATAACATAGGGTATCAGACAAATTCCTCACACACCCATCCCCTAAATGAAACAATAACACGAAACTGTTAAGAGCTGTCATGTGACCCCATATTCTGCAATGCTTATGTCCTAGTGTGGACAGACCGTTTAGGACAGATGTCCTCACAGAGCCACAATTGTCCACGCTTAGAAATAAAGAAACATTAAAAAAAACAGACATGCTCTTGATTTAGGACTGACTGAGTGGCTCAGTGGAAAGGTTCTGGCCTGATATGCACAAAGTTGTGGGATCGAATCCCAACGCAGTCAGTTGGCATATGAGGGTGATTAAATGCCAGGGAGTCGTGTCGGTAGAGATACTGGCACGTTGAAGATCCCCTTCGGGGCAAAATTACATCACCGCAGTAGTTAAAAGGGATCATATTATTATTAGTATTTTATTATTATTATTATGAACATATACTGTATTACTTCAGTACTATAGATCCCTTTTGCGGTGTACACGAGTAATCAATCGTAACAAATAAGCATTTAAAAAAAATCTCGGAGCAGTGACCAATTGTGCAGTGTATTAATAAATATCAACAATTTGTTCATAAACAAATGATTAAACAAATAATAATAATAATAATGTAATATCGTATGGCCTCGGGTGCCGGGTGCAAGCTTTGTAATTTGACACCCAAAGGGTAGCTCGCATGTCGAAGTTCATTGTTCCGTGAAGCACTATGAAAGTCAAGGAGGTTAGATATCTAAGCTCCTTGAACACTATAGCACTTTCTAGTAGAGAAATGAGGAACTTTGTGTTGGCGGAAACCCCCGAGATTAATTTTCCCATTATGAACACGGCCCACTGAATTCAAATTGGTTCTTTGACATGCCAACAACGTATGACATACGTGTCGTAATTTCTGCCGCCTTTCAAAAATCACTTACCACGGCCCGGAGCAAACCTGCAAGCTTGTGGTTAGTAGACCGACATGTTAACCACTCACCTACCGTGGCAAGTTCAAACAAATGAATTATACAGTATAAAACGCAAAGTTATATGTTTCACATAACTCAAAAAAAGAGAGGGAGTTAGGAGGTGCGGTTTGTACCAAAATATTTCAAATAGTTTCATTAGTACAGGAAAAATCTTGCATTTCTTGAAAAGTCAACGGACATGTATGTATTTGTTTATAAAATGAGTTTAAACAAATAAACAAGACAAGCCCCTGCTAGAACTGTTCGCGTCCAGCCCGCATAACAGTATAGCAGGGCGGGTGGTATATACATATGGGGTTACCACAAGTAACCTTACTGTTATTGATTTTACATCCCTTTTAACTACTGATGCTTTTACAGACGCCGCGCTGGGGTGCCGGTATTCTGCCCCGAAGGGGATCTCAAATTTGCGAGTAAATCTACCGATACGGCTTCCTCGCATATGCACATCCTCGAATATCAACTGACCGCGCCAGGGCATAGATGGCACGATCGTTACCGCTGAACCACGTAGCCAGTTTACAAGTAACCGGTCGTAACAAATGATCATTCAAAAGAAATAAAATTACCCGCAGCAGTGACAAATTACACTCTGGTTGCATGTGTTGTTTGAGTCTTCAGTCCTTTGACTGGTTTGATGCAGTCCTTCATGCCTCCCTGTCCTGAGCTATTCGTTTCATCTCTACATAGCTACCACACCATACATCCGAGGCAATCTCTTTTACATATTCTAACCTAGGTCTACCCCTACAATATTCTTGTCCTCGACTCTTCCTTCCATAACTAAGCTTGCTATTCCTGGGTGTCTTAGCATGTGTCTTACCAACCTATCTCTTCTCTTCATTAGCAGTCACCAGAAACATCTCTCGTTGACCACTCGTCTGAATACTTATTAATTTGTTACTCTATCTAAACCATCTGGTATTCATTACTCTCCTGTAACACCGCATTTCAATGCTTCTATTCTCAGCTTTTCTGCTGCACCAATAGTCCAAGTTTCCCTACCATAGAGCGCCACGCTCCAGACAAAGGCTTTCAAAAATGACTTCCTAATACCTAAATCTATATTTGATGTCAACAGATTTCTTTTCTGTAGAAATGCTGGTTTCATAAATATCGGCTACACACGTTACGATATAACTGTGGGATTTAACTGCAACGATGAACTGCGCAGTAAAACTGAAAGGCCTATAGCATCCACACGGTACAGATAACTGCGTCGATCAACAGTTCACATCAGACATTGGTTGCAGCATGCCATCGACGGACGACGATGACGTTCTAGTTCTAGTGGTGTTGGGCCTATGTGTGTGGTCTAAAGATTGGCTTCTACAGAGAAAGCAATAGGCCTATTCACACGTAAAGGTATTAAATGAATTACGCTTCGTACCGAAAGATTGGCACAATTATTTAAGAATGGATGAGAAGACTTACCTACACTTTCTATCATTGGTTACTCCGTTTATAGCATTCAATGAAAGCCTCCAAGTGCTCCGCTTTGGTCTTCCTGAGAAATGTTGCAATAACATGTAGCACGCACTTTCTCAAGGAGTGACTCATTTGAACTGAGCAATCGGCAGGTGACACCGTCCACACGTTACGAATTTTTTGTCGTGAGGCCTCCTGAGAGGCCGAGTGCAGGTCTTCCTAGTCAGGCGCGGATCTAGAGTTCGGCTTTGGAGGGGGTCAGAGAATCGAGATTGTTAAGAAAATTAAGAAAAATGGTATCACTAAAAACGCAATCACAAAGTAACCAAACGTACAAAACCAGACCAATTTTTTTGCAAGCTACATGGATAGAAATTTGATGTGTTTAGCGCACCAAAAATATTCGTACAAATTGCATCGGTGTGTTTTGCGACTTTTACATCGACCTTCGAGAAAAGTATCAAGGTACGTTACAGTTTCGGCAAGTCGAGTTGGTACCGACAAAGGGAGAAAGTCACAGCTTAAATTGCCAACCAAGCTTGCAGTTTCGTCGTCGGCAAAATTTTTTGGTGTGAAAAAAGCCCCGAATTCCTATCCGTGTATATATATGACAAACAAAAAATGTATTTTTTAATAAACCAATATAAAAAATTAGTTGTGTAAGAAAACCCGTCTATTTCGTTTAGTAAATTTATAGTTGCGTGCTATTATTATTGCTGTAGAACATAATAATTGCAATAAAGGGTGGTGGGGATGCATACACCTTGCCTCCTTGAGGGCCTTGAGCGGAAGGCGGGAGATAACATGAGGGGAGGGGGAAAGCTGACCCCTCGCAGAAGGAGGGTATCAGGAAAGACGAAGGAAGGAAGCTTGTAGTTAGTAAAACGTTAGTCTTGCGATCGTGAGCCGCGGGACCTCCTTTTTGCGTGGAATCCGAGCCGCAGGACGTGGCATTTCGCTTTGGAAATCTCGCATGCGTTGACCGGGAATCGAACCCAGTCGGCCGTGGTGAGAGGCCCACAGCTTGACTTATGTGCTACCACGCCCTCGAAAGATGAGACTAGGGCCAATTGAGGTGGGTGAGGGGGGTACTCCCCAGGCCTCGGATGCCCTAGTGCCTTCGGGGTCGGAGGAGAGCAAGAGTTGACCAGGAGAGGTCGACATGAGGGAGGACGGAGAGGAGCCCGGTGCAGGTGGGTGGAGGCAATGCCGGAATCGGCTGAGGTCCCGTGGTCGCCAACCCATGGACCACTAGATGTGAGCCCCTGAATGAGATGAACATAGGAAAGAACATAATGAAATATCGAGCTTTTTTATCGTATGGCCTTGGGTGCCGGGTGCAAGCTTTGTGGTTTGCGCCCAGAGGGTAGCTTGCATGTCAAATTTCGTTGTTCCTTGGGTCACTGTGGGGGTGGGGGAGGTTGGATGTCTGGGCTCCTTGAACACTGTAGCGCTTTCTAGTGGAGAGATGAGGAGCTTTTTGTTGGCGGAGGCTCCCGAGATTGGTTTTGTCATTATGAGCGCGGCCTACTGGATTCGGGTGTGTTCTTTGACGTGCCGGCATCGTGTGACATGCGTGTCGTATTTTTGCGGCCTTTCGAAGTCACTTGCCGCGGCTGGGAGCGAGCCTGCGGTCTTGGGGTTGGTAGACCGACGCGCTATCCACTCACCCACCGTTGTAAATAATTACAGTACATATTTAGGGTGAAATCTATCAGCAGGACTGGTACAAGATGGACAGATGATCGCAAGAAGCAACACAATGAGTTCATGAAAAGATTTTGGGAGAAGAACAAGGTCGGTTGGTTGGTTGGTTCCTTGGTTTAGGGGCTGCGACGGCGCGGTCATGTAGCCCCGTGTAGGCCTACTGGGTGTGTGTGGAATCTGTCTGATAGCCGGTGTTGGTTGTGGTGGCTGTGTTTGTGTGTGTTATCTGTTTTTAATTTAAGTAAACCGGGTGAGTTAGCCGTGGTCGTTACGGCATGACTGCTGGCAGTCGCTCACATCTGGGAGGCGAGGAGGTTCAAATCCCCCCGCCGGTAACCTTGAAGATGGTCTGCTGTGGTTTCCCATCTTCCTTCCAGGCAAATGCCGAGGTTGGCCCCTAACAATAGGCCACAGCCGCTACCTTCCAACTCCTCGTCCTTTCATTCCAACTTTCCTCCCCAACGGTACTTGTAGCTCACCCATTGGGTGTCCGTCTCAAAGCAGCTACAAAACTGGCGAGCCGAACATGTCCTCGGACACTCCCGGCACTAAAAGCCATACGCTAAAAAAAATGCAATAAATTTATTTTCAGTATTGAATAAAATGAAAAAACTGTTTTTCAGTTAAAGTTCGTTAAGTTTTATTTGTCTGGTCATTGTGTTTTCGTTTTTTGAATTAGCAAAAAAAATTTGGCTCCGTTTGGGGGGGAGGGGGAGGGGGAGGGGAGGGGAGGGGAGGGGGAGGGGGAGGGGGAGCGGCGGTTAGAAAATTCAACATGCTCCGATGAACTGTGCAAAGCGAAATAACTGCAACGATTTATCCTCCACACGTGATATAAATCTCCGCAGTTCGGTTGGTGCAGTTTAAACGCACAGTTATATCGTAACGTGTGTAGCCGCGTTAATAAACAAATAAGCAAGACTTTAGCCCCTGCCAAAACTGTGTCGCGTCGAGCCCGCTTACCAATGAGGCCGGGCGGTTGGTATATACACATGCGACAGATCTCCCTTGGGTCCGCTAGTAACACATTAATGCTCATGTGGCTAGTTTCGCCCTACAGCAGTCTCAATATTTTACTACCCTGCGTCATTAACTTCCATTGCGGTGTTTCAGAAACAGAACATTGACAAGCGTGTTTATAGTCGCACGCCTACTACAATCTTGTTGAAAGGAAATGCTTGCTGTAATAAATGAGTACGTTAAGTTTTTGTTCCCCAGGGTTTGTGGTTCTGATAAACACGTTCATAAAAATTGAAACAGAGTGAGTAAGTAATACAATGAGACGTTCGTTAAGTGGATAGAGACCGGCCTAAAAGTGGCAAAATGTTTCATTCAACTTTGTATATCCCACATAGCAAGAATTACAGTAGCTTATATTATTGACGTTTCTTCTCCCCGTGGGTGGATATGGAATGAGAGGAGGGGGCGGGGGGGGGGGGGGGGGGCGTTTTTATAACTATCCAACTCGTATACAGAATGCTGATGGGATCCATAGCGCCTGCTTTACACTCCAGAGAACAGTCATAGGTAACTCTTTCCCATAAGCCCCTCTCTCGAAAACCATGATGACGATGATGATGATGATGGTGATGATGATGATGAGGAGGATGCTAATGAGGAGGAGGATGAGGAGGAGGATGATGATGATGAGGAGGAGAAGGATGCTGATGATGAGGAGGATGCTGATGATGAGGATGCTGATGAGGAGGAGGATGCTGATGAGGAGGATGAGGAGGAGGATGCTGATGAGGAGGAGGATGAGGAGGAGGATGCCGATGAGGAGGAAGAGGATCGGGAGGAGGACGATGAGGAGGATGCTGATGATGAGGAGGAGGAGGCTGATGAGGAGGAGAAGGATGCTGATGATGAGAGGAGGGGGATCTGGAGGAGGACGATGAGGAGGAGGTTGATCAGTAGGAGAACGATGAGGAGGTTACTGATGAGGAAGGCAATAAGGAGGAGGATGCTGATGAGGAGGTTACTGATGAGGAGGGCAATGAGGAGGAGGATGCTGATGACGAGGACAATGAGGAGGATGCTGAACACTAGGAGGAGGATGAGGAGGGCGATGAGGAGGAGGATGCTGATGAGGAGGAGGACGATGAGGAGGAGGACAATGAGGATGATGCTGATGAGGAGAAGATGATCAGGAGGATGATGAGGATGATGATGAGGTGGAGAATGATGACGAGGAGGAAGACGACGAGGATGAATATGGTCATTCATTAAGCGGCTTCGTGACATGTTGGTCATGTAGCCCCCATATACTGTTTTTTCGTGCTGAATCTGTCTATAACCTACGTCATTGTGATGGCTATACAAGTGTGAAATTTGTAATTGTGTTAAGGATTAAGATAGGAGAGCCGTGACCTTAATGAAGGTACAATCCCAGCATTTACCTAGAGTAGAAGTGAGAAACCATGCATAAGCACCTCTACGATGGCTGAGATGGGGATCAAACCCACCTCTAATCTGTTTTGCCTCATGAAGCTGAGCTCACCCCTTCCAGCCCTCAGACTAGAAATAAATTCTTAGCAAAGCAGGGAATCAAACCCGCACTACCGCGGTGACAGCCATTTATGTAAGAAGTGCATTTCAGGCACTAGGTGATTAAATTAATTGATACTCTCCGCCCAATCTAATGGTGTTGATCGACTTAAAAGTGGTTCTATTGACAGACAAATACATTATAAAAGATTTGGTCCAATTTGGTAGAACTGTTTCAAATTGCGTGGATATAAAACATTTTTCTTGCATTTGATGTGTACATATACATATAATTTGGCGATGCCTTCCTTCGGTGGGGAAGTAAAGCCGGCAGTCCCATGTCATACATTTATGGCATGTAAAAGATCCTTCCACAGACTAAACTTGTGTGGAGTTAAATTTCTAGGTTAGTTTTCGTTGGAACGCTCTATCAAAGTTCAAACGTTCACCACTAGGTATAATTGACATCTGGTAGCGAAATTTGGAACTACTTGAAATTGAACGGAACGTGTAGCTCAGCCTCTGAATGTCCGCTGGAAGCAGCTACAGACTCTGGCGAGCCGAACATGTCATCGGACACTCCCGGTACTAAAAGCCATACGATAAATACATAAATAAATAAATAAATAAATAAATAAATACATACATAAATACATAAATAAATAATAAATAAATACATACATACATAAATACATACATAAATAAATAAAATAATAAAAAAACATCATGCGTTGAGCAAAGTTTTAACTTGAAAAGTATTCTGCGAACAAGAGCTTTAAGGAGCCTGATCACTGTGGCCATCTTTGCCGACTTTCGAAAGGCATACGACTCGATTGACAGACAAACTTTATTTAATACCTTAAAAGAGTTTGGAGTTGACAAAAAAAAACAGACAAATCATTTGACAAACACTGACGGATACCATCTCGAAAGTAAAGTTCTTCGAAGAAATTTCTGATCCATTTGGAATTAGGACTGGGGTCAGACAGGGAGATGGATTAACTCCAATTCTCTTCAACATCGTCTTGGAAAAAATAATGAGAACTTGGGAAGAGGATTTGAATATGAGAGGAATTGTAGGAATACACCTGGGGAGGGGAAAACCGAATCTTGAAGTCAAGTGTTTAGCTTTTGTTGATGACCTTGCTCTCTTAGCCAACAACCGAGAAGATGCTCGAAAGATGCTTGACAGTCTTCATGAAATATCTCGAAGAACAGGTCTTCAAATCTCCTATGAAAAACGGAATATATAGAGTGCAGACACCAAAATGAGAAATATATGGAAGTAAATCATGGGAAGATTAAGAGGACACAGAAGTTTAAATACCTGGGGAAATGGATCCAACCCAACGGACTGGATAAGGAAGCAATCAAAGGAAGAACCAGAAAACTGGACCTGGCCTACAAACTAACCCAGAATAAATACAACAAACGAGCTTTATCATACAAGGCCAAAATCAGACACTACAAATCGGTAGTACAACCTGAAGGTTTGTACGCTTCAGAGTGTCTTATTTTAAGTGAAAAGGGAGAACTTCAAGTACTAGAAAAGAGAGAAAGGAAGATTCTGAGAAAAATACTTGGACCACAGAAGACTACTGATGGGACATGGAAGAAGAGGAAATATGAAGAACTTTACAAGTGTACTGAAAAGATCACAGACGTAATGAAGAAGCGGAGGCTAAAGTTCTACGGGCTTTTACTACGAATGGATGAAGGCAGGCTGACCAAAAGGATCTTCAGCTACATCATGGGGTTAAAGGTTACATCTAAATGGGTGGATGAGGTGAAGAGGGATGCAGCGGAAGTTGGAATTACTCCACCGATGGCCTACGATAGGAGAGAGTTCCGCAGTCGAGTTGACGGAGTAAAATCATTTCAGGAGAAACCGCCAAGCAGGAAGCCCAAACGGATCATTTCCGAGGATGAGAGAAAACAAAGAAGTGACAGGATGAAAAAGTTCTGGGAAGAGAAGAGAAAGAAAGCCAATAAGTCCATAGTTGGCCAAAATCAATAATAAAAAATAAAAAATACATAAATAAATATATAAATACATAAATAAATAAATACATACATAAATACATACATAAATACATAATATATAAATACATAAATAAATACATAAATAAATGAATAAATAAAATTTGAAAATAATACAGCAACGTGGCTGAAGTTGAAAAGCAGACAACGGTAGATTATGTTAATAATGTACGTGCTTTAAGGGGGAACATACAGCTTAAGGAGCCAAAACAATTAACCATTTTAGCATTATAACTGTGCCTGTCATAGATTTTGTACAACAATTATATACATTTCCAAGGAAACACACATCTTGCCATTACAACCAAAGTACTAAATTTTCAAAATTCAAATTGTAACTCTTTTTCAAAATTTGCTCTTTGCTTTGTGCTGACCTTCACCATTTCCCTCATATCTCGCCTGTTTATAGGAATGAATTGCACACACTTCCACGTTACTTAAGCGGTAAAACACAGCAATTCTTCTAGGTTTATGCCATGTCTTGTGTGGGGTTTCGCCTAGGACACCAAGCTGGCTCAAACCTACTAAAATTGCTGAGTTTTAATTCACTGGCCGTGAAAGCCAATATACCATCTTTTTCAAAGCCTTCATAGGGAGGTTATGGATGCTTGAGCTTTTAGTTCTCGCAGTAAAGAGACGCAGTTGCACTTCATAAAAAGTAAGGTAGTGCGCAGTTCGCTGCTCCTGTGGGGTCGGGCGTGGACACAAAGAGCCCGCTGATGAGCCAGCTTGGAGACGAAGCCTTACACAAGACATGGCACAATACAGGGTCATCGAAAAATAATGTCAACATTTCAAAATATTATAGCACCGAAACCCTTTATGTTCAACGTGTAATGCTTTCACTGAACGCCAGCTGGTTAAAGTAAGTTTTGTTTTGGAGGGGATGTGACCTTGTTATGCGCACACTGGATGCGCAGTAGCCAAGGTCGGCCGGGGGCGCGCGCGCCAATGAAGTCCTGACCTCACCCCTTTGGATTTTTTTTTCTGGGGGTACATTTAAAACATTGTGTAAGCAGAAAGAATTCGGGATTTAGAGCACCTGCGGGAGCGAATTTCTGCCGCCATCTTGACAGTTACTCCTGAAATGATTGCACGTACGAATCCAGCCATTGGGAAAGCGTGCGTTCAATGCTGATGTTGGTGGTCGGCCTGGCCTAGATTTTTTCTCTGCAGTCCCTGTTTCCTTAAACTGATTAAACCATCGAATGACAGCTTTGTAATCAGGTGCAGTTTGTCGGGCGGTGCAGTCATTGGCGTGCGCGCTCCCGGCCGACCTTGACAACTGCGCATCTAGTGTGCGCATAGCAAGGTCACGTCCCCTCGAAAACAAAACTTACTTTAACAAGCTGGCTTTCAATGAAAAAATTACACGTTTAACATAAAGGGTTTCGGTGCTATACTTTTTTGAAATGTTGGCATTATTTTTCGATGACCCTGTATAATAATAATAACCCCTGGCACTACAGCCCTTGAAGGGCCTAGGCCTACCAAGCGACCACTGCCCAGCTATTTGGTCTGCAGATATTGCGGTGACGCGTGGTCAGCGCATCAGTTCCCCTCGGCCGTTAATCTTGGTTTTCGTAACCAGGACGCTGCCTCACTGTCAGACAGCTACTCAATTGTCCTCACGAGGCTGAGTGCACCCCGTTCCAGCCCTCACGTCAGTTTCTGAAATCCCTGACGGAGCCGGGATTCAAACCCGGGACTTCCAGGTGAGAGGCAGGCGCGCTACCCCAACACCACGGGACCGGCCAAGACTCGGCACAAACCTAGAAAAATTGCTGAGTTTAATTCACTGGCCGTGAAAGCCAATATACCAACTTTAAGGTTGTTGTTTTTGTTAATTCGTTTTAGGAACTTTGGATATATTGGTTATCAGCCTCGTTTACTTGAGTGAGTGTTTACTGTAATTTGTATGATAACCTGTGTTTCTGTGATGACTTTAGTAGTGTGGATAATTGCGAAAATGGAATATAAGTGTCTCGGTATTTGTCTGAAGGGAGTGAGGAATAACCGGAGGGAAAAACACACTCAGGAAATCCACTGTCAGCGCCGGAATTCGAACCTCCAATCTCTAGAATATCTGCAGCTCCCCATCGCCGTCATAGTGAGCAATTTAATTCACATGGGGTGCTTCAGGAAGGGAATCTGGCCATAAAAACCACTCGTCACAGAAACATTCCTCGCATCTGATACCCGATCCCGTAAAAACAGAATTGAAATACATGCATTATGCCAACTCTAAACCAGCTCACTGCAGCCTGGTAAAATGAGTGATTCATGGAGATGAAATGCACAAAGTGAATACTTGATGTCACGCGGATTGTTTGGTCAACACCATTAAGGGGCACACCGCCAGAGCGTCACCCTTTCATACATAAACAATGGCATGGCGGTCGGCTTGTGCTAATTGCTCTGCGTGGGGAAATATAAAAAGGCTACATTGGGAGTGGGGGCAGGAAAATAGGAAATGCCAAAGCCCACGCGTGATACGTCGTTTCTTAGACTACTCAGATACGCTGGTGGATTACAGGTTTTCCCATGCATTCTCTGTAGGAGCAGATAACCTTGTTGTTATACCCTTAAAATAAGACTTGAAAATATGACCCCAGTTGGTATTCGAACTCCTGTCCGGGCAAGTGTTGGTTCCTCAGTTTAGGGGCTGCGACAACGCGGTCATGTAGCTCCGTGAACTTTGGGTGTGTGTAGAATCTGTCTGATAACCGGTGTTAATTGTGATGGCTGTATTAATGTGGGTTATCTGTAATTCAGGTACGGGCTGCAGACGATCAATTTCATGTAATTCCTACTTTTGCTACCAAATGCTACCGTCACGACACCTAGCCGCACACGTGGCTACTAGATGCCAACGCGACGAGCACCTGGCGGCGAACGTTGGAACTAATAGAGCGTTAATCAAATCTAACCTACAAATTAGGTTCACACAATTGTAGTTAGTGGAAGGTCATTTTACATGCCATAAATCTATGACATGGGCCCGCCGGCCTTTCTTTCCCTCCTAAGGAAGGCATATTGAGGGATTTTTAACGCTCTTAAAAATTCCGACGACCTCGGCCGTGTTGAACCCGCGATCTTGGGCATAGAATCTCAGCATGCTACCAACTACGCCACCGAAGCCGCTAAACTAAGAAAAACAACATAATTAGTTAACTATTCAGCACACAGTACATAGGTGGCCAAATTGTTATTGTAATTAAATTGATCCAAATTCTTTATTGCTAATTGGTTCACAAAATCTTCAACAATGTATACATTTCCTGAGCCCTGATAAGGAGGAGAATCTGTCTTTGTGGCGTCCTATACAGATCAGTTTGGCCGCCAATTGAGCTAATGCAGCTGGAAACTAATTAAATTAATGATTATCAGTAGTCTAGATAATTTTCTGTGAAATAATTCCTTCTATTTAAGACCTTCGTATGCCGTACAAAAGAAGAAACGACGGCAGATTTAATTTTGGGACAGAGTAAGTTCCGACTCCACACAGTTTCGCTTTCATAAAGACTGGCCTTTTAATGTCTATTGTTAAATAGAAAATAAAATAAGATAAACTAGAAGACCCGTGCTGTTCCGCAGCATTCACTTCAACAATCCTACAGCACTTCTGTCCATATGACATTTGCATGTCTTCATGCTAGTGACCTGAACAGACATTTACAGTACCGTCGCTTTTGGGTAAATGATGAAGTAGACTTATGAGATCAAATGTGTGGTTGTCTGTCTGTCCTCTGTGTGTGTGTCCCACTATTTATCCTGCGTAAGCTTAAAAGGCGCATGGACGTCAGGCCGAGGTGAACAGCTAACTCCAAACACATAAGCTATACTCCTCTCTGAAGAATTAACTCGACACGACTCGGCAGCTTGATGCTGGCTGAAGCTAGGGTGATAGGTCGCTCGCAAGGTCGTAAACTCACTATGAAGCTAGTAATTTAAATTTCCACTGAATGGAGATTGCTGCAAGAAATGAAAACTGGTCGATGTGGGAGCTGTCGCAGACTTTCTTGCAGAACTTTACATGCTGAACAATTCTCAATATCGATTTTTTTAAATGACACATGGACGTTAGGTTTTTCTTCAACTCAATTCACTGAAATTGTAAATGCTCGGCTTCTTTTGGTCTTAAATAAATGTTTTTCTACCTAATCCTTCATCGAGAAATCCTTTACAGAATGGTGAAACCGCATCAAAATCCATCAAGTTGCTCTCGAGATTACCCGTTACATCCAAGAATTGGGAACTTTGTTTTATACTAAGTAGATAGAGATATCCACACAATTTAAGGCTACAGCGGTACAATTTTGTGTTTTGTCTACTTATGAACAAAGGTATAAATTTAAAATAAAAGATGGGTCTCTTATATTTGAATTTAGAGATGTAACTCTTGGTTAACATATAGAGGTGTGCAAATTAATAGAATTAAATAAATAATTTTAATTAGTCGTAATTACTTTTATTCAAAATCATTTTATTGCCCAACTTCTTTTGTTGTCCTACTTAGTAGTGTTTCCTCTTCAGTGGAATTACACCTTTTCCCATAATAATAATAATATCGTATGGCCTCGGGTGCCTGGTGCAAGCTTTGTTAATTGACACCCAGAGGGTAGCTTGCATGTCGGATTTCGTCGTTCCTTTGAACGCTATGAAAGTCAAGGAGGTTAGATATCTAAACTCCTTGACACTACAGCGCTTTCAAGTAGAGAATGGAGGAACTTTGTGTCGGCGGAAAATCCCGAGATTAATTTTGCCATTGAACACGGCCTACTGAATTCAAATGGGTTCTTTAACATGCCAACAACGTATGACATGAGTATCGTGATTTTTGTCGCCTTCAAAAATCACTTACCATGGCCAGGGGCGAACCTGCAATCTTGGGGTTGGTAGTCCGACACTATAACCACTCACCCACCGTGGCAAACTACCTTTTCCCATAAGGAATTGCGTCTGGAAACTTTCAGATTATTGGATTCCGAGGGATATCTGAGCTGGGTCCATTTTCAATTTTTCATTGACTATAGAATTCAAGTCAGGTGATTTCAATGCATAGTTCATGAATCTTTGAATAGTTCAATAGCGTTCATCGGTTAAAAGACCCCAAATCCCTCCGCTCTAAATTCACACGTAAAGTAGAGTGAAGTAATAAAAACGAAACGTGTGGCATTTTACATTTGCAAGGCTCCTCTGTTAGTGGAAATTCTAAAAAAAATATTTTAATTTGAGTTTCTTAAATGAAAATATAATTAGGAGTCTTAGTTAAACATTTGAAGTAATTTCATCGCCTTGTAAACATACTTAGTGCATTAAACCGTGAAAAGTAAAAATGCAATTTTGGAAAACTGACATCGAATCTAATAATTTGCACATCTCTGTAAAGACAGTTATCGCCTCCACCCCTACAGATAGAATAGTAAGTAAAGGCGATTGATGAGAAATGAAAAGATAACTCACACGGAAGGAATTAATATTCATTAAGCTGTAAATTTGACTGAGTAGGCTATATCTTTGTTAGAGAACTGAGGAAGTGAAATAACAGGATGTAGGATAGTAATCACCGATGTAGGACAATAGTATTTTTTTAACCATTACCACAGGACAGTTATCGTATTAGGGATGCGGACGTCCTTGTATAATAGTTATTTTATCTGTGCCCCGTTTGCTGAGGTCTGTGCTCCTCCGCAACATTCGTTTCGAAATTCTAATAGTACTTCCTTCCATTCGACATTTGCTGTTCGCTTGCCTTTTGGTTCTATTTGAACTTTGACGTCATGAAAGGATTTTGCTCGCGATAGTGCGGCATACAGTAAAGTTGTCCGTGGCTAAACAACGGTTGAGTTAAATAAATGCCTACTTGATCTAGTGTTTGACCTTGAGCTTTATTGATAGTTATACAAAAAGCCAAACGTACTGGAAACTGCCTCCTTTTGAAGGAAAATGGCATAGAACTATCAGATGGCGTAAGGTCAAGGCGAGGGAGTAGGACATTCTTTCCAACATTTACGCCAGTAATAATTTCCAGGTGTAAGCAATTGTGATGCATCTTCCAAACCAACAGTCTAGTACCGTTCAACAGACCTTGGGTAACATTAATATTTCTCAACAAAATCACAATTGAGCCTTCTTTTAGTCGAAGGATATTAGGTGGCAATCCACTTAAGCCTATGCTGTCTGAAAATTATATTGGGAATTGTAGATGCTCACTCTTATCTTCAGTAATCAAATTATTCACAATGATGTAAGTTCTCGATGATCCTGGTATTAGGTCTAAAACTTTGTCATTGATTTCTTTACAATGTTCATTTTTAGGTGCTAAAATCGCTATTTTTAAAAGCACGAAATATTTTTCAGTGTGGGACTAATTCTGAATTTTCTCCATCGACGTGAGTGTATTCACCGTTACCAATTTGTATGAAGAAGTTTGCAAAGTCACGTTGATCTGTATCCGCTCGCTTTTTTTTTTTTTTTTTTTTTTTTAGTTTAAAAATTTTGAATAATTGCCACAAAGGAGAGAACCTTACTGACATTTGGACTGATGCTGCTTTAGATGCGTGAGGCACAACAGGCAATACCTGCCAAAAATCTCCACCTAATATGATAATTCTTCCTCCGAAAGGCACGTCGTTATTCATGATGTCCTTGAGCAACCGATTTACACAAATAAACGCGTGCTTATTAGCCATAGAGGCTTCATCCCAGATGATAAGTTTTGCTGGACGAATATAAAAAGCTTCCATGCTGTTAACTTTTATTCCTGATACAAAACGTTCATGTATATGTAGAGGTAACTTGAACTGGCTGTGTACAGTGCGCCCCTGAGGTCGTAACATTGCTGCAATACCAGTCCATGCAACAGAAACTACATTTAACCCCAAATGTGTGCAACTGTGAATCAAGCATTGGTAAAGAAATGTTTTCCCGGTGCACCCTGGACCGTCAATGAAATATGCATTACTCATCCTTTCATTGCTGTTTTGTACTAACCCCAAAATTTCTGTAATTATAGCCGTTTTGTTTCCATTTGCTTGGTTTATCATCCGACTTAATTGATCCTCATTAAGTTTTGGATAAATCATTGGTAAATTTGTCTGAGGGAAATTATCAATAATAGCTGGCAATTCGAGAGAAGTAATGGGAAGACCATGGAGCTTTAATGTATTAGATTATGTTTAAGAGTGAACTGATAAGCAATGTTAGGTTCGTGAAAATGCAGATAATCTTCTGATAATGAATTCTTGAAAATGTCCTATGACTATCTTACATTTGAACGGGTCTGAAAGATACATATGTAAGAAAACAGTTGTCGTTACTGAGAAGGCATCTGAAATTGTGACGCTTCTGCCAAACAACGCTGCCTTTCAGAATCGTCAATCAGCAAACCTCGCTCCTTAGCTGTTTCTTTAAAAAGTAGAAAAGACATCTGCTTTGTATGTTCGAGATCCTGGAAACAGGTAGCACCTATGACGTGAAGCAATAACAGGCGTAAATAATACCTTTCTGTTTCTGTAGGCGAAACATTATACATTCTGCCTATAGTTTTTGAAACATTTTTTTTCTTTTTTGCCACTGGCAGTTGCTCTTATTCCAGACGTAATGTACTGGTGTTTCAGGATATACATACGGACGTCTGGCTTGCGAATTTTGATTTAACTTGAACCACGCTTGTAATTCCGTGTTGCGCAACTGTGCTTGAAGTAAAATATCAGGAGCGTTATCATTTTTAAAATAGATATTTTGCAAGTTTGGCAAGTGAACTGGTAATCGCACGATAGAATGTGACTGTTCATGCATGTGAAATGAAAATATCCTGAATGCGGCTTCTGTTGGACCAACATATCTAGCATTTAGGAAAGAAGAAATTTCATTGTAGTTCACCGATTCGCCTTCAGGACATATTTTAACAAAGCAGCAGTCATGACCTTTATACACATACTTGTGGATTTTAATATATAAGATATTTGTGGATGTATTTAACACTCCGAACACTTGAGCATATTTCAACATTAATATGAGCTTGCACGTAAAGTAAAAGAAATGAATTGTAGGGAACAATGAATCGACTATCTACTTCAATGTCAATGCCTCGAATTGTTTTTCTAATAATTCGTCCATTATTTCTTCCCCTATACGAAGGATAACCATTGGCATTATCTTTGGTCCCTTCCTGAAACTGTTTAGGGAAATCTTCCTTACATACGCCATCTTTCATACAGACTGAAGCAGGATTCAAAGATTCGCGAGGACCATGTACCATATGACGCCTTACCAACTCGTATAGCGCTTCATCCTCGAGATCTGGTATTTCGGCTAACACCACACTGTCAATGTCAGAAATTTATCGAAACTTACAACGTAATGAATAAATCTGGCTTTCCATACTTCCTCACTATCGCCATCGTATCCTGATAATTTTGCAATATTTTCATTGGGCTACCTGTAAAAGAAGATGGCAAAACTACAATACGACCGACTCTGAGATTTTCATTTTCTGCTCGTACATGCAAGGCGTCTGCTAAACTGGCATATGTATCAACTCATAACTTCGTTTGCTGATGACGTATATATTTTAACCGGTCACCTTCCATACGACAGTAGTAATCCACGAATAAATATCCATTTTGCAAACTTGAGCAGCGACAACTAACTCTACATGACATTCATGAACACCATTCATAAGCATATACATTATGTAATCATCGCTCGTATTGATAGCAGTTTCGGACATATCGCTGTTGCCAACAATAAAGGAAGAATAATTATTCCAATTGTCTGTAACATGTTTTACAATTCGCTTTCTAACCTGTGTAAATAAACTCTGATTGTTGTCCTCACAATATGCCAATGACCTGAACAGACAATTACCGTCACCTTTAATCTTTATAACATTTGTAATTGAGTGTCGCCTCTCATTCATCATAATATGATTCATTGTATTGATTGAGCACACAACCTATAAGGACGAATGATGAAACGAAAAGAAGACAGTTTGTAGCTGGTGAGACCAAAGACTATATAACAGAAAGATCGGATACACAATACAAAATGGCGGTTCCAACATTCGACTGTAGCGGCATCTTCGTGAAATTAGTTGTCTTTCGTATACAGTATTTGTTGTCATTCAAAGAGATGTTGACATGACAGTGTCATTAGCAAAATGACTGCTGATTGTGCATGAACATTTCAGTCTCAAAGTAATCCATTTTTTGAGAAGTTTTAATAAAATTATGTGCTCAGAATCCCCTTCTACTTATTGTATGGATATATGCGACATTAGCGCCCGAGTGGAGCAGGTAGAAGTTAACGATATCATGACGTAATTAGGGAACTCTCTGTTAATATCAAGTTAGATTTATTATTGGGGCGGCGTTGAATATCATGATACAGTTTTAGTCGTTGTCGCCTAGCGACAATATGTCCGTCAGGTTATTCGATATTCTATTTTCGTGAGACCTTGAAGGAAGTAATATTCGCAATTATTTTAATACTCGAATGATATAATCAAGTAAAGTGGGTATCAATCGACGGTGCTTGACGAGCATTACATTTTAAGACAACAAACGTCGTCGTAGCGCAAATACTTCCCGAGATATTTCAGTTTTAGTAAAGGGTGAAATTTTTTAAAAACTATTTTAATATATAAGATGGGGCTTTAAAGTTAAAAGCGTAAAAAATAAGTAAATGCATATGATGTTGGTTCGTAAAATATTTATTATATCACATTTGGTGAATACATGACAAAATTCAACCAAGAAATGCCCAACAATGAAGACTCGGACTGCAACAAAATCTTCCGTTTTAATACATGTAAGTTATCTTAATTTGCAATGGATAATTTGGTTCTATTCAGCTTTGCCATAATAATTTGGCCACATCTGTACTTCCGTCGACAACACAGGTCTTCCAGGCCCATGATTTATCCAGTGAGACAGATACTGTACTGTAGTCCACGATTATTCCCGCAGTTACCTTTTTGCACCTGGCATCAGGAGCCCCGTTAGCAGGCACGAACATTGGGTTGCATGCCTGCCGGGCGGAATTCTGGCGTAGCGTCACTAGCCATGAGCTTGTTCCTTGCAACCTGAGGCAGTTTATTTAAGTTAATTAACACTCTTTAGTTATCCAAGTAAAGCTAAGCTTGAAGTGTGAATAGCGCACAAATTACACACTGCTATGACTTATCGTCCCACATGGGCACTGCCTGTCTTGGGCGCTTGCCAAGGAAGTGGGATTCTCCCTGTGGACACTTTGAACCTTTTGCGCAATAAAATACAGTGAATTGTTACTGTTTAATTAGTGGCTTTCTCTATCGTGGTCATCATCCCCGTATACTTGATTGTGCGTGGAATCTATCTGATACCCTGTGTTACTGCTCTACAGGGTGACCATAAAGTTATGTGTTGAAAATGGGATACCTAAAAGATTTGCAATTTGAATAAATACAATTCGGTGGTACTATACCGAGTGAGTTAGCCGTGGTCGTTATGGCGTGGCTGCAGACAGTCGCTCACATCCGGGAGGCGAGGAGGCTCGAATCCCCCCGCCGGCAACCTTGAAGATGGTCTTCTGTGGTTTCCCATCTTCGTTCCAGGCAAATGCTTGGGTTGGTCCCTAACTATAGGCCACAGCCACTATCTTCCAACTCCTCGTCCTTACATTCAAAACTTTCCTCCCCAGACAACACTCCACACGCGACGATACTTGTAGCTCACCCCATGGCTGTCCGCATGGGAGCAGCTACAAATTGGCGAGCCGAGCATGTCCTTGGACACTTCCGGCACTAAAAGTCAAACGCTTAAAAAAATAAAAAAAAGTGGTGCTATTTTGGTGTTTGAATCCATTTTCAGTGTTGCCTTAATAATCGAAATTTGATGTTTTTAAGTTGATCAACATGATTGTACCCAATCTTGATGGGTTATTCCCTAGTCCTGAAAACAATTAACATGAAATTAATAAATAGACATGGATGACCAGTTTCGATCGTCAAGCGATCATCATTAGATCTATGACGATCGAAACTGGTCATCCAATGGTAGTTATTAATTTCATGTAATTTTTTTTTCAGGACTAGGGAATAACCCATCACGATTGGGTACAATCATGTTGATCAACTTAAAAACATCAAATTTCGATCAGTGCTACTAACTGTTATAGGCTACTATGAAATGTTGCAAAATAGCAAGTAACTTGTTAATAATTCGATTTAAAAAATTACGAGCTGTACAGTACATATGATGTGTAACATGCCACATGGCAGACAGTACCTCGAATGCTTACATTAAATAAGAATACAGAAAAAGTATGAAGATTGAATAAATCATAATTGTTTTCGACAAATATGATATAATGAATATTTACACACCAAAGAACGACAACTTGAAGATGATTTATTGTAGGAATATCTGTAATGGGGCCTCCAAACCTTGAAGTAAACCGTATGCGATATACATTCAACATATCCACATGGCCGACAGTACTCATTCCATCATTTTATTTCTTTGGAGGAGCTATATAATATGTTGTAGTAAGATACAACCAATGCGACGTAGTAAAGACAATAGAATATTTCCTTTTATATATTTCTTCACATATATCTCAAACAATTTTTAATAGCACAATTCATAACCTTCATCTATTCCTTTACAAAGCCTTCCTGCCATTGTCTCTCACACCTCTGGAATCCACAGAACAGACACTCCCGCTCGACAAGTTCAAGCAATCCTCACTCAAGCGCTCCAACGCCGCGCTGGCCATCTTGTATGTCCTACTAACATAACAACTCTAGTTCAATCTCACGCCACCTCCTAAGAACACTAAACATACCATGGACAGACATATTACAGCCTACAGGATTTCAGGAAACGAGCCTCCAAACCTTGACAGTACCTCGAGTTAAATAAGAATACAGCAAAAGTATGAAGATTTAATAAATCATAATTGTTTTCAGCAAATATGATATAATGAATATTTTCACACCAAAGAACGACAACTTGAAGATGATTTATGCATATCTGTAATGGGGCCTCAAAACCTGAAGTAAACCGTATGCGATATACATTCCACATAGCCACATGGCCGATAGTACGTCGTGGTACCAATCTTCGCCAATGCGTGCGCTCATTGTTTCCGTCCCATCCATTTCCGTTTCATTGTTTCCGTCCCATCCATTTCCGTTTCATTTTTCAAAATCACCCCCACAAAAGATATACAGATACCGAATGGAAAGATGCTACACATCAATAAGGCTAGTGATAAAATAGGAATAAAATTTTCCTCCACTACATTGACAAACAACACGGATATGGTTTAATTATTATTATTATTATTTTTATTATTATTATTATTATTATTATTATTATTATTATTATTATTATTATAACCAGTGATGGACGAAGCAAACAGGATATAAAAGTGGGTTAGCACAGGCAAGGAGAGCATTTCTACAGAAAAGGAATCTGTTGACTTCGAATATAAATTTAGGTATTTGGAAGTAATTTTTGAAAGCCTTTGTCTGGAGCGTGGTGCTCTATGGAAGTGAAACTTGGACTATTGGTGCAGCAGAAAAGTAAAGAATTGAAGAGTTTCAAATGCAGTATTACAGGAGAATGATGAAGATCAGATGGTTAGAGAGGGTTACGAATGAAGAGGTATTAAGACGAGTGGGAGAGGAGAGATGTTTCTGGCAACTGCAAATGAAGAGAAGATATAGGTTGGTAGGACACATACTAAGACACCCAGGAATAGCAAACTTAGTTATAGAAGGAAGGGTCGAGGATGAGAACAGTAGGGGTAGACCAAGGTTTGAATATGTTAAACATATTGCATCGGATGTAGGGTGTGGTAGCTATTGTGCCCAACAGAGGAGGTTATCTGGTTACCACCAACCGTTGCGTGGCCTCCCAGATGACCTCACCCTCAAGACACATGACCGAAGAGGATCGGAATGCACTCCTTGTGGGGCCAGCCGGCACAAGACTCCGCATCACTAGGGATCAGGTCCCCATCATGATAAAATGTCAAGGACTCCCAATGAAATGCACCCTAAAAGAACAAACTACTAAATAACTAATATCTAGGCTTAAGTAAAGTTCGTAGAATAATTTATTAAGAAATTCAGACCCCTAGCCAAAGATCTGAGGGTCTAAATGGGCTAATCCGCAAATAGCTAATACAAATTAAAAAAACAACAGGAAAAACAACCCCTAGCTTGAAGGAATACCCCCTCGATCAGTCCTAGGTACAAGAGAAAGATCATGGCAAAGCTAGGAAGTGGTGAGAAAAAAACTAATTTAATGAATACAAGCAACGATGAATAATGTTTTCGGGAAAAAACATTATTAAAAAAACAGTCAAACATGACGACAAAAATCTAAATGAAGCTGGCATCCACCCCTTATTTACATTTAAGGTTAACTCAGCTAAATAAATCCTATCACAAACAACTGCGGCGCTAGGCGTCCGTGTTAGCAAAAAAACTAGTTACAAGGTTAATAACAGTCATTGTAATACATTTCTAAGCATAAAAAGATATCTGTACAACAGTAGTTACAAGAAAAACAGTAGGGTACAATTGGGTTTATACACTTCAAATAAACAATAGTACACACAAAAAGCATATTATTCACCTGCCTGCAGCAAATTGGAGAACTGTTTATTCCCATTATTTTGTCATCTATCGTGAAATCAAATGAAAGGAATCCACTGTAAATACAGTGATCCACCTGAAAAGGTCACGCGGCCCCGTAGTCACGAACTTTCGGTTAGCCGGTGATCTCATGTCAAAGTCACAAAATGTATTTATCTAATATCTCAGGAATTAAAATCTGGCTAGCACGATGTATCGGTCAGCTCAAAGCAATAATGATCAAGTTTTAACTGACTGTTATTAATTAACTGACGTTTTAACATCGGCGTTTTAATTATAATGAGCTTTCATGACTTAGTGACAATTATTATTATTATTATTATTAACGTAGGTTTCCGAGTTCTTATTTATGTCAAATGACTGTCTGATGCAGGCTTAAACATGGAGCTACTAAGAAATTGGTACAATCTCCTCAAAATACTAGCCTCATAATTCACAATAACACCACGGACGTTGCCACGGTCCGTAAAAACCAATCATTACAAGTAATCTGTGTGTCCACCTGGATTACATTCAGAAATTACCTCGGCAAAGTCTAGCGCTCAGCTTAGAAACTGACCGGCAATTCACAAGAAACATGGTAACCAACCCTATCGTATCTACGCACGGAATAAACATTCACGTATCAGTGAGAATACTAACATCCATTGTAGTACAGTCTAATAATAGCTCTACTAACATCACATTAGTGATTAAAACATCATTCATTCGCTTACATAACTGCGAAAAATATAACATGAGCTCGTGACTTTCCTGTCACCCTATACTAGTAAACGGTAGTTTACATGATCAAAATACCATCGAGACTGCGACAACAGCTCGGTCAGAATATATCCCTTCAGAAAATATAAAGATTTTTGTGTCATTCATTCGTCGTTTCGCATTAAAAATCACGCAGCTTGGCGTTGTGGGTAATATTAACGGTAGGCTGGTCTTGAAAGCGACACCTGTCATGTGTCTGGCCTTGGCTAGTGTCCCTCACACAGAGTGAGTTAATGCCGTTAGCAAAGTCAATTTCACATTCAGAAAAACACGTAGATTTACCATATTCAGTCCACATGTGAATTGTATTACACTTTTACCTATCAGAATATTATAATGTAGTAGAAGGCATTGAAATAGGCCGCCTAAAAATATTAACAGACATGTGTTGCGTTACTCAAAGCAAAGAGTAGCAACTCGGAGACAATCCTATCACATGTTTTGTCTTTTACAAAGATAATCCACTCTTTTGGAGTTCAAAGTTCACCCAACGTGCTCTTAGGGCACTAATACAATTATGAATGACATTGTAAAACACCCCAACTTTAGGTGATAAGTAAACTGATACGTAGTAGTGTAATTCGGGATTAAGAGTGAGTTATGACCTACAGCACTCATTACACTTAAATATGATTCATCTGGAATTTTTCACAAGGTTCTAAGACCTTCAAAAATATATTACCAATAATGCTGTAGGATGGTTAAACCTCTCCCAATCCAAAAACGATAAGCCCGAACAGTGGCGTACTAGTAAAGTACAATAAAGGAACTCAAATAAACATCTGTTCAAAAACAGAGCAGTGAAGTGAAAAGTAATGCTCCTCGTCAAATTCATGTTCCATGATGTGGAAATTTACATAGTTTGAAATTGTGCACCAGTGTGAAAGAACATCTGAGGTGTCTAACTCTGAGCTGGGTCTTGACACTAAACGTGTTGAAGCCCATCGAAGATGTAATTACCAAGAGTGGTAACTACAAGAATGAAAATCTACCTGAATGACTGTTATTAAGTAAGGGTTGTTAAATCTAATCCCCCACTGAACCATCACCTGACAAGAAAATCGGAATCAAGACTCACGATGACCATAGTTCTTCACCTCGTTCACCAAAGAACATTCTGAGGGGTTAGTCCTTTCCCTCAGGACTTTGGCAAGGGTCTTCGGATCCTTATCCATGATTCCCAATAATCTTCTCGTGCACCTCCATGGTATAGTGATGTTAGGCAGTCGACATCCCCTCCTGGTGATGATTTAGGCCATAGGAGACATCATGGTGATAGTTGAAATATGTATCACTATGAAGTAACTTCATAGTGGTAATTCTTGTAGAATGGAGCAAATTATCGCAAATCACTGATTCTAGCTCGATTATGCTGACAAACACTGGCTTTACACTTATTGCAGACTGAGTAACAAATTGGCCATGTGTCTGCGCACAGATTCTAATTTTGCTCACAGATTTTACACACGTGGTGTATAGTAATCGCCAAGATATCAAAGTAATCTTGGGCGTAAAACTATCGGCTTTGACACAGCACAATTTAATAGAATAGTAGTGGCGTTTGACTTCACTTTCACACAGTATTACGCAGATATTTCTGCACATCGTAGATTTCAGATGCACATGCATGTAACCATGTTGCATTCACATAAACCATGTGCTTTGGCACAAAAATGCTGAATTCACTTATTTCGGTGAAAATACTTATCACTCGTTGCTGAAAACTGGTTTTAATAACCACACAGGCACATAAGTGCTATAGTGATTGCCACGGTGGGTGAGTAGTCAAAGTGTCGGTCTACTAACCCCAAGCTTGCAGGTTCGCTCCTGGCCGTGGTAAGTGATTTTTGAAAGGCGGCAAAAGTTGCGACACCATGTCATACGATGTTGGCATGTCAAAGAACCCATTTAAATTCAGTAGGCCGTGTTCATAATGGCAAAATTAATCTCGGAAGTTTCCGCCAACACAAAGTTCCTCATTTCACTACTAGAAAGCGCTATAGTGTTCAAGGAGCTTAGATATCTAACCTCCTTGACTTTCATAGTGCTTCAAGGAACAACGAAATTCGACATGCAAGCTACCCTTTGGGTGTCAAATAACAAAGCTTGCACCCGGCACCCGAGGCCATACGATAAAATTTAAAAAAAGTGCTATAATCAATCTTGATGACTATTATACTCGTTGATAATGGACTCGATCCTTCTTCACAAAGACTTACACCCAGGTCTTCAAGACCGACAGAAATGTACGTCGTAACAAGTCAAACGCACAGTAGGGTATGTGGTAGCCAGGAACTATGGGTTCCGGCGTCGACTAATTCTCGAGTAATGTAGCGTTAATTAAATTCCATTCGCATTTCTGCGATGTAATACCTTACCCTTGTGCAAAATAAATAAATAAATAAATAAATAAATAAATATTAGGCCAAACCCAACTGGCAAATGATGCAGAATTACAATATATGAGTAGTCCAACTTGCATATTAAAGAATAAATCTTTAATCTTGTAGAAATATATTTTCATCCATCGGAACGAAGTCAAAAGTGCATTTGAAGCAGAGACATGCTTTCTGGACGCGTTCCAAAATTCTCAGAGATTTCAATCCATGTTCCTTACAAAAGCTGCCACAAAGAAGATGCTTGGAAACTGAGCACAGAGAACCGACTCCAAACAACATCGTGCATGTTATGCTGCAAAGTCAAGAATCCTGGGATCAGGTAGCAGTGTATGTTGAAGATACATTGCGCCAAAAGAAGAGGGACTTAAATACTTATGAGTGATACAAGAAGAATTGAAGGAAGAAGAAGAAGAAGCATAAGTCGCTTCACGCACGACGACGCCCTGAAGTAATGCGAGATCGGTTCCGGGGCGGAGACACACGTCGTGGGAGAAAGGTGTATGTGTTTTAGTGGGTAAGAATGCCACACACTTGTGGAGTGCGGACCCCCACAAGCTTCTCAGGCAAAATTTTTCACATTCCCTCGTAAAAATAAAAATAAATATTGTTTTCATCATCATCATTTTTCAAAATAAATATTTTACCACCAATGTTATATTATTATTATTATTGTCATTATTATTATTATTATTATTATTATTATTATTATTATTATTATTATTATACCACCAATGTTAAACTTCGGAATGAGAACATCTATCCTAATATCTGAAGTGTTGTGTTCGATGTTTGGTCAACAATGTTCATGTTTTCCTACATATCTCCTTTTTATCAGTAGGGACCCATTCAATTATTCTAAATGATATATCCATATTATTATTCTCGCTGTAGTTTTAGCCATCTACTGACCACGCTATTTCAACTGTCCTTTTCCATGTCTTTGCACCTGGGCATTAACGCTCGCCCAGTATTCCCGCATTCGTTTCCTATGCTCTTCCTTCCTCGCTTCAGTCCATGTTTTTGCCAGTTGTTGTGTTTGGCTTTTCTTGGATACCATGATGTTCTTGCAGTTTCGACTTAAGTTGAACACGTTTCTGGATATCCTACTAGATTATCCCCACTTCACATCGGTATTTTTCTACCTCGGTGAACCACGCCTCCTTGGATTTCTTGTTAAGAATAAAAAATTGAAGATCCTATTGCTCAACCTTGTAGAACTCATACGAGCAATGTGGCCATAGAAAACAATCCTTCTTTTACGAATGGTGTCCGTGGTCTCTTCTACATGTGAGCAGAGTTCATGATTGTGTCATCTTCTGAATTCTCCATTTTCTTTGATTGGAGCTAGGATTTCTCCCAAGATCTGCCTTTCTCTTATTTCTGGCTTCTCGAGCATACCATTTCTACTCATAGCAAGGCATTCGGCACCTTATAAATCATATATTATTATTATTATTATTGTTGTTATTATTATTATTATTATTATTATTATTATTATTATTATTATTATTATTTTAATGGTCGAGCAGTTGAGTGGGGCTTGGCTCATACAAACGGGAGAGGCCATAGAATTTTGGAGATGGCTGCTAGGTTGGACTTGGTGCTGCTAAATAGCGGTGATGTTCCAACATTTTGTCGGCCTGGGCAAAACGAAACCACACCAGACCTAACGTTTGCCTCTGCAGATCTTGCTGCTTGCATTGCAGACTGGCATGTAATGCTAGATTATAACAACAGTGATCATAGATACATCCTTTTTAATACTAGGCCTCGAGGAGGCCTAGTCCATGAAATTCCGATACCGTTTAGATGGAACGTTGATCACATGGATGGTGAAATTCTTCTTGCAGTAATAGCACAAGGGAAACAAGTTCTGGAGGATTTGTTTCAACATAGCCCCGCGAGCTCTGCAGAAACCCTGGTTAGGTCGACCATTGATCTCATTGTTAAGGCTTGCGGAGCATCCATGCCCAAGAAGAAGATTTTTCCAAACAAACGGCCAGCCTATTGGTGGAATGTCGAAATAGCAGAGGCTCGACGATTGTGTTTTCGATTAAGGAGAAGGGCACAAAGGCTCTGCAGAGATTCTCTAGAGTTTGCAAATGCGATAGAAGAGTGTAGAGTAGCGAGGAGGGCTCTCAAACGGGCCATTGCTCAAAGTAAGGCACATAAATGGAACGAGCTCATTAACGATCTGGATCAGGACCCATGGGGTCTGGGCTACAAAATTGTCAGTAAGAAGCTCGGCGGCATTATTGTGTCTACTGCTGCTATGACGGCATCCCAGAAGGAAGCTATTATAGATGAGCTATTTCCTAATCATCCAGAGAGATTTCCCGATCACATGCCGGTGATGCTAGATGATATTCAGCTATTCACTAGGGAGGAATTACAAACTACAGCACGATCTTTTCAGAATAAGAAGGCACCAGGGCCGGATGGAATTCCTGCTGAAGTGTTAAAGACGATATCCGAAGAGGAACCAGATGTTTTGCTGAATATGTATAATTGTTGTTTACTACAGGGAGTCTTTGCGACCCCGTGGAAAGTGGCCAGGCTTGTGCTCATGCCTAAAGGCAAAGGAGATCCCACTACTGCTTCAGGTCAGAGACCTCTATGCATGTTGGACATGGCTGGCAAACTGTTTGAGAAGATGATTAAAGGAAGGCTTCAGGCAGCGATTGTTGCTGCAGGAGGTCTGTCCCCCAAACAATACGGTTTTGTGAAGGATAAGTCCACCATCAGCGCCATTGAAGAAGTGGTGATGGCTGTCAGATCCATTGAGCATGGCAACCATTTCTCTAGAAAAATGTGCTTACTGGTTACTCTGGATGTGAAAAATGCCTTCAATTCTGCCCGGTGGATTGACATAATAGCTGCACTTGAAACAACATTTAACATTCCTCGCTACTTGGCGTCTGTTCTGAGGAATTATCTTTGTGATCGTTGGATACAGTATGACACAGATGAAGGAGTCAAGTGTCGCAAGGTAACAGCGGGGGCGGCTCAAGGCTCGGTGTTAGGTCCTGATTTATGGAACGTAAATTATGACAGTATTTTACGGATGGAGATGCCAGAGGACACTTCTTTGGTGGGATATGCTGATGATCTCGTTGTGCTCATTATGGAGCGCTCCATGGAGGGTCTGCAACTTAAACTGAATCAGGTAATGCGGAGAGTTTCCACCTGGATGAATGAACATGGTCTCCAACTAGCAGTTCATAAAACAGAACTAGTCCTTGCTACTAAGAAGAGAGTTCCACGAGTTGTACCCATGCTAGTAGATAATCAAGTGATAGAAACAGCTCCTGCTGTTCGTTACTTGGGTGTTATGATTGACAGCAAGTTAACATTCTGGAATCATATCAGCAAGATTGCTGATAGGGCTGCAAGGATTGTTAACAACTTGTCGCGGCTCATGGCTAATATTGGCGGCCCTTCACCATTGAAGAGGAAACAGCTGATGAGAGTGGCGGAATCAGTTATTGTTTATGGTGCAGAGATTTGGTCAGTAGCTCTTGGCTCTGAGATGTATAGGAAGCGGATAAACTCTGTTCACAGAAGAGCTGCCCTCAGAATAACTTCTGCCTATCGTACAGTGTCTGGACCGGCAGTGCTAGTAATAGCTGGGGCGATACCCATTTACATCCTGGCCAAGGAAAGGCGCCGTATATACTTGCGCAAAGACGAGCATTCTAAGATATGCGTGAAGAGGGAGGAAAGAGACAGATCTCTTCTGGAATGGCAGGAAGAATGGGAACGTGAAAATCGTGGCAGGTGGACCGCTAGGCTCATCAAGCAACTGAAGCCATGGTTGTCGAGGGAACATGGTGAGGTTAATTATTACATTACCATGTTTCTCTCTGGCCATGGTTATTATGAAGCATACCTCCATCGAATGGGAATTTCACCGAGTTCACGTTGTCGTTATTGTGATGATCAATGGGACGATGTTCAGCACACATTCTTTGCATGCTTGAGGTGGAGAAATCTTCGAAGGCTTCTGGAGACAAAAGTAGGTGTCATTACACCAGACAATGTGGTGGATAAAATGCTCAGCAGCAGAGAAAGTTGGGCACAGATTGCAGTCTACATCTCTGAGCTGCTGAAAACAAAAAAAGAAGAGGAACCGAGAAGATTGGTTGCTGAAGACAGTGAAGATGATGATGAGTAATTTCATTATCATCACATTTAATGAAATTGACTGAGACTTCTGGTCGTAACAGAGGCTCCACCCTGAAGTAAGGCTGAACAGGCAGTTCCGGGGTGGCCTTAAGCCAAGTATAGGGTTTGTGGGTTTTTAGTAGGTAAGAATCCTGCACAGTTGTAAGTCCGGAAGCTTGCAATCTGTCTTTTGAAGATTTCCCCACGTTTCCCTCGAAAAACTAAAAAAAAAAAAAAAAAAATGAGGAAATATTTGACATAATTCATAGTAATGGCCCATTTTGAGAGCCTTGTTTCCTTGGTAACCATATGGGTCGAGATCACCCGCAGACTTAAAAATAACATTTTCGAGGAAATTTGAATTTACTAACTTTTTAGGAATATTTTTTGTTGACATTAACATTTTTTTGTTGGTAGCACTTTTTTTAATAACACTCGTTGACGCTAGAAGAAAACAAATCAGAATTTTTAACTGCTTTTAGTAACTTTGGGGACTTTTGGTGCACTACTACTAGATCGTACGATCTCGCGGCCAATAGGCGTACTAACTTTCAATAATAGTAAGTACGAAATTGTTATACAGATGTCTCTACCGAACTACAATGTATAGATCTAGATGATGAACACTTGTTGCCATGGCAACCACCGGATATCTATTGTCCATTAATTGAGTACTGACACCTACTTCTTCATCTTCTTCTTTCCGATGAGGCATGCTATGAACCACGCGCCAATTTCAATTCTTCACTCTTTGTTGTTTTCTCTTCCGTTCTTCTCATTCTTAGACTATGCTGCTTCTTTCTGTCCTCAGACCACTTCTCCCCAGGTTTCCTTTTCAGTGTTATATTATTTTGTCTAAATTTTTCTTTACCTCTTGAATCCAGCTAGTCGGTGACATTTTCTCCCAAAGGTACTAGAATATCCCTTTTGTTAATCTGGAATCATCCAGTCTGTAAATATGCCCAAAAAAATATCAATCACCTCTTTCTTATCGTTTCCGTTATGCCTGTTAATACTATAATTATATTATTAGCATTATTATTATTAACATGTATATCTTTTAAGGCTGGGAGACTGTCTGTGATTAGCGTGGACAATAGATGTCCAGTGGTTACCATGGCAATGAGTGTTAGTAATCTAAGTCTATGCATTCTATAAGGTGCGTTCAAAAAGTAACGAGCCGGAGGCTGTAATGCGCAAACCGGTGACGACATCGGCTAATCGTGCCGTGTGAAACGAGGTGTGGTTCCGAACAGAGCGTGGAAGGTCACATCCCGTCGCTAGAGGGCACGCGTGCACGTCACGTGACGATACAAAGCGAGCAGCAGCATGCATCAATCGTCCGACGCTGCCAGTCGCATTGCAAACAGTGACATGGAGACGTCAAACGAAGAGCAAAGAGGTGTTGTTCAGTTTCTGACAGCGAAAGGAGTAGGGGGAACGGACATTCATCGCCGAATGTCACAAGTGTACGGCGAACACTGCATGTCCCTTGCAAGGGTCGAGACGTGGCACAGGCGCTTCAGGGAAGGACGGGTGTCGTTAGCCGATGATGGCCAGTCTGGGGCACCCCCCTGCATTACCGATGACAACGTCCAGCTGGTTGATGCACTCATTACCCAGGACCGCCGAGTGACAGTGAACTCCATAGCCGCCGTGGTCAGATTGAGCGTCGGAAGTGTGCACACCATCATGAAGGAACGACTGCACTTGCGGAAAGTGTGTGCCCAATGGGTGCCCCACAGTCTTCAACCACACCAGGAAGCATGTCGAATGACCTACTGTCTTGGTCTTGGTTGGACGATTGAGGCATGCTGCTGCTCGCTTTGTATCGTCACATGACGTGCACGCGTGCCCTCTAGCGACGGGCTGTGACCTTCCACGCTCTGGTCGGAACCACACCTCGTTACGCACGCCACGAATAGCCGATGTCGTCACCGGTTTGCGCATTCCACCCTCCGGCTCGTTACTTTTTGAACGCACCTTATAGTTCCGAAGAGACATCTATGTTACTAAAAGAACATCTTAGGTGCAATTATTACAAGTTAGTACGCCTAATTGTTGTGAAATAGTACGAACTCTTATAGTGTAGGACTTCAAGTCCCGAAAGTTACTAAGTACTGGTAAAAATTTAGATTATTTTTTTCTTTCTAGCGTCTCCGAGTGTTTTTTTTTTTCAAATTTTACAAATCAGTGAAACTAACATAAAATGTATAAAACTCAGCAATTCTTCTAGGTTTGTGCCGTGTCATGTGTGGGGTTTCGCCTAGGACACCAAGTTGGCTCATCAACGGACGCTTGGTGTCCCCGCCCTGACCCTCACTGGAGTAGCGAACTGCGTGCTACCTCCCTTTTTATGAAGCGCACATTCGCCTCTTTACTGCGAGAACTAAACGCTCAAGCAACCATGATGGCTTCCAAAAAGATGGTATCTTGGCTTTCACGGCCAGTGAATTGAAACTCAGCAATTCTTCTAGGTTTGTGCCGTGTCTTGAGTGGGGTTTCGCCTAGGACACCAAGCTGGCTCATCAGCGGGCTCTTGGTGTCCCCGCCCGAACACTTACACAAACCTAGAAGAATTTCTGAGTTTTAATTCACTGGCCTTGAAAGCCAATATACCATAAAAAGTATTATTATTATTATTATTATTATTAATAATAATAATATTATTATTTGGAAACTTGACAAAAATATATTTTGCTTATTAGTGACGAAACGGGTGGGATATACCGTATTTATGAAACGAGACGTGTAATCAACCTGCTGTACTAGTGTGTATATTTAATTTCTTGGCTGAGCCGGATATCGATCCCGGGCCTTCGCAGTGACAGCCAAGAAAATTAGTAGAGATTTGACGCCATTCTTCTCAGTGTTGCCTATACAAATTTGTCATTTGTAGCTTTTCAGTCAGTCAACGTGATTGTGCCCAATGAATGGACGGGGTACAAGATATAAATGTGCAAACACACTCCTGGGAAAAAAAAAGTATTAATTAGATTATCACAATGAAGGAAATTGGTGAAAAATTTAAAGTGGGAGTGAAGATTCAAGGTGAAATAATTTCAACTCTGAGATGTGCTGATGACATCGTCATCTTGGCCGACACGCCTGAGGATTTGAATGAGTTTTTGAATGGTACGGACTCTGTCTTGAGGAAACAATTCATGATGAAAAATAATAAATGTAAAACAAAAATATTGGAATTCATCCGAAATAAATCTGAAACATCTATGGACATCAAATTGGTAGGTGAAAAACTAAAGGAAGTAGTTCTGTTACTTAGGGAGCAAAATAACCAGTGATGGACGAAGCAAAGAGGATTTAAAAAGTAGGTTAGGTCAGGCAAGGAAAGCATTTCTACAGGAAATGAATCTGTTGACATCGAATATAGATTTAGGTATTAGGAAGTCATTTTTGAAAGCCTTTGTCTGGAGCGTCGAAGTGAAACTTGGACTATTGGTGCAGCAGAAAAGAGAAGAATTGAAGCATTTGAAATGTGGTGTTACAGGAGAACGATGAAGATCAGATGGGTAGATAGGGTTACAAACGAAGAGGTATTAAGACAAGTGGGAGAGGAGAGATGTTTCTGGCGACTGCTAATGAAGAGAGGAGATAGGTTGGTAGGATACATACTAAGACGCCCAGGAATAGCAAGCTTAGTTATGGAAGGAAGGGTCGAGGACAAGAACTGTAGGGGTAGACCAAGATTAGAATATGTTAAACAGATTGCCTCGGATGTAGGGTATGGTAGCTATGTAGAGATGAAACGATTAGCTCAGGACAGGGAGACATGGAGTGCTGCGTCAAACCAGTCAAAAGACTGAAGACTCAAACAACAATTAATGGGGGAATTTAAGGATTACGCGTTTCATTGGGAACAGTCAAGTTGACCGACTGAAGAGCAACAAATGACAATGTAGGTCACTCCACCACGAGGTGGACTAACAAACGCATTAGTGGCATTGAAGAGAATTAGCCGTGGCCGTGCCCGCTCTGGTATGTTCGGACCTTAAATAGCCCGCACTTGGTCCAAGCACATCGTATCGGCGCTGTCCATTTCAGATACATTTTATTACATTTGGCATTTCCCATTTTTGTACGCCTACTCTTTTTTAATTTCCCTTCACAAAGCAATTATCACTCGTGGTGCTATTGTTTGTGTATGGGAAGGTGTCCCTTTGATGGCGTTAACCAAACAGTCCACGCGACATCAAGTATTCACTTTATACATTACATCGCCACAAGCGCACTCATTTTATCAGAGATCACCTCGTGCATTCTTGGCTGTCGACTCAAAGGCCCGGATTTGTTTCCCAGCTCTGCCAAGAAATTTAATTCTGGTGTGAGAGTGTGAGGGGTACACTCAGCCTCGTTATCCAAAATAAAGATGAGGTGGGTTTGATTCCCTCTTCAACCTTATTGAATGCAAATATATTTGCCATTGATAGTCGGAAGAGGAATGGTGGAACGACAGAACAAAGTGGAGAGGAACCATATTTGCCTCCTCCCAGTGTCAGCTGGAAAAGGGGAAACGAAGATGAAGATGATGATGATGATGATGATGATGATGATGATGATGATGATGATGATGATGATGAGTAAAATGTTTGTTGATATCCGTATTTATTGGTGAATTCTTAAGTTTAAAATACACGCCTATCAATACTTGAACTGAAATATGTCTATTATTATTATTACTAGAAGACCCGTGCTGCTCCGCAGCATTCACATCAACAATCCTACAGCACTTCTGTCCATATGACATTTGCATGTCTTCATGCTAGTGACCTGAACAGATATTTACGGTACCGTCGCTTTTGGGTAACTGATGAAGTAGACTTATGAGATCAAATGTGTGGGTGTCTGCCTGTCCTCTGTGTGTGTGTCCCACTATTTACCCTGCGTAAGCTTAAAAGTCGCACGGACGTCAGGCCGAGGTGAACAGCTAACTCGAAACACATAAGCTATAATCTTATCTTAAGAATTAACTCGACACGACTCGGCAGTTTGATGCTGGCTGAAGATAGGGTGATAGGTCGCTCGCAAGCTCGTAAACTCACTCTGAAGCGAGTAATTTAAATTTCCACTGAATGGAGATTGCTGGAAGAAATGAAAACGCAAAAGCACTTACAGTGGTCGATGTGGCAGCTGTCGCGGACGTTCTTGCAGAACTTTTCATGCTGAACAATTCTCAGAGAATATCGATATTTTTAACGGTTTACCCAGTGTAAGCTTAAAAGACACATGGACGTTAGGTTTTTCTTCAACTCAATTCACTGAAATCGTAAATGCTCGGCTTCTTATGGTCATAAATAAATGTTTTTCTACCTAATCCTTCATCGAGAAATCCCTTACAGAATGGTGGAAACCGCATCAAAATCCATCGAGTTGCACTCGAGATTACTCATTACATCCAAGAATTGGAAACTTTGATTTATACTAAGTAGATAGAGATATCCACACAATTTAAGGCTGCAGCCGTACAATTTGGTGTTTTGTCTACTTATGAACAATGGTATGAATTTAAAATAAAAGATGGTTCTCTTGCATTTTAATTTAAAGACGTAACTCTTGGTTAACATATAGAGGTGAGCAAATTAATAGAATTAAATAAATAATTTTAATTAGTCATAATTACTTTTATTCAAAATCATACTTAGAAGTACTTCCTCTCCCGTGGGATTACACCTTTTCCCATAAAGAATTGCGTCTGGAAACTTTCAGATTATTGGATTCCGAGGGATATCTGAGCTGGGTCCATTTTCAATTTTTCATTGCCTTTAGAATTCAAGTCAGGTGATTTCAATGCATAGTTCATGAATCTTTGAATAGTTCAATAGCGTTCATCAGTTAAAAGACCCCAAATCCCTCCGCTCTAAATTCACACGTAAAGTAGAGTGAAGTAATAAAAACGAAACGTGTGGCATTTTGCATTTGCAGGGCTCCTCTGTTAGTGGAAATTCTAAAAAATCATTTTAATTTGAGTTTCTTAAATGAAAATATAATTAGGAGTCTTGGTTAAACATTTGAAGTAATTTCATCGCCTTGTAAACATACTTAGTGCATTAAACCGTGAAAAGAAAAAATGCAATTTTGGAAAACTGACATCGAATCTAATAATTTGCACTTCTCTGTAAAGACAGTTATCGCCTCCACCCCTACATATAGAATAGTAAGTAAAGGTGATTGATGAGAAATGAAAAGATAACTCACACAGAAGGAATTAATATTTATTAAGCTGTAAATTTGATTGAGTATCTTTGTTATAGAACTGAGGGAATGAAATAACAGGATGTAGGATAGTAATCACCGATGTAGGACAATAGTATTTTTTTTACCATTACCACAGGACAGTTATCGTATTACGGATGCTGACGTCCTTGTATAATTGTTATTTAATCTGTGCCCCGTTTGCTGAGGTCTGTGCTCCTCCGCAGCATTCGTTTCAAAATTCTAATAGTACTTCCTTCCATTCGACATTTGCTGTCCGCTTGCCTTTTGGTTCTATTTGAAATTTGACGCCATGAAACGATTTTGCTTGCGATAGTGTGGCATACAGTAAAGTTGTCCGTGGCTAAACAACGGTTGAGGTAAATAAATGCCTACTTGATCTAGTGTTTGACCTTGAGCTTTATTGATAGTTATACAAAAAGCCAAACGACCTGGAAACTGCCTCCTTTTGAAGGAAAATGACATAGAAGTATCTGATGGCGTAAGGTAAACGCGAGGGAGTAGGACATTGTTTCCAACATTTACGCCAGTAATCATTTCCAGGTGTAAGCAATTGTCATGCATCTTCCAAACCAACAGTCTAGTACCGTTCAACAGACCTTGGGTAACATTAATATTTCTCAACAAAATCACAATTGAGCCTTCTTTTATTAGAAGGATATGAGGTGACAATCCACTTATGCCTATGCTGTCTAAAAATTATATTGGGAATTGTAGAAGTTCACTCTCATCTTCAGTAATTTAATTATTCACACTGATGTAAGTTCTCGATGATCTTGGGATTAGGTCTAAAACTTTGTCATCGATTTCTTTACAATGTTCATTTTTAGGTGCTAAAATCGCTATTTTTGAAAAGCGTGAAATATTTTTCAGCGTAGGACTAATTCTGAATTTTGAATAATGGCCACAAAGGAGAGAACCTTACTGACAATTGGACTGATGCTGCTTTACATGCGTGAGGCACAACAGGCAATACCTGCCAAAAATCTCCACCTAAGATGATAATTTTTCCTCCGAAAGGCACGTCGTTATTCATGATGTCCTTGAGCAACCGATTTACACACATCAACGCGTGCTTATTAGCCATAGGGGCTTCATTCCAGATGATAAGTTTTGCTGAACGAATATAAAACGGCTCCTTGCTGTTAACTCTTATTCCTGATACAGAATTTTCATGTAAATGTAGAGGTAACTTGAACTGGCTGTGCACAGTGCGCCCCTGAGGTAGTAACATTGCTGCAATACCAATCCTTGCAACAGAAACTACATTTCGCCCCAAATTTGTGCAACTGTGAATCAAGCAATTGTAAAGAAATATTTTCCCGGTGCCCTCTGAACCGTCAATGAAATGTGCATTACTCACCCTTTCATTGCTGTTTTGTACTAACCACAAAATTTCTGTAATTATAGCCGTTTGGTTTCCATTTGCTTGGTTTATCATCCGACTTAATTGATCCTCATGAAGTTTTGGATAATTCATTTGGTAAATTTGTCTGAGGGAAATTATCAATAATAGCTGGCAATTCGAGAGAATTAATGGGAAGTCCGTGGAGCTTTAATGTATTAGAAATATGTATAAGAGTGAACTGATATGCAATGTTAGGTTCGTGAAACTCTCCTGATAATGAATTCTTGAAAATGTCGCATAACTATCGTACATTTGAAGGGGTCTGAAAGATACATATGTAAGAAAACAGTCGTCGTTACTGAGAAGGCATCTGAAATTGTGACGCTTCTGCCAAACAACGCTGCCATTCAGAATCATCAATCAGCAAACCTCGCTTATTAGCTTTTCTTTAAAAGTAGAATAGGCAACTGCTTTGTATGTTCGTAGATCCTGGAAGCTGGTAGCACCTATGTCGCGAAGCAATAACAGGCGTAAGTAATACCTTTCAGTTTCTGTAGGCGAAACATTATACATTCTGCCTATAGCTTTTGAAACATTTTTTTTCTTTTTTGCCACTGGCAGTTGCTCTTATTCCAGACGTAATGTACTGGTGTCAGGATATATATACGGACTTCTGGCTTGCGAATCTTGATTTAACTTGAACCACGCTTGTAATTCCGTGTTGCGCAACTGTGCTTGAAGTAAAATATCAGGAGCGTTATCATTTTTTAAATAGATATTTTGCAAGTTTGGCAAGTGAACTGGTAATCGCACGATAGAATGTGACTGTTCATGCATGTGAAATGAAAATATCCTGAATGCGACTTCTGTTGGACCAACATATCTAGCATTTAGGAAAGAAGTAATTTCATCGTAGTTAACCGCTTCGTCTTCAGGACTTATTTTAACAATACAGCAGTCATGACCTTTATACACATACTTGTGGTTTGTAATATATAAGATATTTGTGGATGTATTTAACACTCCGAACACTTGAGCATATTTCAACATTAATATGAGCTTGCAAGTCAAGTAAAAGAAATGAATTGTAGGGAACAATGAATCGACTATGGATTTCAATGTCAATGCCTCGAATTGTTTTTATAATAATCCGTCCATTATTTCTTCTCCTATACGAAGGATAACCATTGGCATTAGCTTTAGTCTCGTCCTGAAACTGTTTAGGGAAATCTTTCTTACATACGCCATTTTTCATACAGACTGAAGAATGATTCAAAGATCCGCGAGGACCATGTACCATATGACGCTTTACCAACTCGTATAGCGCTTCATCCTCGAGATCTGGTATTTCGGCTGACACCACACTGTCAATGTCAGAAATTTCTCGAAACCTACAATCTTCCTTTAACGTTAAGAGTAAATGGATGTGCGGGAGACCTCGTTTTTTGAAATTCCACTGTATGTAGTGTATATAGATGCTTTTACCGAACATTTCCTTAACATTTATCAATCGTAGCAATTCCTTTACTTTGCAATGGAAAACGCTCACTTCAATATCAGGCCTATTATTAGACGTTTCTCAGAGATGAATGCTGTTAAGTATTTCTGGCCAGCCCGCATTATAGGTGAACGTAATGAATAAATCTGGCTTTCCAAACTTCCTCACTATCGCCATAGCATCCTGATAATTTTGCAATATTTTCCTTGGGCTACCTGTAAAAGAAGATGGCAAAACTACAATACGACCGACTCTTGAGATTTTCATTTTCTGCTCGTACATGCAAGGCGTCTGCTAAACCGGCATATGTATCAACTCGTAACTTCATTTGTTGATGACGTATATATTTTAACCGGTCACCTTCCATACGACAGTAGTAATCCACGAATAAATATCCATTTTGCAAACTTGAGCAGCGACAACTCTCAACATGACCTCCATGAACACCATTCATAGACATAGACATTTTGTAATCATCGCTCGTATTGATAGCAGTTTCGTACATATCGCTGTTGCCAACAATAAAGGAAGAATAATTATTCCACTTGTCTGTAACATGTTTTACAATTCTCTTTCTAACCTGTGAAAATAAACTCTGATTGTTGTACTCACAATATGCCAATGACCTGAACAGACAATTACCGTCACCTTTAATCTTTATAACATTTGTAATTGAGGGTCGCCTCTCATTCATCATAATATGATTCATTGCACTGATTGAGCACACAACCTATAAGGACGAATGGTGAAACGAAAAGAAGACTGTTTGTAGCTGGTGAGACCAAAGACTATATAACAGAAAGATCGGATACACAATAAAAAAATGGCGGTTCCAACATTCGACTGTAGCGGCATCTTCGTGAAATTAGTTGTCTTTCGTATACAGTATTTGTTGTTGTTCAAAGAGATGTTGACATGACAGTGTCATTAGCAAAATGACTGCTGATTGTGCATGAGCATTTCAGTCTGAAAGTAATCCATTCTTTGAGAAATTTTTATTAAATTATGTGCACAGAATCTCCTTCTACTTATTGTATCATACATGCGTCATTAGTGCCCGAGTGGAACAGGTAGAAGTTAGCGACATCAAGTATGGATACGTGCGACATTAGCGCCCGAGTGGAGCAGATAGAAGTTAACGATATACTGACGTAATTAGTGAACTCTCTGTTAATATCAAGTTAGATTTATTATTGGGGCGGCGTTGAATATCATGATACAGTGTTAGTCGTTGTCGCCTAGCGACAATATGTCCGTCAAGTCATTCGATTCTATTTTCGTGAGACCTTGAAGGAAGTAATATTCGCAATTATTTTAATACTCGAATGATATAATCAAGTAAGGTGGGTATAAATCGACGGTGCTTGACGGGCATTACATTTTAAGACAACAAACGTCGTCGTAGCGCAAATACTTCCCGAGATATTTCAGTTTTAGTAAAGGGTGAAATTTTTTGAAAATTATTTTAATATATAATGTACCCATGTGATTAATTTCCATGGAAAACATGCTTCTGCCTCCAGCCAGCATCAGTCCTCAGGCGTGTACCGTTCTCCCACTGAGCAGTTGCATATTTTGTTCTGAGACTAAATGGTATCAAGTCTACAATATTAAAGCACAACTCTATTCTAAAGACTTTAATTAAACTCTAAATCATGGCTTCAAACAAACAAAAACACAATCCCTACAATATAACACAAAACAATGCAAAATTACCCCTACAATCCACTAATATTCGCATATTATCCTAGCAAATCCAAATGATTATTCATTCATTTACCATGAGATTAACATCAACATTCATTCTCAAGTGCGCTGATGCACAGGTAAATTACACATAAACTGTACTTATAATCTTATGTCACCTGTTGTGACCCCTTTAATTTCACAATCTTAATTGTTTACTCTCAACACATCCTAATTTATATTATGCGTACAACTGTGATCTGTATCTCTCTTCCCATCAAAATGCTTTACCATGCATTAAGCAATTTATGGGTTGCACATCAAATTTACTTGCAACTCCACTGTTACTTGTAATCATACCCCTTTCTGCAGTTCCCTTCTGCAGTTCCCTTTTTACAGTTCCACTGTATGCTGCCATGAGTTCAATTTCAAAGATTCCGTTACCGCTGTGTCGGATGGTATATTATGCTACCATTGCGTGGGCAAAGCCTATGGCATCTAGTGTCAACCTTTAGAACAAAGTGACAATGTCAGTATAAAAATGCAACTTTCAACAACTCGTAAGTTTGCCACGTATTACGTTATCAGAACGATCCTTAATTAACAATGTGTTTCAAACCACACAAATTCATTATACAATACAATAATGATTCTTTATATTACAAACAGGGTTTCAAAGTCTCTCCAATCTAAATGTCAAGCTCCAAGGGTCGTTTAACACCTCCCCCTCGGTTCTACTTGTATACAATGGGAATGAGTCGGGCGGTCACAAAACACGTGCTCTGTCCCTTCCTAGCTCTCTTCTCTCTTTATCTCCAAGCAGTAACGGGTGACTTTAAATACAATAGTGCAGTCTCAATGACCTACACATCCCATATGATTTAACTTAAACTGTATGCAAGATAGGTTATGGACGTGTTTAAACATTTGTTCCTAACCTTAGGATATTAATAACTGGCCTCAACAGGTCCATTACATTATATGAAGGAACGAGATTCATCATTCACTGGTCGAATTGGCTAGCCGGCATCTTATTAAATGCTACGGTCAGGCACATCCTGCCGCCAACAAAATTCACTTCCCAGGAGCTGAATTATTTCAATAGCTAGTTCTCGGTCGATATCAGGTGTCATGTTGAGGTTTCCATTGTTATCCTCCCATACACCACTGGATTCGAACCCGGAACATTTCATGGCAATCCACAGAGCTAGGGTCAATCACTAATTACACTCTAGCCATAATAAATATCTCTGTATGCCCTAGGCTATACGAGATTTCACACGTCGATTAGACTACCTGGCTCCCCTGACCATAGTGCTATGATCTCGTCCTTTAATTAGTAAGATAAATCTATCAATTACTCTTACAAGCTTATACACAAGCTGCAAATTCAATTCTCTATTAAACTCTTCCATTTCCTAGATTCTTGCATATTTATTTCCATTATCATAATATACTCTGATATTAAATTGCTTTGCTTAGCCCTTCATGTATAATATTACTGCTTGGATAGATAAATATTCCAATTAGCATATATATTTTTCTTACAGCCATTTTTCCCTGATGTGTATTCATTTATTCTTCTTCTTCTTCTCCTCCTTATTATTATTATTAATAATATTATTATTACTGACATGAATTACCATAACCGACACAACGTAACCCTTTTCAATAACCGAACATCCGTGTTCGTTACATTACGTTTCTATATAACTGAATTGCCATTTTACATTAGTGGTAACGATTTATCCACTCAATGATGTACACAGACATCTCAACTTGACTAAAATCAACACAACAATACTATTTTGAGGTTCTACCTCCTAAAATTGACTCTTATTGGCATATTTTATAAATTTTGAAATCACTCAACATACAGTGGACTATAATTACTACAAAATCATGGTTTTTGGGTAATCACATTGCATAATCTGGTGGCTCCAACCACGCATATCTTCCAGTAATGCCCGCCATTATATGCAAATTAGCAAGGCATTCTTACACTTCTCACACACATTATACATAACTTTTGCCTTACAAAACACACGGCACATTTCTTTTCCATGTTGAAGCTGTTGCCTCCTTATTCACACAACACGTTATAGCACTTGTTACACTATTAATCATACATATATTTAACAGATCATCACTAAAATCACACGAATGCTTATGTACATCTCTTAATAGTTGACCTCTCCGTGCAGAATATCAAAAATGCAGGCCCTGAAGATCTATTCTTCACCGCTATCCGCATCTCGATTGAAAGTCTCGATTCTCTGCCTACGGATTCCTATCGGTCCCCCAAACTGTCTATCAATATCTATCCTTAGATAAATTTCCTGATATCGCATAAATATGCTTGCATATCGTCCTAAGCATTAATTACATTGGTATTCCTATGAAATTTCACCAATCGCATCACACAGTTTATATCTGCGCAGTCCGACATGCTATCATATGTCTAACCAATAGTTTACATATTGCTCTCAACCCTTGTACATTGTACTTATACACATTACCACTTTCAATTGTCCTACCTTGTATATCACACGGTACATTTCCTACGTGCTCAATAACAATCGCTCGTACTGCCGACTATACAGGTATGGCACGACTGTCCTTAATAATTGTGATTAATAAATGCCTTACTGCATGGCTCTTCATGTTGAAGTCCGAGCGTCCCTTCTCTGAACTCGGTAACGTGCATTTCGCATTAGACTGTGGTTCAACTGACTACATTAATCGTTATTAATTCATGCCTTAACGCATGATTATTATGTTGCTGCACTTAGAATGTTGAAGTCCACGCGTCCCTTTCCTAGACTCCTGCAACGTGCGCTTCGCACTCAAGTATGATTCAACTGACCGCGTCTGTCCTTTCTCTGGCCCTTATATCCGTTTGGAGAGAAAAAGTAGACCGAAAATTTCCCTGCAGCGTCATTTTCTCTCACAGTATGATTCTGGTCTTGAAATAACGTTTTTATGGTGCATTTCTCCTCGCTGATCACAAATTTGTATGCGTGCTCGAGGATCGATCGGCCAATTAATTAATATTAATTGCCTTTGCCAGAGCTTCCCCAAGCCGCGTCCTGGGTAAATCCCCGAAGACATGGTTAGATCTCGCCACTAACCTCATATTTACTGTGTCCCTGCGCGTTCCATTAAATCTGCCTCGATTTCAATGTTTAATGGCTTGATAATTAGCCTCTCGGCTATACATTCACATAGGTGCATTCCTCATGTCTCTGAGTTACCCCAATCACGAGTAATCCCCATCCCCCTGGCATCTTCCTTATGTAACGGGGAATAACTTGACAATATATTACCCTCTTGACCTGCTCCAGACGGCCTAAGTAGGTCACAGAGAGTGACACGGCTCCAAGAAACCACGCCCATATTCCAGAGTCATTTGACAACTGTCAAGCGCTCAAACTTTCCGTGTTCAAGTCCAGAATTGTATACTCCATACAGCCCAATAATGCAGTATTCTGCTATCATCCCCCGCATTATATTAACAAATAATGTCAGAATTAGTTCATATCACAACAGTGATTTAATATGTATTTTCTCTTAAAACTCCATCAAATGATCTTGTGTTCGTTCCTTGCTGGAATCCATATTCTGAGCTCATCTATCTCTGAGATCCACGTTCGACACCAGGCAGCCTAACACCGTTGGGGTCATAATCCCCTTGCAAAACTTATAGAAGTCAATTGCAATTGACCTTCTGTAAGTCACCGGCTGACTGTCCCGACCGTCTTTGTTTACACTAAGCGGTCCTTCACCTCGTCTGCCTGCGAGTGAGTCTGTCTACATCCCCCTTCCACTCTGAGCTCAGCCCTTAGACGTGCATTTTCCTGGCGGAGGGTTTCATTCAAGGCTTCAACCTCCCCGGCGACTTCGACCATTTCTTTATATAGCAGTCGTAGACACTTGCACTGCGCCTGTCTGCTTCCTTCTCTGGGCAAGCTGCTCGTTTTCCTTTCCGTCGCGCTGCATGAGCCTTCAAGCTTGTCTGCCTGGCCGACTGTGCTGTCCACGTCCACTTGGGTGTGCGCTGCTATAGCTTCCTCTTGTTCACCAAATTCTTCTGGTGAATGATACATTTTGAGGTAGGCCGCATTCATAACGACCTCGTTTCCCGTTTCTAAATGCCTTATTCTATACGCATTATTCTGTAGGTCTCTTATCACTTCGAACGGGCCGTGATATCCGAAATTGATTTTTTTTATACTTCCGTGCTTCTGGATCTGAACTGGCTGGCCTCCTGACTAAAACTTTTTCCCCAACGAGAAGCGGTCTGTGATATCGCTTCGCACGATTTCTTCTCTGGCGTCTCTCAGCCTGTGCTTGGAGATATTCGAAGGTTCGCTGGATCCTCAATTCTCGTCCTGGCTGCGCGTCTACAGGTAATGGAATAACACCAGTCCATGGCCTCTCTGGTCTCTGATCGAAATGTAGAGTCACGGGCACCTGACCTGTCGCCTCATGCACAGTATTATTTATGAAGTACTCGATTACCTCCAAGACATCGATCCATTTCCAGTTCTCTCCAGAGCAGTAAATTTTCATATATTTTTGGATCTCTCTCATAACGCGTTCAACGGGGCTAGCCTCAGGATGGCGAATGGTAGATAGAATCTGCCTGATTCCTAAATTTGCCAATTCCCGACGAAATTCTGCGCTAGTAAAACAACTCTCGTGGTCTGAGAGTAGGTTATCCGGTTTCCCAAGTATCGGAATAACGCTTTCTTTCAATCGTTTTAATACCTGCTTCGAGCTGGTCTTCTGTATGGGGCATAATACCACCATTTTTGAGAATACATCCATGGCTACAAAAATATGTATATTGCCTCTACGTGCTCTAGGCAGTGGTCCAAAGTTGTCTACACTCATTAGCTGCCTTGGCTTCTCTGGTAACAACGGAATGGGTCGTTGTCTCATTAAAAAGGGATTTGGCTTTACCCTTTGGCACAAATCGCATGTCCTAATAGCATTTCTTACAGTTTCTCTTTACTTCGGCCAAATGAATGCTTCTTTCAGTTTAGCAGTTATCTTATCTATACCGGGATGTCCAAACGCTCTGTGTGCTAGCCACACCAATCTCCTCTGCAAAGATGCAGGAATAACAATTCTTTGACGGGTATGGTCTACATCATCCCACTTGTGTAGCATCTGATTGTACCATACGTAGCCTGTTGATAACGCCCCTGCCTCTCTGTATATTGCAGTTCCCCTTTCTAAGCATCCCTCGAAGTAATCAATCATCATTTTCAACCACGGATCTTCGCGTTGTAGGTTGGTAAGATTCTTCAAGTCATCTAAGGTCTTCTGACCTCGATTTTCAATCTGGACAGCTAGAGTTTCCTCTTCTCTTGGATAGCGGCTTAACATGTCCGGTATTACGTTCTCTTTCCCTGGACAGTACTCTATTTCCACATTGAACTGTTGAATATACAGGGACCATATTGAAAACCTCTGGCTAGACAAATCCGTCTTTAACAAAAATGTTAAAGCTTTATGGTCTGTTCTGAGGACGATTTGAAAGCCATACACGAGTTTACGCCAGTACTGCAATGCGTACAGAATTGCGAGCAACTCTATCTCTGTAATCGTGTAATTTTTCTCATGGGCCCTCAATCTCCTACTTATAAAGGCAATAATTTTTTTTTTCTCCCCGGGCTTATCAACATTTTCTTGGAACAGCATCGCTCCTATCCCAACAAGTGATGCATCCGTCTGTATTATGAACTTCTGGGTATAATCAGGGTATCCCAGCTTCACATATTCCAAAAGCATTTGCTTTGACCTCACGAATGCTTCTTGACATTGCTCAGTCCAATTCCACCTGCCGCCTTTCTTCAATAGGTCCTGCAGGGGTGCCACAGTTGTAGTATAGTTTGGGCAGTGGTTAGCAAAGAATCCAATTACTCCCAAATACTGTCGGACGTGCTTTACTTTCGTGGGTCGAGGAAAATTTCGAATTACCTCTAATTTCTCTGGGTTTGGCTTCACTCCATTTTCATCGATAACGTGCCCTAGGAATTTAACTTCCCTCTGACAGAAGTGCGATTTCTTGATATTAACCTTAAAATTAGCTTCTCGAAGGTTATCCAGCAACTTCTTCAGGTCTCTCATGTGCTCCTCCAGAGATTCTGATGTGAGTAGAATGTCGTCTACGTATCTGATGGTACTCTCTTTAACATCATCTGATAGATTGCGATCTAACATTCTTATCAAAGCTGAACCAGCTGTTTTCAAACCAAAAGGTAATCTTAAAAATGTGTATGTATGTTGATCAAACATAAATCCTGTCAATAGACTCGTTTTCTTCTCCAATTCAAGATGGTGAAAGCTCGATGTAATATCTAAATTTGTAAATATGGTCTTCCCTTTAAACTTTCTGAGGATTTCTTTAATAGGTGGCACTTGGTCGAACACCGGTATTACCTTCATATTTAAATGCCTCAAATCCAGGCATACTCTGACAGTCCCGTCTGTCTTAGGTACGATTACCAATGGGCTTACATAAGGCGTAGGTGTTTTCTCAATAACACCAGCCTCCAACATCTCCTGAATTGCTTCTTTGACCTTAGCATAGTGCTTTTCGGCTATAGGCTAGGGTTTCTGCCTAAATGGTGTCCAGTCGTTAACTTGGAATGCATAAGTGAAGTTCTTTATACGACCAGGTCTCGAGTCAAAGACTTCCTTCTGTTCCAATAACAATTTCTTTAAATTTTCTTTATCTCTTGGACCAATTTTTGCTTCTTCTAGTTTTTCCGAAATATATTCTTCCAGTTCGGGTTCCAGATCTTTCTCCATGTCTGCGGCTAGTGTTTTCAGTTCATCTTCTAACTGCTCGATAGCTAACTCTTCCTCCTCAGCCATGTCTCTGTATGTATGCCATACTTGTTCATCTGTCCCTGGTTCATTCTGTTTGAGTGAGACCTCTAAGCCTTCAGCTTCCTCGTTCACACGGAACATAACTCTGTCCTGTGATAGGTCTATTACCACTCTGTATTCCCTTATAAACTCTGCCCCAATAATAAGGTTAAAAGGCAATTTGTTTACTAGTAGAAAACTCTGTGAAAAAATAGAGCCTTCTATCTGTCCTATCTGTAAATCTAGGAATACCTGATATTTGCATATCATCGTCTTGTCAGGAATGACACCTTTTATTTTGACACTTGAGATAGGTATTTTCAAAGCATTTTCTCTCTGCGCTATCTCATTATACAAAGCTTGTGTCATAAGACACACCGTTGAACCCGTGTCTAACAGACTTCTTATCTTCAACCCTGCCACACTTACTATAATAATGGGCAATTCTCGTTTGATCATGACCTGTGATACTCCTGTATCCTCGATTAATTCTTCCGGTTTGGCTATCCAATTAATGATGTGGACCACCTTCCATCCATCATTTTCAAATTCTTCTAATTTTGGAGTTTTTTTTCTACAGCGCCAGTCCCGTTAGAGTTTCTTCTCTCCTGTTCACTGCGCTGTAACTCCAAACTTTTGGCTCTATCTCCATATCTGTCTGGTGACGTCCTATTTTGCATAGCTTCTTGCCAGCGGACTTGCTGCTTCTGGGGTTCTTCTCCCCTTTCATTGAGGTATTGCAATGAAGCGTGATAACGTTCCTCTACCTCGTCATCAAAGTTACGCCTTCTTTCCTGGGGTCTCCAATTCCGAGTGTTGCCTTCTTGGCCATTGTTACCTCCATTATTTTGGTACGGTCTACCCCTTGTACTCTGTTGATTCCAAGAATTTCGGCCTCCTCTTCCTCTACCAGCATTCCCTTTATACTTCGGTTGCCATCTTCTGGGTTCATGTTCCCATTGACGTCCGTTGGAATCTAACGTTTCAGTGCTAGTAGCTTTATTATTCTTTGGAGCTTTATACTGGTCAGTCTGCGTGTTGGTCACGTGTACCTGTTCCACGGTTCGATTCTGACACATAGTATTGGATGTTGTGAGGTCCAGTTGCCTAAGAACTGCCTCCATTTCCAATGCGGTTTTTGCATTTGCCGAAATCAGCAGCCTTTGGATTTCATAAGGAAGTTGTTTGGCAATAGCAATACATAGCTCCAGCTCGCTAGGTTTCTGGACAAGTTCCTTAAACCGACACATCTGAGATATAAAGAATTCAGCGTACTTCGTTGGATTGTTGGTGCTGTATCTTTTCGAGTACAAATCCGATCGTAAATTCTGTTGGGTCATCGGATCCCAGTATCTCTTCAGGAAAGCTTCCCGGAACTCCTCGACAGTATCGAAGGTATAACGGAAACTGCGAAACCATAACGCACATTCTCCCTCCGTTAGTTTCTCTATGGCTCGTAGCCTGCGTTCTTGTGGTATCCGCGCATCGTTCAAATATTCGGACACTTCTTTCAACCAATACTTCGGTGTCATATTACAATGGCTACCTGAAAATTTTCTTGGTTTGTCTTCGCTTGCTCTAATTACATTTATAACTTGGTCGTGAATAGCATTTTCATGCGGCGTAGAAGCTGCAATCGGTGCACCTGGCGTCATATATGTACTTTCGCCTGGGCCTGTAGCATTCCTTACTATAGGTTGGGTTTCTAAATCTGCCCACCTGGTTTTCCTCATATCTTCCACGCTGCCTTCACTTGACTTAGGATCTTTCATTAGGGTTTCCTCCTGTGCTATTATCCTAGTCTCCATTTGATTGTGGCGCATCTCTGCTCTTTCCAATCGAGTGATTACCTCTTTTTCTATTCTGCTAAGCCTATCCCTGTTTTCTTCTGCCACTTGAAATATTTTCTTCTTATCTTCCTTCAGGCTTTGCTTGATATGGGATATTTCATCCTCTACCTCTTCCTTTATTTGAGCAAGGGTCTTGTCGCTTGCCTCTGTCTTTTGGCCTTCTCTCATTTCGAGTTCTTCTCTAAGTCCTTTAATTTTCTCTTGGATATGTCCATTGACCTTTGATATCTCACTTCGGACCTTAGCGATTTCCCCTCTGTTTTCCTCTTGTCTTTTGTTAACAATAACAACGTCGCTTTGAATTTGGTCCAGTTCTTGATGAGCTTTGCTCATCTGAACCTTTATGTTGCCTACCAGCTCTTTACTTTCGTTAGCGATAACCTTAATCTCTCCTATTTCATGACATTGATCTAATATGTTCTGATCCTGCTTCTTTAGATCACCGTTAATCGCTCTAGCATAACCTTTCAACTTTTCATCCCATTTACTGTCATTTTCTTCTAATCTCTGATCTACCGTTCTAGTAAATTCTGAAAACTGTTTTCTTGGCGTTCGAGATTCGCCTCATTTTGGATTTGAATATCCTTAATGTCATTAGACAGCGCATCTAACCTACTATTCGTTTCATCCTGCGCGTGCTTACATGCCTGCAAATTACTTTCAAGTTTGGCTTCTATCGCCTCGAAACGCTTTTCGGTCTTAACCTACATTTCTGATATAATGCTTACAACGGTTTCAGTTACCTCGGTCTTAATTGTTTCTTCCATTTGACCTAGCTTAGCATTTATTTCTGCCTTATTTGCATCCAATCGGTTGTTTATTTCAACCTGATTATTATTCATTGCAACCTGATTTGCATTAATTGCCACCTGATTGGCATCTAAACGTTTACTCAATTCAACCTGATTATTATTAATTGCCAACTGATTAGCATCTAAACGGTTATTTATTTCATCTTGGAAAGCCTTGGCTTCCAGCTTATTCTGTTCATTAATAGCGTCAAAATGCTGTTTTAGTTCTGCAATCCCCTGCAAAATTCCCTCCGTACCAGCCATTCGTACTACAATTCACTTTGAGATATAGGCAGGCTTCCTGGATACATGTGTGGATTCGTTTTGAAGAGAAATACAAGACACTGTACACATATTGTAAGATTGTACTAAAAATTTGGATTTTTTGGATAAATTGCGGATTGGGTGCGTAGCGCACATACCCTTGGGCACTTCTCTTCTCAATAGAGAGATTCTGCGTTACTTCAAAAGCCTACTGAACTCAAAAATCACTCAAACACAGTTTGAGGCAAAAAATAATTATTATGGTTTCCCCCATGAAATACCGTATAAACCCTATGGGGTTTCCCTAAATCCCATAAGCTCCACAAACCTGGGCGCCATGATAAATATGAAGGTGGTTTGGCCTCGTAAGACATCGCAGCAACCATCCAAGGACTCGGTTTTACTGTCGAATGCCCCACCTTGGGCCTTGCCATGATAAATATATACACCACATGCGCCTATGGTGACCTGTATTTTAAACTGGCCCCACGTATCAGAGACATGATAAATATATAGATGGGTCTTACCATGTTTTATAAATGAAGGTCAGTTCGTGCAATGCCAAGATATACATATTGCAATAATTAGGCGATTCCACGATAGAATAATACCGCCCCATGTTACCTGGACCATGGTAAGTATATGGTGTTTATCAAAATTTATATTGTTTGTATCGGAGCTTAGCTAAGGTTAGGTGCGGTCATTCCCCTAATTCATTTTATTCGTTAAGTTAATAGAGTTGTTTACATCTGATCTTGACCGACTTAAGTTGTACCTTTAGCTCAAATCACTGTACAGGACATCAAATCCCATGTACCCATGTGATTAATTTCCATGGAAAACATGCTTCTGCCTCCAGCCAGCATCAGTCCTCAAGCGTGTACCGTCCTCCCACTGAGCAGTTGCATATTTTGATCTGAGACTAAAAGGTATCAACTCTACAATAATAAAGCACAACTCTATTCTAAAGACTTTAATTAAACTCTAAATCATGGCTTCAAACAAACAAAAACACAATCACAACAATATAACACAAAACAATGCAAAATTACTCCTACAATCCACCAATATTCGCACATTATCCTAGCAAATCCAAATGATTATTCATTCATTTACCATGAGATTAACATCAACATTCATTCTCAAGTGCGCTGATGCACAGGTAAATTACACATAAACTGTACTTATAATCTTATGTCACCTGTTGTGACCCCTTTAATTTCACAATCTTAATTGTTTACTCTCAACACATCCTAATTTACATTATGCGTACAACTGTGCTCTGTATCTCTCTTCCCACCAAAATGCTTTACCATGCATTAAGCAATTTAAGGGTTGCACATCAAATGTACTTGCAACTCCACTGTTACTTGTAATCATACCCCTTTCTGCAGTTCCCTTTTCTACAGTTCCACTGTATGCTGTCATGAGTTCAATTTCAAAGATTCCGTTACCGCTGTGTCGGATGGTATATTATGCTACCCTTGCGTGGGCATAGCCTATGGCATCTAGTGTCGACCTTTAGAACAACGTGACAATGTCAGTATAAAAATGCAACTTTCAACAACTCGTAAGTTTGCCACGTATTACGTTATCAGAACGATCCTTAATTAACAATGTGTTTCATACCACACAAATTCATTATACAATACAACAATGATTCTTTTTATTACAAACAGGGTTTCAAAGTCTCTCCACTCTAAATGTCAAGCTCCAAGGGTCGTTTAACACCTCCCCCTCGGTTCTACTTGTATACAATGGGAATGAGTCGGGCGGTCACAAAACACGTGCTCTGTCCCTTCCTAGCTCTCTTCTCTCTTTATCTCCAAGCAGTAACGGGTGACTTTAAATACAATAGCGCAGTCTCAATGACCTACACATCCCATATGATTTAACTTAAACTGTATGCAAGATAGGTTATGGACGTGTTTAAACATTTATTCCTAACCTTAGGATATTAATAACTGGCCTCAACAGGTCCATTACATTATATGAAGGAACGAGATTCATCATTCACTGGTCGAATTGGCTAGCCGGCATCTTATTAAATGCTACGGTCAGGCACATCCTGCCGCCAACAAAATTCACTTCCCAGGAGCTGAATTATTTCAATAGCTAGTTCTCGGTCGATATCAGGTGTCATGTTGAGGTTTCCATTGTTATCCTCCCATACACCACTGGATTCGAACCCGGAACATTTCATGGCAATCCACAGAGCTGGGGTCAATCACTAATTACGCTCTGGCCATAATAAATATCTCTGTATGCCCTAGGCTATACGAGATTTCACACGTCGATTAGACTACCTGGCTCCCCTGACCATAGTGCTATGATCTCGTCCTTTAATTAGTAAGATAAATCTATCAATTACTCTTACAAGCTTATACACAAGCTGCAAATTCAAGTCTCTATTAAACTCTTCCATTTCCTAGATTCTTGCATATTTATTTCCATTATTATAATATACTCTGATATTAAATTGCTTTGCTTAGCCCTTCATGTATAATATTACTGCTTGGATAGATAAATATTCCAATTAGCATATATATTTTTCTTACAGCCATTTTTCCCTGATGTGTATTCGTTTATTCTTATTATTATTATTATTACTGACATGAATTACCATAACCGACACAAAGTAACCCTTTTCAATAACCGAACATCCATGTTCGTTACGTTACGTTTCTATATAACTGAATTGCCATTTTACATTAGTGGTAACGATTTATCCACTCAATGATGTACACAGACATCTCAACTTGACTAAAATCAACACAACAATACTATTTTGAGGTTCTACCTCCTAAAATTGACTCTTATTGGCATATTTTATAAATTTTGAAATCACTCAACATACAGTGAACTATAATTACTACAAAATCATGGTTTTTGGGTACTCACATTGCTTAATCTGGTGGCTCCAACCACGCATATCTTCCAGTAATGCCCGCCATTATATGCAAATTAGCAAGGCATTCTTACACTTCTCACACACATTATACATAACTTTTGCCTTACAAAACACACGGCACTTTTCTTTTCCATGTTGAAGCTGTTGCCTCCTTATTCATACAACACGTTATAGCACTTGTTACACTATTAATCTTACATATATTTAACAGATCATCACTAAAATCACACGAATGCTTTTGTACATCTCTTAATGGTTGACCTCTCCGTGTGTGTTGTTGTGTTTGAGTCTTCAGTCTGTTGACTGGTTTGATGCAGCTCTCCATGCCTCCCTGTCCTGAGCTAATCGTTTCATCTCTACATAGCTACCACACCCTACATCCGAGGCAATCTGTTTAACATATTCTAACCTTGGTCTACCCCTACAGTTCTTGTCCTCGACCCTTCCTTCCATAACTAAGCTTGCTATTCCTGGGTGTCTTAGTATGTGTCCTACCAACCTATCTCTTCTCTTCATTAGCAGTCCCCAGAAACATCTCTCCTCTCCCACTCGCCTTAATACCTCTTCGTTTATAACCCTATCTACCCATCTGATCTTCATCATTCTCCTGTAACACCACATTTCAAATGCTTCAATTCTCCTCTTTTCTGCTGCACGAATAGTCCAAATTTCACTTCCATAGAGCGCCACGCTCCGGACAAAGGCTTTAAAAATGACTTCCTAATACCTAAATCTATATTCGATGTCAACAGATTCCTTTTTTGTAGAAAGGCTTTCCTTGCCTGAGCCAACCTACTTTTTATATCCTCTTTGCTTCGTCCATCACTGGTTATTCTGCTTCCTAAGTAACAGAAGTCTCCTACTTCCTTCAGCTTTTCACCTGCAAATTTGATCTCCATAGAGGTTTCTGATTTATTTCGGCTGCATTCCAGTATTTTTGTTTTACATTTATTAATTTTCATCATGAATTCCTTCCGTAAGACGGAATCCATACCATTCAAATACTCATTCAAATCCTCAGGCTTGTCGGCCAAGATGACGATGTCATCAGCAAATCTCAGAGTAGAAATTATTTCCCCTTGAATCTTCACTCCCACTTTAAATTTTTCTCTAATTTCCTTCATTGCTTGTTCAATGTAAAGATTGAAAAGTATGGGTGATAAGTTGCAGCCTTGCCTTACACCTTTCTGAATACCAGCTTCTCTCTCATGTCCTTCAGCTCGAATGACTGCTGTCTGGTTTCTGTATAGATTGTATATCACCCTCCTATCCCTGTACTTTATTCCAATAGATTTCAAAATGTCAAAGAATTTAGTCCAATCAACTTTATCAAAAGCCTTTTCTAAGTCTACAAATGCCATGAACGTTCTCTTATCTTTCCTTATTCTACCTTCCAAAATCAGCCTAAGACTTAGTACAGCTTCCCTTGTTCCTACATTTCTCCTGAAACCAAACTGGTCTTCACCCAACTCCGTTTCTATCTGGCTTTCAATCCTCTTGTAAATTATTCTAGACAGGTTCTTTGAAGCATGAGTAATCAAGCTGATTCACATCTGTTAGCTCCCACTTTCTTTGGTATAGGGATGATAACATTCTTCTTGAAATCAGGGGGTACCTCACCTGTCTCATAAATCCTACACACCAAGTGAAATAACCTGATCAGACCTTCATCTCCTATGCAGCGTAGCAACTCAATCGGTATATCATCTATGCCAGGTGCTTTGTTCCTGCCTAAAGTCCTCTAATGCTCTGTCAAATTCTGATCTCAATATTAAATCTCCTTTTGCATCCTCATCAATTTGCTCCTCCATTTCCATTACATGATTCTCTATCTCCTTTCCCTTATACAAGCACTCTATGTAAGCTTTCCATCTCTCAACCCTTTCTTCCCTACCTGTCAGAGGCTTTCCATTTGTGTCCTTAATATTACAGCACTTAGTCTTCTTTGCCCCAAAAGTATTCTTAATCCTTCGATAAGCTGTGTCTACTTTTCCCAATTTCAGACAATTTTCTATAGCTGCACATTTCTCTTTCAACCATTCTTCTTTCGCTTCCTTGCACTTCTTGTTAACCTCATTTCTCAGACGTCTGTATTCTGTTTTCCCCTTTTCATCTCTTAGATTCTTGTGTTTCCGCCTTTCATCCATCAATTCTAGTATATCCTGAGTGATCCACGGTTTTCTACCTATTCTTTCTTTCCTACCAATGTTTTCTTCTGCGGATTTTGTTATTTCATTCTTAAAAAGTGCCCATTCGTCTGCAATTGAAGTTTGTTTAGGGGTTTTGATTAGTCCTTCCTTTATACTCTTCTTGAATCTTTCGTTTACATCCTTTACTTGCAGTCTGTCTATTGCCCACTTTTTTGGCTTTTGAATTTTCTTCAGTTTCTTCAACTTTAATCTGCATTTCATTACAACCAGATTGTGGTCAGAGTTTATGTCAGCACCAGGATATGTTTTACAATCCAAAATCTGGTTTCGAAACCTCTGCTTGACCATAATGAAGTCGATTTGGTAACGCCCTGTATCTCCTGGTCTCATCCAGAATATCAAAAATGCAGGCCCTGAAGATCTATTCTTCACCGCTATCCGCATCTCGATTGAAAGTCTCGATTCTCTGCCTACGGATTCCTATCGGTCCCCCAAACTGTCTATCAATATCTATCCTTAGATAAATTTCCTGATATCGCATAAATATGCTTGCATATCGTCCTAAGCATTAATTACATTGGTATTCCTATGAAATTTCACCAATCGCATCACACAGTTTATATCTGCGCAGTCCGACATGCTATCATATGTCTAACCAATAGTTTACATATTGCTCTCAACCCTTGTACATTGTACTTATACACATTACCACTTTCAATTGTCCTACCTTGTATATCACACGGTACATTTCCTACGTGCTCAATAACAATCGCTCGTACTGCCGACTATACAGGTATGGCACGACTGTCCTTAATAATTGTGATTAATAAATGCCTTACTGCATGGCTCTTCATGTTGAAGTCCGAGCGTCCCTTCTCTGAACTCGGTAACGTGCATTTCGCATTAGACTGTGGTTCAACTGACTACATTAATCGTTATTAATTCATGCCTTAACGCATGATTATTATGTTGCTGCACTTAGAATGTTGAAGTCCACGCGTCCCTTTCCTAGACTCCTGCAACGTGCGCTTCGCACTCAAGTATGGTTCAACTGACCGCGTCTGTCCTTTCTCTGGCCCTTATATCCGTTTGGAGAGGAAAAGTAGACCGAAAATTTCCCTGCAGCGTCATTTTCTCTCACAGTATGATTCTGGTCTTGAAATAACGTTTTTATGGTGCATTTCTCCTCGCTGATCACAAATCTGTATGCGTGCTCGAGGATCGATCGGCCAATTAATTAATATTAATTGCCTTTGCCAGCGCTTCCCCAAGCTGCGTCCTAGGTAAATCCCCGAAGACATGGTTAGATCTCGCCGCTAACCTCATATTTACTGTGTCCCTGCGCGTTCCATTAAATCTGCCTCGATTTCAATGTTTAATGGCTTGATAATTAGCCTCTCGGCTATACATTCACATAGGTGCAATCCTCATGTCTCTGAGTTACTCCAATCACGAGTAATCATTAAATTACACTGGTATCTCCCCATCCCCCTGGCATCTTCCTTATGTAACGGGGAATAACTTGACAATATATTACCCTCTTGACCTGCTCCAGACGGCCTAAGTAGGTCACAGAGAGTGACACGGCTCCAAGAAACCACGCCCATATTCCAGAGTCATTTGACAACTGTCAAGCGCTCAAACTTTCCGTGCTCAAGTCCAGAATTGTATACTCCATACAGCCCAATAACGCAGTATTCTGCTATCATCCCCCGCATTATATTAACAAATAATGTCCGAATTAGTTCTATCACAACAGTGATTTAATATGTATTTTCTCTAGGGGTTTTTATAGCTTAAACTCCATCAAAAGATCTTGTGTTCGTTCCTTGCTGGAATCCATATTCTGAGCTCATCTATCTCTGAGATCCACGTTCGACACCAGGCAGCCTAACACCGTTGGGTTTAATAAGATGATGATGATGATTTTTTTTAAATCGTTTCGGTCGTCTATGGACCACGTTATTTCAACTGCCTTTTCCCTCGTTCTTTCACATTGGCCCAGTATTCGCGCATTCTTCTTCGGTGAGCTTCCCTTCGTTCTTCGGTCCACTTCTTGCCAGTTTTCAATATAGGTTTTGGCTGAAAACTCCGTATCTCCCCAAGTTTCTTCTTCAAAGAGTCACGTTCCAAGATGTCCTCATGTGATATCCCCAGTTCTTGTAGGTCTTTTTCCACCTCTGTAAACCAGATCCCTTTGGTTTTCTTTCCCACAAAGTAGGCACAGATTCGATTGGACAATCTTCCGGAGTTCATTCGTGTTAAATGGCCATAAAAGGAGAGTCTTCTTTTGCGAATGGTGTCCGTTATTTTCTCCACATGTAGATAGAGTTCATCGTTGTGTCGTCTTCTATACTCTCCTCGTTCCTTGACCGGGCCCAAGATCTTTCTCAGAATCTTCCTCTCTTTGGCTTCGAGTTGTTCTGCCAGGCCTTTCTTATTCATCGCCAGGCATTCTGATGCCTCCGGGCGAATAACCGTAACGAAGTGCCTCAGTTTGGCCTTGAAGGACATTGATCGTGATTTGTAAATGTCTTTGGTTAAATGGTAAGCCATTTCCATTTTGTTAATCCGTGCCACGAAGGCTTCCTTTTCACGAATGTTGGGCTCAATCCATTCACCCAGGTATTTGAATTTCTTTACCTGTTTTATTTGTCCTCCATTCACCGTAAGTTTTCTGGGTTCCGACTTGATGTTCGTTATAAACTGCGTTTTCTCAAACGAAATCTGAAGACCTGCCTTTGCTGTTTGCACCTGTAATTGATTGATTTGTTGTGTGGCTGTGTCAAGAGAATTAGAGAAAATTGCAACATCATCTGCGAAAGCTAAACAGTCGATTGTCAGGTTTTTGTTCTTACAACCTAGTCTGACCCCATTCTCTATACCATCCTTACACAATTCTTTACGCCATTCTCGAATAACTTTCTCAAGAACACAGTTGAATAAAAGAGGCGAGAGCCCATCTCCCTGTCTCACCCCTGTCCGTATTGCGAAGGATTCAGAAATCTGTCCCCTGAATTTCACCTTGGAAGCCGTATCCAATAGGGATTGGTGAATGATTGCTCTTGTCTTATTATCTAAACCAAATTCTCTTAAAACCTGGATCAGGGTACTTCGATCCAGCGAGTCGTAAGCCTTCTTGAAATCAACAAAAGTCACAACAAATTTCTTACTTCTCAGATTCATGTACGATAGAATTCATTTTAGATTCATGATTTGCTCAACACAAGAGCGCCCCTTTCGAAATCCACCTTGGTATTCGCCCAGGTGTTGATCGAGCTGTGCTTCCGCTCTCGTTTGAAGCGCTTTCGCGAGAATCTTGTATGTTATCGAGAGGAGTGATATGCCACGATAGTTGTTTACGTCCGCTTTATCACCTTTCTTGTGTAGGGGATGAATTAGGGCCGATGTCCAATCACTGGGCAGTTTCTCTGTTTCCCAAATCTCCCGGATGATATCCGTCAGCTTGTCGACTGGTTTTTCACCTGCGTATTTCCAGAGTTCGGCAACTATTGAATCCTCACCTGGTGCTTTATTGTTCTTAAGTGAGTGAATGATCTGCTTGATTTCTTCCCTATTTGGTGGACTTGAGTCTGGATTGACGAGCACATTACTATGAAAGGAAAATTTCGATGTTGGAGCCTCACAATTGAGAAGGGACTCAAAGTATTTCGCCAGGATCTGGCAGTTGTCTTTGTCATTGTAAGCAACTTTCCCATCGGGATTCCTAAAGTGAAGACTGGGTGGTGTGTATTTACTGAGATTTTGCTTGAAGGTTTTATAGAAATCACGGGTGTTGTTCTTTTTGAAATCTTGGTCTATCTGTGCCAACTGATTTTTTTGGAATGCTCGTTTTATCCCGCGTATGGTTTTATCAGCCTGCTTTCTCACGACCAGGAATCTCTCTCTGTTTTCTTCATTCTTCTGTTTGTTCCATCGCAACCAGACAAGCCGCCTTTGGTGAATGGCATCGTCACATTCATTAGTCCACCAAGGATGCCGCCTCAACTTTGTCAGTGGGATGGTTTCCTGTGCCGTTTCAAGAATTGCTTCTTTGAGTTGTTCCCAATTCTGTGGCTCAAGTGTTTCAAGTTTCTGACTGAATTCGCTTTGTGTTTTCAGTTTTTCCACATCAAACCTGTTGATCTTTCTTCCCTGAAATCTCTTGGTGGATCTTGGAAGAAGTTTTAATTTTATCTTTGAAAGATAGTGATCAGAGTCAAGATTCGCGCTTCTTAAGACTTTTACATTCTGGATTTCTCTACGAGATTTACGAGAAATAGCAACGTGGTCAATTTGGAATTCGCCGAGATGGGGATTTGGGGATGTCCATGTTTTCTGTTTTGCAGGAAGTCGTTTGAAAGCGGTTGACTTCACCACTAGGTTGAACGCCTTGCACAACTCCACTAACCTTTCTCCATTGCGGTTTGTTCTTCTGTGGGCCGGGTATTCTCCGATAATATTCTTGAATTTCTTTTCCTTACCGAGCTGAGCATTGAAGTCCCCAAGAAGGACGATGATTTGTTCCTTGGGAATCTTGGATAGAATATCTTCAAGCTCTTCCCAGAATATTTCCGTCCCTTGTGGATCGATTCTGTTAGCTTGATTAATTGTGGCATGGACGTTCACCATGGTGTAGATTTTAATTGTGCTCCGAAACGAAAGGATCGAGACTCGACTGTTGGGGGACGTGAAGTTGGTGATGGACTCTAAAATCTTCTTACTGACCACAAATCCTGTGCCAAGGTGGGGGATGGATTTTACTACACGTTTTCCGACTTTAACTTTGAAGATTCTATACCCCTGGGAGTCAAAAGCTTCTGCATCAACAAACCTTGTTTCCTGAATTGCTGCGATCAGGATTTGATGATGTTGTAGGGTGTCAATCAGTTGTTTCAATTTACCGACCTTCATAAGGGAGTTCACGTTGAATGTTGCGAAGAAGTTGCGTCGTTTGTGTCTGATCTTGTTTGTAGGAGTCTCCGATACCTCCAAGCATGTCGTTGCAGGCTCCCCAGAGTCCGAAGGCCTGCATGCGTCGTGCAAGACGACGGTGGATTGGTTACCACCTGGGGTAGTTGCTTCAGCAGACGTTTCCTCCATGCTTTTCACAGTTGAAAAAACTGTAGATAGGGGGCCAGTGATATTGCACACTGACCAATGTACTGCCAAGGTTGTGAGCCTTGGAGTCTCCAGCACTGATCGGCTCGCCGACCCAGCTTCCCGCTGGGATTGGTTACCCAACCTTCCACTGGGTTGCTCGGCTTAACAGGGGGCACCTCTTGTAGGTTACATGCTGGAGTTGGAGTGAAAGAGGCTAAGTTGGATTCTCTTGCTGAATCCAATATGTTTAAGTCGCAGCTGACATGCAACAACGCATTTCACTCCCATTAGCCCAGAGCCGTAAGGACTCCTCCCAGGTTGATTCCTGGGACCCTGATTATTATTATTATTATTATCATTATTATTATTATTATTATTATGTGCGAATGGACCCAGATGGATCACGCAGTACTTATAGGCCTATGATTCGCCTTTCTGATCTTACATATAGCCCTCATTCTCTCTCCGTGGGCCATCTTCCTTTCCTCAGTCCACTTGGTTCCTGGTCTCTTTGGAGCGTCATTCTCTGGTGTTATATTCCGTCCATTTACCCTACATCGGAATAAGTTCCTGTCAAAGGCTTCTACTGTTCTTACTTGGGCCTTCTCCAAATCCTGTTTTACTTGCTGAATTCACGGTATATTCTTCAGTCTTTCTGCGTAGGTCATGATCTTGTGTGTAAGCCTGGTCGGAGGAAGTCTTTAAACATGTCCATAAAACTTCAGTCATCGTTTACTGATGTCCGCCGCAAGATTAGATAATTTCTCAGTTGCTTTACGAGATTTGAACCTGTATCCATCTTCTGTTCTTTCTGGGCCAAGAATTTTCCTCAAGATCTGGCGTTCTTCTTTTAGGATATTTTCCAAGTCACCCTTCCTGTTAAGTATTTGAGTTTCACTTGCATACAGAGCTTCCGGTTTGATCACCGTGTTGTAGTGCCTGATCTTTGTATGTGTGGACATGCACTTTTTATTGTAGATTTCAAGCGTTCTCCCATACACTCTCTTCAAGTTCTGTAGCCGAACTCTTTGTGCGTCTTTTTCTAAACCTGTTGGTTCCAAGATCTCCCCTAGGTACTTGAAATGTAAGACGCGATTGATTTTTCCATATTTGCTGTTCAATATCTGAAAGTTGAACCCAGTAGAGAAGAACTCAGTTTTCTCAAAAGAGATGTGTAGGCCAACTTTTCCAGCACATTCCTCGAGGACTTCTATCTGTAAAATATGTCTATTATATATTATAGATTATATGGTCCACGTTTAGACCTGACATTGAGATCTTCTTTAGTCCAATTAAGAATGAAAATACTAATTATGTACTTAAGTCGAATGATGAATGTTTGATATGAAAAAATTATGTGATAAATTGGAATTAGTTCTCTTCGTTTTCTTCTTCTTCTTCTTCTTCTTCTTCTTCTTCTTCTTCTATCCCTTTTGCCTCTCGGCGTCGGATCATCCCCGTCCGGCTCTTCTGTTTGTTCTCTGAATTTGAAAAGCTTCACCCGATGTGGGTAATCACCCCTACGCGAGCTAGCACAGTGGAGGGGCTGCCTCCTCACAGCATCTGTGCCTACTGGACTTTTCTGTCAGGGTTGTTCCCCCTTATCTGAGCATATCCCGTTTTAAGTCGCCGGAAACTCGTCCTCACCCCTCCCTTACGGGCTAGGATTTGCTGGTTGCATTGGTACGTGGAGCCTACCAACTAGGACATTTCTCAGTATTTACCAGAGGCACCTACTCAGCATTGGTGTTCCCACCAAGACCCATTCACCCTCCACCTTTCTCAACCGGGCTTGGGACCGGCTATGGTGGAGTTAAATTGTAATTAAAAGAATAAAATAATAAAATGGATATCCTTACAATGTAATTAAATGTAAATAAAAAATAATATTGGGCTTCACATTAAAAATTCCAAACTACAGATAGAAATACAAGTAATTTTATAATAATAAGTGAAGTCTTTGAAATATAATTACTACACCTATTATTACAAAATTGAAATGTAATTGCATTGTAAATACTACACTCATTATTAACTAGAGTGCCATATCCCCTCCAGGGACGTAGTTGAACTAAATTAGAGCCCTTGGCTTCGTCAAGGGGTCTCTAATCAGGCGTCCCGAACCGGAGTTTGCGTGTGGTAGGGTGGCCAGTTCCTTTCCACTCCTCCTCCTGCCATAGCATCCGGCAGGTTCCCATTTCACATAACGATGCTGGGAGCCCCCGTACCAGACCATACCAAGACTTTTAAATTCCAGGCAGAGCCGGGGATTGAACCCGGAACCTCGGAGGTGACAGCCAACAATGCTAGCCACTGCGTCACGAGGTGGTCACACACTTATTATTCCAAAATTTAAATGTAATTACATTGTTGGATATCCAGTTTAATATTTTATTTTATTCTTTTATTTACATTTTTTTTTTTTCATAACAAACATTCATCATTAGACGTAGGTACCTCATTAGTATTTTCATTCTTAATTGGGCTGAAGATGGCCTCAATGTCATGTCGAAACATGTACAGCGTGTTCCAATTCAACACGGAACTGTAAAATGGGTTGCCTACCCACCCGCATTCGGCTTGAAATCTGCTCGCAGCGCGCTAGCGACGGGGCTGAGTTCGATTTCACTGATTGCCACCTTCTTATGCAGCATTGCAAAGTATTTTGCGCTTTCAAAATATATTTACACAGGCTTCACAATAAATTTGAACGATTTCTGTTTCAGAACTCGTTATTTTACGCTTCTGTTAATGGCTTTTGCAGAGCATTTCTATGAAATAAAATTTTATTTTACAACATAGTTTATTACGACACAATGTATTTTTGTGTTGTATTTTCTTTACAACACAATTTATTGCTTTTTAACCCAATACCACAAAATGAGATACAATTTGGAAATGATTTGTTATAAAATTGTAATCGTCTCCGATGCGACTAAAAAGTTAATTTTTTCACAGACATTACATCTACTGCAAATGGACATTTACATAAGGTGTTCGAAGTAGCGTCCAACAGTTTACAAGCAGAGGGCCACTCGTCGCATGAAGTTCTTTCTTGCGTTCGACAACATCAGAGAAGTCATTTCCCCAAATGCTTCGGTAATGACGAGCTCCATTTCTTCGGGTGTTTGTGGTGATCTTAAAAATACTCTCGACCTCACTCGATTCAGCCCCGTCGCTAGCGCGCTGCGAGCAGATTTTAAGCCGATTGCGGGTGGGTAGGCAACCCATTTTGCAGTTCCATGTTGAATCGGAACAGGCTGTACTATACTATATAATAGATATATTTTAATTCAAGTATTGGTGTATATTTTAAACTTTTGAATCCTTAACCTTGCTGGAAGTGGTTTTCCGTGGTTTCCCACTTCTCCCGTTAAATCCCAGGAGTACTTTAAATTCAAGACCACGTCTGACTCCTTCCCAATCCCTACCTGAATTACAAATACACAAACCTACACAGACACTACAGATTATGAGACAAATTCACACACACACATATACACGGGGCTAAAGGACCACAATGTACCAGCCCCTCAAATGAAACAACACTCATTTTATCGGACTTCAGTAAGATGGTTGCTATCACATATTGTTAAGAGTTGCCCTTTGGTGTTTTATCTATATTTCCTACGATCATCCTGCTTGTTTGTGTATCCAGGTAATGGAGAAGTGGGGGCATTGTATACTTTTACCTCTACATTTGTTTGATTCTTCAGTCTTTTGGCTGGTTTGATGCAGCAATCCAATCCTCCCTGTCCTGAGCTAATCGTTTCAGGAGGATTCTTGAAGACGCACCGACTACTACTGTTGAAGCCATGATTATAAAATGTCAGCTGAGATGGACAGGAAACGTAATCCACATGCCCAATAATCGCATTCCCAAACAGGTGTTTCGCTCTGAATTAACAGAGAGTAAACGCTGTGTGGGAGATAAATCTCAGCAATTTTTCTAGGTTTGTGCCGTGTCTTGTGTGGGGTTTCGCCTAAGACACCAAGCTGGCTCATCAGCGGGCTCCTGGCCAGCTTGGTGACCTTGGCGAAACCCCACACAAGACACGGCATAAACATAGAGAAATTGCTGAGATTTAATTCACTGGTCGTGAAAGCCAATATACCATCTTTTTGCAGTGTGGGAGGTCAGCGGAAGCGATTCAAAGGCGTATTAAAAGCTAATATGTAAATGTGTCACATTGATAGCAATAACTGGGAGGCCTTAGCCCTTGATCGCTCTTCCTGGAGATAACTTGTTCATCATGGTGCAATATATTTTGAAGAAAATCACAGTCAGTATGAAAGACTAGACGTTGTATCATTTCAAATGACGCATGCTACAAATGATACACATGTTAATAAGGCTCAGGAGGGCTTCTCGCTTTGCTCGAAGCCCCAGGACTCTTTCAACAGACTGCATTACCCATTAACTTAATTAGACTTCCCGCGCGGGCACCTCTCTAAGGGTCACGGGAAGAAATGTATTTCTTGTAGTTGTATTAGAGATGTGTTTGGTTGAATAAAGCGTAAATTGTGTACTTTTTGATAGCGGTTTTGTGGCCCATCATCCCAGGCAAGCCGGCGGAAACCTTTGCCTCCCTGTCAGAAGGATCATTTGGCCGGAAATTTGAATTAGTGTAAGGATGTAGTATGAGTGTCGAGATTTAGACAATAGCCTACTCCATGAAGGGGTCATGACTATGCCTTATATGTTTGTTTAATGAATAGTGTGTCTGAAATAAGGGAAGAATACTGATTTACAGATTTGTGGAGTGAGTTTCTGATTTTTAAATAGAGTTTATGAAATTTATGGTAAAGGTGAAGGAGAGGTGAACATGATTAGACAATAGCCTACTCAATGAAGGAGTCATGACTATGCCTTTCGTGTCAGTTTAAAGTATAGAGTAACTGAAATGAGGGAAGTTTACTGAATTTGGTGTTTGTAGAAGGTTATTTTCGATTTTAATTTGGGTTTTCGTGAAGCTTGTTGCGGAGTTGTTATTTCTCTGAAAAGGAGTGTTTTTGCCCCAGGCAGGCCTGTGTTCGATCTGGCTAGACTAGTGTTACGGTAGAGAGTTGGGAGATGAGTTGTAGAACCTGGGAGCGAGCAGTGGCGGACTGAACATTAGGGGGGGGGGGGGGCGCTATTTTGAGTGAGAGTAGGGATGGAATATTGGGACTGGTTCGATGCTTTGCTCTGACATCCTGCACACCTCTTTAGGAGGCACCCTGTATTCTTATTTCAGACTGACTGTAATTTTTTGCTCTGACATCCTGAACACCTCTTTAGGAGGCACCCTGTATTCTTATATGGCATCTTGTATATCTCTTTAGAAGTCACCCTGTATTCTTGTGTTCGCTTCGCTCAAAGCCCCAGGTCGCTCGACGCCAGGCCTCTTTCAACAGACTCCAATAATCATTAGCGTCTGCTTCTCGCTCCCCGCGTGAGCATGACGTCACTTCCCGCGCGGCTGCATGACGTCACGTCTGTCTCCGTGTCCGTGTCCGTAACGCATAACGATGGACCCCAACCATAACGACGAAGTCGACAAGATCATTTGAAATGATAAAACTGCCGACGAACGGTCGAAGATAACAGGCAGCACAGAAAGGACAGTGAGCTAATTAGAAGAAATGAAAGGAACGCGGATGCCCCACCTGGAACCACCAGTCCTGTCATCTCTGCGGCAAATTGTGTGCCTCCCGCATTGGGCTGTATACTGTGTATAGTCACCTCCCAACTCACCGATGAAGAGACATTACGCATTGGGAGACCAACCTACTCGATACGGGTGTTTGCTAAGACGATGATTATGATGAGATGACATAGCTACAACATCCTACATCCGAGACAATTGTTTGTGCATATTCTAACCTTGATCCATGCCAATACAGAAGTAACAGTAGCTACATATTGGTGAAAATTAGGGAATTACAAATAACTATAAATTCCTTACCACTGAATACTGAGTAATGAACTGTGACGTGCAGATTCAGAGCAACCTTCGATTCTTATTCTTGAATTCTTATTTCTCTACATATGTATTTATTGGATAATGATCTAATTACCGCAGTTTACCCTAGGTAATTCTCCGAAGAAACAGGAATAATATTGACAGAATTCTATCCAAGTAAGCCAAACTGAACGAAGAACATCATTCAAGATGGGTGCCAAGATTTCCTGAGAATGAGACTTGAACCACGGTCCTCAAAACAAAAGATACATATTGAGACGTGACCTCTGTCTATTAAACTATAGTATGCCTGCGAATAGTGAGGGTGATGAAGACTTCTAAGTCGGTTATAGTTTTTTTCGACTTTTACTCTGAACGTCATGTGGCATTAGAGCAAAACTTTGAAACACCCATGTGATGTTCAGTTTGGTAAGACTTTGACCTGTCCTTTGTGAACGCTACAGAGATGTATTAATTTCATTGCCTTAAGTCCTACGGTTGGACCCAAAGGCTGTGAGTAAATACAGTCGAGCGAGAGAATTTGCAATATCCGGACATGTCGCCACCAGTCGCTACTATGCCCCTACGTGGATGTTAGGCGCTTTCCATATCCTCAAATGTCTATTAAATCATTTACTGTATATTACAGACACTCTAAAATTTCCATTTTAAAATGGGGACCTTCATAATACTATCAACATTTGTATTAATGCTGAAAAGATCTTAGCAAAGTAGGGGTCCCCATATTAGCAGACAAAGTAGGGGTCCCCATATTAGCAGACAAAGTAGGGGTCCCCATCTTAGCAAAGTAGGGGTCCCCATCTTAGCAGACAAAGTAGGAGTACTCATCTTAGCAGACAAAGTAGGGGTTCTTATCTTAGCTGACAAAGTAGGAGTTGGCAGACAAAGTAGGGGTCCCCATCTTAGAAAAGTAGCAAAGTGGGTGTCCCCATCTTAGCAGACAAATTAGGGGTTCTTATCTGAGCAGTCAACGTAGGGGTCCCCATCCTGGCAGGCAAAGTAGGGGTTTCCATCTTAGCAGACAAATTAGGGGTTCTCATCTTATTAGACAAAGTAGGGGTCCCAATCTTAGCAGACAAAGTGGGGGTTTCCCTCTTAGCAGACGAAGTAGGGGTCGCCATCTTAGCAGAGAAAGTAGGGGTCCCTATCTTAGCAGTTACGTAACACCTTCTACCCCCATGAACTGCTATGCCCAAGATCGCGGATTCAAACCCGGCCGAAGTCGTCGGATCTTTTAAGAGCGTTAAATTCCTTCAATATGCCTTTCTTCGGAGGGGAAGTTAAGCCGGCGGGCCCATTTCATAGATTTATGGCATGGAAAAGAACCTACCACTACAATTGGTAGTGTGTAGCTAAATTTGTAGGTTATTTGGATAGAAACTTTCTATCAAGTTCCAACGTTTGCCGCTTGGTGTCAGTGACGTCTGGTAGCCAAAGTTGGAACTACTTGAAATTGAACTTTCCCAGTTTAATTCATCTTCATTCATTTCATCAAGAAATGCAACACTTTGTTTTAAAAATACAAAATTTGAAAATTATTTATTTCCTATTTCATAGCCTATTCAGATTTTGAATGGGGACATATTCTTTCTCAGCTTCAGTACATGAGATTTTTAATTTAATGCTCTCTATTTTGAGACCTTGTTGAGATTGATAGGTGAATTAGAACTTGAAGGAAGCAAACATTTAGTTTAAAGTGATCGTTAATCATGCGATCAGGAGCCACTGGACCTCCTTTTTACGTGGAATCCGAACCAAAGGACATGGAACTTGATATTGATGTTTGATCATGTACAAAAATACAATTCTTAATGAACAAAAATTAAGTTTAGAGTTTTGCATTATGATAGACACGTGCGCCCTGATCTATTTAAATACATTTTCTGAGCATATTTGTGCATGAAACATGTAAAATCTTTACATTTTTTAAGTAAAAATTACTGTAAACTTTCGTATGGCAATAAAGCAAAAGTGAAAAATCAATACAAATACGCCATTTCAAACGTAGGATGGATATCTTAATTGTTGTATTTTTTAACTTGGAGAAAGGGAAATATCCAGTTTAAATTATAAAATGCTCAATGTTTACTAAAATCTAAAAGCTAATTACGTATAATGAACAGACTCCAATTCTGCAATCAAATTACACTCAAGCATGTGCAGTGAGATTTAAATTTTATCTGAATTATAATACACAGACAGCGTGGAGCAGTACTCAACATCTTCGGAACTATTATAACAATTAATCTGAACATTTGTATGGGGATTTATTTATTTATTTATTTAGCGCGTGGCTTTTAGTGCTGGTAGTGTCCGAGGACATGTTCGGCTCGCCAAAGTTTGTAGCTGCATCTTTGCGAACACCCATGGGGTGAGCTACAAGTACCGTCGCCTGTGGATGAGATGAAATGAATGAGGATGAATTAAACTGGGCAAGTTCAAATAATTTAATGTTACATTGGCAAGTTGAAGGCAAACGGAAACTGGGTAAACCAAGAGTACAATGGATGGATGGTGTTAAGAGAAGCATGGCTACCAGAGGCTTAACCGAGGATGACGCTGAAGACCAAAATTTGTGGAGGAGTAGAGCATATTTGGGTTGAACAAAACGACTATATTGTAGAAATTTCCTACTTAAGAAGAAGTTCAATTTCAAGTAGTTCCGAAATGCCATAAATCCATGACTTCCCCTCCAAAAGAAGGCATACTGAAGGATTTTAACGCTCTTAAAGAACTTTGACATTTTTGGCCGGGTTTGAATCCGCAATCTTGGGCATAGCAGTTCAGCAAGCTACCAACTACACCACCGAAGCCACTTTTATAAAAATATATAATATTTCAATGACTAATCTGACGGTGATATTATTAAGGTTGCGCCCGACGGAGCATTAAAAATGACTCTGAGCTTTCAAAATTTCAGAAATGCTTTCATGAATGGTCAGTGTGAAGCCTTTTGGTGATATACAATAATCTGACAACACTAGCTGAATTCCGCTTGCAACGGTGAGTGTGCGATTATCGTGTCGGACTACCAACCCCAAGCTTGCACGTTCGATCCTGACCGTGGTAAGTGATTTCTGAAAGGCGACAAAAATCACTATACGCATCTCATACGTTGTTGGTATGTTAAAGAACCCATTTTAATTCAGTAGGCCGTGTTCATAATGGAAGAATTAATCTCGGGATTTTCCGACAAACAAAAAGTTCCTACTTTCTCTACTTGAAAGCGCTGTAGTGTCAAGGAGCTTAGATGTCTAACCTCCTTGGCTTTCATAGCGCTCCGAGGAGTAATAAATTCGACATGCAAGCTGCCCTCTGGGCGTCAATTAACAAAGCATGCACCCGGTACCTGAGGCCATAAGATATTATTATTATTATTAATATTATTATTATTATTATTATTATTATTATTATTATTATTAAGCCTCCGTGACTTAAGCGGCAGCACGCCGGCCTCTCACCGCTGGGTCCGTGGTTCAAATCCCGGTCACTCCATGTGCGATCAGTGCTGGACAAAACGGAGGCAGACAGGTTTTTCTCCGGGTACTCCGGTTTTCCCTGTCACAATTTCATTCCAGCAACACTCTCCACTATCATTTCATTTCATCTGTCATTCATTTAATCATTGCCCCAGAGGAGTGTGTCAGGCCTCGGCAGCCGGCACAGTTCATATCCTCGCCGCTAGATGGGGGCTTGCTTCATTCATTCCATTCCTGACCCGGTTTGAGACTGGAAGTAGGCTGTGGATTTTCATTTCATTACTATTATTATTATTATTACCTGAATCCTAACACATATCCATGTTTATAACCTATGAACGCTAGCGAGTTGCTTGTTGGGAAACGCCGTATACCGACGCTCAATTTGCTCGTTTATAATCCTGATGCTGTCAGTGGTTTGACAACTGTTGAATATGTGGTGGAAAGCTTTCACACCTGCGTTGCTATTTTCAGTGCTATGCCAACCACTTGATTGTCGGGTTACACACTATGAATCCCCGAGTAGCGTTATCAATACACCACGAGTTCTGGTATGTTATATACACGCTAGCGTAGCCGTGCCGTGCCGTGCTGGGGGAGCTACAAGTCTGGAATTCGAACCATCGTGAATGTTCCCCATACCCTCCGGAAAAATGCTAGGGGAAATCCTAGGCAAACATTTCTTAAACCACTTCAAAATATATTTCAAATAATTCACACTTAACATCCGGTTATTCTGAAACTGCGAGAGGTGTTCTGAATATAAATTTTAGTAATGTTATTTCATAAACAAATGTCAATTTATACTTTTCAGTTGGTCAACACGCTTTTGCCCAATGCGTTTGGGCGGGAGTAACAATATGGGTGTAACTAAATATGTGGGAAAGCTCCGAGGATTCGATAGAGGACCTGGCAACAAGCAAAACAAGTCCTGTAAACATAGACTATGGTGTATTTGCTTTCGTTGCCGTGTTACAAGTATTGTTTGTGATGTAGGCCTACATAACACAGACCGCTTCACTTTGCAGGTTAGTCATTTGTGTTGATAAAGTGTACGTTACTACTTACATTTCTCTACAGAAGGTGCTCAAAATGGCTACCACGGGCTGTAATTCAGGCGTCTATGCACCGTATCATTGACTGTCTCACACGCTCCCATATTCCGGGCGTCTGTCGTATCTGCTGACATCCTTGCTCTATTCGCTGACGCAGCATGTCCACGTTATGAATAGGTGTGGCATACACAATTGCCTTTAAATGACCCCATAAGTGAAAGTCTAATGGGTTGAGATCGGGAGAACGAGCAGGCCATGGTGTCGGTCCCTGACGCCCTATCCATTTGTTTGGGAATCGCTGATGTAAAATTTCTCTAGCAGCAAAAGCAAAATGAGGCCGTGCTCCATCATGCATGAACCACATGCGCTGAATTAAATCCAGTAGAACGTCTTGCAACAAACCATTAAATCATTTGTTAAAAAGGCGCAGCATGACGCTCATGTCAATGTTCCTGGTAAAATGAAAGGACACATTAATATGTCACTGATTATCCCAGCACACACATTAATATTGAACTGTTGTTGATGTCTGGTTTGCACAACTTCTCTGGGATTTGCATCAGCCCAGACATGTGAAAGTTCTGCACTCCATCTCGGGTCAACTTCGCTTCATCTGTAAACAGAATAGCAGCGAGGAACTGTTGCTCCTGAACACACGTCTGTCGTAGCCAGGTACATAATACTGCTCTGGGTGGAAAGTCAGCTGCACTAAGACCTTGGACTCTTTGAAGGTGACGTGGATAAAGGAGCTGTCCGCGTAGAATTCTCCACACTGTCATATGACTCCTCACATCTACAATATCCGCTATTTCCCTGGTGCTGCTCCTGTTATTTTCCTCAATATGGTTGAGAACTTGTTCCTCTGTGGCAGGTGTTCTTGTGCTCCTAGGTCGTCCATCATCAGCAACGCGTCTGCTAAACGAGCCCGTTTGGCAAAGACGCGCATGTATTCTTTGGAACGTCTTGATGTAGGGTAAACGTCTAATAGAAAAGCGTTCCGCATACAAATGCCATGCGTTACACTGCGCCAGTCTATACAGAAGATGTATGTCTGCCATTTCCGGATTCGAGTACCCCATTGCATCACGACCACGACGTGTACTGTCCGTCTACTCGATAACAACCGACAACACGTATCACTCCACTCCACTCTACTCTACTCTAGCTTATGATATGTGTGGCCGTGTTTACTTCTTTGCTATAATATAATGATCGTGTGGCCTCCGGAGAGGCCGAGTGCAGGTCATTCTAGTTGACGCCCGTGGGCGACCTGCGCGTCGTAATGAGGACGAAGTGATGGTGATGACGTCACATACACCCAGTCCCCGAGCCACGGGAATTAACCCTAGGAGATTAAAATCCCTGATGGCTCGGCCGGAAATCGAACCCGGGGCACTTTGGGCCAAAGTCTAGCGCGCTAACCATTTAGCCACAGAGCCGGACACTTCTTTGCTAAGCACCTGACATCACGTGACTTCGATTGCAAAACTAATTCACACAGACTTGAATAGTGACGAAACGTACAAGTGGCCTGTGTGCCCTCCACAAATGAACAACTAGCATCGTGCCGCTGTCTGTGTTATGCACACCACAAACAATGCTTGTAACACGGCAACGAACGCACATACACCATATGTTAACAGGACATGTTTTGCTTGTTGTCAAGTCCTCCACAGATTCCTACTTACTTAGTTACACCCTGTATATAACACACTAGCCCAGAAAAAAAAAATACAGGAAATATGTTAATCGCTGATTTAAACAAGATGTTCAGTAAAGAACATATAGCCTACTTTCTCCTAAATGCATGGGTATTGTTATAACTCTTTGTCCTTTTCAAGGAGTATAATTGAATGTTGGTTGTAGTAGCTTGTTGAAATACAACGTGCTATAGGGATATTAAACATGAATATAAGTGCTACCTCTGTAAAAAAATCATTCAATTCGGTTTCACCGTGTTTGAATTGATATGGGGAATGGATTTACACATACTTGGCCACCATCTGCAAACTATTGGGCAGATGATCTTGCAGTTTGGTCAGGATATGCTTTCCACATAAAGATATGTTGTTGCAAAATTTGGTAGAGACTAGATTATTAGGTTGGTCGTATTTACATTTTAGCTTTTAACATTTGTGTGGCCGCCATTACGTTTCCGTCAAGATGGCGGCGATATAAGACATGACACTGAGGTGCCCTTTGCTACTGCTACCTCTGTACCAAATTTCGTTCCATTCGGTTTCACCGTGTTCGAATTAATAGAGGGAATCGATTTTGACACAAAGATGGCCGCCATCCGCAAACTATTAGTCTAATGACCTATTAGATTGGTCAAATGATGCTCCCTCCATAAAGGTATATTGTTGCAAAATTTGGTAGAGATCGGATGATTAGGTTAGTCGCAATTTGATTTAAGCTTTGAACATTTGTGTGGCCGCCATTACGTTTCTGTCAATATGGCGGCAATATAAAAATGACACTGAGGTGCCCTTTGCTAGAGCTACCTCTGTACCAAATTTCGTTCTATTCGGTTTCAGCGTGTTTGAATTAATAGGGGGAATCGATTTTGACACAAAGATGGCCGCCATCCGCAAACTATTACTCTAATAACCTATTAATATGGTCAAAGGGTGCTTCCTCCATAAAGGTATGTTGTTGCAAAATTTGGTAGAGATCGGATGATTAGGTTAGTCGTAATTTGATTCAAGCTTTGAACATTTGTGTGGCCGCCATTACGTTTCCGTCAAGATGGCGGCGATATAAAATATGACACTGAGGAGCCCTCTGCTAGTACTACCTCTGTACCAAATTTCGTTCCATTTGGTTTCACCGTGTTCGAATTATTAGGGGGAATCGATTTTCACACAAAGATGGCCGCCATCGGCAAACTATTAGGCTAATGACCTATTAATTTGGTCAAAGGATGCTTCCTCTATAAAGGTATGTTGTTGCAAAATTTGGTAGAGATCGGATGATTAGGTTAATCTTAATTTGATTCAAGCTTTGAACATTTGTGTGGCCGCCATTACGTTTCCGTCAAGATGGCGGCGATATAAAATATGACACTGAGGAGCCCTCTGCTAGTACTACCTCTGTATCAAATTTCGTTCCATTCGGTTTCACCGTGTTCAAATTAATAGGGGGAGTCGTTTTTCACACAAAGATGGCCGCCATCCGCGAACTATTAGGCTGATGACCTATTAGTATAGTCAAAGGATGCTCCCCCCATAAAGGTATGTTGTTGCAAAATTTGGTAGAGACGGATGATTAGGTTAGTCGTAATTTGATTTAAGCTTTGAACATTTGTGTGGCCGCCATTACGTTTCAGTCAAGATGGCGGCGATATAAAACATGACACTGAGGTGTCCTTTGCTAGTGCTACCTTTGTACCAAATTTCGTTCAATTCGCGTTTACTGTGTTCGAATTGATAGGGGGGGACAGACATTCAGAGTCCACACACACACACACACACACACACACACAGACTCACACACATACACACACACAGACAGACACACTTTTTTTCGCCCTGTGTTGATCTCATAAGTCTACTTTCATTTTTTGCAAAAATCGAAAGTAGGCTAAAAAGGGGTGGGGAGTCAGGATTATATGTTTCGACCGTCACGCGGTCATCTTCAGATCCTGGTTACTAGGGTTGAAGTTTAAAATTAATTTACCACAACCACTCTTCTCTGAAGTCTTAACTCAACACGACTCAACAGTTTGCCCCTTAGCTAGCTCATAAACTGCCACCTCAGTAATTGAATGGAGATTGTTGGAAGAAATTAAAACGTAAAAACACTTATAGTGGGCGATGTATTGAAGATAGAGATATGCTCTCAGGAACTTTTTTGTACAACTTTTCATGCTGAAGAGTTCTTACACTCATAGTATAATGATATGTTGAACAGTTTGGCCAGCCTAAGCTTGGGAAGCGCATGGACGCCAGGTTTTTTTCCGACTTCTTCACTGAAATCGTTACTGATTGACTTCTTTTGATCGTAAATAAATTATTTTCTACAGAAACCTTCCTCGAGATATCCTTTACAGAATGGTGAAAACCGCATCAAAATCCGTCCAGTGGTTCTCGAGATTACCCGTGACATCCAGGAATCGGGGACTTTGGTTGGTTCTTAAGTTTAGGGGCTGCGACAACGCGGTCATGTAGCCCCGTAATCGGGGACTTAGTTTTATACTAAGTAGAGATTTAGAATTGTGTTCTTGTCATCCTTACTATAACTTCTTCTTCTTCATTTCCCGGTTCCAGTGATCTGGGTCGGGGCATGAATTGAGGATCTCTATCTGAGGCCTCGACTCACACACTATCAAATTTAGGCTATTTGTACGATGGGTTCGCCACACCCAAAGGTCCTTACTATAACATGGCTTGTTAATATTTATGACTCGCAGTGATTCTCGTTATTTTAAAAAGGTTAGTCTATTCTATGTTGTTTCATAGGTTCGCTATTTACGTATGCATATTATCCACGTGTAAATAGTTAAGCGACATACAGTATATACTGTAATTGAGCATGCGCAGTAATTTCTAATATTAGTACTTACGAGGGAACGGTACGAAGTCGGACGGCGAATTTTGTTTTAAATTTTACATAGTCGTGAAGGTCTTTTTACGCTGAAACGGGTAGTGGAGGTCTAATATTTCGCTGGTCCTTTTTAAAGGAGGATTCGGGAGCTCCATGTTGGCGGTGCGCGCTCTAAATTGTACAGTACATGCTGGCACACGTCAGCGCGCACAGCCAGCGGCTGTCTTGCCTCGCCTACCCTCTCCACTCGTTCGGTTCTCCACTATTCCCCACCACATACGCCTGCCTACAGTGGCTGTGTATATGGGTCGGCGAATCATATTCTATACGGTCAAGTTCTCCACAACTGATGGCTATTCCACATACAGGCGATCGCATTGGAGTCTTTGCGTTGTAATGCCTACGTACTGTAGTTAATATTCAGAAAGCTACAGAGCTTTCTGATAACGAGCAAATAATTTAGTCTACACACAATTATATACAACGTTTGATGCAATTTTGGAGGACAAATGAGAACTTATTCTGAGGAAGAAGCCTTCCTCGTTGATTCAGAAGACGACGATGGCGTTCAGATGGAGACACCATCACCGAAAATTCGTACACATGGATATGAGTTTAACGAAAAGAACATGTCGTGTGATGGCCGAGAAAGACATGTATCAAACAATAAAGGAACGAGGACCTATGTACGCTGTACGAATAGATAAGAAGGCTCGGTGACAAATTTACGGAATCGTCAACCACGTTGAACACATTGGAGAAATTAGGAAATGTGCAATGGTTCGAGCTTACTATAAGATTTCCTGGATTATTGAAAAGAAAATACACACCTGTAGGCAACCGTATGTGGTGGGGAATAGTGGAGAATCGAACGAGTGGAGAGGGTAGGCAGGGCAAGACAGCCGCCGGCTGTGCGCGCTGACGTGTGCCGCCATGTACTGTACAATTTTGGGCACGCACCGCCAACTTGGAGCTCCCAAATTCCCCCTTAAAAACGACCAGCGAAAAATTAGACCTCCACTACCTGTTTCAGCGTAAAAAGACCTTCATATCTATGTAAAAATAAAATAAAAATTCGCCGTCCGACTTCGTACCGTTCCCTCGTTAGCCGTTAGAGTTGTCCCATTCAAGCAAAGCCGCTGTACCGGTGCTCACTCATAACTAGCCACTACCTCATTCATAATTGGTGACTTCAACTCTAGTGAAGCATTTCTACAGAAAATAAATTTATTGACATCCTATATTTAGGTATTAGGAAGTCATTTTTGAAAGCCTTTGTCTGGAACGTGGTGCTCTATAGAAGTGAAACTTGGACTTTTGGCGCAGCAATAAAGAGGAAAATAGAAGCATTTGATATGTGGTGTTACAGAAGAAGGTTAAAGATCAGATGGGTAGATAGAGTAACAAATGAAGAGGTATTGAGACGACTGGGAGAGGAGAGATGTTTCTGGCGTCTGCTAATGAAGAGAAGAGATAGGTTGGTAGGACGCTTAATAAGACACCCAGGAATAGCAAAGTTAATTATGGAAGGAAGGGTCGTGGACAAGAAAGTTAGAAACTGCCTCGGATGTAAGGTGTGGTAGTTATGTAGTAATGAAACGATTAGCTGAGGACAGGAGACATGGAGAGCTGCATCAAAAGAGTCAAAAGACTGATGACTCAAACACACACAGACAAATTTAGCGGATACCCAAGTACACTAAGCTGATGACCAAGATACATCGCAAATTGAATTATTATTGCGCCGTCAGAGAGCGAGCTTCATTGCTCAGCTATTAATTTGGTTCTTTGTAACCAGAACCTCATTAAAATTCACGATCTTCCAGACTCTGCGCATAAACACACAGTATACAGTATTACAGTATCTCTGTAGAATACTTCTACTTTGAGTAAACACAGACTTTTTACATAAACATGGGAGTATTATTGTTAAGACTCAACTCATTAATAACTGTGCTATATTTTAGCCTATTTTCATTTTATGAAAAAAAAAACAGGCTTATGAGATCACCTTTTGCCCGTGTGTCTGTGTGTGTGTGTGTGATTCGTGTGTATGCCCCCCCCCCCTAATAACTTCTAAACATAACTTCTAAACGGCTGGAGTGATTTCAATGAAACTCGGTAAGATCATAGCACCATTCTGGGCGACCCCTTCAAATTTTATTGTGTCTCTCCAATCCAACATGGCGGCTGTGCGAAATATATCATCAGCATTCAGTATCTCCGAAATTATTAAAGATATCACCCTGAAATTTTGTACGGTGATAAAGGGCACTACTACAAGTTTATCTATGTAACTTTTGAACACCTGTAAAGTACAAAACGAACATGGCGGCCAAGCGAAGTTGAAACATTTTAATAGACATTTCTCGTGATTTAACCATCTGAGCGCAGTGAAATGTGGTACAGTAAATGATTATACATATTGAAATGCACTGGCATCTAATTTAGTTCAATTGTTTACATAACCTCAAGATGGAGGCTGTGCAAAATTTTAAAATTAAGTTTTTATTTCTTGTGTCGTAATCATGCGATCGAAGTGAAAGTTTGAATAATGAAGCTACGCAATAATTTTACTTAATGGTACATAACTCTATGGCCTATACATATAACAATCCAAAATGGCGAGCATCCAAAATATTTTGACGGTTCTCAATATTTACGAATCTTTTACAGCAATCAAGCTGATATTTTTATGTTCATAGAGGCTACGAACATAAGTTCACCTATTGGACTTTCAGTAACCTGGTGAGCACAAATCCAACATGGTGGCGACGCGAATTAAAAATATTTAAATGGACGTTTCTCACGATTCAACCATCCGAGTGCAGTGATACTTTGCACGTTAAATGCTTATACAAATGTTAATCCACTGGCATCTAATTTATTTCAATTGTTTTCATAACCACAAGAAGGCATCTGAGCGAAATTTTAAAATCTCTTTTTTACTTCTTGTGTCCTAATCATGCGATTGAAGTTTGAATACCACACGTGCACAACGGTCTTCATGTAATAGTACATAAATAAATTCCAACGTGGCGACCATCTGAAATATTTAGACGGTTCTCAATATTTACGAATCTATCACAACAATCAAACTGAAATTTTGTATGTTGATAGAGGCAATTAACATGAGTATGATATATGAAAAAAAAAACGTGACAGTCAGTCTGAAAGACTAGACTTTGTATCATTTTAAATGCTACAAATGCTGAAAAATGCTAGAAAGGCTGGAGACTCTTGACATGTTAGAAAATTATCTGCATAATATTTATCTTGCTTATCTTGTTTCAAATTACTCGCGAACGGCAAGTGCATACCAGGGGCAAAGCAAGGTCTAGCGTGCGGGATGCCGTCACGCTCACCAGAGCGCGCGGGAACGTGCCCCTTCCATCCAGTCTAAAACACTTATAGTGGGCGATGTATTGAAGATAGAGATATGCTCTCGCGAACTTTTTTGTGGAACTTTTCATGCTGACCAATTCTTACGCTCATAGTACATTGATATTTTTAACGGTTTGCCCAGCGTAAGCTTAAGAAGCGCAGGGACTCCAAGTTTGTTTTCGACTTTTTCACTGAAATCGTTACTGCTTGGCTTCCTTTGATCATACATAAATTATTTTCTACAGAATCTTTCCTTGAGATATCCTTTACAGAATAGTGAAAACTGCATTAAAATCCATCCAGTGGTTCTCGAGATTACCCGTGACATCCAAGAGTCGGGGATTTTTGTCTTATACTAACGAAGTAGAGATTGTCGGGGAACACATGCACCAAGCGGTACTATGACGTCACACACCTCAGTGCATCTGGGTACATTTCGTCCCATCACCGTAACGTAACGCCAGACCCCAGCGTATCGAAAAAGTCGACAAGATCATTTAATATGATAATAGGCTGTATAGTTCTTCACGGAACTACTTGTTCTTATTTATTTTACGTCTTTGGCAGTGGTGAAGTTAGGGTTCTTGGCCATCTGTTACATCATTGAGTTGTTGTTGCCTATTTTAGGGGCTGCGACATCGTGTTCATATTTGGTTGTGTTATTGTGATGGCTGTAATAGTGAGTGTGCAGCCCAAAGTCTATAGTTGGATATTTTTGATTGAACGCCCGAGGGCTCTCAACAAGTTCAATTCAAGTATTTCCAACTTTGGCTACCAGATGCTACAGTCATTAACACCTAGTGGCGAACTTTAGAACTTGATAGAGCGTTTCTAATTAGCCAAATATAACCTAAAAATTTATCTAAACTCTGCCAATTGTAGTGGTAGGTTCTTTTTCATGCCATAAATCTATGACATGGACCCGCCGGCTTTACTTCCCCTCCGAAGGAAGGCATACTGAAGGATTCTAACGCTCTTAAAAATCCGATGACTTCGGCCGGGTTTGAACCCACGATCTTGGGCATAGCAGTTCAGCATGCTACCGACTACGCCACCGAAGTATTTGTAATTGGGACTAAAATAATGTAGAAGGCGGCTGTGGCCTTAATTTACGTACCATCCCGCCATTTGCCTTGAGTAGAAGTGGGAAACCACGCAAAACCAACTGAGGTGGGAATCAAACCAGCCTTTTTTCAGTTCTGCATCACGAGGATGATAAAACCAGTTCCAGAGTTTAGATCAGAACTTGTTAGAGCTCGGAATCGAACCCAGACCTCTGCGGTGACAGCCAAGAATGCTAGCCACAAGATGGACGTGTTACAAAGTTACTAGCTCGCCATACGTTAACAATAGAATGTCATGCGTCGTTACAAAGCAGTAATTGATATAGTCGCGACGGTCAACGGAGCCCCAAGCGGTTTCAAACGAATCGGCATGTGATTTATCCTCATCCTTATACAAATATTTTCGCCCACAAGGGCGCTATTTTATGAGAGTTATGAGCTTTAAGTGGAAGTTCGCTCTCATGTGTCTTTCTTTCTAATTCCCAATAGTTATAGGGGATACCCCGCAATATTAAGGGGCTGATGGTAAACATGATAAATTAAGGGAAAGGATTTCAAAAATTAACTTAGAAATTAAATTACTACATATTTGTGACATAAATTCAGTTCTTAAGATCATTTAACACAAAAGGTGGTACTTGAGCTAATTCCGCGATACAATACTGTGCAACAAGTAGACCCTTGGTGGTCACCAGGACATCCCTGTCCTACAATATAAAACAATACCGCGCGTCATGAGCTGTTAAACATAAAAATGTGACATGTTTGAAATTAGCTGAGGCGTCCACTACTCATTTACTGCCAATGTAATTGATATAAATTAACTTTGAAATGTCCTGGTAATATCATGGGTTATTTTATTAGAGGGGCTGTACTTCTCGTGTTAGAAATTTGGCCACGACATCATCTTTACTCTGTAACCAAAATTCACCGAAAATCATGCTGATTTTTTTATATTGATGTTAATTCATTTATATGGGTGAGAACCTTGTGTGTGTGTTTTTGCAGTGACTATAATAATGTGTGAAATACTAGTTATTAGTATCTAAGGTAAGGGTGGATGCCCTGGGACTTGACATAATGAACCATTTTAGCATTTGTCAGGAATGTGTGCCCAGAGTGATATTTTTTGACAAAAAAAAGTCCTCTCGGCACGCCGGAAGGCGGAGGTAGATTTCACCGGACAAACTTGGGGATAGGCGAAAATAGGCAGAATATGCAGGTTTTCGTAGAAGGTTCAGACCTCATTTATTGCGAGAAGGTATTTTATAATTGGAGCTTAATTCACTTTGTTTTTCGTCATTTTATGCTTATTTAAAACATTTTATTGTCTTATGGGAACGGTATCCTTCTTGTCATTTGGGGTCCAGTTTTATACTTGTGGTCACACTGTCCTTATGCAAGGTTTCGACACTGATGTGTAACTATGTAACGGTCTGTTACTTCTTCACGCAAAATTATATCTCCCGCAGAGATTTTGGTTGGTTCCTCAGTTTAGGGTCTGCGACAACGCGGTCATGTAACCCCGTGTACTTTGGGATGGCTGTATTAGTCTGTAATTCAGGTAAGGACTGCAGACGGTCAATTTCAATCGTTAGTTCCTAATGTTGCTACCAGGTACTACCGTCAACGACACCTAGCTGTGAACTTGGCTACTAGATGCCACCCCAACCAGAAACTCGCAACGAACGTTGGAACTTCTCCTCCAAAGGAAGTCATACTGAGGGATTTTAGCGCTCTTAGAAAATCCGACGACTTCGACCGGCTTTGAACCCGCGACCTTGGGCATAGAAGTTCAGCATGCTTCCAGTTACGCCACCGAAGCCGCTTCACACTTATTCAGATGGAAATCTGAATATCATCTGGTGCAAGTGCGTTGTCATGGCAACGTCTGATGGCTCATCCCCCATCAATTTAGTAGTGTTGCAATGGCAACCTCTGATAGCTCTTGGCATTTTCTTATAATTCCGAAATCATTTTTCTCATCCCTTGGCGTAATGGTGGGACATATCAAAAATTCCTTTCAGACAAAAGTTTTAGGTAATTATTAGGGGAATATTGTCCATTTTGTACGGTTTTGATATTGTGCCTATTAAGAGAGATATGATCAATGTTTCCCGAAAAACCCACTTTTTCCCACCCCTTTGGTCAATGGTTGGTGCTATAAAAAAACTCTTCAAACATAAATTTTTGGGCTTTATCCGACACATAGTATGAACGTTGAACGGATTCGATATTTCACATATTAAGAGAGTTATAGCAATATTTCACTTTTTCGAAAAAAAAGCCCCCCATTTTCACCCCCTTCGACCGATTTAGCCCAGTAACGAAATCGACTGAGTTTTTATAGGTATACATATTCGGTAAGAAATTCAAAGTGATTGGTGCAAAATTACGGCAGTTATCGTGTCCACAAGAAACTGATATACATATATATATATATACATACATAAATTATATATAAACTTTTGAACTAACGGTGGTTTTGGGGTCTGGGGGATGTGAAACGCGAAGATATGACGAAATTTTCCGGAAGTCGAAACATGGTACCCATTGCGATAGTTAGCTTTCTAATGAAATCTACCTCTGGTTGGTTCCTCAGTTTAGGGGCTGCGACAACGCGGTCATCTAACCCCGTGTACTTTGGGTGAGTGTAGAATCTGTCTGATAAACGGTGTGAATTGTAATGGCTGTATTAGTCTTAATTCAGGTAAGGACTGCAGGCGGTCAATTGCAAGCAGTAGTTCCTAATGTTGCTACCTGGTACTACCGTCAACGACACCAAGGTGTGAACTTGGCTACTAGATGCCACCCCAACCTGCAACTCGCAACGAACGTTGGAACTTTCCCTCCAAAGGAAAGCATACTGAGGGATTTTAGCGCTCTTAGAAAATCCGACGACTTCGGCCGGCTTTGAACCCGCGACCTTGGGCATAGAAGTTCAGCATGCTACCAGTTACGTCACCGAAGCCGCTTCACACTTAGATGGAAATACTGAATCTGATCTCGTGCAAGTGCGTTGTCATGGCACCGTCTGATGGCTCATCCCTCATCAATTTAGTAGTGTTGCCATGGCAACCTCTGATAGCTCTTGGAATTTTCTTATAATTCCGAAGTTATTTTTCTCATCCCTTGGCGTAATGGTGGGTCATATCAAAAATTCTTTCAGACAAAAATTTTAGGTAATTATTAGGGGAATATTGTCCATTTTGTACGGTTTTGATATTGTGTCTATTAAGAGAGATATGATTAATGTTTCCCGAAAAACCCACTTTTTCCCACCCCTTTGGTCAATGGTTGGTGCTATAAAAAAACTCTTCAAACATAAATTTTTGGGCTTTATCCGACACATAGTATGGACGTTGAACGGATTCGATATTTCACATAATAAGAGAATTATAGCAATATTTCACTTTTTCGAGAAAAAAAAGCCCCCCATTTTCACCCCCTTCGACCGATTTAGCCCAGTAACGAACTCGACCGAGATTTTATAGGTATACATATTCGGTAAAAAATTCAAAGTGATTGGTGCAAAATTACGGCAGTTATCGTGTCCACAAAAAACTGATATACATACATAAATTATATATAAACTTTTGAACTGACGGTGGTTTTGGGGTCTGGGGGATGTGAAACGCGAAGATATGTCGAAATTTTCCGGAAGTCGAAACATGGTACCCATTGCGATAGTTAGCTTTCTAATGAAATCTACCTCTGGTTGGTTCCTCAGTTTAGGGGCTGCGACAACGCGGTCATCTAACCCCGTGTACTTTGGGTGAGTGTAGAATCTGTCTGATAAACGGTGTGAATTGTAATGGCTGTATTAGTCTTAATTCAGGTAAGGACTGCAGGCGGTCAATTGCAAGCAGTAGTTCCTAATGTTGCTACCTGGTACTACCGTCAACGACACCAAGGTGTGAACTTGGCTACTAGATGCCACCCTAACCTGCAACTCGCAACGAACGTTGGAACTTTCCCTCCAAAGGAAAGCATACTGAGGGATTTTAGCGCTCTTAGAAAATCCGACGACTTCGGCCGGCTTTGAACCCGCGACCTTGGGCATAGAAGTTCAGCATGCTACCAGTTACGTCACCGAAGCCGCTTCACACTTAGATGGAAATACTGAATCTGATCTCGTGCAAGTGCGTTGTCATGGCACCGTCTGATGGCTCATCCCTCATCAATTTAGTAGTGTTGCCATGGCAACCTCTGATAGCTCTTGGAATTTTCTTATAATTCCGAAGTTATTTTTCTCATCCCTTGGCGTAATGGTGGGTCATATCAAAAATTCTTTCAGACAAAAATTTTAGGTAATTATTAGGGGAATATTGTCCATTTTGTACGGTTTTGATATTGTGTCTATTAAGAGAGATATGATTAATGTTTCCCGAAAAACCCACTTTTTCCCACCCCTTTGGTCAATGGTTGGTGCTATAAAAAAACTCTTCAAACATAAATTTTTGGGCTTTATCCGACACATAGTATGGACGTTGAACGGATTCGATATTTCACATAATAAGAGAATTATAGCAATATTTCACTTTTTCGAGAAAAAAAAGCCCCCCATTTTCACCCCCTTCGACCGATTTAGCCCAGTAACGAACTCGACCGAGATTTTATAGGTATACATATTCGGTAAAAAATTCAAAGTGATTGGTGCAAAATTACGGCAGTTATCGTGTCCACAAAAAACTGATATACATACATAAATTATATATAAACTTTTGAACTGACGGTGGTTTTGGGGTCTGGGGGATGTGAAACGCGAAGATATGTCGAAATTTTCCGGAAGTCGAAACATGGGACCCATTGCAATAGTTAGCTTTCTAATGAAATCTACCTAAAAGTGCTAAAAATGGAAGGATTTCAAGGGAGGAAGGAAAAGAAAACCGGCTCGAAATGGTCCAAGGAAAGGAAGTGGAAACATAGTGAGATGATGAAGGAATACTGGAGGAAGAAGAAGGAACAGCAAAGGACAAAGCATTGAAATTGGCTCGTAGTCCCTAGACGACCGAAACGAAAATAATAATAATAATAATAATAATGTGGTTGTCAAGAGTCAGAAACAATACAGCATATTACATCTACATGTAGACGTTTCCTGGTGACAGAGCACGAACAAAGACAGTTGCTAAAAGTTTGCATCTGGAGTTGGTTGATAAGTTTCAGCTTCTAAGAGGAAACCAAGTTCCGTACTGTATTATCAATACCAGCCAGAGAGTGTTCTTGAAAACAGTTGTTGATTCTTTAGGGGCTTTGTGACATCGTGGTCACGAGGGTGAGTGTAGAAGTTTTCTGATAACCTGTGTCACTGTGATGTCTAGCTTGCCACGGTGGGTGAGTGGATAGCGTGTCGGTCTACTAGCACCAAGATTGCAGGTTCGCTCCTGGCCGTGGTAAGTGATTTTTTTTTGAAAGGCGGCAAAAATACGATACGCATGTCATACGATGTCGGCATGTCAAAGAATCCATTTGAATTCAGTAGGCCGAGTTCATAATGGAAAAATTAATCTTGGGAGTTTCCGCCAACACAAAGTTCCTCATTTCTCTACTAGAAAGCGCTATAGTGTTCAAGGAGCTTATATATCTAACCTGCTTGACTTTCATAGTGATTCAAGGAACAACGAAATTCGACATTCAAGCTACCCTCTGGGTGTCAAATTACAAAGCTTGCACCCGGCATCCGAGGCCATACGATATTATTATTATTATTATTATCATTATTATTATCATTACTGTGATGTCTGTATTGGTGTGTGTACTTGTAATCGAGGTAGGATTTGGGTATGAACGGCCATAGCCTTAAGTTAGGTACCATCCCGGCATTTGCCTGGAGTAGAAGTGGAAAACCTCGGAAATCCACTTCCAGGATGACTGAGGTGGGAATCGAACGTGCCTCTTCTCACAAGGGAAGTATCAGGTAAGACAGGTCAAAACCTATCTTGAAACTTTGTGGATGCACTAGTTGTACTATAAGAGGACAACGTGCGGAAAATCAGCTGCCAGATTGAACTGCAAGACTCCGAAATCATGTGGCGAATCTTTCATATAAATCAATGGGAGGCAGCGAGTACCATACATGTTGGAAGGGCCAGCCCTGACCAGGCATTCAAGGCCGGTGGGAAGCAGCCGCACGCTCCAGTCATTACAGGGTCTTTCATATAAAGTAAGAAGGCGAGCGGCCGATTTGTTATCCGTTGCTGCAGTGGCCTTGGCGGAGCGTGTGGCGCGCCACGGCTCCCTGCTGTAGTATTGAAAGCGCGCGCTTAGTACATACTTAACCTGCAATAAGCATGTAGGTGTTCAGTCGCCAGTCTGAATCTCAAATGCTAACAGGGTGAGACAGTTATCATTGCAACATCGTATTTTTGTATGTAAAACTTATTTAAATACGAGTCGGCTCGGCGGGTACGTGATGCATTTGTTCGACAATTTACCGATGAAGTGCCACCTTTACTAGCACAGATTCACGTAATTGAAAATAAGTTTGACACTACTGGCTCAGTGCTCAATAAAATACATAAAATAAAAGATCAGAAATATTACAGTGGCAGAACTCACTCGCGTCAGCCAGAATGTGGTTACCAGATACAATGCCTGTATAACCCAGGAAGGACGACACTTCTAGCATCTTTTATAAGGTAATATTTCATACAGGATAGTACACACTCTTAAAGCAGGGGGCCGTGGCGCGTCACAAGCTTGGCCAAGGCCACCGCAGCAGCGAATAACAAAAACGCCGCTTGGCGTTCTTACTTTATATGAAAGACCCTGTATATACGTCCCACCTCGCTACTACTCCGAGTGCCACAGGGATGTCCATCTCCTCCAGCCGTCATGCCTGCGTACCAGGACGTTAGGTACAATTTCGGAGCCTTGCAGTTCAATCTGGCAGCTGAATTTCCACACGTTGTCCTCTTGTAGTACAACCATGACGAATAGAAGGACCTAGTGTGAGGACTCCGCCATTATAGCACGGTAGTTTGTGGTCCCGCCGCTACAAGCACTGCAAGCGATAATGTCCAACAACGTGTCCTGTTGTTGGGTCGAGCCGGGTCTTAGAAAAGTGCGCGAGAAGTTACTGTGTGAGATATTTGTGTGAATTAAATTGAATTTTCTTTGCATTAGGTCTTAAATTCAGTTCATTGTGTCTTGTGTACATCAGCGTTTTGTGTTGTGAACTTCAAACATATTTCTTATGCGGCTTTGTTAATTTAATAGTTCAACATGCCGTACTGGTTTTTGCCTGGCTGTAAGTCAGGATATGGTAGAGTAGTTGACGATTTACGATCTTTTTCACCACAGAAGAATACAAATCAATTTGAACAAGAAGTTCCGTGAAGAACTATACAGCCTACTTTTCATGCCAATGATTATTCTACAGAATATGAACCTATCTAGAATAATGACGAAATTAAGTTGGTAATCTCGAAATATCTAATTAGTTCAAAATATACCTGGTATAATGCAGCCTAATAGAGCACTACAGTTGGCAGCCCTGGTGACTGAATATATTTTTAGTTCCATCTCTTAAGGTACAGAATACAAAATTTGGTTGAAGTCCAATGGACGTTACATGCAGTTAGACACTGGATCTATCAACACGCGTAAAAGCATGTTGCCAACACTGTCATGCGTGTGCTGGTCAGAAATAATCTGAAATATTATGATATCTTGTTGAGCCAATTTTGGATGAAATCCATTTGTTAGTATAGAAGTTACATGTATTTTAAAATTGGACATATCAGCAGGCATAGAATCATGTTGGCAGCACTGACTTATATTAATTACTCCAAATTAATCTAGAATGTCAGGTGCTATACGTGTGCAAAGTATAGAGCTGTTGGCTTGCATACTTTCTGATATATTGATATTAGGGTAAAACAATATAGACGGCATTTATTAACAGTTGGCAGTCCTGATTGCTCTTAACAATACTTATAGTCATATCTGTTATGGTACACATAGCACATACGAAATTTGGTTGAAATCCAACTGATAGTATAGAAGTTACATGTATTTAAAAATTGGTACTATCAGCAGGCTTATAATCATGTTGGTAGAACTGACGTATATACGTTACTCCAAATTAATCTAAAATGTCAGAATATACGTGTGCATAGTTTAAAGCTGTTGGCTTGCATACTTTCTGATATATTGGTATTTGGAAGAAAAAATAGAGAGAGCAATTATTAACAGTTGGCAGCCCTGGTGGTTCTTAGGAATACGCTCAGTCATATCTGTTTATGTATAGATATTACATACAAAATTTGGTTAAAATCCAATTGATAGTGTAGAAGTTATATTCATTTAAACATTGGACCTATCAGAAGGCTTAAAATTATTTTGGCAACACTGTCATGGTTGGCCTCCTGGAAATTAAACTGAAATAGTCTTATCTACATGTGTGCCAATTTTGGAATAGCTCCCATGCATACCTTCCATGATATCCAACATGGAGCTCAAATTTCTAGTGCGTTTTTTCAGCAGTTGGTAGCACTGACATTATTTTCAAATATGGACGTGAGATATTCCGGTGCACATCTTTACTCATACTAAATTTGGTTTTGATTGCTGCAGCCGCTTAGGAGTTGACAGGGGGACACACACACACAGCCAGACAGACAGAAGGACAGACAGACACACATTTTCCCGGATCGATCTCATAAGTCTACTTTTTCCTCATTTTTGCAAAATGTGAAAAGTAGGCTAAAAAAATGGGCCAGAGCTATTCCACGAAAGGATACGGAGTTAACGCGAAGTATTAGAATTCGTCAAATTCATTTCTCTGATGATTTGATAGTAAAATCAGGTAATTTTATAGTGAATGGTGAAGAAGTGGAAATCTCTCGTGTGTGGTGGAAGTTACGACCTGGAGCAGTGCCTCATTTTCCCCCTAATTTACCGAAGTAGTGAGAATAAGTCCCGTAAATCTCCCAACAGGAAAAAGAATCTCGACACCACCAGTAAAAGAAGAAAGAAGATTGAAGATGGGAGTGGAGCAACGAATGAGGCATTAAAAGGTCAATCCAGTGTTGATAAGAATTTGGGTCATTCTAGTGTACTTACTGATGCTGAAAAGACTATAATATTGTTCAAAAGGCGCCTTAAGAATGCTAACCGTAATTTAATTCGCGTTAGATCCTGCCTTAACTCAGCAAAATCGAGAATTAACTTGCTGGAGAAGCAGGTTCGAAATTCACAGGCATTTAATTACAAAGATAACGATTACAGTGGCGGATCCAGGCCTTGCGAGGCCCTGGGCGATATGATAAGGTGGGGCCCACAACAATAGAAAAAAATCGAATCAAATGGAAAATAGTTTGGTAATAATAATAATAATAATAATAATAATAATAATAATAATAAAATAAAGAATAGTTACAATATTTTGAATATACTACAGTACATTATTTTAATAATATGAAAGAAACCTTTATGTCCCTTTGAATAAGATTATGTAAACAATAAAATATTAAAATATTACTTTGCGACTTTTTTTTTCCGGCTGAAGACTTCTATTATTTCACTGAAATCTTAACTTGCTAAACGGTCACGAGAGGTCATAGCTACACTGAATAAAGGACTATGAATTATAAATTAGTTTGAAAAGTATACTTAATTAATTAAATGTAGAAAAATCCATGGCGCGGGCCCCCCCTAGGACCGCGGAGCCCTGGGCGGTCGCCCTCCTCGCCCTCTCCTGGATCCGCCCCTGATAACGAACACCTTAGCAAGAAGGAAAAGATGATAATAGACACTATGCTCAAGAAATGCCAGGAAAAATCTCGCAATGGAATGAGGTACAGCAATGAATTCATTTTAGAGTGTTTATTGTTGAGAATAAAATCACCGAAAGGATTCCGTCATTGTCGGCGACAATCTCTTGCCTCTGCCTTCAGAAAGTCACTTGAGAAAACTTTGTCAAGGACTAAAGTGCCCTTATGGAGTTAATGCGCATAGTATAAATGCTATTTCAGACTATTTTAAGGAAGAAAAGAATGATAATTCACGTTACGGTGTTGTAATTTTCGAAGAAGAGAAGCTAAGAGAAGAAATCGAGTTAAATAGCTTTTCTGATAAAGTAGATGGATTAGTTGATTTAGGTGAACACACACCTGACCTCCAGAATAACGTACTTGCAAATCACGCTCTAGTGTTCATGTTCGTACCTTTCATATATTGGGTGCAGCCAGTTGCTGATTATGCAAGCGGAAATGCTACTCCAGGGGACATTCTAGCAAAAATTCTAAGTCTAGGTGATTTTGCAGTTAGAAGAGGCTGGGGCGAGGGTGGCTGGCTTTACTTGTGATGGTAGTCAATCAAATAAAAAGGCCAGGAATTCGTTAGGAGTCAGTGGCAAGACAAGCTCTCTACAACCTCACATCCTTAATCCTGCAGATGTTACGAGAAAGATCTGGGCTTTCTCCGACTGTATATTCCAGGAATCTGTGTGTTCCGTAACATGTAATGAAGACCGTAGTTCTTATTTCCGTGAATTATATTTTCCAATGTGCCCTGCCATGCTATTTTAATTGTAACCGCTAATTACTTTTTAAAAGAGTATTAGTTACAAAGTAATTAGTTTCCCTTAGCACCATCCCTAAGACCAGCTGACCCCGGCTGTGTGGAACTTGTCCACTCTAGCGCTGCCTGGCGGGGCGCGCTTGAACTTCAGGAGTCTTCTCACTTTCTCCTTCTATTCGTCATGGTACAACGATTGCGTCCACAAAGTTTCAAGACAGGTTTCGACCTGTCTTACCTGATACTTCCCTTGTCAGTTTTGCCTCACGAGGCTGAGTGTACCCCTTTCCAGCCCTCAAACCAGAATAAAATGTGGCTGGCTGCGTGGCTCAGCGGTAACGTTCTCGCTTGCTAGGCTCAAGGTTGCAGGTTCGTATCCTGGCGCAGTCAGCTGGCATTTGAGTGTGCGCAAATGCGAGGGAGCCGTGTCAGTAGATTTACTGGCACGTTAAAGATCCCCTTCGGGGCAAAATTCTGGCACCCCGGAGTCTCTAAAAGCCAGAGTAGTTAAAAGAGATGTAAAACCAATAACATTATTATTATTATTATTATTATTATTATTATTATTATTATTATTATTATTATTATTATTATTATTATTAGAATAAAATGTCCTGGCAAAGACGGGCCTCCGCGGTGACAGCCAAGAATGCCAGTACGCAACGAGGCGTACCTTATATGTATATGAACATAATAGCCTGGGTGAGTTAGCCGTGGTTGTTACAGCGTGGCTGCAGGCAGTCGCTCACATCCAAGAGGCGAGGAAGATCGAATCCCCCCGACGGCAACCTTGAAGATGGTTTTCTGAGGTTTTCCATCTTCCTTCCAGGCAAATGCCGGGGTTAGTCCCTAACTAAAGGTCACAGCCGCTACCTTCCAATTCCTCGTCCTTACAACAACACTTTCCTCACCAGACAACACTCCACATGCGACGGTACTTGTAGCTCATCCCATGGGTGTCCGCATCGAAGCAGCTACTAACTCTGGCGAGCCGAACATGTCCTCGGACACTCCCGGCAATAAAAGTCATACAGAAAAAAAAATGTTATTGGCTTTAAGTCCCTTTTAACAACCGTTGGATTTTAGAGACGCCGGGGTGCCAGAATTATACCCCGAAGGGGATCTTTAATGTACCAGTAAATAGACTGACATGGCACCCTCGCATTTCCGCACCCTCAAATGCCAACTGACTGCGCCAGCAACCTTGGGCACGCGTCACGCCGTCAGTGTTGTCTATCTGTACGCTGTTTGCAGTCAACGTACCGGGCAAGGTTATTACGCATCTCCCACTCACTGAAAATATTTCTCGGGCACACGCCGAGCTCTTTCCACACATTTTGCACACCCGGCATTGTGACGCTCAGGTGAGTTCCCGCCAAATAATGCACGTAGGAGACATCAGCGAGTGAACAAAGACGGCTATCAACCACACCCGTGTTAACGGAAGGCAATTTTCCATCTCTGCATGGTGACATTCACACACAAAGAAACCTTCATGGATATTTGAATTGAAATATAAATGTAAAGGGAATGACATTCCCCTACACCATTCCAATAGTATCATGGCAATGGCCAGAAATGTTCCAAGGCTGAAGTTATGTGGTCCACAGCACTCTGCAAATTCACCTGCGTTACCTAAAGGGATATACCCAGTGGTGTACCGGAGATATTTCTTTACTTGAATCTTTATATTGTCCCATCTATCACCTGTTTAACACTACCGCTATTGAGGCTTCTTACTCCTGTATATATTTTAAATGTGATCACGTTGCTCACTTGGTATATCCTGCATTCTACTCGCGGCGAGACTCCTCCCTCAGCGTTGGAGCTAGCCATGGATCAGTTTTGCTGTTAAAGTGTGCGATCGCTAACCTTCTTCACGTCGCTTTGGGTTGCATTAATTGTGTGTCCGTTTCGTTAAAGATAATTCAGTACATCATGAGGAGTTTCTGCAATTTATTCCAATTAATGATACAGATAAAGTCATCAAGTTAGGTAGATTTTGAGAGTCAATATTAATGGCACTAGGAACACGGAGAGCAAAACGTTATTTTTCTCTCGCATTACCTAATTTTATTAATGCCCCCCCCCCCCCCCCCCCCCCCCGAAGGAAATCCTGCGTACGCCACTGGATATACCACATGACGTGTTTAAAATATTTCCTGCTACTAGAACACTGGGTTTATCTCTTTTGGAAGTGGCTTGCTTTGATACTGGAAGATAGCAGCAGATTCTTGAGCAGTAAATATTCCTGCATGTGTTCTAGTAGGCAGCGAGAAAATTGCAAACATTATCCTTGTGAATTTCTTCCCTCAATATTCCTTTATATCTCCCCCTCCCCCCCCCCCCTCCAAAAGAAAACTGTAAAATTATACCCAAAGGATTGTATTGTTGGGATAGTCCCAAGGAACCAACCTCATCCTTGTCCCTAATAAAGTTACACACGCTACTACAGTCATCACAGGAATACAGGTTCAGACAAGTTCAACAGACACCGAACTTCACGGGGCTGATGAAGATGTCCCAAGCTCTTCAAATGAATTAACAACAATCTAAGGAGGACACCAGCTTTATTCAAAGGAAGTTGAGGGCCATGCGACCTCATGCTCCACCTCTCAAAACAAGAATTACCACCACTTTCTACGAAGGAGTTAGAAAAACAGCTGTGAGCTTGCCCACTCTGTGAGGTGGTCTTGTGTGTATATTTCTTGCACTTTCCTCGTTAACGAGCGGCTCGCCTTTGGAATCTAGCTGAGTGGATATGTTAATATTCCATGGCTGCCTGGAGCCAGGCTTTCCCAGCGCGAGGCACAGCATTATCAACTTTCCACCGTAGCCACTGAGAGCAAGCAGCGAGACTGGACAGAATTATGTCCAGATTTGCAAAACTGGACATTTGACACCTGCGTGTCACGCGAGCTAGTCACCAGCTTGGACTTTGGAGCCCACGTGGAATGATAGAGGAAGCATTCTATTGGTCAACAACCGTCAGCTATTGGTCAGTAGCGAACAAAGGCTATTGTCGGCGCGAGCTGCTGACTTACGTTTGAGTCGCCGCTCGTTCATGAGGAAAGTGAGGGAACTATATGTCACCCTCGAGTTGTGTTGAGTGGTTTGGCGCTCAATTCTAAAAGCCGGCGACCGTACGTACAATAAGTATTGAGACCGGACAGTTTGTGAGACAAAATGTCGTCTGAAACACTATGTAGGCCTACTAACGAAATTTTGGTGCTTTTCAGTCGGTCAACACGATTGTACCTAAATGAGATGGGTTATTCCCTAATCCTGGAAAAAAAAATTACTTGAGATTAATAAATACACTTGGATGACCAGTTTCGATCGTCAAGCGATCATCATCAGATCCATTACACTTAGGTTAAGTGAGTCGTCGAGTTGCAAAACTCGTTTAATCCACTTATGAATAAGAATCATTTTCATGAGAAACGTTTCTCTGGACTTTACCTCACGTATCTTTTGTGTTTGTTGTTTTCTACTTTGGGGCGCGGTGGCTCAGCGGTCTAGCTGCATGCCTCTCACCAAGGCGGTCCGGGTTCGATTCCCGGTCAATGCATGTGAGATTTTCGAAGTGAAATGCCATGCCCTGTGGTTCGGATTCCACGTAAAAAGGAGGCCCCGTGGCTCATGATCTCGAGATTAACGGTCACGTTAAACTACAAGCTTCCTTCCTTCCTTTGTTTTCTACTTTTTGCTTTATGCTTTTAGTTTTTGGTTTTGTGTTTGCTTTGTGCTTTTGCTTTTGAATTTTACTTTTAGCTTTTCTTTGTTGGTTCTGGTTTTGTGTTTGTTTTCTCTATTGCTTTTTTTGAATTTTGCTTTTTACTTTGTGTTCCTTTTTGTTTTCTACTTTTGCTTTTGTTTTTGAATTCTGCTTTTTGCTTCGTGTTTTTTTGTTTGTTTTGTGTTTGTTTTCTGGAAAATCAAAATAAAGAAACAAAATAAATAAACCAAATCAAAATGTAAGCAATTTTTTTTCGTATGGCCTCGGGTGCCGGTTGCAAACTTTGTAATTTGACACCCAGAGGGTAGCTTGCATGTCGAATTTCGTTGTTCCTTGAATTACTATGAAAGTCAAGGAGGTTATATATCTAAGCTCCTTGAACACTATAGCGCTTTCTAGTAGAGAAATGAGGAACTTTGTGTTGGCGGAAACACCCGAGATTAATTTTGCCATTATGAACACGGCCTACTGAATTCAAATGGGTTATTTGACATGCCAACATCGTATGACATGCGTGTCGTATTTTTGCAGCCTTTCAAAAATCACTAACCATGGCCAGGAGCGAGCCTGCAATCTTGGGGTTAGTAGACCGACACGTTGACCACTCACCCACTGTGGCAAGCTAAAATAAAATAAAACAAAATAAACAAAACAGAATAAAACAAACAAAAAACAATACAAAAAATTAAACAAAACATTTTAAAAACAAAATAAAAAATTAAATTAAACAAAGAAAATTAAATAAAGTAAAATGAAATAAAATAAAATAATTACATAAATAATTTTAACGGGGTCTACTCAGCCTCGGGTGGCCCAAATGAGTAGAGGGGGTTCGATTCCCCCTCAGCCATCCTCGAAGTGGTTTTCCGTGGTTTCTCACTTCGTCTTCGGGCAAATGCCGGGATGATACCTTCTTCAAGGCCATGGCCGCCTCCTTCCCTCTTCCTTGCCTATCCATCCTAACCATCCCTTACCTTCCCTCATGAGGCCCCTGTTCGCTTTGCAGGTGAGGCCGCCTGGGCGAGGTGCCAATCCCACCTCACCAGTTGTATCCCTTCCGATTCGATGTTCCCCGCTCTAGGACACTGCCCGTAGAGGCGGTAGTGGTGAGTTCCCACGCTGAGTTCCTGGGTTCCACCAACCTGGAGGATAAACGACTAAAAAAAAACGACATGATCCTTATTCACAAGTGGATTAAACGAGTTTTGCAACTGGACGACTCATATATTGTATGTCTGAAAGTACGGGTGAAAATATTTACAATATGTACACTTATTTAGTTGCAGTAATAGTTGAGGTAATTCTACTCGTCAATATTTGTGATGTTTTGTTAAGATACTGGAAGTGGTGATTGACCTCCAAACTTACTTATTTAGAGTGAATAAGTGATTGTAGTTAAATGGTCAATTCGGGTTGTATTGTACAGGCTACTTATCTGATTGAGTCTTGCGTGTCCTGGTGAGAGCAGTTGTCTTCGTCACTATCTTCTCTCACATGACTCAAAGTTCTTTTTTTTTCTTTTCTTTAATATTCACAGAGAGTTTACATTTCAACAAGTGATGCACATCTAGTGGAATCTGTGTCCGGCTCCGTGGCTAAATGGTTAGCGCGCTAGGCTTTGGCCCGGAGTGCCCCGGGTTCGATTCCCGGCCAAGCCATCAGGGATTTTAATCTCCTTAGGTTAATTCTCGTGGCTCGGGAACTGGGTATATGTGACGTCATCATCATCACTTCATCCTCATTACGACGCGCAGGTCGCCCACGGGCGTCAACGAGAAAGACCTGCACTCGGCCTCTCCGGAGGCCACACGATCATCATCATCAGTGAACTCTGTGGAGAAGATTTTAATTTCTTAAAAATAGGCTAGCTGTTTCACTGTATAAGTTTCATTTTAACACCAGTCAGAGGTAAGATACAGACCATTCGCACATATATAACTTACATGCATGTAGTGTTAAGCATGCAAGGTGTGTGAGCTTAGCAATATCTTAGGTTGGACCCCGATATGGCGCCAAAATGGAATAAAGAGGCTCGCTCCTGCACAGCTGAAACACTTAAAGAAGCATTGCGGTAGGTGAAGGAAGAAGGATGGTCAGTATACAAGGCCATTGGACGTTTTAGTAACCCGTGGAGTACACTAGAGGAATATTGCATAAAATATTCAGCCGATCAAGGAAGTACAACCCTTGCAAAAATTGGAAAGCCATTCGTAATGCCACCTGAACTTGAAATGAAGATAGTGTGTCAAGATAGACACAATAAATCTGTCTAGGCCTAATTCCATACCCCAGAAAAATTACGATGATGATTGTGGTGAGTGCGGTGGCTCCCCTTGCGGATGACGCCAAGAGGAAGAATGGAGCTGAATGGTTGGCGTGCCTACAATGTCTACAGTATGTTAGCCTATGTGTTCTAGGTGCGAGAAATCAGATACTGACTAAGAAAAGTCAATTAGAGTTAAAATACAGTATGTTTAATGGAATATTTGAATGGATTTTAATATACATTTTGTGAAGTGAAATGTTTCAATAAGGGCAATATGGGGTAATAGAAACGTATACATTCGATTTGAACACTTTCATTACATTAAACATTAGTTTTCACGCTTAAAAGTACCGGTACACTGAATGGTGAACACCATACTATCACGGAGTAACTTGAAAATCACGGCGTTACCTACTTCTATACCGAATGTTGTTAGTTATTACCTTGAACTAACTTATGGATATTTGTAAGATATACGCCAGAAATGTTCCGTAGGGTGTCCCACTTTAACATGAAACAAATCGAAATAACTGAAATATAAAATTTCTGAAATAGTAACAAAAATAGCTTAGTATCACGGAGTTACTTAACTTTACCCTACATATAATAAGAAAATATTAAATATAAGTAGCCTATAGTTGACGTTTTTTTTTTCCTTTCTTTGTCAAAATGTCCAGATAGGATTTGCCTACCCTGGGTTCCGGAGCCTGGTAATAACCGGTGTATTTATGCCAACACCTTGAATACTCAGCGCGTTGGATCTTCCAAATTCTAACTATATAGTAATGTATTTTGTGACTTGTGTTTCTAAGTATTTATTTATTATTTGTATTCTGTGAGTTTTGAACATGGTTGGTCCGCAGTCCGTATTTTAAGAATGATCCCATGCAGAGTCCGTGGCCGAACTGGAAGGATAAGCGATTTAAAGAAGATTGGTAACAAAACAAAGTGCGTCTAATGGTCCCAAGAATACGGTAGCCTGCTCGCTCACTTACTTACTTACTTACTTACTTACTTACTTACTCGCTTGCAAGGGCAGAGGAATGCATTGCAATGAATGAGCATCACTCTGAATACTTCTGAACGAGGAGGTACAGTAGGACCCATGCTTATTAGACATTATATTCTTGTTCCGAAGACGGGCAGATGATCTCGCTGGTCTGCCCCTTAAAGCAATATTTACTAACTAACTTGTTTTGATGTATACGTTCAGGGGTAACGTTCTCGCTTGCTGAGCCCAAGGTTGCAGGTTCTAAACCTGGCGCAGTCAGCTGGCATTTGAGGGTGCGCAAATGCGAGGGAGCCGTGTCAGTACATTTACTGGCACGTTAAAGATCCCCTTCGGGGCAAAATTCCGGCACCCCGGCGTCTCTAAAAGCCAGGGTAGTTAAAAGGGACGTAAAACCAATAACATTATTATTATTATTATTATTATTATTATTATTATTATTATTATTATTATTATTATTATTATTATTGATGTATACGTTCACCTCTTAAAATGTCCTGGCCCGTGGTGAATTGGTAGGCGCACTAGGCTCTAGCCTGAAGTGCCTCGAGTTGAAATTTTGGCTGGGGTGCTGGAGAAGAATGCTTAAGATCAGTTGGATACAACATATGACGAATGAAGAGGTATTCAGGAGAGCAGGAAAAAGTAGAAGCTTCATGAAGAGTCTGAAAACAAGAAGAATATCTTAGGACATATTCTCAGACATCGAAAGGATGTTAGAAGGGAAAAACACAAAAGGAAGACCACATCACACAGATAATGACAGACACGAACACAAAATCATATCACCAATTGAAGAGGATGACGGAGAATAGAGAAGACTGGCGAGTTGCTGGGTTGCTGCAAACCAGCTCTAGGGCTGTTAACTTAAGAGAGAGAGAGAGGTTAATTCCTCTGGCCCAGGTACTGGGTGTATGTACACCATCACTCCATCCTCAATAGGACGCACAGGTTGCCAACAGGCGTCCTGCACTCGGCCTCCCAAGATGCCACATGACATTAACACCTCCTAAAATACTCGATACCCTTTAACGCCCTGCATATGGACAGTATAGGCTAGTAGACACGTGTGCAGCCATATGCTAAAGAATGAGATATATCAAAAGTGTCATTGTTGGCGGAGATTGTCTGAGATAGTGCAGCGTGTTGATTGATGCATACTTTCAGATTCGCTGTCGAGAATGTGAGATAGTTTCACTTTCATCGGAGAGACATGATAGTGATGAGTTCTGTAGGCTACAATGCGGAGAGGAAGTAAACATAACAATCTGTCTGCCACACAAAAGAACCGAGATTGATGTCACCGCTCGTACACGTCACTAAAATGTCCCTTACACTTCCTCTGTATAATGCAAGCACAAGTGCATACATTCATTGGTTGTGAAGTGCATTCTTTTATTCTCTTGTTTGAGCGTCAATGCAAAAACACTTCCCGTATCAGAGAACACGTATTAGCCTTTCAAGATACGAGTGCCGGGGGTCGAGGTGGGAACTATTCTTTGTTTGCAAGTGTCACGCTAAAAGATTGCTTGATTAACAAGTACAGTCGCGCAGTTAGGATATGACAGCTCCCTTAGTCTTACTCATCGTTCTCCTCTCCGTGTGACATACGCTTACCTGTGCTGCTGCGTAACAATTAGAAACGCACCATTTCTAATTCCTCCTTTATTATTATATGTTTTCCATTCACAGTATAACTTCTGTCTAACACAAGTAGCGCGCGCAATGCTGCTTATGCTTATGCTGCTTATGTGCGGACTGCACTCTGTAATCCCTGTATAATGCATAAACATCTTCACTAAACAAGAACGTCTTGCATTACTTTCCATGAACACTATTATTATTATTATTATTATTATGATTATTATTATTATTATTATTATTATTATTATTATTATTGGCCACATTGGACCACTTGAGTCTTCCATGTACACTTTTTCTTTGAAGGTTGTATTGTTTGATTCTTCTTATCTGCCCAGTACTTCTTCATTCGTTCTGATCGCAGTGTTCTTAATTCGTCTGAAATCTCTACAGGCCGTCTGTGCATCATTTCTGCTGAAAATTTGTGATTCTTAAGAAGGGTGGTAATTTTATTCTCGTTCTCTGCATCTGTAATTTCGAGTCCAACTATTTTGAGATCCTCTTGAATTTCTTTGATCCAATGCCCTCCAGTCTTCTTTCCCAGATTTCTCATCACTAGTTGTCATAAAATCCTGTTTTCTGGTAATCGTAGGATGTGAAAGAAATAAGAGATTCTTTTCTTCTTCATTGTGCTGGTAACTGGGTCAATCTCTTGATAGACTGTTTCATTGGAGGGGATTCTCCAGACTCCTTCAACCTGGTACTTTTTATTTATACAGGTTATGTTGATTCTTCTTTCAGTTTTGATGAGCTGATCAGTTCTTCTTTCATTTTTATTTTGGAACAAGGTTTCGCAAGCATAAGTGGCTTCGGGCAAAGTTACAGTTTTGTAGTGTTGGATCTTAGTGCTTATTGACAAGCATTTTTTTGTTATAAGTTGACCAGGTTAGAAATTGTGCTATTTTCATTTTGTTGGTTCTATTTATCCATGTTGTTTTTTTTTCGCTTAAGTTATGCATAATGATTTCTCAAAGGTATTTAAATTGTAGAAAACCAACCCATACAATAACATATCAAAACCAACCACAGACCACAACAGTTATTAGTCAAAGACCATCAACATTGACCATATCACATCAAAACAAGAAGTTCCGTGACGAACTAAGGAGCCTACGTTTCTCAAAATTTAAGATTCATGCCAATGATTAATCGATATGGATCTATCTAGAATAATGACGAAATTAAGTTGGTAATATCGAAATTTCTAATTAGTTCGAAATACTGTATACCTGGCATAATGTAGCCTAATAGAGCACTACAGCTGGTAGCCCTGGTGACTGAATATATTCTTAGTTCCATCTCTTAAGGTACAGAATACAAAATTTAGTTGGAGTCCAATGAATAGCATGGACGTTACATGCAGTTAAACATTGGATCTAACAGCGCGCGTAAAATCATGTTGGCAACAGTGTCATGCATGTATTGGTCAGAAATAATCTGAAATAATATGATCTATTGTTGTGCCAATTTTGAATGAAATCCATTAGTTAGTATAGAAGTTACACGCATTTTAAAATTGGACCTATCAGCAGGCTTAGAATCATGTTGGCAGCACTGACGTATATTAGTTACTCCAAAGTAATCTAGAATGCCAGGTACTATACGTGTGCAAAGTTTAGAGCTATTGGCTTGCATTCTTTCTGATATATTGATATTAGGGTAACAAAAATAGAGACAGCATTTATTAACAGTTGGCAGCCCTGGTTGCTCTTAAGAATACGCATAGTCATAGCTGTTATGGTACACATAGCACATACGAAATTTGGTTGAAATCCAAATGATAGTATGGAAGTTACATGTATTTAAAGTTGGACCTCTCAGCAGGCTTAGAATCATGTTGGTAGCACTGACGTGTATAAGTTAATCCAAATTAATATAGAATGTCATGTACTATACGTGTGCATAGTTTAAAGCTGTCGGCTTGCATACTTTCTCATATATATTGGTATTGGGATAATAGAAATTAAGAGCATTTTTTAACAGTTGGCAGCACTGGTGGTTCATAAGAATACGTTCAGTCATATCTGGTTATGTACACATACAACATACGAAATTTGGTTGAATTCCAATTGATAGTGTAGAAGTTATATGCATTTAAATATTGGACCTATCAGTAGGCTTATAATCATTTTGGCAACACTGCCATGTATGGCCTTCTGGAAATTAAACTGCAATATTATTATCTATATGTGTGCCGATTTTGAAATAGCTCCCATTCATACCTTCCAAGATATCCAACATGGAGCTCAAATTTCAATTGCGATTTTTCAGCAGTTGGTAGCACTGACATCATTTTCAAATATGGCCGTAAGATATTCAGGTATAGATCTTTACTCCTACCAAATTTTATTTCGATTGCTCCAGCCGTTTAGGAGTTGATAGGGGGGGGGGGGTCACACACACAGCCAGACAGACAGACAGAAGGACAGACAGACAGACAGACACACATTTTCCCGGATCGATCTCATAAGACTACTTTTTCCTCATTTTTGCAAAATGTGAAAAGTAGGTTAAAAATTTCATAGGAGCAGAGAATAATTACAATAAACATTCCAACCTATGCTCCACTCAGCAAAGAGTTTTTCCATCTTATAGAAAGACCATATCAAGATGTTATGAAGTACAATATTTAGTCTATTTATGGGAATACAAACACAATTGTTTTTTTTAGATTTATGTCACTTTTCACAATTATTTTATACTAGCAATAGTGCCCGGCTTCACCCGGTGGATTTGTTTGTTTTATGGATGATAATGAATACTACTACAGAACTGGCATATAATACTTAAATTAACAGAAAAAAATATTTAAAATATAACTTTTTGTGGTGGTGGTGGGAGTGATAAGTAGTACAGTATAATGGACGTAACATTCAGGTCATTTTCCCGTAATGATAATGACAATAATGAATAGGGAAACGGCTATTTACTAACTACAGTACTGACACATGTACTTTACAAACGAATTGAAAAATATGATTAGAAAGAGGAGTTTGTGACATAAAAGACACTGCCTAAGGCCTATATCTCATTGGCTGTTACAAAAGTAGAGATCAATAGTGTCGTCTTTTGTCACATAGTGCCATAGGAAAATAATCAGAGCACTTTGGAAAACTTCCGCCGTCCCGAGCTCCTGAAGTAGCAATAGTGTCATTTATCGCCACATACCACTCAAGGATAAGGATCTGAATAAATAAAAATAAATTTGAAAGCATCAACGCTTATTGCAGCTGATTACCTCTATGTATTGCAACAACACTATCGCACTTATACAGAGGCATAATATTTTCATGATGATAACTGTTTTATGGGGCCTAAGAAATCTTCTTGCAATAATTACTCCCAGTGACTCCAATTTATAAGCAGCGCAAGTTGTAACTATTTTCGCAATTCTGGTAGAGCGACATGATGCAGCTCGCATTGCCAGCCAATAATTGACTTATTAAAATATTCTTACAGTTACACTATACGGACATGAATGGTTCTAGGACCTTAAAACGTAGTTTTCAAGTTCATTTTGTCTGTTGTTCTAAATGTAGGGAATGAAGAGAGTTGTTCAAAATATCAAGTGGATAGTGTTACCCGCATGGTTTCGAAGGGTAAGTACATTAAATTTGGTTAAGATCGGTGAAACGATGTAGACTTGTGCCAAAGGGTCTAAATACAGGGAATGGAGTGATCTGTCGAAATTTCACGTAGACAGTGTTACTCGCAGGTTTCCAAAGGGTAAGAATACTCATTTTGGTTGAGATCGGTTAAACGATGTAGATTTGTGCCAAAGGGCCTAAATGCAGGGAATATAGTGGTCTGTCCGAAATTTCATGTGAACAGTGTTACTCGCAGGGATCCAAAGGGTAAGTATACAAATGTTGGTTCAAATCGGTGAAACGGTGTAGATTTGTAATAACAGACAAACCAACATTGAGCTTTATACCGTATTTACGCATGCTAGTGCAACAATCACAATAACGCAGGTTATCACATAAATTCTACACACACACCCATGTACACGGGGCAACATGACCGCGATGTCTAAGCCCCGCAAATGAAATATTAACTGTGCATACGATAGCATAGAGAATACTACAGTTCAATACGATCCTTGATTGTCAATCGGTCAGTTTTCCCATGTGCCCTTTAGCAAATTTTACCGGACTATCATGATACAGAGTAAATCGTTGTAGCCTAGTGACAACCTGTCCATCAATGGTGCGGCGTTGACTATCAAGATACAGTGTTAGTCGTTGTCGCCTAGCGACAATATGTCCGTCAAGTTATTAGATCGGTGAAACGGTGTAGACTTGTGCAAAAGGGCCTAAATGCGGGGAATGGAGTGGTCTGTCCGAAATTTAACATAGCCTAAACTATTCCTCTTGAATCAGGCTATCATATACAAAAATAATTTTTCGAATCCGACTGGTAGTTTAAGAGATTAACGCGTTTAAACACACAAACTCTTCAGCTTTATTATCTTTATATATATAATTCTTCGACACGTGTGTATGTCACTGAACTCCTCCTAAACGACTGGACCGATTTTGATGAAATTTGGTATGTACATTAGGGTGGGTCCATGTATGGTTTAGATTCACAATCTGACCCGGTAGGTGGAATGAACACAATTTTAGAACCACAATTTACACACAATTTTAGAACCACATTATACAGTCAAAATCAGTCGTCATGGAAACCCCTAGCCTTGGCCGTGGTGAAAGCTGATGTCTTTGGACGGTTTGTCTCTGCACGTTAGAGCCACCTGGTCGCAACCTGTGCAACTACCGCCATAACATACACTCCGTCCGTGGCGGAAAGCTGTGTTTTATACCAAAGGTGGCAGTGATGTCGAATTCTACTGTTTGTCTCTGCACGTTGGAGCGTTTCTAAGTCACGTATGCGTTCATATACCGTCATCCCATTGCGATGAAACTTGGGAGAGATGTTGAGTGTACTCCAGGGAAGGTGTTTGGCTTAGTAAATTATTATACAATAGATAGCGCACGACTAGATTCAACAAATGAGCGACGACGCACGAAGCGTTTCAAGAAGGTCCCGTATGCGTTCAAATACCATTCGTCCGATAGCGATGAAACTTGGGTGAGATGTTGTGTGCACTCCAGGGAAGGCTTCTGGCTTAGTAAATTCATTTTAAAATAGGTAGCGCACGAATAGATTCAACAAATGAGCGACGCCACGCGAAGCGTTTCAACAAAATCCCGTATAAGTTTATATACCATTCATCGATTGAGATGAAACTTTGATGAGTTGTTGTGTACACTTAACTAATGGTTTCTAACTTAGTAAATCCATTTCACAGGAGGTTGCGCACGAGTAGATTCAACAAATGAGCGACGACGTGCGAAGCGTTTCAACAAGGTCCCGTATGCGTTCAAATACCATTCGTCCGATCGCGATGAAACTTGGGTGAGATGTTGGGTACACTCCAGGGGGAGGTATCTGGATTAGTAAATCCATTTTACCATAAGTAGCGCACGAGTAGATTCAACAAATGAGCGACGACGCGCGAACGTTTAAACTAAGTCCCGTATGCGTTCAATACCATTCATCCTCATTGTGATGTGTTTCAAGCCAGGAGATCACTAGGATTGTCTGGCTGTCGAATGCTGATGTTCAGTTCAGTACAGGAATCAAGCCAGTACCTATGCAGGGGCACCACGTGCAGGAATCAGGAATCCTAGAAACCTAGGACCTATGATCGGAATTCTTCAGCTCAACATAGAAGGAATAAGCAGAGCTAAGTGTAAACTCCTATCAAGAATAGCTCTCGATAAAAATATTGACTTGATTGTTATCCAGGAAACTCATGCAGCAGATGAAGATCAACTGCACTCTAGAGGAAAAATTCCTGGTTATGACCTCTTAGGAGCAACATTCCATCACGCATACGGGGTTGCCACATATGTAAGACATACTGTCGAAAACGCCTCCTTGTGCACTACAAGTACTGCTGAAAGTATCCATTCTGTGATCACCAAAATAGGAGACGTCACGGTCACTAATGTGTACAAACCTCCAGCTGAGCAATGGCCCCCCTATGTTCTCCACCACCAACCGCATCCAGCCATCTACCTTGCCGATTTTAACAGCCACCATGAACAATGGAGATACACTTCTAGTGATGACAATGGAGAATCTTTGGTCTCATGGGCTGAGGAACACAACCTCCATCTTACTTTTGATGCTAAAGATCTATGCACTTTTAGATCAGCTGCATGGAGACGAGAGTCCAATCCCGATCTGTGTTATGTGTCTACCAACAACTGCACACCTCTGCCAGTTACACGGAAAGTTCTCTCCGACTTTCCCCACAGCCAGCATCGCCCAGTTGTAATAGAGATCGGAATAAAAGTCCCTATTGTGTCAACAACTCCCCATCCACGCTGGAACTTCCGAAAGGCAAACTGGCCTGCCTTTACTGAACAACTTGATAAGGTCCTGGGCTGGATTCCCCCAACAAGTGAAAACTATGAGAGACTCACAGGTGCTGTAATAAGCACAGCAAAGAAGTTCATACCTAGAGGATATCGGAAGGAGTATATTCCTGGATGGAGTGATGCTAGTGAAAAACTGTATCAAGAATTCGAAACAACTGGGGACAAGAATACAGCTGATCAACTATTACACAGCCTGGACACTGCTCGCCGTCAGAATTGGACAGAAACTGTGGAAAACCTCGACTTCAAACATTCAAGCAGGAAGGCGTGGTCCCTATTAAGGAAATTAGGAGATGGAAGCCGAGTAGCTCGAGACATTATTTCTATAAACCCCAACAAGGTCGCGTCCCACATTGTGTCAAGTTCGAAAGCTCCAAAAGATCGTGACCACACCTCTGCAATCAAAAGGGAACTCAGAGCAATGAAAACAGACAGTCTTGAGGCCGGCAGATTTTCTTATCCCTTCACCCCAGAGGAAGTTGCTACAGCTTTGAAAGATGTCAAATCAGGGAAAGCCCCTGGTTTTGATGGCATTCATCCAGAATTTTTATTGCATGCAGGGAATTATGCAATTACCTGGCTAGCAAAGTTCTACTCCAACATCTTAGAGGCAGGGTCTATCCCCCGACTTATGAAACAAACAAAGATCATCGCCATTCTCAAACCAGGTAAATCTAGTAAAAATCCTCAAAGCTATCGTCCAATTGCTCTTCTGAGTGTAGTTTACAAATTACTGGAGAGGCTTCTCTACAACAGAATCGGCTCAGTAGTTCTTGACCATCTACCCATCGAACAAGCGGGCTTTCGCCCAAACCGAAGTTGCACAGACCAGGTTCTCTCTCTCTGACTACACACATCGAAGCTGGATTCCAAAAACAACTAAAGACTTCAGTTGTGTTTGTGGACCTAACTGCAGCATACGACACAGTATGGAGGCAAGGACTCATCTGAAAACTACTTCGAATAATACCCTGCAAGAAAATTG